>JAKZAN010000001.1:1432303-2706792 GCA_023053545.1 Lepidurus packardi | reverse complement strand
ATCGTGAAACTTCTGCCTCTGCCTCTATATATATATATATAGAAAACTAGGTTTTGATTTTGGGTCGCTTTTCGTTTACGTGATTATATAAGTCCTCTTACGATTCAGAAATATACAATCCAAATGTCGAAGTGCTCGAAGCCGTAGTGGCTGTTTCCGTCACGGAGCCCAAGCACCGAAGTGGGAAACTGGGCCACTTCGGGAATGCTGAACGCACGTCAATCGTGAAATTCATAAAAGATAACAATGCGTATGGGCGAGTGACGGGCGATAAACTATGGAAGGAAATGGTGGCAGCAAACGTAACGTTCACTTTTTAGTGCCCGGATTTTGATGCATTATTTTAGTGACTTTATTAGATTTGTCCTGGTGGATCCCTCCACAGCATGAAGAACCATTTCATGAGGAAAATTCTGCCAAAAATCCAAATGTTTGACGAAATCATTTCCCAGTTGGAACAAGAGCACTTCCGGCTAAGGTTTTCCGATCTCCGCGTAATTTCAAACACTGTCCTACCTTAAACGTATTTCTTTTTTTAGGAAACCTATCGATCAATCGTGAAACTTCTGCCTCTGCCTCTATATATATATATAGAAAACTAGGTTTTGATTTTGGGTCGCTTTTCGTTTACGTGATTATATAAGTCCTCTTACGATTCAGAAATATACAATCCAAATGTCGAAGTGCTCGAAGCCGTAGTGGCTGTTTCCGTCACGGAGCCCAAGCACCGAAGTGGGAGACTGGGCCACTTCGGGAATGCTGAACGCACGTCAATCGTGAAATTCATAAAAGATAACAATGCGTATGGGCGAGTGACGGGCGATAAACTATGGAAGGAAATGGTGGCAGCAAACGTAACGTTCACTTTTTAGTGCCCGGATTTTGATGCATTATTTTAGTGACTTTATTAGATTTGTCCTGGTGGATCCCTCCACAGCATGAAGAACCATTTCATGAGGAAAATTCTGCCAAAAATCCAAATGTTTGACGAATCATTTCCCAGTTGGAACAAGAGCACTTCCGGCTAAGGTTTTCCGATCTCCGCGTAATTTCAAACACTGTCCTACCTTAAACGTATTTCTTTTTTTAGGAAACCTATCGATCAATCGTGAAACTTCTGCCTCTACCTCTATATATATATATATATAGAAAACTAGGTTTTGATTTTGGGTCGCTTTTCGTTTACGTGATTATATAAGTCCTCTTACGATTCAGAAATATACAATCCAAATGTCGAAGTGCTCGAAGCCGTAGTGGCTGTTTCCGTCACGGAGCCCAAGCACCGAAGTGGGAAACTGGGCCACTTCGGGAATGCTGAACGCACGTCAATCGTGAAATTCATAAAAGATAACAATGCGTATGGGCGAGTGACGGGCGATAAACTATGGAAGGAAATGGTGGCAGCAAACGTAACGTTCACTTTTTAGTGCCCGGATTTTGATGCATTATTTTAGTGACTTTATTAGATTTGTCCTGGTGGATCCCTCCACAGCATGAAGAACCATTTCATGAGGAAAATTCTGCCAAAAATCCAAATGTTTGACGAATCATTTCCCAGTTGGAACAAGAGCACTTCCGGCTAAGGTTTTCCGATCTCCGCGTAATTTCAAACACTGTCCTACCTTAAACGTATTTCTTTTTTTAGGAAACCTATCGATCAATCGTGAAACTTCTGCCTCTGCCTCTATATATATATATATAGAAAACTAGGTTTTGATTTTGGGTCGCTTTTCGTTTACGTGATTATATAAGTCCTCTTACGATTCAGAAATATACAATCCAAATGTCGAAGTGCTCGAAGCCGTAGTGGCTGTTTCCGTCACGGAGCCCAAGCACCGAAGTGGGAGACTGGGCCACTTCGGGAATGCTGAACGCACGTCAATCGTGAAATTCATAAAAGATAACAATGCGTATGGGCGAGTGACGGGCGATAAACTATGGAAGGAAATGGTGGCAGCAAACGTAACGTTCACTTTTTAGTGCCCGGATTTTGATGCATTATTTTAGTGACTTTATTAGATTTGTCCTGGTGGATCCCTCCACAGCATGAAGAACCATTTCATGAGGAAAATTCTGCCAAAAATCCAAATGTTTGACGAAATCATTTCCCAGTTGGAACAAGAGCACTTCCGGCTAAGGTTTTCCGATCTCCGCGTAATTTCAAACACTGTCCTACCTTAAACGTATTTCTTTTTTTAGGAAACCTATCGATCAATCGTGAAACTTCTGCCTCTACTCTCTATATATATATAGAAAACTAGGTTTTGATTTTGGGTCGCTTTTCGTTTACGTGATTATATAAGTCCTCTTACGATTCAGAAATATACAATCCAAATGTCGAAGTGCTCGAAGCCGTAGTGGCTGTTTCCGTCACGGAGCCCAAGCACCGAAGTGGGAGACTGGGCCACTTCGGGAATGCTGAACGCACGTCAATCGTGAAATTCATAAAAGATAACAATGCGTATGGGCGAGTGACGGGCGATAAACTATGGAAGGAAATGGTGGCAGCAAACGTAACGTTCACTTTTTAGTGCCCGGATTTTGATGCATTATTTTAGTGACTTTATTAGATTTGTCCTGGTGGATCCCTCCACAGCATGAAGAACCATTTCATGAGGAAAATTCTGCCAAAAATCCAAATGTTTGACGAAATCATTTCCCAGTTGGAACAAGAGCACTTCCGGCTAAGGTTTTCCGATCTCCGCGTAATTTCAAACACTGTCCTACCTTAAACGTATTTCTTTTTTTAGGAAACCTATCGATCAATCGTGAAACTTCTGCCTCTGCCTCTATATATATATAGAAAACTAGGTTTTGATTTTGGGTCGCTTTTCGTTTACGTGATTATATAAGTCCTCTTACGATTCAGAAATATACAATCCAAATGTCGAAGTGCTCGAAGCCGTAGTGGCTGTTTCCGTCACGGAGCCCAAGCACCGAAGTGGGAGACTGGGCCACTTCGGGAATGCTGAACGCACGTCAATCGTGAAATTCATAAAAGATAACAATGCGTATGGGCGAGTGACGGGCGATAAACTATGGAAGGAAATGGTGGCAGCAAACGTAACGTTCACTTTTTAGTGCCCGGATTTTGATGCATTATTTTAGTGACTTTATTAGATTTGTCCTGGTGGATCCCTCCACAGCATGAAGAACCATTTCATGAGGAAAATTCTGCCAAAAATCCAAATGTTTGACGAATCATTTCCCAGTTGGAACAAGAGCACTTCCGGCTAAGGTTTTCCGATCTCCGCGTAATTTCAAACACTGTCCTACCTTAAACGTATTTCTTTTTTTAGGAAACCTATCGATCAATCGTGAAACTTCTGCCTCTGCCTCTATATATATATATAAAACTAGGTTTTGATTTTGGGTCGCTTTTCGTTTACGTGATTATATAAGTCCTCTTACGATTCAGAAATATACAATCCAAATGTCGAAGTGCTCGAAGCCGTAGTGGCTGTTTCCGTCACGGAGCCCAAGCACCGAAGTGGGAGACTGGCCCACTTCGGGAATGCTGAACGCACGTCAATCGTGAAATTCATAAAAGATAACAATGCGTATGGGCGAGTGACGGGCGATAAACTATGGAAGGAAATGGTGGCAGCAAACGTAACGTTCACTTTTTAGTGCCCGGATTTTGATGCATTATTTTAGTGACTTTATTAGATTTGTCCTGGTGGATCCCTCCACAGCATGAAGAACCATTTCATGAGGAAAATTCTGCCAAAAATCCAAATGTTTGACGAATCATTTCCCAGTTGGAACAAGAGCACTTCCGGCTAAGGTTTTCCGATCTCCGCGTAATTTCAAACACTGTCCTACCTTAAACGTATTTCTTTTTTTAGGAAACCTATCGATCAATCGTGAAACTTCTGCCTCTGCCTCTATATATATATATATATATAGAAAACTAGGTTTTGATTTTGGGTCGCTTTTCGTTTACGTGATTATATAAGTCCTCTTACGATTCAGAAATATACAATCCAAATGTCGAAGTGCTCGAAGCCGTAGTGGCTGTTTCCGTCACGGAGCCCAAGCACCGAAGTGGGAGACTGGCCCACTTCGGGAATGCTGAACGCACGTCAATCGTGAAATTCATAAAAGATAACAATGCGTATGGGCGAGTGACGGGCGATAAACTATGGAAGGAAATGGTGGCAGCAAACGTAACGTTCACTTTTTAGTGCCCGGATTTTGATGCATTATTTTAGTGACTTTATTAGATTTGTCCTGGTGGATCCCTCCACAGCATGAAGAACCATTTCATGAGGAAAATTCTGCCAAAAATCCAAATGTTTGACGAATCATTTCCCAGTTGGAACAAGAGCACTTCCGGCTAAGGTTTTCCGATCTCCGCGTAATTTCAAACACTGTCCTACCTTAAACGTATTTCTTTTTTTAGGAAACCTATCGATCAATCGTGAAACTTCTGCCTCTACCTCTATATATATATATAGAAAACTAGGTTTTGATTTTGGGTCGCTTTTCGTTTACGTGATTATATAAGTCCTCTTACGATTCAGAAATATACAATCCAAATGTCGAAGTGCTCGAAGCCGTAGTGGCTGTTTCCGTCACGGAGCCCAAGCACCGAAGTGGGAGACTGGGCCACTTCGGGAATGCTGAACGCACGTCAATCGTGAAATTCATAAAAGATAACAATGCGTATGGGCGAGTGACGGGCGATAAACTATGGAAGGAAATGGTGGCAGCAAACGTAACGTTCACTTTTTAGTGCCCGGATTTTGATGCATTATTTTAGTGACTTTATTAGATTTGTCCTGGTGGATCCCTCCACAGCATGAAGAACCATTTCATGAGGAAAATTCTGCCAAAAATCCAAATGTTTGACGAATCATTTCCCAGTTGGAACAAGAGCACTTCCGGCTAAGGTTTTCCGATCTCCGCGTAATTTCAAACACTGTCCTACCTTAATCGTATTTCTTTTTTTAGGAAACCTATCGATCAATCGTGAAACTTCTGCCTCTGCCTCTATATATATATATAGAAAACTAGGTTTTGATTTTGGGTCGCTTTTCGTTTACGTGATTATATAAGTCCTCTTACGATTCAGAAATATACAATCCAAATGTCGAAGTGCTCGAAGCCGTAGTGGCTGTTTCCGTCACGGAGCCCAAGCACCGAAGTGGGAGACTGGCCCACTTCGGGAATGCTGAACGCACGTCAATCGTGAAATTCATAAAAGATAACAATGCGTATGGGCGAGTGACGGGCGATAAACTATGGAAGGAAATGGTGGCAGCAAACGTAACGTTCACTTTTTAGTGCCCGGATTTTGATGCATTATTTTAGTGACTTTATTAGATTTGTCCTGGTGGATCCCTCCACAGCATGAAGAACCATTTCATGAGGAAAATTCTGCCAAAAATCCAAATGTTTGACGAATCATTTCCCAGTTGGAACAAGAGCACTTCCGGCTAAGGTTTTCCGATCTCCGCGTAATTTCAAACACTGTCCTACCTTAAACGTATTTCTTTTTTTAGGAAACCTATCGATCAATCGTGAAACTTCTGCCTCTACCTCTATATATATATATATAGAAAACTAGGTTTTGATTTTGGGTCGCTTTTCGTTTACGTGATTATATAAGTCCTCTTACGATTCAGAAATATACAATCCAAATGTCGAAGTGCTCGAAGCCGTAGTGGCTGTTTCCGTCACGGAGCCCAAGCACCGAAGTGGGAGACTGGGCCACTTCGGGAATGCTGAACGCACGTCAATCGTGAAATTCATAAAAGATAACAATGCGTATGGGCGAGTGACGGGCGATAAACTATGGAAGGAAATGGTGGCAGCAAACGTAACGTTCACTTTTTAGTGCCCGGATTTTGATGCATTATTTTAGTGACTTTATTAGATTTGTCCTGGTGGATCCCTCCACAGCATGAAGAACCATTTCATGAGGAAAATTCTGCCAAAAATCCAAATGTTTGACGAATCATTTCCCAGTTGGAACAAGAGCACTTCCGGCTAAGGTTTTCCGATCTCCGCGTAATTTCAAACACTGTCCTACCTTAAACGTATTTCTTTTTTTAGGAAACCTATCGATCAATCGTGAAACTTCTGCCTCTACCTCTATATATATATATATAGAAAACTAGGTTTTGATTTTGGGTCGCTTTTCGTTTACGTGATTATATAAGTCCTCTTACGATTCAGAAATATACAATCCAAATGTCGAAGTGCTCGAAGCCGTAGTGGCTGTTTCCGTCACGGAGCCCAAGCACCGAAGTGGGAAACTGGGCCACTTCGGGAATGCTGAACGCACGTCAATCGTGAAATTCATAAAAGATAACAATGCGTATGGGCGAGTGACGGGCGATAAACTATGGAAGGAAATGGTGGCAGCAAACGTAACGTTCACTTTTTAGTGCCCGGATTTTGATGCATTATTTTAGTGACTTTATTAGATTTGTCCTGGTGGATCCCTCCACAGCATGAAGAACCATTTCATGAGGAAAATTCTGCCAAAAATCCAAATGTTTGACGAATCATTTCCCAGTTGGAACAAGAGCACTTCCGGCTAAGGTTTTCCGATCTCCGCGTAATTTCAAACACTGTCCTACCTTAATCGTATTTCTTTTTTTAGGAAACCTATCGATCAATCGTGAAACTTCTGCCTCTGCCTCTATATATATATATAGAAAACTAGGTTTTGATTTTGGGTCGCTTTTCGTTTACGTGATTATATAAGTCCTCTTACGATTCAGAAATATACAATCCAAATGTCGAAGTGCTCGAAGCCGTAGTGGCTGTTTCCGTCACGGAGCCCAAGCACCGAAGTGGGAAACTGGGCCACTTCGGGAATGCTGAACGCACGTCAATCGTGAAATTCATAAAAGATAACAATGCGTAAGGGCGAGTGACGGGCGATAAACTATGGAAGGAAATGGTGGCAGCAAACGTAACGTTCACTTTTTAGTGCCCGGATTTTGATGCATTATTTTAGTGACTTTATTAGATTTGTCCTGGTGGATCCCTCCACAGCATGAAGAACCATTTCATGAGGAAAATTCTGCCAAAAATCCAAATGTTTGACGAATCATTTCCCAGTTGGAACAAGAGCACTTCCGGCTAAGGTTTTCCGATCTCCGCGTAATTTCAAACACTGTCCTACCTTAAACGTATTTCTTTTTTTAGGAAACCTATCGATCAATCGTGAAACTTCTGCCTCTACCTCTATATATATATATATATATAGAAAACTAGGTTTTGATTTTGGGTCGCTTTTCGTTTACGTGATTATATAAGTCCTCTTACGATTCAGAAATATACAATCCAAATGTCGAAGTGCTCGAAGCCGTAGTGGCTGTTTCCGTCACGGAGCCCAAGCACCGAAGTGGGAAACTGGGCCACTTCGGGAATGCTGAACGCACGTCAATCGTGAAATTCATAAAAGATAACAATGCGTAAGGGCGAGTGACGGGCGATAAACTATGGAAGGAAATGGTGGCAGCAAACGTAACGTTCACTTTTTAGTGCCCGGATTTTGATGCATTATTTTAGTGACTTTATTAGATTTGTCCTGGTGGATCCCTCCACAGCATGAAGAACCATTTCATGAGGAAAATTCTGCCAAAAATCCAAATGTTTGACGAATCATTTCCCAGTTGGAACAAGAGCACTTCCGGCTAAGGTTTTCCGATCTCCGCGTAATTTCAAACACTGTCCTACCTTAAACGTATTTCTTTTTTTAGGAAACCTATCGATCAATCGTGAAACTTCTGCCTCTGCCTCTATATATATATATATAAAAAACTAGGTTTTGATTTTGGGTCGCTTTTCGTTTACGTGATTATATAAGTCCTCTTACGATTCAGAAATATACAATCCAAATGTCGAAGTGCTCGAAGCCGTAGTGGCTGTTTCCGTCACGGAGCCCAAGCACCGAAGTGGGAGACTGGGCCACTTCGGGAATGCTGAACGCACGTCAATCGTGAAATTCATAAAAGATAACAATGCGTATGGGCGAGTGACGGGCGATAAACTATGGAAGGAAATGGTGGCAGCAAACGTAACGTTCACTTTTTAGTGCCCGGATTTTGATGCATTATTTTAGTGACTTTATTAGATTTGTCCTGGTGGATCCCTCCACAGCATGAAGAACCATTTCATGAGGAAAATTCTGCCAAAAATCCAAATGTTTGACGAATCATTTCCCAGTTGGAACAAGAGCACTTCCGGCTAAGGTTTTCCGATCTCCGCGTAATTTCAAACACTGTCCTACCTTAAACGTATTTCTTTTTTTAGGAAACCTATCGATCAATCGTGAAACTTCTGCCTCTGCCTCTCTATATATATATAGAAAACTAGGTTTTGATTTTGGGTCGCTTTTCGTTTACGTGATTATATAAGTCCTCTTACGATTCAGAAATATACAATCCAAATGTCGAAGTGCTCGAAGCCGTAGTGGCTGTTTCCGTCACGGAGCCCAAGCACCGAAGTGGGAAACTGGGCCACTTCGGGAATGCTGAACGCACGTCAATCGTGAAATTCATAAAAGATAACAATGCGTATGGGCGAGTGACGGGCGATAAACTATGGAAGGAAATGGTGGCAGCAAACGTAACGTTCACTTTTTAGTGCCCGGATTTTGATGCATTATTTTAGTGACTTTATTAGATTTGTCCTGGTGGATCCCTCCACAGCATGAAGAACCATTTCATGAGGAAAATTCTGCCAAAAATCCAAATGTTTGACGAATCATTTCCCAGTTGGAACAAGAGCACTTCCGGCTAAGGTTTTCCGATCTCCGCGTAATTTCAAACACTGTCCTACCTTAATCGTATTTCTTTTTTTAGGAAACCTATCGATCAATCGTGAAACTTCTGCCTCTGCCTCTATATATATATAGAAAACTAGGTTTTGATTTTGGGTCGCTTTTCGTTTACGTGATTATATAAGTCCTCTTACGATTCAGAAATATACAATCCAAATGTCGAAGTGCTCGAAGCCGTAGTGGCTGTTTCCGTCACGGAGCCCAAGCACCGAAGTGGGAGACTGGGCCACTTCGGGAATGCTGAACGCACGTCAATCGTGAAATTCATAAAAGATAACAATGCGTATGGGCGAGTGACGGGCGATAAACTATGGAAGGAAATGGTGGCAGCAAACGTAACGTTCACTTTTTAGTGCCCGGATTTTGATGCATTATTTTAGTGACTTTATTAGATTTGTCCTGGTGGATCCCTCCACAGCATGAAGAACCATTTCATGAGGAAAATTCTGCCAAAAATCCAAATGTTTGACGAATCATTTCCCAGTTGGAACAAGAGCACTTCCGGCTAAGGTTTTCCGATCTCCGCGTAATTTCAAACACTGTCCTACCTTAAACGTATTTCTTTTTTTAGGAAACCTATCGATCAATCGTGAAACTTCTGCCTCTGCCTCTATATATATATATATATATATATAGAAAACTAGGTTTTGATTTTGGGTCGCTTTTCGTTTACGTGATTATATAAGTCCTCTTACGATTCAGAAATATACAATCCAAATGTCGAAGTGCTCGAAGCCGTAGTGGCTGTTTCCGTCACGGAGCCCAAGCACCGAAGTGGGAGACTGGGCCACTTCGGGAATGCTGAACGCACGTCAATCGTGAAATTCATAAAAGATAACAATGCGTATGGGCGAGTGACGGGCGATAAACTATGGAAGGAAATGGTGGCAGCAAACGTAACGTTCACTTTTTAGTGCCCGGATTTTGATGCATTATTTTAGTGACTTTATTAGATTTGTCCTGGTGGATCCCTCCACAGCATGAAGAACCATTTCATGAGGAAAATTCTGCCAAAAATCCAAATGTTTGACGAATCATTTCCCAGTTGGAACAAGAGCACTTCCGGCTAAGGTTTTCCGATCTCCGCGTAATTTCAAACACTGTCCTACCTTAATCGTATTTCTTTTTTTAGGAAACCTATCGATCAATCGTGAAACTTCTGCCTCTGCCTCTATATATATATATATAGAAAACTAGGTTTTGATTTTGGGTCGCTTTTCGTTTACGTGATTATATAAGTCCTCTTACGATTCAGAAATATACAATCCAAATGTCGAAGTGCTCGAAGCCGTAGTGGCTGTTTCCGTCACGGAGCCCAAGCACCGAAGTGGGAGACTGGCCCACTTCGGGAATGCTGAACGCACGTCAATCGTGAAATTCATAAAAGATAACAATGCGTATGGGCGAGTGACGGGCGATAAACTATGGAAGGAAATGGTGGCAGCAAACGTAACGTTCACTTTTTAGTGCCCGGATTTTGATGCATTATTTTAGTGACTTTATTAGATTTGTCCTGGTGGATCCCTCCACAGCATGAAGAACCATTTCATGAGGAAAATTCTGCCAAAAATCCAAATGTTTGACGAATCATTTCCCAGTTGGAACAAGAGCACTTCCGGCTAAGGTTTTCCGATCTCCGCGTAATTTCAAACACTGTCCTACCTTAAACGTATTTCTTTTTTTAGGAAACCTATCGATCAATCGTGAAACTTCTGCCTCTGCCTCTATATATATATATATAGAAAACTAGGTTTTGATTTTGGGTCGCTTTTCGTTTACGTGATTATATAAGTCCTCTTACGATTCAGAAATATACAATCCAAATGTCGAAGTGCTCGAAGCCGTAGTGGCTGTTTCCGTCACGGAGCCCAAGCACCGAAGTGGGAGACTGGGCCACTTCGGGAATGCTGAACGCACGTCAATCGTGAAATTCATAAAAGATAACAATGCGTATGGGCGAGTGACGGGCGATAAACTATGGAAGGAAATGGTGGCAGCAAACGTAACGTTCACTTTTTAGTGCCCGGATTTTGATGCATTATTTTAGTGACTTTATTAGATTTGTCCTGGTGGATCCCTCCACAGCATGAAGAACCATTTCATGAGGAAAATTCTGCCAAAAATCCAAATGTTTGACGAATCATTTCCCAGTTGGAACAAGAGCACTTCCGGCTAAGGTTTTCCGATCTCCGCGTAATTTCAAACACTGTCCTACCTTAATCGTATTTCTTTTTTTAGGAAACCTATCGATCAATCGTGAAACTTCTGCCTCTGCCTCTATATATATATATATAGAAAACTAGGTTTTGATTTTGGGTCGCTTTTCGTTTACGTGATTATATAAGTCCTCTTACGATTCAGAAATATACAATCCAAATGTCGAAGTGCTCGAAGCCGTAGTGGCTGTTTCCGTCACGGAGCCCAAGCACCGAAGTGGGAGACTGGGCCACTTCGGGAATGCTGAACGCACGTCAATCGTGAAATTCATAAAAGATAACAATGCGTATGGGCGAGTGACGGGCGATAAACTATGGAAGGAAATGGTGGCAGCAAACGTAACGTTCACTTTTTAGTGCCCGGATTTTGATGCATTATTTTAGTGACTTTATTAGATTTGTCCTGGTGGATCCCTCCACAGCATGAAGAACCATTTCATGAGGAAAATTCTGCCAAAAATCCAAATGTTTGACGAATCATTTCCCAGTTGGAACAAGAGCACTTCCGGCTAAGGTTTTCCGATCTCCGCGTAATTTCAAACACTGTCCTACCTTAAACGTATTTCTTTTTTTAGGAAACCTATCGATCAATCGTGAAACTTCTGCCTCTGCCTCTATATATATATAGAAAACTAGGTTTTGATTTTGGGTCGCTTTTCGTTTACGTGATTATATAAGTCCTCTTACGATTCAGAAATATACAATCCAAATGTCGAAGTGCTCGAAGCCGTAGTGGCTGTTTCCGTCACGGAGCCCAAGCACCGAAGTGGGAGACTGGGCCACTTCGGGAATGCTGAACGCACGTCAATCGTGAAATTCATAAAAGATAACAATGCGTATGGGCGAGTGACGGGCGATAAACTATGGAAGGAAATGGTGGCAGCAAACGTAACGTTCACTTTTTAGTGCCCGGATTTTGATGCATTATTTTAGTGACTTTATTAGATTTGTCCTGGTGGATCCCTCCACAGCATGAAGAACCATTTCATGAGGAAAATTCTGCCAAAAATCCAAATGTTTGACGAATCATTTCCCAGTTGGAACAAGAGCACTTCCGGCTAAGGTTTTCCGATCTCCGCGTAATTTCAAACACTGTCCTACCTTAAACGTATTTCTTTTTTTAGGAAACCTATCGATCAATCGTGAAACTTCTGCCTCTGCCTCTATATATATATATATAGAAAACTAGGTTTTGATTTTGGGTCGCTTTTCGTTTACGTGATTATATAAGTCCTCTTACGATTCAGAAATATACAATCCAAATGTCGAAGTGCTCGAAGCCGTAGTGGCTGTTTCCGTCACGGAGCCCAAGCACCGAAGTGGGAAACTGGGCCACTTCGGGAATGCTGAACGCACGTCAATCGTGAAATTCATAAAAGATAACAATGCGTATGGGCGAGTGACGGGCGATAAACTATGGAAGGAAATGGTGGCAGCAAACGTAACGTTCACTTTTTAGTGCCCGGATTTTGATGCATTATTTTAGTGACTTTATTAGATTTGTCCTGGTGGATCCCTCCACAGCATGAAGAACCATTTCATGAGGAAAATTCTGCCAAAAATCCAAATGTTTGACGAATCATTTCCCAGTTGGAACAAGAGCACTTCCGGCTAAGGTTTTCCGATCTCCGCGTAATTTCAAACACTGTCCTACCTTAAACGTATTTCTTTTTTTAGGAAACCTATCGATCAATCGTGAAACTTCTGCCTCTGCCTCTATATATATATATATATATAGAAAACTAGGTTTTGATTTTGGGTCGCTTTTCGTTTACGTGATTATATAAGTCCTCTTACGATTCAGAAATATACAATCCAAATGTCGAAGTGCTCGAAGCCGTAGTGGCTGTTTCCGTCACGGAGCCCAAGCACCGAAGTGGGAGACTGGGCCACTTCGGGAATGCTGAACGCACGTCAATCGTGAAATTCATAAAAGATAACAATGCGTATGGGCGAGTGACGGGCGATAAACTATGGAAGGAAATGGTGGCAGCAAACGTAACGTTCACTTTTTAGTGCCCGGATTTTGATGCATTATTTTAGTGACTTTATTAGATTTGTCCTGGTGGATCCCTCCACAGCATGAAGAACCATTTCATGAGGAAAATTCTGCCAAAAATCCAAATGTTTGACGAATCATTTCCCAGTTGGAACAAGAGCACTTCCGGCTAAGGTTTTCCGATCTCCGCGTAATTTCAAACACTGTCCTACCTTAATCGTATTTCTTTTTTTAGGAAACCTATCGATCAATCGTGAAACTTCTGCCTCTGCCTCTATATATATATATATATATAGAAAACTAGGTTTTGATTTTGGGTCGCTTTTCGTTTACGTGATTATATAAGTCCTCTTACGATTCAGAAATATACAATCCAAATGTCGAAGTGCTCGAAGCCGTAGTGGCTGTTTCCGTCACGGAGCCCAAGCACCGAAGTGGGAAACTGGGCCACTTCGGGAATGCTGAACGCACGTCAATCGTGAAATTCATAAAAGATAACAATGCGTAAGGGCGAGTGACGGGCGATAAACTATGGAAGGAAATGGTGGCAGCAAACGTAACGTTCACTTTTTAGTGCCCGGATTTTGATGCATTATTTTAGTGACTTTATTAGATTTGTCCTGGTGGATCCCTCCACAGCATGAAGAACCATTTCATGAGGAAAATTCTGCCAAAAATCCAAATGTTTGACGAATCATTTCCCAGTTGGAACAAGAGCACTTCCGGCTAAGGTTTTCCGATCTCCGCGTAATTTCAAACACTGTCCTACCTTAAACGTATTTCTTTTTTTAGGAAACCTATCGATCAATCGTGAAACTTCTGCCTCTGCCTCTATATATATATAGAAAACTAGGTTTTGATTTTGGGTCGCTTTTCGTTTACGTGATTATATAAGTCCTCTTACGATTCAGAAATATACAATCCAAATGTCGAAGTGCTCGAAGCCGTAGTGGCTGTTTCCGTCACGGAGCCCAAGCACCGAAGTGGGAAACTGGGCCACTTCGGGAATGCTGAACGCACGTCAATCGTGAAATTCATAAAAGATAACAATGCGTAAGGGCGAGTGACGGGCGATAAACTATGGAAGGAAATGGTGGCAGCAAACGTAACGTTCACTTTTTAGTGCCCGGATTTTGATGCATTATTTTAGTGACTTTATTAGATTTGTCCTGGTGGATCCCTCCACAGCATGAAGAACCATTTCATGAGGAAAATTCTGCCAAAAATCCAAATGTTTGACGAAATCATTTCCCAGTTGGAACAAGAGCACTTCCGGCTAAGGTTTTCCGATCTCCGCGTAATTTCAAACACTGTCCTACCTTAAACGTATTTCTTTTTTTAGGAAACCTATCGATCAATCGTGAAACTTCTGCCTCTGCCTCTATATATATATATATATAGAAAACTAGGTTTTGATTTTGGGTCGCTTTTCGTTTACGTGATTATATAAGTCCTCTTACGATTCAGAAATATACAATCCAAATGTCGAAGTGCTCGAAGCCGTAGTGGCTGTTTCCGTCACGGAGCCCAAGCACCGAAGTGGGAAACTGGGCCACTTCGGGAATGCTGAACGCACGTCAATCGTGAAATTCATAAAAGATAACAATGCGTATGGGCGAGTGACGGGCGATAAACTATGGAAGGAAATGGTGGCAGCAAACGTAACGTTCACTTTTTAGTGCCCGGATTTTGATGCATTATTTTAGTGACTTTATTAGATTTGTCCTGGTGGATCCCTCCACAGCATGAAGAACCATTTCATGAGGAAAATTCTGCCAAAAATCCAAATGTTTGACGAAATCATTTCCCAGTTGGAACAAGAGCACTTCCGGCTAAGGTTTTCCGATCTCCGCGTAATTTCAAACACTGTCCTACCTTAAACGTATTTCTTTTTTTAGGAAACCTATCGATCAATCGTGAAACTTCTGCCTCTACCTCTATATATATATATATATATAGAAAACTAGGTTTTGATTTTGGGTCGCTTTTCGTTTACGTGATTATATAAGTCCTCTTACGATTCAGAAATATACAATCCAAATGTCGAAGTGCTCGAAGCCGTAGTGGCTGTTTCCGTCACGGAGCCCAAGCACCGAAGTGGGAAACTGGGCCACTTCGGGAATGCTGAACGCACGTCAATCGTGAAATTCATAAAAGATAACAATGCGTAAGGGCGAGTGACGGGCGATAAACTATGGAAGGAAATGGTGGCAGCAAACGTAACGTTCACTTTTTAGTGCCCGGATTTTGATGCATTATTTTAGTGACTTTATTAGATTTGTCCTGGTGGATCCCTCCACAGCATGAAGAACCATTTCATGAGGAAAATTCTGCCAAAAATCCAAATGTTTGACGAAATCATTTCCCAGTTGGAACAAGAGCACTTCCGGCTAAGGTTTTCCGATCTCCGCGTAATTTCAAACACTGTCCTACCTTAAACGTATTTCTTTTTTTAGGAAACCTATCGATCAATCGTGAAACTTCTGCCTCTGCCTCTATATATATATATATATATATAGAAAACTAGGTTTTGATTTTGGGTCGCTTTTCGTTTACGTGATTATATAAGTCCTCTTACGATTCAGAAATATACAATCCAAATGTCGAAGTGCTCGAAGCCGTAGTGGCTGTTTCCGTCACGGAGCCCAAGCACCGAAGTGGGAAACTGGGCCACTTCGGGAATGCTGAACGCACGTCAATCGTGAAATTCATAAAAGATAACAATGCGTAAGGGCGAGTGACGGGCGATAAACTATGGAAGGAAATGGTGGCAGCAAACGTAACGTTCACTTTTTAGTGCCAGGATTTTGATGCATTATTTTAGTGACTTTATTAGATTTGTCCTGGTCAATCCCTCCACAGCATGAAGAACCATTTCATGAGGAAAATTCTGCCAAAAATCCAAATGTTTGACGAAATCATTTCCCAGTTGGAACAAGAGCACTTCCGGCTAAGGTGTTCCGATCTTCGCGTAATTTCAAACACTGTCCTACCTTAAACGTATTTCATTTTTTAGGAAACCTATCGACCAATCGTGAAACTTCTGCCTCTGCCTCTATATATATATATAGAAAACTAGGTTTTGATTTTGGGTCGCTTTTCGTTTACGTGATTATATAAGTCCTCTTACGATTCAGAAATATACAATCCAAATGTCGAAGTGCTCGAAGCCGTAGTGGCTGTTTCCGTCACGGAGCCCAAGCACCGAAGTGGGAAACTGGGCCACTTCGGGAATGCTGAACGCACGTCAATCGTGAAATTCATAAAAGATAACAATGCGTAAGGGCGAGTGACGGGCGATAAACTATGGAAGGAAATGGTGGCAGCAAACGAAACGTTCACTTTTTAGTGCCAGGATTTTGATGCATTATTTTAGTGACTTTATTAGATTTGTCCTGGTCAATCCCTCCACAGCATGAAGAACCATTTCATGAGGAAAATTCTGCCAAAAATCCAAATGTTTGACGAAATCATTTCCCAGTTGGAACAAGAGCACTTCCGGCTAAGGTGTTCCGATCTTCGCGTAATATCAAACACTGTCCTACCTTAAACGTATTTCATTTTTTAGGAAACCTATCGACCAATCGTGAAACTTCTGCCTCTGCCTCTATATATATATATAGAAAACTAGGTTTTGATTTTGGGTCGCTTTTCGTTTACGTGATTAAATAAGTCCTCTTACGATTCAGAAATATACAATCCAAATGTCGAAGTGCTCGAAGCCGTAGTGGCTGTTTCCGTCACGGAGCCCAAGCACCGAAGTGGGAGACTGGCCCACTTCGGGAATGCTGAACGCACGTCAATCGTGAAATTCATAAAAGATAACAATGCGTATGGGCGAGTGACGGGCGATAAACTATGGAAGGAAATGGTGGTAGCAAACGTAACGTTCACTTTTTAGTGCCCGGATTTTGATGCATTATTTTAGTGTCTTTATTAGATTTGTCCTGGTGGATCCCTTCACAGCATGAAGAACCTGTGGCGATTTCTTCTGACTAACACTGTATTGACAGTAACTTGTCACCGCTACGTTTCCAACTGAAATCACACCTTACTACCAAACACCAACCCCTTTTATATCACTGGATATAATGAGCTAAGGTTAAGGAACGAGGAAGCTAAGGTTAGGGTCAAGGTAATAGGGAATGAGGAAGCTAAGGTTAGGGTCAAGGTAATAGGGAATGAGGAAGCTAACGTTATAGCAAAGGGGACAGGGTCAACAGCAAACAAGGTCTTCTTAGTAATATAAACAAGGTCGTTAAGGACATACTTCTAAGAATTACAACATCCTCCCCCCTTTTGTAATAACACTTACAAAATTACTAATGCAATTCAAGGGGATACAAACGGGATATATGTCTTGTGAGAATTCCATTTTTGGTCTTTAATTGTACCGCCCGCGTCCGCCCATCTCGACCAGGAACAGTAAGAGTTTCGGTTTTGGGACATAAAACTGGACGCAAAGGTAAAAGAGCAGAATTTTTCGAAATTTGGGTTTTGGCTTTGAGAGACAAGTATTCGCTAGAAAAGGCTTCTTTCTGGACTAACCGTACGCATTGAAGCTCAGCCGCTTTAATTTCTTCAGCCCGTAAAAATCCTTTCCGACCATGGCCAGGATTTCTTAAATTGAAGGGAAATCTCAAAATCCAAGCTACTACTCGAAGAAGACACGAAAGCGAACTAAACTGTTCAAAGGGAATCAAATGCTCCTGATTAGGGACAACAATAGATAGGGTAACGGATTCAGCTTTCAATTCAGAGAAAACACGGACAGAATTTTCTGAAGACATCTGACGAGAAATAGGCCAGAAGGTTTCCGATTTTTTCAACCATTCAGGCCCAGACCACCAGAGATCGTTGTTGATGAGTTTACTGGCCAACTCACCCCGAGATGCCACATCTGCAGGATTTTCTTTCCCAGGACAGAAACGCCACTGATCAGGAGAAGTTCGGGTCTGAATTTCTTCAACACGGTTAGCGATGAAAGTTTTCCATTGATAAGCTGGTTTCTGGATCCAACTTACGACGACTTGAGAATCAGTCCAGAAGGTAAATTGAACATTAGATCCGAAAACAGGAAGTAATGAAGTCCTAAGATACTGGCTGAGGCGGGCCGACAATAATGCACCAAGGAGTTCTAACCGAGGAATCGAAACTCGCTTCAACGGGGAAACTCTAGTTTTGCTGGTCAGGAGAAAGACTTCAGGAGTCGCTGCATTGGTGTGACGAACGTACGCAACAGTAGCATAGCCTCTCTCACTGGCATCACTGAAGAGGTGGATTTGAACGCTTCCTGACGAGGTGTGGATAAACCGAGGGATCAAATGGTTCTTCAAACTGGATAGGTCTGACGCCCAAATACGCAGCTCCTCACCAAGCTCTATCGGAAGCGGACTGTCCCAAGCAAGTCCTCGAAGCCATAATCTTTGAAGAAACGATTTTGCAAGAAACACTACCGGACTGATCAGGCCAAGAGGGTCGTACAATCGAGATACAATTTTTAAAGAAGCGCGTTTAGAATAAGGCAATCAAAGGGTTGACAGATAATCAAGTAACGAGGAAGCTTCAAAATAGAAACCATCGTTCTGGAGGTTCCAGTGTAGACCAAGGACCTTTCCTGATGTCGTTGGGGTCAAATCTTTGACGACGGTTGGGAGTTCTGAAGCAGTCGATCCGGAAGCCAGGGTGTTCTGTATCATGGGGTGAGGACTTGTAAGTTTTCGCAAATTCATACCCGCTTCTTGAAAGATCTTCCTAGCTTCAATGGCAGTTTGTAGAGCTGTTTCTTCAGTATCGCCTCCCAGGAAAGCGTCATCAACGAACGTGTTCATCCGAAGTAAGGAGACAGTGGTAGGATATTGAGACTCCATGTGCGTGAAGTGATGCTGTAGTGTAACGGCTAGAAGAGCGGGGCTACACGTTAATCCAAATGGAACACGTTGCCATCGGTAATGAAGAAGCTCTTTAGAGGACGAAGGTATAGCAGGCCACAGGAACCGGAGTACATCGCGATGAGCTTGGTGTATTTTGAGCTGAGGAAACGCTTCCTGGACATCGCCAACTACTGGATACTTAACGAAACGAAATCGAAGCAGGATAGAAAGAAGTTCAGGAGTTAGATTGGGGCCTTGAAGCAGACAATCGTTTAGAGAGGGTTGTCCCGGTATCTTAGCTGAACCATCAAAAACTATGCGAACTTTGGTAGTGACTTTGTCCTTGCGTATAACAGCATGATGTGGTAAATAGTGTACCAGAGATGACGGAACATCATCCTGGGGGTTAACCAGTTCAATATACCCCTTCTTGAGATAATCCTTAAAAATACCGTCGTACTGTACCAGCAAATCAGGGTTAGTAGTGAGACGTGATAATGTACCGTTCAGACGTTTCTTTGCTAGCTCAAGGTTTGAAGGTAGTTTAGGATGGTTGTCCTTCCACGGCAACCCTAGAGAGTATCTTCCATTCGAATACTCAAGGGAGTCAAGGATAATCTGGTGTGACGGGTCAGTTCGCGTAATACTTGCTTCATCAGGATTGATACCCATGCCTGCAAGTTCCCACAAACTAGGAAGTTGTTGATTGTAGATTTGTTCGCTGTTGACAAACAGGCTGAAGGAAGTGTCAGGGTTCAACGTCGGGACGCTAGGAACGGGACCATGTAGTAACCAACCGATTTTACTGCTTACTGCTACAGGTCCGTTGGGGATTCTCTTAATCTGGTCCGTAATAATGCTCCAATAATGATCAGCCCCAGTGAGTAAGTCGAATGGCTTTACAACCGCCGAGTCCAAGGTGTCTGCCAAAGGAAAGCAATTCTTGGGTATTGCCGAAGCCCAGCTTCCAACTGGTACGGCAGGTAAGGACGCACAGATGTATGGAACTTCAGTGGCCTTAAGACTTATAAAATCATGAGTAGGATGTAAACCGGACATTTGGAACGAAACTTGCCGACGAGTATGTTCGGAGGATTTCCGCGAGCCGAACGTGTTGAGCTTGAAATTGGCTTTAGAAAGAACTGGAAGCCCAAGACGACGAGAAAGCGATTCAGTGATGTACGTACGCTGACTCCCCCCATCCAATATGCAGCGAACAGTCTCCTTACGAGATGGACCTCGCACAATGATAGTGGCGGTCTGCAGAACAATATCGCTTGAGGTGGTAACGTTGGAGAGTGCAGCCGTTTCTTGCGGGGTGGAGACGTCCTCAGGGTTTGAGCTGGTGGCTTCGTCTTGCGGATCTGGGTGGCGTTTACAAATAGCAGTATGATGAGACCCCTTACAAGAGTGGCACCGATGGTGAGCGATGGGGCATTTCGCGCTCGTATGACCTTTGCGTAGGCAGTTAAAACAACGATGGTACTTTTTGAGCCGTTGTCTGGCAAAAGGGACATTTACGCTCAGATGAAGAGTTTGGGGAGTCGGTTGTAGATAAGGCGCTCGACGAAGGTATTTTGTGGGTATTGTTGGGTCTACGTTGTTCTTCCGGCTTTTTTTTGTCACGCCATAGATGGAGGACTTCCTGACATTCTAACTCGACTTTTAAAAACTCCAGAAGAGTCGACAA
Source organism: Lepidurus packardi (assembly GCA_023053545.1). Taxonomy (NCBI): domain Eukaryota; kingdom Metazoa; phylum Arthropoda; class Branchiopoda; order Notostraca; family Triopsidae; genus Lepidurus; species Lepidurus packardi. Next base: position 2,686,211 of record JAKZAN010000001.1, on the reverse strand, counting down.
TTCTAATGGGCCCTGATTCTTTCGTCTGTACTCTAACACTAAATTTTCTGGTAATTTAGACAGAATAGCAGTTGGTAGAAACGTGTTATATTGGCTAGGCGCCACATGCAAGGCATCCAAAGAATGAAGGTGTCCCTGACAAGTATCATACAAGTTGCGTAGTTCTGAAACATCTTTAAAAGCACGAATTGACGGAAGTTCTAGCAGCCCTTTCATGTGTGCGGCAATGATAACATCAGTTCGTCCATAGCGAGTGTTCAAAAGGTCAATGGCATGCGTGTAATTCTGATCTGTAAGAGCCAAAGATTTCAGAATAGGAAATGCATCACCTTTCAAAAAGGATCGTAGATACGAGAACTTCTCAACGTTAGATAAACTAGGATTATCATGGATAGAATCCCAAAATCTTTGCCAATCGAAAATGTTTCCAAAGAAAGGGCGAATTTCAAGCTTAGGAAGTTTGACATTAGAGAAGGTAGAAGTACTAATAGGCGGTGTAATATATGCAGGATTGTTAACTGGTGTTGATGCCGAAGCAACCATGTTAAGCAGAGGAGAAGTGGTGACGGGAAGAGTCGATGTTGCCACCGGAGAACGAGAAACAGAATCAATTAAGGTTTGAGCTGTTTGTTGTAAAATTCCAAAATCTATACTGTCCCTATTGAATTGATCTAACTGAGCTTTGTAATCGGCTAAACTTGTCTCATCGTCCATGTTTTTGAGCACGTTAGCATGAGCTTTCTCAAAGGAAGTTATAGTCTTACTGAACATGGGCAGCATGCTAGTGACGCTATCAACCCTGCAATCATTAACAAAAGAATTGAGTTGGGAAGAAAGCCTGATTAACTGATCGCGAAAGCTATCTCTAAAAAGAATAGCCCTTTGAAGCGAAATGGACAGGTTAGATGGCGATGACTCAGCCATGACGGAAGTGGAGAGTGTAACTGCAATGAAAAGGGGAGATACTTATCGGTAATGCTGATCGAAGTTATTAACTTGGGCAACCAAATAGGGAGAAGAGGGACGCAATTGTCGCAGAATTTGCCAAGCGAATTAACCGTGTAGGGTGCAGAACCGATCGAGGATGGTAGACCGTGCGAGAACAGGCCGTTGACAACGGATCCAAGCTGGGATTGTAGATGCAAAAGGTCGAGGATCCGGCCCGGAGGACCAAAAAATGTGGCGATTTCTTCTGACTAACACTGTATTGACAGTAACTTGTCACCGCTACGTTTCCAACTGAAATCACACCTTACTACCAAACACCAACCCTTTTTATATCACTGGATATAATGAGCTAAGGTTAAGGAACGAGGAAGCTAAGGTTAGGGTCAAGGTAATAGGGAATGAGGAAGCTAAGGTTAGGGTCAAGGTAATAGGGAATGAGGAAGCTAACGTTATAGCAAAGGGGACAGGGTCAACAGCAAACAAGGTCTTCTTAGTAATATAAACAAGGTCGTTAAGGACATACTTCTAAGAATTACAACAGAACCATTTCATGAGGAAAATTCTGCCAAAAATAAAAATGTTTGACGAAATCATTTCCCAGTTGGAACAAGAGCACTTCCGGCTAAGGTTTTCCGATCTCCGCGTAATTTCAAACACTGTCCTACCTTAAACGTATTTCTTTTTTTAGGAAACCTATCGATCAATCGTGAAACTTCTGCCTCTGCCTCTATATATATATAGAAAACTAGGTTTTGATTTTGGGTCGCTTTTCGTTTACGTGATTATGTAAGTCCTCTTACGATTCAGAAATATACAATCCAAATGTCGAAGTGCTCGAAGCCGTAGTGGCTGTTTCCGTCACGGAGCCCAAGCACCGAAGTGGGAAACTGGGCCACTTCGGGAATGGTGAACGCACGTCAATCGTGAAATTCATAAAAGATAACAATGCGTATGGGCGAGTGACGGGCGATAAACTATGGAAGGAAATGGTGGCAGCAAACGTAACGTTCACTTTTTAGTGCCCGGATTTTGATGCATTATTTTAGTGACTTTATTAGATTTGTCCTGGTGGATCCCTCCACAGCATGAAGAACCATTTCATGAGGAAAATTCTGCCAAAAATCCAAATGTTTGACGAATCATTTCCCAGTTGGAACAAGAGCACTTCCGGCTAAGGTTTTCCGATCTCCGCGTAATTTCAAACACTGTCCTACCTTAAACGTATTTCTTTTTTTAGGAAACCTATCGATCAATCGTGAAACTTCTGCCTCTGCCTCTATATATATATATATAAAACTAGGTTTTGATTTTGGGTCGCTTTTCGTTTACGTGATTATGTAAGTCCTCTTACGATTCAGAAATATACAATCCAAATGTCGAAGTGCTCGAAGCCGTAGTGGCTGTTTCCGTCACGGAGCCCAAGCACCGAAGTGGGAAACTGGGCCACTTCGGGAATGGTGAACGCACGTCAATCGTGAAATTCATAAAAGATAACAATGCGTATGGGCGAGTGACGGGCGATAAACTATGGAAGGAAATGGTGGCAGCAAACGTAACGTTCACTTTTTAGTGCCCGGATTTTGATGCACTATTTTAGTGACTTTATTAGATTTGTCCTGGTGGATCCCTCCACAGCATGAAGAACCATTTCATGAGGAAAATTCTGCCAAAAATCCAAATGTTTGACGAATCATTTCCCAGTTGGAACAAGAGCACTTCCGGCTAAGGTTTTCCGATCTCCGCGTAATTTCAAACACTGTCCTACCTTAAACGTATTTCTTTTTTTAGGAAACCTATCGATCAATCGTGAAACTTCTGCCTCTGCCTCTATATATATATATATATAGAAAACTAGGTTTTGATTTTGGGTCGCTTTTCGTTTACGTGATTATGTAAGTCCTCTTACGATTCAGAAATATACAATCCAAATGTCGAAGTGCTCGAAGCCGTAGTGGCTGTTTCCGTCACGGAGCCCATGCACCGAAGTGGGAAACTGGGCCACTTCGGGAATGCTGAACGCACGTCAATCGTGAAATTCATAAAAGATAACAATGCGTATGGGCGAGTGACGGGCGATAAACTATGGAAGGAAATGGTGGCAGCAAACGTAACGTTCACTTTTTAGTGCCCGGATTTTGATGCATTATTTTAGTGACTTTATTAGATTTGTCCTGGTGGATCCCTCCACAGCATGAAGAACCATTTCATGAGGAAAATTCTGCCAAAAATCCAAATGTTTGACGAATCATTTCCCAGTTGGAACAAGAGCACTTCCGGCTAAGGTTTTCCGATCTCCGCGTAATTTCAAACACTGTCCTACCTTAAACGTATTTCCTTTTTTAGGAAACCTATCGACCAATCGTGAAACTTCTGCCTCTGCCTCTATATATATAGAAAACTAGGTTTTGATTTTGGGTCGCTTTTCGTTTACGTGATTATATAAGTCCTCTTACGATTCAGAAATATACAATCCAAATGTCGAAGTGCTCGAAGCCGTAGTGGCTGTTTCCGTCACGGAGCGCAAGCACCGAAGTGGGAAACTGGGCCACTTTGGGAATGCCAAACGCACGTCAATCGTGAAATTCATAAAAGATAACAATGCGTATGGGCGAGTGACGGGCGATAAACTATGGAAGGAAATGGTGGCAGCAAACGTAACGTTCACTTTTTAGTGCCCGGATTTTGATGCATTATTTTAGTGACTTTATTAGATTTGTCCTGGTGGATCCCTCCACAGCATGAAGAACCATTTCATGAGGAAAATTCTGCCAAAAATCCAAATGTTTGACGAAATCATTTCCCAGTTGGAACAAGAGCACTTCCGGCTAATGTTTTCCGATCTCCGCGTAATTTCAAACACTGTCCTACCTTAAACGTACTTCTTTTTTTAGGAAACCTATCGATCAATCGTGAAACTTCTGCCTCTCCTGCCTCTATATATATATATATATAGAAAACTAGGTTTTGATTTTGAGTCGCTTTTCGTTTACGTGATTATATAAGTCCTCTTACGATTCAGAAATATACAATCCAAATGTCGAAGTGCTCGAAGCCGTAGTGGCTGTTTCCGTCACGGAGCCCAAGCACCGAAGTGGGAGACTGGTCCACTTCGGGAATGCTGAACGCACGTCAATCGTGAAATTCCTAAAAGATAACAATGCGTATGGGCGAGTGACGGGCGATAAACTATGGAAGGAAATGGTGGCAGCAAACGTAACGTTCACTTTTTAGTGCCCGGATTTTGATGCATTATTTTAGTAACTTTATTAGATTTGTCCTGGTGGATCCCTCCACAGCATGAAGAACCATTTCATGAGGAAAATTCTGCCAAAAATCCAAATGTTTGACGAAATCATTTCCCAGTTGGAACAAGAGCACTTCCGGCTAATGTTTTCCGATCTCCGCGTAATTTCAAACACTGTCCTACCTTAAACGTACTTCTCTTTTTAGGAAACCTATCGATCAATCGTGAAACTTCTGCCTCTCCTGCCTCTATATATATATATATAGAAAACTAGGTTTTGATTTTGAGTCGCTTTTCGTTTACGTGATTATATAAGTCCTCTTACGATTCAGAAATATACAATCCAAATGTCGAAGTGCTCGAAGCCGTAGTGGCTGTTTCCGTCACGGAGCCCAAGCACCGAAGTGGGAGACTGGCCCACTTCGGGAATGCTGAACGCACGTCAATCGTGAAATTCATAAAAGATAACAATGCGTATGGGCGAGTGACGGGCGATAAACTATGGAAGGAAATGGTGGCAGCAAACGTAACGTTCACTTTTTAGTGCCCGGATTTTTATGCATTATTTTAGTGACTTTATTAGATTTGTCCTGGTGGATCCCTCCACAGCATGAAGAACCATTTCATGAGGAAAATTCTGCCAAAAATCCAAATGTTTGACGAAATCATTTCCCAGTTGGAACAAGAGCACTTCCGGCTAATGTTTTCCGATCTCCGCGTAATTTCAAACACTGTCCTACCTTAAACGTATTTCTTTTTTTTAGGAAACCTATCGATCAATCGTGAAACTTCTGCCTCTACCTCTATATATATATATAGAAAACTAGGTTTTGATTTTGAGTCGCTTTTCGTTTACGTGATTATATAAGTCCTCTTACGATTCAGAAATATACAATCCAAATGTCGAAGTGCTCGAAGCCGTAGTGGCTGTTTCCGTCACGGAGCCCAAGCACCGAAGTGGGAGACTGGCCCACTTCGGGAATGCTGAACGCACGTCAATCGTGAAATTCATAAAAGATAACAATGCGTATGGGCGAGTGACGGGCGATAAACTATGGAAGGAAATGGTGGCAGCAAACGTAACGTTCACTTTTTAGTGCCCGGATTTTGATGCATTATTTTAGTGACTTTATTAGATTTGTCCTGGTGGATCCCTCCACAGCATGAAGAACCATTTCATGAGGAAAATTCTGCCAAAAATCCAAATGTTTGACGAAATCATTTCCCAGTTGGAACAAGAGCACTTCCGGCTAATGTTTTCCGATCTCCGCGTAATTTCAAACACTGTCCTACCTTAAACGTACTTCTTTTTTTAGGAAACCTATCGATCAATCGTGAAACTTCTGCCTCTCCTGCCTCTATATATATATATAGAAAACTAGGTTTTGATTTTGGGTCGCTTTTCGTTTACGTGATTATATAAGTCCTCTTACGATTCAGAAATATACAATCCAAATGTCGAAGTGCTCGAAGCCGTAGTGGCTGTTTCCGTCACGGAGCCCAAGCACCGAAGTGGGAGACTGGTCCACTTCGGGAATGCTGAACGCACGTCAATCGTGAAATTCCTAAAAGATAACAATGCGTATGGGCGAGTGACGGGCGATAAACTATGGAAGGAAATGGTGGCAGCAAACGTAACGTTCACTTTTTAGTGCCCGGATTTTGATGCATTATTTTAGTAACTTTATTAGATTTGTCCTGGTGGATCCCTCCACAGCATGAAGAACCATTTCATGAGGAAAATTCTGCCAAAAATCCAAATGTTTGACGAAATCATTTCCCAGTTGGAACAAGAGCACTTCCGGCTAATGTTTTCCGATCTCCGCGTAATTTCAAACACTGTCCTACCTTAAACGTACTTCTCTTTTTAGGAAACCTATCGATCAATCGTGAAACTTCTGCCTCTCCTGCCTCTATATATATATATAGAAAACTAGGTTTTGATTTTGAGTCGCTTTTCGTTTACGTGATTATATAAGTCCTCTTACGATTCAGAAATATACAATCCAAATGTCGAAGTGCTCGAAGCCGTAGTGGCTGTTTCCGTCACGGAGCCCAAGCACCGAAGTGGGAGACTGGCCCACTTCGGGAATGCTGAACGCACGTCAATCGTGAAATTCATAAAAGATAACAATGCGTATGGGCGAGTGACGGGCGATAAACTATGGAAGGAAATGGTGGCAGCAAACGTAACGTTCACTTTTTAGTGCCCGGATTTTGATGCATTATTTTAGTGACTTTATTAGATTTGTCCTGGTGGATCCCTCCACAGCATGAAGAACCATTTCATGAGGAAAATTCTGCCAAAAATCCAAATGTTTGACGAAATCATTTCCCAGTTGGAACAAGAGCACTTCCGGCTAATGTTTTCCGATCTCCGCGTAATTTCAAACACTGTCCTACCTTAAACGTACTTCTTTTTTTAGGAAACCTATCGATCAATCGTGAAACTTCTGCCTCTCCTGCCTCTATATATATATATAGAAAACTAGGTTTTGATTTTGGGTCGCTTTTCGTTTACGTGATTATATAAGTCCTCTTACGATTCAGAAATATACAATCCAAATGTCGAAGTGCTCGAAGCCGTAGTGGCTGTTTCCGTCACGGAGCCCAAGCACCGAAGTGGGAGACTGGTCCACTTCGGGAATGCTGAACGCACGTCAATCGTGAAATTCCTAAAAGATAACAATGCGTATGGGCGAGTGACGGGCGATAAACTATGGAAGGAAATGGTGGCAGCAAACGTAACGTTCACTTTTTAGTGCCCGGATTTTGATGCATTATTTTAGTAACTTTATTAGATTTGTCCTGGTGGATCCCTCCACAGCATGAAGAACCATTTCATGAGGAAAATTCTGCCAAAAATCCAAATGTTTGACGAAATCATTTCCCAGTTGGAACAAGAGCACTTCCGGCTAATGTTTTCCGATCTCCGCGTAATTTCAAACACTGTCCTACCTTAAACGTACTTCTCTTTTTAGGAAACCTATCGATCAATCGTGAAACTTCTGCCTCTCCTGCCTCTATATATATATATAGAAAACTAGGTTTTGATTTTGGGTCGCTTTTCGTTTACGTGATTATATAAGTCCTCTTACGATTCAGAAATATACAATCCAAATGTCGAAGTGCTCGAAGCCGTAGTGGCTGTTTCCGTCACGGAGCCCAAGCACCGAAGTGGGAGACTGGCCCACTTCGGGAATGCTGAACGCACGTCAATCGTGAAATTCCTAAAAGATAACAATGCGTATGGGCGAGTGACGGGCGATAAACTATGGAAGGAAATGGTGGCAGCAAACGTAACGTTCACTTTTTAGTGCCCGGATTTTGATGCATTATTTTAGTGACTTTATTAGATTTGTCCTGGTGGATCCCTCCACAGCATGAAGAACCATTTCATGAGGAAAATTCTGCCAAAAATCCAAATGTTTGACGAAATCATTTCCCAGTTGGAACAAGAGCACTTCCGGCTAATGTTTTCCGATCTCCGCGTAATTTCAAACACTGTCCTACCTTAAACGTACTTCTTTTTTTAGGAAACCTATCGATCAATCGTGAAACTTCTGCCTCTCCTGCCTCTATATATATATATAGAAAACTAGGTTTTGATTTTGGGTCGCTTTTCGTTTACGTGATTATATAAGTCCTCTTACGATTCAGAAATATACAATCCAAATGTCGAAGTGCTCGAAGCCGTAGTGGCTGTTTCCGTCACGGAGCCCAAGCACCGAAGTGGGAGACTGGCCCACTTCGGGAATGCTGAACGCACGTCAATCGTGAAATTCATAAAAGATAACAATGCGTATGGGCGAGTGACGGGCGATAAACTATGGAAGGAAATGGTGGCAGCAAACGTAACGTTCACTTTTTAGTGCCCGGATTTTGATGCATTATTTTAGTGACTTTATTAGATTTGTCCTGGTGGATCCCTCCACAGCATGAAGAACCATTTCATGAGGAAAATTCTGCCAAAAATCCAAATGTTTGACGAAATCATTTCCCAGTTGGAACAAGAGCACTTCCGGCTAATGTTTTCCGATCTCCGCGTAATTTCAAACACTGTCCTACCTTAAACGTACTTCTTTTTTTAGGAAACCTATCGATCAATCGTGAAACTTCTGCCTCTCCTGCCTCTCTATATATATATATAGAAAACTAGGTTTTGATTTTGAGTCGCTTTTCGTTTACGTGATTATATAAGTCCTCTTACGATTCAGAAATATACAATCCAAATGTCGAAGTGCTCGAAGCCGTAGTGGCTGTTTCCGTCACGGAGCCCAAGCACCGAAGTGGGAGACTGGCCCACTTCGGGAATGCTGAACGCACGTCAATCGTGAAATTCATAAAAGATAACAATGCGTATGGGCGAGTGACGGGCGATAAACTATGGAAGGAAATGGTGGCAGCAAACGTAACGTTCACTTTTTAGTGCCCGGATTTTGATGCATTATTTTAGTGACTTTATTAGATTTGTCCTGGTGGATCCCTCCACAGCATGAAGAACCATTTCATGAGGAAAATTCTGCCAAAAATCCAAATGTTTGACGAAATCATTTCCCAGTTGGAACAAGAGCACTTCCGGCTAATGTTTTTCGATCTCCGCGTAATTTCAAACACTGTCCTACCTTAAACGTATTTCTTTTTTTAGGAAACCTATCGATCAATCGTGAAACTTCTGCCTCTCCTGCCTCTATATATATATATATAGAAAACTAGGTTTTGATTTTGGGTCGCTTTTCGTTTACGTGATTATATAAGTCCTCTTACGATTCAGAAATATACAATCCAAATGTCGAAGTGCTCGAAGCCGTAGTGGCTGTTTCCGTCACGGAGCCCAAGCACCGAAGTGGGAGACTGGCCCACTTCGGGAATGCTGAACGCACGTCAATCGTGAAATTCATAAAAGATAACAATGCGTATGGGCGAGTGACGGGCGATAAACTATGGAAGGAAATGGTGGCAGCAAACGTAACGTTCACTTTTTAGTGCCCGGATTTTGATGCATTATTTTAGTGACTTTATTAGATTTGTCCTGGTGGATCCCTCCACAGCATGAAGAACCATTTCATGAGGAAAATTCTGCCAAAAATCCAAATGTTTGACGAAATCATTTCCCAGTTGGAACAAGAGCACTTCCGGCTAATGTTTTCCGATCTCCGCGTAATTTCAAACACTGTCCTACCTTAAACGTACTTCTTTTTTTAGGAAACCTATCGATCAATCGTGAAACTTCTGCCTCTCCTGCCTCTATATATATATATAGAAAACTAGGTTTTGATTTTGGGTCGCTTTTCGTTTACGTGATTATATAAGTCCTCTTACGATTCAGAAATATACAATCCAAATGTCGAAGTGCTCGAAGCCGTAGTGGCTGTTTCCGTCACGGAGCCCAAGCACCGAAGTGGGAGACTGGCCCACTTCGGGAATGCTGAACGCACGTCAATCGTGAAATTGATAAAAGAAAACAATGCGTATGGGCGAGTGACGGGCGATAAACTATGGAAGGAAATGGTGGCAGCAAACGTAACGTTCACTTTTTAGTGCCCGGATTTTGATGCATTATTTTAGTGACTTTATTAGATTTGTCCTGGTGGATCCCTCCACAGCATGAAGAACCATTTCATGAGGAAAATTCTGACAAAAATCCAAATGTTTGACGAAATCATTTCCCAGTTGGAACAAGAGCACTTCCGGCTAAGGTTTTCCGATCTCCGCGTAATTTCAAACACTGTCCTACCTTAAACGTATTTCTTTTTTTAGGAAACCTATCGATCAATCGTGAAACTTCTGCCTCTACCTCTGTATATATATAGAAAACTAGGTTTTGATTTTGGGTCGCTTTTCGTTTACGTGATTATATAAGTCCTCTTACGATTCAGAAATATACAATCCAAATGTCGAAGTGCTCGAAGCCGTAGTGGCTGTTTCCGTCACGGAGCCCAAGCACCGAAGTGGGAGACTGGCCCACTTCGGGAATGCTGAACGCACGTCAATCGTGAAATTCCTAAAAGATAACAATGCGTATGGGCGAGTGACGGGCGATAAACTATGGAAGGAAATGGTGGCAGCAAACGTAACGTTCACTTTTTAGTGCCCGGATTTTGATGCATTATTTTAGTGACTTTATTAGATTTGTCCTGGTGGATCCCTCCACAGCATGAAGAACCATTTCATGAGGAAAATTCTGCCAAAAATCCAAATGTTTGACGAAATCATTTCCCAGTTGGAACAAGAGCACTTCCGGCTAATGTTTTCCGATCTCCGCGTAATTTCAAACACTGTCCTACCTTAAACGTACTTCTCTTTTTAGGAAACCTATCGATCAATCGTGAAACTTCTGCCTCTCCTGCCTCTATATATATATATAGAAAACTAGGTTTTGATTTTGGGTCGCTTTTCGTTTACGTGATTATATAAGTCCTCTTACGATTCAGAAATATACAATCCAAATGTCGAAGTGCTCGAAGCCGTAGTGGCTGTTTCCGTCACGGAGCCCAAGCACCGAAGTGGGAGACTGGCCCACTTCGGGAATGCTGAACGCACGTCAATCGTGAAATTCCTAAAAGATAACAATGCGTATGGGCGAGTGACGGGCGATAAACTATGGAAGGAAATGGTGGCAGCAAACGTAACGTTCACTTTTTAGTGCCCGGATTTTGATGCATTATTTTAGTGACTTTATTAGATTTGTCCTGGTGGATCCCTCCACAGCATGAAGAACCATTTCATGAGGAAAATTCTGCCAAAAATCCAAATGTTTGACGAAATCATTTCCCAGTTGGAACAAGAGCACTTCCGGCTAATGTTTTCCGATCTCCGCGTAATTTCAAACACTGTCCTACCTTAAACGTACTTCTTTTTTTAGGAAACCTATCGATCAATCGTGAAACTTCTGCCTCTCCTGCCTCTATATATATATATAGAAAACTAGGTTTTGATTTTGGGTCGCTTTTCGTTTACGTGATTATATAAGTCCTCTTACGATTCAGAAATATACAATCCAAATGTCGAAGTGCTCGAAGCCGTAGTGGCTGTTTCCGTCACGGAGCCCAAGCACCGAAGTGGGAGACTGGCCCACTTCGGGAATGCTGAACGCACGTCAATCGTGAAATTCATAAAAGATAACAATGCGTATGGGCGAGTGACGGGCGATAAACTATGGAAGGAAATGGTGGCAGCAAACGTAACGTTCACTTTTTAGTGCCCGGATTTTGATGCATTATTTTAGTGACTTTATTAGATTTGTCCTGGTGGATCCCTCCACAGCATGAAGAACCATTTCATGAGGAAAATTCTGCCAAAAATCCAAATGTTTGACGAAATCATTTCCCAGTTGGAACAAGAGCACTTCCGGCTAATGTTTTCCGATCTCCGCGTAATTTCAAACACTGTCCTACCTTAAACGTACTTCTTTTTTTAGGAAACCTATCGATCAATCGTGAAACTTCTGCCTCTCCTGCCTCTCTATATATATATATAGAAAACTAGGTTTTGATTTTGAGTCGCTTTTCGTTTACGTGATTATATAAGTCCTCTTACGATTCAGAAATATACAATCCAAATGTCGAAGTGCTCGAAGCCGTAGTGGCTGTTTCCGTCACGGAGCCCAAGCACCGAAGTGGGAGACTGGCCCACTTCGGGAATGCTGAACGCACGTCAATCGTGAAATTCATAAAAGATAACAATGCGTATGGGCGAGTGACGGGCGATAAACTATGGAAGGAAATGGTGGCAGCAAACGTAACGTTCACTTTTTAGTGCCCGGATTTTGATGCATTATTTTAGTGACTTTATTAGATTTGTCCTGGTGGATCCCTCCACAGCATGAAGAACCATTTCATGAGGAAAATTCTGCCAAAAATCCAAATGTTTGACGAAATCATTTCCCAGTTGGAACAAGAGCACTTCCGGCTAATGTTTTTCGATCTCCGCGTAATTTCAAACACTGTCCTACCTTAAACGTATTTCTTTTTTTAGGAAACCTATCGATCAATCGTGAAACTTCTGCCTCTCCTGCCTCTATATATATATATATAGAAAACTAGGTTTTGATTTTGGGTCGCTTTTCGTTTACGTGATTATATAAGTCCTCTTACGATTCAGAAATATACAATCCAAATGTCGAAGTGCTCGAAGCCGTAGTGGCTGTTTCCGTCACGGAGCCCAAGCACCGAAGTGGGAGACTGGCCCACTTCGGGAATGCTGAACGCACGTCAATCGTGAAATTCATAAAAGATAACAATGCGTATGGGCGAGTGACGGGCGATAAACTATGGAAGGAAATGGTGGCAGCAAACGTAACGTTCACTTTTTAGTGCCCGGATTTTGATGCATTATTTTAGTGACTTTATTAGATTTGTCCTGGTGGATCCCTCCACAGCATGAAGAACCATTTCATGAGGAAAATTCTGCCAAAAATCCAAATGTTTGACGAAATCATTTCCCAGTTGGAACAAGAGCACTTCCGGCTAATGTTTTCCGATCTCCGCGTAATTTCAAACACTGTCCTACCTTAAACGTACTTCTTTTTTTAGGAAACCTATCGATCAATCGTGAAACTTCTGCCTCTCCTGCCTCTATATATATATATAGAAAACTAGGTTTTGATTTTGGGTCGCTTTTCGTTTACGTGATTATATAAGTCCTCTTACGATTCAGAAATATACAATCCAAATGTCGAAGTGCTCGAAGCCGTAGTGGCTGTTTCCGTCACGGAGCCCAAGCACCGAAGTGGGAGACTGGCCCACTTCGGGAATGCTGAACGCACGTCAATCGTGAAATTGATAAAAGAAAACAATGCGTATGGGCGAGTGACGGGCGATAAACTATGGAAGGAAATGGTGGCAGCAAACGTAACGTTCACTTTTTAGTGCCCGGATTTTGATGCATTATTTTAGTGACTTTATTAGATTTGTCCTGGTGGATCCCTCCACAGCATGAAGAACCATTTCATGAGGAAAATTCTGACAAAAATCCAAATGTTTGACGAAATCATTTCCCAGTTGGAACAAGAGCACTTCCGGCTAAGGTTTTCCGATCTCCGCGTAATTTCAAACACTGTCCTACCTTAAACGTATTTCTTTTTTTAGGAAACCTATCGATCAATCGTGAAACTTCTGCCTCTACCTCTGTATATATATAGAAAACTAGGTTTTGATTTTGGGTCGCTTTTCGTTTACGTGATTATATAAGTCCTCTTACGATTCAGAAATATACAATCCAAATGTCGAAGTGCTCGAAGCCGTAGTGGCTGTTTCCGTCACGGAGCCCAAGCACCGAAGTGGGAGACTGGTCCACTTCGGGAATGCTGAACGCACGTCAATCGTGAAATTCCTAAAAGATAACAATGCGTATGGGCGAGTGACGGGCGATAAACTATGGAAGGAAATGGTGGCAGCAAACGTAACGTTCACTTTTTAGTGCCCGGATTTTGATGCATTATTTTAGTAACTTTATTAGATTTGTCCTGGTGGATCCCTCCACAGCATGAAGAACCATTTCATGAGGAAAATTCTGCCAAAAATCCAAATGTTTGACGAAATCATTTCCCAGTTGGAACAAGAGCACTTCCGGCTAAGGTTTTCCGATCTCCGCGTAATTTCAAACACTGTCCTACCTTAAACGTATTTCTTTTTTTAGGAAACCTATCGATCAATCGTGAAACTTCTGCCTCTACCTCTATATATATATATATATATATATAGAAAACTAGGTTTTGATTTTGGGTCGCTTTTCGTTTACGTGATTATATAAGTCCTCTTACGATTCAGAAATATACAATCCAAATGTCGAAGTGCTCGAAGCCGTAGTGGCTGTTTCCGTCAGGGAGCCCAAGCACCGAAGTGGGAGACTGGCCCACTTCGGGAATGCTGAACGCACGTCAATCGTGAAATTCATAAAAGATAACAATGCGTATGGGCGAGTGACGGGCGATAAACTATGGAAGGAAATGGTGGCAGCAAACGTAACGTTCACTTTTTAGTGCCCGGATTTTGATGCATTATTTTAGTGACTTAATTAGATTTGTCCTGGTGGATCCCTCCACAGCATGAAGAACCATTTCATGAGGAAAATTCTGCCAAAAATCCAAATGTTTGACGAAATCATTTCCCAGTTGGAACAAGAGCACTTCCGGCTAATGTTTTCCGATCTCCGCGTAATTTCAAACACTGTCCTACCTTAAACGTATTTCTTTTTTTAGGAAACCTATCGATCAATCGTGAAACTTCTGCCTCTACCTCTGTATATATATAGAAAACTAGGTTTTGATTTTGGGTCGCTTTTCGTTTACGTGATTATATAAGTCCTCTTACGATTCAGAAATATACAATCCAAATGTCGAAGTGCTCGAAGCCGTAGTGGCTGTTTCCGTCACGGAGCCCAAGCACCGAAGTGGGAGACTGGTCCACTTCGGGAATGCTGAACGCACGTCAATCGTGAAATTCCTAAAAGATAACAATGCGTATGGGCGAGTGACGGGCGATAAACTATGGAAGGAAATGGTGGCAGCAAACGTAACGTTCACTTTTTAGTGCCCGGATTTTGATGCATTATTTTAGTGACTTTATTAGATTTGTCCTGGTGGATCCCTCCACAGCATGAAGAACCATTTCATGAGGAAAATTCTGCCAAAAATCCAAATGTTTGACGAAATCATTTCCCAGTTGGAACAAGAGCACTTCCGGCTAATGTTTTCCGATCTCCGCGTAATTTCAAACACTGTCCTACCTTAAACGTACTTCTTTTTTTAGGAAACCTATCGATCAATCGTGAAACTTCTGCCTCTCCTGCCTCTATATATATATATAGAAAACTAGGTTTTGATTTTGGGTCGCTTTTCGTTTACGTGATTATATAAGTCCTCTTACGATTCAGAAATATACAATCCACATGTCGAAGTGCTCGAAGCCGTAGTGGCTGTTTCCGTCACGGAGCCCAAGCACCGAAGTGGGAGACTGGCCCACTTCGGGAATGCTGAACGCACGTCAATCGTGAAATTCATAAAAGATAACAATGCGTATGGGCGAGTGACGGGCGATAAACTATGGAAGGAAATGGTGGCAGCAAACGTAACGTTCACTTTTTAGTGCCCGGATTTTGATGCATTATTTTAGTGACTTTATTAGATTTGTCCTGGTGGATCCCTCCACAGCATGAAGAACCATTTCATGAGGAAAATTCTGCCAAAAATCCAAATGTTTGACGAAATCATTTCCCAGTCGGAACAAGAGCACTTCCGGCTAATGTTTTTCGATCTCCGCGTAATTTCAAACACTGTCCTACCTTAAACGTACTTCTTTTTTTAGGAAACCTATCGATCAATCGTGAAACTTCTGCCTCTCCTGCCTCTATATATATATATATAGAAAACTAGGTTTTGATTTTGGGTCGCTTTTCGTTTACGTGATTATATAAGTCCTCTTACGATTCAGAAATATACAATCCAAATGTCGAAGTGCTCGAAGCCGTAGTGGCTGTTTCCGTCACGGAGCCCAAGCACCGAAGTGGGAGACTGGCCCACTTCGGGAATGCTGAACGCACGTCAATCGTGAAATTCATAAAAGATAACAATGCGTATGGGCGAGTGACGGGCGATAAACTATGGAAGGAAATGGTGGCAGCAAACGTAACGTTCACTTTTTAGTGCCCGGATTTTGATGCATTATTTTAGTGACTTTATTAGATTTGTCCTGGTGGATCCCTCCACAGCATGAAGAACCATTTCATGAGGAAAATTCTGCCAAAAATCCAAATGTTTGACGAAATCATTTCCCAGTTGGAACAAGAGCACTTCCGGCTAATGTTTTCCGATCTCCGCGTAATTTCAAACACTGTCCTACCTTAAACGTACTTCTTTTTTTAGGAAACCTATCGATCAATCGTGAAACTTCTGCCTCTCCTGCCTCTATATATATATATAGAAAACTAGGTTTTGATTTTGGGTCGCTTTTCGTTTACGTGATTATATAAGTCCTCTTACGATTCAGAAATATACAATCCACATGTCGAAGTGCTCGAAGCCGTAGTGGCTGTTTCCGTCACGGAGCCCAAGCACCGAAGTGGGAGACTGGCCCACTTCGGGAATGCTGAACGCACGTCAATCGTGAAATTCATAAAAGATAACAATGCGTATGGGCGAGTGACGGGCGATAAACTATGGAAGGAAATGGTGGCAGCAAACGTAACGTTCACTTTTTAGTGCCCGGATTTTGATGCATTATTTTAGTGACTTTATTAGATTTGTCCTGGTGGATCCCTCCACAGCATGAAGAACCATTTCATGAGGAAAATTCTGCCAAAAATCCAAATGTTTGACGAAATCATTTCCCAGTTGGAACAAGAGCACTTCCGGCTAATGTTTTTCGATCTCCGCGTAATTTCAAACACTGTCCTACCTTAAACGTACTTCTTTTTTTAGGAAACCTATCGATCAATCGTGAAACTTCTGCCTCTCCTGCCTCTATATATATATATATAGAAAACTAGGTTTTGATTTTGGGTCGCTTTTCGTTTACGTGATTATATAAGTCCTCTTACGATTCAGAAATATACAATCCAAATGTCGAAGTGCTCGAAGCCGTAGTGGCTGTTTCCGTCACGGAGCCCAAGCACCGAAGTGGGAGACTGGCCCACTTCGGGAATGCTGAACGCACGTCAATCGTGAAATTCATAAAAGATAACAATGCGTATGGGCGAGTGACGGGCGATAAACTATGGAAGGAAATGGTGGCAGCAAACGTAACGTTCACTTTTTAGTGCCCGGATTTTTATGCATTATTTTAGTGACTTTATTAGATTTGTCCTGGTGGATCCCTCCACAGCATGAAGAACCATTTCATGAGGAAAATTCTGCCAAAAATCCAAATGTTTGACGAAATCATTTCCCAGTTGGAACAAGAGCACTTCCGGCTAAGGTTTTCCGATCTCCGCGTAATTTCAAACACTGTCCTACCTTAAACGTATTTCTTTTTTTAGGAAACCTATCGATCAATCGTGAAAGTTCTGCCTCTACCTCTGTATATATATAGAAAACTAGGTTTTGATTTTGGGTCGCTTTTCGTTTACGTGTGTAATGTATTAGTCATTAACCTTAACCTTAACCTTGTGTTAGTCATCATTAACCTCAACCTACCCTGACCTGACCTGACCTAATCTTAGATGATCCCAATTAGTCTTAACTTTGAACCTTTCCCATCCTCCTATAAATACTTGTACTAGAAGCAGAATACAGGGAGTCGATACTCAACATCCCAGTATCTCATTACTCAGTTGAACACGCCGAGTATTACATTGGCGACGAGGAGAGGATGGCCTCTTCTCTACCACTGTTTAGTGAATTTAGCATACAGGAGGAGCCAGAGACCGTGGGCACCCGCTGGACAAGATGGCTTCAACGTTTTGAGAATCTCCTCAAAGCCATGGACGTCCGCCTCAAGTCAACCGATACTGCAGACACCAGGAGAGAGACAGACGAACGACGACTTGCACTCCTTCTCCACTACGCAGGATCTGAAGTAGTCGACGTGTATAACGCCCTTCCACAACCCGAAGCGGAAAAAGACACATACACCACAGCTCAGCCACTGTTAAACGCCTATTTCAAACCTAAGAAAAACCTAGAGCTTGAGATCTTCAAATTTCGTCAAATCAAGCAAGAAAGTAAAGAAAACATTGATACTTTCGTAACCAAACTTAGGCTAGCAGCAGACAGATGCGAATTTCCGAACAAAGATCAAGAAATCAAGCAACAAGTCATACAAGGCTGCTCATCGTCCTCATTCCGGAAAGTCTGCCTGAGGGAGAACATGACACTGGACCAGATACTAACTCACGCCAGGTCCCGAGATGCTGCGAGCCTTTACAACACTCATCTTGATAATACCACGGAAGAACATAGCGCTAACATTGTCAAGAAAGACAGCCGTCCGAAAACCAACGATCGAACAAACCCAAAGACGCCCCAGGAGTCGGACAACCGTTCAAAGTGTCGGAATTGCGGTGGAACCTGGCCCCATCCCAGTTTTTGTCCAGCTAAAGGCAAAACATGTTATAAATGCAACAAAGCTAACCATTTTTCCAAAGTTTGCAGAAGCCAGGCGAAACGTGAGAAATCTGAAGAAGTTAAACCTGTGCAGCACTCAACTGATACAGACAGCGAGGAAGAAGACGCCGAACCATTTGTCTTCGCTCTCAACAACGGGAAGAAAGATACCAGACCCATGACGTCAATCAACATAGAAGGTACCACCATCCCCATGATGATTGATACTGGAGCCACCTGCAACATTATCAGCTTAAAAGCATTTGACCAAATTGTAAGCCGTCCTACGCTTAATCCAGCATACGCCGCTGTAAACGCATTTGGCAACAAACGAATCTCAATTTTGGGATTTTTTAAAGCTCATCTAAAGTCAAAACATGCGGAAACCAAAGCACTCGTCTATGTTAGTCAAGAAACAAGCGCAGAATGCATCCTCGGGTATAAAACCTCTAAAACACTTAAATTAGTACAAATCATTAACTCAATTAAAAGTCGTAATGCTTACGAAAACCTGAAAGTCCAGTTTCCCAAAGTTTTTAGTGGCTTAGGAAAAATGTCAGATTACCAGGTACAACTCCACATCGACTCATCCGTACAGCCAGTCACCCAAAAACATCGCCGAGTCGGATTCCACCTACGGAAAGCAGTATCGGAAGAAATTAAAAACTTGTTATCAGCGGACATCATCGAGCCTGTAACCGAAGGACCGACACCGTGGATTTCACCATGTTTAGCCGTGCCAAAGCCCAAGCAGCCGGGGAAAATCCGAATTTGCGTCGATATGAGAGCACCAAATAAAGCAATACTGCGGACAAGACATGTCATCCCAACAATAGAAGACCTTATCGTAGACTTAAACGAAGCAAAATTTTTTAGTAAGCTCGATTTAAACCAAGGTTACCATCAGATGGAATTACACCCGGATTCCCGTTATATTACAACATTCGCAACACACAAAGGATTATTCCGCTACAAACGACTAAATTTCGGAGTCAATAGCGCAGCGGAGATCTTTGATAATATTATCCGACAGACGATAAGTGGAATACCTGGAGTCTGCAACCGCAGCGATGATATCCTCGTGACTGGACGCAACCAAGAGGAGCACGACCGCAACTTAATAGAAGTCATTCGTCGACTAGCGAAAAAAAATTTGACCTTAAACTTCAACAAATGTGAGTTCGGTAAGACGAATTTAACTTTTTATGGTTTACACTTCAGCCAAAATGGGTTAGCTCCAGACCAAAGCAAAATTGACGCCATCAATGCCGCCACTGAACCAACAACCCCGGAAGAAGTTTCCAGTTTTCTTGGCATGATAACTTTTTGCAGCCGGTTTATTCCCAAAGCAGCCGCCATCAGTGAACCACTCCGCAAGTTAACCCACACGAAAACTACTTGGTCCTGGAACACTGAACACCAAGAAGCCTTTGACAATCTGAAAAAAGGACTTCGTGAAGCTACCACGCTGGCGTATTTTGACACTTCCAAAGAAACCACCATTATCGTAGACGCAAGCCCGAAAGGACTAGGAGCTAT
This sequence comes from Lepidurus packardi, assembly GCA_023053545.1. Classification (NCBI taxonomy): domain Eukaryota; kingdom Metazoa; phylum Arthropoda; class Branchiopoda; order Notostraca; family Triopsidae; genus Lepidurus; species Lepidurus packardi. The sequence continues at coordinate 2,666,439 of JAKZAN010000001.1, read as the reverse complement.
CCTCACGCAAACTTCAAAAAATGGAATGTACACGCCCATTTCATTTGCTAGCCGCCTTCTTACTGACATCGAGTCCAGATATTCACAGATCGAGAGAGAAGCATTGGCGATAACGTGGGCCATTCTCCACTTCCATCTTTACCTAATCGGAAAACAATTCACAGTAGTCACTGATCACAAACCATTAGAAAGCATCTTTAACAAGCCCCATGTCCAACCGCCAGCACGTATTGAACGATGGTTGCTTAAACTTCAACTTTATGATTTTAAAGTCGTTTTTCAGCCTGGCAAGCATAACGCCGCAGATTTTATGTCCCGTCATCCGACACCGAAGAGTACCTCCTCATCCAGGGAGCAGGTAATAGCTGAGCATTACGTCCATTCAACATGTACAACCGCTGTCCCGAAGTCAATCACCTTGCAAGAGATAGCGCAAGAAACCAAAAACGACAAGCCAATGCAGATCATGATGGGTCGTTTGCAAAACTCAGGAGCGAGCTTACACCTTCACCTCAAACCAGAAGAAGAAGATCAACTAGCAGCTTTAAGTAAGGTAAAAGAGCAGCTAACGAAAATTAATACCGAAAATGGTGACATACTACTTAAAGGAACCAAGATTGTAATCCCGAATTCCCTAGCTCCAAGAATTGTTGACATTGCACACCAGGGACACCTTGGCATCGTAAAAACCAAAGGACTCATCAGAGAAAAAGTTTGGGTTTTTAATCTAGACAAGTTGGTTGAGGAAAAAATCAAGAATTGCCCTCCTTGCCAAGCGTGCGGACCAAAAAACACCATCAACTCCCTTACAAATGTCAAGTCTCCCAGCTGGCCCATGGATTGAAATCAGCGTCGATTTCGCCGAAATCCAGAACGAATATCTACTTGTCCTCTACGACGACTACTCCCGATTCCCGTTAGTTAGCCGAGTCAAGAGCACCTCAGCAGGATGCGTCATTCCCAAACTACAGGAATTTTTCGCCATCTTTGGAATTCCAGAAACACTAAAATCCGACAATGGACCTCCGTTTAACAGTCAAGAATTCAGAGATTTTTCCCAAAGGTACAATTTTAAACACCGGAAAATTACGCCTGTCTGGCCCCAAGCAAATGGAGGAGTGGAGCGTTTTATGAAAACTCTGAAGAAATCTCTCCGATGTGCTTCCGTAGAAGGTTTACCCTGGCAGAATCAAATAACTAAACTCCTTTTTCATTATAGATCTTCACCGCATTCTTGCACAGGAGAAACCCCAGCTTACCTCCTTTTCGGAAGGCCACTAAGGAACCAACTACCGCAGCTACCACTCACGAAAACTAATACACCTGTAAGAAGCCAAGATTATGCAGCCAAGACGAAAATGAAGAAATATGCAGATAGAAAAGCTGTAGACCAAAAAATCAAGATTGGTGACACCGTCCTAGCCAGAAGAGAAGGGATCCAACGCAAGCTTAGAACTCCTTACGACCCGAATCCTTATCAAGTATCCGATATGAAAGGCACAATGGTTACCGCAACCCGACAAGATCGACAGCTTACCAGGAACGCTTCACATTTCCGGATTGTTAATGCACCCGACAATTTCAAGGAAACAAAAAGGATTCCGAGAAAAGTGGAAACCGAAGAAGACGACTCGGATGACGACAGCCAGCCGATGTTTAATACTGACTCCAGTACAGCTACCACCAACATTAACGACGCCAACACATCCAACTCCGATAATAATACCGATGATGTAGATATAACCACCAACGCCGACGCCACAGAACACTCAAGACCACAGAGAAACCGAACATTACCCAAACGTTATGAAGACTGTGAGATGAATTTTTAAGTAAAGTTATTGGTCATGATTTATTTGTTTTTTTAAAGGGAAAGTGTTGTAATTTATTAGTCATTAACCTTAACCTTAACCTTGTGTTAGTCATCATTAACCTCAACCTACCCTGACCTGACCTGACCTAATCTTAGATGATCCCAATTAGTCTTAACTTTGAACCTTTCCCATCCTCCTATAAATACTTGTACTAGAAGCAGAATACAGGGAGTCGATACTCAACATCCCAGTATCTCATTACTCAGTTGAACACGCCGAGTATTACAACGTGATTATATAAGTCCTCTTACGATTCAGAAATATACAATCCAAATGTCGAAGTGCTCGAAGCCGTAGTGGCTGTTTCCGTCACGGAGCCCAAGCACCGAAGTGGGAGACTGGTCCACTTCGGGAATGCTGAACGCACGTCAATCGTGAAATTCCTAAAAGATAACAATGCGTATGGGCGAGTGACGGGCGATAAACTATGGAAGGAAATGGTGGCAGCAAACGTAACGTTCACTTTTTAGTGCCCGGATTTTGATGCATTATTTTAGTAACTTTATTAGATTTGTCCTGGTGGATCCCTCCACAGCATGAAGAACCATTTCATGAGGAAAATTCTGCCAAAAATCCAAATGTTTGACGAAATCATTTCCCAGTTGGAACAAGAGGACTTCCGGCTAAGGTTTTCCGATCTCCGCGTAATTTCAAACACTGTCCTACCTTAAACGTATTTCTTTTTTTAGGAAACCTATCGATCAATCGTGAAACTTCTGCCTCTACCTCTCTATATATATAGAAAACTAGGTTTTGATTTTGGGTCGCTTTTCGTTTACGTGATTATATAAGTCCTCTTACGATTCGGAAATATAAAATCCAAATGTCGAAGTGCTCGAAGCCGTAGTGGCTGTTTCCGTCACGGAGCCCAAGCACCGAAGTGGGAGACTGGCCCACTTCGGGAATGCTGAACGCACGTCAATCGTGAAATTCATAAAAGATAACAATGCGTATGGGCGAGTGACGGGCGATAAACTATGGAAGGAAATGGTGGCAGCAAACGTAACGTTCACTTTTTAGTGCCCGGATTTTGATGCATTATTTTAGTGACTTTATTAGATTTGTCCTGGTGGATCCCTCCACAGCATGAAGAACCATTTCATGAGGAAAATTCTGCCAAAAATCCAAATGTTTGACGAAATGATTTCCCAGTTGGAAAAAGAGCACTTCCGGCTAATGTTTTCCGATCTCCGCGTAATTTCAAACACTGTCCTACCTTAAACGTATTTCTTTTTTTAGGAAACCTATCGATCAATCGTGAAACTTCTGCCTCTCCTGCCTCTCTATATATATATATATATATAGAAAACTAGGTTTTGATTTTGGGTCGCTTTTCGTTTACGTGATTATATAAGTCCTCTTACGATTCAGAAATATACAATCCAAATGTCGAAGTGCTCGAAGCCGTAGTGGCTGTTTCCGTCACGGAGCCCAAGCACCGAAGTGGGAGACTGGCCCACTTCGGGAATGCTGAACGCATGTCAATCGTGAAATTCATAAAAGATAACAATGCGTATGGGCGAGTGACGGGCGATAAACTATGGAAGGAAATGGTGGTAGCAAACGTAACGTTCACTTTTTAGTGCCCGGATTTTGATGCATTATTTTAGTGACTTTATTAGATTTGTCCTGGTGGATCCCTCCACAGCATGAAGAACCATTTCATGAGGAAAATTCTGCCAAAAATCCAAATGTTTGACGAAATCATTTCCCAGTTGGAACAAGAGCACTTCCGGCTAATGTTTTCCGATTTCCGCGTAATTTCAAACACTGTCCTACCTTAAACGTATTTCTTTTTTTAGGAAACCTATCGATCAATCGTGAAACTTCTGCCTCTACCTCTCTCTATATATATATATAGAAAACTAGGTTTTGATTTTGGGTCGCTTTTCGTTTACGTGATTATATAAGTCCTCTTACGATTCAGAAATATACAATCCAAATGTCGAAGTGCTCGAAGCCGTAGTGGCTGTTTCCGTCACGGAGCCCAAGCACCGAAGTGGGAGACTGGCCCAATTCGGGAATGCTGAACGCACGTCAATCGTGAAATTCATAAAAGATAACAATGCGTATGGGCGAGTGACGGGCGATAAACTATGGAAGGAAATGGTGGTAGCAAACGTAACGTTCACTTTTTAGTGCCCGGATTTTGATGCATTATTTTAGTGACTTTATTAGATTTGTCCTGGTGGATCCCTCCACAGCATGAAGAACCATTTCATGAGGAAAATTCTGCCAAAAATCCAAATGTTTGACGAAATCATTTCCCAGTTGGAACAAGAGCACTTCCGGCTAATGTTTTCCGATTTCCGCGTAATTTCAAACACTGTCCTACCTTAAACGTATTTCTTTTTTTAGGAAACCTATCGATCAATCGTGAAACTTCTGCCTCTACCTCTCTCTATATATATATATAGAAAACTAGGTTTTGATTTTGGGTCGCTTTTCGTTTACGTGATTATATAAGTCCTCTTACGATTCAGAAATATACAATCCAAATGTCGAAGTGCTCGAAGCCGTAGTGGCTGTTTCCGTCACGGAGCCCAAGCACCGAAGTGGGAGACTGGCCCAATTCGGGAATGCTGAACGCACGTCAATCGTGAAATTCATAAAAGATAACAATGCGTATGGGCGAGTGACGGGCGATAAACTATGGAAGGAAATGGTGGTAGCAAACGTAACGTTCACTTTTTAGTGCCCGGATTTTGATGCATTATTTTAGTGACTTTATTAGATTTGTCCTGGTGGATCCCTCCACAGCATGAAGAACCATTTCATGAGGAAAATTCTGCCAAAAATCCAAATGTTTGACGAAATCATTTCCCAGTTGGAACAAGAGCACTTCCGGCTAAGGTTTTCCGATCTCCGCGTAATTTCAAACACTGTCCTACCTTAAACGTATTTCTTTTTTTAGGAAACCTATCGATCAATCGTGAAACTTCTGCCTCTACCTCTATATATATATATATATATATATATATATATATATATATATATATATATAGAAAACTAGGTTTTGATTTTGGGTCGCTTTTCGTTTACTTGATTATATAAGTCCTCTTACGATTCAGAAATATACAATCCAAATGTCGAAGTGCTCGAAGCCGTAGTGGCTGTTTCCGTCACGGAGCCCAAGCAACGAAGTGGGAGACTGGCCCACTTCGGGAATGCTGAACGCATGTCAATCGTGAAATTCATAAAAGATAACAATGCGTATGGGCGAGTGACGGGCGATAAACTATGGAAGGAAATGGTGGTAGCAAACGTAACGTTCACTTTTTAGTGCCCGGATTTTGATGCATTATTTTAGTGACTTTATTAGATTTGTCCTGGTGGATCCCTCCACAGCATGAAGAACCATTTCATGAGGAAAATTCTGCCAAAAATCCAAATGTTTGACGAAATCATTTCCCAGTTGGAACAAGAGCACTTCCGGCTAATGTTTTCCGATCTCCGCGTAATTTCAAACACTGTCCTACCTTAAACGTATTTCTTTTTTTAGGAAACCTATCGATCAATCGTGAAACTTCTGCCTCTACCTCTATATATATATATATATAGAAAACTAGGTTTTGATTTTGGGTCGCTTTTCGTTTACGTGATTATATAAGTCCTCTTACGATTCAGAAATATACAATCCAAATGTCGAAGTGCTCGAAGCCGTAGTGGCTGTTTCCGTCACGGAGCCCAAGCACCGAAGTGGGAGACTGGCCCACTTCGGGAATGCTGAACGCATGTCAATCGTGAAATTCATAAAAGATAACAATGCGTATGGGCGAGTGACGGGCGATAAACTATGGAAGGAAATGGTGGTAGCAAACGTAACGTTCACTTTTTAGTGCCCGGATTTTGATGCATTATTTTAGTGACTTTATTAGATTTGTCCTGGTGGATCCCTCCACAGCATGAAGAACCATTTCATGAGGAAAATTCTGCCAAAAATCCAAATGTTTGACGAAATCATTTCCCAGTTGGAACAAGAGCACTTCCGGCTAATGTTTTCCGATTTCCGCGTAATTTCAAACACTGTCCTACCTTAAACGTATTTCTTTTTTTAGGAAACCTATCGATCAATCGTGAAACTTCTGCCTCTACCTCTCTATATATATATATATAGAAAACTAGGTTTTGATTTTGGGTCGCTTTTCGTTTACGTGATTATATAAGTCCTCTTACGATTCAGAAATATACAATCCAAATGTCGAAGTGCTCGAAGCCGTAGTGGCTGTTTCCGTCACGGAGCCCAAGCACCGAAGTGGGAGACTGGCCCAATTCGGGAATGCTGAACGCACGTCAATCGTGAAATTCATAAAAGATAACAATGCGTATGGGCGAGTGACGGGCGATAAACTATGGAAGGAAATGGTGGTAGCAAACGTAACGTTCACTTTTTAGTGCCCGGATTTTGATGCATTATTTTAGTGACTTTATTAGATTTGTCCTGGTGGATCCCTCCACAGCATGAAGAACCATTTCATGAGGAAAATTCTGCCAAAAATCCAAATGTTTGACGAAATCATTTCCCAGTTGGAACAAGAGCACTTCCGGCTAAGGTTTTCCGATCTCCGCGTAATTTCAAACACTGTCCTACCTTAAACGTATTTCTTTTTTTAGGAAACCTATCGATCAATCGTGAAACTTCTGCCTCTACCTCTATATATATATATATATATATATATATAGAAAACTAGGTTTTGATTTTTGTCGCTTTTCGTTTACTTGATTATATAAGTCCTCTTACGATTCAGAAATATACAATCCAAATGTCGAAGTGCTCGAAGCCGTAGTGGCTGTTTCCGTCACGGAGCCCAAGCAACGAAGTGGGAGACTGGCCCACTTCGGGAATGCTGAACGCATGTCAATCGTGAAATTCATAAAAGATAACAATGCGTATGGGCGAGTGACGGGCGATAAACTATGGAAGGAAATGGTGGTAGCAAACGTAACGTTCACTTTTTAGTGCCCGGATTTTGATGCATTATTTTAGTGACTTTATTAGATTTGTCCTGGTGGATCCCTCCACAGCATGAAGAACCATTTCATGAGGAAAATTCTGCCAAAAATCCAAATGTTTGACGAAATCATTTCCCAGTTGGAACAAGAGCACTTCCGGCTAATGTTTTCCGATCTCCGCGTAATTTCAAACACTGTCCTACCTTAAACGTATTTCTTTTTTTAGGAAACCTATCGATCAATCGTGAAACTTCTGCCTCTACCTCTATATATATATATATAGAAAACTAGGTTTTGATTTTGGGTCGCTTTTCGTTTACGTGATTATATAAGTCCTCTTACGATTCAGAAATATACAATCCAAATGTCGAAGTGCTCGAAGCCGTAGTGGCTGTTTCCGTCACGGAGCCCAAGCACCGAAGTGGGAGACTGGCCCACTTCGGGAATGCTGAACGCACGTCAATCGTGAAATTCATAAAAGATAACAATGCGTATGGGCGAGTGACGGGCGATAAACTATGGAAGGAAATGGTGGTAGCAAACGTAACGTTCACTTTTTAGTGCCCGGATTTTGATGCATTATTTTAGTGACTTTATTAGATTTGTCCTGGTGGATCCCTCCACAGCATGAAGAACCATTTCATGAGGAAAATTCTGCCAAAAATCCAAATGTTTGACGAAATCATTTCCCAGTTGGAACAAGAGCACTTCCGGCTAATGTTTTCCGATCTCCGCGTAATTTCAAACACTGTCCTACCTTAAACGTATTTCTTTTTTTAGGAAACCTATCGATCAATCGTGAAACTTCTGCCTCTACCTCTATATATATATATATAGAAAACTAGGTTTTGATTTTGGGTCGCTTTTCGTTTACGTGATTATATAAGTCCTCTTACGATTCAGAAATATACAATCCAAATGTCGAAGTGCTCGAAGCCGTAGTGGCTGTTTCCGTCACGGAGCCCAAGCACCGAAGTGGGAGACTGGCCCACTTCGGGAATGCTGAACGCACGTCAATCGTGAAATTCATAAAAGATAACAATGCGTATGGGCGAGTGACGGGCGATAAACTATGGAAGGAAATGGTGGTAGCAAACGTAACGTTCACTTTTTAGTGCCCGGATTTTGATGCATTATTTTAGTGACTTTATTAGATTTGTCCTGGTGGATCCCTCCACAGCATGAAGAACCATTTCATGAGGAAAATTCTGCCAAAAATCCAAATGTTTGACGAAATCATTTCCCAGTTGGAACAAGAGCACTTCCGGCTAATGTTTTCCGATCTCCGCGTAATTTCAAACACTGTCCTACCTTAAACGTATTTCTTTTTTTAGGAAACCTATCGATCAATCGTGAAACTTCTGCCTCTACCTCTCTATATATATATATATAGAAAACTAGGTTTTGATTTTGGGTCGCTTTTCGTTTACGTGATTATATAAGTCCTCTTACGATTCAGAAATATACAATCCAAATGTCGAAGTGCTCGAAGCCGTAGTGGCTGTTTCCGTCAGGGAGCCCAAGCACCGAAGTGGGAGACTGGCCCACTTCGGGAATGCTGAACGCACGTCAATCGTGAAATTCATAAAAGATAACAATGCGTATGGGCGAGTGACGGGCGATAAACTATGGAAGGAAATGGTGGCAGCAAACGTAACGTTCACTTTTTAGTGCCCGGATTTTGATGCATTATTTTAGTGACTTAATTAGATTTGTCCTGGTGGATCCCTCCACAGCATGAAGAACCATTTCATGAGGAAAATTCTGCCAAAAATCCAAATGTTTGACGAAATCATTTCCCAGTTGGAACAAGAGCACTTCCGGCTAAAGTTTTCCGATCTCCGCGTAATTTCAAACACTGTCCTACCTTAAACGTATTTCTTTTTTTAGGAAACCTATCGATCAATCGTGAAACTTCTGCCTCTACCTCTCTCTCTCTCTCTCTCTCTCTCTATATATATATATATATATATATATATATATATATATATATATATATATATATATATATATATATATATATATATATATATATATATATATATATATATATATATATATATATATATATATATATATATATATATATATATATATATATATATATATATATATATATATATATATATATATATATATATATATATATATATATATATATATATATATATATATATATATATATATATATATATATATATATATATATATATATATATATATATATATATATATATATATATATATATATATATATATATATATATATATATATATATATATATATATATATATATATATATATATATATATATATATATATATATATATAGAAAACTAGGTTTTGATTTTGGGTCGCTTTTCGTTTACGTGATTATATAAGTCCTCTTACGATTCAGAAATATACAATCCAAATGTCGAAGTGCTCGAAGCCGTAGTGGCTGTTTCCGTCACGGAGCCCAAGCACCGAAGTGGGAGACTGGCCCACTTCGGGAATGCTGAACGCACGTCAATCGTGAAATTCATAAAAGATAACAATGCGTATGTGTAATAGCAGAGTGACAAAAAAAAATGCCGTCAAGTCGGTCATTCGGTACGATGATACACCGCAGAAGTTGGTTGAAGTTGAAGACTTGGCTGCCGACTTCCCGGACGATTTAAAGGTCATCACTCCACGACCAAAAGACTGTATCAAGATGAGGATAGCTCATTTATTCGTCCATAAGAGCGGCGGCAAAAAATCAGCCGAAATGCAATTGCTGGGGGAACTTCAACCCCTTTCCTCGAAGAAGCCTCATTGAATTTTCCTATGGCCAGTTTCCCCTCCCAAAGAGACTGAAATCGTTGTACAAACGACGTATTTTGAAAAAAATCAATACCTTTTCTGCAGTGCTGTCAGGTCAGTTAGCAAGATCAGTGTCCTTTTTTACTGTTCCTAAGTTTAAAGAAGATTCCCTGGCCACAGAAACCCCTACTTCATACATCCTGTCGGTACGTTAACCTTTTGGTTTCAAAGTAAGAATTCATCAATTTTATTGCAATTCACCGAGGAGTGTATAAAGGAAGGATTTATGGAACTTAAAGCAAGAAAATCAGGAAAACATATGTATTCAAAGTTTCCTTTAAATAGTCAACCCGTACGTATAGGACCGGTGCACATTGTTTTTGCACCCAATGTTCCAAACGCAGTAGGCCTATACATTTTTGAGCGAGAAGGTGCAACGATGCTGCTAAGGGAAAACGCCGTTAGCCTAAACAGTAGAATATCCAGCTTATTAATTCTTAGCCTTTATGTAATAATCGTTTTGCGTTAGCTCGATCTCAGTTTATATTAAAAGACTTGATTTTTCTTTTTTAAGAAAGCTTTCAACCTGTACGATGAATAACGTGTCAATGAGCGAGGCGCATGTCCCTAAAAAAATTATCTTACGGGGTAGTAGTGAAACTTTCCTTATTACGCACAAAACACAACATAAATAAGTACGGAAAGAGCACTTAAGGAGTATATTGGTGTCGTGGTTTTACATCTAATTTCTGTGTTAAGGAAATGCCGCAGTGGCGACGAAGAAACCAAAGGCAGCGCCAGCCTTCGTCTGGTCTAGTGCTTGAGAGGATTATATCCATTGCAACACGCGTAGAAGCCGGGTAAGTACAATAAGAACCCCTAAGAATGGCCCACATCAAGCTCCTTCAACCCCAGAAAGAGTCAGATAAATGTAACGAATCAAGCTTAATCCCAAAAAATTTTATGCTTTTTTCAAACTGAAAGTATGCCCGCCTTCTTTTGTCTGAACTATTTTGTTAGTGCGAAATAGCTTCTATGTTCAAAATAATGCATATTTTGTATGTGCAAAATAACTATGAAGTTTCATAAAAGATGTCTGCATGCTCCTATCAGATCTGGGGTTGGGACAAATTATTGGACTCTCGTGTCGAATCTATGGTTCTTACTTACATTTTTAAGTATATTATTTTTATCAATCGCATGAAAAGTTCAAATCAAGTCTTACTATTTTCAAATTACACGACTATAGGGTACGGAACGGAACAGTCTCCAGGGATGAAGCACTCAGGGCGCTCCGACCGGCACGGGTGAATTTTGAACGAGCTTTCAGTCCGGAAGATACTGGCTACGAGGAAGTCTTACAAAGCTTAGGTTACTCAAATGAAATTATTCGTGCAATTCCTTACGTTTTATATTACAGACGCTGCAATAGAATTCGTTAGTTCTCTGAATTACAACAACGAACAACGAATTACTCCTGCCCCTGTAGTTCGAAATGGGGAGAGAAACAGACCGCGAATCGACACAAACATGGACTTACTTATGTTTCTTGTTCATGCTGGAATCCGTCTAAGAACAATCGCAGACCGACAGATGCTTGGTTTTCCAGTTTCTGTACGCACTTTGCGGCGTAGGCTACGAGAGATTGGTGTTCAAGTAAGCAGAAATTTAAGGTGTCAAAACACTGTTGTAGAGCTTATTAGTAGTTTATTTCTAGGCAAGACAACAATTTGACAATATCCCACAAGAGGACTTAGAAGATGCTGTCAGAATTGCAAACGAGCGGTTTCCCAACTCAGGCTATCGTGAAGTGCAAAGCCTTTTGCGATTTGGTGTTGGGGGTGAACCAATTAATGTAGAGCGCGCGCGTGTTGCAGAAGCTTTGCGGGCAGTGGATCCCGCGGGAACGGCGAGAAGATGGGCAACTTGCCATTCCTAGGCGGACATATTTCGTACCGTGTCCAAACCAACTTTGGCACGTTGATACGAATCATGCATTAATCAGATAAATAGCAAATGTACTACTCCGTTCGTGAATATGAGTGCACTAATAGTAATTGCTTTTCTAGATGGCGGTTTGTTGTAATTGGAGGCATAGACGGCTGCACGAGCTATATAACCTACCTATCTGCTTCCAGCAATAATAGAGCCATGACGACATTTCGCTCATTTTTGTCTGGAGTCAGCGAGTGTGGACTGCCAACCAGAGTGCGCGCCGACAAAGGGGGCGAATTACTTATTATTCGTCGTTTTATGGAAGCGTTGTTCGGTGAAAACCGAAACCCTTTTTATAACGGGTAGAAGCGTCCACAACGTCCGCATCGAACGTCTATGGAGGGATGTTCACGCGAAAGTGCTTCCGAAATACCGTCGGATTTTTGAAAATTTAGAGCGGCATGGTCTCTTGAATGTCGACTCAGTGATCGACGTACAAGCACTTCATTTAACGTTTATGAAGTCAATCGATGAGGACCTGTTGATTTGGAAAGGGGCTCATAACCATTACCCCATGCGCACAGCAAATGGGCGAACACCGTTCCAACGATTTGTCAGCGGAGCACTTGCTCGCGAAAACTCCGGATATTCGGCAGTTCAGCGGTTTTTGGATCACAACCTCGATGCTTTTTCAAGGGAGATTGTGGAATTGCAACGACCAGTTAACGGGGAAGCACATCAGGATGGAGAACACCAGCCGCACGTAATGGTTGAAACTCCTGATTGCCACTTGTCGGAGGACCAGGAAGCAGAAATCAGGAGAATCCAAAACACCGTTGAAATGAACGCTACAACACGATTTCAAGCCATTTTGAGGATTTTGAATGATGCATCTGTCATGTAAATCATGAATGTAGCTGAGGATGTGTATATGTCCGTAAAGACATGAGCGAAAATTTTACTTTGCTGAAGTATTTTACCAGAAATGGTATTTCATGATGACTCCCGTATTGTTTAATGCATTATAACCTAGATGTTGCAATTCTCACACAGCTGTTCATGCATTGGACTGTGGAATAAAGTAAGATAACAGCAAAACATGCCCAGATAACCCAATTCAAGACCTGCATCACACTCTCATACAGTAACGCTTGTTCAATAAAGAAAGAGCCCAACTAATCAGGCAACACTGCCGGATGGGACTTCATTTCAACTCAGCCAACTGATTGACGAATCCCAAGCTTTTTTCAGCAGTTCGTGAACTTATGCTAGCATTCAAGCGTGCTTCTGCAACAACGAAATTTTCGCCACAGTAAATTTCCATCAACATACCCTCCCTTTCCCTACCTTCTCCCCCCCCTGTAATTTAGCTAAATGTTGTGAAGTTTTGTATACCAAGCGACTAATATATTCATTTGGCAATAGGCTATTGCATACGCCGATTAATATAAAAAAAGTCCGTCTCTATAGATAAGTTGATTTTAAAAGCATAGTTTAGGTTTCCCTAATCGACGATCAAGAAATTTTGTTTGAAAATGATGAAAATTAGCAACCTTCGACACAGGCATTTGAAATTGTCATGCCCGGAACCTCAGGGTGCAACGAGCGTCCATCGAAAAAGAGGATAAGGTCGCATTCTCCAATTTGAATATCTTGCAAGAAACCCGAAGTGAATTTTCCACCGTCATGCCCAAATTAATCCAGCCTCAGGAAAATGTTCACGAAGCGGACATTTTCGGAAAATTACTAGCTACGTCAATGAAGAAGCTATCAAAGACGCGATATTTGAAAGCAAAGAGAGGAATTCAGACCACATTAAATGATCTAGATCAGGGCTGTCCAACTGGCGGCCCGCGGGACGCATCCGGCCCGCGAGAGGCCTTTATCCGGCCCGCGACCACTTTGACAAAAGTATTTGGAAATTTACACTGTCAAATATATTAGGTAAACACTTTTCCCAAAAGTGTAGTGAAGGAATAAAATAACTTCGCGTAATCGCAGAAAACTTGAAAAGTCGAAAGCTTGAATTCAGTATATGGACAGTATGACAAGAACGGAAAGGAACAGCTTGTCTGTGATACCACAAAAATTGAAACAGGGGAATTCCCCGGTCCTACCCTGAGTCCTTCCCCAGAAGAACCTCGATGTTTCAAAAACCGAAAAGCGAACAAAACCTTTATCCAACTTTTTTTTACGTCTCCAAGTCACCCTCGTAAGTTGTATCGAGTTGGGGAACTTGAGTCGCTGCAAAATGCGCTGACTTCTGTTGGCGAAGGGATAAAACTGTATCTAAAAGTCATTCTGCAAGCGTTTTGACAACGGTCGTTAGTGTTTACAAGCGTTCCCATAGTTGTCTTCGCTTTTCCTTTAAATTTGTGTTAAAATGAATAAGCAAGGTGCTAAGAGAAAAGTAGACACAGAAAATCGAGCATTTCAATCGCGTTGGGAAAGTGAATATTTTGTAACAATGAACAATGGAAAATTACAATGCCTAGTTGAAGGTTGCATGGTCGTTTTGTCGGTTGCTAAGGTTGTCGGTACGCTAAGTCTGTGTGGACAAGACGAAGCGATTTTACGGTGTTTAAGGGCCATACTCGAGGAGTCTGTGGCTGAAGGACTAGGCTTTCGTTTACTTGTGGTGAACGGTACCTTCATGAGTGGTGGTAAAATTCCTAAGGGTGCCACAAGTCAGTTAACGAACTTGCCCTGTCCGATTCGGCAAAGTGCCAGACTTCGGGGTGAGCAGGCGGCAGAGGGGGAATTACCGTTAAGTCGATCTCGAGCAGGGAGTGCGGCCAGCACCACCGACGAGACCCCGCGGGCACCTGTCATAACGAGGGGAGATCGCACAACTGGCGAAGAACCCTCGGCGGAGTTGACACCACTCCCTGTATCACCGGAATGTATCGAGGAAACTTTGCGACGAAATATTCAAGTCGACGACGCCCTAATCTCGTTAGAGACTCTGCCCAGGGCCGGATCATAATGGAGGCTAAGTAGGCTGCAGCCTAGGGGCCCGTGGTGTGGCAGGGCCCGTCAAAAAAGTACTCTTTCTCAGCAACACACATTCATTAACACTACAACACATCAATTCTCTCTCCAGCCTATCACGTCTGGCGCGCTTCTCAGGCCTTCACATACAGACACACCCACAAACAGACATTGTCAAACTTAGCGTCACACCCACAGGAGCCAGGAGGGCATGGATATGCTTGCAATTTGACATAGGCAATGGACCAATGACAATTCACTGTCAGTGTGGGCTATTCACTGTGTATTGTGTACGCTAGATACAGCGTAAATTTGAATAGAACACCACAGCCCAGAGGCACTGCTCACGAGTCACCACTGCATTCGGCTTTTCTGCATACTGTTGTATACCTGCAGGTATGTATTGTATATTTGTATGCCATCTGTACTTGACATGCTTCGAAAGCAATTGTCTTGCATGAAACATATTTCGTGTACACCTGCAGGCTGCAGAATCATGTCTGGTTCATATCATCACAAATCGGGTGCAGAGAAAAGGCGCGTACAACAAGAGGAAAAGGAGCGTCTCGACAAGGTGTTGGCCAAAATCCCAAAGATAACAACCTTCCTGCCACGAAATGAACCTGCTAAAAGTGTTAATGTTACTTAACCTTCTGAACCAGCAGATGAAGAAGCAGTTGAAGGAAGCGAAGACAATATCAAAGCAGAAACTCCAGTCTCAAGTGCTATACCAGAAACTGGTGAGTGTTGTGATTCTCATTCACGTCAATCACATAGTGAAATGGGAGGCATAAAGATGACTGTAACCGATTTGGCACAATGGCCTGAGACTGTTTCCACGGAAATGCGATTGTATCGGGTGGAACGAGGTGGCGAAGAATGTCAGCATTCCGATGATGGATTTGAAGTCTCTAAAAGCGTGGATGGGGATCGGCAGGCTCGATATTGTTCCAAAAGTTTGTTCACGTTTACGCATCCGCTCACTCATATGCAGATAAATAGATCTTGGCTTTGCTATTCCCCCACGACTGGAAAGGTATTCTGTTTCCCATGCAAATTATTCTCGGAACAAAATTCCTTCGCGAAGGGTGGATATAATGATTGGAAAAATGCCTCTGCACGCTTGACAAGCCACGAAAGAAGTACTACGCATATTGGAGCAATTGGAAAGATTAATTACCTCAGACAAACGGAGGCTCGTGTCTATACAGGCTTGGAGCAACAATATGAAACAGAGTGTGCATACTGGCGAGCAATCCTTGAACGCATCGTAGAGGTGATAACATTTCTTTGTGAAAGGGGCTTGGCCTTTAGAGGTGAAGATGAACTTCTAGGTTCTAAAACAAACGGAAACTTCATTGGGATACTGGAGTTGATTTCCAAATTCGATCCATTTCTAGCTGGTCATATTGAGAAGAGTAAAACGTTGCAAGGCAAAGGTGAAGGTCGAGGATACGTGTCATATTTGTCCTCCACTGTTTGTAATGAATTCATTGACATAATGGGAAAGCAAGTGTTGGACAAAATTGTAGCTGAAATTAAAAGTGCAAAGTATTACTCCATTTCTCTCGATTCAACTCCTGATGCAAGCAACGTCGATCGCTGCACAGTTACTTTTCGTTTTTTACTATTCCTCCGAATGCAACCATTCCTGTTGAACGCTTTGTGGAATTCATAGGCATGGAAAATCATACTGCCAAAGAATTAACTAACAACCTGCTTAATTTTTTGTGTGAGATGGACATTGAGATTGCCAACTGTCGAGGACAATGCTATGACAATGCCTCTAATATGGCAGGTAAATATCACGGCGTACAAGCATTGATACGTGAAAAGAATCCACAGGCTCATCACATACCATGTTTTGGCCATTCCCTGAATCTCGTTGGAACCGAAGCAGTCAGAAATATTCCCGCAGCGACAGCATTTTTCGATTTTCTGCAGAACCTCTATAACTTCTTCAGCGTATCCACTGGAAGGTGGTCTGTCATGAGAGAATTTCTTGAGAACAATCCAGTCGTCAAAAGTCTCAGCAAAACACGTTGGTCTGCTCAGGCAGAAGCAACAAAAGCAATCACGCGTTGCTACAGTGAAGTAAGACAAACGTTGGACGCCATTCAGAAGTCTGATCAAGAAAAACCCGAAACGAAGCGTGAAGCCATAGGACTGTTGACGAAAATGAAGCAGCTTGAATATGGGATTTTGACAGACCTGTGGGGGACCGCTTTGGAGCATATCAATGAGACAAGCATATCTCTGCAAAGCGAAAGTATGCATTTGAATAAAGCTGTACAGTTGTTGGCATCTTTGAAGTCATACATCGAAACGCTCAGAAACCAATTCGAAGACATGGAGAAGAATGGGAAACAGAAGTCTGGCAATCTACACTACACGGAAGAGACGTCAAGGAAGCGATCGCGCAGTGCAAGGATGAAGGCATATGAGG
The DNA here is from genome assembly GCA_023053545.1 of Lepidurus packardi. Lineage (NCBI taxonomy): Eukaryota > Metazoa > Arthropoda > Branchiopoda > Notostraca > Triopsidae > Lepidurus > Lepidurus packardi. Next base: position 2,649,455 of record JAKZAN010000001.1, on the reverse strand, counting down.
GTCCAGCTGAAGAGACAAGTCTTTCAGCACGGGACAATTTCAGGACGAATGTTTTTCTTCCCATTGTGGATCAGCTAGCCGCAGCTTTGGAACGGCGCCTGGGAGCATACACAACAGTTTGCAGTCTCTTCGGCTTTCTCCATTGTCTCCACACGCTCTCTCCGAAAGACATACGCGAATCGGCGACAACACTTGTCCGAGCTTATCCAGGTAGGATTAATTCTATAGTATAGTTCTGTCATTATTGTACTATTGTACATTATTCCAGTTTTTTAGAACTTAATATGTTTGTATTTTACAGGAGATTTGGAAGAATCCCTTCCTGAGGAATTCGTTCATTTTACCGAATTTGTGAAGACATCCCCAACGACTGACAACGGACAATCTCAACAAAGCTACGAAATAATACTCTATCAGATTTCATCTCAGCCTGGCGTCCGCGAGACATTTCCAAACGTCAACACTGTATTGCGAATTTACCTTTCAATGTTCGTCACTAATTGCCAAGGCGAACGCTCCTTCTCTACACTGAACCGTGTAAAAAGTGTTATTCGCACCACTATGACTGATTGTAGGCTTAATTCTCTCAGTTTATTGTGCATTGAGAGTGAGGTCATGCGCTCTCTGGACTTTAAAGAGATTATTGCTGACTTTGCAAGAAAAAAAGCACGAAAAGTATCCGTTTAACTCGCACACTAACTCTTGTCGGATATCAATACATTCTGCATTTCCGCTCTATTTCTCAAATACTCTGTCTGCATTTTTAATTTAAGGAAGTCAAAAAAGTGGGGGGGGGGGGGGGCCCGCGGATACGTCAGCCTAGGGGCCCGTAAAGGCTTAATCCGGCCCTGACTCTGCCAACTTTATTGGCTGCAACACCGAGCGTTAAAGCCCCACCAGCAGTGCAAATTCCATTGTTGGTGCCGAACCCACCGCTGACTCCGCTACCTGTTCCGAGTCCAATTCCGAGAACTGTAACTCCGACAATGTCTACTCCACGGGCAATCCGAAAGGCTGTGCAACCGCCTCGTTTTTCGGATGCCGCATCCCAGGACCCGCTGGAATGGCTCGAAGACTTCGAAGAGTCGGCGCGATACAATGGATGGTCAGACCAAGACATGGTCTCGTATTTTGGTTTGAGTCTAACTGGACCGGCCAAGACGTGGTACAAACAGGAGTCTCCGTTTGATTCAAGATCTGCCACATCCTGGACTCAGCTACAAGATGGTTTTAGAAAGGCGTTTATCAAACAGAACCGAAAGTTACATCTTAAGGAGAGACTTCGCTCACGCTACCAGGGTTTGGACGAACCCTTCCAGCAGTATTATTGGGATTATTGGTATTATTGGGAAAGCGACGAAGACGGCCCCGTAGTATTTGCTCTAGGCCCACTCACCGGTGACCGTATAATTCAGGGACAGAGAAATCAGGCGAAATGGAAGCAAGTGATGGAAATCCTTGAGTCTACCGCGAGTACAGCAATAGACAGACGGAAGGTTGCGAACTTCCTCCTAAAGGAAGGTAAATTGTATAGGAAAACTGTTCTCGACGGACAGATCTTCGTGAGGCTGTGTATACCACCTGGGCTACGCCAGGATGCATTGTACGCATGTCATGACGACCTAACAGCTGGACATCTAGGGTTTCGTAAAACCTGGGATAAATTATCCAGGCGATTTTACTTTCCAAAAATGTTTTCACAAGTTACTATGTGTTGTCATGCCAAGACTGTCAAATTCGAAAGGCCGAAAAATCTAAAACCAAGGGCCTCATGATACCAGTAGAGACAGAGAGACCTTTTCAGAAGGTAGGAATAGATCTACTAGGTAGCTTTCCAGCAACAAACCAGGGTAATCGACACATTATAGTAGCCATTGACCTTTTTACAAAATGGGCTGAAACAAAAGCCGTTCCCGCGGCGTCAGCGGAAGAGGTGGCTAGGTTTTTTGTACGGCAAATCGTACTTAGGCACGGAGCTCCGGAAGTATTACTGAGTGATCGAGGGGCTTGTTTTACAAATGCGTTTACAGAAACAGTGCTTAAAGAGATGCAGACAAACCACGCCATGACCACTGCCTATCACCCGCAGTGTAACGGTCTAACAGAAAGGCCTTTTGACATAGTCAGAATGCGGCTACGGAATAGCCAGCAAAAACAGAAAAGTCATTACGACAAGGGTAAAGAGGAACGTTTATTCCTTCCCGGAGACAGAGTATGGGTTTATACCCCTACCAGGAAAATGGGTAAAGCCGAAAAGCTACTGCATCGTTTTCATGGCTACTACGAAATCCTTAGGAGAACATCTACCGTAGACTACGAAGTAAAGGGAGTTAAACGGGGAAAGTCCGATGTAGTACACGTAACAAGGATTAAGCCCTTTGTGCGAAGGCAGGATCTTCCTGACGACCCGGATGTCGAGTATATAGAATTTGCTAGGGAAGAGCCAGGCTCAGAACCAGAAGCAGGTTTGCCAATCCTACCCACGGTCATCGAGAGTCACGGAACTCCAGGACTCCTTGAGCAACATGTGGGGGTGAACGTAGATGAGACATCAGAAGAAAGGAAGGACATGGTGCTTACAGAGCAAGATGCATGTCACCTGCGTAGGTCGTCGCGAGTTACCAAAAAGCCTAATCGTTACGAGAACTGACAGTCGATTTTGTCTGAAAACTTCTTTCTGTTTTGTTTTAGGACTTCTGGGATCTCGATTTATTGGTCTTCTTATCATTCTTGTGTCATTGGCCACATCCACAAGCGGAAATGTAGAACCGCGTATGCACGATGGGGTGTATTTTAAGGAGAATGGCAAAGTTGCCATAAGCAGTACCAAGTGGATCGTTGTAACCGACATAAGCCTAAACCCCGCAGAAGGCGTGTTAGACTACATTGAAAAGGCAATCGACACAGGAAAAAGGGTTCTTTATCACCCCGAACTAAAAGGGATCGAGTATCTAGAAAAAGTAGCGCATAGACGTCTAGACAACGAGATCGCATTTTTAAACAGACATTTGGTTATGACTAGGTATAGATTAAACTCAGTGGCACAGATTTTTAACTCCCAGAATACAAGACGACAGAAAAGAGGGTTAATCGATGGAGGAGGAGAGGTGCTAAAATGGCTATTCGGTACTCTAACAAACGACGATTTAAAAGAGGTAAATCAAAAGCTAGAAATTGTAGGCATACAAAATAAGAGAATTTTTCACATAATCGAAACTCAAGCCACCCTTGTGAATTCCACGTACTGGATGGCGCAGCAAAATTCGCGGGCTCTTGAAAAATTAGCGCTCGCCTACGAGTCCATTGAAACGACCCACTACAAGTTGTCGGTCCAGTTGAGCTCTTTTATTAAAGAAGTGGAAAATGTCTTGTCGCTGCAGATGGGAATGGAAACACTTGTACGGGCCGTAATGGAAGCTTTTACGTGGGATCTGTGGACTTTGTATAGGATTTGCACAGTAACGTCAGCAGCCTATAAAAATAACTTGCGTCTCTTTATAGAAGTTCCTCTCTACGAGTCCCAATTCAGTTTCAACTTGTTTAAAGTTCTCGCGGTACCAACACCGATCTCTGAAGGGAATTTCTTTAGAGAAATCGAAGGCCTGCCCGCCTACGTGGCCCTGTCAAACGATCGACAAGTTGCGGTAAGCCTAACCGAATCAGACTTGAACTCATGTGTCGGAAAGAAACCGAAAATTTGTCCCGCTAGCTATACTCTCAGCAAGACGGCGTTAGTAGATAGCTGTGTAATGGCAATCGTTAGGGACAATCGGAAAAAAATTGAGAAATTATGCCGAGTTACCGTAAAGAAGGCTGTTCCCTTAGTATTAATTTGGCTGGACAACAGAAAATGGTTGTATGTGGCAACCAAACCCACTGAAATGGTGCTGTCTTGTCTCCAGATGCCCTATTCTTCGGGAATTAGGCATAGTAAAGCTTTATTGTTGAAGGAGACCGGAATACTAGAAGTGCCATCAGCTTGTTCCATGCATACAGACTCTTTCGTTATACCGGCAAGTTTCGAACCCAATAGCGCAATGCATGTGGCTTCACGTGTGCCAGAACAAGTAATACATGCACTTACTCTGAACACTTCACGCTTGATTATCCCCACGGCAAACCCAATACCTGATATGGGCACGGAATTTAAAAAAGAGGCCAAAGCATTGAAAGAACAAAGTGAAAGATTAGACAATCAGTGGAAGCTTTCGTGGAAAGAATTTCAAGAAGCCGTCAAGAGGGGATCGCCAAATTTCGAAGAACCTCCATTCCCGGCAAAACCAAATCATTTGGAAACTTACGTACTTCCGATCTTCACATTGTGCTTGTGCGGCGTGCCATTAGTGTTGACTTTATGGCAGTTTTTTAAGTTACGAAGATGGCTCAGCTCTTTGGTGGCGAGGTTGGATCAACTGGACCGTCGCATGAAAAACCATGAAGACCAGGTGCTGGAGCCAGTGGACGCTGAACCATGAAAGCGCAGCATTGTGTTTAATTAGTTATGCCGTGTTTTCTTTTGATATGTGATTTTTGTAGCTTATGTATCCTCAATTATTAACCGAATTGTTAATTTGATAGATTGAACGGGACGTTCAAGACTAAGAGGGGGATTATGTGACGTTGCAAAAAATATGCTTAGCTGTTTCCGCACATCTAGTTGCTTTGCACGTAGACCGGATGGTGTGCGATTCTACTCTATCCTGTTTGCTTCGCGATTACTTGGCATGGGAGTAGAACTTAGACAGCAGGGCAGTTGGCTTAGATCTTTTGATCAATAAACACCTTATACTTAACCATTTGTTGAACCCCTCGACGTTGTTATCGTCAATTCAATACACCTTCTTAATTACAACGTCACAATATGATGGACCCGCAAGAACTACACTTTTGGAAGATTGCAAGAAAAAGCTCAAACAGCAGACAGGAATGTTTACGAAGTTAGCAACTTCCTTAACCTCCAGTTTGACTGCGTATTACGCAGTTGCTTTGGAGCTTGCGAAGGCGAAGAAACCCTTCACTGATGGAGCAATTGTAAAAAGATGTGCTATTGAAATGGCAAAGGCATTCAATGATACAAAAATGGTGGAGAAGATTGAAAGTGTCGCTCTCTCGCATCAAACGATATCAAGACGAGTGGAAGATATCGGCGTGCACTTGGCCGCATACATGGGCGGATCAGATCCAAAAACGATCCGGATCGGATCTTGATCCGTGGCCCGATGCACGGATCGCCATCCGTGATCCAAAATGTAAGATCCGTCGCGAGGGATCGCGATCCGTCACCACGGATCGTGATCCGTAGCCACGGATCGCGATCCGTGAGCCCAGAGATCCGAGATCCATGAACCAAATATCCGAAATTTGAGATCCGTCGTGACGGATCGCGATCCGTCAACACGGATCGTGATCCGTAGCCATGGTTCGCGATCCGTGAGTCCATATAACCGAGATCCGTGAACCAAAGATCCGAAGTTCGAGATCCGTTGCCACTGATCGCGATCCGAGATCCGTGAAGCAAAGATCCGAGAACCAAGAGGCAAGCGAGAACCGTTCACCTTCGGATCGCACGGGCTTGTTCACACGGACATTTAGTCTGTTACAGTGACTAGAAAAAGACGGCAATGTTCCCATTGCCCTGTGAGTGTGCTGAAGAGGTATTCGGGAGGGAGGAGGGTAGGTGGCATGGGGAGGATAGGTGGGAGGGAGGGGATGTCAGCAAGGCACTGCTTGCTCCAGTTCACAGATGAACGAAGAAACGTAGGAAGGTAGCAATAAAAACGGGCTGCATGAAGACTTCAGTGGTATGCCTTCGCTTGACGTAGGAGAGTGGGGGCACTTTTAAAGCATTGATTCTTAAACTTTTTTTGCCACAAACTCCTTCAGCAGCCTTATGAGAGCTTTTGGACCCCTTCTTCTTTTTTAAAAAAAAATCCGCTAAGCGTGAATTCAGGAAAATATTAATGTAGTGAACGTTGTTGAGGTTTTTGTTGGGAAATCTAACAGATAATCTACTAGTGAATGAAGTATTAGTTTTCGTGAACTATCATTAAAAACACAAATCGGCTTTCATAAAAGCTTTTTTCGAAGCTCTTCTTTGCCGATAGAAAATGGATTAACGCTGTTTGATTTGTCATGAATTATGTACAGTACAGCACTCTTTGAACAAGGACCCGAGACATTTTCTTGTGCTAACGAGATGTATATATTTGCGTGCGCGGTGTCCCAAGCCATTCTTGACGGGAAGGCTACGGCGAGGAAGCAAGGCATTCACAAACGCATTCACAAGAGGCATTCACAAACGCTTGAATTTTTAGTCGCAGCTCTACGCTAGTCTTCGCGCAGTTTAGCGGCTACACTAGCAGGATTCAGGAGAGAAAGGTCGGAGTTTGCCCCGCGAGCTCTTCATAAGGGCAGACCTAAAAAAGGACAGTCTTCGCCCCCATACTACTTCGTCAGACTTTTCCCCCTTTCCTTCTACCTCTGTCTCCCCTATACACTTAAAAAACTGGACAGTTTTCGTTAGAAAAGTAGGGAGCTACATTTCGTCATTTCAGTTCCATACGTCAACGGGTAGCATACACTACTTCGTCCACTTCTGGCTTGTTTCCAGCGTTATATTTTAAATCGAAGTTATTTTTTAAATTAACAACTTTTTCAAGGAAAAGGAATCTAAGGTGAGTTAGTTAGAAGTCATGACTATTTTGTTACTTTAATCCACATATACGTGGATTCAGATGAAATTTTATATATGTAGCTATTATTTATATTCAAGAATTTGATGATAATCAATATTTTTATGGTGGTCCCTTCTCATAGAACTTACCCCTAAGCCCTAACTCTCGACTCGCAGACATTTAGTATATCAATTAGTGAGGTTATATAAAAGTTACTGTTCAGTACTCTTTAAATACAATACCCAGTTAAATATTATATTTCTGCAATGAAGGCAAAGCACTGGTTTTAGTACAACACTTTATAAACCCTTAATTGAAAACGTAACATAGGTCAGCGTCCTTATTGTAATGAATATTTCCGGAAATTTCAGGCATCGTTCAGAGAGTTCAGTCAATGGTTGAGCAACATGAATCTTGAAGATTTGAACGAAAATGAGCCCGGTGCGGAAGTTTCGAACGAAACCGACTCCGAGGCTGTCCATGGGCAGGTGCCACGTAGTCTTGAGGATTTTTTCGCATTTGCGTCCAGTGCGAAGGCTAAGCCTAGTTCTGGAGCTCGAAAAGTAGTCGAAAGTAAGACTCTAAAGTGCCTACAACCAAACTGCAATAAACTAATAAGGCAGAGCGGCGGTTCGACGAGCAATTTTTTGAGGCATTTGAAAGCTTGCCATCCAGAACAATACGCAGAATATGAGAAAGGAAAAATGGATAAAAGGTCTCGCAACAAGGCAAACTCTCCCGAGCTACAAACCCAAACAAACATTGTGCATTACGCTAACAACTCTTCAAAGCAAGCCAAAATCACTTCGCTGCTTGTACATGTAGTTAGCGAAAATATGCTGCCGTTTTCTTTAATGGATTCTTCGTCCTTTAAGGCACTTATCAAGGAGCTTGATCCGCGATATAGGTTGCCTTCTAGACGGAATCTTCGTCGTATAATTGTGGATAAATCAGAAGAATGCAAGGAAGTCATGAGAAGAAACATCCTCGACGCCAGTTCTCACACATCCATTCACTTGGCAGTTGACCTCTGGAGTAGCCGTGCGAAGCAAAGCATCATAGGTCTTCGCTTCCACGCGCTTACGAAAGAATGGAAGCTTATTCATCAGACAATTGCGTTCCGTCATTTCCCCGGAAAACACTCCGGTGAAAGGATAAAAAGTTTCATTAGAAACACACTAGCCGAATATGGCGTTTATTTGAGCTCCGTTGAATACTGTGTGACGGATAACGCAGCTAACATGCTGAATGCATTTAAGTTTTCTAAGAAAAACTTAAGCATTCCATCCCTTGACCCTGAAAATGAGCTCATGCTAGACAGTGATGAAGAATCAGGATTACTGACACATTGCCCTGCGGAAAGCAATCTGAACGAATCGCAGGAAAGCGACGATGACGCCAATGCAGACGCAAGCTGTGAGATGACTGATTTTTTCGAAGACGCAGGAGACTCTACTCCCGAAGATAGTGAATACTGCGGGGTGGACGTTACTGTGTACGATAATTTCCTGGGCATAGAACGTCTTCCCTGTATCATACACACGTTACAGTTGGTTTTAAAAGACGCTGTAACCCACTGTAAAGCGCAGCTCAAGGCCATAGAGTCCGTCAAGAAAGTCGTCGCCTTTTTCAGGAGGTCAAACAAGTATTCCGAATCTTTAGCCCAGAAAGCTAGTCTCAGTCTCGTGTATCCGGTTGTGACCAGGTGGAATAGCAACTATCTGAGGCTAGAGAGATTTGTTAGTTTGTGGGATTTTGTGTCATGTACTTTATTAGAAGCTAGACAAGAGAAGGCATTAAGGCCCCGGTTCACCAACTTTGGAGATTTTTTTCGATCATAGATGGCACTAGTGTTTTTTCTTAATTTAGCTCCTCTATGTTATATTCTTAACAACAGATGACAGTATCTGCAACTAGCGCGAAACTTGAAAGTTCGTGGACAGTGCGTTGTAGGTAACGCCCACTAAATATAGGATCAAGACTTACCTACACTATTATTGGATACGGGTCTGTCATTGGCTTATTCAAGTAACACGGACAAGTTTAGTATAAGCGTTTCTTGGAAATTTATGTGTTATTAAAAAACATGAGATTAGTCTGGTGCATTTTACAATTTTTTGCAAATATTTTGCAAGAAAGATTAAATTATACTATTACTGTAGTGATACTGATTTTCTGGATTTTTCTTAAATTTTAACATTTTTATACACAATTTAATTTCCATAACGAAGGCTTTCATTGATTACAATTAACTTATTTTCCTTTCAAGAGTAAAACATTGCAAAATCAAATCGCACCACTTATGAAGTACAAAATAGAACGGTCTTATGTGTTGTGCATTGAATTAAGAATAAATGAATTGCGAGCAGTGTAGTAATCATTTAATTTTTGTAATGGAAAATAATAAAACAGCAAACAATTTAAAATTAACTTTGAAATCACTACATGCGACTACAGGGCTAAAATTATTGGAACTAATTATGTCTGGAATAGCAATGTAAAGTGGATTACGTTCAAGTTGAATGGTATAATTGAAATGCATTTACTCAAACGAAAAACAATAAAGAAACTACTTCAATACCGTATATTAGTGCTTTTACATTTGACATACACCTCTATATTTTTTTTCTTTACGTACACCGAAAGGCAGGGTATTTACACTGACCGGTGTAGGAAAAGGTAATGTCCCGTGTGACACGGCAGTCCCAAGACAATTGCATTTCATATTGAACAGACACCAATGAGCAGTAAGATTCGCTGTTTCCTCGTTACTTTGGCCTTATATTCATAGCCTGAAGTGGTAAAGAAAGGAAAATAACAACATGATCATACTTCATCAGCATTATTATCTGAGAACTTGTCTTACGAACAGTTGTGATAAGAGCAAAATTGTATTGTATTTCGTGTTTCGTATACTGAAAGTTTTAATTTTACGTGAAATCGAAATAATGGGTAACAGACAATTGGCTACACGTTCTAAGAAGAAACGAAAAACTCCAAAGAGGACCCCTATTCCCGTGGAAAGCGTTCCTACTATTACAGAGCACGATACAAGTGATCGTCAGGTGAGTCACGCATGCGATTCTAGTACAAGCGACAATCGAGGGAGTAATTCTGCATTCTATATACAGACTGACGTCATTTCTGTAAGCAGTGACGATATGGATGGCAACTACGGCTCTTTCCACCATTCTTTGTGGTTTGAAGGAAACAGAAACGACCAGGCCGAGACTGCGTCCGTACAGTTGAGTACAGAAAAATTCAATGTGAGGCCGCCTAAGGTGGCTGATGCTTTACAAGGCCGTAGAATAGTTGAATTAGGATATGTAATTCATCGTTCTGCACAAGTAGCCCTCAGGCACAATGCCTTATGCTCTTTTGCCTTAGATTTTGAAGGCGAACAGAGTCATGGATTTTTCACGTCCGTAATTCTTTACTGCCCACACTGCGATTTTAGGTGCTTTGTAGACTCTGCACGGGACCACCGAAAGGGATTCTTGAAAAGAAAGCGGAAAAAAACATGTGATGATGAAAACGATGAAGGGCCCGTGCCGAAAAAGAGTAAACTATCAATTAACACTCTAATGACATGGTCGATGATGTCTACCGGTTCTGGGCATCATCAATTAGAAGAAATTTGCGCAATTACAAGTATCCCTTGTATGACCAAACATTTTTATCTTGGACAAGAGGAGCTTGTCGGCGACATGTGGGAAACAGAAGCAAAGTTTGAAATGAAAAAGGCAATGGACGAAGAAATACAAGCTGCTACAGAGGAGGGAAACATTGACGACGAAGGGTTCCCACTAATCACCGTTATCGGTGATGGTGGATGATCCCAACGAAGTCACGGCAAGCGCTATAATGCGAAGTCTGGTGTAGGCGTGCTTATTGGCGCTCATACCAATAAACCACTGTATGTTGGAACGAGGAATAAGTTCTGTTCCATTTGCAATGTTGCTCAACGGGCCAAAAACAAACCGAGATCCCACAAATGCTATAAGAACTGGGACGGGCCCTCAACTGCCATGGAAGCAGATATCCTCTGTTTAGGAATTCGCGAACTCGAGAGGGAATACAAAGTTCGAATTTCCCATTTTATAGGAGATGGCGATTCCTCTACTTTTAACACAATTTTAGCAAGTACACCTAGGACTCAAAAACTTCCAAAAAAAATCGAATGCGCGAATCACATAGTGAAAAACTATGCTAATAAGCTCTTTGCCCTAAAAATTCAAAATGCAATGTACAGAAAGGTGCTTTTGAGCTCACTGATAGGTAAGCTAACATGTGCTTGCCGCGGGGCTATTAAAGCTAACGCCCGAAAAAAGGGCACTTCAGAAGAACTGTCCCGTGCTCTTGACAATGGGCCGAAGCATTATTTGATAGATGATCACACGTCGTGTGAGAAACAGTCACCTGGAAAAAAAGGATGTAAATTTGCCGGCAAAAAAAGTAAAGTAAAAAAGAACGAAAAGCTTTATCGTGACGTTTGTAAAGCACTTGAGTATGTGAAGAAGAAGAGCCACAGTTTGCTAGTGGAGGTAACAACCAACGCAGCAGAACGATATATGTCATTTGTTGCAAAAATGGTAGGAGGCAAACAAATTTTACGATCGCAGAGAGGATCGTATACGCACCGATGTTTTGGTGCGGCTTTGGCTAACATTTACGGAAGGAGCTTTCACGTTCATGTGCTAAGGAAGTATAACATTACTTCCGATGAACTGGACAAGTACGAGGCACGACACATAGCCACTACGAGTTCACGAAAAGCACGTTATGTAAAGTACAGCGAAGAAAAAGCTAGCAATGAGCAGTCAGAAGCTTTTGCCAATGTCGTGGATGACTTTAGTGGTTTAGACAGCCACTACGGCCATCCTGATCTTGACGAAGACTCCCTAAATAGGGAAGTTGAACGTATTCGAAAGCAATTGCAACTTAGTAAAGAAGAAATTCTCACTCTTGAAGAAAAGACGCGGGGGCAGGGAGATTGCGATGATTGGAAAGAGGGTAGAAAAAATCGAATAACCGCCTCCATCTTTGGAACGGTTTGCAAGATTCGGGAATCGACCCCTAGGAAAAACGTTCTGAAAAACATTGTTTTGCCAAGTAGCTGGTCAAACGAAGCTACCGAGTATGGGAAACTTAACGAACCCAGGGCTAGGAAGGCTTATGAAACCAAGAAAAAAATTAATGTCCGTCCGTCTGGATTATGGGTTCATTGCGAGTTTGGATATTTAGGAGCTTCACCGGACGGAATTGTAGGTGAAGAAGGTTTAATCGAAATTAAATGCCCACAGATTTTGGAGAAAGAGGATAGTATTTATGATTTCATTTCGGTAAAGAAACCAAGCTCAATAGGATTATTGGCTACTGCAGAACGGAAACTTACACTGAATAAAAAACACAATCATTATTATCAGATTCAAGGGCAACTCGAAGTAACTGATAGAGCGTGGTGCGACTACATCGTTTGGTGCCCAAAGGAAATGCACATTGAGAGAATAGAACGCGACAAGAATTTTTGGAACACGGAAATGTTTCCTAAATTAAATCGTTTTTTTGAAACCAGCCTCCTTCCTGAACTTGCAGACTCTCGATTGGCTAGAAAGGAAGCTCCACGTGAACCGCAGTTTGTTGTGGATGCTATTGCGGCAAAGAACAGAAATTGCAAAACGAAAGGCAAAAAAAAGAAAGTAAATTATCTCCAAGCGTTACATGAATCAGAAAATGATTTTGAATGAACAAATGAAAGGTTTCTCCTTTTTTTTATTAGAATCTTGTTTCAAAACGTATCAAGAAATATTATTATGCAAATGTAAAACATTTACAATTAATTGTCTATCATGGTCGTAAACCATAATACCGTTACACAGAAGACGTAATTTTGTATCTCAATACCTCTCATAGCGAATTACATAACTGACGAGAGTATCCTCTCCTCAGTTATATAACTCGCGATTTATAAACATAACTGTACTGTAACTGGCTTTTATGATCATTTCTACATATTGCACTACATGGATTATTACGTATGAGCCTTATTGATATATGTACCTTCCTCTTCCTCATTTTGTAATATTTTCTCCCTTATATGTGTTTCTCCTTCCCCATGACTATTGTTTTCCTCATTCTGGTCGCGTATTCCGTAAATAAAGGTTACGATTTGGTGTGCTTGACAATTATCATATTTGATGTTTAAAATGGGTGGTGGTAATGGACTATATCCATACATAACTTCGTGCTAAACTTGATAAACTGAAGCTACGACTACTTTTCTCACATGTAAGCCTACCCCAAAGCCAGCTTATCCACTAAAGTCACTGTAAGGTGATCTTCAATGCAGCGTACGCGTAACTGCCGAAGTGTGCTACAGTGAAGCCCATTCATCACTAATGCTTGCTGTAAGCCACCTACAAAGTTGAACTTTTTTAAAAATGTCTACCGTTCTTCTACACTAAGATCGTGTTTCACACCGTTTTCATCATGTAAGGTCAACGCGACCGAACAGGTGAAATGAAGTCGCGATTATGTTTCTTCAATGGAAGCCTACTACTGCCGTCATCTATAACCACAGTACCGCAATACACTGCCCGAAGAGTACTAAACTGAAGTACAGTAATATACACTTATATGCAAGTAAACTTGATATACAAGTATTAAAATCTCTTTTGAGCATGTTTTATCTCTTCTTCCAGCGTTTTCCGTCCAAAACTTCAATTGCAACTTGATCCTTATTCCCAAATTTATGGACTATTCGTAAGCCACAAATAGCCAACTTTGTAAAATTAATCAACATGAACTAGTCATTTGAATATTATGTTATTTTTCGAAAGCTATTCAAGTTTTACATGTTTATACTTTCTTTACACGACTACTCCTCTTCATTTCTACATTGGTATCCATTACACAGTTGACCGTGATAAAGATTATATAATTACATGGCGTGCTATAACGGATTTTCATCTTTCCCCTATCCTTTTTCCTTGTTTTGATTTACACAATTACATTTCGTCCCTAATTTGTTATGTTTGTCAGGCTCATCATGTTTTCTCTGTTTTTTCTACATCTTTTCAAAATGAACAATGCATTCTTCACGCAAAATAAGAGAAAATAAGTAATATACGTTTTATTCGTGACATAGAGTATATTTTCTTATGCATCATTACGTTATATGCACATCCGACGGAAAGATTATGTGGTAAATAGCCCACATGATCTATAAACAAGAAAAATTAGCCTACACATAAAATTGTAATGAAAAAAAAATACTCCTCATAAAAAATTATAACTCTACAGGTTCCTATAAGAGGAACGTACTATAGCTTTCATTTTGAAAGACATACGGTAAAAGAAGAAAGTATTTATACAGTAGAATTTTACCTGTTATGAATGTGATACCGCTATAACTATTTTACTATGAAGTAAATAAACAGCAAACATATAATAACCGGCGTAAGTTTCATTAGAAAAAATAAAAATTTACAGAAAATTCCCTTTCATTTCTTAAGAATTTTGATAGTCTACACAATTATTATGTTTCAAATCACACATATGTTTACTTTACTATCGTTATACCAACAAACAAAGTACACCCAGTAGGCGAGGCATACCTTCTATACTATTTTTTCATAGCTAGCTGGATGAAGGAAAGGAAAATAATATTTCCTACGATACATATTATATTCTCTATAGGCGTGCCTTTGGCGATACCAGGGCTCACTTTTGTCAAGGTCTTTCAGCAATTCCCTTACCCGCCGTTTCCCTGCACTGACTTCGACTTTCTCTTATACCCACTGCAAAATGGTGGCAGCACAATTCAGAGGCTAAATTTTGTTAACTCTTGCAGCTGATTTTGAAAAAACTACTTACCAGATTTTAAAATGACTTGCACTAAAATTCATTTTAAAAAATCTCGCTTCATGTGACGAAGCCCGATTTTTGAAAATATTGCCCAGGACAAAGTTACGATATTCATTTCTTAATAGCAAATTTAAAATTAAAAAAAGAAAAAAAAACTCTTCGTCACATGAAGCAGATAAGTTTTCGTTACATTACTGTCAAGAATTTTTTACAAAATAGTTCATACTTATCGCACAATCGCCTGCAAAAATTAACATGTAATTCGCCCATAAGAGGATAAGCTGAACCGGGGCCTTAAACATCCCCCAGATGCCATCGAAAGATAAAGAGTACTTTAAGCAACTTTTGTCTGTTCTCTCGGCTTTTAGCGAAGTTACTCAAATTTTACAGTCAGATGACATCACGTCGTCAAAGGTTATTCCGTGTCTGTTTGGAATTGACCTCTTTCTTTGCAAATCTCTGCAAAACGAGTCTTATAAAGAACATCACTCTCTTGTTCGCAAGTTGCACGAGTCACCTAAATTGAGGTTTAGCCAAGTAGTTGTTGAGAATGTTTGGATTCTAGCCACTTGCTTGGATCCAAGCTATAAAATTGAGCCTTTCCGGCAAGCAGAAAATTTTTTGACTGAGCTCCCCGGGTTGTTGAAACTTCTGACAGTCAACGAAATTTCGAGAATTCTGCGAAGATCCCTTTCTGAATCCGCAGAGTCCTCCCAGAATGAACAGGCAGTGCAGGTGGCGGCACCGAATGCCTTTTCAGTTTTAGGCTACTTGGCCTCTGCACAGAATTCAAATAGCTCATCGTGCGAGACCGCCAGATATCTCGGTGCTGGTTTACAAGCGGGGGACACCCCATTAGCATTTTGGAAAGATTCTGTTAAATCGCTCCCGCGGCTTTCTCACCTTGCGCAGCGATACTTATCAGTACCTGCAAGCACGTCCGATGTTGAAAGGTTATTTGCAATATCTGGAGCGTTAGTCCGGGCTCGACGTTCTAGGCTCACTCCTTCAATTGTTGAAAACTTGATTTTATTGCGAGAAAATAAATGTGATGAACTACAATTCTAATCAATAGATAATACTACGAGTCCCTACCTACGAGTCCCAATCTAGGAGTCCCTATCCAAGAGCTCAGTGTGTTCCCCCGTGTGTGATATAATTCTAATTGCTGAAATCTTATGTCATTCTTCCTGCCACTTACCTGTATTGTATGATCATTAAACAAGAACAAGTTAAACAAAACAAACGCATACCGTGAAAAATTTGCCTGATACTTAAACTAAACTTCTTACTGTAGAAAATGTTATTAACTTGCCTACTTTTTTCCAAAAATGGCTTTTTATACATTCCTCTTAAAAGTCTAGCAGACGCGTAATTTTTATAATTATATAACTCAAAAACCACAAAACCGAATTAACGCCAACTTAACATAAAATGCAAGAGCAGTTAGGAAAACGGTTTCCAATAGATGACAGTAAATAATAGTATGTAACAGAGCTAAAAATGCGTTTGGCAAAATTTAAAGCAGGGCGGGTCACGATTAAGGCCCCGGTATGCACAAACCCACTTATGAGAGAATAACAAGAAAAATTGTCATAGATGATACTGTACAAATATTTCACACATCAAAGAAACTGTTTTGACAGTAATGTTACTGATGCGGATACCAAGTGCAACAGTTTGAGTTTTTCTTGAAAAAGCTTTTACTAAATTTGTAAGTTACGGCTAAAATTTAATACTTTTTTATTATACGGAAAAGTTGAAATCGGGCAAACTGTTGCACTAGCTCGGATTTTTTTAAGACTTTAAGGGAAAAAAAGCAAAATCGGTTAGATACTTACAAAAGTTTGATAAACTTTCTTCAAGGGTCAAATTTGAAGAAAACTGTCTCACACTCTACTCGACAGAAGCTAAAAAAAGTAATGGTTCTTAGGTCTCGATTCTTCAAAAACGGTTCTCGGATCTTTTACGGTTCTTTGAAAACGGTTCTCGGATCTTTTACGGTTCTTTGAAAACGGTTCTCGGATCTTTCCGCAAATCACAGCTCTCTGAAAATGGATCTCGGATCTTTGAAAACAGCTCGCGGATCTTTGTCAACGGATCACGGATCTCTCATTCCGGAAAACGGATCGCGGATCTTTTTAAATGGATCACGGATCCCTGTTCAAACCACGGATCTCGGATCGCGATCCCAATTTGCGATTCGGATCGCGATCCGCGATCCGTAACGGATCAGAAGATCCATTTTTTGCGACCCGGATCTGATCCAGATCCATTTTGGATCTGATCCGCCCATGTATGCTTGGCCGAGAAACTCACTGCCATGGCGGTTCTTCTCGTTATGTTTAGACGAAAGTACCGATCAAACCGACATAAGTCAACTGGCAGTATTTATTCGTACTGTTCAGGGTGATTTTTCTTTTAATGAAGAGCTTCTTGGTCTCTGTTCATTAAAAGGGACCACAAAGGGGACAGATGTTTACGAAGCAGTCAAAAGCACCGTAGACAAATTCGGCGTGTTCGATAAATGCACATGCATTGTTACGGATGGAGCTAAGGCTATGGTTGGGGTGCACAACGGATTGTCTGGTCTTCTCAAAAAGAATGGGATAAATTGTCCATTGCTTCACTGTATCATTCACCAGGAAGCGTTGTGCGGGAAAGTGTTAAAGCATAGTAACGTTATGAATACTGTAGTCAAAATTACGAATCTTATTCGGGGCGGAAATAGGTCGCTTACTCATAGGAAATTTCGGGAGTTCTTGGAAGAAATGAATTCAGCCTATGGAGATCTGCTTCTTCATTCGGACGTGCGTTGGCTACGTGCGGGGAAATGTTTGGAACGTTTTTTTGCAATTAGGCAAGAAATTCCGATATTTTTAAGTAGCGAAGTCAAGTCTGAGACGGGCTTTTTCGAAGAGCAACTTCGAGATCTAAAATTTCTGAAAGAGCTGGCGTTTTTAACCGACATGACGGGACATCTGAACGACCTTAATCTTAAACTTCAAGGAAAGGATAAAAACATACCAGACTTAGTTGGGAATATTAACGGATTTGGAAACAAATTGCGAATCTTCAAAATTTCATTGCAAAAAATGACCTGTCTCATTTCCCGGCTTGCAAAGAACTGGCTGAAGAGCTGAAAGATACGGAAGAAGGGAACTTCTCGAAATTCGCATCAGACGCTGGACTTCCTGATATGGAATTTAATGGGCGTTTCGCTGATTTTGAAGCAATGAAGATGGACATTTCCTTATGCAGTCCAATGAACGCATCAATTGAAGATCAAGAAGCGAAATATCAGCTAGAACTGTGTGATCTTCAGGGAGATCCACTTTACTTGGGAATAAAAGAAAGCGGGTTGCAAATGTTTAAAACGCTTCCTGATCAGCGTTATCCCAACCTCAGAAATTTTGGACTGTGAATGACTTCGATGTTCGGCAGCACTTACTTGTGTGAGAGCGCTTTTTCGAACATTAAGTTTATTAAATCTCGAATACGATATGTAATGCACTCAGTGAATTAATATTGTCACGGCCTGAATAGGTCATTGCTTAATTTCTGCATGATCAGCGTCCCTACAACATGATTCAGTGCTTAGTCAGCTACCTCCGAGTGTGAGATGTGCTTGACGGGGCATCGAGTCTTGGCGTAGGGTCAGCAAGCTTTGCATGTTGCAGCATAGGGCACCCGAGAACGTCCGTTCCTGCGTCTCAAGTAACCTGGCGTCTTGCTCTGATTGACATTCCAGCGAGGAACGAGGGGGCGCTCGTGGTGTATAAAAGGGGGTTGCGTGTTAGAGTGTGTTCCCACAACCATGTTCGACCCGTGTCGAAGGGCAAAACCAACACGGGTTGACAAACCAGACCGTTCCCACTAGCTGAACACGTGCTGGAGACCGTGTTGAAAACCCTCTCTTTCAACCCCATTTTCGTTCTGGGTTGAGCCTCACAGTTTCGTGTTGGGATGTTATGACGCAATGCGTCGAGAGGGAGTTACGTGTATTGTAAACAGACGCACATAACAAACGCATTGCTTTCATTCTTCTATACGCTTTCTCCACTAACTGTAAAAGTAAGTTAATTCAAACTTTTGGGAACTTCCTGACATTTATCCCTGACAACAGATATGGCTGAACCGAAAAAAAGGCGAAATATTTGGAGCGTTGAGGAGACGCGATTGCTCATAAGCCTCTGGGGTGAGCCTGAAATTCAGGCCAAGTTTGAAGGCATGACGCGCAAAGAACCGATATATAAGGAACTCGAAACTCAAATGTTGGCGCATAACTACTCACGCTCGTTCGAACAAATAAGGGAAAAGCTGCGAAACCTTAAGAGGGAGTACCTCGACTCATTGAAGGCGATTTCCCATAGCGGGGCAGGTGATATGGACTTGGATGACAATCCATTCTTCCAGTAAATGAATAACTTCTTGGGAAAACGCCCATCTTCCAATCCAATTGAGATATTAGACTCTGTGACACCAGTTCTTTCCATGCCCTCATGCGTTACGCCCGTGGACGATTTTATTGAAGTTTCTGTAGCTCTTACGAGCGATCGAGAAGGTTATCAGTGCTTTTTTCATAAAAAAGTTAATATTACATCGATTATAGAGGTGCAGAGCGATGTTTCAAGTCGTCGTGAGACACCAACCCCTTCAAGGAAGCGGAAGAAAGTTGAGGAAACGAAAAGTTTAGAGAAAGTACTCCAGACTTTCTCGGAGCGTGATGCCGAATTTTTAGAACAACAACGGCAAATTCTCCAAACCTTGAACGAAAGGAAAGAAAAGGAAGAAGCGTGGCGCGTGAAAGACGAAGAACGGTGTCAGAGGGAAGAAGAACGTTTCCAGCGGGAAGAAGAACGTCGTCAAAGGGAAGAACGCTTTGCAAGAGAGGAGGATTTGCGCAAGAAAGATGAGGAAAGAAAAGACAAAATGTTGGACCTAATGGCGAAGTTTGTAGACAATTCATGTAGCGAGAGAAACCAAACACGTGTACAACGTAAATGATGATTTTTGTGTATTTTACAGTGCAATACACCACTACCAAAGAGCCAAAAAGATAACCTTTTGACGTTTCCGTGTATTTAGTGCATATTTGCGCACAAGGCGTTCCTTATCGCAACCGGTAACTCGGTAACTGTTCCACAGTTAGGCTCTGATACCTCAGGGCGTCGTGAAGGATCGCTAGGCGGCATTTTGAAGCAGGAGTCAAAGAGGTCGCCTTGATCCTCACAAATATTGTGCAGGATGCAGCAAGCATATATGACACGATTAATTCTGAGAATGTTCGTGTCGTTCCTTTTAAGAAGGCACCTCCAGCGGCCTTTAAGTCTGCCTAAAGCTCTTTCGACGACCTTTCTGCTACTACTGAGGATGTTATGGAACAACTCCTGCTCGGTAGTAATGCCATGTGTAGGGTATGGCTTCATTAGCCAAGACAGGAGCGGATAGTCTGCGTCGCCAATTATGTAAAAAGGAACATTTGTGCCACTAATCCTTTTAGTGGTGTTTGGAAACAATACTCTTTGCTGGCCAAGACGGTAAAGTTCGCTATTAGCAAAAATTCTTGCATCGTGGACTGACCCAGGCCAGCCAACGTTAATATTTATAAATCTTCCGTGAAAGTCCACAACGCCCTTTAGGACAATTGTATAACATCCTTTCCGTACGCAGTAGTAATCACTTGCGTATTCTGCTGGGGCCAAGATCGGGATATGTGTACCATCTATGGCGCCAACGCATTGATGCATTTCCTTGCGTTGGAAGTTTGCAACGTTGTCTAGAAGATCTTGCCCGTCAGGAATCTTAATTATGGAATTGCCCAAAAGCACAACCAAACAGTCGCATGTTTCGTGAAAAGCCTTACATGCAGTGTTCCTGCCTATACCAAATAGCGATTCTCGAGTCCGAAATTCAATATTAGTGCCAAGACGCCATAACGTTAAGGCAACTCGTTTCTCGCAGTTGACTGGATCTCGAAAACTCGTTGTCTTCTTTGAAAGCTTTTCCCGTAAGAGATTGCAAATATACTGAAATGTAGGACGAGTTACACGCAAGTTCTCCTTCCATTGCTTATTGGTCCAAACGCCGTTCATTACGTTAGTCGAAAAAGCGTCCGATCGCGGAAATTTCCAGAGCGATCGACGGGCAGCTTTCAGTGGCGGAATCTCCCGAATCAGTTGGACAACTAAAAACATGCGTTTGCGACGGATTGTAATGGCATTAAGCATCGTCAGCAAAATATCCGTTTCCTTATTATCCAATTGACCCAAACGGCGATTCATCAATGCTGGAATACGCGGCGGTGCATCTATTTACAACGCTTAGTTTGGACGAAATAGTATTATGTACTGTTTATTACTACGAGTCGTTAGTGAGTCCAGTAGCAGTTTAAACCAGAGCTTTGGAGCGGAGCAGGAGCGCGGAGCAAGGGGTTTTTGCCCGGAGCGGGAGCGGAGCAAGAGTAAGCAAAACTTGACTTGCTCCACTGCTCCGCCTATTATATATAAAATATTTTCCCACACACTTACTTTACTGACCGTGTCCTCTTAATTAAAGTTAAAATGCGAAAATAAAATTTGGCAACCACGCGTTACGTGTAAAATGCGAAAATAAAATTTGGCAACCACGCATTCCGTGATATTACGTAAACTTTGGTAACACTGCACAATGTAAACATTACCGATGGTGTCCTTAGATCCGAACAAAAAGGCATCGGTTCCTTCCATAATAGACAACCGTCTTACGGACGAAGATTTAGAGAAAGTACTTACTTTCAAATTTCAAGATGGGAAGAAAATATCTGCAACCTGTATAGTGGAAAACACGGACAATGAAGAAGCTGAGCAATGCAAATTTGTTTCGAAGGCGCCTGAACCCACATGTTCGGTAAGAAAATTCAATCTTTGGAGACATATTAAGCGCAGCCACCCATAAACATACGAAGACTTAATCAAAAAGAGAGATGAAGAAAACAAGAAAAAGGTTGAAGAAGCAAAGAGGCACTTTTGTTCCGGAAAAAATTTCCGCGCAACACCAACAGCGAGGAATTGCAACGTGGTTCAACCAAAAATTGCTTCGCTTTCAAATCGGGAAGAATTACAGTTACAATGGATGCCGATACTTTTCGGGAAGGTCTCATAGAAATGGTTTGTTTGAGTTCAACACCCCTCACAACCTTTCGCTTAAAAAACAAGGATTTCAGAGAATTGCAGGGGAAATGGGAAGACAGTTGGAATATCTACAGGACACGACGCAGTTCGTCACCTGGTTGTCAGCAAAGCAGAGTCTGGCCGGTTTCAACTCTCGGAAACATTAAAAGGAAAGCTGTGCTACTTGAAAATGGATGCAGCAACCCGCGGAAATAGAAATTTCCTTGCAGTGAACGTCCAATTTTACGACGAAGCGAAGAAGATCGCAATAAAGACATTGAACATTGTCGACACTGAAGGACGGCATAGTTCTTTGTACGTGAAAAGTCAGGTAAAGTCCATTTTGGAGAAGTTTGGTATCAGTGAAACGCAGGTTCTGAGCACCTGCGTTGACAATGCCGCAAACATGACATGTGCGGTTAGAAAATTTTGTGATGATGAGACTGTTCGCACTTCCGACGTTGAAGGCGCAACGCATACTGTTGATTTGGAGGGAACTCGGCCAATGGAAGAGGATTTCCCAGAAGAATTAGAAGACAACTCTTCAGAATCTGAATCTGGAGATACACCGAAGGAAAGAAGCTTCGATGACGGTGCAGAGTGGGTAAATGACCCAAGCCTCGTCTTACCAACATGGCTACTGAGGGAGGATCCGAAATCGAAAGTCCAAGTAATGAGGTGTGGTATACACACACTGCAGTTAGCAATTTGGGACGGGTTAAAAAAGGGATACGCAAAAACCTTCCTAGAAAAAATTCGGAAAGTTGCCGTGAAATTACGAACGCCGAATATTCGTAGTATCCTACGCAAGTTATACGGCTTAACCCAACCGTTGGACACCGTTACTCGCTGGGGCTCAACCCACAAAATGATTGAGCGACTTCTGGTGTTTCGGCCATACTGCGAACAAGTAGCCGCTGCTGGAACAAAGGAACTGGATCTGACCAAAGCCGAATGGGAGGAAATCGAAGACCTAACAAATGTCTTATCGAAGCCTTACCACGCAACCATCAATCTGCAAAGCGCAGAAATAACACCGGGAATCTTCCTCAAGGAATGGAGAAAACTAACAAAATTCTTCCACGATAACGGCGGTGAAATTGCCTTGGAAATCCTATACTCCATGCGAAAGCGCGAAGAAAAACTCTTCGAAAATCAACATTTCCTGGCCGGAGTCTACGTCGATCCACGCTATCGAATTCTTCTAAATCAGCAGCAGCTTAATGAAGCCAAAGAAGGCCTTCTCGACATAGCTCGTCGAGTGGAAAAGCAGAAAATTTTTCAGTATGTTACTGAAGTTCATGCCAGTCCGCGTTCGTCCACGGAGCCATCTTCTTCGACGATTCAATTGCAAGACGACCCTGATGCTTCCAGAAGCGCTTCCGATGACAATGAATTTGAACGGGATCTCGACAGGCAAGAAAAGAGAAGACGAGTTTCCCTCATACATAGCTCCAATGAAGAGCAATTTGCATATCATTTTCGGGAGGACTGTGCGAAAATGGAGAGTTTGGGGCGCCTTAAAGTACCTTCAGTTTTTTATGCTCTTGAGAGTTACCCGGAAGGTATTCAAGCTGCTTGCTGTATTGCCGCCTGCATACCTTCCACGCAAGCCAGTGTCGAACGGCTATTTTCGTCTCTCAAAATTATTCTTGACGACCACCGCCTTACCATGAAAGATGACTTGTTGTCAGCCATCCTCTTTTATAGAATAAACAGTGATTAAACTTCATTGCAAATAAAGTTCGCTGAAAAAAACTGTCCTGTATTTCAGTTTAAAAATTTGCTGTAGGGTATGCCGGAGCATCGGAGCGGAGTAGGAGGAGGCAGAATTTGCCGGAGCGGAGCAACACCCAAAATTGACGTGCTCCAAAGCTCTGGTTTAAACAAATGAAGGAACATAAATCTTTGATCCATGACAGATTGTATTCAATGCCACTTCTTTTTCTTCAGTTTTTCAGCGAAATGGTTATTTTTTATTTTGTTTGTTAATCTATCCCTTGTGTAATATTACGTTCGATCAAACGATTTACGTACCGATCTGTCACTTGTATCGATATTAATCTGAACACGATTACTTAATTCACGTAACAATGGGAACGCGTGCTAGCTGAGCACGTGCTCAGTCAACACCAAGGTTGAAGTTGGCAGTGGGAACACACTCTTAGAGTGGTGGTCGACTCGATGGTTAGAGAGTCGGTTGTTGTAGGCCTCAAGTTGAGCATTTGTACCATTGAACCCTGTAACCGACTTCAAGCCCACTTACTTAGACCTTAATAATACAAAGTTCAAAACCCACCATATCCAACGAACTACGATCACCTTGCAGAATAAAACCGTTTGCAAGTTTAAAGCGTGACATTTGGTGCATCGACCGGGAATGGTGGTTCGTTTGTTACCTTCGTAAGTGACTTTAGTGTTACGTGGTACTCATCAGTGAATTGATGAGCGACAACTACAGTTCATCTCAGTCGGCAGCTCTACGACGGAGTACAAAACTCCAAGGGCGACTCCCACGCCCAAATATTCCTATTCCCGTGCTCTATTAACTAACACTGACCGGAGACCCCCTAACGCCGGATTAGGATAATATACTATTGAGCTGCTCCTGGAAAGTACGGTATTAAGGTACAGTCATGAGCAAGAAAAACTGCTCAGCCAAAGCGCAGAGGTCTAATTAGTCCTCTTGAGGCTGATTTACCTTCATTAGTGGGTGAAAGAGCTTGAACCAATCGGTTACAAGGTGCGCCCGGGAAATTCAAAGGCTGAAAAAAGGTTTGCGCAGAAAACTTTGTTTATGTTTGCGAAAACCGTCAGGGTGGTATTATCGAGCAGCTGGACACAGCTAGGAGAACACAAGTCCAAGAAAACCGACAAAGGCTAAAACCTATTGTCGAGACGATTATTTTCTGTGGACGGGAACAACTTGCCCTTCAAGGCTCGAACGATTCCGGTCCTATTTTGATTGACGAGCCGGAACCTCTTATTAATGACGGCAATTTCCGCGCTCTCCTCAGAATGCGCGCTAAAAGCGGCGACGAGATTCTTAAGGAACACCTCCGTTCTGCTTCTGCAAACGCTATGTATATTTCACCGAGAATCCAGAACGGGTTAATAGCGGTGTGCGGAGAGTTGATCCAGCAGGCTATGGTCAGGAACATTAGCGCAAGCCCCTGCTTCTCTATTCTCGCTGACGAAACAGCGGACATTTCTAACATTTAACAGCTTTCAATTTGTGTTCGTTACTTAGCAAGTGGCAATCTGCAATATGATTTTCTAGGCTTTGTTCACGTTGATGACTTAACAGGGCAGGGTCTTGCTAATACTATCCTCCAGTACTTAGAAAATCTCGGATTAGAAATGCATAAGCTTGTCGGACAGGGCTACGATGGGGCTGCCTCAATGAGTGGCCATCTCAGGGGTGTCCAAGCTATCATACGCGAGAAGTACAAAAAAGCAACTTATCTGCACTGCAGTGCACACAGCTTAAATTTAGTTATATCTTCAGCCTGCTCGATCGCAGCTATTAAACAATGCTTTGGAACGTTGTCACTTATCTGTAATTTTTTCGGCTCCTCGCCGCTTCGTACTCAAGTCCTGAGAAAGAAAATTCAGCAGTTTATGCCCGATAACCGTAAGCAAAGTCTGGTCAACCTTTGTGAAACCAGGTGGGTGGAGCGCCACGATGCCGTTATCCGCCTTCTCGAGCTTTACGAGCCCGTCCTACGATCCCTCGAATATCTAGAACAAAATGCAAGCAACGCCGAGACTTCTGCAAAAGCTGTACAGTTGTTGGATGCTATGCATCAAAGTCAATTCATCGTCACTTTTCATGTCGCTAGAGAACTCTTTTCTCTTACGCTTCCTCTTTGTACAGTTCTCCAGTCTACTGACTGTGACTTAGCGGATGCTTGCAAACACGTTGAAACGGTCTTGAGCAGGGTCAAGGAAATGCGACAGAATGCAGACACCTCTTTCACTTCGATCCTTAGCGATTCGAAGAGCTTAGCTGCTAAGTTAGGCATTGAAATGACTCATCCGCGTACAAGAGGCAAGTTAAGTACAGACAATCGCAGCTGAGACACCTCGTGTCAAGACGAACACTCTCAGCTAAAATAACCTTTGAAAAATCCAGACAAACTCAACAAAAGTACAACGCAGAGAAGAGCCCAGATGAGCAATCAAGAAAACCGGGATTAAAGTGATAGGGATGCTTAGTAGACTAGCAGGTTCCAGTTGTTGGAGTAACCAACAAGTAATGAAAACCCTCTACCAAGGGTTAATTAGACCAAAGCTGGAGTATGGCTACATAGTTTCCAAAGATATAAATGCAAAAAACTTCAATGTCTTGAGACATAGAGCAATAAGGATTATCCTAGGAGCTGTCAAAACTACTCCGATAGCAGTGCTTTTATGTGCAACAGGCGTAATACCGCTGAGTGATAGAAGGAATCTGTTAACCACTAATTACATCAACAGAATGGTCGACTGCCATAAGCACGACCTAGTGGTTCAAAGGGTTTTCAACAACCGCAGTGCCTCGATATGGACGTCATTCCAGCATAGGTACGAGGCATTTGGAACTGCGAAAACAAAAGAAGGAGATTTTTTGAGAACCTCTTACCACCATGCGACTTTTATCCCAGGAGTATAATAAAAATGAAAAAAGAACAGTTACATGAATGCAACCAACTTGTGTACGAGTACAGAAATACTAAATTCCCTAACCACACCAAAGTTTATACCGATGGATCTAGAGATGAAAATGGTCATGCGGGATCAGGGATACATATAGAATCTGGAAACAAATCCGTTGCTTTTGCCCTTTCTCGGTGGTCGTCGGTAATGGCAGGAGAATTATATGCCGTCAGGGAAGCATTAGCAATCATTGATAGTTCACCCACAGGTAAATATCTCATCCTGTCGGACTCCAATGCGGCTCTCGGTGCTATAGCAGTGTATGGGAGGAGGGCATATTTCGAGATCGTGCAAGAAATTCAGAAGAGAATACGAAACTTCCAAAGTAACAAATTTGACATCACTTTGCAATGGGTGCCATCGCATGTTGGGATCGCAGGGAATGAGACAGCGGATGCGGCGGCGAAGATAGGCAAAAACTACAACCAAAAAGAATTAAGAGCACTCACTAGACACGAAATCTCGGCCATATTCAAACAGAAATTAGAGCAAAGTATACTTCAGAGGTTAAAAACAGTACGACTCAAAAATTTGTACAAGCCGCTACTAACATTAGGCTAGCGCCCTGGCTATTGCATAAAAACAGGAAAGTAGCAGTAGCACTCTTTCGACGGATATGTGGACATGCGAAAACAGGGGCATGGATGCACAGGTTTTAACTTAAAAGAAATAGCTCTTGTGATGGGTATGGAGAGAGGAACGATACGGTGGAGCATAAGATCGTGGAATGTCTATGCTATTCGATAGAACGAGAATTTCTAAAAGACAAAATGAATAAAGAAGGTATCGAATTCAAGATTGAAAACGTACTGGGTTTTGGTAAGCTTACATTACATAAGCAATTCCTAGCCCAGTCCTTCTTAGTGGACTACATAAAAGTCACAGGACTAGTCGACAAATTATAAGCAATTGAACGGTGAAGGTCTAGGTTCTATCCTATTCCACCATCAGGCACTTTCATATGCACGCCCAATGCAATCAGATAATGTAAATTCGTGATTGTTCCTAGGAAACTAGCCACAGAAGAGAATTAAATAGCGACACCTATAGGGAATGCTACAGACGACGATGCGACGACCTTTCGCCTGTCGTCTTTAACAACAACACCCTCTTTGAAGAATCCAGAAAAACTCAACAAAAGTACAACGCAGAGAAGAACACCCTCTTCTTTTGTATACAGCACGCGGACTATGTCAGCACGTGGACACAACCATATTCTGGCACGCCAACATACTGCGTCTCCGCGACTGCGAAAAGGTCCGAATTTGTCCGAAAAAAACACACAAGTCAGAAACCACCAATAACCTCAAAAACCCTGATTAATTCTTACTACAACACCTAGTAATAGCCGACATCGACGTTAAATGCTTCGACGAAAAGAATAACTCGAATGTTTTAGCAGCAGCTGAAACACCTCGTGTCAAGACACGAACACCCTCAGCTAAAATAACCTTTGAAGAATCCCGACAAACTCAGCAAAAGTACAACGCAGAGAAGAGCCCAGATGGCTGCAAAAAGGCTACTGGTTCAATGCAAAGTTAGCTGCCCTGGGCGGTACCTATTTGCCAAGAGAAACAAAAACTCTATGAAAACAATTATTGATATCTTATTATCAAATTTAGCAGCAGCTGAGACACCTCGTGTCAAGACACGAACACTCTCAGCTAAAACAACCTTTGAAGAATCCAGACAAACTCAACAAAAGTACAACGCAGAGAAGAGTCCAGATGGCTGCAAAAAGGCTGCTGGTTCACTGCAAAGTTAGCTGCCCTGGGCGGTACCTATTTGCCAAGAGAAACAAAAACTCTATGAAAACAATTATTGATATCTAATTATCATATTAAAGC
This sequence comes from Lepidurus packardi, assembly GCA_023053545.1. NCBI lineage: Eukaryota > Metazoa > Arthropoda > Branchiopoda > Notostraca > Triopsidae > Lepidurus > Lepidurus packardi. The sequence goes on along the minus strand of JAKZAN010000001.1, from coordinate 2,621,219 downwards.
TAGCATGCATTGTACGAATAATGTTTAAATAGCATTAAATTAAATAGTATTAAATGGAAATCAAACCAATCTACCAATAAAAAATGGCAATGAAACTGGAAAGTAATGACGTTTTTCCACTATCGTGCTCAAAAATTCCCCGCAAAAGTGAAGGCTTACCACGTGCAGTTTATTACGCCAATTTCAATGCGCCTACTCTATCCCATTGTATGCTAGTAAGCTCTTCTTATTGCTAGTTCTTTATGTTAAATAGAAACAAAGTAAAAATACAAAAAGCCTTCATTTTTCTAAACATTTCGTTTGTTTAGAAAAATCTAAACGTTGGAACAACGTTGGAGTGTGGAGGCAACGGACAGCCTGTTATCGCTCTTAAAAATGGCAAGAACGGGCTTAACTGGCATACTTATACGTTAAACTTAGTACCCTAATTAAGTCTAAGTGAATGCGAGTATTCTCCACTTGTTTCTTACCTCTAAAACTTCCAAAAAGTTCCACTTTTTAAGCCACTTATTCTGACAAAACACGCTAACCGCCAACAGGAGAGGCTTCCTTAGGGGCTGCCACCCAGCGACAGCTGAGTTCTAATAGCGCAATACGACCCGAGCGCCATTATGAGAGTTTTTTGGCATTAACGGTGCAAACAGAACTAGTTAGTTTTGAAATATTTCCCTTTTCCTAACTCAGTTCTTCAATAATGACAATCAACTGTTTAATTTAACTGCGCTCTCTGAAATGGATGGGAATGGGATGAGATTTAAAATGAAATGAAAAAAATTCTAGAGAAATTGTAGAAAAATTAATTGTAGAGAGCTAATTGAAATAATTCAATAAACTAACGATTAGCCAAGTAAGAAATAAACTGATTCCCAACTAAACGTAAAAATGGTATTTTAGCAAAAGGTCTAACTCAGGCCATTTCATTATGTACTGGTAATGAATCCTTAGCGATTCTAAGCTAATAATAAATTGATCAAAACGACGGTTATTTGCCATGTAATTGTAGTCAAATGTTTCCTTTAACTTCGCTCTCTGAAATGGGTGGGAATGAAAGGAGATTTTAAATTTAATTTAATTCAAAAAATGAAATATAGGGAGCTAATTTAAATGAGTCAATCAACTAACGATTAGCCAAGTAAGAAATAAACTGTTTACCAACTCATGTAAAAATGGTATTCTAGCAAAAGGTTTAACTCAAGCCATTTCTTTATGTACTGGTAAATAAGCCTTCGAGATTCTAAATTAATAATAAATTGATCAAAACGACGGATTACTTGCCTGTAGTGCGGTCATAAGGGTGGCACGATATCTTCCAAAACGTTGACTATATCCTCAAGTTGCTGCTGTCAATTGTTGACTAGCAAAAAAATCCCATAAATATCTTTTCGGTTTTTCTTTTTGTACCCAAACACGAATACCTGCAAATCGAGCGGCTATTAGGTAAAGTAGATATCCAACCCGTAGATATCCAAGACGCCGATAAACCGCAAGGATGTGACATTACTAGCCAAAGATTTCTTGATCAGGGACACATTTTTTTAAAATAAAGGCCAATAAATATGCTTAGTTAGGGCGTCACGCGGACATATCGCCTGAAACAAAAGAAAAAGTCGACATTTTGACTTTATATGTTGACTATTTTTTATTTGAAAGGACAAAATTGAGAGCTTTTTACCTCTTTTAGGTTCAATGGCTTTGTAACCATTTCTCGCTTAGTAACAATCTGGCGATAACGCAACCATTTACGCAAATCCTCTTTATATTCAATTTCAAACCCATTACGTGGCAGGAATCAACCAGGAGTATCAGGACGCTAAAAATAATATCTTAATAAATGAAACTACAAGAACTCGAAAATTCTTCTTAAAGAGTGCTTGAAACATAAATACTTTTAAACATGGGTGGTGCAGTTCTCTTGATCCGCTTCTTGGATCTGCACATTTCCTAGGTGCAACATAGCCCCCAAAATCCTGAAAATGTTCTTCTGGATCTCATCATTAAAGCCCAATGAATGGAAGGCGCGATTGGTGTGCGTGAACTCCTCCAAATCCTTTACCCCATCAAGGAAAGGACTCCCGCCCTGGTTCGTGTAATGAAAGCTGTCCTAATGACAATAAAAATAAAGAAACGATTCAAAACGCAATAAAATTGCATTTAACGCTACATAAAAGCAAAAGAAGAGCATATCGACTCACCTAAGCGTACATCCTGGTACTCGGGAAGACTAGCAGCAGCATATAACAAAAGATGTGGTAATTCCGTTCCTGGTTCGAGTGGAAGACCACCCGTGACTTTTCGAGTAAATACGTCCGTATGTTTGCTCCCGTAGTCTGATATAGACTGTTAAAGTCGATTTCCATATATTTGCCTTATCCAAGTCGATTTCCATATATTTGCCTATTTCCAAATAAGTTGATTTCGATATATTTGAAAAATCGGGAACTGTTATCGTTTCTCGTCGTTTTCGCATTCCCAATCGCCTGCCAAAGATAACCAATTTACAAGCTTACTGTGCTCCCCGTTCATTTTTTCCCCTGCTTTTTGCCACTTTTTCAAAGGAAAAATAACAAAAATGAAGTATATTTACCTCCATAATGGGATTCGAAGCCAAAAATGTCCTCTCCTCTTGCGTTTCAGTGGCAGAACCTCCGACAGGGGCAAAATAACGAATTGCGTACATGGCAGAAACAGTTTTGCCTGCTCCTGACTCTCCTGACACAATGATGGACTGGTTTCGGTTCTCTCTGCAACAAAAAATCGCCCATTTTTTTTTTTTTTTTTTTTTACAAAATGAGGAATTTATTGTAAAAAGGAATCAAATAGAGGGAAAATCTGAACCTTTCAAGTTTCGTCTAAGCTTCATCTGCGACTGCGAAGAAGTGAGGGTCTAAATTCCCATATTGACTCTGGTTTCGATAAGTCAGGACAATGTCATTGCCATAAATACGTAACTCTTCATAGGGATTAACAGCAACCAAACGGATTCCTACAAGAAAACAAGAAAAGAGGTTAGAATCCGGACTTGTGAATTTTTTAAAAAGAACTAAAACAACCTTTGAAGAATCCAGACAAACTCAACAAAAGTACAACGAAGAGAAGAACCCAGATGGCTGCAAAATATGCTGCTGGTTCACTGCAAAGTTAGCTGCCCTGGGCGGTACCTATCGGCCAAGAGAAACAAAAACTCTATGAAAACAATTATTCATATCCTATTACCAAATTTAGCAGCAGCTGAGACACCTCGTGTCAGGACACGAACACTCTCGGCTAAAACAACCTTTGAAGAATCCAGACAAACTCAACAAAAGTACAACGCAGAGAAGAACCCAGATGGCTGCAAAAAGGCTGCTGGTTCACTGCAAAGTTAGCTGCCCTGGGCGGTACCTATTTGCCAAGAGAAAGAAAAACTCTATAAAAACAATTATTGATATCTTATTACCAAATTAAAGCTAGCATGCATTGTACGAATAATGTTTAAATAGCATTAAATTAAATAGTATTAAATGGAAATCAAACCAATAAAAATGGCAATGAAACTGGAAAGTATTGACGTTTTTCCACTATCGTGATGAAAAATTCCCCACAAAAGTGAACGCTTACCACGTGCAGTTTATTACCCTAATTTCAACGCGCCACTCTATCCCATTGTATGCTAGTAAGCTCTCCTTATGTTAAATAGAAAAAAAAGTAAAAATACAAAAATCCTTCATTTTTCTAAACATTTCGTTTGTTTAGAAAAATCTAATGTTGTCTAAACGTCGGAACAACGTTGGAGTGTGAAGGCAACGGACAGCCTGTTATCGCTCTTTAAAAATGGCAAGAACGGGCTTAACTGGCATACTTAGAGGTTAAACTTGGTACACTAATTAAGTCTAAGTGAATGCGAGTATTCTCCACTTGTTTCTTACCTCTAAAACTTCCAAAAACTTCCACTTTTTAAGCCACTTATTCCGACAAAACACGCTAAACGACAACAGGAGAGGCTTCCTTAGGGGCTACCACCGAGCCACAGCTGCGTTCTAATTGCGTAATACGACCCGAGCGCCATTATGAGAGCTGTTGGGCATTAACGGTGCAAACAGAACTAGTTAGTTTTGAAATATTTCCCTTTTCCTAACTCAGTTCTTCAATAATGACAATCAACTGTTTAATTGAACTGCGCTCTCTGAAATGGATGGCAATGGGAGGAGATTTTAAATCAAATGAAAAATTTAATTGTAGAGAGCTAATTGAAATAACTCAATTAATTAACGATTAGCCAAGTAAGAAATAAACTGATTCCCAACTACACGTAAAAATGGTATTTTAGCAAAAGGTCTAACTCAGGACATTTCATTATGTACTGGTAATGAATCCTTAGCGATTCTAGATTAATAATAAATTGATTAAAACGACGGATTACTTGCAATGTAATTGTAGTCAAATGTTTCCTTTAACTGCACTCTCTGAAATTGGTGGGAATGGAAGGAGATTTTAAATTTAATTTAATTCAAAAAATGAAATATAGGGAGCTAATTTAAATGAGTCAATCAACTAACGATTAGCCAAGTAAGAAATAAACTGTTTACCAACTCATGTAAAAATGGTATTTTAGCAAAAGGCAAGGGGTTCGAAACTTGACTGTAGCCTCGTACACCCTGCAAAGTCGGTTACAATTGTATCTCTTTGTAGCACGTGTAACTTCACTTGTGACTGAATAACTTAACAATTATAGATTGTAGCTTTGTAGCACTACAATAACCGTTGTAACTTTAGTTTTAGCTTTGCAACCGTACTTTATAGCGTTGTAACCGTTGTTTGTAGCTTTATTACCGTACTTTCTAATTTTGTAACCATATTTTGTAGTTTTGTAACCCAGTAGCCTTCCCTTCGGCCCTTGTTCACTTTACTCCCCACATGCTAAACAGTAACCCAGGAATCTGCAAATTGTAGAGTATTTCCTTGGGTCAATCGCGAATGGAGTGAATCGCGGTTCATCATCCAAACCATGCCTGTTTCAATGACAATACGCCACAAATTGCAAGTTAAACTTGCGCTAATTTCAAACGTACTTATAATTACAAGATATTCCTATTTTAAGATGTTCCTATACAAACATTAGCCATATGCATACGACAATGCATTTTACATTAGTGGAACTCAGGAGACTTCAACACTCGTTAAGTTTGCACATATAAGGAATCACGTTGTTTTCCCATCATTACAAAGTTTCAGGAAAGATTAAAAACAATTCACAAAAAAAAACAAGATAAAAAGTCGGCACACTTGTGCGTCTGTCTGTTCGGTTGTATCTACACTACCACGTAGAGACGTAGAGTCGGGTCATTGTTCCTGTCGATATCACGCTGGAAGTCAGTTAGTCAGAAACAAACGTTCGAAGTCGGAAACATTAGAGTAGGAAGCGGGAAACGTATTGAAGTCGTACAAAGTCAACTAAGGCAAAAGGCAAACCTCGAGGCAAACGTACAAAGGCAAACCTCGGGCATACTGAAATTTGGAAAATATGAGTGTCAAATTATGGGGAATTTGCTACTGATTTAAGGAATTGGTTACTGTGTTTTGTGAAAGGTTGCCAAAATTTAGAATGCCTTGCCAATAACTGGGGGATGCTTTCCGACTTCGGGAAACACCCACCGGTTTTAAGTGAAGAATGCCCATCATTTAGAAGGAACAAAACATCTTTTGATAGAGGTACAGCTTTTTTAGTGCCAACTACCGATTTTAGATAGAAAAAATTAACCTACTTTAGGGACCCATTTTTCTAGTGTGTACTTGCAATTATGCTTCACAGATTTTATTTTTAACAGGTATCGAAATCTACAACATATATTGTTGTTATGTAAGCGAGATTCTAATTTTATAATATAGCTATTTATAATATGTGAAGCTTTGAAACTTTATATTTTGTAACCGTGGTTTGTAACATTGTAGCCTATTTGTAGCCCTTGTAGCTCTGCAATTTGTCAGGGTTACAAAATTTTTTGTAGCATTCGTACACCTGGAAACTGAGTTTCGAACCCCTTGGCAAAAGGTTCAACTCAAGCCATTTCTTTATGTACGGGTAATGAAGCCTTAGAGATTCTAAATTACCAATAAATTGATAAAAACGACGGATTACTTGTCATGTAATTGGCCCTGTAGTGCGGTAATAACATAACATATTCGATAAATAATACGCAAATCAGGAAAATTAGAAAGAATACAATGTAACATAAAATGGCACAAATGAAAATAAAGTAACAGTAATAGTAATAAAAGAATACGTAAAATGATTCTAAAGTTGAAAGTGACAAATGGAGAAAAACTGACCGGAATTAGGTTAAACAAGACGCATATCCGGACTAGTAGAGGAACATCAGTAAACAGCTCCGTTTTCCTCAACTTTTTCCCGTCGATGTCAATCTGGGTCCCGTAATGACCAATTCGACACCCACTTCTTGTTCCTCCACCTTAACCTGAAAATTTAACGTTTATCAAATCACTCCCAAGCTTCAAATCGAAACTTCTCACCTCCAAGACCTCCCCACGGTGCCAATGGTCATCTATATCGTACCGCACGGAGCACATCTGCCACGGGAACCAGTAAGTATCTTCTGGTTCTGCCTCAGAGCCCTCGAACTCAGCATCCAACAGCTTGCACGTCCGCCAGGCATTTCTTGTTTGGCTGAGAAGTGCAGGGCCGCCCAGAGGGGGGGCGGGTGGGGCGATTTGTCCCGGGCCCCGGCTGCTTGGGGGGCCCCCACTTGGATTTTTTGTACACAAAAATACTGCTAAAAAATATTTTACAAAACTGCTCAATTTTTTTCAACACTTTTTAAATCCTGTGAAACTCGCCATCTTGATGTATGGCGCACGCTCTAAAATCTTATAAACAAGTGTAAAAAACCGCGCTCTTTTTTCAAGGTTACGGTTTCGGGCCATAGGGAGCACAACTAAAATATTCTCACCACAGATGACAGCAGCTCCTAAGAGATCAGGCAATTGATGGAGTTTGGGTTAGCTTAGTCCATGGCTTAGTCTTTCTTTCACTTGACTATTAAGAATTAATTAGAATGAAGAGAAATCACCCGTCTGGTGCTCAAAAAAGAAAACTTAAACGGGATAGGGATTCTGCAGACCAGCGTGGTAAAATAACTTTGATCGACTTGGGTTGGATTTCGCAGCCCAGTTCCAGTCGCAACGAAATCGTTGAACATTCACTTACTACAGAAATTTCGTTCGAAAATGCTCAACAAGTGAATGAAGGTAAATTTGTCAATTCCTAGTGCGAAATATATGGTACCTATTCAATTAACTTTGCTATCAGATGAGGCGCTACCTCAGCCAAGAACAGATTCCGAAGAGCTCTTTGTTGCCAAGATCCTCCCCTACGAAATGTGTGAAGCAGAATTACCCGCTCTACATGAGGGAAGCGAAGCAGTAGAAGAAACTACTAGTTCACCTTTGCAACCGGAAGTCAACTTACCAGGATTACGCGTCGAGAACGACGATGATATAGAACATCTAGCTGAAGCTGCACGTGATCCTGGCGCATGGACAACCCGTCAAGAAATCGTCAAGAACCGTGACCTCATTGTTCTACAAGGGGTTCCGTCAATGCCCACTGCTTTTCCGAGGGATTCTTGTGGACGGCCTTTCCCAGTTATTGTACTGTACAAGGAGCAGCCTAACAGCGTAAAAGTACCTCGAAACTGGTTAGTTTGGAGTGACAGCGTAGGAGGGCTATTTTGTTTTTCTTGCTGTCTTTTCCAAAGTGACCGGCAATCCGAATCCGCTTCAAAACTGTGCAAATTTGGAGTTGGCGTTAGAGGGAACCGGCATAAGCTTCACGAAAAATTGAGGAATCACGAAAAGTCCGCTGCACACGTTGAAGCTTATCTTGCATGGAAGGACTGTTTAACTTCTTTAAAAAAGGCAACAGGAATTGATAAGGAGGTTGTGAAGCAAGTAAACAAAGAATCCGAGAAATGGAGAGAAATTCTAAGATGCTGTCTCGATGGGGCTTTGTTTTTGGCGGGAAGGAATCTTGCCTTTCGCGGTTCTTCTTCTCATGTCGGGGAGCACGGTAACGGGAATTTTATCGTGGTCTTAGAACTCATTGGCAGGCATAACCAGACTCTGATGTATCATCTGGATGAGGTAGTGAAATACCAGCAGCGAGGTGAAAGAATGCAGGCCCACTATCTCTCCTGGAGAACTCAGAATGAGTTTCTCGAGCTTTGTGGTAACTCTGTTCGAAAGGCTGTCGTAGATGAAATTATTAAAGCTCAGTACTATAGCATTATTGTTGATAGCACCCCAGATACATCCCACACAGAACAAGTCACATTCCTCTTTCGCTTTGTCAACCAGAGTTCAGATGGTAATTGGGAAGTCTTCAAAAGATTTTTGAAACTTGCAGATTTTGAAAAAAAGAAGGGGAAAGACATTTCAGGTCTGATTTTCGAAGTTCTGAAGGAAAACAATTTGGAAATCATGCTTTGCAGAGGCCAAGCATACGATAACGCTTCTAATATGTCGGGCTGCTACAAGGGTGTACAGGCAGTAATTTTAAAAGTGAACTCGTGCGCTCTTTATTCCCCTTGTGGAGCCCACAGTTTGAATTTGTGTGGTGTGAATGCTGCCCAGGCATGCCTTGCAATTAAGAGTTACTTTGGCAACATCCAAAAATTGTACAACTTGTTCAGCTGTAGTCCAGCTCGCTGGAAAGTTTTGCGAGAAAGCGCAAGTGTATCTCTGCACAGCCTCTCAGATACTCGTTGGAGCGCCAGAATTGACGCTGTGAAGCCCTTGCTGAAGGACTATCGTGGAATCCTCAAATATCTTGAGCTTCTTCAAGAACTGGATTTGCCGCCTGAAGCGCACGCGGATGCAGATACGCTTGATAATTGGATGTCATCTTTTCACTTCGTCCTTTTGAGTACATTTTGGTACAAGACTCTGCAGGCCATCGATGACAGGAACAAGCTGCTACAAAAAGCGAGTCTTAGCATTGAAGGAGAAGTTAGAGAATGCAGAAACCTTCTTCAAGACATCGAAACATTGAGAACGAACTGGGACCAACTAGTAAGTGAAGCTAAACTAGTCGCTACTCAGTTGGGCTTGGAAAGCCAGCTAAAAACCAAAGCACTCCATAAAAGGAAGACTTTTTATGGTGAACCGAAAAATACGGAGCACTTGCATGAAACACCGGCCACTTTAGACAGAATATCAATGGAAATTAAGGAGCGTTTTCAAGCAGCGAATAACATTTGCGATCTCTTCTCTTTTCTTTGGGACCAAGAAGTCACGAATATGGATTTAATACATCGGAAAACCAAAAGTCTTGCTCAAGCTTATTCTCGCGATTTAAATGAAGAAGATCTAGTCGAAGAAATGCGACTTTTTGTCAAGACTCGTGAAAATTTTCTCCAGTCAAAGCTTTGCTCTCCCTTGAAGCTGCTAAACAAAATATATGAACATTCCTTAGAGACCTTGTTTCCTCAGATTTGTATATCGTTGCGTATGTTTCTTTGTTTGCCTGTGTCAGTTGCGTCTGCTGAGCGATCTTTCAGCTAGATGTCCCTCGTAAAAAGCCACTTGCGCTCCACTATGGGCCAGGAACGACTAAATCATTTACTGATTTTATCTGTTGAACACAAACTGGCTCAGAATCTTAATTACGATAATTTAATTGACGAGTTTGCAATGCGAAGAGCAAGAAAGTCTGTATTCTGAATTTTTCTTTTGTTTTGTCTATATACAAGTCTGATTTAATCAAGATTACATAAGGTTTTCAATTTTTTAAATACTTTTTTTTTACAGTTTCTTATGTGCACGAAAGGGGCCTCAATAAAAGAAGCGGTCTACGACGGCATTTAAAAAAAAAAAAAGAAAAAAAAAAAGGGGCCTCCATTTTAGGTTCGCCCTGGGCCCCGTCTAACCTCTGGGTGGCCCTGTATGTCATGGTAAGAGGTGCGGGAAAAGGGGAAAAGGGAGGTTGGTAAATTGGCGTTTGAAATTGGCCCAACTGTCCACCTCCCAGGAAAAATCGAACTTTTTCGACAGCTTAAATAATCTTGCATGAGAGGACGTAAAAAGTCATGAAGAAGGGGGAGAAACCAACCCAATGCTTACGTCTAGGGAAGGGGAGGAAATCGAACGTTTCTCATCAGCTTAACCTTGCCTTGCACGGTGCTGTATGAAGTCATAGGATGGGGGAATCTAGGACAATGCTTTTCGTGACTTGTCATTTGTCAGCGCTATGCGCGTATTCTGAAAAAGCGAACGTTTTCGCAACGTTTTCGGTCAGCTTGCGTATTGCTGGTTGGAAAATATGATGAAGATGTCAAGTATTTAGGTTTTGTCGTCGCATATGTCGTGGCTGTGTATTCATCTTCGATAACACAGTTAATTTTGGTTTGTCTCTGTAGTAAATGTCATCAATTTTTCGATGTTCGTTTCGAATATTCGAAAGTACGTTTACTTCAGTACCGCTTTCCTTAGGCGGTATTATTCAAGATTGTCTGACGGGCGTGAAAATGGTGCAAAAAAATCCATAAATTTTTGTTAAAGGTAATTAGACTGGAAAAGAATTAGAAAAGCAATTGGCTACATGCTTTAAGTTAAACAAAGCAGAAATGTGATTGAAACACATAGGATTCAGTTCAATTTAACGCAACTTGAAAAGAACCTTTCCGTCATGTAGAATTCAATTTCTGCAGCTTTGGAAAGCCTTTATTTTTCAGGAAGGGTATTTCCAACCAGAGAATCTGTTGATTCGGTTAGGTGTTCGTTATCTGGACGTAAAAATGTGCATAAAAATGGCGTTATCCGGTTTGTTCGTTGTCCGAGCCGTTCGTTAACCGATCACCCACGGTATAACGAGTGCTTTCGCTTATGCAAAGTTTTGTATTACAGTTTTCTTGGTTAGAACTGTTAGTAATAAGTGCAGTGATTTTTAGATGGAAAACTAGATTACAAAATGTGGTTACTGCAGCCGTTGAAGTAAGTATATGTGGGAGACCAAAGGAAATTTCTAGCATTTGGCTTCCTCTTTTTCCACTTTTTCCATCGTCAATTATTTCTTACGAATATTACATTTAAGCTCCCGTATTAGCTTAGCGTGTCACATCCACGCTATCGCCAGGTAGCGCTATTACTGTTATTAAGATTTGCAAATATACCGTGTCCTTTCTACGTAAGGTTGCTTCTCCATTTCCCGTGCTATAGAAGTAACACGGGAGACTTCCTACTCAACTTACACAGGGAACCCAAGGGGTTCGCAACTTGATTGCAACCTCGTACACCCTGACTCGTCGGTTACAATTTCGCATCTGTGTAACCCTTCATAACCGTACTTTGAAGCTTTGTAACGGTACTTTGCAACCCAGTAGTCTTCCTTCCACCCGAAACTCCAAACTCCGTAATTCTCGTTAGTATACGTGCTCTGTGGAAAAAAGGTCTTGGTTTTTATTAATTAGACCAATCTCGGGCCTAACTCACTGCATCGTGGCTTCTTCTTCGCCCATCAACTCTTGCGCTGCGGACTTAGAGACTAACAGCTTGGTCCGTGGCTTGGTCATCAGCTTGGAACAGCAGAGCCCGAAAATAAGGAGCGAAGGAAAAGTCATGTTTCTGTGATTAAGCATGTAAATTAATCAAAGTACACTCAGACTTGTTTGAGCATTCAAAAAATATGATGGTGCCGCTCCTTTATTTTTCACTGTTGAGTAACGTCAAGTAAAGCGGATTAACGCCACAAAATTATGAATAAGTCCGGCAGACAAGTCCGGTAAAAATAAGTCCTGCTAGGCACAACTTATTTTTAACTAGTATCAGAATCTACCATATATATCCTGTACTTATGGAAGCTATATTCTAGTGTTATAACTAAACTTTAGAACTTTGCAACCGGGGTTCTACCTTTAGAACCCATTTATAATTCGGTAATAGATCTGGGATAGAAAATGTTTAGAACCTTTTCATACCCCGGAAACTGTGTTAAGAACCCTCTTGAGAGAACCAAAGCTTATACACCTTACCTTTTACGTACCTAAGGCGGTATTCTAGTTTTCGTTCTCTGAACACATGCACAGCATGACATGCTTTCCGCTTAGGTAAACCACGCAGCGTTAACCAAGTATTGCATTCCTTGCCGTTTGTTTTTCCTGGCCATTTTTGAGCATTGTCTGCAATAGCACGGAATGTACCAATTCTTTCGTAGCTCTTAAAGAAAAACTTAGAAGTTAACGTTTGAAGCATAGGAACAATTAAAACTTGTTTGAACAAAGTCAAGGCAATACTATCGTTTTTCAAAGCTTCATCGTCAGTGGAGGATAATGGAGATGAAGGATCAGGACCTATGGGGAATTTTAATAAATCATATTTCACATCAATATCCAGGTTGACTCGCTTCATCCTCGGACAGCGTTGAAGGGCTTCTCGGATTGAAGGCAGCATCAGTTCATCTCTACTTTCCCAAAAGCCCATTAGTAACGAGAGATCTTCAAGACTGTCTCCACTGCTTCCGGTTAAGACCTCCCACAACTGGTTGGCATAGAAATCCTTGTACTTGTTTGGCGTCCTCCAATAGATTGCGCCCATGGAGAGAGTCTGTAGATTAGGTATGGATAGGTACAACCAACTGAAGAATTTGTCTGGAAACGTGAACTCATTGATGGTCAATTTCTCCAGGTTTAGTGCCGCCTTTCTCCAATACAGCGTCTTCTTCACATCCACTTTCAGTTGCTGACCCCTCTTCAGTCAGGAAGATTTCAGCCTCGTTTTCCAATTCATTTTCCTGTGAAATGTTACCAAAAAAGTATTCTACAATGACAGAAACGAAATAGATCCCAAAATTTACAAAGTTGATTTTCGTCAACGAGTGTCGCATTGTGTGTACAGGAATAGCATAGTGGCAAGGAAATCGCGACTTCTTGCTGTTCGCAGACTGTCTCGTTCTCGATATGCGCACGTGCTTGCAATAATTTTTGTGACGGAACTGCCGTTTTCTTTCATGTCTTTCGGCGTTGTGTAAGACCAAGGGGTTCACTCTGTTAGTCTCTTTCGTAGCCGTTCTCAGTAAAGTGTTCTGAACAGACTTTTGCGCTAATATTCTAATCCTCCAGTTCTGCTAAATCAAACTCTTGGATCAAGCACAACGTAGCCATCAGCAAGTTAGCCATCCATTTAGCCATTTAGCCCTCATCAGCCATCCATTTAGCTTGATTTTCATAATTTCCAGTACATTTTTAGTTTGTTTACTCGATTTCATGGTCTAGAGTGCACACTCCTGGAAGAACTCGCTCGTTCGTGGCCAAGGGGCGTGGTTGCAGCCATTTGGGCTTTCCTGGATGCGTCCAACCCCAGGAATGTCCATTCACATTTGGCTGCGAGTGTAGATAACCCTGTTGGACCTGCTGGGCATATTCGGACCAAGCGACTGGGTTGACATACGGAGGTTCAAGGGGCGTGGCTTTTGGCGTGACGTGGAATGATAAGGCGGTTCGCCAGCCACGCTGTGTCGACCTGGATTGCGTGGTCGGCTAGGACCCGTAATTGACGAACTAGACGACGATGACGGCGATGTAATCATTCCAGGAACAGGACTAAAAAAAGTATTTCATATTTGTATTTATTTTTTTAATTTCATTCATTCATTTTTTTTTTTTTATTGAATTGGACATCGCTGGTCAGAGGAGTGCATAGTGGAAGAATCTTCGCGTATTACAGCAGGGGTTAATACTTCTGTTCGACGCCAAACGTCCGCCTACATGAGTTGGTAGTAAATTGTTAATTTACTTTTAAAAGATAATTTTTGGAGAAGTTGCCAGACCTTCATGACTGGGAAGGGGAAATCTCTTCAGGAGAGATTTGATTGTTGTACGCGTTGTGTGTAGTGTGGGCCACCACTGGGGAAACGGCAGCTTGAGCTAAACTGCACCTCCGGCTCGAACTTTCCTGTTTTGAGACAAATCAAATAACAAAAAATTAAGAAAAAATAGGACACTATTAATAAAGTCTTAGGAAAAATTAGGGAAATTAACCAAAAATATGAAAATTAACTAAAATTAGAAAAATTAGTGAAAAAAGAGAAGAATTTCAGAAAATAAACACGAGACTTACAGGAATTGGCGTTTTGCGTTCTGACTCGCTTTGGACCGGAGGAAGGTTTGTTGTAATTGGTTGTTGTAGTACTGGTGATGTAATCTGAGGTGAAGTAACGGGCGTTGGTTGTTTAGCTACTGATACTGGTTGTGACATTGGAATATATTCGTCCTCTTCTTCAGAATCAGGAAGGGTTAGTTCTAGGCCTGTTTTGAGAGCGTCTTTAATCTCTTCGTGTGGAATAGTTAATGAGTGTAATGAATAGTTAATGAGTGGAATAGTTAACTGAATTAAGGCTTTTATCATGTTGTTATTCAGTAGAGGTTAAAAAGTAATTTAGGACTTTATTTCAAGAGCTTTAGCCTTCTGCCAAAGTAGCTAGGGCAAAACAAGCGAGTTCTGACGTCATCAATTCCAAAAATTCAAAAACAATGATATTACAAATCTTTTAAATAAGCTTAGGGTAATTCTTCAAATTAAGCTTCATACGATATTATAATGTTGCCGAATAAAATTGCATTAATTATGCTAACAGAAAGCAATTGTAGTCATGTTAGCCTATGAAGTTGGGAGAAGAGGCTTCGAAAGCTTACATTCCTATGAATTTGGTTTTCCCAAGATGTATGAGAATTATAACGTTTAAAGGAAGGTAATAAATAGTAAAATTTCTTAATAGGGTTGTCTCTTTTGTAGCCTTATCCGTACTACTTTATTCATACGTTTGTTCATTTCAGCCCCACCGCTGCCTCTGAATTTTGGTCACGCAGCATGTACCCGTAAATCTTTTTCATTACAAAAGACTCGCAAACGATGATGGAATGGCTTAGGCTTAACAATATCTGAGATTTATCATCTAATTGTCCTAAAGCATTCTAGCTTTTCATAAGGCAATAGTTCAATTAGAACTGGGCTCTAAACCTACGACAATTTGTATAGCAGCGCCCGTGAAGAAGGAATCCCAAGTTTCATAACGTTAAGAAATGAATGTGTCTTTGTCCTGTATGCCAAGCATAAACACTCGTACACGGGGTTAAAGTAATAACGGATCACAAGTACACCTAAATTCGGCTTTAATGTTAGCTCTCTGGTATTACGACTTTCTGGCTGCAGCTCTGCTACGTGACGCCTCTTGTTTCGTTATCCCGTAACCTTCGCAAAGCATGACCTAAGTCACGGCGACTAGGCCTGACCGGGCAACCTAATAATAGAACACTCAAGGTGCAGTCGTCGCACGGGCCTATCGCGTGATCCGACTTCAGAACCTTCTTACAAACGACACATCTGTTTAAAAACAGTAATACTCACCAGAGCCACGGGCGATATGCTGCCAGGACCTTCTCGCAAACGACACATCTATGCATGATCAAATCACCTATGGTGAATTACAAATAAGGATGTTCGGGAAGTTTTTCAAAAACTTAGAAAGAAAGAAAAGGGGGGGGGGGGGGAGGGGAGGGAAAGACATGGTGCAAAACCCGTAGATAAGGACAAGCTAGTTTAGCGATGTTTTCGGCGGTGTGATAAAAGGTCATCCAGAGGAGACACGAAGCTATTGGTACCTCTCCACCGCTTGGTGGCGCTGCTATTTTACTCCAAATGTTACAACAGGTTCTCCAGTTTCGGAACTCGGAGATAAAATTGACACTAGTGTGTATTATTGTTGCAAAACGTTCTCCGGAAAAAGAATGACAAATAGGTGTAACTCGAGTTGAAAATTGTTGTTGGATTGGAAAAGAATTAATTTAGGTTAGGATAGGTTAGGTTAGGATAGGTTAGGTTAGCTTAGGTTAGGTTAGCTTAGGTTAGAGGTTAGGTTATAGGTTTGCTTAGGTTAGATTAGGTTAGGTTAACGATTCTCATCACCGAAAGTTGATGAGAAACGTTAAAACTTGCACTTTCACTCCACCAGGTGAAAAAAGTAAAAATTCATTGTTAGACAGTGACACACTAGTGTAAATTTTTAACTCCGGGATACATTACGTACGTTGGTAACTAAATCCGGAGAACGTGTTGAAATGTTAAACGAAAAATTCCAAGCCCCCTTGGCAGCTCATTAAGCCCTTGTGACGTCGTACGAAAAGTAACCGGGTGACATCTACGAAAGTAAGTGCTTGCTTTTAATTTAGTTAGCTTCTCTCTTGACGAAAGAAGTGGGCACGGCGAAGTGGAGACGAAGAAAGTGGGCAGTACTATCCTTGAAAGCTTTTTCGTCAAAACTGGTTTCCAATGTGCAAACAGATCTCTCAGAAGTGCCACCCTGAAGGTAGGTACGGAAATCGGTTTATTGAGGCCAACAAGAAAAAGTCAAACAAGGTATTTATTGTATTTTTTTGCTAGTCGACAATTTACGGCAACAACTTGAGGATATAGTCAACGTTTCGGAAGAAATCGTACCACCCTTGTTACGGAACAACAGGGCCAATTACATGGCAAGTAATCAGTCGTTTTTGTCCATTTATTATTAATTTAGAATCCCTAAGGTTTCATTACCAGTACATAAAGAAATGGCTTGAGTTAAACCTTTTGCTAAAATACCATTTTTACATGTAGTTGGCAAACAGTTTATTTCTTACTTGGCTAATCGTTAGTTAATTGAGTTATTTCAATTAGCTCTCTACAATAAAATTCTTTAATTCTCTACAATAAATTTAATTTAAAATCTCATCCCATTCCCATCAATTTCAGAGAGCGCATTTAAATTAAAAAGTTAATTATCATTATTGCATAAGTGAGTTAGGAAAAGGGAAATATTTCAAAGCCAACAAGTTCCGTTTGCACCATTAATGCCCAAAACCTCTCATAATGGCGCTAGAGTCGTATTCCGCAACTGGAACAAGGGTTGCCAGATGGTTTTTTTCCAAACCAAAAATGGGAAAAATGGTTTGTTTTGAAAGGCTTTGGTTTACGAAAATTTGGTTTGGTTTTTTGGTTTGTTTATGGTTTGTTTGGAGAAATCGTCGCAAATTCATTCTAGGCTACAGAATAATCTCTCTAAATTAATGCACGTTTCGATAAATTAGCTTTTGGCTCCTATTTTATTTTTTTTTTTTTTTTTTTGCATTCGTGTTTTGTATTTCGCGCTTCGTACGGTTTCCGGAAGGTGATTGGGTACGGCGTATGATCCTGATACGCGTCTTTTTAGTTCCTGTGTTTAGTCCACGTGTTTACATTTTATGTGACGCACGTGTCACGCCCGCTAGTCTTTTGTTTCGATACAGTCAAAACGTAGTTATTGTTGGGCGCATATGATTCTTCCGTAATTTTTAACATCCGTTGTGCTGGTAAGTACTCGTAGTTTTAAGATATACAATTCATTTGTTATTGGTTTCTCTTTATGGGTTATCTCGCGGTGCATTCTGCCTGTCAAGTTTTGTGTTCATACTTAATTGTGTTCTTTTGAATTTTCTTGCATCATTGTACTGTAGCCTATTTCTTCATTAACATTTCCTATCACATGCTAGTACGGTCTGCCAGGGATGTCCAGAAAATATAGAAAGGACTGGGAAGCCGACTTCCCATGGGTGAAGAAGAGCTCTGATGGCACCGAAAGTGCGTATTGCATTTTGTGCCATTCAAACCTAAAAGCCCACAAGGGTTCTCTAGAGCAACACCAAAAGACTGCCTTGCACATAGCAAAAGACACTAGCAAGACCAGCAGTCAGGGGCAGTTATCATTCAAGCCAGTAGCTGTATCTAAAAATGACGAAGTTAAAAAGGCTCAGATAGGTATGCACTTTCCATTATATCCCGACCACGTTTTCCAGTTTTAAACCGTCAACCTGAGTCTGAGATAACCAAGTTAACCCTACTTTACGCAAGCATGCATACAGTCCCAACCACTTTCTTGGTTTCTACCATTCTGCTGCGGAATTCATGACCAAACAAGCTGAAACCTAGCTTTACTTAATCTAGTCGAATTTATCCTACCTTAGACGCGCCATTGTTGTGGTCACTTTTTCGGTTTAGATCGCTGTAATCGGCTTAGTGTTGCACTACCATGTTTACTGGTTATATTTGCACGCTTGACGCGGTTAGAGAAAAAAATGGCAAAATGCGCCTAATAGAGGAAATGCAAGGTTGCAAGTGATGTTAAATTTAGTTAGATTAATTTTTTCCTCCTGGAAAACGTTTGAAAACAACAAAAATGGTCAGGGTTTAATGGAAAGAACTCTGAAACAGAAATGGCGCTGAACGTATGTTGTCACTCCCCAATTTTGACTATGGACCATCTGGGTGAGATTGTTTCGCGTAATGGAAAAGGAAGCCGATGGGAAAGCCTGCGGATGCATAGGACCAAATGCTCCCAGATCATCAAGAATGTGATCTCGAAAACTCTTGAAGAAGAAGTTGCCCAAGAGCTGAGAAATAAGAAGTTTTCGGTTCTCATTGATGAATCGACAGATATCACAGCGGCTAAACATCTCTGCGTATGTGTGCGATACTATTCAGAAAAAGAGAATAGTATCCTTTATGATTACCTGGGTTTAATTCCTGTGTTATCGACAACAGGCGAAGCTCTTTTTCTTGTGTTGAAAGAAAAACTAAAATCTGTTGGGCTTTGTTTTTCTGATTGCATCGGCTATAGTTCTGATGGCGCGGCGAATGTTATTGGAACCCACAATTCAGTTTGGTCCCGAGTTAAGGCCGAAGCCCCAAATTGCGTTCAGCTCAGATGCATTTGCCACTCTCTGAACCTCGTAGTGCAGCATGCCTTTGAGGTTATGCCATCCAGCATTGGATTTTTGTTGTCAGAAATCCCTGCTTTTTTTTCGAAAAGCCAGCTAAGGCGTGAGGATTTCCTTGGCTTATTCGAAACAATGGACGTAAACAGCGAGAGGAAAGGTACTCCAACTCCGTTTCAAAAATACTCGGCTACTCGCTGGTTAGTTAGGGGTAAAGTTCTGTACAACTTGCTTGTAAACTGGCAAGAGTTGAAAGCTTATTTTAACCAAGTAGAACTCAAAGCTCCCGCTAGCGTGAGGTACAAGTGTTCGTCGATCAGCAATATGATGAAAGACGATTCTGTGTACCTCCTGATTGTGTTTCTAACGCCCCTCGTGAAAGAATTCGAACAAATTAATGCATTGTTCCAAAGTGCCAGTGTGGACCCCGAGAAGCTTCTCTTTGAGCTCTCTCTCCATCACAAAAGTGTGAAGGGGAGAGTTTTTGACACTAGAGGTTACCAAAAACCTCTTTCTCATATAGACTTCGGTGCGAAATTTTCCTCCGAATGTAAGATTTTTGTTCAAAAGCAAATTTGCGGCGCGAAAGAGGGCGCCGCGAAAGTAGTTGAAACCGTGCAGGCAAGGTGTTTGAAGTTTCTGTTGGAACTAATCTCTCAGATGGAATCACGGTTACCTGAAAACAAAGAAGTATTTCGTGGCCTATCATACTTGTCTCCTAGTCGAGTTCTTTCACAGGTGGATAAAGTTGCTTTCTCTGAGCTACCCCTGACCCACCAAATGGGAACGAACGCTCAGATAATCGAAGACCAGTATAGAAAAATTAGTCTTGTAATCTGGTCAGAGACGGATCTTTTTAAAAATGTTGCCGTCCCTAGAGACGTAGTTGAGTTCTGGACGTCAATCAGAAGTTACCTGGACGTACAAGGACTTTTTGCATTCAGAGAGTTATCTGAATATTGCTTAGCCTGTTTATCGTTGCCAATTTCTAATGCTTTTGTAGAAAGAGTATTTTCGCTAGTGACGTACGTAAAAAACAAACAACGCAATAGAATTGAGATTAAAATGCTTGACGCAATTGTTAGAATTAAGTCGTACCTTTCCAGTAGAAATTTATGTTGTAGGGATTTTCAAGTCACGGCTGCAATGGTTCAGTACTTCAGCAACAATATGTACAACAATAATAATGAAGATGAAGTTGATGTTGAAGACTTCGCGATTTTGGCACACTTCGAGTAGTATTTTTTTTATCCCTATAACACATTTACTGTCCATGTTTATAGAATCATTTGTTTTTTTCTTGCATGTAGCATGTATGTATGTAGGTTTTGGTTAACTTGCTATGCCTGAATTTCTGCCTTTTGTTAACCCAGAAAAGCCCTCACTTGTGATATAATCTAAAATGAATCTCTTTAACGTGCAATTTTAATTGCGGTGCACACATGCCAGGAGCAAATTTGCATGGGTTTCAATTCCCAAAATATAATGATCTCGTTGTGATAATAAAGTAACTTAATCAAATGTTGTATTATTTAGTTGGGGTTTGTATTCTATTTTGCTTAATGATGAGTATATCTTTAATCCTGACGATTTTTCCGACATTAATTTAATAGGAAAATAGGTCGCAGTGGTATCGCAGAAGTTTTCCACAACTTAGTGAAGTAATTGCTTTAGAAATTCGAATTTTAAACACTTTTTTAAAAAATGGTTTGTTTTTGGTTTGTTTTGGAAGGCCGGTGGTTTATTTTGGTTTGTTTTTCAAGTTACTTTGGTTTGCTGACTCAGAAAAAATCTGGCAACCCTGACTGGAACGTAGCTGTGGCTGGGTGACATCGCCTAAGGAAGCCTTTCCTGTTGGCGTTTAGCGTTTTTTGTCAGAATAAGTGGCTTAAGAAGGGGAACTGTTTGAAGATATAGAGGTAAGAAACGCATGGGGAATAACTACATTCACTAAGACTTAATTAATGTACTTAATTTAACCTCTACGTGTGCCAGTTAAGCCCGTTCTTACCATTTTAAGGGCTCTTCGTTGTTCCAACGTTTAGATTTTTCTAAACAAACGAAACTTTTAGAAAATGAAGGGTTTTTGTATTTTTACTTATTTTTTTTTCTTTTCAACATAATGAAGCTGCAATAAGAAGAGCTTACTAGCGTAAAATGGGATAGAGTACGCGCGTTGAAATTGGCGTAATAAACTGCACGTGGTAAATGTTGGCTTTTGTGGGAATTTTTCAGCACAATAGTGGGAGAACGTCAGGTGTGGCCGTCACAAAGATCGGAAGTGTTGCTAACGTTGGCAACCGCCCAGTGGACATGGATAAGTTAGAAGTAAGGTCTCGAATTCCTTGAAGTAGCAATGTTAACAACTGTATGCGTTTCCTTTTGTAGTGCAAAGACTTGAAAGAGTACTATTCGACAACATTATGCAAAGCATCTCCACTACCATGGTGCCCCGGGCAAACTTGCTGCATCGACCAAGTCTACATGGAGCTAGCCTTACAAAACTCAAAAAAGTTTGGCGTGGAAAAACTTTTTGAACAATGTCAGGTAAGAATTATACTTTAATTCTCTTAAAACTCATCTAGCGTACTCGATGTTCACTTCAGGAACAATTACAAGAAGGCGGTAGCTACCGCATTCTGATCGAAGGAGACGCCGGCTATGGAAAGTCAACCTTGATGCTTAAGATCGATTCCGATTGGTTTGGAAGAGACTCAGACGCTCTCACGAATTACACGAGTCCTTTTACTCTACTGCTTGTAGTAAAATTGGGTTCCGTTGGTGAAGATGTAAGTCTACTTAAACACATGTATCATCAAGGCTCTATTTGTTCCTAAATTGAAACCAGGGAAACATCTTGAGTTACATGGAATCAATCTACAACGAGAAGATGGACATAAAACTAAAGGATGTATTAAAAAGTAAAGGAGCAGAAAAGGTTCTGATTCTGCTTGACGGGTACGATAAGGCTAATGCTAAGACCAAGAAAGAGGTAGATCGGATTATGAAGAAAGAAGTCATGATGGAGTGCCACGTGGTGCTCACATCGAGATGTGGACATGTACCCTATCATGTCAAAGGTAATGCCTTGCGTGTAACAGTGAAAGGCTTTAAAAGAAAAAGACGAGTGGCAGAGGCAGTTGGCAAGTTCTTCATCAAGGCAGGTCACTTAACCAAAGCCGATGTTATAAATTGTTTCTGTAGATCGATCGGATTGTCGGATTCCGATAGCGAACTGAATGAATCGGATTTCGATAACGAACTGGATGACTGGAGACTACCTAGTATCGATGATTTTAAAAATGTTGAAGAAATTTACACACTAAAGCCTGTAGCTCAACGACTCAGTATGGATCATTTCAAGCTATTCGTGCTGAAGGTAATAGGCGAGAGCCCTTACATGGAACTAGCTCAATGTCCACTGCTTTGCGTCATGATGTGCTGCTTAGTCAGCGAGTGCCCGAACCGTGAACTACCTTCAACTGTTCCGGGTCTTTACTTTGCCATGATCAACCGTAACCTCTACCTCGCATACATAAAGAAAGCCAGAGCTGCTGGAGAAGACGTTGACATGTGGAACTGGAGTGGCCTCGACAGTCAGATTCATGACGATCGTGGAAGCTACCTCCAAGAGTTTGGTCGTCTTTGCATCGACGGTCTGAGAAACGAGCTGAGGAGCTTCACCTTGTTTGAGATAACAGGAGAGAAAGTAAGGACTGAAGCTACCGACGTCAAAGTTACTCAACTAATCGAGGCAGGAGTGCTGCTCCAAGACACTGAGTTAAACACCAAAGAGAACATTCCTCGTTACCAAGTTCCTCATCGAACCACGGCTGTATTTCTAGCCGCCTACTTTCTTAGTAGCAAAACCGACCAGGATCTGTTGCAACAGAACTTCCGTGACCTGTTTGGGCGAGAGGCCGTCTTCCAGGAAGTTGCGGTTTTCCTGATAGAAATGGGAAAGACGAGGTGTTTAGTCGACGCTTTTCGTGTCATAAGGTTTCGTTGCAACTGTCCCGATCGCCCCTTTACCCAAAGCTTATCCACCCAGCATGATGCCACTGCTGCCTGGTCCGAATTTAAAGATGCTCGGCCGAACAAGTTGAACTGGACATGGTTGATGCCAAAGGCAATTAAGGGAGTTCTCGACGTTAGCTCAGCCGAGCTTAGTCTAACGCTGCTTGAACTGGTTGAAGTGTTCCGCAAGGAGAACATTGGAGAAACGAACGCACACCGTTCGTTGCCAAAGGATTGCCTCGTTTCCCTTGAAATGCATTCCGGATGGGGTTCTTTAAAAGTTCTTTTGCAGACTTTTTCCGAGTCCGGTGTTGTTCTTCATAGCTTGGTAGGTTATGTAGATCGTTATGACGTCCACCAAATGGGACTAGAATTATTGCTCAGTCTTCGGGAGGTTCTTCAATCTGCTACTTGTCCTGTTCAATTGTGCTTGCCGTCCCCTTCAGACAGTAGGTTAAATTAACTATCTGGATTGTAAAATGCTGTTTCGTTTTTTTTAATATTTAGATTTCTTAATTCTCTTGAACATGGCCATGTACGAGGTTCCTGAAGTTTGCCGGCTCAGGTATTTCGATCTCGACGCATCTTGTAAGTACGAGGGAGCGCTGTAGTTATTTGATTGCGGACGTTGATGTCATGATTGATGTTATGCGCATGTGTCTAATGATGCAGCAACACTACAACTTGCTCTTTGAATTCTTACTGCAGGTTGGAGGACAGCATTACCACTAGTGAGACAATTATCTGGGAAGTGGTTGTCTCACTTGCAACAACTGGGCATCACAAGGTTGTAAAAGGACATTGGGCACGTAATCAGAACTATTACTAACGAGGTTTTTCTAGTTTCAACAATTTGCGTGAAATGTCGAAATATGAAGCTGAAGTGTTCAACAAAATGTTAAGACAACTTAGGGAGCCTGGATGCAGTCTTACTTCGTTGCACCTCTCCCTTGGCCCAATTCGTGTATTGTAGATACCCGTTGAAGACCTGATACTCGCCAGTAAACTTGAAACGCTACTGCTTGAAGACGTGGATTTACATTTTGACGTGAGTTAGAAAATTGTACAATTGCACTTCCCTAAAAACTTTTCATTCTCGCGCCATCAACTTTTTCACGAATAATTCAATCACAATTCACCCTTGTTTATATGAAGAAATTCCTTTTTATTCGTTGTTACAGGTTACTAAAATCAGCAAGTACGCGGTAAAGGAAAAATGCTCTCTGAAAAGTCTTCATCTTAAGGAAGTTTATGTGACGCTTGGTGGATGGCTTCCGTCAGCTGATGAGAACCAAGAGCTCCTCCTTGCTTGGAGAAATGTGGCACTAAACCTGGAGGAATTGACCATCAAGCACTGCTATTTTCCAGTCGAATTGTACAGTTGGTTGAACCTATCCCTACCTAATCTGCGGACTCTCTCCATTGGCGATGTCTATTGGAGAATGCCAAAGGGTGGCAGACAGCACTGTGGCAACCAGTTGTTGGAGGCCTTAACCCGAGCCAGTGGAGGCAGTATTGGAAGTCTGTTATTAACATACGGCTTTTTGGAAAATGATGCTGTGCTGATGCTGCATCCGATCCGAGAAGCCCTTCAACGCTGTCCGAGGATAAAGAGAGTCAACCTGTATATTTGTCCGGATTTGGATTTATCAAGGATCTCCATAGGTCCTGGCCCTTCCACTCCATTATCCTCCACTGATGAGGAAGCTTTGAAAAGCAATAATGTGTACTTGGCTTTGCTCAGAATAATTTTAAGTGTTCCTATGCTTCAAACTTTCGGATTTGCTTACTTTTATCTTTGCGTTGGGAAACCGAAAACGTGTTGGGAAAACGTTGGTACGTTCGATGCTATTGCAGACAAGGCTGAAAAATGGCCAGGAAAAACAAACGACAATGAATACAACACTTCTTTAACGCTGCATGGCTTATCTGAGCAGGATGCATGTCTTGCTGGGCAAGTGTTTAGAAAACGAGGACTAGCATACCGTCTTATGTACGTTAGAGATAGGGAGTACGAGCTTTCATTCCCTGTGTAAGTTGAAAATTTAATTTTGTGGAAGATCAAATGACAACTTAGAAAGCCATTAATCCCCAAATGTATTTCCTAGTGACTGTATGCCAACTCCCATTAAGAACTTCAGGCCCTTTAAGTACCCGATTCAACCTTTTTCATTAATACAACGCCCAAATCATTCTAGCACGTTCCAACGGTTTTCTATTGTCTCAAATTCCCTTGAGGCAAAATCTTCGTCCTTAAGTTTATTATGCAAACGTCAACGATGTCTAGTAACAGCCTTAGTAGCTAAGTACTGCTAATCAGATATGTTAGTATCGCCCTGCTAATTTCAGCCATTTCCTTTGTAATTGTAGCGTATATAAACAGAATTTCACTACCGGAACTGCTTACAAGCAGTATTTCGATGCTCACTGCAGGTTTACATTACATTATATTACAGGGCTCAATCAAGCGCTTTCATTTCATTTGTATTCTAACTTAATGTTTCTGTCCTACTTGCGGTTATGGCCACTTAGCACCGCTACTGCAGAAAGGAGTTTAGTCTAAGAAGACTTGAAACTTGGCTCAGAAACTCCACTGCGGAGAAAGACTTACAGAATTAGCTCTCCTTTCCATATACAGGAGTCTTCACATATCTCCTGAACAGGTTATAGATGTCTTCGCCGGGTAAAAAAATCGGCGGACGGATTTCGCACTGTAATATTGTAGATTTCTAGGTCTTTCCACAAAAAAGTAGTTTTGGTATAGTAAGAGAAGCATGTTATGTGTTATCAAATACTGCACTAATAATACTTTAGCAATTCAGTCAGTTTAAACCTTTAAGTCTGTAGTCATTTTTTTTTTGCTTAAAGAATACTATTTTCCAAAGAATAGCAAACATGTATGTTTATCTAATGGACTATTCACTTCGTTGCGATACATTATTCTTAAAACTAGTACAAGGACTATTTCAATGTATTGCCGCTGACGTCGGCTCTTCCCAGTGCTAGCGGTGGGAAACATCTCTGGAATGTTGGTTCATGTAACGCAAAAATGGGGATACGAGCTCTACTACGTGGAACATGTCGCCGTGCGGTACATGACGAACCTTATAATGGCAAACAAGTGTGTACGAGATTGTTAGCCATTCATTCTAATTTAAGAGTCAGTTGAACGGTTACATTATAATCTGAGTTGTGAATATGATTTGCCATATCTAAAGTGTTTAAACGTAAAAGAGTTATTGTATTTGCTTTTAGGTAAAATTTATAACAAGAATAAATTGTTAGATAGGTATTCATTGATGTATAAATCGAAGGCAGTGCCCTAGTTCGTAGTAGAAACTATCTTAAGTTAACTTAAGTTAAACCTCCTTCCTAAATCTTTCGCCTTCCTCAAGTCAGACATGGCCCAACTTGCTTTCCTGCGTTACCTTTTTCCTACCGTAACGCGGCTACTAGCTAGTTCGGATTTTCTGCTTCTTTTTTCGCTTAACGCGGCTAGCTTGTATTTTCGTTAAATTTTCAATTTCGGACAAGTACGGCGGTCGCAAATGTTGGCGGCGAAATAGTCGTACGTTGCCGTGGATTATCAATGATTGCCAAAGGGTGGAATTAGCCATGTGGTTTCTGCCTATATTGGCTTTACATTATAGCTTACATTGGATTATATTGCCTACATTGGCTTAACGGAGCGGTACCTGACACAATAGTGTAGGTTTGATGGCACGAGTTACTTTTTATTTTGTCAATTAAAATTAAATGAAATACGTAAAAGTCGTTTATAATTTTTATCAATCAACATATAGATAAATATGACATTTTACTAAGTACGGCGGGCGCAAATGTTGGCCTAGACATAGTCGTACGTTGGCGCGGATTATCAATGATGATTACCAAAGGATGGAATTAGCAATGTGGATTTTGCCTATACCGGCTTATATTGCTTACAAGTCCGATAAAGATACTTTCGAAGGATATTTCCGGAGGAGACATATGATCCCAATGAATCACTACCAAAAAGTCTTCCAAAAGCAAGGACAAAAACTGTATCAAAACCATTCACGTCATGGTTGTTACTTTGCCTTCCAGTAGCGATTTAGCCTGACGTGAATTTCTTATAAAGTATGGGAATAAAATGAGGCCTGCGTTGTGTGTTGAGGTTTGGTGTAAGGGCCTTGTCCAACTTGATACAATCACTAGAAACAGAGGTCTTGTAAAATTGTCAGAATTTATTAAAAGGAAACGTTGCTACAAAACTATAGCTAGTCACATGGGAATCGGCGAGAGTGCGAGAACAGGAAAAACAGCAGTGTTCCGGATGGAATCCGGAAGCAAGTCAATGTCGGAGGGATAACTCCGAAACGCACGAATTGCCTTTGAATAATCATTTTAATGTGCGACCCGCGACAGTTAGACCACTTTCCTGACTGCACGACTTACCCTTTGTTTTATGACAGTCCGTCGCTTGACCATCGAACTGGTATGCCTAAGCGGGGCCGGCTGCTGCCCGTTCTCATGGAGGCTGGAACCAGAGGTAAAGCGACGGTCCATTATGTTGTAAAACTGGGCAGAAAATTGACTCCGACGACTGACAGTTAGGCAAGGGGTACCCTTTGCATGGAACCCCTTGAGAAGATTTGTTACCCAAAAAACCTAACTGCAGACACATGTGCGAAAGACATTTTCCGCATGGATCTAACAGACAAAGGACTTGTGACTATTTAACTGACTGTCTTTTTCGCCCAGGCAGTCACTTTTTAGTTTTTCGTGAAAGGTGCTCTCGAACTCGAACTCGTACATCGCCTCGAAATTCGTCGAATCATTGTGGCATAGAAATTTAGTGTTTTGTTAGTTTTTGCGTTTGTTCGCCTGGCAATCGGGCAAATATAGAATTAGTCACAAACCACACCGATCTCGTTTCCTTCGTTAAAACTTCGTTCGTCCAATGCGTCGTTCCACGCATTTCAAGCAGGACTACCAACCCCTTGCACCCTTGGTCCAGAAAGATGCAAGAGGGTACAAAATGGGGCGGGAAAAGCAAATGATACAAGAAAGCAGTCAAATTCACAACATAGCCCAAGGTTGTGCCATTCCGGTCACCTTTTTCGTGACCTTTGGTTTGTTGGCGTACTTCCTATGCTAAGCCATATATTGACAAATGCAGTTATATTGCGATCGTATAGCTCTCGAAAGTGATGGAAACTTTCCAAGGACCACGGGATGTCGTATCCAAAAGTCGAACAAGTCGCTTGTCGGGCGTTAGAGGGAAGGAATCTCGCAATTCGGCAACTTGATTTATTGGCTTGCATTGTTCCGACGGCCTCAGTGAAAGGCAGGGCACGTTTGGAGAAAATCGTCAGCGGACTAATAGTTGAAACGCCGTTTAATGAGTTCAAGCCAAATTTCCCGGCCTTGCACAGGATTTTGAGCCGGTTGAAAGTTTCGCAGCGTCAAGTAAACAACGCGTGCTGTAGCAAACTCTTCGCTTGAGCTGAACTGAACGACTCCGTCGAAGGGGTGTTTTTATTAGCAACGGCCTGTCATTGGTACATATACTTTAACAAAACTTGGGAGGCACATTCCCGTCCACAGTATAAAGGTTTGAAAAGGTATGAAACCTCTATACTGTGTTCCCGTCCTTCGAACCAAACGTACTGCACCGAATTAAAAGTTTTTGCAGAAAGCGGGCGCTATATTCCGTGGCAAACGTGGTGTCGTTGTCTGCATTTTGCTATCGCTTATAGTAACCATGAGTTACCGGCTTGGGTAACAGCAAGGCTGTTGGAATTGGCCTTAAAGATACTAAACTAATAGAAGTGGTGTAATTTTTTTTCCTTTTCTCTACCAATAATAAGATCAATAGAAAGTTTGTTTCAGAATAATATTAACCTTTATCCCCCCCCCCCAAAAAAAAAAAAATCAGAAATATTAAATTGTCAGAAATAGTCGATAATGTGCCCGTTAGATGCACAGTTTTGACTAAAAACAGATCAACAACGCAAAAATGGGGATACGAGCTCTACTACGTGGAACATAACTCTCTTCACAGTGGCAGGCCCAACGTCGACAAAGAAGTCTAAACTCATATATTGAACAAAAGTCATATTATGCATATTTAACGAAAGTCATGTTTACACTATCATTTTTGTACATAGGTCTAGCCTGCTTCTTCAATTTATCGACCTAGACTATTAGAATAGAAATCACATGGCTTACCAGGTTTAGTGTCTAAAGCACCCCCCGAAACGAAATCCTGGATACGGCCCTGACTATACTCATTATATTGTCTTGTCGATTACACCGATTCGTGCTTATTATCGCACGTGTCCGAGTTTTAAGATAGTTACACAAGAAACTTTGCTGACCTATACATTGCGAAACACCCAAAGAAACAATCGTTTGTATAGTAAACAAAACTTTTAACCACATGGACCAATTATAGTGACTACAACAGGTAGCTAGAGCACTTTCAAAGAATGAAGCAACTGCTAGAAATGCTTAAACATTCCAAAGAAAAAGTTCTGCGTTAAAGTATAATCTTAGTTTTGAAAGATCTCTTATGACTATTGCTCTTGGTTTCTATAATCGTCTGCACTGGAAAAAAGGATAAATTGCTTATTAATTCATGTTATCGAGGACACTGATAATAACTCAGT
This sequence comes from Lepidurus packardi, assembly GCA_023053545.1. Lineage (NCBI taxonomy): Eukaryota > Metazoa > Arthropoda > Branchiopoda > Notostraca > Triopsidae > Lepidurus > Lepidurus packardi. The sequence continues at coordinate 2,591,782 of JAKZAN010000001.1, read as the reverse complement.
TTTTATCATACTTTCCCTGACAACCTGGATTACAAATTAAACCAATTACTTGCTTTCCGAAAGCTAAGACCCACGTTATAATGGTTTACAAAACCTTTATGTGTAAACCTTTATACTGTGGTAAGAACATTTCATTTTAGCACTCTACAAACCGTGTTTCAATTTTGACCAATTTCTCAGCCGAACGTTTACTCCTCATAAGATTCAGAAGGTGCGTTTCTTGAAATAAAGCTTTAGAAGACGATATCTGTCCTACTGTCAACGAAGTACCGGGCAAGTCGAGCTGCAAGACCAAGACACCAGAGGAATTAGAGTCGAATTGCAAAAGTTGCAGAATCGGCTGCAGAATCAGCTAGATAATGCAGGACACTAAATGATATACCCAAAGCTTGACTAACCTTATATTGTTCAAATGTAGCAATGTAGTTGTCCAGTTCCAAATTTCCACGAATGCTCTTTCCAGTGGCATGCTTTTCTAAGGACGGTTACAAGTGAAACTAGCTTCGCCCCGTCAATGAAGTTCAAAGAAAAACAGTGTCTTTAAAAATTTGCTTGTTGATGTTGCGAAACGAAACAATGCCTATTATTATATGCATATTATTATTTAACATGCTATTAAAACCTAACTTATCCATATCCTACGGCAAAGGGCACTATTTTTTGACGTCACAGCCGTTCACGGAGGGGATTCCAGTGATAGATTCCTGAAATGCGCAGAACGACGCATTGGACGGAAGAAGAGCACGAGATCTGAATAAAGTCGAAATAAATGTACACGATAAGAAGTCGATGATTTTAGGACTAGTTCTTTATTCCCCACCCAAATTACCACTAAAAACAAGATACAAAAACACATGAACTAACAAATAATAAATTTCGAGTTTCGAGAGTATTGTACGAGGTCCGAGTTCGAGTCGTAACTGTACTAGTACAAAGTTCGAGAGTAAGGGCCTATCCCACTTAGAGCATAACAGCTGCATAAGCGAGGTACAAGGAAGGGAAAGGTGAACTATTAAGCTTTGATTGCTTTCAGTTTGACTAAAGTCCGATGGAGTCGATAAATGTAAACTAAAACGGGAGCAAATTACCTGAGGCGTTTTAACAATACGTTTTACACATTTTGAATAGAAAATTCAAGGATTTTTGTAAAAGAAAAAAAAAGTAAAATATTGGTAAGTAATTAAACTGTGGAGTCTACGTCTCGCAGCCACATTTGCAGATTAAACTAAAAAAGCTTGCATTTGCTTTAAAAGTCCTCTGAATGGATTAAATATAAACGTTCGTTTACATTTATAAATACATAAATTTAATGCACACAATGCAAATCAAGCATTGAAAGCAAAATCACAGTTGATGCAACCGCAGGCATAGAGTCTATTTATACAGCGTTGTAGTTTCAGACTTGAAACTGTTCGATTTCCACGTCAAAAGAGAGTATGTTGTTGCTATGGCATGGTAAAAGGTGAAGGAAAAGGGGGGAGGTGGCTAAATTGGCGTTTGAAAGGCGACGAAACGAAGCGCGGGAGAGCGGATTTTTTGGCCAATCGCGGCAATCAGCTCCAGAGTTGGGAAAACGTGCAATGAGCACCCCGTTTTCATGCCAGTTATACAAACATGTTGGACTGTCGGAAAATGCATGCCCGTTCGTTTGAAATAAAGAAAAACTTTTGAGAAAAAACGCCTTCTACTTTTTCTGGAGCAGTAGGCTCCCGTTTTCGAGGCGTTCTGGGAATGAACTGATTCGCAATCTTTTTTCATCTTGGCTGTTGAATCTTTTTCACATTTTTTAATCCTTTGGAATCTTTTTCTCATTTGCTGTTTCATTATGCCAGCTGCAGACAATAAAGCCTTCTTAGCGTGTTTTCCCTAGCTTTTACTGTGTAGATTCACCCCAGGGAGAGGCATTCAATTCCCGCTAGACTCGTAAACCATATTTTCTCACGCATACCCTTCGCGAAAATTCTGGCGCTTGGCTTTTAGTATCGACAACTTTTTTTTCCCATTAGGCTTCTTCCAACGGTTTTGAGAAACGCTGGCTGGCTTGTGGTTTACGAGACTAAGGTTTTTTTTTGTCCTCCCCCACCTCCCTTGCAGTTCTTTGACGGGCCCGTTCTGTCAATACTGTTGCACGATATAAGGATGGGTACCAGTGGTTCCACTTCTAGAGGTTTTCCTCCAGATGAGAGGTTTTTGACATTTTATTTCTAAATCTAGAGGTTTTCTAGAGGTTTTAATGAAAAAATAAATAAATCTTTATTGTTTAGGTATAATAATTCAATTCATGAATGTCAGATATCCACCGAACATAAGCCTAGTTGCGTTTCCTTTCCGGAACACTGAATGCATGTTCTGGGTGGAGCACCAGGTTCGCCTTCTTATGCCGGTGACGTCATACCTGTGGGATACCCTAGTATGACTAGAAACGACTGACTGCACTCAGTGCAACAAAGTGGCGAACAAGGTTCCCATGGTAATCGACATGAGTATTACGAAAGGCTGCATTAAAACCACATTTTGGAACGCTGTTTCTGTTTGTAAATAAATTCAGAGTGCTGTGACTGAGGTCGACTTCCATCATTAATTACACGCAGTCTAGTCTAAATGTTCGTAAGAAATGCTTAAGTGGCTTCGTAAAGATGCATCTACAATAGAAGATGGCACTGAACAACAGGGATCTAAAAGAAAACAGCCTGATTGCGATAGCGAACAGCCAGTGGCAGGCCCAAGCTCAAGAGAACGTAGTACAGAAGAAACACCTGTACATTGTGATCCTGTTAAACTCTGTGATTCTGGTATATTATATTCAAATTTAACTTTGCTTTTTTAAGCTTACGTTATAATAGATGTAACTTTAGACCAAAAGTTAAGTTATACACCATTCCACCCTCAAAAATAAAAACTATAAATACCCCCAAGAACTAACCCCATATGACCCACCGAAGAATAAGCAATCAACGATTTAATATCTCTCTGGCACAAACAAATAAATCCAGTTAATAAAGCTCCCATTATTCTAACTCTGATACTAAACGGCGCCCATATGATAACACAAAATAACGATATATATAACTCGCATTAACCCATACCCCCCTAACTTCAATAAGATTCCTGCTAAAATCATAGAACCAGCAATAGGAGCCTCCACGTGAGCCCTGGGTTACCTCGGTAATCATAAATGAACAAAATAAATAGGAATCTTAATTAAAAAAGCAAAAAATAAGTAATTTTAAAATTACGAAAAATTCTCTATATAACATATATTTAACGTAAATCTGAGCCTATAACAAAAAAAAAAAACAAATCAACAAAGGCAGAGATGCAACTAAAGTATAAAATAGAAAGTATAAGCCCGCCTGAAGTTGTTCGGGTTGATAACCCCACCCTAAAATAAGCAAGTAAGTAGGAATCAAAGATGATTCAAACAAAATATAAAAAATAAGAAATCTCTAATCAAACCACTTATTTCTAAAAACAATAACAGGAAAAACACCACAAATAAAAATATATTATTACTAAATGTCGGTTGAAGCTTGTAACTTCTCATCAATATTAAGAACAATAATCAAGCTAGTAATAAAACAAGCACATAAGAAACGATGTTAGACGACATTTAAAAAAAACCCGCTACATTTACCCCTATCAATCACCAACATAAACACAACACCAAAATTCTTAAAATTACGTTCACTCAACACGGAACTAAAATCACAGGGATCAAAACAATGTTATTAATAAAATTTTTAACATTGTAAAATAGTAAATGAATTAAAATAATCACTACCGTGAGAGCGTACAATTGAAACTAAAACAGCTAATCCCAATGCTGCTTCACAAACCATGAGAACTAGATACACTAAAATAAAATAATATTCATACCCCAACAAAACAAATATGTTAGATTTTAAAAAAAATTGCACTAATATTATCCCTTCTGAGATCTGCTTAATGACAGCTTACTGGAGAGAAAGGGGAAAATGGGAAATACACACACACACACAAAGGCAAATAATACATATATAAAAAAATAAACTTATACACTAATATGTCGTTTACTCTTTAACTAATGCACTGGAAGCGGTCGTAAGGAAAATGTGCTTGAATGCGTTTTCCCTTTTTAATAATCACGCCAAAAAAACTACACGCTATCACGGGATTCTGGCTCTCGTGATGAACTATGAACTAGAAAATGACTTTTGCTCGGGAGCGATCGGAATTGACTTCCAGGAGCTGACGAGTCTGGGTACATTCTGCATGGTATGGCCGTTGCCATCTAACGTGCATCATTAGCCGACTAAGAATCGCGCTTGTTGTTGAGGTTATGCCTGAGCAGGCCGAACGAACGCTACTAGTCCAGGCCTGACTCGTCCCAAATGTCTTGTTTGTCACGTGCTAAAAGCCTTTGTAGTACACATTTGAACCGAAACTAGTTGCAAACCATACGGGGAGTATTTTCAGTTTTCAAAGTGGGACACGCTTATATTAACTACGCTTAAAAAATGACTAACATAATTCATAACCCCGCTAGCTAGTGATACATGCTATCAATCAAGTAATATATGCTATCAATCCAACAAAACCTAAATACTTGGCTCCTTCATCATATTTTCCTACCCGCAAAGGGCTAGCTGACTAGAAACGTTTGCTTTTTCGGAATTCGCACAGCGTTGACAAGTGACAAGTCACAACAAGTATTGCCCTAGATTCCCCCCATCTTCTGACTTCATAAAGCAAGGTTGGGTAAGCTGACGAGGAACGTTCGATTTCCTCTCCTTCCCTGGACGTAAGCATTGGTTTGGCTTCTCCCCCTTCTTCATGACTTGGTAACGTCCCCATGCAATTGTCTTTCTAGGGTCACACAATTAGAAATAATGTACACTCCCTTTGACTGCAACTAATTGCTAATTAAATATGTTGGTTACCGTAAAAGCTGGCATACTCTCGTCAGAGAATTTATCAACTACATCATGAACGGTGGAAACTTTCCAGGTAGCATCTGGTTTAGCTTCCAACGCAGTCAGCAAGATCCAAGTTCACGTAATTCCAGAAACGTTGCCTCGGGCTTATTCGACGTTCACCACCGACAAGATTGAAAGTGTTCACCTATTTAATTGCGAGTGATAGATGGATGGTCTTTTTCACGTTAGTTGGGCCTGTAAATTGAAGTTGGTTGGTTCCCCGCCAGATCCTTTGTTTTTCCATAAAATGGTCTTCAACGCTGACACGTTTTAACGCAACACTATTGTTTTCCAACACTATTGTTTGTCCTATTTTTTTCGTATACCATCTTAATCTATCAAGTTTTCCATATAGAATGTAGAGAGTTAGACGATAACTATATACACATAAAGTTAATTTTCACATTCAAACTAGCGAGAATTTTTTTGTCGACGTTTAGCCTGCCACTGTGACGTTGGTTCATGTTACACCTTACGGAGGTAATATCCGGTTGGTTTCATCGTATTTAACCCGTGTCGCAGAGTTGTTTCCCACCGCCACCACTAGGAGGAGTCGACCTCAGCGGCAATAAATTGAAATAAAATTAACTTGCTAATGAGTGTAATATTTATAAACATGAAGTGCACTATTTTGCAAAAACGTAATATTAATATAAACATATAAATTTAAATAATAGTATAAATTGTCATAAACAAAATAAAAAATGCAGAAAATTATGAAAGTAGTTTAATAACGATAACTAAGTAATGTTACCAATATAATTATTTGCCATAAATTACTACTAACGAGAAATATGAAGCTTCTAGTACTGTTATGATAAAATACCATACTAAGTAATACATATTATAAATAATCCGCAAAAGCTATTGTTGATTCTCAAAAAGAAAGTTACAAGACGAAATCTAAACGACGATTTTTCTTCCCTGCAAATACATTTATAACTTCTTCAGAACAGAGAGGAACAGTTCTGTGTACAGACAGAAGAGCTAGGCCTGTTAGTCTGTCCTCTCCGGTTGAGCTTCTCAACCATGTTTTTAGCCTTCTCAGGCTCGAAACAAAGTTTTCTGCGCAAACCATAGAATCTCGATGAAACTGCGCTTCACTATGGCGTTTGAATTCTCCGAGCGCTTTTTTCCAATTATTAAAAGGCTTAGAAACAAATAGAGACAGTTTCTGATGCGAACACTTACCCCCTGTTTCTGCCGCGAAGAACACATAGGGCCTACAGAATGCTCCGTCTTCAGACGGAGAATAGGAAAGCCACGAGAAACGGCTAAGCCAGGCAATTTGAAATTTTAGGTTTCTTGGTCCCGTAACGGGGAAACGGTAAGAAAAATCAGGTACCCATGGAGATTTAAGTAAGTTAAGTTTCATAGTGGAGTCTAGCTCAGAGGACATGCTAACAAATTTTCCTATGTCGTTTGGAAAAGCGGAAACCCGAGAAGTGGACGAGCTACCTGACGTGCAATCCTGCTTTTTTACTTCTTCAGAAGTATTTGCTAGCAAAGTCTGTATGGACACGAAAGAAATAGGTGAAACACTAATATTATTCTCTGCGGGCAGCAGAGAAGTACCTGGTTGCGATCCATTGGAATCGCCTGTGGCCTCTTGCTGGGTAGCTGCCAAGTCCTCTCGAGTAGTTGAACACCCAGGTCCAGGTGTTACAGAATTTTCCACCTTTACTGCCTTAGGTAGGAAGTAAGATTTGATGTCTACTTTGCGCTTCATAACTCAACCTGTGAAATGATCACAGACCTAAACTGAGGTAACGAATCGAGAAACTAGCGAATACGACCTGTAAGAATGTGCTTTTATTCTCCCGCTAATTTTTGAGTACCCCACCTATATTCTCCCGTAAACACTAGATGTCGCCCTCCACATGCATGAAGCCATGCATGTGTCTGATTAATCCGCTATTGCCCAATACTGTGAATCCCCTTATTATGTACGAACCGCCCACACCAATGAAGTAATAGCTCAGCTTACGTGTTAATTGTTTTCCTGGTGGCTTTCATTTTATCAATCAGAGCAGTCAGAATTTGCCTTTAGTAGGAGTCGGTATTCGCCTTTGGTGGAAAGTTGGTGCTCGCTTTTAGCAGAGGGTGTTAGAGTGTGTATGTACAAAATACATCCGTGAACCAGAGTCTAAGTCCTTTTTCGGACTCTAACTTTACTCCGTGAGTCCTGATAACCACAGCCTCTCCTTCCGCCACAAAGAACCTACTATAATTTGTAAGACACTTTCTTACAGACCTAACACGCTAAGCTTGTTGTCTGGGAAGTCTCAGATATGAAACTGAGCTAGCTTGACTTCGACCACGTTTAAAAACTCCCGTTTAAAAACTCCTTTCTGCAAGACAGGAAGGGGATAACACGGGGGAAAGAAAAAGTTACAAAAATGTTACTTGTGGGGGAGAAACAGCGAAGGCCCGAAGGAACGCAACGCAAAAAGAACATATGAAGGTTTCTCCAGCTCGCCTTCCTTTGCACAGCTTTACGGTAAGGAAAGGGCAAAGGGGGATACGAAAAAGGAGAAAAGTTATCGCGTTGTTCGAGCTTCAAAACAGTCAAATAAAACCAAAGCTCCATTCGAAATAAACTTCTCAAGTACCATATGCTAGAAAAACGTATATTTTTCATTTGCGGAAACATTTCGGGGGGGGGGGGGGGGGTTAAACCCCCCGAACCCCCCCCCTGGGTACGGGACTGGGTGTGGTAGGCCAACAATTCCAACTTATGGAACCAAAATGTCGTAGTAACACGGATTCCAGGAGAAGGTCCAAGGGTAGTAAGCCTGTCTCAACTTCAAGAGCAGTAGTTGGAGTTGTCCTTAAGGTGCCAGTTACTGTTAGCAGACCTTGTCTGTATGCTTGCTTCAGGGGTCGAAGACAGGCGCTCGACGCGTTGCACCAGGCCGGGTAAACATATCGCATTTTTGACACGACCGTGGCTAGGAAAAGCGTTCGAAGTTGGAACCAGTAGATCGACTTTGAGACTTGGACAGTTTCCTAATTCTTTGCGTGATTAGGAAGCTTTTGGTCGCCACACTGGCTACGTGTGCTTTCCATGACAATTTCGAATCGTACGTCAACCCGAGGTACCGAACGGTCTCTTTCGGTTGGATTACCAATGTACCCCAGACTAGGGGAGCAACTTCCGGAGTTCGTTTACGCGAAAAGTGGATTAGCTCCGTTTTTTCCTTGGAGAACTCCAACCGTAATCTTTTCCCCCACTTTTCAAGGGCAGACAGGTTCTTAGCGAGAAACTCCACATTCTTTTCGCTTGATGATCCTGAGGTGTCAAGGAGCAGATCGTCGGCAAAAAGCTTGGATCCAATGCGCTTTCGCTTTATGACGCTAAGCGAGCCGTCGATATAGGTGAGGAAGAGGACTGGGGATAGAGGGGACCCTTGAGGGACTCCTTTCCGGATGTGATATGTGTCACTCCTGTCGGACCCGTGTGCCACAAACGCTAGTCGATCTTGGAGAAAACTTCTGGTCCATTCTAACAGTTTTGATGGGATTTTTAATTTACGTAGTACTTCCACCAGTTTGACGTGATCGAAATTATCGAACGCCCCTTTTATATCCAAAAGTAGAGCTGTGTTGACTTTACGTTTGTCGAAGCTTTCGAGTGCTGCGTTGCTGAGGGATAACAGGGCATCCGTCGTGGATCTCCCTGGTCTAAAACCCCATTGCGAGTCGGATAGGATATGGTGCTCTTCTAGATAAGCTTGAAATCTTCTGGCGACAGCTTTCTCCAGCAGTTTACCCAGGATGGGGAGCAGCGCAATTGGGCGGAGGCTCTTTATTGAATGGTGGTCCGGTTTTCCGGGTTTTGGAAGAGGGAGAACTTTTGCCGTTTTCCATGACTTTGGAAAATACCCGAGGGAGAGAGATGCGTTGAAGATGTTCAGTACCGGTCTATCAATGACCCGCCATACTGCTTTGAGGACAGTTGATTGGATGTCGTCGACACCGGCTGCTTTGTTAGGCCGTAATTTTCGGAGTAAATCAGAGATTTCTTCCATTGAGAATTCTGGCTTCAACGAACTGCGCGTGTTTGTTCGTCTCGACGAATGACTAGAAGTCTTCATGGGAGCTGAGCTCTGTGGATCTCTGGTTGGTACACCTTCTAGCAATTTCTCTGCTATGTAGTTTAGCTTCAGTCTTCCATCTGGAAAAACACCACCATCTTCTTGACGAAGGAGATCCAGTCTGTTGCTGCTGGTTTCTTGTCTGAGCTTGCGATCCAAATTCCAAACTATTCTGTTATCGGGCGTGTCCATCTTCTTCGACCAGTACTCATCACGGCGCCGTCTTGTTACTGATCGGTACTGGTTCCTAGCAATCTTCCAGACTTCTTCCAGTCTCCGTCCTCCAAATTGGTGGTAACTCCGGAGTGCTTTGGCCGCTTGTTTACGAAGGTCATTCAGCTCTCTGTTCCACCATGGGTTTGCTCTGGCTTTTCTGCATTTTCTGGGTATGTGGGTTACCATTGCTCGTTGGATCGAGGAAGTCAACTTCTCTGTGGCAGCATCGATGGCTTCTGCGCCCAATAGGTCTGCAAACATATGGTGAGACTCCGTTAGTTCCGTTGCGATGTCTTTCCGAAATATATCCCAGTTTGCTTTACTGTAGCACCACTTCAGCGTAGGGGCACCGCGGCTAATTCCCACAAAGGACAGCAGGATAGCTTCATGATCGGATTCATTGTAGAAGTTTTCGTCGTCAAGGAGGCTCCACTGCACTTGAGTTGCTAACTGGGCTGAGGTCCACCTGAGGTCAATTGTGGAGGAATGGCCTCTTTCGTTTCTGAAGGTGGGAAAGTTCTAGTTGTTTAGTAGCTGTAGGTTGTTATCCGTCACCCAGTCGTATAGTTGACATCCCGCCAAGTCTGGAGTTTTTGCTTCCCACAACCAGTGGTGGGCATTGAAATCTCCCGTTATTAAGTAGCTGGAGCCAATTCGCTGACTTCTTCTCAAGACTTCCTCCAGGAGTGTTGCCATGTCGGCAGTGTGGCGTCGGTAAATTACTACGATAGCTATCGGCGCACCGCTTGGGGGAGTAAGTTTGAATACTGCGTAAAGTTCAGTGATCTCCATAATTTGTACTGGGCTGCCAGCTTTGTGTAGAAGTACTACTCCTTCGTACTCCCGAACCTGTCTTGAAACGTCGAATCCCAGAATCTTCGCAGCCTGGAGGTTTTTAGGTGGTTCAAGAATAGCAATTGTGTCGATATTTTGTGCCTCCGCTATGCGAGCCGTTTCTTGTACTTGATGAAAACTTTTCCTGACGTTATGGATTAGCAGCTCCGTGCCCACTATCATTTCTTCTTAACCAGTTCTTTGGTTCGATCTGCCTTCTTCGTCTCATCTTTCCGGACCGGGCAGGTGTTGTCAAAGGCGCAGTGATCGCCTTTACAGTTCGCACATTTCTTCGCACTGCTACTGCATGATCTTGAATCGTGCTTTTCCGCACACTTTGCGCAGGTCGGTGTTGTCGAGCGGCAAGTGGCAGCCAAGTGGCCGTATGCTTGGCAGTTGAAACATTGCAGAACTGTGGGAAACCGTTTGTCTTCTACTTGCGCTAACCGGTTGAAGGCGTAAAGCGAGCCCACTCTCAGCAACGTGGATTTTTCTTCAGGGGAACGGCAGGTGAGGAGGAGGGAGCCATAAGCTTTCTCGCTGTTGGGGTTCAACCATGAAACTTTGTTCTCGTCAAAGACAACTCCCAAGTCGGAATTTCTTTCCGAGAGGTGTTCGCAGATTTCTTGATAGGTTTGGTCTCTGGGCAGCTGGTGGATAACTACCTTCAGATTGGGTTGATGCATGACGGTTTTCACCGGCCCCAGGGATTCTAGCTGGGCGGACTTCAAAAAAGGTTCAGCCTTCTCCCTTTCTTCTCTGTTCTTGTAATGTACGTGAGCGCAAGGTTTCCATTCTTCGCCTTCCAGGCCAAGACCGGCTTCGGAGCATTCGAGCAGATTTTGTTAAGATCCTTGTCGACTGCTAGCAGAAGATCTTTCTTTGGAACCGTCATTCTTCGTTTTTCCGAGGCCTGCTGTTGAATAAACAGCGTTTCCGATTGACCGTTAGTTGTTGGGTTTTGCGGAGAGGGGCTTGCTGGAACCGGAATATTGCTTACTGATGCTGCGCGGCTTCTGAGCGCCTGGGAGAAAGACAGTACATTCGCTGGCTTTGCTTTGCTATGTTGGTCTTGTCTGAGGGATGAAATTTCCTCCGACAAGGCCTTCACCTGCCGCATCAGCTGTACGTTGGATTCCTTGATTTGCCGGTGCAACTTATCGTTTGCTTCCTTCAGTTCAGTTTCTTTTCTTCTACTTTCTTCTGTGGTGGTCTGCATCAAGGAAGGTTTCCCGCGTTCTACTTCCAGGTCTTTACGAAGACCAATAACTTCCGCTTTGAGCGCCATGATTTCCTGATTCAGGTGATCATTGCAGTCTTTCAGCGACCTAAGCGTGGTTACGATGAAGTCCATAGTAGACATTTGTGTGGGGTCATCGATTGAAAGGGACCTTTTACGGAACGCAAGGTCATCTGAAGGGGAGAGCATAGGGCGTTTCTGTGCTTGGGCTGGGTTCATTTTTCTTTCTCGACACGATTTGCAGTTTTTAGCCGCAGGCTTGTCCTTTTGAAAAAGGTCACCACAGGTTAGACATTTCACTTGGGGTTGTGGTGTGACGGTTGGTATGGGCGAGTCTATTTCAATTTCTACAAGAGCACGGGACGAGCCGGCTTGAGAAAAGCGGATTTCCCCTTTTACGGGCGAGTTTTCTGGTGTTCTTAGCATTTCGACACTGGGCTAAGCCCTAAACAGTCACTTAGAGACCTCGTTCATACACAAAGCCGAAACTAAACGATATAAAAACGATCGACAAAGGTGCAGATAGCACCGAACTACACTTAGTAACAAGATCAAATCAAACAAACTTGGGTACACTAATGAAACAATTGAAAAGCAGGAGCGCGCTTCAAAGCACGTCCAAACTTCCCGCCAGCAAAATGGCTACTCGGACAAGAACATTTATTCCATTTATGTATTTATAGATGTAAGCGATCGTTTATATTTAATCCATTCAGACATATTTTAAAGCAAATGTAAGCTTTCTAGTTTAATCTGCAAATGTGGCTACGAGGCGTAGACTCCACCGTTTAATTACTTTCCAATATTTTAATTTTTTTTCTTTTACAAAAATCATTTGAATTTTCTATTCCAAATGTGTAAAACGTACTCTTAAAACGCCTGTTAAACGTAAAACGTATTGTTAAGAGTGCCTACAGACCAGTGTTGTTCTTGGCCAGTGTGTTCTTTCTTTCAAACTTGTCGCATTTTGAATGCCTTTTCAGTGCTAATTTTGCCCATTAGGGTTTGGAAAAAAGGAGCGCTTTGTATTGGACCATGCGTAATCCCTGTGGTCTAGTTCCTTTGGTGAGCTTTCTTCAATTCCGCGGTGTTTTCAAGCTTGTCTACCGAAGACGATGTCAAATTTGGAAGTCGAGGTAACTTGTTCGTTTCCCCCAAATAACGTTTCAATTCTCAAACTTTTGAGGGACACTTCTTTCTCATTTGAGTCTCTTGAGATATTCTTTTTAAGGAGCGCTAAAATTCAAAATACTGAATATTATAGTCCAATTTATCCTCAATTTAATTAGTGCAAAGTACAAAATGTATACATGTGTATAGTAAGAAAATGTTGTTTTTAGGATTTCCGTAATGGAGACCGCAGAAAGAAGGTGGAAACGAATCCTTATGGGGCTGCCAAACTCGTCCAATGTCTCGAAGCGAAAAGGAAGATCTGACTTATGATAAGTTGACTTGGCCAACGACTCACTAGTCTGGAACTTTAACTCTTGTCTTACTCACCGAGTGTCGACAAAAGGTACAAACGCCGAAGACTCTAAATTGTAGCGTCTTTCATAGGGGTTAATACTGGTTGTTTTCTCTTTCGGATTCGCCCTTTCTTGTGGCGGAACTAGGAAACCCAGAGGGCACCAGGTATGCTATGAGGTTTGGTTGCGGTTAATCGCCTAAGGATTTGCTGCAATTCAACCTTCTGGGATGCAGAAAAGCTTCCGTTGCTCCATTATGCGTTAGGTCTTCGCGTATTAGGTCTTTAAAGGGTAGCAACGGAGGTTTTTTGGGGTTTTGGGGCGTGATTTGGATGGATTTGGCAGCCCGATGAAAGTTAGGCAGTTAGGGTTGAGTTCGAGTGTGGGTTGAAGAAGTGGAGTAAGTTTTTATCTTATTTTTTTATTGAATACTAATAGTTTTATTTTCTAATTAAAAAAGGCTTTTCAACTGGGTCCACTGCCGAAGATTATCTCCAATTGAAGAATTTATGACGCTAAACTCCGTCCACTTGATAAGAAGACCAAGATTCTTGTGAGTTGCAGTTTCATCTTTGCCAGTTTCACCTTTGCTGGCATGGTAATTTTTTCTATTTGAATGAACTAGATTTTTTTTATTAGTATCTGCCTTGTCATTCGCTAATAGGCTTCAGATAGATCTCCGTTGTGCTAATATTCCGTATTGGGGAAATACCACGAGCAGGTCTGCTCATTTTCCGCGTGTTTTACAATGTAGCAGCGGGGCTTCTTCGGGGTTGGGTGGGCGTGGTTCGGATGCATTGTTTGGCCCGTGAAGGACCAGCAGGCAAGGGACGGTATCTCGTGTGTGGTGTTGAAGAGGTGGAGTAAGTTTTCAATTCTTGTTTTCTAAATTTTATACTGAAGATGTTTTGATTCAAATAGGCTATGAATTGGATCTCCTTCGTTATTACTCAATATTCTCTTCAATGACGTCTGTGCCTTTATGTCGTTAAATTCCGTCCATTAGAAGAAAACCAAGATTCTTGTGAGCTGCATCGAATTCAACAGTTGCTACCTTGGCGTTCACCACTGGAAGTAAAGTATTTTAATTTGAACGAACTAGTCTTTAAATTAATATTTTGCTTGGTCACAGGCTGTTATGGGCTTCAGATGGAACTCTGTATAGAAGTACGGTGAGCTGGTCCGCTCGTTTGCGATGATTTTTTGAAGCTTAGCTTGTTCCTTTGATTGGCCATCTTTGTTCCGAGGAGTTTCAGTAGGATTTTTTTATTTGTTCAGTGAGACTTTGTTAAAATGTAATTGTTTTGTTCATTGAATTTCCTTTTCAGTACTATTTTACTGTCGCCAACTCAACCTTTCACTACTAATTACTTAATCAAAAAATATTAAAATTATTTTCTTATTATAATAATCAATCATTTTATTTTCAGACTATTCTGAATTGCACCGAAATTGATTCAGTGTAAATGAATTGCTCAGCTACTTAGCTACAACCTGACTTTCTAGAGGCACTTTCCAGTACATCTACTATGTTACGACTTATCTCTCCTTAGAAGAGAGTGCGACGGGCGATGTGTCCACACTTCAGAGCTTATTTCATAGAAACATTTTATTTTTAACTTACTACTAAATCCACCTTAATAAAAATTATATAGCCATTAATCCGTAATAATTTAACTTTATTGTAAGCCACTACTCCCATATTTATCGGCTGCGCCTTGACCTGATGTCCCAGCAATAAGCTAATTAGATACTATTTTTTAAAATTATCTGACAACGGCGGTAGACAAACTGAAAATAAAAATATGTCAATTTAATCGTGGAATATGGATGCAAGAGCAGGTTCCTCTAGTAAGAATCAAGTACCGCCAAATTCTGTAGGTTTGAAAATATCATTACTACTCAGGCCATCAATAATAAAGAATAATATGGTATCTAATCCTAGTCTAAAACTTTATTTCACAAGATGTAATTTTTTTATAATCATTACAATATATATTTAAAGATTTCACCCCCAAATATATAATCAAAAATTATTTAAAAATAAATTATACTTTATTCCACCAAACCATTTTATTTAACCCCATCGTATAACCGCGGCGACTGGCACGAGTTAAGCCGGGCTTCAAAATTGTAACTGATTCCAAAAACTTGATAATCAAATTATCCACTACATTATAGTTACATTAAGTAATTATATATTAATATTTGGTTTATAAATTTAAACAAATTGTAAGCCAGAATCAAACTTATGAAGATACGTATTAATAATTTAATTCTAACTTTAATATATCTTAATATTAAAGAGAAAATTGAAAAAAGGAGCAATATCTCCCCCTCCGCTACTCCTAAAATTCATTTCATATGTGACGCATTCAAATCAAATGAAACATTTATATTGGCGAGATACAACCTCAATCATTACATCCTGTAAAATAAGTTTAATTTCTCCTGTTTTCTTTTATATACATGTACTTATTAAACTCGGGACTCTATGTGCTAGAAGTTGTAAATATGCCTGTATATTATATGTCAAGTATTTTATATATGTCCAATATCACCTTAAAAAAAATTAATTACATTTTATTAAACCCGTAATTCTTTTTTATTTTTATAAAATAATATACTTATAACAAAAAAGTTTTTGTAATAGGTAAATAGTAGTAGTAATACTGTTGTATCCTGAGTTTATATGTTGGTTAGAAATGCCTGGGGGTACTTTGGGAAAGGGACCCCAGGCATGAAATACAGGCAGTCGCAACTAAACTCTCGTCTCAACCACAACATTCTGGCGACGAGGATGGGAATTTTTCCAAAAAAAAAAAAAGGGCACAGTGACAGTGATTTCTACACATATACGGGAGAAGATACCTGTATAGGATCAATTAAAGCTGCCATGTTGCCGTTTACACCTATGGAAACATTTCAGTACGACGAAGATCGGACGACCCTTGGTTCGAGATGGAGAGAGTGGCTCAAAAGAATGGACAACTTTTTAGTTGTCTGTGACATAAACAGCAAGGCAAGAAAGCTCGCAACCTTGCTGCATTATGCGGGCAAGAAGGTGCACGACGTATACAATAAGCTGGACATAAAACCGGAGGAGGGCGAAGACACATACGCAGCAGCCAAACGGATGTTAACCGCACATTTTGATCCAAAAGAAAACGTGGTCTACAATCGGTACCTGTTCAGGAATGTCAGGCAGCAACAGCAGGAAACGTTAGACGACTTGCACACAAGATTGGACCAGTTTGCAGCCGGATGCCGGTTCGGGGATGCCGAAGGGGAAATAAAATCCCAAATAATTTTGGCATGCACGTCGGAGAAGCTTAAGTTAGAGGCGTTAACAAATCCTGAATGGTCGCTAACTACGCTGTTACAAAAAGGAAATGCATATGAGCTGGTGCAGAAGCAAATGAAGGAGATGAAAGGCGCTGCGGTAGAAGAAGAAGTACAGATTAGCAAGCTGAAGACGGCGGACAGGCAAACACCGAGCAAGAAGTCGTGCACATTCTGTGGTAAGCCGTGGCACAGCAAGCTGCAGGACTGTCAAGCAAGAAAGGAGAGATGCCGGAAATGCAGCAAGATGGGTCATTTTGCAAGAGTATGTAAAGCGAAAAAGAAGACCGTCCGAAATGTCCAGCCGTCGCAAGAAGAAGAAAACACCTCAAGCGCCACGGAACTTGTAAGTACGAATTCATGTACTAAAACTAAATACCCTGTGGTACGTGCGAAAGTCGGGGAAAGGGGCAGCGTAAGATTCCTGCTTGACACTGGAGCCGGTGTTACGATTATAGACTCGTTAACCCACGTAACGCTGGGCAGCCCAAAGTTACAAAAAACGGCGAAGAAAATTTTCCCTTTCAAAACAAACCAGCCGCTAGCGATAAAAGGGAAGCTCAAAACACCAATTCGAATGGGAAAGTCTAAGTTAGCAACAATGGAAACCATATACGTTGTTGACGGAGAGGCAAGCTGCTTGCTGAGCGAACGTGCAGCAGCAGTGTTAGAGCTTGTCCAATATTCACCGTTCGTGACGCATGAAACTGTCAGGGCGGTGGGAAAACAACAGCCCCAAATAGGCAAATATGCTGGCTTCAAAGTAAAACTGCATATTGATCCGACGGTAACGCCTGTAGCACTTCCCCATAGACGGGTGCCTTTCCACCAGAGACCATTGGTAGAAAAGGAGCTAGAACGGCTAGAGCAGTTAGATATAATTGAAAAAGTAAAAGGAGCTACACCATGGGTTTCCCCTGTCGTCATAGTTCCAAAGAAGGATAGCGGTGAAATACGACTATGTGTAGACATGCGGCTACCGAACCAGGCAATTGAGAGGGAACGACACGTAATCCCTACGTTAGACGATATACTGGCGGATATCAATGGGTCCAAAATATTCAGTGTAGTAGATTTAAATCAAGCCTATCATCAAATAGAGCTAGACGAAGAGTCAAGATATATAACCACTTTTACTACGCATGTGGGCCTGCGGCGTTACAAACGTTTGTTTTTCGGAGTAACCTCTGCGGCAGAGATCTTCCACAATATAATCAGGGAACTCCTACAGGGCATTCCAGGCGTCATAAACACATCAGATGATATCCTAATACACGCGGGAAGCCGAAAAGAGCATGATGCAAGATATCAAGAAGTTCGAAGATGGTTGAAAGAAAAGAATTTGACGGTTAATGAAAAGAAATCTAAGATGGCGCAGTCAAAGGTGCGGTTTTATGGCTTAATTATTGGAGAAAACGGTATTGAACCGGACCCAAGAAAAATACAAGCGATCGGAAGTTTTGCAATACCCAAATCCAAAGCGGAGGTACGAAGCTTTCTAGGCATGACCACGTGGTGTGCTAGATTCATTCCGAAACATGCAGACATCTCGGAGCCACTGCGCAACTTAATAGCTGAGAAAAAG
The DNA here is from genome assembly GCA_023053545.1 of Lepidurus packardi. Taxonomy (NCBI): domain Eukaryota; kingdom Metazoa; phylum Arthropoda; class Branchiopoda; order Notostraca; family Triopsidae; genus Lepidurus; species Lepidurus packardi. Next base: position 2,574,047 of record JAKZAN010000001.1, on the reverse strand, counting down.
ACCCCAGTCTTCAAATGGTCGAAAGAATGTGAGCAGTCTTTTCAGCAACTGAAGAAGGCGTTATCCAATGCTAAACAGCTAGCGTATTTTAACCCAGAAGGAAGTACGAACCTAATTGTGGATGCAAGTCCCATAGGGCTAGGGGCTGTATTAACGCAGACCAACTCGAAAGATCACCAAAGCATAATAGCTTTTGCCAGCAAAGCATTGAACGAAACAGAACAACGCTACTCCCAACTAGAAAGAGAAGCCCTAGCGATAATATGGGCATGCGAACACTTCCGGATTTATCTGCTAGGGGCACATTTCTCTGTGACGACAGATCACAAACCGTTGTTAAGTATATTCAATAAGCCAACGGCTAAACTTTCAGCTAGGCTTGAAAGATGGATGTTGAGAAAGCAGCCGTTCAATTTTACCTTATTGTACCAACCGGGCAATGAGAACGCGGCCGATTTCCTATCAAGGAACCCAAGCAAGGCGACACAGTGTAAGCAAGGAGCCGTAGGAGAGGGCTACATTAACTTTTTAGTTAAACAGGCAGTACCCACCCCGTTGACGAGAGACCAGATTGCCGAAGAAACAAGAAATGACCCTGTTCTGGCGGCAGTGGCACAAGCAGTCCGAAAAGGGAAGAGATACGAGCTTAAAGTGAAGGAAACGAAAGCATACGCACAGATATTCGATGAACTGACCGTAACGAAGGACGGCATCATCATGAGGGCAACCAGGGTCTGCATACCGACAAGCCTACAAAGTGATGTACTCCGGGTAGCACACGAAGGCCACTTGGGGATATGCAAGACGAAGCAATTACTTAGAACAAAAGTATGGTTCCCGGGGATGGACCAACAGGTCGAGAAGATGATAAAGCAATGTGTACCATGCCTCGCGGCTACGAAAGCTCCCAAGCGAGAACCGCTACAGATGACCAAACTGCCAGACAAGCCATGGCAAGAAGTGAGCATAGATTTCCTTAGTTTACCGTCTGGAGAAGAACTGTTGGTAGTGGTCGACAATTTCTCTAGATTTCCCGAAGTGGAATTCGTCCGCACTACTGCGCACCACCACGTTCTACCGCAGTTAGAGCGCATACTTTCTACGTTGGGGATTCCACAGAAGATTACGACAGACAATGGGCCGCCGTTCAACGGAATAGAGTTCAAGGAGTTCTGCAAAAAGCTAGGAATTCAGCACCGGAAGATTACACCAATGTGGCCAGAAGCCAATGGCTTGGTAGAACGATTCATGCGCACATTAGGGAAAGTGGTTAGAACTAACGCGATTGAGCACAAGAATCTAAAAACGGAAGTGTTCAAATTCCTGCGCAATTATAGAACCACCCCACACCCCGCAATTGGGAAAGCCCCGGCGGACCTACTATTTAGGAAAAGCTACAGGAACTTACTCCCCGACCTCAAACACTACAACGAGGAATACTCGAGAAAAGCGAAGGAGTACGCGCACAAGAAACGACGAGTGTGCAAACAAACGTTGAAGTTAGGAGACCACGTGATAGTGCAGAAGGACAAAAGAATGCTTAAAAAAGAAGAAAGTCGTTATGAGCTTGAAGCTCTCGAAGTGGTAAAAATAAAAAATTCGATGATCACAGCGAGAAGGAAAGATGGTCGATTGATCACTAGGAATGTATCTTTTTTTAAAGTAATTCCGAAAGTTACGGGGAGCAGCCTAAGCAAAGAGGAGCAGCAACATGAGCAGCGAACTTTTGAGAAAGCAAGGGATACGAAGGAGCCAAGAACTACGCCAAGACGGAGCGCTAGAATCAAAGGAAAGCTGGAAGCGCGGCAGCGATGGAAAAAAAAATCTTTGTATATTCTTACAGGAAGACGATGACTAAGACGGCGGGCAACCTGGGGCAGAGATGCCAAGAAGCTTGCCGGGGTGAAGGAAGAGTGGGAGTCGGAACCAAACAACCTGCCAAATTCGATGTCCCAGAAGTTATCTTTTGTGTTTTCCTAACTTGTTATCAGTTTCCCCTGTCTTCCCTGTTATGGGTATTTTCCTTGGGTTTCTTTCCCCTATTTCTATGACAACCTTTGTTTAAGCTGTTCGTGAAAAGAAAAAGGGGAAGAGGTGTTGTATCCTGAGTTTATATGTTGGTTAGAAATGCCTGGGGGTACTTTGGGAAAGGGACCCCAGGCATGAAATACAGGCAGTCGCAACTAAACTCTCGTCTCAACCACAACATAATACTATGAAAACATAAAAATAATAAAAAAAAAACTTTATAAAGTTTATGCATTTTTGTATGTAATAATCCTATTAAATTTATTTATCTAAATAATATAGCTTTTAACTTAAATTCAGTGCCTGATCAAAAGGATTACCTTGATAGGGTAGATAATGTAATTTATTACCTCAATTATTTGTGATAGAATTGCACTAACGCTTAGAGAATCCAAAACTCTTAATTAACCCTCGATTCCTATGTTTCTTTTCCTATGTTTCTTTTCTTTATTATTATTAAGATTAATAATTGTAATATCTTCATGATTCTCAGCTTGAATTGGACTTGAACTCAATCTTTTAAGTTTTATCCCAATCGTAATAACTAAAAGTATAAGTCAACAGTTAACAGAGGCAGGATTAAAGTATTTTTTAATTCAGGCAATAGCCTGTGTTATTTTTATATTTAGAGCTTTATTTAGCCTTTTTTGTTTTATACACCCATCCTCTTTCATTATCATCATCTTAATAATAAGCTTATTATTAAAAGTAGGAGCCTCCCCTTTTCATACTTGATTTCCAGTAGTAGCTGAAGGACTTTCCTGAAATAAATTCTGAATTTTGGCCACACTCCAAAAGATTAACCCACTCTTATTATTAACAAGATCCCTTACTTATAATAAACTTATTTTATTAGCAACTATACTAAGAAGAATTGTTGGGGGTTGTGTTGATTTAATTTAAACCTCTTACGTTCTATGATAGCGTTTTCATCAATTAGTCACATTGGTTGATTACTACTTGCCTCCCTAATTAATAATTCAGTTAGATGAATCTACTTTTCTGTCTATGTGACTATCTTATTCTCTGTAACTCAATTGTTTAATTTATACCAACTCGTTTCGTTAATTCAAATTAATTCTAACCACTCTTTAAACCCCATAATTAAGTTACTACTTTTTAAATATACTGTCCCTTGGAGGATCCCCCTTTTTTAGGGTTTATACCAAAATGACTTATCATCAAAAATACCAGTACTGCAATAAGAATTGTTAGACTAATAATTTTAATTATTTCCACGTTATTTACTCCTTATTACTGTTTACGAATTTCATTTAATAGAAATCTTTTATTATAGAAAAATTATATGAAATAAAAAACTAAACTACAACTTAACAAATCTCACTGTTTTTAATCTTTTTTTTCTACTTTAGGTCTACTTTTATGCAATTGATTTTATTTACTTTAAATAAAAAATATTAAGTTAAATAAACTGTTTTTAATTCCTATAGCTTTTCCACGGCTAAATAATATCACGGCTAATAAAGATTTTGACTACTACCCCCAGCTTTAACTTTACTTCTAGCGGGGGGTGGGGTTGAAAGAGGAGCTGGGACTGGGTGAACAGTGTACCCCCTCTATCATGGGGTATGGCACATGCCGGGGCATCTGTGGATTTAAGAATTTTTTCTTTACACTTGGCTGGTATTTCTTCCATTTTAGGTCCTATTGACTTTATCACAGCAATCATTAATATGCGACCTTCAGGTATACCATTAGACCGGATCCCTTTAAACACACGTAACTAGTTAGTTTTGAAATATTTCCCTTTTCCTAACTCTGTTCTTCAATAATGATAATTCACTGTTTAATTTAACTTTAAAATGGTATTTTAGCAAAAGTTCAAGTCAAGCCATTTCTAAATGTACGGGTAATGAAGCCTGAGAGATTCTAAATGAATAATAAATTGATCAAAACGACGGATTACTTGTCATGGAATTGGCCCTGTAGTGCGGTAATAAGGGTGGTAGGATTTCTTCCGAAACGCTGACTATATCCTCAAGTTGCTGCCGTCAACTGTCAACTAGCCAAAAAATCCACTAAATATCTTTTGGGCTTTTTCTTTTTGTACCCAAACATGAATACCTGAAAATCGCGCGGCTATTAGGTAAAACGTATTCCTTAACCTCTTCTTCTTCATGTAACGACGAAAATCATGTTGGCGTCAATTGTCAATATCCAAGTAGATATCCAAGACGCCGATAAACCGGAAGGATTTGACATTACTAGCCAAATATTTGTTGATCAGGGACACATTTTTTGAAATAAAGGCCAATAAATATGCTTAGCTAGGGCGTCACGCGGACATATCGCCTGAAACAAAAGAAAAAGTCAACATTTTGACTTCCCATATTGGCTTTTTTTATTTGAAAGGACAAAATTGAGCGCTTTTTACCTCTTTTAGGTTCAATGGCTTTGTAAATATTTTCGCTTAGTAAGAATCTGGCGATAACGCAACCATTTACGCAAATCCTCCTTATATTCAATTTCTAAACCCATCACGTGGCAGAAATCATCCAGGAGTATCAGGACGCTAAAGTAAAATGGAAATCTTAATAAGTGGAACTCCAAGAACTCGAAAATTCTTCTCCAAAAGTGCTTGAAACGTAAATACTTGTCTGAAAACTTAAATAGTTCTAACATTTATACGAATTACCTGGATGGCGCAGCTCTCTTGATCCGCTTCATGGATCTGCACGTTTCCTAGGTGCAAAATAGCCCCCGAAATCCTGAAAATAGTCTTCTGGATCTCGTCATTAAAGCCCAATGAATGGAAGGCGTGAACTCCACCAAATCGTTTACCCCATCAAGGTAAGGACTCCCGCCTTGGTTCGCGTAGGGAAAGCTGTCTTGATGGCCCCGCGACAATGTATTTTCAGTGTATTTCTAAATCTGGGCTCAATTATTTCCTTTTTTATAATGTGTTTGTGTTCAATTGGACGAAATGTCAAACTTGAAATTGCTCAGCTTTCGAATTGGATGTATTGGATGTAACCAGATGCAGTCCAAGTTTTTTCACCAGATGCAGTCCAAGTACCCGACGTAGGGATTGCGTAAACCGTAGTCCAAACGGCTTCCAAGACGGAAAGCCTTAATAGACTCCCGGAACTTCCGTTACACAATTAAACACATTTTAAAAGCAGGAATAATGGTGTGCCCTGGAATAGCACACTATGAGGGCCAAACGTTCCGTTCAAAAAAAGACCACACGTGTCGGGTAGAAAAAAAATGAATCTTACTTTTGCGTTTACAACTGGTTTGGCCCTCCTGGTGTATTGCAGGGCAACACAAATGGACCGAGCAACGCTACACAGGAATTCCGGGAGTCTACCAAGGCTTTCTCACTCTTTCCCAATCCTTCCATTTTGTAAAATTCAATGTAAATTAGGGGTCGGTTAATTAACTGAAGGTCATCGTATTTTGGCGTCCGAGTGTTACGCGGAAAGCGATCCTGGTGATTTGGCGTCCGTGCGTTATGCTAAAACTTACCAGCCCTTAGCCTAAGTCGCTGCTCGGGAATCTTTTTTCCTTTGAAAAAGTGACAAAAAGGAGGGAAAAAATGAATTGGGGAGCACAGTAAGCTTCTAAATGGGTTATCTTTGGCAGGCGATTGGGAATGCCAAGATGACAAAAAATTATAATAGTTCCCGATTTGGCAAATCTATCGAAATCGACTTTTTACGTTGGTGGTAGATCACCAACCGCTTGTCACCATCTTAGACAAATATACATTAGACGCTGTCGAGAACCCGAGACTCCAGCGCATGAAGGAGCGGTTAGCCCCATTCGTGTTCCGCACAGAGTGGCGGAAGGGGAAGCTCCACGCAATCCCGGATGCCTTGAGTAGAGCACCGGTCAGGGATCCGACCCCAGAGGACGACGAAGAAGATGTCGCCGCAATGGAAGTGTCGAGGACATCCCTACGAGTACGAGCCATCACGCTAAGCAGTGAAGACGTCCCAGACATGACGCTGCAGAAGCTGAAGGCAATGGCCCAAGAAGACGAGGGGTATCAAGCCCTCCACACAGCAGTCGAGGACGGTTTCCCGAAGAGTGTGGACAGAGCGGACCCGGCCATACGTCCCTTTTGGAATGTAAGGGAAAACCTATCTACGGCAGATGGTTTTGTGCTGTTGGGCGCGAGAATTGTCGTTCCTAAAAACGCCAGGAAGACGGTACTCACCAAACTCCATGCGGCGCATCAAGGAATTGAGCGCACGAAAAGGAGAGCCCGCCAAACGGTATACTGGCCAGGCTTAGGGAACGATATCGCCACAACTGTTCAGGCTTGTGAAGCATGCCAGGAATCACGGCCGAGTCAACCCCCGGAACCCATTTTGTCAGATCCGAGGCCCAAAAGAGTTTTCGAGGATGTTGCTGTCGACCTGTTTCAAATAGGAAACAACACCTACCTTGTTTACACCGATCGACTTTCCGGATGGCCGGCAGTTGATGCTTGGTATGGCAAACACCCTACAAGCCGCGACGTCATCAACGCAGTCGTCGAGAAGTTTACGGACCTTGGCGTGCCATGCCGACTACGTTCGGATGGCGGTCCACAATTTAAATCACAAGAATTCGCAGAATTTTTGTTGAAGTGGGGAGTAGCCCACTCCATGTCCTCACCTCATTACCCGCAGAGTAATGGGTTGGCGGAGGCAGCGGTGAAGGCCATGAAGGCACTTGTAATCAAGACGTCTCCGTCTGGAAGATTAAGCATCGACGCCTTCAGGGAGGGTCTGCTGGAATGGAGAAACACCCCCAGAGCCGGCGGGAAATCCCCAGCACAAATTGTGTTTGGGCACCCTCTAAGGTCATGCCTACCCGCACATTACACCTCGTTCGCACCTGAATGGCAGAAGCCCGATGCGGAATGGGAGGAAGCGGAGATGAAGAGGCAAAGGGATATGGTGGAACGGTACGACAAGCGTACTAAAGAGCTCCCGAAGCTATCTGTTGGTCAGAAGGTCCGCATACAAGATAGCACTACCAAACGGTGGGACCAAACCGGAGTGGTGGCGAAGACGGAAAGCAGCCGCAGCTACAAAGTTCAATTGCCGAATGGTAAATGGATGTGGAGGAACCGAAGATACCTCCGTCCGGACCTGACCAAAGATGAACAGCCTGAAGAGCCCGATCGAGAGGAACCGTCACCACCGGTGCCTAAGCGAGCCCAGTTCGCGGGTGAAACACCAGAGCCCGTGAGGAGAGGTGCGCGTCAAAGAACGACACCTAGTCGGCTGGATTTATGAAGCTTGAGCCCACAAGCTTAAAAAGGGAGTTGTGTGATGTATGATTGTATACGATTGAATCTCCCTTATGTAACCCGGTTCACGGTTCACTATCATCTCCCCCATAGTGAACCGCAATACAACACAATCTCGATTCAAACAACTTTAACCGTCAATACCAGACTACGGATACGGACGTATTTACTCAAAAAGTCACGGGTGGTCTTCCAAGCGAACCAGGAACGGAATTACCACATCTTTCACCAGTTATGTGCTGCTGCTAGTTTTATCGAGTACCAGGATTAGGTGAATCGATATGCTCTTCTTTTGCTCTTATGTCGCGTTAAATGCTGTATCTTCAAGAATTAAATCAGACGATTTGGAAACTTGGAATTAGAATTTGTCGCGATACCTGATCGGGCGTGTTTAGCTCGGCTAGTACTGTCTGAACTTGTTTGATAAAAGCGACCGTAAATCGTTCATCGGACTCATCTCCGTATACAGTACCAGGATCTCAATAATTTGCGCAGGGGACAATTTCGTGCACATGTCGCACACGGCTCTGACGTCTTCCCCTGATTTCCTGGCTTGGAGATAAACCCGAAATTGCTTCTCGTTCTAGGATAGCTGGCACCACCAAACTTTGCACGCGTCCCTCCATGACTTTAATTACGCCCTATAAAAAGAAAAAGTAAGAAACTCCTTTCTTTCTCCTCCCCCACCCAAAAAAAAACTTTCACGTAGTTAAGATTTATTTTCTATTTTTTACCTGATCCATCCAGACGGCGGTGTCGCTTAATACTTGTCGGTACTCCTGTAAATCGAAATTGCATAGACATGGACCGTTTTGCTTGGGGCTATTATCTTTCTGGAATGCCTACAGCAGAAAATGGAGTAATTAGGAAATAGTATACATACTAGCCTGAAATTTAATCAATCTACAAATGTTCTAAATCTAGAAAAGTAAGGAAAATTAATCAAGGGTTAAACTTACGATATAAAAGCAAACATGTGTAATAAAAAATACGGAAAATTAACGAAACCCAAACGTATAATAAAAAACCCCCCAAATTATGGTAAATGAATTAAAAATAGGGTTGAAAAACTTAATGAATGCTAATTGTGACGGAATTAATTGCACACATTCAGAACCATACTAATAGTAATTAATACTAAAAATACCATGAATATGTCCGATAAAGTGAACGAATTTAGACTATTTAAAAAATTAACGTCGAAATCTTAGGAAACTGAGTGATCTTGAGGAAAATCCAAGAAAATGAAATTGACTCTGACAAAAATGTAATGATTCTAGATAATGTAACAGAATTCAAGAAGTATTTTCCGGAAATTAAGATACATTTCTTGAAAAATAGGTGAAACTGAGAGTAAAGTCGATGATATCTTTCGTGTCGAGAGAAAAACGAGGAAATTCGTACCTTTTCGCAATCGCGGAGACGCAGTGTATTTGCGAGCTTAAAAATAATCCTACAATTGCTTCCAAATCCTTACCATTTTCTTAATAGTACTCTAATTTGCTCGAAAATAGTCTGGCAGTTTGACGAATCTTACAAATTAGATTAGGAATCTTTACAGGACTTTAAGACTGTCCTAGGAAATCTAGAATTTCACTTACGAATTTGGAATCTTAATAAATCTTAAGAAACGTGTGAAAAGACTTGACGTTCTGAAAAATCCTTTTATGATTGTAGGGAATGCTAAAGACACGCTTTGCAAACTTTTGACATTTTAAAGAGGCTGTAAGAATCCCATTAAAAATAAATAAATAAAAAAATGAATTTACCGCAAACGATGGAGTGAACTGCTGCTTCGAAGCTGAACGACGAACGACGAACGATGAACGATGCTGCTTCGTTTCCACTACGATAGGCAAACATTCCCATGCAGTCGACGTCCTTCCACGTTAACGGCATGGTCGGTTTAAGGTCGTCGTTCAACTTGGCCTTTTCCGTCTCTACGTCTTTCAACTATGTCAAATAAAATATAATTACAAAAAATAGACCAAAAAATAAAAGAAAACGATTAACAAAAATTGGCGTGACAATATTGGTGATTTTTTTGAGTCACGATTATGTACGTCATTTCAGACTAGGTTCGGGACTCTTTAGAAACCTTTCGGATAAAATTCCCTCGCTTTTTCGACTATGTGGACGTCCTAGCCAAGACGTGACAGACGAATAGCCATATCGTTGAAAAATAATGTAAAAAAATTGATTTAGAAATGGGAGTGAAAGTTTTACTTGGGCAGTAAAAGTGGGCGGGGCATCGGAGATGTCACGGATGGTGCTCACGTCCGATAAGCTTCGACCTCGACATGTTCTCTTTCACTGCTTCCTTTAGTCATTTCCAGTGGTATTTCCAATGCAGCGCATCGTTGTTCCAAGTCTTGAATTATCTTTTGATATGCCCCGTGTTCTGGGTCGTACTCCTGGTATAGCATCGCTCTGTCCTCTCCCAAGCGCTTTTTCAGAGTTTCTCTACATAAAAAAAATCCACTCTCTTTTTCTATAAAAAACAAGAAACCAAATAAATAAATACACCAAAAAATTAGGAATGAAAATAGGTTTTGAATTAGAAGAATTTACCTTCAGCTTCCATTTCTTTTGAAGCCAACATATATGGACTGCAAATTCTCCAGCTCATTTCGGTAAGTGGTTCTCTCAGCATGCCAGGCAGTTTCTTGTTCCGCTAAATGTGCCTCTAGCCGGGCCTTTTCTGCTACTTCTTCAGTCAAACTCGGCATTTGCAATTGTAGGTGTTTAAACTCGCTTTCCCAGCCCTTGGCAGCCTCGTATTGCACTTGCAAATTACGGTAATTGATCGTGTCCTTGGCCTAAGACCCCCAAAAAGATTCTAGCAAAAACAACCCAATAGAATTTAGAATTCTAATCAAAAAATTTTTCCAGTAATCTTATTCCATTTCCTGAATACCAAAAAGAATATCTTTCCGATAACTATAATCGAACATAATTGCTCTGGTGAATTTCAGCCTTGCGATATGGGATAGCTTCGATAAAAGAAACGTCCTTTCAGCCTTACTGCTGGACATTTCCGGAGCATTTGACCATGTAGACCACCAAGTGTTAGTTGAAGAGCTCAGGGCAGTCCTTTAAAGACGGTTAAGCCAACTAAAGATTCATTTCAACAGGGACGAAACTCGAGAAAAAGCATTCCCTGCCGTTGTGACCTTCTTTAAGCAGGCGGTCAATACATGTAGAGTACACACACATAGCGCAGACATTATAACCCCATCCCCTTTTCCCCCAAACAAGAGAGCGCTTGATGGAAATGAATCTGAAAAAAGTATTTTTGTGAAGAAACTTTTTATCCAGAATATTATCATTTATTTTAATAGCTTGTGTGTCCACCTCGGTTTTGGCGACACGCCCAAAAAGAATAGGAGAATGATATAAATAATAAAAAAAAATATTAAAAGAATAATATGGAGTTTAAAAAGGTACTTAGTTTGAGCACTGTACAATCGAATATCTAATAAAGCCCAAGGCAATAGGCGCGAGCCTACGCCAGTTTACCAATAAAAAAAACTTTATAATAAAAAAGTCATTGTTTATCTTTACCATCTCTTGATCCTTTGCTGTAAGGCTACAATCTTGTTGTCGAGGCCTTTCTCGAGGTTCGCGTACTCAATGGAACGCGCTTCCACACGCAAGGATTTGTACAGTTTTGGGGCCAAATATCAACATTGAACATTGAAGGAAAAAAATACCGCGCATTGTTCGTACAAAACGGTGACGCGCCAACCAACCATGGATGTGTCTTTGAATAATGATGGCCTATTTCACGAACTAATTTGTCCTATTTTTTTAATTCAGGAATTCACACAAAATGCATTCATTTATTTATGAACAAAATATTAAAGAAACAACAAGAAAAAGGCGATTTTGAAAGGAAAATCATCATTACTTTCGATCCAAAACACCTCGAACAAGACGTTGTCCACATATTGCAGCTTTACGCGGTTCAAGGTGTTTCTGGAGATAATGCCAACCGCGTATTCTCTTCTGGATCATAATGCCACACGCCCTAAGGAGATCCAAACGCCGTTTTCCCAAATAGGCGACCTCTCCCGCACGAAAAGATCTTCGATTTGCCAATTTGAATTTAATCTTCCTGCTCGAAAAATGTCAAAAAGAAAATCAATTATTAATCGCATTACTCATGGCACATGAAAATGTAGATATTACCAAGGTATATTTGATGAAGTGGAAGCCAATGCTTTTCCTCTTTCGGATTGATAACCAGCGGGTGAGTTCCTCTAACCAGACATTCGACATGAAGTTCCTTGCGAACGATCGTACACACGAGTCTTCAGCTCGAAAATCATGGGCGCTTCAGATTGGAATGTTTTGTTAAAGTGGTTAAACATTTCCAATGCGTAGGTAACGAAGAGTAAAAAACAGTGCGTCAGAGGATGTCTCAAATTACTGAGTAACTTTTCATTCGACTGTTTGCTATCTTCGAACTTTTCCGCTTCAAAATAGAGGATCAGGGCATGACGCTGTTCAAGCATGCGTTTAATGCACGCTTCTAATGAAAGCCATCTAGTTTGTCCTGGAGAAAGAATTTGGTGTTTGGCCACTTGCACAAACTCTTGGAATGCAGCAAAACTTCTTCTTCTAGCTGAACTGTGTGAAAAGTGATTGTAAATTCCTCGAACGAGCTATTCAAGATTTTTCGGCAAATTCTTACAAGCGTAAGAGGCGCAAAGGTGGATGGAATGACAGGAGCATTTAACGCTGAAAATTCCAGGTATGGCCTCCTTGAGTAGCACAGAAACAGAATTATTACATCCAAACATCGAATTCGTCGTGTCCGCACTGAATCCTATAATACTATTAAGGAACCATTTTAATAGCAAAGCCTTAAACGTGAGACACGAATTATTTACTTTTGCCGCGGTACTTTCATATCATCAATACGCTTTAACACAGATTCGGTTAACGCTTGAGCAGTTCCGGACTCAGTCATTCTTGCCATTACACTAGAATTTTCCCAGCACCAGTAAGTGACAACGACTCCAAGCTGGCTCTTTATTTCGACATCTGTTGACTCATCAATTATCACAAGAAAAGAGAGTTTTTCTTAACGCGGCACTCAGTTCATCCTTCACATTCCCGCTCCTGTAAAGCGCAGAAAATGCATTTGTTTATATTTTGAAATACATTCCATTCATAATTACCAAAGCGGACGATGTTACTAAACGATGTTTTCCCATTGCCAACTTGCGAGCTGTTTCGCTTTCCGGAAAGGCATTTTTCAAGAATTTCACAAAATGATCGCATAAAGAAAGGCTTAGGTTATTGCATACTAAGAATTCAGTGATTCGAAGCTCCAGTGTTATCTCTGCTCTTCCTTTTGAAATTAAAGTTTGCATCGCCTTGACTTGTTTTTCTTGATCCTGTTTTCAGAAATTCTCTTCATTTTTCAATTAGTCTGTCTTAAAGCATGGCATTCAAATTCTTCGTCCCATTTCGTAGAAAATCATTGCAGAACTTGCAGAAAGGTGTATACGCGTTCTTCTGTCTATTCCAGCGTTTTTCTAGCCAGCTTTTGAACAAAGGCTCTTCGAGCCAGGTGTGATGTAACTATTTAAACGCTGTACTTACGTTTTTAGGCTTCTTTACGAGTAGTAGTAACAACGACAGTACAAGAGACTTCTGGAGATTATTCTCAACTGTATTCACTCTCAAAATCACACTGGCCCCTCACATCACTTCCCTGCTGTCCTTTATACCTTTCGGTAACTGAACAACAGGATTGTAAAAAGTGATGGCTCTGTTGTCGCTAGAAGACAGGTCTTATTCTTCTGTCACAACAAAGCCATAAACACTAAAAGTGTTTCTAGGTCACATGATATCATTACATTACTCCCCTTCTTCCGAAAAGTGACGCGTCCTCGCGTAAACCGGCGTCTGGTCCACGCGGTTAAGGAGGTTCGCCAATTGTGATCTTTCGACCCCATTATCAGTTGCTGATCGGTTGCTCGGGATTGGTTGTTGGAGTTCTTCAGGGGTTGGCACGTTGTTGACCTCTTGGAGCGGGATGTTGTTGTTTCTTACTTGACGGTACATCCAGGTTCTTCGCCAAGTGCGTCGTGTTGGGTCGATGCTTGCACATTTACGAATCAGGCAGAGAATGGCCACGAATGGGAGGATGGCAAGGCCGCTTCCTACAAGGGAAGCGCGGATTCCGTACGACCAGTCGACTACTGCGTTTTGTATGTGGTGCGTACCCTACCATAAAGCAGGTAGAATGGTGACTCTAATGTGGAGGACTGCATTGAGGTTCGGTACGCGAGGAGAAGGTACGGTAGGTGTTCGTCCCAGTCCGTATGGGTATCATTTACATAGTGTGAGATCATGTCAGCTAAAGTTTTATTGAACCGTTCTGTGAGGCCGTCGCATTGAGGATGGTATGGTGTGGTCCTTTGCTTGGTGGTATTTAGGAAGGCGCAGATATTTTTTATTAGTTCGGCCATAAAATTAGGGCCTTGATCAGATAGGAGGTGTCGAGGTGCTCCATGTCTCGTAATTATTTCTTCGCAATATAACTTCGCCACGGTTTCGGCTTTTTGGTCGGGTATGGCGTAGGCTTCTGGCCATTTAGTTAAATAGTCTGTGAAAACTATAATGTATTTGTTTCCCCGAGGTGTACCCGGAAGCGGGCCGAGGACGTCGACGGCGATTCTATCGAATGGGCGCTCTGCTATCGGCATGGGCATTAATGGAGTCCTAAGGGTTTTTGTAGGCGATTTGCGTTTATTGCAAGATGGGCAGGACCGTATGTACTTTTTTACGTCCCTATAGAGGCCTACCCAATAGTACCGGGCTATGATTTTGTTATATGTTTTTTGTATGGCCAGATGTCCTGCGGTTTTGTGGTCGTGTAGACTGGATAGGATGATCGTTCGTAAAGTTTCGGGGACAATTGGGAGTGGAACAGGGTTTTACTACCGTGCATGCTGGGCCGTAGGCGACAGAGGATGCCGTCAGAGTTTAGCAGATATTCGTGTGATTTTTGTTTCCAGTGTGAGCTCATTTTAGGTAATGTTGGGGACGAATTGCCTGATAAAAGTTGCAACAATTTGGAACAAGCTGGGTCCTTCTGTTGTTCTAGGACAAAAGTTGCTTTCGTAAAGTAATTTTCGTCTGTCATTGTGGCGACCGGGGTACGGGACAAGCCGTCAGCATTCCCGTGTTTCTTACCAGGTCGGTGATTGATCGTGAAATCGTATTCTTGTAGCCGCAAAGCCCAGCGTGAAAGTTTCGAAGTATGATCTTTATTTGCCATTAACCATTTTAACGGGTTGTGGTCTGTTACGACTTCGAACTTCCGTCCGTACAGATATGCATGAAAGTGCTTTACGGCGAACACGACCGCTAAAGCTTCCCTTTCGACTGTAGCGTAGCGTGATTCCGCCGGGTTGAGCTTACGGCTGGCGTAGGCGATTACTACCTCCCGATTATTCTGGAATTGTGCCAGAACCACTCCAAGTGCTGTATTAGAAGCATCGGTGAAAAGGGTAAAAGGCTTCTTGAAGTCCGGGTAAGCTAGTACGGGATGTTTTGTTAGGGCTAGTTTGAGTGTGGAAAAAGCATTGTGAGTTTGTTCATCCCATCGAACGTACTATTTTTGCTCGTCAGTTTAGTAAGGGGGTTTGATATAATAGCGTAATTTTTTATAAACCGCCTGTAGTAGTTTGAGAGTCCTAGGAAAGATCGGACGTCTTTGGTGCACCTGGGTTTAGGGAAATTTTGGACGGCTTTAATTTTTTCGGGATCTGGGGCTACTCCGTGTACCGATACTATGTGGCCCAAGTACTTGACCGATTGTTGCCCGAAATGGCATTTCTTTTGTTTGAGTTTTAGACCAGCTTTCGAAAATAATCCTAATACAGTACGAAGGTGGCTGATATGGTCTTGGAAGGATTTGGAGAATATTATGACGTCATCCAAATAGACCATGGCGAAATTCGTGCAGATTGGAAGCAATAGTCGTTGCATTAAACGTTGGAACGTTGCTGGGGCGTTAGTTAGTCCGAATGGTAGGCATTGGAATTCGCAATGCCCATTGAATGTGGAAAAAGCCGTTTTTTCCCTATCTTCCGGGGCCACTTCTACCTGCCAATAGCCGCTGGCTAAATCTAATGTTGAGAAGAATTTCGCATTTCCAAGTAGGTCTAGAGTGTCGTCGATGCGAGGTAAAGGGTAGACTTCTTTTTTAGTTACGTTGTTTAACTTCCTGAAGTCTACGCAGAACCGTTCCGAACCATCTTTCTTTTTCACTAGGATAACGGGTGCACTCCAGGGAGAGTTCGACGGTTGAATGACATTTTTTTTCAACATTTCTTGGACGTGCTGATCTATTACGCCACGTTGAGACATTGGGACGCGGTATGGCCTTTGGTGAATGGGTGGGGCGTTGCCTATGTCGATTGTATGCTGAACCAATGTTGTCCTGCCCAGTTCGCTGTCGTCTCTTGCAAAAACATCACGAAACTCTAGCACGAGTTTTAAAAGGTCGCGGCGTTGGTAGGGCCGGAGATCTCCGAGGTTAATATCTTTTGGTAAGGCGAACTCGAGTGCAGGTGCATCGTGTACGGCCGTTATAGACACCGTTTCTGCTTCTGATAATGATCCCAGTACCGTCCCGCGTTTTATTTCGACCACCTTGTTCCCTTCATTATAGACGCAAATGGGGATCCTATGTGCATTGATGTTGACAATGGCATCTTCTGCGTATAGGCTAGTGGGGGAAGGGGGCATTTCCAGTAGGCTGGGGTATAAAGCTTGTCGGAAGTATCCGGTAGACAGGGGGCACGTTTTGGACACCCCATATATCATGCATTTAGATCTGGCAGGTATGTATACTAGTTGTGGGTTGATAACGGGAAAATACTGTTCTCGAGCTAAATTGATTTGATTAAGTGTCTCTACTTGGCCTAACCTGGGTATGTGAATTGTCATTTTAGACCCGTCGATGATCATTTTTAGGGAGCGGGTAGCGTCCATTCCAAGGATACATTCGTGGGAAAGCTTGTAGACGACATGACATTTAAGGCTTATAGTTTTGTCCGCGACTGTTAATGGTAGTATGAAGCATCCCATCGTTGGAATTGCTTCTCCGGTTGCCGACGTTAACCTTGTATGTGTGGGGATCATGTGTGTTCGCAAAGCTCGGTCGAGCAATTTGAACGCTCGATAGTGGAGAACTTTTAATCCAGCCCCTGTGTCTACTAAGGCTCTAATAGGGGTTTTTCCGATAAAAATTTTACAGAGTATCCGATTTTTAAAGATTTTGGGTGAGTCAAAGGGTTTTATATTGTTTAGTGGAAGTGCCGGTTGACCTTTGTTATTTACAACCGGCACCGTTAGTTTGTTGACGGCTGGCGAGGGACAGGGGCGGGAGCCCTACATACGGGTGCTGTATGTCCCGGTTTTCCGCATCTATAGCAGGTAAAGTTTGGCCTATGTCCTGGGGGTCTAGGTGAACTGGGCTTTTGAAAACGGACGTGCCGCGGTCCGAAAGATGGACTTCTGTGGGGAGAAAATGAATTTTGTCCCCTATCTAATCTTTTGTAGGGTTGATGGGGGTCGTAATTTGAGGGGCTTCGTCCACGGTAACGCGCTATATTGAACGGGTGGCGTTCTGTGGATGGACTGCGGGAACGATTTGCGGGACGTCGTTCGCTAGAAGTTTTAAGATTAAGCACTGCGACTGTCTCTTGTAGTTGTGTTATCAGATTTTGAGCGGCGACGGCGGTTGGGACGATTTTTTCGTTCCGCTCCTGTTTTACTGAAAGATTGACGGCTTCCGTGAACGTCTCAGGTTCCCTATCGAGCACGTACCGTTTTAAGTGCGGTAGGAGACCGCGAATGAAATTCGACTTCATACCGCGGTCGAAATTTGCTTCGCGTTCTTTTTGTATTGCTACTGTAGGAGAGAGGCCCGGGCCATGCTCCTGCCGCTGCCTTGCCAGTCGTCTGATATCGTCAGCAAATTCTCTCACCGGCTGATCCTTGCTTTGCGAACAGGTCTGTAGGGCTTCGAGTAATTCAGTTTCCGAGTGTTTGTCGTCGAAACGGTCTTTCAAATACGATTCGAAATCGACAAACGTTTGAATAAGGTTGCTGTGCCTTAACTCATCGTAGTACTCTCCTGCTTTCCCTGCGAGTTTTTGTGCCGCCATGCGGAGTTTTGTGTCTTCGTCCCATTTCGCAAAATGTGCTTTTCGATCTACTTCATTTAGAAAATCCCGTACTGTAGGTCCGGGTTTTGTTCCCGTGAAGCGTGGCAACTCTGTTAGTAACGAGTGATTAAGGAGGGGAAAGAAGAGTTTTTCGAACTGCTGTTCGGAGAACGTATAGTTTTGCGTGGACGAGGCTTCAGCCATTGTGTTATAAAAATAACTATTGTTTGCCGCGAATCGGGACTTCTGGTTCTGTTCCGCTTCCACCATTGTGATGTAACTATTTAAACGCTGTACTTACGTTTTTAGGCTTCTTTACGAGTAGTAGTAACAACGACAGTATAAGAGACTTCTGGAGATTATTCTCAACTGTATTCACTCTCAAAATCACACTGGCCCCTCACATCACTTCCCTGCTGTCCTTTATACCTTTCGGTAACTGAACAACAGGATTGTAAAAAGTGATGGCTCTATTGTCGCTAGAAGAAAGGTCTTATTCTTCTGTCACAACAAAGCCATAAACACTAAAAGTGTTTCTAGGTCACATGATATCATTACACAGGCATCTCTAAGGGTGCGTTTCGATTGCGAACTCGACGCGGGCTGACTCAACCCGCGTCCCAATAGGCACAAGTACTATTCAATCGGGTTATGGTTGGAATCGATATAACTTGTAATCAGAGACAATGAATCTCTGTATTGCACCCAATGATACAATACTACTTCATCAGAATTGTAAACAAAAACAAGGTGTTTGGAAATATTGCAACGTGCGTTTTCATTAAATAAATAAACTGAATGATGGACGAAACATCTATATTTCTTTTCTTCAAAAAATGGTTATGGACTTTTGAGTGTCGCAGCAAAGTAATACCTTTAAATTAGGAATGAAATATGGACTTACGTTAAAATATTATGTACGTTTTAGATTGCATTTCAGTAAGTTTTCCTGAGAGGCTTTCCCAACAAATAAGAGAAAATCGTGACGTTGAGCTGCTCTTGGCTCTTTCAAGCATTGCTGAAATTCGAAGGAAACGCCTGTATATGGTATTCACCCTGGCTTTAGAAATCTTGACAAGAAAAGCTGCTCGTCGATCACTTCGTAAAATTCATAGGACGGAAACTTTCTGGACGGAGATCATAAACAAGACCTGGACTGACAAAGAATGGAAAACCAACATCCGTGTAACACGACGCACTTCCCAGTACATTTGTGACCTCCTGCGAGAAAACCTAACCAAAAAGAAAACCAACTTCTGTGTACCCATCTCTTGTGAAAAACAAGTTGCCCTCACGCTATGGCGCCTAGGAACAAATAACGAATTTCGGTCTCTGGCTACCATTTTTGGTGTAAGCAAAAAAACAGCATTCCATGAAACTCGCGAAGCCCTGGTTGTTCTCCTAGGGTACTCCATAATAACAATGCCTAAAGGTGACCGGTTGCAAGAAATGATATCGAGCTTTCAGAGGAGAAGATTGCCCCAGTGTGTTGGAGCCATTGATGGTACACATATCCCTATTTTGGTACCGAAATAATACAGTTCTGACTATTACTGTGTACGGAAGGGTACGTACACGGTTGTACTTCAAGCTGTTGTACTTCAAGCTATTATCAGCGCAGAAACGCAAGTCGCCCAGGAACCTCCCGCTGCTGCCCATCCTGCGCAGGAGAAACTGATCGATGTTAACCCATTGCCCTCCATTTTTGACGTTGGCACAACTTTGACGTACGTTGGCACTTGCGTATTCTTTTATTACTATTATTGTTACCAAGAGTTTAAAAGATAAGATTCACTAAAATCCCTGGCATTCCACAGTTTCTGAGTACCGATGGTGACCCCCCAGCATGGCCACGCCCGTTCAGGCTCCAGCTTCAGAGTCAGAGCCAGTACTTCCCGGCTTTGACCTTGTGGAGCTGGAAGCTTCGATAGAGTCCACCGCAACTGCTGCAATATTCAGCTATGTTCCTGAGGTAGATTATTTATTTTTCCGTTGCTACTTTAAGAAAGAGAGGGAAGGATGAAATGTCAAACAAATTTCTCTCTAGAACAGAAGCGTGGATTCTTTATTTTATCAATATTTTTGTTTCGGCTGGGCAAGCAAGGAAAGTGGCTGCGCGTACTCGCCTTCCCGAAGGGTGGCAAAAGACGATCTTGCCAGCAGACCAGGCTTGGATTGGCTCAGGCCTTTTTGACAGCAAGGGTACAAGCAAAGGACAGGGACAGCAAATGGAGATGGAGGGGCTTTCCAATCCTTGTGTCGCGGCGATCAACAAGGCCATCAGCAAATCCGAGATGGCACGCCATTGTCGTCGGCGTACTCTTGGTACCCAAGAGACGAGGGATCAGATCGAAGCCCTGATCTTGGCCACGGATTCGCTGGGAGTTCCGTTGTTCAAGGAATACATGAAGGAAACCTGGGACTTTGAGAGGAAATACGTCAAGTGCATCCAAGATCCCGAGTTAGTCCAGCTCTACACGATAACTGGAAGATTGACCAAGGGAGGCCACAGTTTACCGGTGTGCTCGTGGCTCCACCTCCCTTGAGTCTTTCCATTTGCACTTGGCTCGCTTTATTCCGGGTAAGGCATTACATTGTATGACTTTGGTTGAATAACGTTTGATACGTTCCTTTATTTCGTATCGTAGGAACCAGTGCGAACGCGTACAACTTCCAGGCGTACCTTTTGGATGGCGTCACACGCTGGAACGCTGCCAGAGCTTCTGCAGCCGTTGCCAACTCTCGACCCTCGCCACTGCGTTGCTTCGACGCCAAGTTGGTGCAGCGAGTCAACACGCTGTATGAGCAAGTACTGGGCCATCCATTGTTGCCAGAGTATCGCGCTCCAGGCCAGTATACAGGGAGCTGCTGGGAGTGGAATTCCTCTACCAGCAAACTGGCTGGACCCTTCCCACGGATGACACTGCAGTCGATGAGGGGATTGACGAGGGTGTTCAGGACATGGATGTCTTTTTGGAACCCGATTCCCTCACCGTGCTGCAGGAGCTGGAAGAGCTGGACGACACCATTCCGGGGAATCCGGTGGAAACCGAAGAACCGGAAGACGACAGGGACAGCGTGCTGACTGTCGAGGCAATGCCAGAACCAACTGAAGAAGCCTTGGATTACCGATTGATCGGTGGCTGGTACAAGGTGGATCAGTTGGCAGCGGCGTTGATCAAGACAGACGGCCTTGCTGTCAGCAAAACCCAGGCTGACGAAGTCATTCGACGAAGTTGGAGGAGTACGACAAACGGCCTCTGAAGTACGGGCGCATCCTGCGCCACTAAGTGGCACCCTCTTAGAAGGTACCGGCCTGGTTTTGGATCCCATTAACGAGACTACCTTGAGCCTGTGCTAAGTTTTGTTTACTTCGAATAAGCGGAGATTCTAATAACCGAAAATCGGAAATGTGTACAGTACATGTTTTATGATGTAAATAATAAAAATAGTGATATTAAGAACGAAATGACATTTTCTTGTCTATACCAAATGACCATATTCTTTATTTTGTAACGATTTGTCAACAATTTGGATAGAGATGATTGAGGAATTCCTAAATTAACGCTTTCCTGTGTTGCAAATCTTTGAAATTCAACTTGTCGTTTCAATGCGAGCCACAACTGCTCTGTTACATTTCAATCAACGCTTATTTTCTTGTTCTTTTCCTGTTATTTCCGCCATTTTTATAGAACCACACGTCTAAAACACAACCAACACTGCTGAAGCCTAGGGAGGGTTCTCAACACGGTTTGAATCAGTCGTGTTTTCTCGTCATTGGATTGTGTAACTTGCATGCCGGGTTTTTTTACAGGTAAGTTCACTTCATTAACAGAACTCGTCAGCTATTCTGCAACAGCTGACCGTAGTTGTGGGGTGGGGGAGGGGAAGCCAGCTCTAAACTGCGTCAGTTCAATGCACAGATTTCGAGTCGGGTAGACTTTTGAAATATCCCACTATTAGGGTGAGGCCGGGCAACGTCGGGTGGCACTGATGCAGGAAGCGTACGAGACAGGGATGACTCCCCGACGGGTGCTGTCTTCTCTCTTACAAGATGGCTGGAGTCGCGCGGCGGCTAATTCGTATGGCCGTGACATATTTCTTTCTTTGTTTGCATTGTCTTCCCCCTTTTTTCTTCTCTTACCCCCGGTGACCGCGAACATCATGCCCCAGCTTTTGCGAGCTAGTTTAGCGATGTTTTCGGCGGTGTGATAAAGGGTCATGTAGAGGCGCTCCTATTTTGTTCCAAATGTTAAACGAAAAATGCCTCGGAAAATGTCGAGCCCGCTTGGCAGCTGTTTAAGCCCTTGTGACGTCGTATGATTGCTTGCTTTGCATTTATTTAACGTATTTGTTTGTCAATGAGTTGATCGATGACATTAATTTACTCATAGATGTTACATTCTTATTTTTTCGTAATAAAGTTATTTTATCGTTTGCTCTTCAGCCTACAGAACTTGTACTGTACGTAGTTTTCGCAGTAGCGAAATAAAGAATAACTAAATGATCATACTAAATGACTTATAAAGAAACTAAATGACTAAATGACATAACTAAATAGCTACATGACTTATAAAGAAAAATTAGTATTGTGGCGCTCCGTACCCGTGTTGAAACTTGTTGCTCCCCAGGCTCCTTGGCTGCTTTCCTCGAAGCGTCATCCTTGGGGACTCGATGGGGTATGGCAAAGTGATTGCGGAGAGGGCAAGGCCGGGTCAACGAAGGACCAACGTTGGAAGAGGGATATTCGCTAAAGAAAGGTCACCAAGTGATATAAAAGGGGGAAGGAAATGTAAAAGGGAGTTTCCGGTTTGGGACAGGGAAGGAAATACAACATTCGGAAAAGGCGAACCGTGACAGTATTACATATCGTTGCTGAAAAGCATGGGCACTAGTAAAATAGTAAAAGGAAGTCGAAACATTTAAAGGGGACTAAGGTCTGGAAAAAAAATGTGTGATAGAGGAGACCAAATAAAGTGTTCTGGCTCAAGAACCCCAATGTCAATTATGCACACTAACCGAGTAATTAATTCTTTAGTGGTTTTAGCTCCGCCCCTTTACTGCAAAATTCAAATTTCCCTATCCTTATAACACGAGGGAAAAGTTGGCCGGAGAGCAAGCGCCTTTACCTATTAGTGCATTCAAAATTAGACCTTCTATTAAACGGAAAGACACCATAATATTTATTTAGAATGCTTAAACAAGTCTCTAGGTGCTTTGGTTAACTTACAAACTCAATCACAAAAAACTGACTCTTTCTTCGCGCAGCGACTTGCGGGCTCCGCTGAACGCCATGCAGCGAGCGTTACCCGCATAGTAACGGATGGGCTCTCGACTGCGAAGCCGACCCGAAACTTGCCCACAGGCTTTCTGGCGCGGATCTCTTCCCGGCCGGACGGCAAGCTACGACAAATGAAGAAAGTTGAAAAAGACTCCAAAGTACCTATATTGAGTCAAATTTTGCATACACCGCTGGTCAATGGAGTCGCGAATAAACTTTGTGCTGAAGATTTCTTGGTCTAGTGGATAAAATGAGCGTAAGCATTCAAAACCAAGTGGGATGATGTGTCCGCCTAATTCTGTGCGAATTTCTCCAGCACAATTCTGTAAAAGCGTAAGAAATTAGGTCCCATTTACAAATGAACTTAAAATTAACACAGAAATAATAAAATAAGACTTTTTTAAGTAACTTCATAATTAACTGAAGTGAATTGGATTAGTTCATGAGCTTTGGGAAGTAACTCACTTCCAAGGAACAGAGGACGTATTTCAGTTCCGCTCTGATTTCCCCTAAGAGGAATTCAGGGAAGTCGGCCGGTAAAGGGCATATGGAGAAACGCACACAATGCCCAGAATAGGTTGTGAAGAACATATCGTCCAGTATCTCAATGTTAAGCGGTTCCTTCACTGAAGCAATAGCTCCCCAACTCTTGTGGCGGAATTGACCTCATTCGGATCAAAATCGATGTCATTTAAACTCTGGCGATTTAGCCTAAAAAAAAGAAAAATTATCACAACCAGAATGGACTTTTTTTCTTAATGGAAAAATGGCTTCCAATCAAAAGCTCCTTCCAGTGCAAGTATTGAAGACACCTGCTTCGTTGACCTAGAATTTTGCCAAGACGGACGCAATCGGGGATAAAAGACGGACTGTACAGTTCTTCATAAAAAGTGTACGAGTTTTTCAAGCTTTTGATCCCGAAAGGAATGGAGAACTCTCTCGTTCAGAAGAAATCAAGCTTCTACATTTCCAGAAATTTGGTTCCAAAAATCATCCATTTCTGATTCGAAAATTTCTAGAAATATATCGTACAGTCAATATAGCGGTGAGACTCTTGATTTCTTCATGTGGCGCTTTCAGAACGTTTTCTTCCAAGTTTGTGAGGTGACGCCAATGAAAGTAAACCAGCATAGCTTTGCCCTCGTCAGTTAGAAAACCGGTCAATTTTTGAGACGGATTTCTATGGGCTTTCTTCTCGACTTGGAATGGCATTCTATTGGAGTACGATGATCAAATAGGATCATTAAGATCAGGTTATTATATTATAAATGTAAGAACATTACTTGCTCTGTACAGCTTTCCATGCCTGCTTTTGTTGATGTCGCATAATTGCAGTTGGATTGTCTATTTCTGAATAGTAAGAGGACTTATAGAATCACGTAAACGAAAGCGACCCAAAATCAAAACCTAGTTTTCGCTCGAGAAAACATACAAGATATGATACCTGTACAAATTCAAAACCAGAAGATTCCGCCGACCCAAACAAACCAATCCATGCTATTTGCCCTCTAGGAAGCAACATGAACACTAGAATGATGGCGACAAACCAAAACAAACCAAGGGGGTAAGGTCCCTGTCAGAAGTCTGTTACACCAAAATGAAGCGAAAAGGAAGGACTGCATAGGGGAGTCCTTGCTGCTGATTGGCTGTAAGATTGCGAAGCAAGTCCTTGTCGCTGATTGGCTGTACATTACAGATCGATATCGTTGGTTAAGCTTATTGACTAAGAACTTCTCAAATGGCAATACAATATTATAAACATGAATCAATTACAACCAGCAGCGGTATATACGAATTGAGAACTTGGTGTATTGAACACGTACACATGCAGGACTAATGTGATCTTATCGTTGTGCTTAATCAAATATTATAATTTCAGTTTATATCTGATGTAAAATGCAATTTTTTTACAAGTCAGAACTTGTAATATCCGGGCTAATGGCATTAGTAATACGGAACTAATTATTTATCACGACATAGGCGCAATTCACGTTGGAAACGGCTGTTCTGATCATGGAAATGCCATACATTCAGTTTAAGGATTTACTTGTTATTTTATTATTGTAACCCCCCCCCCCTTTTTTTTCATGTATCGACTTTTTGTTTGTATTCTATACATACTCGTTATATTATATAAATTTGTGCATTTTCTAAATGGTTGCTATGATCCGGTTATAATTCGGATTAATGTTTAAAAATTTCCCGCTTGGTCTCCGCTAAGGCAAAGAAATCGATCAAGTCCATTTGGTATCGATTTACAGCTCAACTCCGTTTTTCTTAGTTCCCGCTGTCTCAAGAAGTTCTGGGCAACCTCCTCCTCTCATGGGGTTAGCCTGGGGCTCTCGAAAGTGGTAACAAACTTTCCGTAAGGAAAGGCCTCAATGTTCTCTCTATTTATTATTACTCTATGAAACAAACCGATCCATGCTGTTGCCGTCTAGGAAGCAATATTGTCACGGTTATATTTCGCATTGCTTGCTTTTCTCACGCTTTGCTAATCTTTGCAGCCAACTTAGCCCAGAGCTAAGCTGATCCCTGACCCCATGTACTGGGTTGCCTAGATGGTGTCGCTTTTCGCTAAGCTTCGCAGCTTAGTTAGCACAGAGCTAAGCTGATCCCTGACCCCATGTACTGGGTTACCTACATGGTGTCGCTTTTCGCTAAGCTTCGCAGCTTAGTTAGCACGGAGCTTCGGTGATCCCTGACCCCATGTGCCGAATTGCAATCCTGCTGACGCACATGGTGTCGGATAGAGCACCGGAGCTACGTGGGATTGCATGCCCAGCTTTGGCGAATTGTGCCAAGAAGAGTTTAGTTGGTTAGAGAGTTGAAGTACGAGAGGGTAGTCTGTCAGAGAGAGTCGAAGGGTAGAGTCTTGAGTAGTGTTGTTATGTCCTAGTCCCCCTGTTCTCTGTACAAATAGTCCCTCTTAACTTTACCACTGTAATCTTCCCGAATATAGTTCAAAAAATCCACCTTTCCCGAACATTACTCTAATTCCTGACGGATTTGATGCCCTGTCAGATTTAGACGTGACAATTGGTGCATCGACCGGGAAAGGTGGTTTGATTGGTAAAGTTAGGCTACGTGTTTTGTGTTAGAACCTAACTAGGACTTGGGGGTTTCATGAGTGACACTGGGGCGATCCCGAAGACCGAGGGAATCGGTAAAGGCGTTCCTTGCCCGAATCGCCAGGGTACACGAATCCCAGGTGCCCCAACGTTGCCCCAAGGGAGTCATCGTTCGCCCGTTCCGTGTCGGTACGCCGTCAGCCCGGAGAAAAGCGGAAGGAAGCAGTCACTCCCTCGTGGCTCCACTCTAAAAGCGCAAAACGAGCCATTGCTGCCTCGAGCCCACGGAAACCTACTCTGGAAGCGCAAGAGTTTCCGTGGAGCTCAACTGACCCGTCCGAAGACGACGAGGCCGACCGCCCCCAGAATCCGGATCCAGACCTCACCTGCTACGCCGTTCCTAGCGAGCCGGAATCCAGCCCGGAAACCCCTCGCAGGAGGTACCAGTTCTCCGCGGTACGGGAAGAGTTGGAGGCGATTGAGAGGTCGACTATTGAAACCGCCCGTACCCCCCCTTCACCGCGAGGATCCGTTGTGAAACTCGTAGACCTCCTCGCCGAGCCAAACAGCCCCGCATCAACCATGGCAAACCCCGGTGTGCCCGGTAGGTTGCGTAAGGCGGTGAGTGCCCCCCGATTTTCTGGGGTTAACGATGAGGACGCTATGCGGTTCCTCCAAAAATATGAGCAGGTGGCGATTTTTAATGGATGGAATGAGAAAGATAAGCTGGAGTGTTTGGCTACGAGCCTGGACGGTATGGCCGATACATGGTA
The DNA here is from genome assembly GCA_023053545.1 of Lepidurus packardi. Classification (NCBI taxonomy): domain Eukaryota; kingdom Metazoa; phylum Arthropoda; class Branchiopoda; order Notostraca; family Triopsidae; genus Lepidurus; species Lepidurus packardi. Next base: position 2,547,432 of record JAKZAN010000001.1, on the reverse strand, counting down.
CGCCAACCGGTACCCCCTTGATGGCCCACCCCCTACCTCCTGGAATGAACTAAAAGAGGAATTCCGAAAGTTTTTCGTCCCCCAAGGTCGAGTTTTCCGCAGCAACGCCAAGTTGCAAATGCGGGTGCAGCGTTCGGAAGAGAGTGTCAACGAGTATTACATGGACGTAGTCAACCTGTGCCGGGAGATTAATCCCGGCATGTCCGAATATGACAAACTCAATCACCTCTTCCGAGGCCTACGGCCTGGTCTAGTGGAGCCGTTGTCACGCTTAAACGTGCAAACGTGTGACAAGTTCCTCGAAGAGGCTAACTTGCTTGAGTTCAGCCAGGAAAGGAGCCGCGTTTCTCAATCCTGGTGGACCAACGTGATCCGTAGCGAAGAAGCCGAAAAACGTGCCGCGGTGGCTGGTGTTGGTGTGCGAGGGCAAGGGTCGTTTACCCCTTTTGCCCCTACGGGTCGTGAAAATCCTATACCCAGCTCAGGATCGGAATCCAGTGCCATTGCGGAGGCTCTCAGCAAACTCGCCGGTGAATTCCAGCAGTTCCGCGAAAGTTTCGCGAAACCGCAAGGTAAGGTTGGCCGTCCCTATTCTCCCAATCGTTCTTACTCCCCAAATTCCCGCACGCATGATGGGAAACCTATTTGCTATCGCTGTCAGAAACCAGGGCACATTGCACGTTACTGTGTCAACCCTGAGTCCAGGGAGCGTGGTCAAGACCACAAGGGAATCGGGAAGGGGAAAGGGAGTAAAGAATCCCCGAGCAGAGATAAGGGTGGCAAGTCGAGATTGGATAGACCATCAGGACGGCGCTCGGATAGCGATAGAGAAGATTCTGGTTCGGAAAACTAGAAAGGGCGGCTCCGGGGGGCGGAGTCGCCCAGACCATTGAGATCCCCCTCTTATGTGTGTTCTGTCCGAACCTAGTTAGAGAGCGAGTAATTTGTAATGGAGTAGAAGCAATAGCCATCATCGACACTGGTGCGGCCGTGAGCGTGGTTTCTGAAGATTGGGCCTTACGTAACCAGGCGCAGCTGGTAGTCTGGGAGGGACCCGAGATAGTTGTAGCAAACGGCGAGCGTGCTCAGATTTGAGGTGGTGTGAATATTGGGGTTCGACTCGCAGGGAAGGAGGTATATACGAAAGCCGTTGTCTTTAACAACGGTTTGGCAGAACTGATCGTAGGTAACGACTTGCTTAGGCAATTGGGTGACGTGACCCTCCGATATAGGGATGATGGTTTTACCCTAGCAGGTCATCGGGAAAATGAGAGAAAGCCGATCGGAGATAACTCTACCCACTCAACTGCACAAGCGGCGTCGTGTCTAAAGAGCGCTAAAAACAAGGACAAAACGGGAGTGAGGATGCTCAATACCACCGGGCAGTTCGATGAACCTAGGGAGATCAAAGCCGATCGACGGATAAGAGCGCAAGGGCAAAAAGAGTTACCAGTTTCCCCTTCCAACGGGGAAAACGAAACAATTGGATTAGTAGAAATTCACAAGGAGCATGCAGCAAGGCAAGATAGGAGGATGAAGGATAAAAGGGTAGGGAAGACAAAGAAAGTTTCGAGCATAGAACGAGAGCTTGAAGATCAAATTGAGGAATGTACGCCGGCTGGTTACGCTATAGTGGCTCCCGTAACACCGTTCTCGGATGACCAGGACGTGCCAAGCCTTGCTCAACCCGAGATACGCCACGAGGAATGTGCACGCGATACCGTTTGTGAGGAGGCCCTGACCTTTGTTAGGCAGATTCAGGATGTAGCTAGCGAGATTAACACCGTGGTATGCACGATCCAGGGACAACGGGAAATCACCTCCCCTGGCGTGTGAGCGCAAGAACCGAAAAAGGGTGTTGGGGAATCCCTCTGGAGATACGGCGAGATACTGAAGTAACGAAGAGCTTGCCCGTATCTATGTCTCTAGTAGCTAAATACCAAGAAGAGAGGGGAAGACATTCTACACCCCTCTCTCTAGTGCCACCCTTCTTGCGTTCCATGTGCATTTTTCTTTTTCAGGGATCTCCCCGCGAGACCCTCAACGGAGCTCTGCTAGTTGCCCCTCCCACGAAAACGGTAAACCAAGGCGCGAATTTGAATTTTTCCGCTGTTCGCCCGTTAACCCCCACCGAGGGCGAAACCAAAAGTACTGGCTCTGCCGCGAGAGAGGATTCCCACGGACTTGCGGTGGTGGATGTGGAGTGCCACGAGGCAAGGTTAGGTCAGGACCAGGCATGGGACCCAGGAGGCACAGATTGTTGCGAAATTCTTTCAGAAATCCATAGCGAAAGTCCCAACTGTAGACCTCCTCTGACAAGTGAAAAAGCCGGAAGTGACAGTGACATAGACGTTAGTAAGATCGCTGATCCTACCTCTAGCGATCCCAGCGAGAAAGAAAATCCTTTCAGTTGCCTGTTGCTGGCATCAAAAGGGAAAAGTCAAAAGAAGCAAGGTAGGCCGCTTAGGTTAGCCTCCTTGCAGGCCCACAAAATTCCCCCACGATCGGGAATACCCATTAATGTCCACCTTGTGAACCAGGGTTCAAACAAATGGGGCGAATGTAAACTAACACCGCCGTCTGAAGACGAAGCTCAGGATTTCCTGGTAGAACCCGAGAAGCGATTATTAATCGAAAAAGGGATCAGCTTAGGTCGAAGCATAACTACCTTTCAGGGTGGGTACGGTCCGGTAATGCTAGTAAACTTTGGTCCAGAGGCCCAATGGGTGGCTGCGGGGACAGTTTTAGGCAGTGTCGAAGACCAGGTACCCCACGTAGTGGAAGCAGAGGAAGGAGTAGTTACTGACGAGACCCTGGATGGCTGTATCTCTGATCGATTAGACGATGATCAAAGGCAAGCGCTTAGAGAGGTGCTAAGTAAGCATCGCCAGTGCTTTGCCGGGGGTTCAGAAGATTTAGGTGCATCCAACGTGGTAGAGCATGGAATAGATACGGGTAACGCAAATCCCGTTTCGCAGGTTCCCTACCGGAGCGCCTACAGGGAAAAAGAGCTGATTAGGCAGCAGGTGGAAGAAATGATAGAGGCAGGGGTGGTAGAACCATCAAGCAGTCCATGGTCTTCCCCCGTAGTTTTGGTAAAGAAGAAAGACGGTACTTGGCGCTTCTGCGTTGACTACCGGAGGCTAAATTCCGTCACGATCAAGGACGTTTATCCTTTGCCCAGGACGGATGATGCCTTGGACTCCATGCAAGGTTCGAAATTCTTCAGCACTTTAGACCTCATGCCAGGTTACTGGCAAGTAGGAGTAAAGGAGGAAGATAGGGAGAAAACGGCATTCATAACACCGGATGGCTTATACCAATTCACGAAAATGCCATTTGGGCTTTGTAACGCACCGGCCACCTTTCAAAGGATGATGGACGTTATCTTAGCAGGTTTCAAGTGGCAAATTTGTCTAATCTATCTAGACGATGTGGTAATTTTCTCCAAAACTTTCGAGAAGCATGTGGTAGATGTTGACGCCATTTTGGCATGCTTAGGTAAAGCAGGACTGAAGTTAAAACCCAGCAAATGTCACTTTGGCTGCGAAACTGTTCAGGTGCTTGGACACATAGTGGACCAGGAAGGTATTAGGCCGGATGACGGTAAATTAACAGCCGTCACGGATTTTCCAACGCCGGAAAATCTTACGGCGGTTCGTAGTTTCACGAGCCTATGCTCGTACTACAGAAAATTCGTGAAAGATTTTTCAGCTAGGGCCGAACCTCTCTCAAGGCTTACAAAATTAAATACACCATTTGTGTGGGGTGTCGAGCAACAGTCTGCTTTTGAAGACCTCAAGCAAGCTCTTGTTTCGGCGCCTATTCTAGCTCACCCAGAGTTGGATGGTGAATTTGAGATCCATCCTGACGCATGTGATTTTGGCATAGGAGCGGTTCTGGCACAGCGCCAAGATGGTGAAGAGCGGGTTATCGCTTATGCGAGCCGTCTCCTTAATAAAAGTGAACGGAACTATTCCACCACCGAGAAAGAATGCTTAGCCCTCGTATGGGCCGTAAAGAAATTTAGGCCGTATGTTTGGGGTAAACCTTTTAAAGCTGTCACAGACCATCACGCATTGTGTTGGCTAATGACCAAACGGGAGTCCACAGGGCGGTTAGCTAGGTGGGCCCTCGCTCTGATGGAATACGAGTTTCAAATCGTACATCGGAGTGGGAGGGTTCATAATGATGCTGACCCTCTGTCACGCAACCCCGTTGACCCCCCAGCTGGAGAAGGCGACGACAACGGCCCGGTAGTGTTCGGGATTGGTGTCCAAGCAGTTGATACTCGTTTAGCTGATGTGGAACAAGAACAACGTTCAGATCCGAGATGGGCAAAGCTTATTGCCATCTTGGAAACACTTAATCCGCGGGCCGTACAGAGGCGCCAAGTCGTGCAATACACGATGAAGGAGGGAAAACTTTTTCGGATTTTAGTGAGAAACGGCGAATGTCGCCTAAGGCTCTGCGTACCTGCTTCTCTGAAAAGGGAGGTTTTGTACGCCTGTCATGACGACGTCACTGCTGGTCATTTAGGTCTCAAAAGAACCTGGGACAAGATCAGCAAAAGGTACTATTGGCCTAAAATGATCACGGAAGTAGCTCGTTACGTCGCCTCCTGTACGGATTGTCAAACCCGGAAAGGAGAAGCGACGAAAAAGAAAGGGCTAATGGTCCCGATCAAGGTTGACAGGCCTTTCGAGAAAGTCGGGATTGATCTACTTGGCGCGTTCCCCGAGACCCCGCGCGGTAACAAGCACATTATTGTAGCAGTCGACTATCTAACGAAGTGGGCTGAGACCAAGGCTGTCCCATCAGCTTCGGCCGAGGAAGTTGCCAAATTCTTCGTGCAACAACTCGTGTTGAGACATGGGGCACCGGAGACTTTGTTAAGCGATAGAGGTACCTGCTTCACAGCAGAGTTTACCGAGGAGCTGATTAGGGTCATGCAAACTAATCACGCTACGACTACGGCCTACCATCCCCAATGTAACGGCTTAACCGAGCGTCTCAATCACACGCTAGCGGACATGCTTTCGATGTACGTAAGCAGCAACCATCGTGATTGGGATGATTGTCTAGACGCTGTGACCTTCGCGTACAATGCGGCGAGGCAGGAGTCCACCGGGTACTCCCCATTCTATCTCCTCTACGGGAGGGAGCCAAAACTCCCACTCGATGTGGCGATGGGTGCCAATGCCGAGGTAGACGAGATGGACGACTCCGCTGACATAAGCAGAGCGGGTCAAATGGCAAGTCGTATCGCAGAAGCTTTTAGCGCGGTAAGACAACGCCTGAGTAAAGTGCAGGCAAAACAAAAGGAGCGCTATGACGAATCTCACGAGGAGCGTTTCTACGATGTAGGGGATGTTGTATGGGTTTATACTCCGGTTCGGAAAGTGGGGAAGTCGGAAAAACTTCTTCATCGCTTCTTTGGCCCATATAAGATTCTCCGTAGAACGTCTCCTGTCGATTACGAGGTCCAGGGGGTCAAAAGACGGAAATCCGACATAGTCCACATTTCTCGCCTGAAACCCTTTGTAGACAGAGTTAACGACTTCGACGAACCAACTTTGTTCGTCAAGTTGGGAGACGAGCGAGATCTCGAAGTGCGCAATCGGACACTCGAGGTATCGGGTGAAGCTAGCGAGTTGGCGATAGAACCTGCTGACTTGCTTACCCACGAAGCGACCGGGGATGACAACGTAAACCCTCCGGAGCCTGAGGCTCGCGTTACGGAGAGAGTAACGGACAGTGCTCGCCCGGATGAGCCCGTGGGTTTACGACGATCTCAAAGGAATAAGGGGAAAGTCAGGTTCTATGGGTGCGATGACGACGAGGTGTAGGAAAGGAGGAGGGTTTAACGAGGAGCAACGGCGTTCTGGTTTTGGCAAGCTTAAGTAAACAAATGGAAGGTGGGGCCCCGTAAATGGTTGTACTCAACCGGTAAGGCCATTGGAGTGACAATTGCTTGCCACCCAAACCTAAAAGGGAATGGGGAAGGGAAGACCAAAACTATAAAAATTCAGGGGATGGGAATTCTCGAAGTTCCCGTTGCATGTGTGGCCATCAGCCCGGAGTGGATTTTAGCCGCCTCCTTGGACTCTTTCGGGCAGTCAAACCTCACTTCACGCATGCCTGCTTGGTCCCTTTCCGCTTTGTCCATTAACCTGACCCAACAACATCTGCCCACGGCCAACCTTACCTGGTTGGATCCAAAAGTAGCCGACCACATCAAGACGCTAGAGAAAGAGAGTGGTGAGATAGCCGCCAGTTGGAGAACGACTTGGGACGCGTTCCAGAAGGCCGCCGAGCAGCGCAAAAACATCTTCAAGGGGACCCCCGATGAGTGGGATCACATCAACTATCCCACAATCACCATCTCGGGATCGTTCACAGCCATAGTGTTGGTAATCGGCGCCCTCCTGAGCTGGTTCCTGTGGCGGGCCACCACCGGGCGTGACCACGCCCTCCAGGTACGCGTCGAGCACCTGGAGTCCGCATTACGCCTCCAGGGGCCCGCCGCGTTTGAACGACCAAGTTACAATCTGGATACGCTCTTACGACGTGTTCATGTGCTCGAAGCGAAGGCGCGGGCCCATGGAGGCGCTTTCCCTGTAGCCCTAGAAGAGGCTAGTGTTTAAGAAATGAGTGTCGTTATTAGTGACCACGTGCTTGTAAGTTTATGCCTAACTCCTTCGGACATTGCCCCTAGATGGTGTAGCTGACTAGGGTCCGCTTGTTTCGACCGGGACGTTCGAAAGCGGGCCGGGGGTAATGTCACGGTTATATTTCGCATTGCTTGCTTTTCTCACGCTTTGCTAATCTTTGCAGCCAACTTAGCCCAGAGCTAAGCTGATCCCTGACCCCATGTACTGGGTTGCCTAGATGGTGTCGCTTTTCGCTAAGCTTCGCAGCTTAGTTAGCACAGAGCTAAGCTGATCCCTGACCCCATGTACTGGGTTACCTACATGGTGTCGCTTTTCGCTAAGCTTCGCAGCTTAGTTAGCACGGAGCTTCGGTGATCCCTGACCCCATGTGCCGAATTGCAATCCTGCTGACGCACATGGTGTCGGATAGAGCACCGGAGCTACGTGGGATTGCATGCCCAGCTTTGGCGAATTGTGCCAAGAAGAGTTTAGTTGGTTAGAGAGTTGAAGTACGAGAGGGTAGTCTGTCAGAGAGAGTCGAAGGGTAGAGTCTTGAGTAGTGTTGTTATGTCCTAGTCCCCCTGTTCTCTGTACAAATAGTCCCTCTTAACTTTACCACTGTAATCTTCCCGAATATAGTTCAATAAATCCACCTTTCCCGAACATTACTCTAATTCCTGACGGATTTGATGCCCTGTCAGATTTAGACGTGACAATATGAACACTAGAAGGATGGCGGCTAACCAAAACAAACCGACCATGCCGTTTGCCCTCTAGGGAGCAACATGAACACTAGAATGATGGCGGCAAACCAAAACAAACCGATCCATGTTGTTGCCCTCTAGGAAGCAATATGAACAGTAGAAGGATGGCGGCTAACCAAAACAAACCGACCATGCTGTTTGCCCTCTAGGAAGCAACATGAACACTAGAATGATGGCGGCTAACCAAGCCAAACTCGCTCCTTACCCAACGGCCATACCACGCAGAATGTACCCAGACTCAAGGGGTTCGAAACTCAGTTTCCAGGTGTACGAATGCTACAAAAAATTTTGTAACCCTGACAAATTGCAGAGCTACAAGGGCTACAAATAGGCTACAATGTTACAAACCACGGTTACAAAATATAAAGTTTCAAAGCTTCACATATTATAAATAGCTATATTATAAAATTAGAATCTCGCTTACATAACAACAATATATGTTGTAGATTTCGATACCTGTTAAAAATAAAATCTGTGAAGCATAATTGCAAGTACACACTAGAAAAATGGGTCCCTAAAGTAGGTTAATTTTTTCTATCTAAAATCGGTAGTTGGCACTAAAAAAGCTGTACCTCTATCAAAAGATGTTTTGTTCCTTCTAAATGATGGGCATTCTTCACTTAAAACCGGTGGGTGTTTCCCGAAGTCGGAAAGCATCCCCCAGTTATTGGCAAGGCATTCTAAATTTTGGCAACCTTTCACAAAACACAGTAACCAATTCCTTAAATCAGTAGCAAATTCCCCATAATTTGACACTCATATTTTCCAAATTTCAGTATGCCCGAGGTTTGCCTTTGTACGTTTGCCTCGAGGTTTGCCTTTTGCCTTAGTTGACTTTGTACGACTTCAATACGTTTCCCGCTTCCTACTCTAATGTTTCCGACTTCGAACGTTTGTTTCTGACTAACTGACTTCCAGCGTGATATCGACAGGAACAATGACCCGACTCTACGTCTCTACGTGGTAGTGTAGATACAACCGAACAGACAGACGCACAAGTGTGCCGACTTTTTATCTTGTTTTTTTTTGTGAATTGTTTTTAATCTTTCCTGAAACTTTGTAATGATGGGAAAACAACGTGATTCCTTATATGTGCAAACTTAACGAGTGTTGAAGTCTCCTGAGTTCCACTAATGTAAAATGCATTGTCGTATGCATATGGCTAATGTTTGTATAGGAACATCTTAAAATAGGAATATCTTGTAATTATAAGTACGTTTGAAATTAGCGCAAGTTTAACTTGCAATTTGTGGCGTATTGTCATTGAAACAGGCATGGTTTGGATGATGAACCGCGATTCACTCCATTCGCGATTGACCCAAGGAAATACTCTACAATTTGCAGATTCCTGGGTTACTGTTTAGCATGTGGGGAGTAAAGTGAACAAGGGCCGAAGGGAAGGCTACTGGGTTACAAAACTACAAAATATGGTTACAAAATTAGAAAGTACGGTAATAAAGCTACAAACAACGGTTACAACGCTATAAAGTACGGTTGCAAAGCTAAAACTAAAGTTACAACGGTTATTGTAGTGCTACAAAGCTACAATCTATAATTGTTAAGTTATTCAGTCACAAGTGAAGTTACACGTGCTACAAAGAGATACAATTGTAACCGACTTTGCAGGGTGTACGAGGCTACAGTCAAGTTTCGAACCCCTTGCCCAGACTCGTCAAACTCGCTCCTTAGGCAGCAGAATCACTATTTCCACGGCGCCAATTGAAACTCTCAAGGTCGTTTTCATATGGAAGTTCGAACAAGGTTCATGTGAAAAGTTTGTTTGTTTTTTTTATTTGATCTTTATTTGATTTTTTTTTTTTTTTTTTTTTATTTTTTTATTCACGTCTAAAGAGCACCTCCCACGCGTCAATGTTTTCTGGGAGGCAGAGCAGCGAACTAAGGCTATAGGCCGAGCTAAGGTACACGAAAGCTTTAAGCCATAATTCCGTACAAGTACTCGGTGGCCTCATACTGCTTTTGAAGCTTTTAAGCTTTCAAACCGTCGTTAATGCTTGTAAACTCAGTTTGGTGCTGCAAAATCATGTCCAATCGTTACCTTAACAGCTGCCATCTTCTCGTCAAAGAATGTGAATTTGTCAACTGCATCATAAGCTGTGAAAACTTCCAAGGTAAGATCCGGTTTAGCTTCCAATACTGTCAGCAAGTTCACGATTCGACGTGATAATAGTATCGTACGAAAATTGAAAACTGTCAAATCCGAAAAATTAGGCGGCACTATGTGCACATCCGTCGATGAAAGGGCAAATTTGGCCTAGTAAAGCAAGGTCAAGTTTGGTTAGGTACGCTACGAAGGTCAAATTTTGAATTAGAAAGGTTAGAGAACTTGTCCAGTCGCCAAACAATCAATCTTGTATTAGGTTTCTTGTTTTGTCGCGCTTACCCAGGGCTCCAGATTTGCCCAAACAGATCTCTTACATGATTGGTGTGAGCAGATTCGTTCTGAACTGCAGCTTAGAAAGGAGCAGACTACGACCCTTGAACAGAAAACTAGAGAGCAGACTGATTCTTGTGAGCGGCTTGCAATCCGGTGAAGTCCTCCTGCCCGAAGGATGTCAATTTGGGAAGAATGGTTAATTTAACTAACTTCAGTATGTAGTTCCAAGGGCGATGTGATTCCTACAGGTGACGTAACTTATTGCTACGGTAGAACTAATCTCTTAACCTATGTTAAGAGTTGAAAATGTCGAAAAGAGTCAAAAATTTTGTCATGTGAGGGTGTCCGATGTTAGCTCCGTAACACCTTTCGACCTATGCCTAATCCCGTAGAGCGGGACTAGTTTAAATAAACTTGTCGACAATATCCGCTGGATGCATGTTTTTCTATTGAACAGGTAAGGCACAGGAGAAACCTAATTCTAACCAAGGTCAATTTGCGAGGTAATCCGGAATACGCTTAGTGGGAAATCCCTTCTAAACTCGCCGGAGAAATGAGCAGATTATTCAATTGAATGACCAGCTGCTTCAATTTTGATTGAGGAATTTAGAAAAGAACCATAATTTTTATAGATTTTCAAGTTTGTTACTTTTGTTCATTTTGTAGACAATAAACTGTAATTTCGTTCCTAATATCATGTTTTTGTTTTTCTTACATCATAAACAGTACACCTACAGTATGCTGTTTACTATACATGTGTACTATAGTGTACCTATAGTACACATGTAGGTAGACATTTCCCATTTTCATTGATTAGAATCGCCGCTGAATAGAATCAATATTCCCTTGACAAAGGTGATCACAAAAAGCGACATCTACTGTATTTTTATTGTCATGGTTCAAGTTTAACAGTTCAATAAGCAGATACGGTACCAGGTAGCACGCATATTATTGCAGTGTGGTTTTTGCAGTTAAAGGGAGGAAAATAGAAGCAAGTTTCAGTCATTTTCGCTTCGAAGATCATGTCTTTATCCAACCATTTTGGTGCTAGGGGAAAAGGATGTCATGGAGGTATGCGAGGAGACTGTGTTTAGAGCCGGAGTCGAGCCAGCAACCTTACTTCTCTCCATTTCACTTTCCGAAGCGGAGCCGTGTTGCGAGATGAAGCATACCTTAAGAATATGGATAGCCCTTTGGATTTTTTCTTTTAACATTCTCAAGACGTTCGGTTTACAGATGAGTATGAAAAAAATTAAAATGCCTTGCACCATATTCCACACGTCTGTCACGATGCTCCATTCTGGACCACCACAAACGAAGGTCACTACTTCCATGATCCACGACACGCCCATCAAAACAAATATGCGAAAGGATGTGAACAGCCTGATACAAGGATCCCCATTAAGTGAAATGAGCTTTCTTTGTTTTAACTTGTAAGAGTTTAATGGTATACCGATTGCGGATGTATTTCTTGGAGACGTTGGCTGCAGATGAAATGTTGTAGTAACAAATAGCGGCCCAGATGAAGTTTACGGTGTTCAGACTCACGAGGATTCCAATAGGAATGTAGAAATATGTAGCTAGTTCTGTGTAACCTTTTTGGAAAAAATCGGTTCATTCGAATGGAAAAGAAACAAAACAGTATCCTGCAGGGTAGGCATTCTTCACTCGCTTACCGACAAACCAGCATCGAGTTGACCAAACCTGGGTTTTATTACCCATAGTGGGAGTTTTTCTTCGGGGTACCATCGAATAAGTTGCGTAATCCCCTGGAAAAGTAAGGGAACACCCCAACCCAAGGCTGAGTAGTACAGACATTGACGAAGTTGCTTTTTGCCGCTTAGTTGTGTAGTCTGGGCATGTCTTGATTTTTGAACGAACAAGTTGAATCTCGGGATGAAAGTAAGAAGAGAAGAACTGATGTTACCTGAACATCTTCACTAGGTCCAGGGATATTATTGTCATCCATGTAAATGCCGCAAGGAAGAAGTAGTGCGTAAAACTAGCTTTTAACGAAAGTCAGATTATTTGCTTGGAAAAGAGCTTTCGATAAGAGGTTATACTGTACCAAGAATAACACAACCGGTATCGGACAAGTGACTTCCGTGGCGCTGCATGTAGCCCATTCCGAAGTACATTGCGCTCATGGATCCGACTAAACTCATCGTGTTCATGCCACCTTGTTTTCCGCGAAGTTTTGCGAGAAAGATGTAGACCAGGAATGTGGCCCCCAGAAAGCCAGCGGAAGTGAAAAGGAACCAAGGATAGATTTCTAACACAAGCAAAGTGTGCTTACTGTCTTCCGGTTCGCAAAAGTACGCTTTAATCTGTAAAGGATGGGAAAAATGACACGAGAGTATTAACCGGCATTAAAATCCAACATTTTCTTCGGATTCATAAAACCAAAGGAATTACCGTTGGTTCGCTGCCGTCTTTGATAAAGTATTCAATGCAATACTCATGGATTTCCTTATTTTTAGCCATATGATTAGGCGCCTTTAAGACTCCGGAATATTTCATTACGTAGAAATCATTTCGGTTTTGTACCAAGGAAATGTCCATTATGTAACTTAGGCATAAAAAGACAGTGGCTATGGAAAACGGGATGGCTGTCAGGAATTGCAGAACAGAAGACGGGTCTGTGTCGAGAAACGGAGTTGTATTAACTTCAGAAGATGTTGTGTCTACACTTAGCAGAGTAGTTGACTGGATCTAAGTGATTAACACTCTGGTTAGTGAACCAGAGTGTGCAGCTATATATACGAGACTACCGACCTCGCAACTGTTGTGGGATCAGGTTGACCTGATCCCACAAGGGCCGCAACATGTTTGGAATGCGAGTTACAACACTATGAGTCAAGATGGGTCAAGATCATGAAGGCCGCAACACATTTGGAATGCGAGTTACAACATTATGAGTCAAGATGGGTCAAGATCATGACAGTTGCCCCCTCTCTCATGGCGGACTCCGGACGCCAGTCAGTCTGATCCAGGGGCCAGGTTTCTGCGGAAAGCGTGAGTGGAAAGATCGTAGGAGATCCTTCAGATGATCCACGTGTTCGTGCGGTTCCCACGTAGATTCGGATGTTTGGTAGCCGGCCCATTTGACAAGATATTGTCCATGACGGTAACGTAGTCGAGAATCGAGGATGTCCTCCACTTCAAACTCCTGGTGACCATCGACTTCAAGCGGCGGTGGAGGTGGTATCACTCGACCAGGAATTGCCGAGTCCATGGCAGGTTCCAGGAGAGAGACATGAAAGACGGGGTGAATTCTCCAGGTAGCTGGTAACTGGAGTTTGTATGAACAGTTGCTTATTTTTCCCAGGATCTTGAAGGGACCTAGTCGTTTGTAGTCAAGCTTCTTGCTGGGCCTGTTTGTCTTGATGTTTTTTGCTAGTAGCCAGACTTTAGTCCCAGTGGCAAGTTCCAGGTCTTTCCTATGGGCATCTGCAAAATGCTTGTAGCGTTCCTGCGCTCTGGAAAGTTCCCGTTTTAGGTCATCCTGAATGCGTGATAGATCAGGCCAGATGTCAGAACTAGTTGAAACTTGCCGAAGGCTGGACATGCGAGGATGGTAACCGTAATTCGCGAAGAAGGGAGATTTCTTAATGGAGGCGTGGACGCTGTTGTTGTATGCAAATTCGGCAAACGGGAGCAGCGATACCCAGTTGTTCTGGTTATACGAGAGATAACAGCGCAAATACTGCTCCAAGACTTGGTTGATGCGCTCTGTTTGCCCATCAGACTCAGGATGGAAGGCCGTGGAAAGGTTACCTTGGATTCCTAGATCAGAACAGAAAGTTTTCCAGAACTTGGAGACAAACACAGAGCCACGATCAGAGACAATGCTGGAGGGCAGGCCATGAAGCTTGAAGATATGTTCTTTGAAGATTTTAGCCAGGCCGTCTGCGGTCGTGGTTGTATTGCAAGGCACGAAGTGAGCCATCTTAGTAAGCCGGCAGACCCAGACAGAAATTGCGTTATAACCTTCAGACGGAGGAAGGTCCGTTATGAAGTCGGTGGACAGATCACTCCAGGGCTGTTCAGGAATTGGAAGAGGTTGAAGCAGTCCGTGTGGCTTATGACGCGGAGCCTTAGCTCTGGCGCAGTCACAAGTGAAAACATAGTCTGCAACAAACTTCTTCATATTGGGCCACCAGTAATTGCGACTCACAAGCTCCATGGTCTTAGCAACCCCAAAGTGTCCAGCGGCTGGAGAGTCGTGAAGTTCTTTCAGGACTTGTAACCGTAAGCCATCAGTAGGGACGTAAAGGAGACCGTTCTTGAACAGTAATCCATCCTGTAGTTTAAACGATGAATCACGTCCAAGGTTTTCCAGGAGCGGGTCTTCCAGGGTGGCTGAACGCAGAGAGTCCAGAAAGTTGGTGTCAAATTCCTGAATTCCAGCAGAATATATCTGACTTGGGTCAAGAAGCCGCCTGAAATTGAAGGGATCTTTTCCTTTTTCGTGAACAACGTAATCAGATCGCCGTGAGAGCAGATCGGCCTTGGTATTACGTTTACCGGGAAGGTGGGTTAAAATGAAGTCAAACTCTGAAAAGAACAGAGACCATCTTGCCTGCCGTCTTGTGAGCTGTTTCGTTGTCATGAAATACTGCAGGTTTTTATGGTCGCACAAAACGGTCACAGGATGAGTGGCACCCAGAAGAAAATGTCGCCACTCCTTGAAGGCCTCGTAGACGGCAAGAAGTTCCTTATCATAGATCTCATAGTTTCGTTCAGCAGGATACATTTGTCTTGAAAAGAATGCAACCGGATGTAGTATCTTTTGTTCGTCATATTGAGACAGGACGGCACCAATAGCAAAGTCAGAGGCGTCCGTCTCCACGATGAACGGTTTATAAGAGTCCGGATCAATCATTACCGGCGGAGATGCAAAGGCATTCTTGAGATCTTGAAAGGCCTTGTCAGCCTCGGCACTCCAGACAAACTTCACGTCCTTCTTGAGTAATCTGGTGATAGGCGCTGCCAAGGCGGCGTAGTTCTGGATGAATCGGCGGTAAAAATTGGCAAAACCCAAAAAAAACTGAATATCATGCACGGATTTTGGAGCTGGCCAGTCCAGGATTTTTTCCACCTTTTTGACATCCATTGACACTCCCTGCGAGGTTATGACGTATCCCAAGTAGTCAATTTTGTTGGAGAAGAACTGGCATTTCTCTAGCTTGCAGTACAGTTTGTACTTGCGAAGCCGTTCAAGGACGGTTCTCAAATGCTGTCCATGCTCTTCAACTGAACTCGAGAATACCAGGATGTCGTCCAGGTACACGATGACGAACTTGTCCAAGCAGTCGCGGAAGATGTCGTTCATTAAGTGCTGGAATACCGCTGGGGCGTTAGACAAACCGTAGGGCATTACGAGGTATTCAAAGTGTCCAAATCGGGTCCTAAAAGCCGTTTTCCACTCCTCGCCCTTCTTTACACGTACCAAGTTGTAGGCTCCCCGAAGATCTAGAGCAGAGAACACCTTTGCCTTGGACAGAGTCTTGATGAGTTCCGAGATTAGGGGCAGAGGATAGCGATTCTTGATGGTGACCTTGTTGAGCCCTCTGTAGTCTACACAAAGTCGCAGCGAACCGTCTTTCTTCTTGACGAAGAAACAAGGAGCTCCGGCTGGTGAAGAACTGTGCCTGATGAATCCTTTTTTCAGATGTTCATTGACGTATTCCTCCATAGCCTTGGACTCGGCTTCGGTCAGATTGTAAATTCTCCCGTAAGGTACAGTTGCTCCAGGTTGCAGTGGGATGTCACAGTCATAGGGTCGATGTTCAGGAAGAAGATCTGCATTTTGCTTGGAAAACACGTCAGGAAATTCTTTTAGCAGATTCTGAGCTTGTTTGGGGATCGCTAAATTATTACTGGGCAGCGGGTCAATATGAGGGTACCACTGCTGGTGTATCTCCTCCATGGTTTTAATTTTCAAGGTACCGTTGATCAGCTGTACGTAAGCCAAGCCGACTTGAGAAGAATCGTCTCGGTTGGCGCAGGTTGAAAAAGACGGGCCATCAATCATTGAGATTGAAACCCGCGGTGGCGACGGAGCTACAGGTACAGGAGCAGGTAAGTTGACAGAGCGAAGTTTGGTAGTGGATGGGGGTGACCACGTCTTCGAAACCGGGTACCCCTTTACAGATTCCTTGACAGAGACGCAGTATGTCAGACAGTGCTCCGAGCTGAAGTCCACGCTATAGTTGTTCCAGTCTATCACAGGGTTATGCGTAGCTAGCCAGGAGAATCCCAGGATTATTGGATGTGGAGACGAAGTGACCAGGAAGCTAATGGTCTCCACGTGATTTCCAATACAGAGTTGTAAAGGTATAGTCTCCTGCGTGACCAAACCAGCGCTTGACGGCTTGCCATCGGCTAGCGTCACTTGAACAGATTTTGTTAGAGGTACGACAGGAATCTTGTACATCTTTACCAGATCAGAGTCCATGAAGCTTGTATCAGCTCCTGAATCCACGAACAGAGGTTGTTGTATTTCGGTAGCGCCGAGCTTCAATATACCGGGCAGAAGTAATTTTCCTTTTGATTCTGGTTGCTGAGATTGCAGTCGAAGTGCAGGAACAGAAGGCGTGTTAGCTGGTCGAGGGCGGATCAGTGAACCGCTAACAGGATTTACTGATCCAACTCGTTTCCCGGTTGCTGAGGCTTTTGCTGAGAACCGAACCTTGCCGTCTTGACAGGGCAAGATAATTTACTATGACCGGGCTGGCCACAGTAAAAACACAAACTATTCAGACGACGTCGATCTCGCTCAGACATTGTCAACGGCTGGTGCTTGGCCGCGTCAATTTCCATCGGAGTAGCAGACGGCACTGGAGCGGTTGCCCATCTTCGCGAAGAATTACCAAGCTCTTGTCGATGCTCAAAGAGTCTGTTGTCTACCTGGATAGCGACAGTGATGGCCTCGTCCAAAGTAGTAGGGACCTTGTGTTGTAGCAGCATGTCCTTAACTTCAGCGGACAGACCCATTCAAAAGTGGTGAATAAGGGCGGAGTCGTTCCACTGGAGGTCAGAAGCTAGCTGCCTGAATTCTGCAGCATACGAAGAAACAGGTTTTTTTCCTTGTTGGAGGCGACTTAACTTTGAAGCAGCGAGAACTGATCGGTCCGGTTCATCAAAGGCAGAGACGAAAATTTCTTTAAAGGCAGCGTAGTTATCCAAAATGGGATCTCTCTTCTCTAGGTAAGGCGAAAACCAGGCCAGGGACTTACCGGTAAGGAGAGTTCCTATTACGCCTACCTTGAGACTATCGGTGGCATACCGTTAAGGATTTAGGAGAAATACCAACTCAATCTGATTCAGGAAGCCCCTGGAGAAACGTCTATCCCCGTTGAATTTTTCTGGTAAATTCACCTTAGGCTCAGCTCTAAGAGAGGTCGCGGCGATTCCCTGGTTCGAGCTCAGAAGCTGTGCCCTTAGAGTCTGGTTCTCTAACTCGAGACGCTGAAGCCTTTCCAAGATTTTTTGAACAGCAACAGCAGACTGGTCCATTTCAGGAGAGTGTTAAGCTGTCAGGAATTGCAGAACCGAAGACGGGTCTGTGTCGAGAAACGGAGTTGTATTAACTTCAGAAGATGTTGTGTCTACACTTAGCAGAGTAGTTGACTGGATCTAAGTGATTAACACTCTGGTTAGTGAACCAGAGTGTGCAGCTATATATACGAGACTACCGACCTCGCAACTGTTGTGGGATCAGGTTGACCTGATCCCACAAGGGCCGCAACATGTTTGGAATGCGAGTTACAACACTATGAGTCAAGATGGGTCAAGATCATGAAGGCCGCAACACATTTGGAATGCGAGTTACAACATTATGAGTCAAGATGGGTCAAGATCATGACAATGGCTAAGTAATCGGTTATGAGGGAAACGTCGCCGTTGCTGTCCATGACCCAAATGGGCATTTCACTTAACGTTAGATTTTCGAATTTTTGGCATGACTTCGTAGTGCTATTTATGAAATACCCATCGGAACAACACGTTTTGACGCAGGGCTTAGTTGCACAAGGATTGCAGACTTTAGCCATAAGCGGGTAGTTTTCTAGTTTTTCTTGCTCCGTCAAGTGGGTTTCGTTTTCTAATTCATCGATGCAGTATTCGCCATAATGAAATTCGGTTTTCATTATCACGGGTGGGTCCGTAATTAACAAGGTTGATGCGTGGGATACTACCAGGCTCTCTGAATCATTCGAATCCGCGTATCCCACAATCGTCCTTAGTTCACTTCCATTGCATTGAATGTCCTTGTTGGGAAATTCTTCGATGAAGGTAGAATTAAGTAAGTAGTAGGTATAAGTCGAACTGGTCACATAAGGAATATGTAGAGAGGTGTTGCGATTCCTGGCTTGAACAGATGGCAGCGTGCAATTGCCATTGGAATGCAAAAACTGGCCAGCTGGACAACACTTCGGGATTGATACTTTCAATTCTAAACAAGCAACTACTACAGTGCTTTGGGTACTGTTGTCAAAATCAAAGAAAAACTTGTGCGTACTGAGGGAGATGTTTTCTGACATTTCGTGTCGGATCAGTTGTCCCTCTGCTAAGGTAAAATTGTCCTTGTTAAATGTAAAAATTTGCCTTTCAGTATATTCTGGGCAGTTGTTGCCGTAAATGATTTCGATGCTTTCCGGATCAGAAGAGGTGAAACTGCGTAGTACCTTTTCGATAGTAACAGCTTGTTCGTCGGAGTCGCTTAGTTGCGAAAACCGTGATCGGACGTGTTTTTTTGTGCTCTTGTGAGTTTAGTACAAAACCAATTCACCCATTTGCCTAGAACCAATCTATCCACTGCTTTCTCCTTTCATGGAGGATTGGGATGACCCTAATCCATGGACTTATCTATGTATTAAATGTGATAAACCATTTAAAAAGAGTCACAACACTCAAAAATATTGTGCTAAGTGCGCTCCACGCAGAAGAAATAGCCATGAAGAACCGATACCTGGTCCTTCCAAAAGAAAAGAGGATTTTTCTATCCTAGAGGCAGAAGGTCCCACGAAACAAACAAAGCACGACAAATCGCTTCCCCCAAATACTACCAACTCTGAAGCTCCTATACTTACTACCCCCACTCTAATGGAATCTGATCCCCTCCCCCCCCCCCTTCCCTCTACCTCAGACACCCCCCGCCTAAAGGATAGTACCAACCCTCCCTTCTACTCAACTCGGATATTTGTAACATCATTTCCGAACTCAAGAATGAGTTAGCTAACATCAAGCCTATGGCAGAACTAGTTCCACAACTTATTGAAGAAATTCAACATCTAAGAATGGAACTTAAAGCGCACCAAGCTTTTCCAAATACGAGTTCGTCGAAGACCACTTCCTTCGCGGAAATTGTCAAAAGCAAAATGCCTACCAACCATGAACCCCATAGCAATAAACCCCCACTGACAATTCCCATGGTTTTAGATAAAGATATGGAATTCTCTATCATCATCGAACAAGAAGATGACAATAAAAGGAAAGAATCTCTCACCCGCAAACAACTCCTCGAAACTTTCGAAGATGATTTGACTAAAGTTGCTCCAAATATCCCTAAGCCAGCCCTCATCCGCAAGACGAACTCCAACAGACTACAGGTCGTATATGCTTCACAAGATGAAAAAAAGAAAGCAGAGTCAGGTTTGAGCTCAATCAATCTGCCAAAATTGGGCCCTGTTCATGTGTTCAAACGAAAGGAGAATAACAAAATTGTTGTCCATCAAATTCCCCGCTCCGAAACACTCCAAACAATTACCGAACATCTTAATGAAAAAAACGACAAAACACTTGGAATTTCCTTCAAGGTCAACGACATAAACTGGCTTACCCCCAATACTGGAAAGGCATTTGGCTCCTTAATCATTAATGCTACCACCCCGGCCATTAAAGCAAAAATCCTAAAGCAAGCCTATCTTCTTGCTTTTAATCGTCTAACCCCTGTCGAAGATTACCATGCGTTAAACGTTCTTCAATGCTTCAAGTGCCAAAAATATGGACATATGGCTTCTAGATGTCCTTCACCAACACAGATCTGCGCTAAATGCTCTGGACAACACCCGCTAAAGACCTGTAACTCGAACAACCAAAAATGCCCTAATTGTGGTGGGAATCATGCTTCCATGCACAAAGATTGTCCCGTGCGCCAAGAATACCTGAAAAACCTTCCAAAAAACCATCAATGTTAGGCGTAACCTCACGTCCTCAGGTACCCAATTCCGCCACTAATATAAAATCCACTCGTTTTATAATCCATAATATCAGAAAAAGCTATAACCAATTATTGGAGTCAACGAAAGAAGCGGCCACTCAATTTGCAGATGCACTAATTATACTAGAACCCCCGCAAAATTTGTCTAGTCCAATCCTCCAAAGTTACCACGTATACCCCCCTAAAACGGATTATAAAGGAATAACTGCACTTAAAAACCCAAACGCATCTCAACTACAAATAATAGTAGTTCGAGAATTATATTGTGTAATCAAATTCACCCCACGAAGGAATCTTCCTCCTTTTATCATTGTTGGAATTTACCGAAGACACGTGCAAGACATTCAAGTCATTTTAGACGAAATATGGATCAAATACTCAAAATTATCCCCACATTTAATTATTACAGGCGACTTTAACGCCCACCACTGGGCTTGGGAAAAAAAGTCTCCAGACAAAGCCGGAATAAATCTTCATGAATTCATTCAAAAAAACAACTTAACAATCTTGAACGAGTGGAACACACCCACTTACGAAAATGAAAGGGGAAGCTCCTCTACGCTTGATCTAACACTGGTAACACCAGCATCCCTCCCTTTCCTAAGACACTCATTACTTAAGAACGACGACTTCATTAATGAATCCGACCATGAAGCTATTCTTCTGGAATTCGACTTTCCTCCTGAAAACGATACGCACTGGATTTGGAACTATAAAAAGGCTGATTGGGAAAAATTAAATGGTCTTCTTTCGATGGAGATAGAACAAAACTCTTCCCTTTTTTCGAATATACAAGGCATCGTCAGCCTAGATCGAGCTACGAAACTACTATCAGAAGTGATCTCAAATGCTCTAGAAAAATGTATCCCCAAGATCTTATTGACGGAAAAGAAGAATCCCTGGTGGAATACCGAACTAGCTAAGCTACGTAAAGAAGCAGCCATTCGACTGAAAATATTCAAATCAGCTAGATCCTCTTTAAATCAACTCCTTTGGAAAAAAGCGAGAAATCTTTACACACAAAAGTGTCGGGAGAGTAAAAATAAATATTGGAATAAAAAACTTCACACCGCGAACAACAAAATACTCTGGAATCTGGACAGAAGAAGACGCAATCTGCAAACTTCAGCCAGACTCGATCAACTTACTAATGATGATGGGAATGAATTTGATAGCGAAATGTGCAAATTAAACTATCTAGCTAAAAGTTTATTTTCTACATCAGAAAAACCAATTGAAATCAATTACAAAATATATTCAAAAGAAGAAAACACTTCTACGATCTCTTATGAAGAAGTATCGGAAATTGTCAAGAAATTACCTCTCATCAAAGCCCCGGGAAATGATAATATACAACCTATTGTTATTAAAAACACGTGGAGAGTGATTGGTCACACTGTAGTTTCTCTTTTCAATGTTTCCTTAAATTTTAGTTATTTCCCTAGTGTATGGAAAATAGGTAAAGTAATCCCTATCCCTAAGCCCAATAAAGCTGACTACTCAACATACAAAAGTTTTCGCCCTATCACCCTTTTGCCCACAATTGGGAAAATCCTGGAAAAGACAATAACTCAAAAAGTTCTACTCTTTATAGAATCCAATCATCTCCTATCAAACAGTCAGTGGGGATTTCGCGCACTAAGATCAACCACCGACGCAATGATGGAGCTAAGTGATCAAATTCTCAAAGGTTTTAATAACCGTAACGTCACGTCAGCCCTGTTGTTAGATATTGAAGGTGCATTTGACAATGTGAACCACAAAAAACTTCTACAAATTACAAAAAAGAAGGGACTCAACCCCATTATAATTAAGTGGCTTAAAAGTTTTCTATCTGAACGCCAAATTTATTTTCAACATGATAATACCACAAGCCAATGCTATTACGTATCCAAGGGTGTTCCTCAGGGCTCCCCTTTATCCCCAATTTTGTTCCTTTTATATATAGATGGCGCCCTTAACCTACTAAGAAGCAAACGTATCCGAGTAAGAGCTTTCGCCGATGATCTACTGCTTGCTGTGACAGGATCATCTGGACAAATAAACGTCAGATTGCTGAGTAGTGCCATTAAATCACTAGAAAAATGGAGCATTAATGTAAAACTCAAGTTCAACCGCAAGAAAACAGAATTAATCCATTTTTCGAGGAAGCAACTACCAGAAAATACTCCGCTTCATTGGGGAGAAACTACCATTATCCCGCAAACACAAATTCGATACCTTGGCCTCATATATAACAACAGATTAACTTGGACTAGCCATGTGGCACAAATATCTTCCGAAGCTAATAAAACACTGCAGCGAATAAAAAAGCTGTCACATGATTTCAAAGCAATCGAAGCTAACCAAATAAGAACTTTGACATTAGCTACGGTTTACTCGAAAATGTTATACGGATTCCCGGCATGGTGTAATTATAATGTATCCAGCTCCTCCCCTTTAAAACTTATCCATCGCCAAACGTTATTAACAATAACAGGAGCCCTTAAAACATCTCCAACAAGTTCACTTGAAGTTGAAAGTGGTATTCTCCCTTTAGATCTCTTGTTAAAACATAGACTACTCAAATATGCACTGTCAAAACCACTCCCAACTCCACAAACAGAATTTCTAGTTAAACACCCAAAATATACCCCATGTTCAATCCTAATTGAGAAATATGTATCGTCTCTAAATTTACCATTAATTTCTTCAAAGAAACTCCCTACGGAACTTAAAAAATACTTTCAGCAAATTTGGACTGCAAAATGGAATGAAAGCGTCTCCCCCCTACACAATTTAGGAGTCACTCCTTCATATAAACCAATATGTAAACTCAATTCTGACAGGTCCAATATTTCTACTATGATTAAACTTAGATGTGCACATTTCCCAACCCGATGTTACCTTCACAAAATTAAAAAAATAGATAAGCCTATCTGCCCCTGTTCCGATCACACTAAACAAGATTTACAACATATATTTTTCCACTGTAGATGGCTAAACAAAATAAGAGCAGTACTACTAAGGCAACTTTCCAAATTAAAGATACATTTTAATGCAAACCTTTTCCTTTGCAATCCCAAAGCCTTCCCGGCAATAGTTTCTTTTGTTAACAACGCAACTTACCTCCTCAAAGAAGCTAGAGCCATTTTATAGTTCGCTATAATTGGCCCAATGTAATAAGTCCTATACCAAAATATGTATGTACTTAGAACTTTAAGCCAGCAAAGAGCAAACGCTCACGCTGGTAGTATAAATAAAATAAAAAAAAAAAAAAAAAAAAAAAAACAGCTTGTTCGTCATCTTGATTTTCATCTGCAATGAATTGATTGAATTTGCATAAAGAATACGCATCTCTATCAAACGTGAAACCCATAGGACAACACTTGCGGTACCAATTTGTTGTATTGCATTGTGTTGGCGTATTGTGTTGAGTGTATTCAAGTTGGGATCGACAGACTAATGCGCGCGGGTTTGCCTAAAAAGAATACAATTTAATTTAAAGTGAACTGTAGTATGGGATTGGAGTTTTACCCTCTCATATGGGTCACTTTGAAAGGCCTTGTCTATGCAGTACTCGGAAGTAAGGATTGGATTGTCTCCGTTTTGGACAAGTAGGTAGGAATGCCCCATGTCGTCAATACCAATTTGCTCATATTCTATTTGAATAAGCTCCGTTGCGTAAGTAAGGTTTAAGGACGATAATCCGTTCGGCTGCTCGTTTGGGGCGGTTTCGGCGTACTGGCCTGGAACACATTTGAACTCTGGCTCAAGCTCAAGGACTTCGTTTGAAGCGCAACAACTTAAGAGCTTCTGTTGTAGGGTCACTTGCTAACACTCGGGTCACTATTAAAATAGAAATTAGTGTAAACCAGTCCATCCTCCTTTCGGAATCTTATTTTCTTAGAACTTGAGACAAAAAATTGAACTGATTACAGCCCCAAAATCAGCCTATATCACCAAGTCCTTGAGTATACACGAGCTTCACTTGACCAAAATGCTTTTCAACTGAACTGCCTCTGTAGGACGTTTATAATGTTAGAAGGGTCGAGAAAAAACACTTGTTCCCCATTCTTGCCAGAAACTGGTTTGTGGTCATTATGATGCAAGATGAACCCCGGATGCAAACTCGCATGGCAACTTTTTCTTCTATCAATGGAAGCTTTGCCATGCGTAGCTATCTATATTTCTTGTGGTTGTTCTAAACAGCGGGTAAGCAGCTCAATTTGCAAAGACCATGTCGCAATCCATAAGTTCGTTTCTATACAAAATTGATTCAAATGTCGAAATTGGCGTAGATAACCTACCGTTTGGATTAACATTTCGCACCTTCTAAATTCTTCTTCAAATTCTCTACTTTCTTTACCTTCGACAGCGATTTCTTTTTACGTTTACGTTTATCGCTCTTGATTCTTGACTCTTGATTTCTTCCTCTGCCGCTTTCAGAACGTTTTCTTCCAAGTTTGTGAGGTGACGCCTGTAAGGAGTAGAATTAGTAATAGTACAAATTTAAATCTCGATGACGATATACTAAGAAGAGTAAATAGTTTAACACTTAACATCCGATAAACACGGTTAACCATAAATGTAAAGGACAACGTAAAGACATCTCTCGTGCCGAGGCCAGAACCCTCGTGAATGTCTATACGTAGTCCAAAGGTAATCTTAAGTTCCGAAGCCCAACGACGCAAGAAAAAGCAAAACAGCGATGTCAACACAAGGACACAACCCAAGCCTAATAATAAACCAATTGAGGCCACGGAAGTACAAGACACCCGGAAGGGCAAGAATAAACCATTGAGGCCAAGAAAACAACCGAAGCGCACCTCGATACCGATGTCCAACTGGCCTATAAGTACGGACCCACCAGATGACAACAGTCAGTCTACTCTCTGTCTCAGCCCGTAGGACCAGTTCACCCGCTGTTTCGGACACAATCGACCCGACCTCTCCCCTGTCCCACCTCTCTAAACCTGTGCCGACCCCGCTGATAGTTAGAGTGGAATACACAGAATAAACTGACTATCACACGCCAATGAAAGTAAACTAGCATTGGTTTGCCCTCGTCAGTTACAAAACCGCTCCATTTTTGAGACGGATTTCCATGGGCTTTCTTCTCGACTTGGACAGGCATTCTATTGGAGTACGATGATCAAATAGGATCATTAGGATGAGGTTATTATATTATAAATGTTATTATATTATATTAAAACCCCGTCTCCGAAAGTTCCCGTCTCTGCCGGCAACTGGTTTTTGGTCATTAAAATGCAAGGTGTACCGCGGGTGCAAACTCGCATGGCAACTTTTTTGAAGCTTTGCCACCGAGGAAAAGGTCTCTGCGTACACTTTCAAAACTTCCCCGCACAATAGATTCTTACAGGATCTGTCCTTGGGAGACTCGAGTTAATCTATAGGTATTGGTATAAGTATTCACTGTATCTACATCTATACATTGCAAAAGTCCATTACTGACAGCTGTAATGACACAAGTCATTGACACTATTTACGTCGTGTTAATTATGTAAGCCTATATTTCCTATCCCGTGCAACTTGTTGGTATGCGCACTCGCGCAAGTATACATAACTAATAAATGAATGGTCCCAGACAAAAAGGGTCGGAAAGAGAGCAGAGTTTATTACAGGTGGGTTGGAATATGAGTTCCGCAAACAGATGGCCAAGTCCATGGATCTAGGTTGTCACGTGACCTTGAAGCATTTTGTCTCTACCCTTTTTCAAAAAAGAAAATATACACTGGTGTGATAGTCAGATTATTCAATGTATTTCACTTCTGCTATCAGCGGGGCCAGTACAGGTTTAGAGAGGAGGGACAGGGGAGGGGTCGGGTCGATCGGGCTTCGGGTTAGGGCTTCGCTGGCTTCGGGTGGGTTCGGTCTCGATAGACGGTGATGGCGGCTGCGGACTGCTGGGGGGGGGGAATGGGGGAATTGCTCGGCGGACGGGTATCCTTGGCAAGAAACCGTCCGCCGAGCAAGGAACACGGAGGGGAACTGGTGTTATGGGGACTGAGACGAGGGGTGAACTGCGTGCTGTTGTTATCCGGTGGGTCCGTATTTATAGGCCAGTTGGACATCGGTATCGAGGTGCGCTTCGGTTGTTTTTACCTTCCGTGGCCTCAATTAGTTTATTAGGCTTGGGTTGTGACCTCGGGTTCGTCTACCCTCCTTGGCCTCAAGTGATCTTAGGCTTGGGTTGTGTCCTTGGGTTGGCATCGCTGTTTTGCTTCTTGGGCTTCGGAACTTAAGATTACCTTTGGACTGCGTATAGACATTCACGAGGGTTCTGGCCTCGGCACGAGAGATGTCTTTACGTTGTCCTTTACATTTACGGTCAACAGTGTTTATCGTATATTCAGTGTTAATCTCTTAACTCTGCATAGTATATTGTTATCGAGCTTTAAATCCATACCACCACTAATTCCACTCCTTACATCCCTCCACCCATTGAAAAAGTTGCCGTCCCGGCAACAGGATTCGTCCTTCCGTGGCAAAGGGCACACACCTCCCCTTGTAACTGCACCAATCCCACGAAAATCCACGCAAAACCTCCGTGCACCATCCCTCTCCCCAACAAAAACTACTGGCGCCCCCCACGGAGAGGAAGAAGGTCTAATGACACCTCTATGCAACACCCCGTCCACATGCTGTCTAACAACTGCTTCCCGCGCTTCTGGCCCCCTGTACGGACGTTGGCAGACAGGATTGGAACCTCCGGTGTGAATGGCATGTTCAACAAGTTTTGTACGGCCTAAATCGTTATCATCTTTTGCAAAAATATCCCGAAATTCAATTAATAATTTTAATAGCTCATCCCTGTGCGAAGGGGTAACATTAGACAGATCGAAGTTCTCGAGTAACGGATACTCTGTACTTGGGAGTGAGTGCACTGCTGCAATCACGGACACTCTGGCGTTACAAACTCTTCCTATAACTGTGTTTCGTTTCAACACAGCATCGTTAGGACCATTATTCCAAAACGAGACTGGGATTTTACCGCATCCCTTTCCTATTACGATTGCTGGTTCGCTACAAACGAATTCGTCGTCTAGCTGAACAGGCTAAAAAATAATTTCCGCTCCATGCGAGTTATCGTGCTCGGATTTGGCAGTAGCAATGACTACTGTACACGGGTATTTTCACTTGCTTATGCAGTTGCACTCTGGAACTGTTCCTTGCAAGGCCTACCACATTAATCTCATTTCCATTGACGCGCCGTCAATAACTATCCTCTGGCTCTGAATCGCATCCATACCGAGGATGATGTCGTGAGCTAACTCTCCTGCTACGTAACATTCAACTTTGAATTTACGGCCTTGAATTTCAAAAGGTAATTCATAACAACCGAAGACATTCAGGTTCTCTCCTGTTACTGATTTCAAGATTGTATCAGTTTGAACTGGCTTTCCTGCAATGTCCGGTGTCAGCAAATTAAACGCTTGCTTATTCATAACTTTAACGCCTGCACCTGTGTCAACTAAACATCTGAATGGGATTGATCTTATAATAACTTTTGTAAAAAAAAAAATTCTACCGGGAGGTCTCTTAAAAAGGTTTTTTTTTTCTCCTCCTACCTGGTGTTACGGGGTTCGAGGTGTGCAACTTTGGTCTGGTGACTTACCTCCGTGCCGATAGTTTAGGGGGAGTACATGAGGACGCCCAGGTCGTTTGGCAGACCGAAGTGGTCGGGTCTTGGTAGTCCGTGGTCCGGGAGTACTTGCCGCTCGAACCCTTCCAGAAGGATTACGCTGGTTTTGTACGGGAGCGTATTAAGAACGGTTGGTTTTGGTGGCGGGTGCACGTCCGGGTGGTCGTGTCCCAGGCCTTGCACGCTCTCATAATGCATGAGAGCGTTGGCGTACGGGCAGTCGTCCAGTATGTGGCGCATGTACGCCTCCGTCGGGATGTGATGAGCCGCATCGAACCCACAGACGTGCAGGCCCGTACCTACCAACGAATCCTCGTTGGTTTTGCGGCACTCAGCGAGGTGTTCTGTCGCCTCCGCTAGCATGAAGCTATCTCCGTAAGCGTAGGGGCAGATGTATTCGGGGAGTTTGGGGGTTTTGATGCGGGTGGGCGTGGAAGCTTGTTTTTTTTTCGGTTTCGGAGGACGTGGGGTCGAAGAGACGCTGCCACCAGTGTGATAGTCAGATTATTCAATGTATTTCACTTCTGCTATCAGCGGGGCCAGTACAGGTTTAGAGAGGAGGGACAGGGGAGGGGTCGGGTCGATCGGGCTTCGGGTTAGGGCTTCGCTGGCTTCGGGTGGTTCGGTCTCGATAGACGGTGATGGCGGCTGCGGACTGCTGGGGGGGGGGGGGAATGGGGGAATTGCTCGGCGGACGGGTATCCTTTTCAAGGAACCGTCCGCCGAGCAAGGAACACGGAGGGGAACTGGTGTTACGGGGACTGAGACGAGGGGTGAACTGCGTGCTGTTGTTATCCGGTGGGTCCGTATTTATAGGCCAGTTGGACATCGGTATCGAGGTGCGCTTCGGTTGTTTTTACCTTCCGTGGCCTCAATTAGTTTATTAGGCTTGGGTTGTGACCTCGGGTTCGTCTACCCTCCTTGGCCTCAAGTGATCTTAGGCTTGGGTTGTGTCCTTGGGTTGGCATCGCTGTTTTGCTTCTTGGGCTTCGGAACTTAAGATTACCTTTGGACTGCGTATAGACATTCACGAGGGTTCTGGCCTCGGCACGAGAGATGTCTTTACGTTGTCCTTTACATTTATGGTCAACAGTGTTTATCGTATATTCAGTGTTAATCTCTTTACTCTGCATAGTATATTGTTATCGAGCTTTAAATCCATACCACCACTAATTCCACTCCTTACACTGGATTGAAAACCACTGATGCCTGGCTTTGATATTTTTATGTAGACTAAAGGGTTTTCCTGGCTTTAGCAGTAAACTAAAGGGTTTGCTTTTAATTGATTTATGTATTAAGGTAGGATCGATGAAAAGAGAGAACAGAATGTGAACCTTGTTTCACAGGTGGGGTTAAAATAATAGTAGAAAGAGATAGAATACCTAAGAGAGTTTGGTTTAGACTCGAATTCTGGACAGGAGCTGCAGTTAATACTTATACTTATGATACAGTGAATAAGTATACTTGTATGATACAGTAAATACTTCTACGACCACAGTATAGAGGTTTCTGTATGGTAACAGGGGTATCTTCCAATGTTAAGGTTTTCTGAGGACCTTCTCGGTCCCCAGAGTAATATTCAGCTAAAAGGACAGAAGACGAAAGGGTACATTCGCAAACCTCCCAGTGCAGCTCAAAAAAGGTCACAACGGTTTACAAAGCGCGTAATTTAAATCTTATGCTTTAAACTGTGTGAGCTTAAAATAAAAGATGAATTAACTAGGTCAAAGCACAACACGTATACACCTTATAGACTATTTCGCGTTACCCAGGCTGCACCACGAGGAGGCAGTCTATTTTGCAACCCATACATAGGTGTTTTATAGTATACAGGTTTAACCCCATATACTATAAAATATCCATGTATATTAATGTCTATATGTGTTGTTATGACTATTTATGTCTACATACGAGTTATCCATTACATTAGTACTTTACAACTATTCCTAAATATTACTAACTTTTGCAAGTTTAGTATTTTTCCAAAAACACTTTCAAATGCGCTCGTTGCCGGTAGGACCCTACGTAAGCCCAAAACTCCCTAGAGTGCCCGAGAGAAAGGTCACCAGTCCCCCGTTTTATGAATGTTTTGTTCTCTTCTCGAACCCTTTTTCTAGTAGATTAGGAATGCCTACATGGGGGTACATGGCACAGTCTGGGAGTCCATCCCCCATATAAGCCTTCGTACCCTCACATCCTCTTGGGACCGAGAGATTTGTGAGGAAACCTTAACATTGGAAGGATACCCCAGTTACCATACTGTGTAAACCTCTATACTGTGTCTACGACTACCTAGAGATTAAGTCGAGTCTCCCAAGGACAGATCCTGTAATAAATCTATTGTGTGGGGAAGTTTGAAACGTCAAATTGCCATCCGTTTTGAACTTAGGATACCTAAAAATAAAAGTTCATCACTATGAACCAAGCGAAACAAAGCTACAGTGAGGTATTACAAGGTAAGAAAAAGGAAAAAGAGAGACAAACAAATCGAGAGGAAAGGCAAGAAGACGAAGAGAAGCCAGAAGATGAAAAAGAGACAGCTGATTTGGGGAACTGGGTAGGAGGATTGGTCGGAAACATAATTTCAGTAGTTTTGACAGGAGGGAAATGGGAAGAAATCTGCAAGGAAGTACACAATGTTATTAGGAATGAAAACTTTATACAACAAATAGTAACATGGATTGCGAGGGCATAAACCTTTTATTTTGGAATGCCAGGAGCATAAGGGCCAATGTTGATTCTTTAACAGCCTATTTAAGTGATTTAAACATGAGAATAGATGTTATTTTTTATTTGTGAAAAATGGCTAAAAGAAGGGGTGAAAATTAATTTAAGAGGTTACGACGAATATAGAGTAGACAGAAAAGGAGACAGAGGGGGAATAATCCTATTCTGGGTTAAAGAAGGTATTCAGTGGGAGAAAGTAAATATCAAAAGATACAATAACGGGGCCTTAGAATTTATAGGAATAAAAGTATTGGGAAAAGGAAATAAGCTTTATTTAGCTAGGCTATACGTACAGGAAAAAGATAAAGAACACCGAATCACAATAGCAGAATATCAACATTATATGGGACAAATTGGGAAAGGAAACAGTTTTTTTGAATGGGAGATTTTAATTCTCATCACAGCATGTGGGGTAGCCGAATATCGGATAGGAGAGGAAGAATCCTTTTGATTTTCTAGAGGAATGGGAGGAGCTCAAATTAGTGACAAGAAAAGGAAGTGAGACATATATTGGAGGAAACGGCAGAAACTCTACACTAGATCTAACTTTCGCGGCACCAGATTTAGTAACAGAAACAACGGCCAGAAATGGGGCACCTTTACTTAGCGACCACTTACCGCAGTTAGTTCAGATTCAAGAAAAATTAGTCACAACATATGAAACCTATACATATAAATGGATTTTTCAAAAGGCAAATTGGCAAAGTTTAGTAGAAGAGCTAAAGGGAACACATCCAAAACATAATAGAAAACGGATCGTTAGAAGAAAAATAGAATAAATATTATTCTATTGAATTTTATTTTAACTCATTAATTTTATAACTAATAAAATAATTTAACTGTAAAATAATAATTTAACTGCGCTCTCTGAAATTGATGGGAATCGGAGGAGATTTTTAATTAATTTGAAAAAATTTCTTTGTAGAGAGTTAAAATGGTATTTTAGCAAAAGGTTTAACACAAGCCATTTCTTTATGTACTGGCCATGAGTCGTTAGCGATTCTAAATTAATAACAAATTGACAAAAACGATGGATTACTTGCCATGTAATTGGCCCTGTTGTTCGGTAACAGGGGTGGCACGATTTCTTACGAAGCGTTGACTATTTCCTCAAGTTGCTGCTGTAAATTGACGACTAGCAAAAAAATCCAATATATATCTTGTTCGGCTTTTTCTTTTTCGTACCCAAACATGAATACCTGAAAAACACGCGGCTATTAGGCAAAACGTATTCCTTAACCTCTTCTTCTTCTCCATGTAACGACCAAAATCACGTTGGCATCAATAAACCGATTTCCGTACCTTCAGAGCGACATTTCTGAGAGATCTGTTTCCACATTGGAAGCCAGTTTTGACGAAAAAGCTTTCAAGGATAGTCCTGCCCACTTCTTTCGCCTCCACTTCGTCGTGCCCACTTCTTTCGTCAAAAGAGAAGCTAATTAAATTTTAAGAAATTCAAACTAATTAAATATCGAAAAATCCTCAGCTAATCACCATCTGTTGCCCTCATTTTCTTTGTCGGAATCGTACTTGGCCCATTGATCCATGAACTGGCTATAGTTGGCATCAAAGATAACCAAGATTTGGTCGTAAGTTTGTTCGTAATCGTACAGCATAACCAGTTCTTCCACTTTGGGTAAATCTTCGTAATCTTCTTCCGTCCCTTTTCTTCTAGAAATAAGACACAACACCGGTTTCCATTTCCAAACAGTCGATCTGGGTCTTTGGACCATGTTTCTAGGTCCTGCATACGTTTATACCTAAGAAAAATAACGAAAACATTAAACAATTGACAATTTTTCTCCAGTTGATATAAAATAAGTGTTTTTTTACCAATTTTACCAGTAAAAAGATTTCCCTATGCGCCGCATGAACTTCCATGCGACTCAAGTAAATTGTCACTCTACTCATCGGTCCAAACAAACTACGAGCATACGGACCAACCAAGCATCGGTCCCAGTAGTTCTCTAATTCATCAAGTAAACGTTCGACGATCTACTTGCAGATTCTGCCACCTTAACTCCTTGCAACACTCGAACTCCACTTCCCAGTAAACATAAAAATGAGGAGAAAGGCATAGTAAAGCCTCAATTTCGTATAAGTACTGGATGTTATCTTACTTACTGCAGGTCCGGACCTTTTTCAAACCACCGTAAATGCTTGCAGAATCAGTTTGATGCTGCAATGGAATGTCCAATCGGTTCCAAAGTTGAGTAAGGTCGAACGTTGTCGGATTGTAAGTCTCGGTAGACTACGTTCTATCAAATGAAAGGTTACAAGCTAAAGTATTTCCATTTTTAGCCCAAAAGTACCTTCTCATGTAAGTAAGCAACACCTTGAAGGGCCTCACTACAAATCCTAGCAATTTGGCCTTCTTTTAAGACTGCTTCGATCCCCACATCGGTTAATTGGCCTTCGTCCATCAATTTTCTGATAACCTGTACCAATTTATCCAAGTGTCATTTAAACAAAAATGAAGAAGAAAGTAAGAGAGAAAGTGAATTAAGAAAACTTACGAATAGATCGTCATCGTACTAACTGGCGCTCAAGAAATTGACCAAATTGGGATGGACAATGTCTCGCAGAATGCTAATTTCGTTAAGAATTATTTCACGTTTGGGTTGCTTGGACAAGTCGATATCTTTAACAGCAACTTTTAAGGCAGAAGTGGATCTAACCTATCGCTCGCAATGAAAACGGCACCAGACGCCCTACAAAAGGCAATGAGGATTGAAATAAGGTTACAGCGACTTGAATTGATTCATTAATAACGAAAAAAAGGTAGAAAATGCCTTATAAGATTTCTCAAGAAAAGATACGTCTAGTAATGAATGGATTTCCTTACCCAGCTCCCAATTCTTTTATCTTACGATAACAGAGGAAAGAATCTTCGCAAGAACACCACTTTTTAAACGTGGCATTTACTTCTTGGTCTGACATGCCCAGTTTCTCGCTTTTACGGCGAACTAAAGGATTCCCTGTCACATCAGCAGGATCACTTTTTTCAGATGGGTCCAAAAACTTGGTTACAGTGTCATCACTCTGTCAGAATGAGAATTAGAAATGAGCTTGAAAGCCTTTCCTATTAATGATCGCTTACTTCTGGGGAACCAGTGGAACCTGCACCGTCCGAACTGGAAGAGGCGTGGCTACCTTGAGCAAGGTCTTCTTTTCCTAGATGGGCGAAAAGAGAACACCGGTTGAACCCCTTGCCTATTCTGTGTTTTAAGCACCTTTGAAAGTGATCGTGAGGCGTGGGAAGGCTAAAAGGCCGATACTCACGCCGGCAGCAAGCAAAGGAGTAGCTAAAGTGAAGCCTGGCATGCAATGTTGGATTACAGAAGCTTATGGTTTACAGCGTGCGAGGTAAGGGTTGAGAATAAGCAGTAGAAAAATAGAAAATTAGTACCTAAGGCTTTGTCTATGGTGTCTGCTTCTTCTTGGATTGCGTCAACAGTAGCCAGGGATTTGAAAGGCTGCTTGGTAGCAGTTTTAAAGTAGCAGTTTTAAAGCTCCCATAGCAGCTCCTGGATTCTTATCTTGTTCCTCTTTCCTGTGAAATTACAACACGATTTATAGAGTTTATTCGCAAAAATCACCGTTTGGAATTGTTAGCAAGTTTACGTCAGTTGTCTGTTGAGCATCTGCGTCCACGCTTCGGTAAGTCCAACTAATTCCCCTTTTTCATTACGAGTGACATGGATGGTCTTTTTCACGTTAGTTGGGCCTGTAATGTAAGTTGCTTCCCCGCCAGATCGTTTGTTTTTTGCGAAAATGTTCTTCAACGCCGACACTTTTTAACGCCACACTATTTTCAATAGTAACATGTAAACGAAAACTTAACAGACGTAATAATCGAAGATTACCAAAGAAAGAAAATGAAAGTCTCCCAAAACAGGTTAAATCCACACTACAGATCAAAATCAAAAAGTCAGCAGTCAAAATCAAGAAAAGGCCTGAGTGTGGCGTGCTTTGGTCTGACTTGTACAATTCAAATAAGATTGAATTTGGGTCCTTTTTATTGTTGTGATCTGTGTGATTTACCACATTGCAAAGAAAAGCTGTACGAAAAATACGTAGGAAAATTGGGTTTTTGAGATGTAAAAAATTAAACTGTAAAAAGCTATCCGGATTTACTAAATTAGTTTTATAATGTTTTGTGTTGCAGCCAAAACAACTTGCACTCAACTGCAACGCCACGTTTTTTTTCAATCCCAAAAACGTGGTGTTGCCGTTGCGATGCTATTTTTAGCTATGCAAGGAGAATAGCTTATTCTATCGTTTTCCGGGCCAGAAGCGTGCCACCTCCCAGTGGGTGGTTTGGCACAGCAAGCTTCCCGTAAGCGCTGTGCATTTCGTGGGGAGTTGGATAAGGCTATTTTGCCCAACACGTTCTCCAAAGTTTTCTCGTGTGCTAGGTTTGAAAGGCTTGGCACACGGCTCTGGTGTGCTTTTAGACGTTTCCAGCAGTTGAGTTAAGTTAGGTTAGGTTAAGGCCACGGTGTGGTGTAAGTAGTTGACTATTTTCCGTCAAAAGATGTCGCTGGCATAGACCCCTATATCCTGAGAATGCTACAAATAAATATACACCTATGACTAATTTCTCGCACTAGAGGTCTGCACACAATAATTAGGGTAAAGTATGGGGTAAAGGGAAAAGGTCAGCTTATGCTAAGGAACTTCCTCCCTATTTTCGCTTGAGAATGGGAGGGAATACCAATTTAACAAAAAAATTTTTTATAACAACTGACCAGGTTTCTCCATATGCGCATGTAAGGCCTACCCAAAAGAACATTTCGCCGCATGCTGCACGCTTGAGGTCAGATAAAGTTCAGGCTCTGTCCGTCAACACAAAAATTGCAATGGGAATTATGCAAATTGGTGCAGCCCATAACCACTTAGAAGAATTCATGGCAACCGTTGGCGTTCCTTCAATGAACCGCAACTCATT
Organism: Lepidurus packardi; assembly: GCA_023053545.1. Classification (NCBI taxonomy): domain Eukaryota; kingdom Metazoa; phylum Arthropoda; class Branchiopoda; order Notostraca; family Triopsidae; genus Lepidurus; species Lepidurus packardi. The sequence continues at coordinate 2,512,072 of JAKZAN010000001.1, read as the reverse complement.
TATTGAACAGGAACGTAAAGTTGGGAAAATATGGGAGAAAGAGGCAAAGCTAGAAATAGAAAATGCAGGGAAGGAAGAACGTGAATCGGCTGAACGGGCTGAACAAATCGACGAAGACAACACGCCGTACATAACCGTAATTGGCGATGGTGGGTGGTCTCAAAGGAGCCACGGCACCAGGTACACAGCCAAGTCAGGTGTGGGCGTAATCATTGGTGCGCGGACCAAGAAAATATTGCATGTAGGAGTTCGTAACAAATATTGTTCCATTTGTCAACAAGCTAAGAACAAACAAGTGGATCCTCGCCCCCACGAATGTTTCAAAAACTGGGACGGTCCGTCTACAGCAGCGGTCGGCAACCTACGGCCCGCGTGCTGAATCCGGCCCGCCAGCCCATTTTATCCGGCCCGCGGCCCACGGGTGAAATATTACATGCATCCGGCCCGCGGTACCTTATAAACTAATATATAAGTTTTGACTACGTCGTTCCTTTAAAAAGATTTTCGCAAAACATCTGAATCCAACCCTAGTCTAGTCTGCTCAGCACAGTGTAGCCCGTGAAGCCTACTATTAGCATTTTGAACTGATTTCGCTGTTCCAGTTCCACTTTTAGCTTGACGCTGCCACGTTCGCGTTCTGCGGCTATTCATAGTGGATTCGCCTCGTTGTGCTTCACTTTCGTGATAGTAAAGTAGCCAACTTTCTGTGATACTGTAGCAAATTCTTCCACTTTCTGGGAAAATATCAGCAAAGCGTCGAAAAGTTGATACCGAATGTCGCAATTTCCAAGAGTGCTGGACTGATCAATACTTCTTTGTCCAGCATTTCGGAAAACCTATATGTCTCATTTGCCAGGCAAGTGTTGCCGTTCATAAAGAGTTCAACATCAAGCGACACTACGAGGCTAATCATTCTAACCACGCTGAATTTACCGGTCAACTAAGAAAAGACGAAATTGCTAAACTCAGTCGTAGTCTGCAAAAGCAAAGCTTGGTATTTAAGAATCAGAACTCAGAATCTGAGAAAAACACACTTGCGAGTTTTGCTGTCTCAAAACTTATAGCAGAGGAAATGAAACCCTTCACAGATAGTGATTTTGTAAAAAAGTGTTTGATGGCCGTTGTAAACATAGTATGTCCGGAGAAAAAGGATCTTTTTTCAAATGTAAGCCTTTCGGCGAGAACCGTTACGAGGCGAATTGAAGAAATATCAGCTGACCTGAAAAGCAATTTAAGAAAGAGTTGCAAGGAATTTCAGTTCTTCTCAATAGCCCTTGATGAGAGCACTGATGCCACTGATACTGCACAGCTTGCAGTATTTATACGCGGAGTTACTGAAACCTTCGAAATTGTCGAGGAATTCCTACAACTGGTACCTATGAAGGGTACTACCAAAGGAGAGGACATTCTGGCAGCATTGCTTCAGTGTTTTTCGAATCTCGATTTGGACTTGACAAAGCTTGTGTCCGTAACAACCGATGGAGCTCCGGCTATGGTCGGACAGAATAAAGGCGTCGTGGCCTTACTTAGGAAACATATGGAAGGCCTCGGAATCGTTCACGATGTCACAAAGATACACTGCATCATACACCAGGAAGCACTGTGTGCCAAAACATCGAATGTGAATGAAGTAATGGACGTGGCTGTAAAAACGGTCAATGTAATCTTGTCTCGGGGTTTAAATCATCGTCAATTTCGAACACTTTTGTCCGAATCGGAGAATGAATATGGAGACTTACTTTATTACTGTGATGTTCGTTGGCTTAGTCGTGGTGCTATGCTAGGAAGAGTGTATTCCCTCCGTGAAGAAATAGCTGGCTTTCTTGAGAGCAAAAACATGAACGCCAAAGAATTTCGGGATCAAACGTGGCTTTCAAGCCTCGCGTTTCTAGTCGACCTAACGAGGCATTTGAACAGCCTGAATTTGCAGCTTCAAGGAAAAAATCAACTGATCCATGAAATGTGGAGCCACGTTACTGCATTCGAAACAAAGCTTCGATTGTGGGAAAACCAGCTTGAGAAGTCTAATTATTCGCATTTTCCTACACTCGCGGAAAGAAACCCAAAAGAAAGCTGCGAATTTGTGGCAGTGATCCGCACTCTAAAAAGCGAGTTTGCCTCACGTTTTGCTGATCTCCGATCACACGTAGTCGATTTCAGGATGTTTAGTACACCTTTTGATGTCGACGTAAATAACGTTCCGGATAATATTCAGATGGAGCTCATTGAGTTGCAATGTAATGATGTGTTGAAATCAAAATTCAATGCAGGTGGTGTACCACTAACAGATTTCTACAAGAAGTATCTTCTTGAGTCCGGGAGTCACCCGAACTTAACTAATTACGCCAAAAGGATGGCATCAATGTTCGGTAGCACTTACGTGTGTGAGCAATTGTTTTCAAAAATGAAACACACAAAAAATCATTTGAGAAATCGAATTACTGACGAGCATTTGGGCGACGTACTGCACTTGGCATCGTCTGGCATGTCGTGTGATATGAAGAAACTTTCAGCTGCCAAACAGCACCAAGCGTCACATTAATTCTAGTTCAACTAAGTCAAATCAATGTTAAAACGAATATCGAACCCATTATAAGAGTAATGCAATGCACTGAACTTATTGTCTCTTTAAATTGAAAATACAGACAATTCTTCCAATAAAGCACATTTCGGATTAAATAAACATCTTTCCTGATCCTCCAAAATTTTATTACGGCTGAATTTTGAATTAGTAGTTCAAAGGATTAATCCGGCCCGCCACTACCCTCCATGCATTTGTTCTGGCCCGCGTTGGGTAAAAGGTTGCCGACCCCTGGTCTACAGCAATGGAAAGCTCCATTATTGTAGATGGTTTTAGAGATGCTGAAGACAAGCACGGCTTGCGCTATCGAACGTTTATTGGTGACGGGGACTCTTCGACCCATAATGCTATCCTCGCTAATACTCCTCGCACTCAGAAAACCGTCCGCAAGCTTGAGTGTGCAAATCATGTAATGAAAAATTTCCCGAAAGCTCTGTATAAACTTCAGGGCAAAACCCCTGCCAATAAGAAAATTTTGACCCCTCTTTTGATACGTAAACTTGGCGGTGCAGCACGAGGTGCAATCAATCGTAACGCTAGATTGAAGGGAAATGTTGATCAACTTCGTTCATTTCTGAGCAATGGTCCCAGACATTATCTTTTGAATGACCACACTTTTTGCACTGCGGCCAGCGATGGTGGAAAGGGTTGTAAGTCAGTGGGTCAGAAATTGAAACAGAATGTACACATTGCTTTGTACACTGAAGTAATGGAGATCTTGTTGGGCTGTAGGAGCAAAGCTGCAGGTTTGCTTACCGAAGTTATGACTAACCTCGCAGAGCGGTTTATGTCCATGGTGGCTAAATTCTCTGGTGGCAAGCAATTTCTCCGCTCGCAAAGGGGATCTTATAATTACCGATGTTATGGTGCTGTTCTAGAATATCACCATGGACGAGGTTTTCAGGCTGCTATTTTGAAAAAATATGGTTCCTGTAGCATTGCTACAGAAAATTTTGCCAAGAATTGTCACGACGATATTCTTTCGTTCAGAAATCGGTTAGAGAAGTCACGGGAAAATAATGCTATTGCTTCTACACGACAAGCTTTGACTCGGAGTCGCGAAGCTTTCGCAGGACCTGATTGCCATTATGGAAAGCCAGATTTGCCAGAGGAGATCTTACGTGACAGGTGCAAACTGATTGTTGCTCAACAGCAGCTTAGCAGGGAGCAGATTGTGGCCCTTGAAGAGAAAACTAGAGAGCAGGCTGATTCTTCTGATTGGTTTGATGCAAGGGCGAGTAGACTGACCGCTTCTCACTTTGGCAAAGTGTGTAAGCTCAGAGATACAACTTTGCGTCAAAATACATTGCAAGCAATACTAAGTCCTAATAACATTAGCACAGAGGTACTCGTTACGGACAGGCCAATGAGCCAAATGCCAGGAAAGACTACGAAATAAAGAACTGTGTGACTGTAGTCCCATCAGGGTTTTGGGTGCATCCTGAGCTAGGTTACCTGGGAGCATCTCCCGACGGCCTTGTAGGTGACGAAGGACTTATCGAGATAAAGTGTCCCCAAAAGGCAGAGACAGCGTCTTCCTTCATTGAATTTGTAAAATCAAAACCGAAGGACTGCTTTCTAGAGTTAATTGATGGTGACAAACTGAGATTGAAGAGAACGCACAATCACTACTACCAAGTTACAGGACAGCTTGCCGTGACCGGAAGAGCGTGGTGTGATTTTGTTGCATGGACAAAGAACAGTTTGCAAGTTGAGCGGATTGTGTTTGACAGGGTTTTTTGGGAAGACACAATGCTTCCAAAACTCAGAGCCTTTTTCATGGACTGTATGTTGCTTGAACTTGCAGACCCGCGGATGGGACAAAAGTTGGCTCCGCGGGAGCCGCCTTACGTTTTGGCCGCTATAGAGGCTAAAAAGGTCGCAGACCAAACAAACGGTAAAAAGGCCGCAAAGAGACCACTTGATCAGTGATCTGATGCACATATTATGTTGGTCAAACATGCACATGGATTAAAATTATAAATGTACCGTGAGGTCAACTTATTGAAAGCTTATATGAAATGCACGTCAAAGCCTCTCGTGAGATGATTTCCTTCATGAAATCATTGAGTTCACCAATGAAAAACATCCGAGAGGTTGCTATCAAATATAAAATGCCACCGTGAAATGGTATCTTTTAAATATACCATTGAGCCAAGAGTTTTTTGCATCCGGTGATGACAATACTAACTAATGCCTGAGAGTAAAGGATAGTTTGAGCCTCTCGTGAGATGTCAAATATAAAATGCCACCGTGAAATGGTATCTTTTAAATATACCATTGAGCTAAGAGTTACTTGCATCCGGTGATGACCAAATTAGAACTGATGCCTAAGTAAAGCTACTTTTCATTATTACAAACCAACACGTAAGGTAAGTTTCTTTAATAAATGTATGTATTTGTACTGTAAATTTTCCAAATTTACACGCCAAGCAGCTATCTGCAGCTATACTTATAGTCTTAGCTTTCGTAACCAAGCCGGAAATCTTTTCACCTTTTCTAGACCCAACTTGGTTCGCTTTCTTGACCTCTTTCCCCTCTTTGCTAACAGGGGGAAAATGTTCGAGAAAAGCCATTCGGAGACAAAAAGAAAAGGGTAAAATGCCACAAGGTATTTGTGCCCTTGGGTTACTTTAGGCTCGAGCAAACCCAATTAGTGACTTGTCATATCCTTCCCCCTACTTTTACGGTATCTCCTTTTCATCCTCATTCTTGAGTTCTGCACAAGCTATGCAGTTTCCTGCCTGGTCGTTATTTTCTGAGTGGCAGCACAATTTCTCATCCGAATTTCATAAACTTTAGTACACCTTTCCAAGTAAACAGTAAGAGATAATTGAAAAATTCTTTCTTTAAAAATATCATAATAATAAACTCGAAAAATCTGGGTTCGGTTTTTTTTTCTATATCAATATTTTAACATGTTCTTCTACGTAAAAAATTTATGGAAGCCAAATATTAAAAACTAGCAACCCAGTTAAATTGAAAAAGAAATACCATACATTACTGTCACAATACAATTTGATTATATTGCAAAGGGACTGAGAAAGGTGTAACTTAAGTTTGCCATGCTATAGCGCCATAAGGAGTTACACTACACCGTGGCCTTAAGTAGGTTAGGTTAAGTTAGGTTAGGCTAGGTAGGTTAGGTTAGGCTAGGTTAAGTTAAGTTAGGTTAGGTTAATTTAACTTAACTTAACCTAAACTAACTTAACTTAACCTAAACTAACTTAACCTAACCTAACCAAACTTAACGTTTCCAGCAGTTGAGTTAAGTTAGGTTAGGCTAAGTAGGTTAGGTTAAGTTAGGTTAGGCTAGGTACGTTAGGTTAGGCTAGGTTAAGTTAAGTTAGGTTAGGTTAATTTAACTTAACTTAACCTAAACTAACTTAACTTAACCTAACCTAACTTAACCTAACCTAACCTAACTTAACGTTTCCAGCAGTTGAGTTAAGTTAGGTTAGGTTAAGTAGGTTAGGTTAAGTTAGGTTAGGCTAGGTAGGTTAGGTTAGGCTAGGTTAAGTTAAGTTAGGTTAGGTTAGGTTAATTTAACTTAACTTAACCTAAACTAACTTAACCTAACCCAAACTAACTTAACCTAGCCTAATCTAACTTAACCTAACCTACTTAACCTAACCTAACTTAACTCAACTGCTGGAAACGTCTAAAAGCACACCAGAGCCGTGTGCCAAGCCTTTCAAACCTACCACACGAGATAGGTGTGCTAGACTTTGCAGAACGTGTTGCTTTTGCCAGCGGCCAGGAGGAGCAGCTTAAACTAGCATGTCCGCCAAGCCAAATGAGCTCGGAGGGACGTTTTGCCTGTCCTTTCTTCGTCGCATGGACGTTTACTGTTGTTGTGATTTGTAAGTCTGTTCGTTGCTAAGGTTCGTGCTGTTATTTATTAGCAGCTACGTGTGTAATTCCATTTTTTAAGGATAAGTCCTTTAAGTTTTATTTACGTATGTTTAAGTTCTGTTATTGGCGTTTTTCCTTGGGACCACGGGTGCAAGATTTTCTAGCACTTACTTTTTCAAACACGCCATATCGTAGTGTTTGGAAAAATCAGTCGGTGTCGAAAAATGCAGCACTATAAGTTTATATTTTCCAACGAAAAACGCCATGCATATGTCTGAATTCAGTTTATTCGTAATGTTAGTTTATAAACACTAACGTTGTAATGTTAGGGTGGACTCACACTGGAGTGCCTAAGCCCTTAAGGATAGACACCTCACAGACACCAACACGTCTACCTGTCGTGAGCAGGAGGTAGAGGCGGAGACTAGGTATTAGTAGGATGTGGCGATAATAACTTGTAAGTACAATGCGTAGCTAGATTTACAAAAGAATACTCTCGCCACCCTAAATGTATAAAGATTGCTTTGTTATGTATGTGCTGCACAGCTTCTAGACAGTTTGTCGATGCTATATTTGAGAAGACTGCGTCTTGTATTGTATATATTGCGATACCGTAAGGTGACGGTGTTGGAGCGTACTCCATGCGATGTATGTTGAAGTGTGGAATGTGCAAATCTGTATTTTGATGTATATTAGACAGTCTCGTTTCGCATAGGGCGAAGGTAGTGCAGGCTTGAAGGAAGTAATCTGAAGTAATATTAGAAATTTTGTTGTAAAGAGTGGTAATATTAAGAAATCCTATAAGGTTTTTATGATGTAAGGTAGCTATGCTTATAAGCGCAAAGTCCTGTGGGTTTCAACGTAGTCGTTGCATTTCTTCTTTGACATCATTAGAAACTTTAATATTTGACTCGTTTAGGTCTTCTATATACAGCCCTTCTAGTGTTTTGGATCTACTTAGTGCAACGTAGTGCATGTTTGGGGGAGCTTTGTTTAAGTTGACTATGACTTTTTCCATGGTTTGACCTTGAGCGCGGTGAATTGTTTTAGAGCTGTTGCGACGTAGTGGGTATTGAAGGCGTTCTATTTCAGCTGTGCGAAATGTGTAACGAGTCTGAATTGGAAATACTGGTGTCCAGTCTGGGTCAAGTGTTGGATCATTTGCGTACAAAAATTCCGAGGAGCAAGTCCAATTCCAAAAGCAGCTGTAATATCGATATTATGAGTAAATAGTAAGCGTTTACATTTATTATTTTACGTAACATATTTTAATTACATACATATACTTGCTGGTTCAGGTACGCACAGGTTGCATTAACGTCGTCAATTGATTATTGTAACCTGCCTTACCTGCTTGAAATATAATATTGCGTAATTTTTTCTCGTTTCAGTCATTGATAGTAAATTTTTATTCTAAAAATCAAACTTCGCTAAATAGATTAAATGTAACAAAATAATATGCAATTCATAAGAAACCCGAGGACAAAGGAACTGTCACTGTAAGGGTGGCCTCACACTGGGTGCCTATGAAGCCTAAAGTCCCTAAGAGAGTGCCCATGACGTCCTTTACCTTCAATTAGCGGGCAGTGGTCTTTTTGGGTCGCTAGCTATGGATAACCCGTTAATTGAATGAGGCAGGGTCACAAAAAAGGGTGTTTGACCAACGAATGATGAGAGTATAGTCACGTGACTTAGGAATATACGTGGTAGTGGAAAGGTTGGGAAAAAATAACTAAGATTTGTAGTACAATGTTATTGTCATTGATTAACCTGTGGAATGTTTCTTTTGATCCTTGTTAACCTTCGTCATATGACCTTGTCCGAGACCAGAGTATTCTTGTGTAAATCTAGCCACGCATTGTACTTACAATTTATTACCGCCACATCCTACTAATACCTAGTCTCCGCCTCTACCTCCTGCTCACGACAGGTAGACGTGTTGGTGTCTGTGAGGTGTCTATCCTTAAGGGCTTAGGCACTCCAGTGTGAGTCCACCCTTACGCTCTGTATAGACACCATTCAGATAGCATGGATGACTTCTATGACACCTTACACCACTTCGTTCAAAGTATAAAACATTCTACCGACAGAATTGTCTTAATGGGTGACTTTAATATAGATATACATAACACACTACACGAGAAAAAAATAGAAACAATAGAATCCATACTAAAACCACTAAACCTAAAACAACACATAACACAACACACAACAGACTACCATTCAACGTTAGATCTTCTCTACACCAACTTTCCAACAAGCACAACCGGAGTTTACGAAACATACTACACAGATCACAAGATCATATATACTGTGAGGGGAAAGTTGTAATTTGGATAATTATAAATGTCCGAAAGGAAAACCCCTGGAAATGAGCTGGGTTCGTTTAATTCCACTGTATTGTCAACATAAATCACTTTTTATCACAAAACTCCAACAATCAAAATCACCGCCTTAACTCTACTTCTCCTGACTACCGCTACATACCCCGACTCGCTACACACTCTCTGACTACCACTCTCCTCAGCAACTCTTCACGCAACACACATCTCGCGCCACCTAGTGAGCCTTAGAAATACTAATATACATATAATTTAACCATTACATTCGGCCACGCTACCAGTGGACGTGGTCCCCACGTCCAACAAAAGGATTTGATGACAAACACATGTCAAGCAGAACGTTTGGGCAACAAATGTGACAAAATCTTTGAACGGATACATAGAGGGACGTAGTGTGGGGACAATATCTTGGTCACATACATAAATTAAAGTATAGAAGTAGAAGCAAGCAATTTTCACAAGGAACTAGGAAAGTAAATTATCAAAAAGATCAATCTAGTACAAAATCTTCTAGGTATACTGGCTTTTTCCGCACTCGGGTTGAACGTTTTGGCTGAGGTAAGTCTTCCATTGTCGTTAATTCGTTCGAGTCTTCAGCCTCCAAGGTTTCTTGTTGCGGGATTTGAGCACCCTCGGCACCGTACACTTCCATAGATCCAGGAGTTTCTTTGGGTTTTAACTGATCTGACTCTTCCCCTGAGGAATTTGCCTCCTCCTCCGAATCATAAGGACCTTGGTAAGGTTTCAGACATTGTACATGTACAGGGAAAACCCTCCAACGTTTTCGCGTTCGTAAAACCGGTAAGTCCTGTACTCGATAAGTATTCTCGGAAATCTTACTTTGTATCTCGTAAGGTCCGATAAATTTAGGCTCCAACTTCGGGCTCCTTCCCTTTCGTCGAATATTGCGTCGGATCCACACGAGTTCTCCAGGCTCATAACTCCGGGCTTCCTTGCGTTTATCATTATAGTACTCAGCTTGACGTAGTTGAGCGCGTAATATATTGTTATACGCTTCCCTCCATAATCCCTGAATTTTATCGAAGAATTCTTCATACGTCTCCCCATCATCTTGAGGCCATGGAAAGAAACGTTCACACGCCACCACAGGAATTCGACCATAAAGTAATTCAAAAGGGGAACGTTTGGAAGAGGTTTGGACAGACGAGTTCATGGCAAATGCTGCGGACTGGAGGTATGCATCCCAATTGTCATGAGCCCGGTTCACGTAAGCACGTAGAATAGTAATCACCGTTTGATTATTTCGTTCAACTAACCCGTTACTCTGGGGATGGTAGGCTGATGTTAAGCTATGTCGAATACCCAAGCTTCTAATCGTTTCTTCGAAGTTTTGTGATGTAAAGGCGGATCCTCGATCACTGATAATCTGAGCGGGTATTCCATGTCTGAGGAAGATCTGGTTTTTCAGGATTCGAATAACTTCCTCCGTGCTATTATCCGGCACGGATGCCAATTCCGTCCACTTAGTCAAATGGTCGAAGATTACCAGGATATGTCTCGACCCGCGCGGAGTTCTCTGTAAGGGCCCTACATGGTCTATACCAATTACCTCAAAAGGTTTCGTTGGTGGGGGTATGGATTGCAGATGTCCTTCTCGAGATCCTGGAGGTAGCTTATTTACTTGACATTTTAAACAGCCGCGGATGTATCTTTTCACCGTCTGTCGCATCCCAGGCCACCAGAATCGTTGAATTAGTCGTTCAATTGTTTTCTCTCTTCCGAGATGACCGTTTTCCGGGGGGTCGTGTACTGCGGATACTAAATCCCGTCGTAACGATGGAGGCACTACGAGTAGTAGACGTCGTCCTATACCCACATTGATACGGTAAAGTACTTCATCCTTAATGTGAAATTCTTCCTTAATCCGGTCACGGCTTCTTTTCGATTCTTCATTAGGCTGATCACGTAAGACTCGTAGGATTTTCCGAAAATCGGGACTCACAGATTGTAAGGTGGCTAATTCGGATTTCGAAATCGGACTGGGAGTAAGAAGGCACACAAACATACGGAAATCGTCTTCGCTCTCAATGGGGTTCCCTACTGGTGCTCGGGAAAGAGCGTCGGCTACCACGTTCAACTTACCTTTACGGTGTTCAATGGTGAAAGGTTGGTATTCTTCCATCGCTACTAACCAACGCGCAAACTTACGGTTCATTGGTTGTGCCGCTTGAAGCCATTTCACCGCGACATTGTCGGTAACGATCTTCAAAGGACGTCCATGGACATATGACCGAAAATGCTGTAATGCCCAAACTAGTGCCAAACACTCCAATTCATTCGAGTGGTATCGTCGTTCGACCTCAGTTACTCTTCTACTTGCATAGGCGACCACGTGACTTTCGTTATTCTTGATTTGAATCAGAACGGCCCCCAGACCGAGAATGCTGGCGTCGGTGTGAAGTTCAGTGGGAAATCCCTCCTTGAAGTGACGTAAAATGGGCGAACAGATAAGTGCTTCTTTCAACACGGTAAATGCCTCCCGTTGCTCCGGAGTCCAGCGCCATTTCATGTCTTTTCGCAGTAGTATATGGAGAGCGTAGGCTTTCCTAGCATACTCGGAGATGAAGCGACGATAGTAGCCGGTTAGTCCCAAAAATCCACGGACTTCACGAACATTTTCCGGTACTGGAAATTCACGAACTGCAACTGTTTTCTGGGGGTCAGGTTGGATACCTTCACTACTCACTTTATGTCCTAGGTAAATCGTATGATCCGTACCGAACGTACACTTTGCAGGATGTAGTAGAAGATTTGCTTTTTCCAAAGATTTGAACACAGCTTCCACATCTACCAAATGTTGCTGAAATGTCGCGGAATAAGGCATCACATCATCTAAAAAGGCCATGCAAGTCTGCCATTTTAGTCCACCCAAAACTTGATCCATAAGGCGCTGAAAACTGGCTGGGGCATTAGTTAACCCAAATGGCATACGCTGGAACTCGTACAATCCGTCTGGTGTAACGAATGCTGTTTTCTGTCGGTCCTCTTCCTCCACTTCCATCTGCCAGTAGCCCCCGATGAGATCCATTGGGGAAAAATAGCGAGCACCACCCAGTCGTTGAAGTACGTCATCGAGTAAAGGAAGGGGATAAGAATCTTTCACCGTTACTGCGTTCAGACGTCTATAATCCACACAAAATCTCCAAGTTCCATTCTTTTTACGCACCAATACCACGGGAAACGCCCAAGGACTCTGGGAGGGTCGTATGATATCTTGACTCAGCATTTCATCTACTTGTTTTGCGATTTCGTTGCGTTCACCAGGAGATGTTCGGTAGGGTCGAAGACGTACGGGAACAGACGTACTTACGGGAATCGAGTGAGTAGCTTGACGTGTATGTCCAAAATGAGTAGGATTAGTAGAGAAACAATGACTGTATCTCCTCACTAATGCTTTTAGTTCTTGATGCTGTTCGGGAGATAATTGGGTACCATATTGTACTGGGGGGTCCCACTCTGCCAGCTGATTGTCCTTAGATTCTAAGAGCTTGGATTCCTCGTCAATCGTGGTAATGATACAAGCATATTGTTGATCGTCCACTGGAGTAAATGTCGAAATCCTTTGACCAACTTTTAATTGTAGCGGCTCTTCTAGGGGGTTTGTTACAGGGATCATACTCCTTCCGTCACTTTTCAACTTGACAAGTGACCTTGGAACCAGAAAACTTTGATTCGGGTGATGGACTAGATATGGACTTACCATGCCTTCAGTAGCAGCCGGCTGCTCTGTTACACTTACTGAGATGAAACGGGTGCTTCGTGGGGGAATATTAACCACAAGTGATGCTATTATGGGATACTCTTGTACGTTATTCACTTCATCTTTTATTCCTGCTAGGGGTAACTCATCCCTCTCCTCCAACTCTCCGACCTTATTCACGGGTCCCAACTCTTCAGTTTCTACTTCCGAAATCCCTTGTTCAAACGCTTCTACTACGCCATCTTGGGTACGCAATCCTACTCCTAGCTCTACAATCCCATCTACTCCCAACAGCATCTCATGCGATAACTCGTCCACTACCGCCATTTCTAACTTCACCTCTCGTGTTTCTGTGGTAACACTCATCTTCGCAGTCCCCACCGGTGTAAGCTCCGAACCGTTGGCCGCTATAAATCAGCTCTTCACCCAAGGTTCCAGTTCCTTCTCGGGATTGACCAAATCCGCACGAATCATCGTTTTTGAAGCTCCAGAATCCACCAACGCTTCGGCATCCTGCCCGTCCACTTTTAGCCGCATCTTTGGTAACATCACTGTGGGGGACTTGCATACCGTAGCCGATCCTGCCCCATGAGATCGGCTTGCGCGTTTCCCGACTGGTTATTCATATTTTGAGGTCCGTGGTTCGGGGGAGGCGGACAATACTGGTTACTCTCGTGTCGCCGTACTGGACAATCTCGTCCATAATGGTCCGTACTTCCGCACGCGAAACACCCTCTAGTTCGTACGGGTTCGGTGTTCCTTACGGGTGTTGGGCACTCACGGCTCACATGTCCTTCCACACCGCATTTGTAGCAAGTTACTCGCCGAGGATTGGACGTGGGGAGGTTAGGTGGAGTGGGGCAATCGCGGGCAAAATGACCTTCCCGGCCGCACTTATAACATTCCCTCGGGTTGGGGTTCGGAGGGCGTTCAGGAAGAGGACGAGATGTACGTTCCTGGAGTTCCGGACGGTTCCGACCCGGATTAGCATTGGACCGTTCCAAACAAAGACGTTCAACTTTGGTTGCCAAATTCTGAATAACTGCGGTTAGATCGTTATCGATGGGCTTTGTGCTATCTCTATCATGCGGTACGGTGTTGATGGTTACGGGTTTGACAAAATGGTTATACGTGGTATGAGGAGACGTATGCATAGGGAGGGGACCCAAAGCATGTTCGACGTGGTCTAATTGCGTGATGAAACTATCCACGGTACTTGGGTTACCGGCAAGAATGGCAGCAGCTACTTCTCGGTGTAGTAACCCCCAAGCTAGTCGTTTAACTTGGTCTATTTCTGACAGTTTGACCGGACACATGCGGCACAAACGCAACTTGTCGTATACATATGTTCTACTAGACTCACCCGGGATTTGTCGTCGGGCTTCCATTATCCTAGCCCACTCTTCTAAAGTTAAAATTCGTCCAAAGGCTTTTTTGATACCCGTTTCCCAGTCTTCCCATGAAGGACATAAATTTCCTTGAACTTGGTGCCAATTATAAGCGGCGCCGGTGATCTTCGCTAGGGCAGCCCGTAGGTGATCATCAGGGTCCCAGCCTTCAACTACGCCCACTCGAGATACAACTTCTATCCAAGCCTGTACATCATCATGTTGCTCGCCGGAGAAAACGGGAATGGTGGACAGGCTGTTCGTATTCAGTGTCTTGATTGGACGAGTCACTTGGGCGTTTGTCACCGGCACCTGTTGCGCTTGGAGGGCATCGACAAAAACTTTCCGCTGGGCTTGAAGTTCAGCTTTAAGAACATCTCGTTCGCTATCGTAGCGCTGTTGTTGAGCCAGGACGCTTTGAGCAAGGGACGTAATGGCTTGAATGAGTTGCTCGGACTCCATGATAATTGTCTTTGTTGGGTGGAATTATTAATTCGTAGCACAAAAGGATGACTGACGCAATAATGAAAGCTCGGGCGTACTGTTCAGGATGTATGGTGACGCAAAAATGAAATTCTCAGACGACGTCACAGCGAACGGAATAAGCACGGGTTCATTGTTGGTAACAATGAAATAATCCCGCGAAGCTTGTTCGAGATGAAATTAAAGTCGCAAAAGTTTGCCAAATCTCACAAAATCTTGCCAAAAAAAAAAGCGCTAATTGTAGCCACGACACTCACAAAGTTTCAGTCTAAAATTTACACATAGGCCATCGAAGGCAATACTTTCAATCGCTGTTGCGAGAGTCTCCGTTAAAACAACAATTCACTGTTGGAATATCCCTCCGCTGCCACCAAAATTATGTGAGGGGAAAGTTGTAATTTGGATAATTATAAATGTCCGAAAGGAAAACCCCTGGAAATGAGCTGGGTTCGTTTAATTCCACTGTATTGTCAACATAAATCACTTTTTATCACAAAACTCCAACAATCAAAATCACCGCCTTAACTCTACTTCTCCTGACTACCGCTACATACCCCGACTCGCTACCCACTCTCTGACTACCACTCTCCTCAGCAAGTCTTCACGCAACACACATCTCACGCCACCTAGTGAGCCTTAGAAATACTAATATACATATAATTTAACCATTACAATACCGACATACCCAACATATAACACTGACTTTCGAACAAACAAAACATCATTTACATTTCACATCATATTACATTTCAATGCTCAAACACATAAATCGTAAGCAACACAAAGTTAAGTGTCACATACTCTTAGCTACCATACACTTCCATCCATCAATTTTAAACAAATCACACGAATCCATTATTTACTGTCACGCTTCCACTTTACACTTTACTCCCAACATTTCCTTTCCACGAATTCCGATTCCATTTGGGCCATCTACCGTGTGACGCACAACACATTCACATGCATACAAAATAAACCTAACAACTACCCGTTCACTATCCTTGCATAGCTCACTCGACAGCTCGCCTGTCGTCTTGTTAAAAATGCCGTTAAATGGCCAAACCATACGGCACGATTAATTTTGCCACGCCACTCAGGGTTAGTTTCTTTCGAACTCCACCACACAAATTCTACCTAGAGGTTTCGAATGGCTAGGTAAAAGTTGTGTTGTCCCCAGAACTGTGTAAGTCCACGTTGGAGAAATTTCAGCAGATTCGAAGATTCAGCAAAATTTCAAACAGTTTCAATGTATTTCTAAATCTTGGCTCCATTATTTCCTTTTTAACAAGGTTTTTGTGTTAAATTGGACGAAATTTGAAATTGCTCAAGTTTTGAATTGAATGTATTTCTTTCGTTATTTTTTCATGTTTTCTTTTGTTTGTTTCTGCAGGGGGTGGACTTGGCGGCCAATGAGAATATTCAAGAAATGGAACTTAATGGGTTTGAAATTGAATATAAGGAGGATTTGCGTAAATGGTTGCGTTATCGCCAGATTGTTACTAAGCGAGAAGTGTTTACAAAGCCATTGAACCTAAAAGAGGTAAAAAGCGCTCAATTTTGTCCTTTAAAATAAAAAAAAAGTCAATTATAGAAAGTCAAAATGTCGACTTTTTCTTTTGTTTCAGGCGATATGTACGCGTGACGCCCTAGCTAAGCATATTTATTTGCCTTTATGTAAAAAAAAATTGTCCCTGATCAACAAATCTTTGAATAGTAATGTCAAAGCGTCTTGGATATCTAGGGGTTGGACATCTACTTGGATATCTACAATTGAGGCCAACATGATTTTCGTCGTTACATGAAGAAGAAGAGGTTAACGAATACATATTACCTATTAGACGCGCGATTTTCACGCATTCATGTTTGGGTACAAAAAGAAAAAGCCAAAAAGATATTTATTGGATTTTTTGGCTAGTCGACCGTTTACGGCAGCAACTTGAGGATATTGTCAACGTTTCGGAAGAAATCGTGCCACCCTTATTACCGCACTACCGGGCCAATAACATGACAAGTAATCCGTCGTTTTTATCAATTTATTATTAATTTAGAATCTCTAAGGTTTCATTACCCGTACATAAAGAAATGGCTTGAGTTAAACCTTTTGCTAAAATACCATTTTTACATGTAGTTGGTAAACAGTTTATTTCTTACTTGGCTAATCGTTACTTGATTGAATCATTTAAATTAGTTCCCTACAATTCATTTTTTTAATTGAATTAAATTTAAAATCTCCTTCCATTCCCACCAATTTCAGAGAGCGCAGTTAAAGGAAACATTTGACTACAATTACATGGCAAGTAATCCGTCGTTTTGATCAATTTATTATTAATTTAGAATCGCTAGGGATTCATTACCAGTACATAATGAAAGGGCCTGAGTTAGACCTTTTGCTAAAATGCCATCTTTACGTTTAGTTGGGAATTAGTTTATTTCTTACTTGGCTAATCGTTAGTTAATTGAGTTATTTCAATTAGCTCTCTACAATTAAATTTTTCATTTAATTTAAAATCTCCTCCCATTCCCATCCATTTCAGAGAGCGCAGTTAAATTAAACAGTTAATTGTCATTATTGAAGAACTGAGTTAGGAAAATGGAAATGTTTCAAAACTAACAAGTTCTGTTTGCATCTCATAATGGCGCTCGGGTCGTATTGCGCAATTAGAACGCAGCTGTGGCTGGGTAGCAGCCCCTAAGGAAGCCTCTCCTGTTAACGTATAGCGTGTTTTGTCACAATAAGTGGCTTAAAAAGTGAAACTTTTTGGAAATTTTAGAGGTAAGAAACAAGTGGAGAATACTCGCATTCACATAGACTTAATTAGTGTACCAAGTTTAACCTCTAAGTATGCCAGTAAAGCCCGTTCTTGCCATTTTTAAAGAGCGATAACAAGCTCTTCGTTGACCCACACTCCAACGTTGCTCCAACTTTTAGATTTTTCTAAACAAACGAAACCAAAGGATTTCTGTATTTTTACTTATTTTTTTCTATTCAACATAGTGAAGTGGCAATAAGAAGAGCTTACTAGCATCAAATGGGATAGAGTATGCGCGTTGAAATTGGCGTAATAAACTGCACGTGGTAAATGTTGGCTTTTGTGGGAATTTTTCAGCACAATAGTGGGAAAACGTCAGGTGTGGCCGTCACAAAGATCGGAAGTGTTGCTAACGTTGGCAACCGCCCAGTGGACATGGATAAGTTAGAAGTAAGGTCTCGAATTCCTTGAAGTAGCAATGTTAACAACTGAATGTGTTTGCTTTTGCAGTGCAAAGACTTGAAAGAGTACTATTCGACAACATTATGCAAAGCATCTCCACTGCCATGGTGCCCCGAGCACACTTGCGACATCGACCAAGTTTACATGGAGCTAGTCTTAAAGGACTCCGCGACGTCCAAGTTCGGTGTGGAAGAAATTTTTTAACCATGTCAAGTTTTGATCAATGTCGTTGCCTCCACACTCCAAAATTTAGAAAAAAATTAAATTTTTCTAAACAGACGAAATGTTTAGAAAAATGAAGGATTTCTGTATATTAATAATTGTTAATAATTGTCTGTATATTTAATATTGTCTGTATATTTAATTGTTAATAATTTCTGTATATTAATAATTGTTTTCATACAGTTTTTGTTTCTCTTGGCAAATAGGTACCGCCCAGGACAGCTAACGTTTGTCTGGATTCTTCAATGGCTGTTTTAGCTGAGAGTGTTCGTGCCTTGACACGAGGTGTCCCAGCTGCTGCTAAATTTGGTAATAAGATATCAATAATTGTTTTCATAGAGTTTTTGTTTCTCTTGGCAAATAGGTACCGCCCAGGACAGCTAACTTCGCAGTGAACCAGCAGCCTTTTTGCAGCCATCTGGGTTCTTCTCTTCGTTGTACTTTTGTTGAGTTTGTCTGGATTCTTCAAAGGCTGTTTTAGCTGAGAGTGTTCGTGCCTTGACACGAGGTGTCTCACCTGCTGCTAAAACATTCGAGTTATTCTTTTCGTCGAAGCATTTAACGTCGACGTCGGCTATTATTAGGTGTTGTAGTAAGAACGAATCAGGGTTTTTGAGGTTATTGGTGGTTTCTGACTTGTGCTTTTTTTGATTTAAATGCCATCTTAGGCCTCGACTATGGACAGCTATTTTTATTGAGATTTCATTGCTATTACGTCATATAGTGTTTATGGCTTTGAACATTTCCATGTAAGGAAGGCCGTTCCTTTGCTCAAGGGTACTTTTCGGTTTTAATTTGACATTTTCGACATTGTGTAAAGTTCAGGGCTTGGATTGGGAGAGGTGACGGAATGTATAATGGCGTCCAGGAGGGGTTTTTTTGGCTCTTGATTAAATCCAAAAAGTATGTGGGATTTGACAGAATTGTTAAGTGCTACAGTGTAAACGGTTTCTCCACAAAATTCTTAGGAGATGGATCGGTCTTGTAAGGGGTTCTCAATTGTTTCCCATCGACTTTTCCACTTTTCGTTACTGCTTCCTTGATCCATTTCAGGGCTTCTGCTTGGCTTGTAGGTGTATACTGTCCAGGCGGTCGACAGTAGGCACCTTGCTCTCTCCGAGCAGATGTGACTTGTGTCTCGGCTGCTTTGCTGCAAAGTTTCTTAATACCGTACTTTCCAGGAGCAGCTCGATAGTATATTATCCTAATCCGACGTTAGAGGCTCCGGTCAGTGCTAGTGGTGGGAATAGAGCACGCCCACAAAATGGAAAGTCCCTCCTTTTGTGCAGGAACTCCCTAAACCCCCAACACTATACAAAATTCCAATACCCTTGGAGTACCATTTCGCCAATCATTTTCATTCTCTGCCGATCCCTCTGAATTTCCTTGATTTCCACTCGTCCCATGGTAGTTCAACCTCTCCTCACGGTAGTTCAACCTCCATGCGTGGTCGTGCTTTTTGGCCTGGCTTTCTTATGGGACGTACATCTGGTGGGGTTTCCACTTCCTGTCGTTCCGCGGACGGTCCGACTTCGAAGGGGTATAGCTTTGTGATCGGTCTGTCAGTAATTCCGCCTGTAGTCCTCAATTCAACGGCTCGGGTTAATCCATCTCTACCCGGGAGTAGTTTGGTGATTATCCCTAGTCTCCAAAACAGCCTTTTTCCTTCATCGTGGATATGTACTAGATCTCTAACTTGGATCTAGGACGAATTACGCGTTGAAAAATATCCATGACGTTGACGCAGTGCGGTTAAATACTCTTGTTTCCATCTTTTCCAAGAATGCCGGAGAAGTTCACGAATTCGTAGGGCAGCTTGTGGAAGTTTCGTGTCATCGCCGAACGTGTGTACAGAATTATCAATATCACACACTTTAGGTCAAGTTTCACACAAATTATATATTAAAGGGTATGGCTAAGTTTCCCTCCTTAAGGAAGATGTATAATGAAAGAGTTATTGATCTGGAAGGAGGTTTTTGTCACTATTTTAGCACGACAAAGATTTGAAAAGTGGGAGCACAGGAAAAACACGACTGCACTCTGCGTCGCCGTTTTTTTACCCTGTTCAGATGGAGGACCAGATTAAAGCACGAGTTCCCTAGATTACCCTTCTGAATATATAGAGAATTCTAACTTGGCTTAAATCGCTGAACTTGGAGCTTTGCTCCGTTGCAAGCTTTTTTACTGAGCAGTAAAGATGCACACTGCTCCAACGTCAAGCAAGAACTCTACGATGAGGGGAGTTAACTTTCCTCCATTGCTTACGTACCACTGAATCCATTCATATGCGGAACGTCCTCTAGGATATGGGTTGCCTTCACCCTCTTGAGGTATAATATTATCCTCCTCGATGTCTTCTTCTTCTGTTAATTTGTATTGTTTCTCCAACCCAGCCGGAGAACGGGGGCCATAAACCATCAGTGCCGCATTAACCTGAACGTCAGGTTAACCCGGTCACCGCTGAAAACCACACAAATACTGAAACAGAATACCGTCCGCTCCTGCCATTCTCGCGAACCATTTGCTCTGAAAATCGTTGACCTTTCTAACGAAAAGAAAATTCAATTGTAAAAACTGCTGCTTATAATTACTCTTCACAATTTAACTTCCTACTTCTCTGTAAACGCGGATTGGAGCATTTGGTTCGGGAGAAATAGTGCTTTCGTCAGAAAAAACGACTGCTATCCAGTAGTTTGCATTAACATTGACGAAATTCTCAGAAAAACGCATCCTTGCTTCCTTATGTCTGTTTGACAGCAGGAATTTACGTGCTGGCCTTCTAGAGCGTAACCCTACTTCTCTTAACACGGTAGCTAGTAAATCTGGAGGCACTCACACCAGCCATATCTATAACTTTTGACATATCGAGTGCTGGGTTGGACATGCTTGCCGCAGTTAGGTTTATTTTTCCCTCATCGTTTAAAACAAGTGGCAGACCTGATCCGAACTAATTGTAACACAATACGATTTTAAAAATATTTTTTTCTTTAAAGAAGTATTTTACCTTTCGGTCCACTGTGCCTTCATCACAGTATCGCTGCATCCACCTACTAACGGTCGCTCTACTCACTTTAACTATTCCCGCTATTTCTCGTAAAGACGATCCTGACATTCGCATTACAATAATTACACCTTTCTGTTGTTTACTAAGATGCGGTGCCATTTCCAAATTCAAACTGACTACAAACTGTTATGTTGCTCCTATATGCCCAGGAAAACAGCTTAGGCCAAAACGACAACTCATGTCCGGGAACAAGCCGTGGAAAATTTTTCTTGAACCCGCAGCCCTACAAAATCTAGGACATCCTCCTCAGAGACTGACAAGCAGCCTGGAAAAGAAGCCAACAGGCTACTTCTATACTTTCAATAGTGGATCTCACTTATTTTGCATTGTAACATTCCTTGGCCTATTTTCACCTTGTAAGCGATCGCTTTAATCGCTTTCGCCACCTAATGAGGGTAAATCAGCCTCGAGAGGCCTGATTAGACCTCTGTGGTTTTAGGTGGCTCGTTTTTTTTGCTCAGCACTGTACAGTCATGAGCAAAAAAAACTGCTCAGCCAAAGCGCAGAGGTCTAATTAGGCCTCTTGAGACTGATTTACCTTCATTAGTGGGTGAAAGAGCTTGAACCAATCGGTTACAAGGTGCGCCCGGGAAATTCAAAGGTTTTGTTGATATATAAAAATATGTATGACTAAATCCCTTCGTTGGAGATTAAAATTCTAAAATTAAGCGAGAAAGCGGATATGTTATAATCTCCGTTGCGGATTCAATTAGTTTCCAACGGTTTGTTCGCGAGTGCCGAGCGATAGTGATCATTCGAATAAGCTGAGTCGTTGAGTGTATAGGAGTAACGTAGCAGTTTCGAATCAGTTTTAGTTTGAAAATGGCACCGCATCTTAGTAAAGAACAGAAAAGAACACCGCATCTTAGTAAAGAGTAGAATTGCACACGTTCGGGGATGCTTCACAGGAAGCCATCGCAGCAGTTGTCTACGCACGAGTGTTGTATAAAAGTGGCGAGGTTCGCAGTAACATCGTCAGGGCGAGAACGAAATTAACACCCCTCAAAAATATTTCGGTTGCGAAGGCTGAGCTAAACGCAGCTCTGTTGGGAGCTCGCCTAGCAACATACGTGGGGAAAGGTTTACGAAAGACGATTCATCAGAGATTCTTCTGGACAGACAGTTCCGGGATACGGAATCCGGGGAACTTCGTCCTATTACAAACCCTTTGTGAGCAACCGCATTGGCGAAATTCAAACACTGACGAGCCCCGAAGAGTGGCGTTACGTACCAGGCAGCTGCAATACGAGTGACATTGCGACGAGATCGAGTTTGACCGTTGATCGGAACGATATGCTGTCTTGGTGCAGAAGGCCCAAGTTTCTGTTTGAAGATGAAGAAACGTGGCCCAAAGACATACCGTGGATTGTTAATCCGGATGAAATGAAACCTACGTGCGAACATCGTTGTTTAGTAGCATCAGGAGCCTCCGAAAACGTGGACTGGGACAGCGTAAAACGGAAGATTGTGCCACATTCAGTGATCTGACGGAACCATTGAAGAACCTCCTTAAGGTGTGCCAGCAATAAAAGTTCAACCTTGAAATTGGAAGATTGCGCGAGGGGACCAACGTGATGAGGAATTCGAAGATTTTAAGCTTAAATCCATTTCTCGACTCGGATGGATTATTACGGGTGGGTGGGAGGTTAAACTCAGCCGATCTCCCGTACGAGAACAAACATCCAGTGTTACTGCCGGCGAAACACCCGATGACCGAGCGGATAATCCAAGAGTACCACAGTAGGCTTTTACACGCGGGAGTCAATCACGTTTTAGCCCACCTAAGGGAAACATATTGGATCGTTAATGGTCGTGAAGCCGTAAAACGAGTTCGGCGTACTTGTAAAGAGTGCAAAGTCGAGGTAGCTCGACCCGCAACGCAACTCATGGGAG
Organism: Lepidurus packardi; assembly: GCA_023053545.1. NCBI lineage: Eukaryota > Metazoa > Arthropoda > Branchiopoda > Notostraca > Triopsidae > Lepidurus > Lepidurus packardi. The sequence goes on along the minus strand of JAKZAN010000001.1, from coordinate 2,489,311 downwards.
AACTCCCACCCGAGCGGCTCGAAATCTCACCCCCGTTTACACATACATCTGTAGACTACTTCGGACCGCTGGAAATTGTGCAAGGAAACAACCGGACTACGAAGCGCTACGGTGCCTTATTCACCTGCATGGTGACGAGAGCGGTACATTTAGACCTCGCGCGTTCACTATCGATGGAGGATTTCCTTACGGTATTACGCCGATTCGTTTCCACCCGTGGTAAGCCACTAACCATATATTCAGACAATGGTACGAATTTCGCGGGAGCGGAACGAGAAATAAATCAATTAATTGAGATCACACGCCATGATAAATCGCTGAAAGGGTTTTGCGAAAAGCGGGGTATTAAGTGGAAATTTCAACCGCCTTCAGCCCCGCACTTCGGATGAGTTCACGAGAGCTTAGTGAAGTCTGCTAAGCGGACTTTGTACAAGATACTGACGATGGAAAAAATATAAGAAGAGTCGTATAACTGAAGAGATCCTGAGAACTTTACTGTCCGAAATCATGGGGTTTTTAAACGGATGTCCACTAATGTATGTTAGCTCTGACCCCAAAGACATGCGAGTTATAACACCGAACGACTTCCTAAACCAAAGATCGTCATCCAATTTTATTCCGGTGGGAGAAGTAACTACTGAAAAACCCCGAAAACTGTACAAGTATCTCCAAAGGGTTACTGCCACGTTGTGGGACGTGTGGAAGAAACAGTACCTCCCCACCTTGACCCGTCGCGCGAAGTGGCGCACACGGCAACGTGACTTCCAAAGGGGTGATGCCGTTCTCGTGTTAGAACCTAACTTAGTCCGTGGGAAATGGTTACACGGACGTACCACCGAAGTTGTCCGAGAAACCGATGGTCTTGTACGTTCCGCGATGGTAGAAACGGATGCCGGAGTCTATCACCGCCCGATCACAAGCTCGCCCTCCTCGACCCCGCACCCGCTGAAGAAAATTCGGAGCAACTCGTCGGATTGCCGAAAAGCTGCTCGGGGGGGGGGAGTGTTGGTGCGAGCGAAACTTGAGTTTACCGCTTGGATGGTCAATCTAGGAGATTGGCCAGTCCCCTTCTTTCTCCCTTTACTAATTGCGAACAGATTGAGCAGGCAAGGGATAGGGGGGGACTTGACCGTAGGCATTCCAAGAAAAGAAACGTTTTTTTTGTTCCTTTCTTTTGCAATGGTGATGGTTTACCTCTTTATGTAGGGGTAGTGTAAAAATAGCAAGCCACAGAGAGAGAGAGAGAGAGAGAAAAAGAATTGAGTAGTGAGAATTCGAGTTAAAGTGACGTGATCCTCATTTCTATGTCAAGAAACAAACAAAGTTACGATGAGTTTTTTCCCTTCTCTTTAGCAATACAATCCTGAATTTCGTCTTACCAATTAAAATACCCGAGCCAAAGATTTAACTTGTTCCGTATTATCACATGTGCTTACGTAAAAAATAAAAGAGAAGAAAGAACAGATTTTTTTTATATGGTTGAAATCGGGAAGGTTTTTTTATTGTTCGTCTATCTCGTAGAGAATAGGTTGGAGGGGGTCTTGTTTCTTGGCTAGGCGACGCTGTTGGGGTGAAAAAATGTGGGTTAGGGTCGTTTCTGTTATTGAGGTGTGGTGAATTGAAGGACTGCGAACTGTGTCCGCATATGTGGCGCTGTAGGAGGAATTTGATGGTGTATAATGATGTATAGTAGTGCTAGAAGGCCGTTTGGGGGAGGTTGGTGGGGGCGGTATGGGGCTTATTGGCCGGGGTTCTTCCCGTGTTCCTGCTTTCGGGTCCCTGCACTCGTATTCCCAACACTGTTTCAATCGGTTTAAGTGTACTGTATGCTTTTTGCAGGAAATGGGGTTGATTAGTGTCGCTGTAACCGGGGAGGGTCTATCAATAATTCGGTAAGGACCAGACCATCTATAGTCCAATTTCCTGGAAAGACCTGGTTTAGTTTAGACCTGGCTTCGTCATGTATAGTTTGTCTCCCACGCGAAATTGACGTTCGGTCGCGGTCCTGTCATAATACTGTTTTTGCTTTTCTTGCGCTGTTTTCAAATGCGACTGTGCGATTGTCCATGTAGTATGGAGGTGAGATGTCAGTTTTTCTTTGTAGTCAGGGTATGAGAGTACCTGTGCTGATTTAGGTGACAATATGGAATCTATCGGAACGGCTGGGTCCCTACCATAAAGCAGGTAGAATGGTGATTCTAATGTGGAGCCAAAAGCCAACACCTCCTTCGACAAATCCAAGGGGTAGTGGTCCGCCAGGGCAAAGGAATTGACTTTCACTTCCTCATCTGTTGCCGTATTGAAATTTGTGAGAATTTTGAAGCGCTCGTACGTGGCCTGGTAAGGTGTGATTCGGTATTTTAGAGCTGCGCACAGCTTGTCAATGATGAGCAAGTAGGTTTCAATTCGGAATTTATCGCTTCCGGTGAAAACAATGCTCTCCGTCTGCGAATCACCAAAGATCGTGGTCCTTCTTCTTTCTCTGACTCTTTGGTCATGGCGATAATGTGCAACTTCAGAGGATGCCTTCGCTTTTTCTTCGAATACATCAAACTGAGAACACAGCGCATTGAGGAAACCATCCAAGGAGGTGAGAAGGTCGATTACATGTTTCAAATCCAAGTGTTTTTTCTGCAGTCTTATTGGTTGCGTTTAAGCGTTCCAAAATCACGTTCCAAAAGTTAGCCATGAAAGCTGTTTCAAGCCTTTTCATAAGCTTTTGCAATGAGCCAGCCGCATACCTTGTATGGCTACTCTGGCGCTCATCGTCAGAAATTTCATTTAGGGCAGCCATTATCTCCCGATAGCCTTTAGAGACTGCGTTGGTAGCGTCTGCATGAGCAGACCAACGGGTGTCAGACAGCGATTTGAGTGACAGATGTTTTCATGTGAGATGGTTCGATATGACAGACCATCGATGGGTTGATCCTGAGAAAAAGGAGTAGAGAGTTTCGAGAAACCCGAAATAACTAACGGCGTCAACGCAGCAATCGATAGCGTTCCTTCCAACTAAATTCAAAGAGTTCGCTGCGCAAGGCACGAACACTGCTAATGGGTTCACTTGTATCAGCCGCGCTTGCATGCCTGAGTAGCGGCCAGACATGTTACTGGCGTTGTCATACGATTGGCCTCGGCAGTTCTTGAAATCGATGTTTTCTTTCTTCAAATATGCCAAGAGAGTTTCCGCCAGATGTTCACCTGTGTGGTTGCTTATTTGAAGAAACGTTAAAAACCGTTCAACCGGCTCACCTTTCCAAATATAGCGAAAAATGACCGTCAGTTGATCAACGTGGCTCAGGTCGGGCGTAGAATCCACAGATATAGAGAAATATCTAGCCGTTTGAATTTCATTTGCAATGGTGTTCCTGATTTTTTCAGCCATAATCTCGATGAACTCTTCGAATATTGTTGAAGAAAGATATGAAGGCGTACCTCTTCCCTTGTTACCAAATTCTTTAATATGTTGAGCGAGGAAAGGGTCAAACACAGCGATGAGCTCCATGCAGCCAAGGAAGTTACCATTGCATTTTGAGCCAATGATCTCGTTTTATCCTCGCAAGGCTAGTCTGTTAAATCTCGCGACGCGGTTGTCTGTAAGACCAAATTATGGATGGTTGGACTTACCGATAGCTTGTATTGCAATCGCGACCCAACACCAACTTAACTACCAAACACAATTGTATCGGAGCGAACCAAAGGTACTCCTGTTTTCACATACAGCGATCGTAACCAACCGTTACTGTGGAAGGTGGAATAAGACACCCGAGAGCTTGTCCGACTCCCCCTTTTATACCTTCCACACATTGGGGAAAACAACATAGGAAGAATGTACTTGTACACGTGTACAAGTACCAAAAAGAGGAAAACAGGGAAGGAATCGTACAAAAATCCAAACCCCAAACAAAAATCCAACATAGTCCACGTTCGGCAAGCGATGTTACTACGGCCACGACTCGTCGACGAATTTCACACCAATACTGCTTCCTCTCATGCACCTGCTTTTCGAAACCAAAATCCACACGCTTCATTGCAGAACGACGGCAGCACATTTTGAGAACACTCGCTCTGTGGAACTCACTTTTCTCATGATTGTCCAGTTTCTCTCGTCCGTTCTTCCAGTCACTGAAACCGTTTGCACAGGAAAATGAGTCCTTTTCAGAAGTTGCCAAGGTACAGATGAAGCAGTAAATTGAACCATTTGATGGGCTGTATACTATCCAATCACGTTGAAGAACTTCTCCATTCGATTGTTTTGCAAGGAACATGTGATCATTAAAAGAGCGGTAATGTCCCTTTGGCTGCTTGACAGTTGCTTGGTAGAATCGTTTGGACTTGGGGTAACTACCCGTCGTTGACTTATTCCGGCATGAACCTGGACCAACTTGTAGCCAGTGATCGATTGTGAGGGAATGCACTGGAAACCAGTCTGCTGGATCAGTGGAAATGCAGCATGCAGCTGATGAGATAGTTGGCTCGGTTGTAACTTCTGTCACAGACTGTTGCGACGGGACATGAAGATCGTTGAGGATCAACAAGATGGCTTGGTGGCACCTCAGGAGCACCATGTTTGTCTGCGGACTCGTTGGCTGAAGTGGAAAACAGCAGTACTTTTTAAACAAAATGTAAGAAAATCACCCATGGGGTACCAAATTTCACTACTTTCTTACCAAAATCTATAGACTCAGGAGCAGCATGTTTGTCGTCGGACTCGTTGGCTGATGTGGATCCTGGATCAGCGACTGCTGATGATGACGAAGAGGCAGCCAATATAGTGAAAAATGTGTTGATTGCAGGAGTCTTCGCGATAACAGATTCCAGTTTTTCTTTTTTCTCCTCAACCGCTAGTCGTTTCTCAGCACCAGACTGTAGTTGTCTTCTCGGCATTGATCCAAGTTCGTTGAGAGCTGATATGTGAGACAAAAAAGCTTTATGGAATTTTAGGACAGGATGGGAGGCAGGTGGCTTTGGAGTTGAGTGCACCAAATATTATATTGGTGTGGTTTCACATTGACGTGTATGCAGTGAGTGTGAGGAGATAGGAATGACGTTGGGAGGGTCCCTGGGTAGGAGGCATTTGTCTCGCTGTAGGCAGCAGGGTTGGTACGCAATAGACAGGAGTAGCAATGTCAGCTGCACGCTGATTGGCTGAGTAGAGATGTAAGGGTTTTATGAGTGTTAAAGTAGCAATGTCAGCTGCACGCTGATTGGCTGAGTAGAGATGTAAGGGGTTTGTGAGTGTTTCAGCATGCCCCACATAACATGCACTCACACACACGCATGCGCGCTAATACATCTAGCTTATAGTGTTTCTCTGCCCTCTTCCCATACAAATCACACAAATATGGACTAAAAACAAACTATCGTATATAACCAATGGTTAGGGCGGGGGGCACCGGGGCATTTGCCCCTTTTGCCCCCCCCCCCCTTAATCCGGTACTGCCGCCTGTAATAGTTTGAGAGTCCAAAGTCCTAGAAAAGATCGGACGTCTTTGGTGCACCTGGGTTTAGGGAAATTTTGGACGGCTATAATTTTTTCGGGATCTGGGGCTACTCCGTGTACCGATACTATGTGACCCAAGTACTTGACCGATTGCTGCCCGAAATGGCATTTCTTTTGCTTGAGTTTTAAACCAGCTTTCGAAAATAATCCCAGTACAGTACGAAGGTGGCTGATATGGTTTTGGAAGGATTTGGAGAATATTATGACATCATCCAAATAGACCATGGCGAAATTTGTGCAGATTGGAAGCAATCGTCGTTGCTTTAGACTTTGGAACGTTGCTGGGGCGTAAGTTAGTCCGAATGGTAGGCATTGGAATTCGTAATACCCATTCAATGTGGAAAAAGCCGTTTTTTCCCTATCTTCCGGAGCCACTTCTACCTGCCAGTAGCCGCTGGCTAAATCTAATGTTGAGAAGAATTTCGAATTTCCAAGTAGGTCTAGCGTGTCGTCGATGCCAGGTAAAGGGTAGACGTCTTTTTTAGTGACGTTGTTTAACTTCCTGAAGTCTACGCAGAACCATTCCGAACCATCCTTCTTTTTTACTAGGATAACGGGTGCACTCCAGGGAGAGTTCGATGGTTGAATGTTTTCAACATTTTCTTTCGACATTTTTTTTCAGCATTTCTTGGACTGTTCTATTACGCCACGCTGAGATATTGGGACGCGGTGTGGCCTTTTCCCTGAATGGGTGGAGCGTTTTCTTTTTCTTTTTTTTTACTTTACCAGCGTAGGCCGAAGCCTATTGCTGGAACTTTTTATTGGTTTTAACAAAAGATTTTCAAAGTTACTGTTAACTGAGCATGAACATTAGACAACGTTTGCACGTTGTCCATAGGGCGGGAAAAGAATAGACTGGAATTTTACACTACATTGAGACACTGGAGACTTGGGTGATTTTTACGCCATTACTTACAAATTTTTATAGCTTCGGACATGAAATGGGTGAGTGCTGGAAAAACTTTTAGGTTGGTTACAATGACTTGTGCGTTAAAATGGACTTGGTTTAGCTTAAATTGCGAAGAAATGGTGCACGTTCTTTGTTTAATCTACGACAATGGAAAAGTAGGTGACGGAGATCTTGTTTTGCTTGATCTTGGCATGGTACATCTAACGGAGTTACATTTCTGGATACGTTTGAGGTAGCTTTTGGTGGGGTAATGAGTTGTTCTCAGTTGTATCATCTTGGAGATAATACTCCTGGGAAGAGGGACATCCATGATGCTAAGACAAGCGGGTTCTAGTACTAGGGGGCGAAGGGGGTCAGTGTTATTATCCCAACGGCTTTTCCATTGCTTCATTTTCCGGTCTTCCACCCATTTCCGTGCCATTTTAAGTGAAGTTGGTGGTGACTTCCAAGACTCGTCTATAATTAGCCTAGCTTTTTCACTGATTACCACATAAATTCTGTGTACTGGAGTATTTTTGGGTATAGGCCATTTATCCAATACATTGATAAGAGTGGTTCAGCAACGCACTTTCGAGGTATAAATCTAATGGCGGAAAACTAATTTCCACTTCCAGTGCTGCTGAGGGCGTTGATGGCAGGGCCCCTGCAATTGTTAGCAGACCCTTTCTGTATATGTGGAGAAGGGGGCGTAGCGTTGAGGCGGAGATATTGCACCATGTAGGGTAAGCGTAGCGCATTTTCGAGAGTGTGGTGGCTTGAAAAAGTGTTCGAAGCTGTTTACAGGTGATCGATTTGGACATTTTTGCGAGGTTAGCAATTCTTTGAATAATCGAGTTGCATTGCGCTGCTAAGTTGTTTGCATGGTGGGTCCACTTCAATCGAGAGTCATAGATGACTCCAAGGTAACGCACTGAATCCTTCGGATAGATGGTGATATCTTCCCAAATTAGTGGTGTTCGTTGATCAATGTGTTTCCGCGAAAAGTGAATAAGTTCTGTTTTGTTGCGGGCAATTCCAATTTAAGCCGTTTGCTCCATTTTAATAGGGCGCCAAGGTTGTTTGTCAATAGCTTAATGTTTTTCTCACTTGAGACGCCGAATGTGATGAGAAGGATGTCGTTTACGAATGCTTGTGCGTTGATGTGTTTACGTTCTATCATGCTCAAGCTGCTGTTGATGTAAACGAGGAATAAGAGTGGAGAAAGTGGGGATCCTTGAGGTACTCCCTTTAGCGTACGGAATTTATCGCTTTGATTGTTTCTTGGCGATTACAAAAACTTCACGGTTCGTAAGGAAGCTTTTAATCCATGTCGAAAGTTTGTTTGGTATCATTAGTTTTCGGAGTTCTTTGAGGAGTAAAGAATGGTCGACGTTGTCAAAGGCCCCCGTGATGTCAAGGAGTAAGGCTGTAACTACTTTGTCGAAATTTTGGAGGATTGAATCGATGAAGGTAGTGAGTACGTTTGTTGTAGATCGTCCTGAGCGCATCCCCATTGCATGTCAGAGAGGAGTTTGTTGTCTTTCAGGTAGGATTTTAAGCGCGTGGCTATTGCTTTCTCCAATATCTTTCCGAGGACGGAAAGTATGGCTATGGGACGGAAGCTCTTGATAGAGTTATAATTTGGTTTGCCAGGTTTTGGAAGTGGTATTATTTTTGCAATTTTCCACCTACTCGGGTGGTATCCTAAAGAGAGCGAAGCGTTAAAAATCTTCGGTGTGTGTAGGCCAATTATACTTCAGCATTTCTTGAGTGCTAGTGCCTGAATTTCGTCGATGCCAGCTGCCTTTCTTGGGTGTAGGCTGTTGAGGATATTAGTGATCTCCTCCAAAGTGAACGGCTTTTCGTATGGATAAGTTCGTAAGTATGTAGATTTGTCGAAAAATGATGCGTCTAACTTGGTATCATGGATTCTTTCCGTAGGAACACCATTTAATAAATGTGTTGCTACGTGATTAAGTTTGGCTGTTTCATCTGTGATAGGATCGCCATTATCTTCGCGAAGTTGTTCTAGTCGGCAGTTAGAGTTGGCGCGTAAGAAACGGTCAAGGTTCCATAATACTCTGTTGTCTGGGGTTTTTAACTGTGTGGTCAAATAGTGCTCTTTGGCTTCTCTGGTTTTCGATCTATAGCAGTTTCGTAGTTTTTTCCATGTTTCTTCCAGTTGTGCACTTCTCTTAGCGCGATAATGACGAAGAGCGGTTGCCGTCTTTTTTCGAAGTTATCAGATTTTGAGCGGCGACGGCGGTTGGGACGATCTTTTCGTTCCGCTCTTGTTTTACTGAAAGATTAACGGCTTCCGTGAACGTCTCAGGTTCCCAATCGAGCAGGTTCCGTTTTAAGTGCGGTAGGAGACCGACTTCATACCGCGGTCGAAATTTGCTTCGCGTTCTTTTTGTATTGCTACTGAAATGGAGAGGCCCGGGCCATGCTCCTGCAACTGCCTTGCCAGTCGTCTGATAACGTCAGCAAATTCTCTCACCGGCTGATCCTTGCTTTGGGAACAGGTCTGTAGGGCTTCGAGTGATTCAGTTTTCGAGTGTTTGTCGTTGAAACGATCTTTCAGATACGTTCCGAAATCGACAAACGTTTGAATAAGGTTGCTGTGCCTTAACACGTCGTAATACTCTTCTGCTTTCCCTGCGAGTTTTTGTGCCGCCATACGGAGTTTTGTATCTTCGTCCCGTTTCGCAAAATGCGCTTTTCGATCTACTTCGTTTAGAAAATCCCGTACTGTAGGTCCGGGTTTTGTTCCCGTGAAGTGTGGCAACTCCGTTAGTAAGGAGTGATTAAAAAGGGGAAAGAACAGTTTTTCGAACTGCTGTTCGGAGAACGTATAGTTTTGCGTGGACGAGGCTTCAGCCATTATGTTATAAAAATAACTATTGCTTGCCGCGTATCGGGGCTTCTGGTTCTGTTTCGGTTCTGGTTCTGGTTCTGTAGTGTTACCATTAAAACGCTGTACTTACGTTTTAGGCTTCTGAATGAGCAATAGTAACTACGACAACGCAAGAGACTTTGAAGCTTATTCCTCAACTGTATTCGCACGGACTCAGCTCGTTACACTCTAGAATCACACTGCCCACCCGAATCACTTCCCTGCTGTCCTTTATACCTTTCGGTAACTGGACAACAGGGTTGTAAAAAGTGATGGCTCTGTTGTCACTAGAAGAAAGGTCTTCTTCTTCCGTCACAACAAAGCCATAAACAATAAAGTGTTTCTAGGTCGCATAAAGTATCATTACACAACGATTTGGTAGATCGAAGATCCCCTTCTCCCAAAACATCTTCGGTTTATTTGCAAAAAACTGATTGAGGTGCATTTTGATGGCCTCCAGATTTTCGAAATTTTTTTCCGTTAAGGGAATTTTGAAGAGAGTGGAAAAGATGGTAGTCTGAAGGTGCAAGGTCAGTGCTGTAAGGAGGGTGTGGTAGAACATCCCACGAAAATTCTAAAAGTTTTTGCCGGGTACGCAAAAATGTGTGTGGCCGGGCGTTGTCGTGGTGGAAGGTTACGCCTCTTCTGTTGGCCAATTCCGGACGCTTTTGAGCAATGGCATCCTTCAAACTGTTAAGTTGCTCGCAGTATTTGTCCGAGTTAATAGTCTGACCATATGGTAGTAGCTCGTAGTAAACTACGCCTTTGTAATCCCACCAGATGCACAGCATCACCTTCTTCGGGTGGAACCCGGCTTTAGGGACAGTTTGTGGACGACTGTCCCTTGTTCCCCAAGATCTTTTTCTTGTAACATTATTGTAGATAATCCGCTTTTCGTCTCCCGTGATTAGATTTCTCAAAAAAGGATGCTCCGTATTTTTATGTAGCAATAAATCGCAGGCGTCCACGCGCTCTACCAGGTTCCTGTCGCTCAGGTCCTGCGGGAGCCAGACGTCCGCTCTATTAATGTAGCCAGCGGATTTCAGGTGTTTAGAAACGCTACCATTGGATACCCCGACAATCTCCTGTATCTCTTTTATTGTAAAATGTGGGTTTACATCCACCAAAGATGTTATTTGGTCCGTATCGACCACTTTAGGACGACCCGTTCGGGCGCCTTTGCGTTCATCTTGAACGCAAAAATTTCCATTTCGAAAACGCGCAAACCATTTCCAATTCACGCGTTCTTTTAAAGCACCAGGGCCGTAAACTCCACAAATTTTTTCAAGTGTTTCCGAAACGTTGAGTCCTTCATGGAAATGATACCGCAATGTGGCGAAAATGTTCAGCGGAATCGTCCGTCTTTCAGTGGTTAATAAAAACTTCGAATTCAAGTCAGGATCACTAAAATTTGGTACACATATAGCTAACATAAACCTTTTCCTAGTTTTCGAACAAAAAAGTGATGTGGCGAAAATGTTCAGCGGAATCGTCCGTCTTTCAGTGGTTAATAAAAACTTCGAATTCAAGTCAGGATCACTAAAATTTGGTACACATATAGCTAACATAAACCTTTTCCTAGTTTTCGAACAAAAAAGTTCGAATGCAGACGGAAAAAAATACCCGGGATGTTTGAATGGGAAAGTGTTCGAATTACTGCACGGACTATCGAGTGACCCAATAGATGGGTTCACTCCACAACTACTGATAAGTCGGATCCCACTGCAATTATAAAAGGTGGGCCCCTTTTTATTTCAGAAATTGAATCAAGCAGGTTTGCGGATTCCTTTCAAAGAAAGAAAAAAATTGTACACAGACTTCTCAACCAAAAAAACGTTCAGTTACCTCTCGTATGTCAAATAAATGTCTCCATGCGTTCCTATCCTTCTTTTGCCCCATGAGCATGCGAGGAAGAATTTCCAAAACAAGGCGAGAAGCCACTTCTAAAATTGGAGTTGGTGATGAATTCTAGTTAATTTTTTCTAACTTGAACTACCTGATTCATTGTCGAACTCCTTATCCCTGTCTACTTTAAAAAGCTCAACAACCGATCTAGTGTTGCATTTCTTCGCTACAGCAATAATTAACGGCACTAACTTATCCCACTCTTGCCGCACTCTCGAAGAAGATTTTTCCCCGTATATAGCATCAAATTCCATCAGTATCTGTTAACAACAAAACGAAATTAGAAACTACAGAAATCACTTAACTTTAGTAACTTACGTAGGGAAACTCCAATAAAAAAGGAAACTTCTTGACCACCTGAAGCTGGGTTCCCAACTTGCCAGAATTAATTTCATTACGACAGCCTTCGAAAGTTAGTTTCAGAAGTGCCTTCAGGGTCTGCGAGTCAAGGGTTGAGTATTGCGTCTGAATGACGTCAACGTTTGCTTCATATGACGTTACATCAAACACTGTAAATACGTAAATTTGAGGCGAAAAATTAAAATTAAAGAAATTTTAACATACAAATAATTATTAACTGTTACTTTTTGCTTCGCAGGCATGTTTGTTACTCGGGGATAGGCGTGTGTTAGTTTTCTCTGGTTTTACGTTTTTTGGAAAGGTTTTTTTTTATTAACCCAACTTAGGCTCATGTGGTATCGTTGGTGATGACACTGTTTGGTTACTTGGATGGTTATTTTAGCTTGAGATATTTGATAAGATGATGCTCTTGATTGAGGGTTATCACTCCTGTATTGTACCTGGTTTGTTTATATCCCCCTTGTCGGGGCGGGGCCAACCTGACCAGGGAGTCAGGTCACTACATCTCTCCCTTTCTTTTCTTTGAAAGAAAGTTAAAGAAAGTTGACTGAATTCAGCCCCGTACCGTGACACCTTTTGAAGGGGGGGCCCAGACTCTTATTAAGGGGGCCAGTAATTCTCGTGTAATAAATGAATACTTTTTGAAATGTTCAAATTTCGAATGATCAAGAAAAACAAAATAGACCTTTTGTCTCGACATTATTTTGCGGCATTATTGCCTATATGGAATGATTTTCGCACATTTTTCCGAAACAAAGACAAAAACCAATTATTATGTTTGTACGATGGACAATTGAACATAGAGAGTACAGACAGTCAGACAGATTTGCTATAAAAAAGGAAGAATGCAGTAGTATAGAAATAACACAACAATTACATACAGAAGTAAGAAATTGTATGCGTAAGATATTAACGTGACTCAAAATAACTGCAGTCGACGATTTTTCATTTCATTAAACCGTCGAAGAAAGTCATCAGATTTGATGTTATTAGTGATGTCACTTTCAAACGAGAGCAATACAAGGTTGGCTTTACGAGAATGGGTCATAGATGTACGAAAGGGAGTTAGAACACGAGATAAAGTACTGAAACTCGCCTCACATGTGGCAGTTGAAGCACCAAGTGTCAGTGCGGAAGCTGCAAGACGATACACAGATGGAAATGCCTCTCGGTAAGAGTACAGTTCTTGCACTAACTGATGAACGTTTGTTACAGTACTGGTCCTCTTCAATAAGAATATCTTCGCAGTTTCAAATTCATGTTGGGATTTGTTTAGGTCCACGCCACACAAATTCGCTAATGTCTTTAGCTCCTCAATATTCAAAAAGTTTGGGTGATTTGTCTTTAAACATGACAGAGACTTGTAAAGGTTTCTGTTAGTGACACAGAAGCGGTTTGTTAGTTCCAGCAGAGTCCTGTCAACGACTTCGTAATACATTTGGCGATATGCGCATCTGATAGACAAGTCCTCGTGTTCTGGCTGTCCCACAGATTCCAACACAACGAAATTCTTTAATTGTGAGTTCATCTGAGTTCGTCTTCTTTTCGGTCTCTGTTCCATATCAACATGACCTTCAAATTTCTCAAAAAGAACTTGGAATTTCTCTTCATTACGGAGGCTGCGAATGCGCTCTATGACGGCATCCATGACATCACATGCAGATGAAAGATCCATTGCTTCACCCTGCAAGCTATTGTTGGCTGGTTCAAGGATGGTCAGCAATGAGAGAACCATGTGTGCAATGAACTGAAACTCCACTGCATTGACTCGATGCAAGAGTCCAGTTGCTTCCAATTGAATATCAATGGAAAAGTGAGAATCTCTATTAGAGCAGAGTTCAAGCAAATCCACAACTGTATCATAATTTGTTGTTATTGCCTGAGTCGTCTGCAGGTGTCCTGTCCAACGATGTTCCATGAGCCGCTTCAATTTATCGCCTTGATACATGGCCGCAACATTAGGCTTTGAGAAAAATGCATATAAGTTTCTGCATATGTCGAAGAAGTCCTGCAGTTTTTTGCACTCAGAAATAGCACACACAACAACCAAATGCAATTTGTGGTTGAAGCAATGGATATACGGAATTTCTTTTTGTAGACGCTTCTGAAGCAAGGCTTGCACCCCACCATGCTGTCCAGACATAACGGCGGCTCCGTCATAGCATTGGGAAATGATATTTTTAGGATCCAACTGAGCCTCTTTTAAAGTTGCCAAAATTACATCTGCGAAGGCCTCGGCATTGAGAGCAATTGTTCGGGAAATGCCGATTAAGTGCTCCTGAGGTTGTCCTGCTGAGACAAATCTTATAGCAATCGACACATTCTCAGTCCCTGTTCGATCTTTCGTACCATCCACCTTCAGTGTAAAAAATTCGACATCCGCAGAATTGCACTTCTTTACAATTGACTCTTTCACTATTGATGCCATTAACGCGATAATTTCATTTTGAATTCCAGGGGATGTGTACGTGGCAATTTTGGGAATTGTTTTAATGATTCGAGCCAGATCAGGATTTTTCTTAACAGTGTATTCGAAGAGACGTAAAAAGAGACCACTTGGAAGTTTCTCATCCTCATCAATGTCATTTCTACTGAAACTGTCACCACGAAAGGCTAATTCATTTGTCACAAGAAACTTCACAATGTCAACAAGTGCGTCGACATAATAGCGGTTGTTCTTGAGTTGTGTTTCATTAATCAAAGTGCAAACTTCCTCACCTCTTTCACATCGCAGCTGCCTCTCCTTCCAGCGTTCCATGGCATGGATATGGTCAGCAGAAGATTCATGCTTTTGAAAACCTTTCCCCTTTTCTAAAGCCGATTTCCAATTTCGGAATCCACCAGTTCTGAAAACACTTTCTCCAGCAGAGCCGGGCAATGAGAATTTTCGACAGCAAAAGCAGAACACTGCATCTTTCTCAATAGAGTACTCCAAATATGGTCTTCCACCATACCACGCAGAAGAAAATGAGCGTTCCCTTGAACCAAACTGAGTCTTTGGGAAATTTACAGCAGTTGGCTGGCGCGGCATGTCGTCCCCCAAATCAGATTTAGAAGTAGTGGCGCAGTTTGGTTGTATAGTACCAGGGATGGATGTAGTAGCACAGATTGATGACATAGTAGCAGGGATAGTATCACTAGGTGAAGTGACTGAAGTCACAGAATTCTTCGGAATGACTTGGAAGAAATTCATGATGTTCTTGTGTGTCGACATGTTTTAATACAATCAAAAGAATGTCACAAGGTAGGACCAATTACAATGTCACTATGCATGTAATGCTCATCACACACACACACACATAATAGACTGTAACAACACTTTCATTCTCTCTCACCCCCCACCTACGCTACATCCCGTCTTGCTCTCTACCAGTGAGGCAGACAGAAAGTTGTTATGCAACACCCCATAGGTCAGTTGTTCTGTATACATTGTGCCTACTACTAGATTATATATGGTATATATTGTGGCGTTCCGTAACTGTGTTGAACCTTGTTGCTCCCAAGGCTCCTTGGCTGCTTTCCTCAAAGCGTCATCCTTGGGGACTACATGGGGTATGGCAAGGTGATTGCGGAGAGGGCAAGGCCGGGTCAACGAAGGACCAACGTTGGAAGAGGGATATTCGCCAAAGAAAGGTCACCAAGTGATATAAAAGGGGGAAGGAAATGTAAGAGAGAGAGTCCGGTTTGGGACAGGAAAGGAAATACAACATTTGGAAAAGGCGAACCGTGACAATATGAATAAATATGATTCCTTATTTCATTTTCATCTTGCAATAAAACCATTAATTCTTCTTCATATCCATTTTTTTACTTGGGGGGGCCAGACTTGCGTTTGGGGGGGCCGGGCCCTCTTGGGCCCCCCCGACGGTACGGGCCTGACTGAATTACATGGATACACGTTAGTCACAATACAAGTAATGAGATCAAGGTACTTAACTAGTCACATAATTATTCAGGTATGTAGGGGGACGAGTTTCCCGTTGCCGAGTCCAGCGAGGGGTTTCACTTATTGGCTCAGCAATCACCGCTTGCGGGACTGGGCGTAAATCTTCAATTTCAGTTTGTCTCGGTTCCACTCTTTGACTTTCTTCATTTCCGGTAAATCTTTTGAATAAGCTGGCATTGCGCGTGACTTGTTCGCTTCCACGTTGGGCTGAGCCCTTTGGTCTTTCAAGAGGACTTTTTCCCCTACGATGAAGCTCTTCTGCCTGGCATGGTTATGCCGATCCGCATTGGCTTTCATTTTCTCTTTGGCTTTCCGGTCCTGGTTCTTCACTTCTTCCTTTCGGGGTTGCTGATGTGCATTGCTAAGCTGAGGGAGCTTGGTTTTCACCTGTCTTCCAAATAGTAGGCTAGCTGGGCTGTGCCCAGTCATCCGGTGAGGTGCTGAACGATAGGCTAGAAGGAAAGGTTGCAACTTCTCCTTCCAGTCCACGTTCTCCGCAACTGAGGATCTGACCAGTTTGTTTAGATTCCTCATGAATCGTTCAACGTCGCCGTTAGCGGCGGGCCAGTATGGTGTTATACGGCGGTGTTCGACACCAATACGTTGAAGATACGTTGATACTGTTTTAGCTCTTCACTTTGGAACGGTGGTCCATTGTCTGAGGCGATAGTCGCTGGTATCCCAAAACGTGCGAATTTGGCATCTAGCACCTTGATGATGTCTTTGGCGCTGGTGTGTTCAAGAATCGCCACCTCTGGGAATCGGGAATACTTGTCGATTATGACAAACGCTTTATCGCCGTTCGGCAGACTGAAAAGGTCCATGCTGAGGTCCGTCCAGGGTTCATCAGGTAATGGTGTGGGGCATACTGGTTCTTTTGAGCGATCTTCAGTGCACATTTGGCACTCACGGCAGATTTCAATGATCGTTTCGACCATGCGGTCCATGCCGGGAAACCAGACATGTAGGCGCAGACGTTGCTTGGTTTTAGTCATGCCCATATGGCTTTCGTGTGCTATCTGAATGATGCGCTCTTGCTGCTCTTCTGGAATACAAATCTTGCGTCCTTTTAAAATTACGTTGTTGTCGGCGTCAAACGTTAACTCGTTTCTACGTTGAAAGTAAACTGCGTTACGTTTCTTGACACGGCTCCAGTTCCCTGTGACGATAGCTCGCTTGACTAGCTGTAGTACTTCGTCTTGCTCCGTTGCTTTTGCTACCTCGGATAGCTTGAGGGCACTGGGCAGGAGGCTCTGACTTAAGAGATTCACGAACGCAATCAGCACAGGTGCTGGCTACCGCGTTCCGATCCGATACTGTTGGTTGCCTTGACAAGTCGGCGTTGTTAGTGGCTCCAGCTATGTGTTGAATTGTCGCATTGTAAGGCAAAAGACGTAGCGCCCAGCGTTCAATACGCGCGTTCACGCAGTTAAGAGATTTGCTGAATAAGCCTACCAGCGGCTTATGGTCTGTTCTAACCGTGATGGGTTTTCCGACAATATACAAATGAAAGTGCTCACAGGCCCAGACGACTGCGAGGCCCTCCCTTTCCAACTGCGAATAACGCTGTTCCGTGGCCGTCAACGAGCGACTTGCATACGCCACGACCCTTTCCTTGCCATTTTCCTCTTGCAACAAGATCGCTGCTACACCGACAGGGCTGGCACCTGTGATGATGGTGGTCGGCAAGTTTGGATTAAAGAAAGCAACTTGGGGGTCGGTTGTAAGAATGCTCTTGAGCTTTTGTACAGCCATGTCACAATTGGGGGTCCAGTCGTACTTGGTCTGTTTCTTCAACAGGCTTCTGAGTGGCGCTGTGATCGTCGCATATCCCGGAATGAAACACGCAAGATAATTCGTCATCCCTAAGAAGCTTCGAAGCTCTGCTTCGTTGGACGGATTTGTTGTATTAACCAACGCTTCTACTTTCTTAGGATCGGGCTTAATACCGTTCTGGCTGAACTGAAATCCAAAAAACGTGACCTGATTGCGGCCGATCTTCGACTTCTGCCAATTTAGACAGAGACCACTGCTGTTCAGTCGGTCAAAGACGTAATAAAGACGCTTGTTGTGTTCTTCTACCGATCTCCCGAACACTAATATGTCGTCGCTGATGTTGAGCTGTCCGGGAAGTCCTGCCAATGTTTGCCGTATTGCTTCTTGAAATATTTCAGCCGCGGCGTTGATTCCAAACGATAGCCGTGTGTAACGCCTTAATCCGCAGTGGGTGGAGAACGTCGTGATATAGCGACTCTCCTCAGCCAGTTCCAGCTGGTGATAACCATGCTTAAGATCCAGTACTGAAAATACCATGGCTCCATCCAGCTCGGCCAAGACTTCGTCCAATGTCGGTGTTAAATGGCGCTCTCTCTTTACGGCTTTGTTGGCTTCTCTCATGTCTACACATATACGAATTTTACCGGGTGCTTTCGGTTTTGGCACTACTACTATCGGTGAGACCCACGGTGTAGGTCCGGTGACCTTTTCTATGATGCCAAGCTTCTCCATCTCCACAAGCTCTTCTTCTACCTGTCGACGTAGATGGACGGGAACTCGACGGTGTGGCTGTGCTTTGGCCGTCACATTCGGGTCTACGTGGAGTTTGATCGTTGTGTCTTTCAATTTTCCAGACTTAGCAAATAGGTTTGGATATTGCTGTTGGAGGGACAAGAGATCAATTGCGGTGCTTTCTTCCTCCAGCGTGTTGACTATTTCGATGAGACGTAAAGCTTTGGCTGTCTTGTAGGACAACAAGTTGCCTGGGATTGTTGGGTGTACTAGGAAACGTGCCTGGATTGTTACCCCGTTAGATGTGATGTTTTGGTAAATCTCCCCTGCAACGCTTAGGTGGGGGCTTCCCCATGGAAAGAGCTTGACGTCTGCAGGTGTTAGGGCTGGTGATCCCAATTGCTTATGCGTTTCATTGTCCAGGATGTTAACGGTTGTGCCGGTGTCAATCAACATCCGTACTTGTGTGGTGCCAATCGTTGTTACGATCTCTAGGTCCTTTGGGTGGGACGTTAAAATGCGCAAAATGGGCTCTGCTTCGCCCATGAAACCATCTTCTGGCAGTGTTCTCAGCGACCAAATGCATTCTTCTTCACTGGAAGTTCCCTCCTCGGTGACGATCTGCCGCACTTGCTGCTTTTGAGGACGACTATTCCCATGTTGATCAACGTGCTCGTTTTTCTTGCTTAGACAACACCGGCTGAAGTGGTTGTTTTTCCCGCATGACTTACACTGTTTTCCACGTGCTGGGCAGAGTTCGAGCTTTTCGTGGAATTTATTCCCGCAGAAACGGCATTGCTTCCCCTTGTTGGGCTGACGCGGCGTTTTCTCCTTTGCGGTCACCTTTTTCACGTGTTGCTGCTCCTGTTGTGACCCTGCCATCTCTTGGGCATACAATGTAGATAGGTCCATCGTGCGAGCCTTCTTTAAAATATCCTCGAGCTTCATGTCCGGGTTTTCTAAATCTTTTTTCATTACAAGTTTTTGATGTATGACTTGATAATTTTTTCGTGCTGGAAGCCTTCTCTTTAAAGCATACTAGCCATAAGTATCCCGTAGCCTTAAAAGGCATATTTTTGAGTCAATATTGGGTAGTAACAAATTATAATTATTAAATTAAATTAAATCAAATTAAATTAAGTAACTATTTGGTAATAACAAAAAATAAGTGGAGAATTAGTTAAGGTAAATAGATACTTTACCTTATTCCAGAAGGACTTGGACGTTTACCCTTCAGAATTCTTCTCACTTCGATGTTGTTGGGGTACTCATATTTGTGCTTTTCTCGAAGGTGAGAAAGCCATTTGTCTTTCCGCACGCTAAAACCACATCCAGTCCCTTGACATCGATAATATTCCGAATGTCGTTTAGGCATATTAATACGTAACAGGGCTCGTAAAGAGAATTGAGTTTGTAGTGTCGACCGTCCCAAGAAGTGAGTTTTCTGCCTTGTGACTTCACGGTTCGCTCGCTTGAGTGCAACGCCCTACTGTTTACTTTTGCAGTGGCGGCATTTTGAAGAGCGGCAAATGGGTTAAAAGCCCATATGAGTTTAGCTATGGGATGTAAGCCCAATTTTTTTCCTTAAAACTGCTGTAAGCTTTTCATTGCAACAATTTGGACCATAGGGTGCAAATACAGCCTCGACACCTCGCAACGTACAGCAACTGTAAATATAGCTTCATCGGACTACGTTCGAACTTTGTATGCAAAGAAAAACGCAACTATTATTTAAAAAAAAACACACTTGTATTTATTTAAGATTTCAATATGGAATTTTGCTTGGGGGACTTGTGAGTTTCAAGGGGGGGATATGGAGTTTCAAAGGGGGGTGGGCATGGGATTTCGGGGGGGGGGGGGGGTCATATGCATTTTTTTGAAAATTTGCTTGTTGCCTATGCTCACAAGTAGGGCCGTAGCCAGGATTGGGGGGGGGGGGGGTTGGAAAGCTTTGGAGGGGGTTTTCAATATGCAATCTTATTGGGCGTTTACTATTCGCATATCCTTACCATTATAAAATACAAATTTCGGGGGGGGGGCGGCTTAAAAGACCCTCCCCCCTGGCTACGGCCCTGCTCACAAGTATAAACTTAACATCTCAGGCGCAGTTTAAACCCTTCCCCCCTGTATTCGGCGGTATCGCCCCCCGCCAAGTGACCAAGAGGAGTAACTCCTCATGACCCCCCCCCCCCCCCCCATCAGCACCACTGGGTTGCAGACAAGGCCTGAAGACTCCGATGCTTCAGCAGAGCCCTCAGGCTTTATATGTTTGGTGTAGCGCTCATTGTTTCGCCCTGGTCGTGGAAAAAGCTGTCGAGGAATGTCAGATGCTGCGCAATTTTTTTTCTCTGCTGGAAGAGCTCTACGTTTTCATGAACGGTCACAGACGTCACGATATTTTCCTGAAATCACTTGGACCTTCAAACAGACGGCGAAGGCTGAAACGAGTGCAGACTACCAGATGGAGTAGTAAACATGACGCGTGCTCTACACTGCTAGTATGCTTTGAAGAAACCCTGGATTGCCTGGAAGTCATTTCCAAAGATGATTCTTTGTCCAAGGAAAGCATTTCACAAGCCGCGGGCCTGAGAATACAATTAGGAAAGTTCGAAACTGTTGGAGTCCTGGCTCTGGCCTGCAAGCTATTCGAAATCCTTCAACCCGTCACTAAAATTCTGCAAGGAGTTGTGGTAGATCTTGGTAGTCCTATCGTACAATTACAGTGCAATCGCTAAAATACATTACATAATATCATTACAGTACAATAGATAATTTCTATAAGTGTTAGTCTTTCCTTATGACCCATTACATTTAACGTGATGCAAATTTTCCTCTAGGATCAATGACTGGGGTTATTGACGGTCCAATCCATAAGTTGAGAAGTATGCGATGCGATGAGGAGTGGGAAAAGATTAAACTTGAAATACGGTCGTTTGCAGAAAAGCACCGTATTGAGTTTCCTCAGAGCAAACGAATTCCGAGGGTGAAGAAGTTTTCCGACGAGCTTGGCTTGGATGAAGTGATTGAAGATCCCTTTCGCAAGTTTAAAACCGTAGTCTTCTTTCGAGCTATCGACCTGCTTCTAGTCCAGATTGAAGACAGATTCTCAGATGAAAACACGAAGATAATCCGTGAAGCTAGTCTCCTAACGCACGAGAGTCTTATGAAGGAAAACCTAGTCACTCAAACCTGCGTCGCAACATTATGCGAGTATTATGGACTGAACCCGGTTGATGTTGCGATCGAGTATCGCGACTTTCGTAACGTGTATCAATCTATTCAAGAAGAGATCTCTGTTGACGACCTTCTGCCAAAGAAACGGAAGAAGCGGGGACTTCCAGTCACGTCGGTTTGTCGTGGAAGGCAAACTAATTTTAAGGAACCTACGAAGTCGGATGATATTGAGGACTCGGAAAGTGAAGTTAAAGCTGAGAAAGGTGAAGTCAACGTCGATGAAGAAACTCTGTCCAATAAAGGCAGCTCTGTCTCAGAACTGAAACAAGATGCGTTCGTTGGATTGTGGGTCAAGAAAGGCTTCATAAAACCATTTCGGTTTATTAACCAGTTTTCTGGATTCCCGAATTTAACAAGCCTATACAACATTTTGGTGAGCTTAGCGGTCACCAGTTGCTCAGCTGAAAGGGCTTTAAGCAAACAAAAGATAATTAAAAACAAATTACGAAGCACGATGCTCGATACCTGGATGGCTAATTTCATGATAACGGCATCAGAATCTGATATTGTCTCCAGCATCTCCAACGATGAAATCATTAATCGGTTTGCCCTGTCATCGAAATATTTGCTAGAGATCCTTGGTAATTCTTCGTAACAACTTTTTACGCATACTCTTATCCAAGATGAATAAAACTAGTTATGCTTCCTTTTTCTAATTTTAAACATTTTTTCAACCCTGTAATTCATTTCAAAAGAATCGCAACATTTAGGGGGGGGATTCTCAGACTGGGGGGGGGGGAACTCGTCTTGGGCTCAGGGGGGGATCGGCACCTCTGTGGCTCACACGTTGCAGTTAGTAGTAAATGACGGTTTGAAATCATTGGATGTAAGTATGTTATCTAATTAATTTCATTTTATTAACTTATTTTACGATTAGGGAAACCTGAAAAATGCCGTACGTTTACTATCGCGAATTGTTGCTTACGTGTGAAAAAGCAACCTCGACACCCAAGTTTTGCGAAATACTGTTGGATTCCAGCTACCGATCCAAAACTTGACCAGCTGGAGCTCTCAATTCAAGATGATCAGCAAATTCCTGGAGGCACTGGATTTCGACAGCGACCTGCAGAACAAGCTGAATGCGTGCAAGAAACTCGGACAACTTTCAGCATTACATTGGAAGATGCTTAACGAACTTGTAGTTCTTCTTGGACCTTTTAAACTTGCCACCGATGCTTTTCAAAAGGATTCTGAAACCCTTGGGCTAGTCATCCCAGCGTATTTGGATATGGTTATCAGAACATCCTCGGATACATCTGTGAACCCCGATAGCACGTTGGTACTTTATTGCCGTCAAACGGCTAAAGTATTTCACGAATCCTTAAAGCGACGTTTGGGATATGTCCTTAATGATACCTTTTACGTAATTGGTAAGATCATTTAATTAAAATAGTCTATGGAGATTGTTTTTGACAGATGTGTATTATTTTTCAGGAACCATGCTTGATCCTCGGTTCAACAAAAAATGGATTCCTTTGTCTGGGCGGACACAAGCTGAAGTGATCAATTTAGTGAAGCAGGAATTGGAATTTCGATATCATTTCGCTGGTAAGAGAATTTAACCTGCGTAATATTAGCTTTTTATATAGTTACGGGATTGTTTTCTTCATAGCCAAAGGCTCCGAGAAGCTAGACAACGAATTGGACACCTACCTGAACGAGCCAGTAGCTATCAGTCAAGAGGTCAGCCAAAATTCTTCTGTGGACCTTTCATTTAGCCCGCTTCGCTACTGGCAATCAAATGGACACAGATTTCCTATTTTATCGGAAATCGCGAAGGATATTTTTGCTGTCCCAGCGTCAACAGCAAACATAGAACGCATATTTAGTACTGCTTCAGACATTCTGTCATCTAAGAGAATGAGCCTTAAACCAGAACTTTTCTCTTCTCCCCTCTTCATTAAGCGTAATTCTCATTTAGTTTAATTTTTATGCGTTTCCGACAAGATAGGAAATCTGTGTTCTTGCCAGTTTTGGACATAGATAAATGTCCCCAACAGTTCCTTAATTCTGTGTTAACGAATCACCTGATGGCTGTAAACATTGAGTACCTGATTTCTCAAAATCTCATGTCGTGATAGAACCCAATCCTATTGAAGAGCTTTGACGTTTCGTAATAATTTGTAATCACTAGGTTATGATTGTCGTTTGTTTTAACCAATTTAAACAAGTTATGTTATGAAAAACTTCCCAGTATTGAAACCAGTGTTTTTAAGAGTTGTAAGTGTTGATAAATGATTGAGTACCTTAATCTGAAGCACCAACCGCTTGTTGTGATGATTAAATCCAGCAAGACCATGGAAAATAAATGACCCAAGAAGTGTGAAATAAAAAAGTCCGATTAATTATTACAGGTCTTGATGTTGTCTTGCTTTTTCTGAAAATCATACTTCGCTCTTTTGTGTGAATAATATTAAGTTGTTAAATTATGTTATGTATAGTAATGGAATTATAAGCGTACTTTCAAACAAGATATTTCATCATAATATCTGTATATTGACTCAGTACATATAACCTTAATAATAACCTTGAAATGGATTTTGTCATCCATATAAATTATGTCTATGATTTAAAGGGAACATTTAAGTTGTTTAAAAAGAAAGTGTACCAATCTTCGTATGACATTTTTTTTGGCTTGAAATTATCCCGTGCAAGCAAAGCGGGAATACTATATTTAATAAAAAAGCACAGTTTATTACAGGCTTTATTTTAGTTAAGTTTTGGTAAGTGATTGGGGTATATATAGCTGTTTCACGTATGGAGCTTATTGCAAGAGTAAAATTCCTGGTTGGTCACTATTTTTACTTTTTTCAGTATACATTTCAAATAGCAAACTTTACAATTTAGTTCAGGTATATTTAGCATTATAGTTACATAGGTATAAATTTTTTTTAAAAGGATTGGATCTTTATTTGGATTTTTGATCGGATCGGATCGACATTTTTCCCGATCCGGATCTAAATTTTCCGAAGATTTGCAGGATCGGATCTGATCTGATCGGCAAAAATGCGAATGATCGGTAAGGATCTAAGATCCGGCGAAAAAAAAGATCCAAAGCACTGCAGATAGGAAAACAAGAGAATACAGGAAGAGAG
Source organism: Lepidurus packardi (assembly GCA_023053545.1). Classification (NCBI taxonomy): domain Eukaryota; kingdom Metazoa; phylum Arthropoda; class Branchiopoda; order Notostraca; family Triopsidae; genus Lepidurus; species Lepidurus packardi. Next base: position 2,464,978 of record JAKZAN010000001.1, on the reverse strand, counting down.
GGCAAACTCCCAAGAACAAAATCTGTGTTGGTTCTATTCAAAGATATCATAGTGGTGATCATCCATCCGTGATTAACATTCACAGCACTTGGCCACAACACCACAAACCATTTTCAAATCGGCAGATAAAGCGGCCGCATTTAAATCGAAACTTGAGTTATGGGGTCGTCGGGTTAGCAGCGGGATCTTTGATATGTTCCGAAGCTTAGCTGAGGTCATGAAAGATTCTGAGCCGAGTCCTTCTTTCTCTCAGTTGGTGCGAGGTCATCTGTCTCATCTTTCGTAAGAATTTGAACTTTACTTCCACGTGACAAAAGATCCACGATCAGGGAAGGAATGGATCCGCGACCCGTTTAATAATAGGCCAGGTGAATCGGGCTTATCACTGCAAGAAGAGAGCCAGTTACTGGAACTTGCTAATGATGGTGGGCTGAAAAGTCTATTTGCTACAACTCCAGACCTCCATACAATCTGGATTAAGGTCAAAGTGGAGTATCCCCAAATTGCTAGCAAAGCGCTGAAACGTCTGCTCCCGTTTCCTTCGTCTTACCTTTGCGAGTCAGGATTTTCTGCTGTGTCAGCCACAAAAACCAAGCAACGCAACAGGCTGGATTTCGCGAACACACTTCGAGTTTCTCTGTCTCCCATCACACCAAGGTGGGCGTGTTTAATTGCCGGAAAGCAGGCTCAAGGCTCCCATTGATCATTTGTTAATTTTGTAATTATTCGGTTGTATTTTGCCATGTAATAATAAATGGACTTTCAGATCTTTATAACTGTGTATCACTTTTTCACCCACCAACCCAGTCACAAAGCTTGGGCCGCAGGAAAATTTCATCTGTGTAAGTGGTCCGCCATACCGAAAAGATTGGGGACCGCTGCTTTAGAAAATATTTCCGCAGTTTTGGGCCCGGGCGATGTGGCTTCCATATCTCAGGACGACAAGGCTCGTGTGCCGATCGGACTGACGGCCGCCACGAAACAAGCACCCCTTCTGATGCACGTTGAGTAGAGTTCGGTTGCCCGACCATGACTGGGTAGTTGGTGCAAGACACAAATTGATTCCCAGCGTGTATGCCGCTTGCGTAATACGTGGTGATGCTCTGTCTAACAAGCAAATGGCAGTTTCCTACAGCGGGCCAACGTACATACCGATTAGGTATATTTTAATAAAGATTTCGCATTTAAAGTCTTTTGTGTTAAAGAATGTTTCTTGTATAATGCAGAAGTGGGAAACATGACTCGTCCACTGCAGCCACCCATGCTTACGATCTGGATCAATTGTTAGAACTTCCCGAATTTTCTGACATCTCTAAGAACGAGTCAGGTGCGTTTAAGCCAGTGGTAATCGTGACAACCGATGGCGGTCCTGACGAAAACCCTCGGTACAAGAACGTCATTGTGTACGCCATCAATACCTTTAAGCGCTTGAATCTGGACGCAATGATAATTGCCACAAACGCGCCTGGTCGTTCAGCATTTAACAGAGTCGAACGACGAATGGCCCCATTAAGCCGAGAACTTGCCGGGGTAATACTGGAACCATTACGGTTCCCATCTCGACGATCAGGGTCGTACGACAGATTTGAATCGAGAAAAAGAGAATTTCAAACTTGCTGGAGAAACTTTAGCAAAACTTTGGAGTGAGAACCTCCTGTTGGACGGCTACCCAGTCATCGCGGAATTCAAGGAACCAGGCTGCGAACTTCCGCTACCCGATCTGACGTTCATATAGAACCCAAATGGTATGCTGAACATGTAAGAGAATCTAGGTATTTACTCCAAATCGTTCGCTGCGGCGAGTCAACATGATGTGGTCCTTGGCGTGGCAATTGGAATAATACCATCCCTGGAAGATTCTTACCTTGTCCGGTCCCCATTGAGAATGCGACCCATCCGCTTCAGCAACGCAAAGTACCTTCTCACCCTTCACCCGAGCAAACAGATTTTCTGCCTCTGTTTCCAAACCTTGTTTTGGGAAGATCGCTTATAAGAAAACGGATGATTTTAAATTTTATCGGTCAAGTACCATACGACTGGTTCTGTCCATCCCAAGGACCTACAGTGAGCAAACGAACTTGCAGGTATTCAAGAGTATAAATGGCTCTTACTGAAGCATTTAGGATTGAATAAATTTTAATGCTTTATTTATTAGATTCTGTGGCTTATACTTTGCAACCATTAAAAGCTTGCAAGCTCATCTGAAGTCTATCCGTCCGTGGAATAACCAGAAAACAAGGCAACCCAATTTATGGCCGGCCTCACGCCCAGAATGATCATCGATGCTCGAGCCGACGAGGTCTTAGTTCAAGCTAAGTCTCAAGACGGCGCATTTGAAGAAGTTGAGTGGTGGCCCCAGTTCGAAGTTGGTTCTGACATCGTTGGAATGCCCTTGCCGACTAGTTCTCTCCAGACGTCTGATTGTGGCTTCCCTGTCATTAATCTTGATGACAATGATGTAATGGAACAATGGCTCATTACCGCGCCGCGCTCTGCTGCGACGTATGTAATTGTCGATAGGAAGTAAGTTGAACCACCCAATTAAAGTTTGTTTTTGGCACCTTTAGATTCGCACCTATCCCTCTTAACAGGGTAACCCGTGCCTCTACTGCCCCAGCGACTGTTACCAAACCTACTACGCCGGAGCCTCTGCCTCCGCGCGCAGAAACACTAGTCGCCCAGGAACCTCCTGCTGCTGCCCATCCTACGCAGGAGCAACTGATCGATGTTACCCCATTGCCCTCCGTTTTTGACATTGGCACAACTTTGACGTACGTTGGCACTTGCGTATTCTTTTATTACTATTATTATTACCAAGAGTTTAAAAAGATAAGCTTCACTAAAAGCCCTGGCATTCCAGTTTCTTAGTACCGATGGTGACCCCCAGCATTGCCACGCCCGTTCAGGCTCCAGCTTCAGAGTCAGAGCCAGTACTTCCTGGCGCTGACCTGGTGGAGCTGGAAGCTTCAATAGAGTCCATCGCGACTGCTGCAATATTCATCCATGTTCCTGAGGTAGATTATTTATTTTTCCGTTGCTACTTTAAGAAAGAGAGGGGAGGATGAAATGTAAAACAAATTTCTCTATAGAAAAGAAGCGTTGATTCTTTATTTTTATTAATATTTTTGTTTAGGCTGGGCAAGCAAGGAAAGAGGCTGCGCGTGTTCGCCTTCCCGAAGGGTAGCAAAAGACGATCTTGCCAGCAGACCAGGCTTCGATTGGCTCAGCCCTTTTGACAGCAAGGGTACCCTAAAGGCCTCCCTTATTACGAATTGGTGGAATCCACCCCCGCCACCAGTTCCAGGGCCCAGCACAGCGCCGCCCAAGCCTGACGCGTATTTTCTTTGTCGGCTTTTCCTGTGGATGCCCAGAAGAATGTGGGCTGTGAACTTTTCGTGTCCCAACTGCGGAGTCGGCAGGAAGCTCACGTCCAAGGGGCTGTACCCCTGGGTACGTGCTGTCCTTGATTTCAAGGACAGCTACTACCTAGCTTGCGAGTACATGGAATGCCCCAACTGCAAAGGTAGCTTCATTGCGTACGATCAACGCATACTAGCGCAGCTACCTGACGGATTTGCAGCTCGCTTCCCCGCCATCCTGACCTACAGGTACGCATGCGACATTGGCATTATTGCGATGGCCAGGTCTCGCACGCTGGGGAATAGCCCTTCCGCCCTGCAGGAATGATCTTCAGGAACTACATTCCGAGATGTGGCTGCGCAAGACGACGGCCTATTTGAGTGACTGCCGGCGTCACTCAAATAGCGTAATCGGCTTATTGCAGTCAAAGGAGTGCTACCAGCAACCCCCTCCTTTCAGCGCCCTGCCCGCTGCGAAGTGGTTCTTGGCGACGTACATCCGCGACGTCTGGGCCCGATTGCCCACCCGTAAGGCTGCCATCACCTCGGTCTACGGTTCGATTCTGAAGATTGATTCTACCAAGAAAGTGACCCGGAAGCTCATCGGAACTGCAGCCAATACTGCCACTTGGTACACCAACGTCGGCAATGAGCGGGTAGAGATTCTCCTCTATGTTTTGACCACGTCGGAAAGCACCATGTCATTGCAGCCCATGGCTACTGGCTTGATGGAGAGGTAATGTATTGCGAGGCCTTAGGTTTAGAAGTAATTCTATTTTAACATGTCTTTTTAAAAAAAATCTCCTCCAGATACCGTCGAGCAGGAGAAGCAGCGCCGATCCTTCTTTACGCTGACCGCGACTGCTGCACAGCAGAGGGCTCACGGTCGAAATACCAGCTTCTTTTCGACCAGTGGACGGGTCTCCAAGTTCGCCTTGACATCTGGCATTTTATGCGGCGTCTGGCCGTGGGATGTACCGGCGAGTCCCACCCTCTGTATGGCACCTTCATGACCAGATTGTTGTCCTGCATATTCGAATGGGATGCCACGGATCTCGATGCCTTGCGAGCTGCCAATAAGAGGGAAATGGAGATGGAGGGGCTTTCCAAACCTTCTGTCGCGGCGGTCAACAAGGCCATCAGCAAATCCGAGATGGCACGCCATTGTCGTCGGCGTACTAGTGGTACCCAAGAGACGAGGGATCAGACATAAGCCCTGATTCTTTCGTTGATTTTGGCAACGGATTCGCTGGGAGATCCGTTGTTCAAGGAAGACATGAAGGAAACCTGGGACTTTGAGAGGAAACACGTCAAGTGTATCCAAGATCCCGAGTTAGTCCAGCTCTACACGATAAATGGAACATTATCTAAGGGAGGCCTCAATTTACCGGTGTGCTCGTGGCTACACCTCCCTTGAGTCTTTCCATTTGCACTTGGCTCGCTTTATTCCGGGTAAGGCATTACATTGTATGACTTTGGTTGAATAACGTTTGATACGTTCCTTTATTTCGTATCGTAGGAACCAGCGCGAACGCGTACAACTTCCAGGCGTACTTTTCGATGGCGTCACAAGCAGGAACGCTGCCAGAGCTTCTGCAGCCGTTGCCAACTCTCGACCCTCGCCACTGCGTTGCTTCGACGCCAAGTTGATGCAGCGGGTCAACACACTGTATGAGCAAGTACTGGGCCATCCATTGTTGCCAGAGTATCGCGCTCCAGGCCAGTATACAGGGGAGCTGCTGGGAGTGGAATTCCTCTACCAGCAAACTGGCTGGACCCTTCGCACGGATGACACTGCAGTCGATGAGGGGATTGACGAGGGTGTTCAGGACATGGATGTCTTTTTGGAACCCGATTCCCTCACCGTGCTGCAGGAGCCGGAAGAGCTGGACGACACCATTCCGGGAAATCCGGTGGAAACCGAAGAACTGGAAGACGACAGGGACTGCGAGCTGACTGTCGAGGCAAACAGAACCAACTGAAGAAGCCTTGGATTACCGATTGATCGGTGGCTGGGACAATGTGAATCAGTTGGCAGCGGCGTTGATCAAGACAGAAGGCCTTGCTGTCAGCAAAACCCAGGCTGACGAAGTTGGAGGAGTACGACAAACGGCCTCTGAAGTACGGGCGCATCCTGCGCCACGACCGTCTCGGTCCCAGTATAGGACTGGATACGTTGGAGTGGAAGCTATGCAGAGTTAAGCGTTGTTATGTCGTCTGGTTCTTTAAGCATGCTTTGGAATCTAAAACCCTTGCTTCCGATTTGTAGGTGCTTTTTTATAATTTATTTAGGCGTAGGCTTATGCCCATTGCCTTTCTTACAGTATCTACAACCTGGATTTCGATAATCACCATAACATCATGAGTGGGTTTGTGTTCCACTCTTAACTTGGGTGAACAAACCACGAGTGAGGAAACTTGTTTGGAATGACTAGGGTTGATGGGTGCGAGATAAAAATAACGTGAAAGGGTTTGTGAAACAGGGCTTAAAATTAGCGACAGGAATCAATAGCTTTCTGCATGAAGGTGACAAGGGCGGGAAAAGCCTTCGAGGTAGTAAGTACAGAGTTTACACTAAAATTAACTTTAAGTTTGCTCAGTTCTCGTAGAAGTTCGGCTCTCTCCTTATTAATTCTTCGGCAGTGAAACAATAAGTGGGATAGGTCTTGTTTGGACCGGTCTTGGCAGGCACATATGTCAGAGTCCGTTTTAGCAATTCGTTTTAAGTAGCATTTAGTTGGGAAGTGTGTCGTTCTTAGTTGGATTAGCTTGCTTAAGATAGGTCTGGTTATTTGAAGGGATGCAATATCCTGAGAAGGGATAGTGATGAAATCTTTCAATGGGTTTATACAGTTTTGCCATCGTTCCCTCCATTGGGTCATTATCATTACGTCTATTTGTTCCAGAGCTTCTTTTTCGGACTTCGGACTTGTTTTCCATGCTTTAGCCGTGAGGAGTCTAGCTCTCTCTGAACAAGACAGGTACCGTTTATGCTTGGAGTATTTTGCTTGTGTGGGCCATTTATTCCAATTCCGTCTTGCGAAATTCCTTAGCATTGATTTCTGGAGTATAAGGTCCAGCGGAGGGAGACCCGCTTCCACTTCTAATGCTGCTGATGGCGTCGTTGATAGGTCTCCTGTGATAATAAGGAGTCCCCTTCGGAATAGTTGATTCAATGGGAGTAGACCAGTCTGTGAGATGTTGTTCCAAGCTGCGTATCCGTACCTCAGTTTTGAGAGTATAGTGGCTTGAACAACATTTCTGAGTTGTTTGCAGGTGATTGTTCTTGAGGATTTGCTCAGTTGTAGGTGCTTTATAAGCGCTGGTTTGCCTGTCCTCTCTCCTTCCAAGAGTCGTGTAGTGGAGGCAATTTGCATTCGCCTTTGCAACACATACACGGCACCAGTCCGAGGTCCTCCTTACGTGTCTCGCTGGAAGCTCATTCTGGGCAAGTCCAACGAGATACGAAGTCGTGTCCTTCTAAGTGGCACCCTCTTAGAAGGTACCGGCCTGGTTTTGTATCCCATTAACGAGACTACCTTGAGCCTGTGGTAAGTTTGGAGCTTTATTAACGCCCGGCACATGTCGAGGTTAATAATAACACATTTCTTTTAAACTCTTAGGTACCAGGATAAGACCGGCTTTAGCGACATCAGTATGCTACTGCAGGGTATTAACCTGCCTCAACCCGCATTAACGAGTGCGACGTCGCTTTTGCCCTCGCGCCAGCTTCCTCAAACAGCACCTCGACCAGCTCATGAGCCACTTGTTTTTGAGGAAGTAGTAGACACGGTCGGTCAGGCAAAAGTTAAACGTCGCCCTGTGACGTTGCCTCCATTGGGGACAGAAGCAGCACCCGCAGTGGAAGACCCTGGTTAAGCCCCCTCAGGCCAGTATCTGCGCTGCCTGCACCACCTTCGGTGTCCGCCACCCCGCCACCCCGCCACCGATGTCAAGGACGACGGCTTGGAGGCACCGAAAAAACGCGGCTGCCGAACCGGACGATGCTTCTGCTGGCAACCTTCCTCGGACGTACAAATGTCGCAAATGTGGGCAGCCCGTTAGTACCGGAGGACATTCGCAGTTTTACGGTGCACGCTATTGTCCGGTGGGGGCAGAGTTATCCCCAGCAGAATGGCTGGAAAGACAACGCGAAGAGTACGCCCGGAAACGTGCAGCGGCAGCAGAAAATCAGTAGGTATGATACACAAATGTTGTAATTAAAGTATTTTTAGGGCTGGCAGAGTTCCTTGTCAAATCTGGCAGGTTTGCACTCCAGATTTTGTTTTCGCATAAAACACAACAGCTACCATCTTTTCCCAGGTGTGTAGTTTCCTATAACAACATACTTCATATTTTTCCTTATTTATAAGCTCGATGGACTAACTCCCTTTTCTTTCCTTTATTTTTAAAGAATAATTCTGGTCGATCCTTTGCATCTCCATTTTGATTTTCGCATACTGTGGTATACCAATCCTGCTTTACCAAAGAACACGCGTAAGTTATCGAAAGCCATATTAAATAAAAATAATTCTATGTTCAGGGGTTCATTTATCCAGTCAACGCTATAAGTTAGAGATTGCCCATAATAAAGCAATTTAATAATTTCATTTAAGCACAGGGATGCTGGTACTATCTTCCTCCCGTTTTATTATTATTTGTATCCCCGGACACTAATTGATTATGGATTATTGATCAAGGTGGCCGGCTTCATTAAACAAACGACACACGTCAGTTAAAAATAAGCTCAATATCGAGTAAAAAAAAATAATTTTAAATTCAGGAAATGCAATACTCCTTCCCATTTCGGAATTCTGGATACTTGTACCGATTGATCAAGCGACCAAGAATTTGATTTTATCAACGTGAGTTTTTTAATTTATATTTTTTAATGGTAAGAGCACAGCTCATAATTTTTCTAAATAGGGTGCCATTTTTCTGGACGTTAAAGATTTGTTTCCTGTATGGTTTAATGAAGCCAAGTCTCCTTTGTCAACAACATTCGTAAGCTTAAAAATAAGAGTAAAATATATTTTATCTATTTTAGTGCAGGTGTTTTTGATACCATTTTCATCAGAGTAGATGTCGCTTCTTGCGATCACGTTTGTCAAGTGAATATTACTTCGATTAAGCGGAGATTCTAATAACCGAAAATCGGAAATGTGTACATGTGCGTAGGTTGTTTTATGATGTAAATAAGAAAAAGAAAAATAGTGATATTAAGAACGAAATTTTCTTGTCTATAACAAATGAACATATTCTTTATTTTGCAACGATTTTTCAACAAATTTGATAGAGATGATTGAGGAATTCCTAAATTAACGGCCGCTTTCCTTTGTTGCAAATCTTTGCAATGCGAGCCACAACTGCTCTGTTACATTTCAATCAACGCTTATTTTCTTGTTCTTTTTCTGTTATTTCCGACATTTTTTATAACCACACGTCTAAAACACAACCAATACTGCTGAAGCCTACTCCTACGCTTAGAGAGGGTTCTCAACACGGTTTGAATCAGTCCTTTCAAACTTATTTCCATAAACCCGCTGATTCTAACAACCAAGGATCGTAATAAGTGGCATCTACTACGGGACCTTGACTATAGTATAGGATACTTTTTAAGAGTCGCAATATTTTTTGTTCTCTTGCAGTTGATTGGGAGCTTTGAACGGCAGCTTCTCCTGTCCTTTCACTTCCCTTTTTTATTTTCTCCGTGTTTTCTCGTCATTGGAATGTGTAACTTCCACGCCGGGTTTTTTACAGGTAGGAAACTTTCTATGTTCGCTTCATTAACAGAACTCGTCAGCTATTCTGCACGAGCTGACGTAGTTGTGGGGTGGGGGAAGGGAAGCAAGGTCTAAAATGCGTAAGTTCAATGCACAGATTTCGAGTCGGGTAGACTTTTTAAATGGCCCACTATTAGGGTGAGGCCGGGCAACGTCGGGTGGCACTGATGCAAGAAGCGTACGAGACAGGGATGACTCCCCCGACGGGTGCTGTCTTCTTCTTACAAGATGGCTGGAGTCGCGCGGCGGCTAATTCGTATGGCCGCGACATATTTATTTATTTGTTTGCATGGTTTTCCCCATTTTATTCTTCTCTTCCCCACGGTGACCGAGAACATCATTAACTGACCACTGTTAAGGGCCACTGTCCAACTCTGAGGAAAAACCGAACGTTTCAAAAACCGAACAGTTAAAACGTTCGACAGCTTAAATGATCTTGCATGGGGACGTAACAGGTCGTGCAGAAGGGGGAGAAACCAAGCCAATGCTTGCGTCCAGGAAAGGGGAGGAAATCGAACGTTTCTCGTCAGCTTGATAACCAACCTTGATTTATGAAGTTGTTGCGACCCAAGTTCATATCTGTGTCTGTCTAAGTTAAGTAATTAAGTAATTCATTATTTAAGTCATTAATTCATCAATTAAGTCAGTAATTCATTATTTAAGTCAGTAATTCATTAATTAAGTCCGTAATTGATGAATTAAGTCAGTAATTCATTAATTAAGTCAGTAATTCATGAATTAGGTCTGTAATTTATTAATTAAATCAGTAATTCATGAATTAAGTCATTAATTCATGAATTAAGTCAGTAGTTCATGAATTAAGCAGTAATTCATTAATGAAGTCACGAATTCATGAATTAAGTCAGTAATTCATTAATTAAGTCAGTAGTTCATGAATTAAGCAGTAATTCATTAATTTAGTCAGTAATTCATGAATTAAGTCAGTAATTCATGAATTAAGTCAGTAATTAAGTCAGTAATTCATGAATTAAGTCAGTAGTTCATGAATTAATTCAGTAATTCATGAATTAAGTCAGGAATTCATTATTTAAGTCATTAATTCATCAATTAAATCAGTAATTCATTAATTAAGTGAGTAATTCATTAATTAATTCCGTAATTCATGAATTAAGTCATTAGTTTATGAATTAAATCAGTTGTTCATGAATTAGGTCAGTATTTCATGAATTAAGTCAGTAATTCATGAATTAAGTCAGTAATTCATGAATTAAGTCAGTAATTCATTAATTAAGTCAGTAATTCATTAATTAAGTCAGTAATTCATGAATTAGGTCACTAATTCATTAATGAAGTCACGAATTCATTAATTAAGTCAGGAATTCATGAATTAAGTCAGTATTTCATTAATTTAGTCAGTAATTCGTTAATTAAGTCAGTAATTCATTAATTAAGACAGTAATTCATGAATTAATTCAGTAATTCATGAATTAAGTCAGTAATTCATGAATTAAGTCATTAATTCATCAATTAAGTCAGTCATTCATGAATTATTTCAGTAATTCATGAATTTAGTCAGTAGTTCATGAATTAAGTCAGTAGTTAATGAATTAAATCATTTGTTCATGAATTAGGTCAGTAATTCATTAATTAAGTCAGTAATTCATTAATTAAGTCAATAATTCATGAATTAGGTCACTAATTCATTAATGAAGTCACGAATTCATTAATTAAGTCAGGAATTCATGAATTAAGTCAATTGTTCCGGATAAATGCGAATCCGGAAGGGATGACTAAGGACTTGACCTGCTTTGACTTGACTCATGGGACATCGACATCGACTGGGTGACGTTTTATGGGTTCAAGGGAAAACTGGACCTACGTTTTTGGATATTTCAAGAATTAGGGACAACAGACACTTGGTAGTCGCTAGACAAGAAAGGCTGAGAGTGGACAGCGAGACGAGACGGATGAAAGTATAGTCGAGTTGAAGTGTTTTGATTGTTTGGAAGTTTTAAGAGTGAAAATAAAGACGTTAGCCCTATATATGTGTCGTGTTAGCTTAAAACCTGCGCATATATAACATCAATAATTCATTAATTAAGTCAGTAATTCATTAATTAAGACAGTAATTCATGAATTAATTCAGTAATTCATGAATTAAGTCAGTAATTCATGAATTAAGTCATTAATTCATCAATTTAGTCAGTAATTCATGAATTATTTCAGTAATTCATGAATTTAGTCAGTAATTCATGAATTAAGTCAGTAGTTAATGAATTAAATCAGTTGTTCATGAATTAGGTCAGTAATTCATAAATTAAGTCAGTAATTCATGAATTAAGTCAGTAATTCATGATTTAAGTCAGTAATTCATTAATTAAGTCAGGAATTCATTAATTAAATCAGTAATTCATGAATTAAGTCAGTAATTCATTAATGAAGACACGAATTCATGAATTAAGTCAGTAATTCATTAATTAAGTCAGGAATTCACGAATTAAGTCAGTTTTTCATTAATTAAGTCAGTAGTTCATGAATTAAGTCAGTATATTGTCACGTCTAAATCTGACAGGGCATCAAATCCGTCAGGGAATTAGAGTAATGTTCGGGAAAGGTGGATTTATAGAACTGTATTCGGGAAGATTACAGTGGTAAAGTTAAGAGGGACTATTTGTACAGAGAACAGGGGACTAGGACATAACAACACTACTCAAGACTCTACCCTTCGACTCTCTCTGACCCCCACTCTAGACTAACTAACCTCTTCTTCGCACAATTCGCCAAAGCTGGGCATGCAATCCCACGTAGCTCCGGTGCTCTATCCGACACCATGTGCGTCAGCAGGATTGCAATTCGGCACATGGGGTCAGGGATCACCGAAGCTCCGTGCTAACTAAGCTGCGAAGTTCAGCGAAAAGCGACACCATGTAGGTAACCCAGTACATGGGGTCAGGGATCAGCTTAGCTCTGGGCTAAGTTGGCTGCAAAGATTAGCAAAGCGTGAGAAAAGCAAGCGATGCGAAATATAACCGTGACATTACCCCCGGCCCGCTTTCGAACGTCCCGGTCGAAACAAGCGGACCCTAGTCAGCTACACCATCTAGGGGCAATGCCCGAAGGAGTTAGGCATAAGCTTACAAGCACGTGGTCACTAATAACGACAAGCATCTACACATAATGGTCAATAATCAACTACGAATAACGCAGATTTCCGCCCCCGGGCAATTGCCAGTGGCGCGGTAGGTATTACCGGTTGTTACACTTGCTTTCTTACTTCTTAAACACTAGTTTCTTCTAGGGCTACAGGGAAAGCGCCTCCATGGGCCCGCGCCTTCGCTTCGAGCACATGAACACGTCGTAAGAGCGTATCCAGATTGTAACTTGGTCGTTCGAACGCGGCGGGCCCCTGGAGGCGTAATGCGGACTCCAGGTGCTCGACGCGTACCTGGAGGGCGTGGTCACGCCCGGTGGTGGCCCGCCACAGGAACCAGCTCAGGAGGGCACCGATTACTAACACTAGGGCTGTGAACGATCCCGAGATGGTGATTGTGGGATAGTTGATGTGATCCCACTCATCGGGGGTTCCCTTGAAGATGTTTTTGCGCTGCTCGGCGGCCTTCTGGAACGCGTCCCAAGTCGTTCTCCAACTGGCGGCTATGACACCACTCTCCTTCTCTAGCGTCTTGATGTGGTCGGCTATTTTTGGAACCAACCAGGTAAGGTTGGCCGTGGGCAGATGTTGTTGGGTCAGGTTAATGGACAAAGCGGAAAGGGACCAAGCAGGCATGCGTGAAGTGAGGTTTGACTGCCCGAAAGAGTCCAAGGAGGCGGCCAAAATCCACTCTGGGCTGATGGCCAAGCATGCAACAGGTACCTCGATGATTCCTATCCCCTGGATTTTTATATTTTTGGTCTTCCCTTCCCCATTCCCTTTTAGGTTTGGGTGGCAAGCAATTGTCACTCCAATGGTCTTTCCGGTTGAGTACAACCATTTGCAGGGCCCTACCTTCCATTTGTTTACTTAAGCTCGCCGAAACCAGAACGCCGTTGCTCCTCGTTAAACCCTCCTCCTTTCCTACACCTCGTCGTCATCGCACCCATAGAACCTGACTTTCCCCTTATTCCTTTGAGATCGTCGTAAACCCACGGGCTTATCCGGGCGAGCACTGTACGTTACTCTCTCCGTAACGCGAGCCTCAGGCTCCGGAGGGTTTACGTTGTCATCCCCGGTCGCTACGTGGGTAAGCAAGTCAGCAGGTTCGATGGCTAGCTCGCTAGCCTCACCCGATACCTCGAGTGTCCGATGGCGCACTTCGAGATCTCGCTCGTCTCCCAACTTGACGAACAAAGTTGGTTCGTCGAAGTCGTTAACTCTGGCTACAAAGGGTTTCAGGCGAGAAATATGGACTATGTCGGATTTCCGCCTTTTGACCACCTGGACCTCGTAATCGACAGGAGACGTTCTACGGAGAATCTTATATGGGCCAAAGAAGCGATGAAGAAGTTTTTCCGACTTCCCCACTTTCCGAACCGGAGTATAAACCCATACAACATCCCCTACATTGTAGAAACGCTCCTCGTGAGATTCGTCGTAGCGCTCCTTTTGCTTTGCCTGCACTTTACCCAGGCGTTGTCTTACAATGCTAAAAGCTTCTGCGATACGGCTTGCCATTTGACCCGCTCTGTTTATGTCAGCGGAGTCGTCCATCCCGTCCACCTCGGCAGAGGCACCCATCGCCACATCGAGGGGGAGTTTTGGCTCCCTCCCGTAGAGGAGATAGAATGGAGAGAATCCGGTAGATTCCTGCCTCGCCGTATTGTACGCGAAGGTCACTGCGTCTAAACAATCATCCCAATCACGATGGTTGCTGCTTACGTACATCGAAAGCATGTCCGCTAGCGTGTGATTGAGACGCTCGGTTAAGCCGTTACATTGGGAATGGTAGGCCGTAGTCGTAGCGTGATTAGTTTGCATGACCCTAATCAGCTCCTCGGTAAACTCTGCTGTGAAGCAGGTACCTCTATCGCTAACAAAGTCTCCGGTGCCCCATGTCTCAACACGAGTTGTTGCACGAAGAATTTGGCAACTTCCTCGCCCGAAGCTGATGGGACAGCCTTGGTCTCAGCCCACTTCGTTAGATAGTCGACTGCTACAATAATGTGCTTGTTACCGCGCGGGGTCTCGGGGAACGCGCCAAGTAGATCAATCCCGACTTTCTCGAAAGGCCTGTCAACCTTGATCGGGACCATTAGCCCTTTCTTTTTCGTCGCTTCTCCTTTCCGGGTTTGACAATCCGTACAGGAGGCGACGTAACGAGCTACTTCCGTGATCATTTTAGGCCAATAGTACCTTTTGCTGATCTTGTCCCAGGTTCTTTTGAGACCTAAATGACCAGCAGTGACGTCGTCATGACAGGCGTACAAAACCTCCCTTTTCAGAGAAGCAGGTACGCAGAGCCTTAGGCGACATTCGCCGTTTCTCACTAAAATCCGAAAAAGTTTTCCCTCCTTCATCGTGTATTGCACGACTTGGCGCCTCTGTACGGCCCGCGGATTAAGTGTTTCCAAGATGGCAATAAGCTTTGCCCATCTCGGATCTGAACGTTGTTCTTGTTTCACATCAGCTAAACGAGTATCAACTGCTTGGACACCAATCCCGAGCACTACCGGGCCGTTGTCGTCGCCTTCTCCAGCTGGGGGGTCAACGGGGTTGCGTGACAGAGGGTCAGCATCATTATGAACCCTCCCACTCCGATGTACGATTTGAAACTCGTATTCCATCAGAGCGAGGGCCCACCTAGCTAACCGCCCTGTGGACTCCCGTTTGGTCATTAGCCAACACAATGCGTGATGGTCTGTGACAGCTTTAAAAGGTTTACCCCAAACATACGGCCTAAATTTCTTTACGGCCCATACGAGGGCTAAGCATTCTTTCTCGGTGGTGGAATAATTCCGTTCACTTTTATTAAGGAGCCGGCTCGCATAAGCGATAACCCGCTCTTCGCCATCTTGGCGCTGTGCCAGAACCGCTCCTATGCCAAAATCACAGGCGTCAGGATGGATCTCAAATCCACCATCCAACTCGGGGTGAGCTAGAATAGGCGCCGAAACAAGAGCTTGCTTGAGGTCTTCAAAAGCAGACTGTTGCTCGACACCCCATGCAAATGGTGTATTTAATTTGGTAAGCCTGGAGAGAGGTTCGGCCCTAGCTGAAAAATCTTTCACGAATTTTCTGTAGTACGAGCATAGGCTCGTGAAACTACGAACCGCCGTAAGATTTGCCGGCGTTGGAAAGTCCGTGACGGCTGTTAATTTACTGTCATCCGGCCTAATACCCTCCCGGTCCACTATGTGACCAAGCACCTGAACAGTTTCGCAGCCAAAGTGACATTTGCTGGGTTTTAACTTCAGTCCTGCTTTACCTAGACATGCCAAAATGGCGTCAACATCGGCCACATGCTTCTCGAAGGTTTTGGAGAAAATAACGACATCATCAAGGTAGATTAGACAAATTTGCCACTTAAAACCTGCTAAAATAACCTCCATCATCCTTTGAAAGGTGGCTGGAGCGTTACAAAGCCCAAATGGCATTTTCGTAAACTGGTATAGACCATCCGGTGTTATAAATGCCGTTTTCTCCCTGTCTTGGTCCTTTACTCCTACTTGCCAATAACCTGACATAAGGTCCAAGGTGCTGAAAAATTTCGAACCTTGCATGGAGTCCAATGCGTCATCCGTCCTGGGCAAGGGATAAACGTCCTTGATCGTGACGGAATTTAGCTTACGATAATCTACGCAAAAGCGCCAACTACCGTCTTTCTTCTTGACCAACACAACGGGGGAGGACCATGGACTGTTTGATGGTTCTACCACCCCTGCTTCTATCATCTCCTCCACCTGCTGCCTAATCAGCTCTTTTTCCCTGTAGGCGCTGCGGTAGGGAACCTGCAAAACGGGATTTGCGTTACCCGTATCTATTCCATGTTCTACCACGTTGGACGCACCTAGATCCTCTGAACCCCTTGCAAAGCACATGCGATGCTTACTCAGCACTTCTCTCAGCGCTTTCCTTTGATTATCGTCTAATCGATCAGATATACAGCTATCCAGGGTCTCGTCAGTAACTGCTCCTTTCTCTACTTCAACTATGTGGGGTACCTGGTCTTCAACACTGCCTAAAACTGTCCCCGCAGCCACCCATTGGGCCTCCGGACTAAAGTTTACAAGCATTACCAGACCGTACCCACCCTGAAAGGTAGTTATGCTTCGACCTAAGCTAATCCCTTTTTCGATTAATAATCGCTTCTCGGGTTCTACTAGGAAATCTTGAGCTTCGTCTTTAGACGGCGGTGTTAGTTTACGCTCACCCCATTTGTTTGAACCCTGGTTCGCAAGGTTGACGTGAATGGGCATTCCCGATCGCGGGGGAATTTTGTGGGCCTGCAAGGAGACTAACCTAAGTGGCCTACCTTGCTTCTTTTGACTTTTTCCTTTCGTGGACAGCAACAGGCAACTAAAAGGATTATCGATCTCGCTGACCGTGTCACGGTCGTTTCCAGCTTTCTCGGTTGTCAGGATAGGTTTACACTTGGGACTTTCTTTATGGATTTCTAAGGGAATTTCACAACAATCTCCGCCTCCTGGGTCCCATGACTCGTCCTGACCTAACCTTGCCTCGTGGCACTCCACATCCACCACCGCAAGTCCGTGGGAATCCTCTTTCTCGGTAGAACCAGTGCTTCTGGTTTCGCCCTGGGTGGGTGTTAACACGAAACTAGTGGGAAAATTCGAATTCGCGCCTTGGTTTCCCGTTTTCGTGGGAGGGGCAACTAGCAGAGCTCCGTTGACTGTCTCGCGGGGAGATCCCTGGAAAAGAAAAATGCACATGGAACGCAAAAAGGGTGGCACTAGAGAGAGAGGTGTAGAATGTCTTCCCCTCTCTTCTTGGTATTTAGCTACTAGAGACATAGATACGGGTAAGCTCTCCGTTACCTCAGTATCTCGCCGTATCTCCAGAGGAATTCCCCAACTACCTTTATCATTGCTCGCGCCCATACGCGCCTCACTAGGGGAGGTGATTTCCAGTTGTTCCTGGATCGTGCATACCACGGTGTTAATCTCGCTAGCTACATCCTGAATCTGCCTAACAAAGGTCAGGGCCTCCTCACAAACGGTATCGCGTGCACATTCCTCGTGGCGTATCTCGGGTTGAGCAAGGCTTGGCACGTCCTGGTCATCCGAGAACGGTGTTACGGGAGCCACTATAGCGTAACCAGCCGGCGTACATTCCTCAATTTGATCTTCAAGCTCTCGTTCTATGCTCGAAACTTTCTTTGTCTTCCCTACCCTTTTATCCTTCATCCTCCTATCTTGCCTTGCTGCATGCTCCTTGTGAATTTCTACTAATCCAATTGTTTCGTTTTCCCCGTTGGAAGGGGAAACTGGTAACTCTTTTTGCCCTTGCGCTCTTATCCGTCGATCGGCTTTGATCTCCCTAGGTTCATCGAACTGCCCGGTGGTATTGAGCATCCTCACTCCCGTTTTGTCCTTGT
Source organism: Lepidurus packardi (assembly GCA_023053545.1). Lineage (NCBI taxonomy): Eukaryota > Metazoa > Arthropoda > Branchiopoda > Notostraca > Triopsidae > Lepidurus > Lepidurus packardi. Next base: position 2,447,323 of record JAKZAN010000001.1, on the reverse strand, counting down.
TTTTAGCGCTCTTTAGACAAGACGCCGCTTGTGCAGTTGAGTGGGTAGAGTTATCTCCGATCGGCTTTCTCTCATTTTCCCGATGACCTGCTAGGGTAAAACCATCATCCCTATATCGGAGGGTCACGTCACCCAATTGCCTAAGCAAGTCGTTACCTACGATCAGTTCTGCCAAACCGTTGTTAAAGACAACGGCTTTCGTATATACCTCCTTCCCTGCGAGTCGAACCCCAATATTCACACCACCTCGAATCTGAGCACGCTCGCCGTTTGCTACAACTATCTCGGGTCCCTCCCAGACTACCAGCTGCGCCTGGTTACGTAAGGCCCAATCTTCAGAAACCACGCTCACGGCCGCACAAGTGTCGATGATGGCTATTGCTTCTACTCCATTACAAATTACTCGCTCTCTAACTAGGTTCGGACAGAACACACATAAGAGGGGGATCTCAATGGTCTGGGCGACTCCGCCCCCCGGAGCCGCCCTTTCTAGTTTTCCGAACCAGAATCTTCACGATCGCTATCCGAGCGTCGTCCGGATGGTCTATCCGATTTTGACTTGCCACCCTTATCTCTGCTCTGGGATTCTTTACTCCCTTTCCCCTTCCCGATTCCCTTGTGGTCTTGACCACGCTCCCTGGACTCAGGGTTGACACAGTAACGTGCAATGTGCCCTGGTCTCTGACAGCGATAGCAAATAGGTTTCCCATCATGCGTGCGGGAATTTGGGGAGTAAGAACGATTGGGAGAATAGGGACGGCCAACCTTACCTTGCGGTTTCGCGAAACTTTCGCGGAACTGCTGGAATTCACCGGCGAGTTTGCTGAGAGCCTCCGCAATGGCTCTGGATTCCGATCCTGAGCTGGGTATAGGATTTTCACGACCCGTAGGGGCAAAAGGGGTAAACGACCCTTGCCCTCGCACACCAACACCAGCCACCGCGGCACGTTTTTCGGCTTCTTCGCTACGGATCACGTTGGTCCACCAGGATTGAGAAACTCGGCTCCTTTCCTGGCTGAACTCAAGCAAGTTAGCCTCTTCAAGGAACTTGTCACACGTTTGCACGTTTAAGCATGACAACGGCTCCACTAAACCAGGCCGTAGGCCTCGGAAGAGATGATTGAGTTTGTCATATTCGGACATGCCGGGATTAATCTCCCGGCACAGGTTGACTACGTCCATGTAATACTCGTTGACACTCTCTTCCGAACGCTGCACCCGCATTTGCAACTTGGCGTTGCTGCGGAAAACTCGACCTTGGGGGACGAAAAACTTCCGGAATTCCGCTTTTAGTTCATTCCAGGAGGTAAGGGCTGGGCCATCAAGGGGGTACCGGTTGGCGTACCATGTATCGGCCATACCGTCCAGGCTCGTAGCCAAACACTCCAGTTTATCTTTCTCATTCCATCCATTGAAAATCGCCACCTGCTCATATTTTTGGAGGAACCGCATAGCGTCCTCATCGTGAGCCCCAGAAAATCGGGGGGCACTCACCGCCTTACGCAACCTACCGGGCGCACCGGGGTTTGCCATGGTTGATGCAGGGCTGTTTGGCTCGGCGAGGAGGTCTACGAGTCTCACAACGGATCCTCGCGGTGAAGGGGTGGTACGGCCGGCTTCAATAGTCGACCTTTCAATCGCCTCCAGCTCTTCCCGTACCGCGGAGAACTGGTACCTCCTGCGAGGGGTTTCCGGGCTGGATTCCGGCTCGCTAGGAACGGCGTAGCAGGTGAGGTCTAGATCCGGACTCTGGGGGCGGTCGGCTTCGTCGTCTTCGGACGGGTCAGCTGAACTCCACGGAATTTCTTGCGCCTCCAAAGTAGGTTTTTGTGGACTCGAGACAGTAATGGCTCGTTCGGCGTTTTTAGTGTAGAGCCAAGAAGGATTGACTGCTTCCTTCCGCGTTTCTCCGAGTCGACGGCGTACAGTCACGGAACGGGTGAACGAGGACTCCCTCGGAGGTAACGTTGGGGTCCCTGGGATACGGGTACCCTGGCGATTCGGGCAAGGAACACCTTTACCGGTTCCCACGCTCTTCGGGATCGCCCCAGTGTCACTCATGAAACCCCCAAGTCCTAGTTAGGTTCTAACACAAAACACGTAGCCTAACTTTACCAATCAAACCACCGTTCCCGGTCGATGCACCAATTGTCACGTCTAAATCTGACAGGGCATCAAATCCGTCAGGGAATTAGAGTAATGTTCGGGAAAGGTGGATTTATAGAACTGTATTCGGGAAGATTACAGTGGTAAAGTTAAGAGGGACTATTTGTACAGAGAACAGGGGACTAGGACATAACAACACTACTCAAGACTCTACCCTTCGACTCTCTCTGACCCCCACTCTAGACTAACTAACCTCTTCTTCGCACAATTCGCCAAAGCTGGGCATGCAATCCCACGTAGCTCCGGTGCTCTATCCGACACCATGTGCGTCAGCAGGATTGCAATTCGGCACATGGGGTCAGGGATCACCGAAGCTCCGTGCTAACTAAGCTGCGAAGTTCAGCGAAAAGCGACACCATGTAGGTAACCCAGTACATGGGGTCAGGGATCAGCTTAGCTCTGGGCTAAGTTGGCTGCAAAGATTAGCAAAGCGTGAGAAAAGCAAGCGATGCGAAATATAACCGTGACAATATCATGAATTAAGTCAGTAGTTCATGAATTAATTCAGTAATTCATGAATTAAGTCAGTAATTCATGAATTAAGTCAGTAATTAAGTCAGTAATTCATGAATTAAGTCAGTAGTTCATGAATTAATTCAGTAATTCATGAATTAAGTCAGTAATTCATTATTTAAGTCATTAATTCATGAATTAAGTCAGTAATTCATGAATTAAGTCAGTGGTTTATGAATTAAGTCAGTAATTCATGAATTAAGTCAATAATTCATGAATTAAGTCAGTAATTCATGAATTAAGTCAGTAATTCATTAACTAAGTCAGTAATTCATTAAATAAGTCAGTAGTTTATGAATTAAGTCAGTAACTCATGAATTAAGTCAGTAACTCATGAATTAAGTCAGTAATTCATTAATTAAGTCAGCAATTCATTAATTGAGTCAATAATTCATGAATTAAGTCAGTAAATGATGAATTAAGTCAGTAGTTCATGAATTAAGCAGTAATTCATGAATTTAGTCAGTAATTCATTAATGAAGTCTGTAATTCATGAATTAAGTCAGTAATTCATTAATGAAGTCTGTAATTCATGAATTAAGTCAGTAATTCATGAATTAAGTCAGTAATTCATGAATTAAGTCAGTAATTCATGAATTAAGCAGTAATTCATGAATTAAGTCATTAATTCATTAATGAAGTCAGAAATTCATGAATTAAGTCACGGATTCATGAATTAAGTCAGTAATTCATTAATTAAGTCAGTAATTCATTAATTAAGTCAGTAATTCATGAATTAAGGCAGTAGTTCATTAACTTAGTCAGTAATTCATTAATTAACTCAGTAATTCATGAATTAAGTCAGTAATTCATGAATTTAGTCAGTAATTCATGAATTAAGTCAATAGTTCATGAATTAATTCAGTAATTCATGAATTAAGTCAGTAATTAAGTCAGTAATTCATGAATTTAGTCAGTAATTCATTAATTAAGTCAATAGTTCATGAATAAATTCAGTAATTCATGAATTAAGTCAGTAATTCATTATTTAAGTCATTAATTCATCAATTAAGTCCGTAATTCATTAATTAATTCAGTAATTCATTATTTAAGTCAGTAATTCATTATTTAAGTCAGTAATTCATGAATTAAGTCATTAGTTCATGAATTAAATCAGTTGTTCATTAATTAAGTCAGTAATTCATGAATTAAGTCACTAATTCATTAATGAAGTCACGAATTCGTGAATTAAGTCAGTATTTCATTAATGTAGTCAGTAATTCATGAATTAGGTCAGTAGTTAATTAATTAAGTCAATAATTCATGAATTAAGTCAATAATTCATGAATTAAGTCAGTAATTCATTAATTAAGTCAGTAATTCATTAATTAAGACAGTAATTCATGAATTAAGTCAGTAATTCATGAATTAAGTCAGTAATTCAAGAATTAAGTCAGGATTCATGAATTGTCAGTAATTCATGAATTAAGTCAGTGATTCATTAACTAAATCAGTAATTCATTAATTAAATCAGTAGTTTATGAATTAAGTCAGTAATTCATGAATTAAGTTAGTCATTCATGAATTAAGTCAGTAATTCATGAATTAAGTCAGTAATTCATGAATTAGGTCTGTAATTAATTAATTAAATCAGTATTTCATGAATTAAGTCATTAATTTATTAATGAAGTCAGAAATTCATGAATTAAGTCACGAATTCATGAATTAAGTCAGTAATTCATTAATTAAGTCAGTAATTCATGAATTAAGTCAATAATTCATGAATTAAGTCAGTAATTCATGAATTAAGTCAGTAATTCATGAATTAAGTCAGTAATTCATTAACTAAGTCCGTAATTCATGAATTAAGTTATTAGTTCATGAATTAAATCAGTTGTTCATGAATTAGGTCAGTAATTCATGAATTAAGTCAGTAGTTCATGAATTAAGTCAGAATTTCATTAATTTAGTCAGTAATTCATGAATTAAGTCAGTAGTTTATGAATTAAGTCAGTATTTCATTAATTTAGTCAGTAATTCATGAATTAAGTCAGTAGTTTATGAATTAAGTCAGTAATTCATGAATTAAGTCAGTAATTCATAAATTAAGTCAGTAATTCATTAATTAAGACAGTAATTCATGAATTAATTTAGTAATTCATGAATTAAGTCAGTAATTCATGAATTAAGTCATTAATTCATCAATTAAGTCAGTAATTCATGAATTAAGTCAGTAGTTAATGAATTAAATCAGTTGTTCATGAATTAGGTCAGTAATTCATTAATTGAGTCAATAATTCATGAATTAATTCAGTAATTCATGAATTAAGTCAGTAATTCATAATTTAAGTCAGTATTTCATTAATTAAGTTAGTATTTCATGAATTAAGTCAGTAATTCATTAACTAAGTAAGTAATTCATTAATTAAGTCAGCAATTCATTAATTGAGTCAATAATTCATGAATTAAGTCAGCAATTCATTAATTGAGTCAATAATTCATGAATTAAGTCAGTAATTGATGAATTAAGTCAGTAATTCATGAATTAAGTCAGTAATTCATGAATTAAGTCAGTAATTCATGAAATAGGTCTGTAATTTATTATCTAAATCAGAAATTGATGAATTAAGTCACTAATTCATTAATGAAGTCAGTAATTCATTAATTAAGTCAGTAATTCATTAATTAAGTCAGTAATTCATGAATTAAGGCAGTAATTCATTAACTTAGTCAGTAATTCATTAATTAACTCAGTAATTTATGAATTAAGTCAGTAATTCATGAATTAAGTCAGTAGTTCATGAATTAAGCAGTAATTCATGAATAAAGTCAGTAATTCATGAATTAAGTCAGTAATTAAGTCAGTAATTCATGAATTTAGTCAGTAATTCATGAATTAAGTCTATAGTTTTATGAATTAATTCAGTAATTCATGAATTAAGTCAGTAATTAAGTCAGTAATTCATGAATTTAGTCAGTAATTCATTAATTAAGTCAATAGTTCATGAATTAATTCAGTAATTCATGAATTAAGTCAGTAATTCATTATTTAAGTCATTAATTCATCAATTAAGTCCGTAATTCATTAATTAATTCAGTAATTCATTATTTAAGTCAGTAATTCATTATTTAAGTCAGTAATTCATGAATTAAGTCATTAGTTCATGAATTAAATCAGTTGTTCATTAATTAAGTCAGTAATTCATGAATTAAGTCACTAATTCATTAATGAAGTCACGAATTCATGAATTAAGTCAGTATTTCATTAATGTAGTCAGTAATTCATGAATTAGGTCAGTAGTTTATGAATTAAGTCAATAATTCATGAATTAAGTCAATAATTCATGAATTAAGTCAGTAATTCATTAATTAAGTCAGTAATTCATTAATTAAGACAGTAATTCATGAATTAAGTCAGTAATTCATGAATTAAGTCAGTAATTCATTAATTAAGTCAGTTATAAATGAATTAAGTCAGTAATTCAAGAATTAAGTCAGGATTCATGAATTGTCAGTAATTCATGAATTAAGTCCGTGATTCATTAACTAAATCAGTAATTCATTAATTAAGTCAGTAATTTATGAATTAAGTCAGTAATTCATGAATTAAGTTAGTCATTCATGAATTAAGTCAGTAATTCATGAATTAAGTCAGTAATTCATGAATTAGGTCTGTAATTAATTAATTAAATCAGTATTTCATGAATTAAGTCATTAATTTATTAATGAAGTCAGAAATTCATGAATTAAGTCACGAATTCATGAATTAAGTCAGTAATTCATTAATTAAGTCAGTAATTCATGAATTAAGTCAGTAATTCATGAATTAAGTCAGTAATTCATGAATTAAGTCAGTAATTCATGAATTAAGTCAGTAATTCATTAACTAAGTCCGTAATTCATGAATTAAGTTATTAGTTCATGAATTAAATCAGTTGTTCATGAATTAGGTCAGTAATTCATGAATTAAGTCAGTAGTTCATGAATTAAGTCAGAATTTTATTAATTTAGTCAGTAATTCATGAATTAAGTCAGTAGTTTATGAATTAAGTCAGTATTTCATTAATTTAGTCAGTAATTCATGAATTAAGTCAGTAGTTTATGAATTAAGTCAGTAATTCATGAATTAAGTCAGTAATTCATAAATTAAGTCAGTAATTCATTAATTAAGACAGTAATTCATGAATTAATTTAGTAATTCATGAATTAAGTCAGTAATTCATCAATTAAGTCATTAATTCATCAATTAAGTCAGTAATTCATGAATTAAGTCAGTAGTTAATGAATTAAATCAGTTGTTCATGAATTAGGTCAGTAATTCATAAATTAAGTCAGTAATTCATTACCTAAGTCAGCAATTCATTAATTGAGTCAATAATTCATGAATTAAGTCAGTAATTTATGAATTAAGTCAGTAATTCATGAATTAAGCAGTAATTCATGAATTAAGTCAGTAATTCATGAATTAAGTCATAAATTCATTAATTAAGTCAGTAATTCATGAATTTCGTCAGTAATTCATGAATTAATTCAGTAATTCATGAATTAAGTCAGTAATACATAATTTAAGTCAGTATTTAAGTCAGTATTTAGTTCATGAATTAGGTCAGTAATTCATGAATTAAGTCAGTAATTCATGAATTAAGTCAGAATTTCATTAATTTAGTCAGTAATTCATGAATTAAGTCACTAATTCATTAATGAAGTCACGAATTCATTAATTAAGTCAGTAATTCATGAATTAAGTCATTATTTCATTAATTTAGTCAGTAATTCATGAATTAAGTCAGTAATTCATTAATTATGTCAGTAATTCATTAATTACGTCAGTAATTCATTAATTTAGTCAGTAGTTCATTAATTAAGTCAGTAGTTCATGAATTAATTCAGTAATTCATGAATTAAGTCAATAATTCATGAATTAAGTCAGTAATTCATTAATTGAGTCAATAATTCATGAATTAAGTCAGTAATTGATGAATTAAGTCACTAATTCATTAATGAAGTCAGTAATTCATTAATTAAGTCAGTAATTCATTAATTAAGTCAGTAATTCATGAATTAAGGCAGTAATTCATTAACTTAGTCAGTAATTCATTAATTAACTCAGTAATTTATTAATTAAGTCAGTAATTCATGAATTAAGTCAGTAGTTCATGAATTAAGCAGTAATTCATGAATAAAGTCAGTAATTCATGAATTAAGTCAGTAATTAAGTCAGTAATTCATGAATTTAGTCAGTAATTCATGAATTAAGTCTATAGTTTTATGAATTAATTCAGTAATTCATGAATTAAGTCAGTAATTAAGTCAGTAATTCATGAATTTAGTCAGTAATTCATTAATTAAGTCAATAGTTCATGAATTAATTCAGTAATTCATGAATTAAGTCAGTAATTCATTATTTAAGTCATTAATTCATCAATTAAGTCCGTAATTCATTAATTAATTCAGTAATTCATTATTTAAGTCAGTAATTCATTATTTAAGTCAGTAATTCATGAATTAAGTCATTAGTTCATGAATTAAATCAGTTGTTCATTAATTAAGTCAGTAATTCATGAATTAAGTCACTAATTCATTAATGAAGTCACGAATTCATGAATTAAGTCAGTATTTCATTAATGTAGTCAGTAATTCATGAATTAGGTCAGTAGTTTATGAATTAAGTCAATAATTCATGAATTAAGTCAATAATTCATGAATTAAGTCAGTAATTCATTAATTAAGTCAGTAATTCATTAATTAAGACAGTAATTCATGAATTAAGTCAGTAATTCATGAATTAAGTCAGTAATTCATTAATTAAGTCAGTTATAAATGAATTAAGTCAGTAATTCAAGAATTAAGTCAGGATTCATGAATTGTCAGTAATTCATGAATTAAGTCCGTGATTCATTAACTAAATCAGTAATTCATTAATTAAGTCAGTAATTTATGAATTAAGTCAGTAATTCATGAATTAAGTTAGTCATTCATGAATTAAGTCAGTAATTCATGAATTAAGTCAGTAATTCATGAATTAGGTCTGTAATTAATTAATTAAATCAGTATTTCATGAATTAAGTCATTAATTTATTAATGAAGTCAGAAATTCATGAATTAAGTCACGAATTCATGAATTAAGTCAGTAATTCATTAATTAAGTCAGTAATTCATGAATTAAGTCAGTAATTCATGAATTAAGTCAGTAATTCATGAATTAAGTCAGTAATTCATGAATTAAGTCAGTAATTCATTAACTAAGTCCGTAATTCATGAATTAAGTTATTAGTTCATGAATTAAATCAGTTGTTCATGAATTAGGTCAGTAATTCATGAATTAAGTCAGTAGTTCATGAATTAAGTCAGAATTTTATTAATTTAGTCAGTAATTCATGAATTAAGTCAGTAGTTTATGAATTAAGTCAGTATTTCATTAATTTAGTCAGTAATTCATGAATTAAGTCAGTAGTTTATGAATTAAGTCAGTAATTCATGAATTAAGTCAGTAATTCATAAATTAAGTCAGTAATTCATTAATTAAGACAGTAATTCATGAATTAATTTAGTAATTCATGAATTAAGTCAGTAATTCATCAATTAAGTCATTAATTCATCAATTAAGTCAGTAATTCATGAATTAAGTCAGTAGTTAATGAATTAAATCAGTTGTTCATGAATTAGGTCAGTAATTCATAAATTAAGTCAGTAATGCATTACCTAAGTCAGCAATTCATTAATTGAGTCAATAATTCATGAATTAAGTCAGTAATTTATGAATTAAGTCAGTAATTCATGAATTAAGCAGTAATTCATGAATTAAGTCAGTAATTCATGAATTAAGTCATAAATTCATTAATTAAGTCAGTAATTCATGAATTTCGTCAGTAATTCATGAATTAATTCAGTAATTCATGAATTAAGTCAGTAATACATAATTTAAGTCAGTATTTAAGTCAGTATTTAGTTCATGAATTAGGTCAGTAATTCATGAATTAAGTCAGTAATTCATGAATTAAGTCAGAATTTCATTAATTTAGTCAGTAATTCATGAATTAAGTCACTAATTCATTAATGAAGTCACGAATTCATTAATTAAGTCAGTAATTCATGAATTAAGTCATTATTTCATTAATTTAGTCAGTAATTCATGAATTAAGTCAGTAATTCATTAATTATGTCAGTAATTCATTAATTACGTCAGTAATTCATTAATTTAGTCAGTAGTTCATTAATTAAGTCAGTAGTTCATGAATTAATTCAGTAATTCATGAATTAAGTCAATAATTCATGAATTAAGTCAGTAATTCATTAATTGAGTCAATAATTCATGAATTAAGTCAGTAATTGATGAATTAAGTCAGTAATTCATGAATTAAGTTAGTAATTCATGAATTAAGTCAGTAATTAATTAATTAAGTCAGTAATTCATGAATTAAGTCAGTAATTCATTAATGAAGTCTGTAATTCATGAATTGTCAGTAATTCATGAATTAAGTCAGTAATTCATGAATTAAGTCAGTAATTCATGAATTAAGTCAGTAATTCATGAATTAAGCAGTATTTCATGAATTAAGTCAGTAATTCATGAATTAAGTCAGTAATTCATAATTTAATTCAGTATTTCATTAATTAAGTTAGTACTTTATGAATTAAGTCAGTAATTCATGAATTAAGTCAGTAATTCATTAATTAAGTCAGCAATTCATTAATTGAGTCAATAATTCATGAATGAAGTCAGTAATTGATGAATTAAGTAAGTAATTCATGAATTAAGTTAGTAATTCATGAATTAAGTCAGTAATTCATGAATTAAGTCAGTAATTCATAATTTAAGTCAGTATTTCATTAATTAAATTAGTATTTCATGAATTAAGTCAGTAATTGATGAATTAAGTCAGTAATTCATGAATTAAGTTAGTAATTCATTAATGAAGTCACGAATTCATGAATTAAGTCAGTAATTCATTAATTAAGTCAGTAATACATGAATTAAGTCAGTAATTCATTAATTAAGTCAGTAATTCATGAATTAAGACAGTAATTCATTAATTAAGTCAGTAATTCATGAATTAAGTCAGTAATTTATTAATTAAGTCAGTTGTCAATGGCTTAAGTCAGTAATTCATGAATTAAGTCAGTAATTGATGAATTAAGTCAGTAATTGATGAATTAAGTTAGTAATTCATGAATTAAGTCAGTAATTCATGAATTAAGTCAGTAATTCATGAACTAAGTCAGTAATTCATTATTTAAGTCAGTAATTCATGAATTAAGTCCGTAATTCATGAATTAAGTCCGTAATTCATGAATTAAGTCATTAATTCATGAATTAAATCAGTTGTTCATGAATTAATTCAGTAATTCATGAATTAAGTCAGTAATTCATGAATTAAGTCAGTATCTCATTAATTAAGTCAGTAATTCATGAATTAAGACAGTAATTCATGAATGAAGTCAGTAATTCATGAATTAAGTCAGTAGTTCATGAATTAAGCAGTAATTCATGAATTAAGTCAGTAATTCATTAATTAAGTCAGTAATTCATTATTTAAGTCAGTAATTCATGAATTAAGTCATTAATTCATGAATTAAATCAGTTGTTCATGAATTAGGTCAGTAATTCTTGAATTAAGTCAGGAATTCATGAATTAAGTCAGTATTTCATTTATTGAGTCAATAATTCATGAATAAAGTCAGTAGTTTATGAATTAAGTCAGTAATTCATGAATTAAGTCAGTAATTCATTAGTTAAGTCAGCAATTCATTAGTTGAGTCAATAATTCATGAAATAAGTCAGTAATTCATGAATTAAGTCAGTAATTCATGAATTAAGTTAGTAATTCATTAATGAAGTCACGAATTCATGAATTAAGTCAGTAATTCATTAATTAAGTCAGGAATTGATGAATTAAGTCAGTATTTCATTAATTTAGTCAGTAATTCATTAATTAAGTCAGTAGTTTATTAATTAAGTCAGTAATTCATGAATTAAGTCAATAATTCATGAATTAAGTCAGTAATTCATGAATTAAGTCAGTAATTCATGAATTAAGTCAGTAATTCATTAATTAAGACAGTAACTCATGAATTAAGTCAGTAATTCATGAATTAAGTCAGTAATTCATGAATTAAGTCAGTAATTCAAGAATTAAGTCAGGATTCATGAATTGTCAGTAATTCATGAATTAAGTCAGTAATTCATAAACTAAGTCAGTAATTCATTAATTTAGTCAGTAGTTTATGAATTATGTCAGTAACTAATGAATTAAGTCAGTAATTCATGAATTAAGTCAGTAATTCATTAATTAAGTCAATTGTCAATGGCTTAAGTCAGTAATTCATGAATTAAGTCAGTAATTGATGAATTAAGTCAGTAATTCATGAATTAAGTTAGTAATTCATGAATTAAGTCAGTAATTCATTATTTAAGACATTAATTCATGAATTAAGTCAGTAATTCATTATTTAAGTCAGTAATTCATGAATTAAATCAGTTGTTCATGAATTAGGTCAGTAATTCATGAATTAAGTCAGTAATTCATAAGTTAAGTCAGTAATTCATGAATTAAGTCAGTAATTCATGAATTAAGTCAATAATTCATGAATTAAGTCAGTAATTCATGAATTAAGTCAGTAATTCATGAACTAAGTCAGCAATTCATGAATTAAGTCAGTAGTTCATGAATTAATTCAGTAATTCATGAATTAAGTCAGTAATTCATAATTTAATTCAGTATTTCATTAATTAAGTTAGTATTTCATGAATTAAGTCAGTAATTCATGAATTAAGTCAGTAATTCAATAATTAATTCAGCAATTCATTAATTGAGTCAATAATTCATGAATCAATTCAGTAATTGATGAATTAAGTCAGTAATTCATGAATTAAGTTAGTAATACATGAATTAAGTCAGTAATTCATGAATTAAGTCAGTAATTCATGAATTAAGTCAGTAATTCATGATTTAAGTCAGTAATTCATTAATTAATTCAGCAATTCATTAATTGAGTCAATAATTCATGAATTAAGTCAGTAATTGATGAATTAAGTCAGTAATTCATGAATTAAGTTAGTAATACATGAATTAAGTCAGTAATTCATGAATTAAGTCAGTTATTCATGAATTAGGTCTGTAGTTTATTAATTAAATCAGTTATTCATGAATTTAGTCAGTAATTCATTAATGAAGTCACGAATTCATTAATTGAGTCAATAATTCATGAATTAAGTCAGTAATTGATGAATTAAGTCAGTAATTCATTAATTAAGTTAGTAATTCATGAATTTAGTCAGTAATTCATGAATTAAGTCAGTAATTCATTAATGAAGTCAGAAATTCATGAATTAAGTCACGAATTCATTAATTGAGTCAATAATTCATGAATTAAGTCAGTAATTCATGAATTAAGTAAGTAGTTCATGAATTAAATCAGTAGTTTTATGAATTTAGTCAGTAATTCATGAATTAAGTCAGTAATTCCTGACTAAAGTCAGTAATTCATGAATTAAGTCACTAATTCATGAATTAAGTCAGAAATTCATGAATAAAGTCAGTAATTCATGAATCAGGTCAGTAATTCATGAATCAGGTCAGTAATTCATTAATTAAGTCAGGAATTCATTAACTAAGTCACTAATTCATTAATTTATTAATTAAGTTAGTAATTCATGAATTAAGTCAGTAATTCATTAATTAAGTCAGTAATTCATGAATCAGGTCAGTAATTCATAAATCAGGTCAGTAATTCTTGAATCAAGTCAGTAATTCATTATTTATGTCAGGAATTCATGAATTAAGTCGGTAATTCATTAATCAGCTCTGAAATTCATTAATTATTTCAGGAATTCATGAATTAAGTCAGGAATTCATAGATTAAGTCAGGAATTCATTAACTAAGTCGGTAATTCATTAATTAAGTCAGTTATTCATGAATTAAGTCAGTAATTCATGAATTAATTCAGTAATTCATGAATTAAGCAGTAATTCAATAATTAAGTCAGTTATTCATGAATTAAGTCAGTAATTCATGAATTAATTCAGTAATTCATGAATTAAGCAGTAATTCATGAATTAAGTCAGTAATTCAGTAATTAAGTCAGTAATTCATGAATTTAGTCAGTAATTCATGAATTAAGTCAGTAGTTCATGAATTAATTCAGTAATTCATGAATTAAGTCAGTAATTCATAATTTAAGTCAGTATTTCATTAATTAATTCAGTAATTCATGAATTAAGTCAGTAATTCATTATTTAAGTCAATAATTCATCAATAAGTCAGTAATTCATTAACTAAGTCAGTAATTCATTATTTAAGTCAGTAATTCATGAATTAAGTCCCTAATTCATGAATTAATTCAGTAGTTTATGAATTAAATCAGTTGTTCATGAATTAGGTCAGTAATTCATTAATTAAGTCAGTAATTCATGAATTAAGTCAGTAATTCATTAATGAAGTCAGGAATTCATGAATTAAGTCAGTAATTCATTAATTAAATCAGTAGTTCATTAATTAAGTCAGTAATTCATGAATTAAGTCAGTAATTCATTAGTGAAGTCAGGAATTCATGAATTAAGTCAGTTATTCATTAATTTAGTCAGTAATTCATTAACTAGGTCAGTAGTTCATGAATTAGGTCAGTAATTCATGAATTAGGTCAGTAATTTATTAATTAAGGAAGGAATTCATGAATTAAGTCAGGAATTCATGAATTAAGTCAGGAATTCATGAATTAAGTCAATAATTCATGAATTTAGTCAGTAATTAAGTCAGTAATTCATGAATTTAGTCAGTAATTAAGTCAGTAATTCATGAATTTAGTCAGTAATTCATGAATTTAGTCAGTAATTCATGAATTAAGTCAGTAATTCATGAATTAATTTAGTAATTCATGAATTAAGTCAGTAATTCATTATTTAAGACATTAATTCATGAATTAAGTCAGTAATTCATTATTTAAGTCAGTAATTCATGAATTAAATCAGTTGTTCATGAATTAGGTCAGTAATTCATGAATTAAGTCAGTAATTCATAAATTAAGTCAGTAATTCATGAATTAAGTCAGTAATTCATGAATTAAGTCAATAATTCATGAATTAAGTCAGTAATTCATGAATTAAGTCAGTAATTCATGAACTAAGTCAGCAATTCATGAATTAAGTCAGTAGTTCATGAATTAATTCAGTAATTCATGAATTAAGTCAGTAATTCATAATTTAATTCAGTATTTCATTAATTAAGTTAGTATTTCATGAATTAAGTCAGTAATTCATGAATTAAGTCAGTAATTCAATAATTAATTCAGCAATTCATTAATTGAGTCAATAATTCATGAATCAATTCAGTAATTGATGAATTAAGTCAGTAATTCATGAATTAAGTTAGTAATACATGAATTAAGTCAGTAATTCATGAATTAAGTCAGTAATTCATGAATTAAGTCAGTAATTCATGATTTAAGTCAGTAATTCATTAATTAATTCAGCAATTCATTAATTGAGTCAATAATTCATGAATTAAGTCAGTAATTGATGAATTAAGTCAGTAATTCATGAATTAAGTTAGTAATACATGAATTAAGTCAGTAATTCATGAATTAAGTCAGTTATTCATGAATTAGGTCTGTAGTTTATTAATTAAATCAGTTATTCATGAATTTAGTCAGTAATTCATTAATGAAGTCACGAATTCATTAATTGAGTCAATAATTCATGAATTAAGTCAGTAATTGATGAATTAAGTCAGTAATTCATTAATTAAGTTAGTAATTCATGAATTTAGTCAGTAATTCATGAATTAAGTCAGTAATTCATTAATGAAGTCAGAAATTCATGAATTAAGTCACGAATTCATTAATTGAGTCAATAATTCATGAATTAAGTCAGTAATTCATGAATTAAGTAAGTAGTTCATGAATTAAATCAGTAGTTTTATGAATTTAGTCAGTAATTCATGAATTAAGTCAGTAATTCCTGACTAAAGTCAGTAATTCATGAATTAAGTCACTAATTCATGAATTAAGTCAGAAATTCATGAATAAAGTCAGTAATTCATGAATCAGGTCAGTAATTCATGAATCAGGTCAGTAATTCATTAATTAAGTCAGGAATTCATTAACTAAGTCACTAATTCATTAATTTATTAATTAAGTTAGTAATTCATGAATTAAGTCAGTAATTCATTAATTAAGTCAGTAATTCATGAATCAGGTCAGTAATTCATAAATCAGGTCAGTAATTCTTGAATCAAGTCAGTAATTCATTATTTATGTCAGGAATTCATGAATTAAGTCGGTAATTCATTAATCAGCTCTGAAATTCATTAATTATTTCAGGAATTCATGAATTAAGTCAGGAATTCATAGATTAAGTCAGGAATTCATTAACTAAGTCGGTAATTCATTAATTAAGTCAGTTATTCATGAATTAAGTCAGTAATTCATGAATTAATTCAGTAATTCATGAATTAAGCAGTAATTCAATAATTAAGTCAGTTATTCATGAATTAAGTCAGTAATTCATGAATTAATTCAGTAATTCATGAATTAAGCAGTAATTCATGAATTAAGTCAGTAATTCAGTAATTAAGTCAGTAATTCATGAATTTAGTCAGTAATTCATGAATTAAGTCAGTAGTTCATGAATTAATTCAGTAATTCATGAATTAAGTCCCTAATTCATGAATTAATTCAGTAGTTTATGAATTAAATCAGTTGTTCATGAATTAGGTCAGTAATTCATGAATTAAGTCAGTAATTCATTAATAAAGTCAGGAATTCATGAATTAAGTCAGTAATTCATTAATTAAATCAGTAGTTCATTAATTAAGTCAGTAATTCATGAATTAAGTCAGTAATTCATTAGTGAAGTCAGGAATTCATGAATTAAGTCAGTTATTCATTAATTTAGTCAGTAATTCATTAACTAGGTCAGTAGTTCATGAATTAGGTCAGTAATTCATGAATTAGGTCAGTAATTTATTAATTAAGGAAGGAATTCATGAATTAAGTCAGGAATTCATGAATTAAGTCAGGAATTCATGAATTAAGTCAATAATTCATGAGTTTAGTCAGTAATTAAGTCAGTAATTCATGAATTTAGTCAGTAATTAAGTCAGTAATTCATGAATTTAGTCAGTAATTCATGAATTTAGTCAGTAATTCATGAATTAAGTCAGTAATTCATGAATTAATTTAGTAATTCATGAATTAAGTCAGTAATTCATTATTTAAGACATTAATTCATGAATTAAGTCAGTAATTCATTATTTAAGTCAGTAATTCATGAATTAAATCAGTTGTTCATGAATTAGGTCAGTAATTCATGAATTAAGTCAGTAATTCATAAATTAAGTCAGTAATTCATGAATTAAGTCAGTAATTCATGAATTAAGTCAATAATTCATGAATTAAGTCAGTAATTCATGAATTAAGTCAGTAATTCATGAACTAAGTCAGCAATTCATGAATTAAGTCAGTAGTTCATGAATTAATTCAGTAATTCATGAATTAAGTCAGTAATTCATAATTTAATTCAGTATTTCATTAATTAAGTTAGTATTTCATGAATTAAGTCAGTAATTCATGAATTAAGTCAGTAATTCAATAATTAATTCAGCAATTCATTAATTGAGTCAATAATTCATGAATCAATTCAGTAATTGATGAATTAAGTCAGTAATTCACGGACGTCGAGAGACTGGCGGGAAGCTCGGTCGTTTTTGAAGTGCGCTCCTGTTTTTGTAATTCTATTGGTGTACCCAAAGTTTTGTTTAGGTAGTTCTCGTTACCAGGTTTAGTTAAGTGCTTGTTGCACCTTTGTGGAATTTTTCATAACGTTTATTTGCATATTTGTGCATGAACGAGGACCTCTTAAGTGATTGTTTTGGGCTTTGCCCAGTGACAATATGTTAAGGACACCTGAAAACTCGCCCGTTAAAGGGGGGATCCGGTTTTCTCAACCAGGCCCTTCCCGTGTGCTTGAAAACATTGAAATAGACTCGCCCAACCCAACAGTCACATCACAATCCCAAGTGAAATGCCAAACCTGTGGTGACCTGTTTCAAAAAGACAAACCTGCAGCCAAGAACTGCAAACCATGTCGTGACAAAAAAGCGACTGCAAACCCAATTCTGGGTCAGAAACGTCCCCTACCCTCCCCCCCAAATGATCAGACGTATCGCAGAAGGTGTTTTTCAATCGAAGATCCAACCCAAGTATCTACCATAAATGTCATCCTGTCGACACTTCGATCACTTAAAGAGAGCAACGAGAATCTAATCCAGGAAGTCATGGCATTAAAAGCGGAAGTTATTGGACTCCGCAAGGATCTACAGGAAGAACACATGAAACCTTCCTTCTCAACTACGCAAATTAACGCCACAAACCAAGTCTCCTCGTCTCCGGCTCAAACAAGCACTTGGACACAAGTTGTCCAAAGGAAGAGAACCAAACCATCAATCAAGGTGACAAGCACCCCAAGTGTCACCCCTGCCAGCCATGATTCAAGCGCTCAAGACGACGATGGTCTAACGTTATTCATTCAGCAAGAAGACGAGACTAAGAGAAACGCGGTCATTCCCAGGAAAGATCTTCTGAAGACAATCGAAGATGACCTGTCCAAAGCATACCCAAAAGCACCGAAACCTGTCCTAGTAGGAAAGACCAGAACGAACAGACTCGCACTCACCTACAAGAGTATAGAGGAAAAAACAACTTCTGAAAACATTTTCGAATCGGCGACATTGCCAAATTTGGGTCCGGTAAAGGTAGTAAAGAGGCAACCAAACCTGACGATGATTATTCACCAGCTACCAAAGGACGAGAGTCTACCAGAAATATGCAAACACATCTCCGAAAAAAACTCAAACCTGGAAGTCGTCTTCCAAGAGGATCAAGCGAAATGGCTAAACCCGGATGTAAAAAAAGCATACGGTTCCATCAAGTATACTTGTAAATCAGAAGAAGAGAAGAAACGGCTGATAGAAGTGGGAGCCATCTTTGCTTTCAACCGCATAGTACAAGTGGAAAACGTCAAACACCCCCAGATCCTTCAGTGCTATAATTGTCAAGCCTATGGCCACATGTCAGCGTCTTGCCGCGAGAAGACTCCAACCTGCGGAAAATGTGCCAAAAACCACGACACAAGGAAATGCACAGAGGCAATGAAGAAATGTGCAAATTGCAAAGACCAACACTACGCTTTTGACTCAAACTGTCCTACCCGACTGAAGGAAGTAGAAGCAAAGGACAAGAAGTCCGCGACAAAGAGCAAGTAGCTTATGGGAATAGTGCGACTGATTGTACAGAATATCCGGAAAAGTACATCCCAACTTAACGAAGTGGCAAGAGAGGCCAACAGTGAGGATATAACCCTGGTTATTGTTCTAGAACCACCACAGCACTATACTCAATCACACATCCTAGGTTTTGACGTCATTACAACATCTCTTGCTTATGAGGGAGTAATGCTCCTTCGTAAGCCAGACAGCCCTTTCCATGTCATTGAAATAAAGGAACTGTACGCAAAAATCAGACTGGGAAATCAACAAGGCCGAGCAATATCCCTACTCGCAATTTACAGAAGACATACTGTTAACACGACGTCGCTTCTTCAAGAAGCCTGGGGAAAGTACAATCAACAGGACCCAGTAATCATCACAGGAGATTTCAATGCTCATCATTGGCAGTGGGAGGATAAAACACCAGACTCATCGGGAACACAACTATATGACTTCGCTACAGAACAGCACTGGGACTTGATAAACCAATGGAATGTCCCAACTTTCCACAACGAACGTGGACATAAATCGACAATCGATCTCACGTGGTGTTCCCCTCAATTAACTGCAATCACAGACTGGCACGTCCTTGATGAAGCAAAATACTACAACGAATCCGACCACAAAGCCATAGTGATTTCTCTAAACCTCATACACAACACCAACAAAGTATCGAACAAAAGCTGGCACTACCAAAAGGCCAACTGGGAGAAAGCACGCCATGACACGGCTTTGGGACTAAAAAACTCTAAAAACTCCTTTACAAAGCTCTCCAACACACAGGACATCGATGCAGCTGCTTATAAACTGACAACTATCATACAAAATGCTATGAACCAAAACATACCCACCTTTACCAGTAAAAACCGGAATAATCCCTGGTGGAACTTAGAACTAGCGGAACTCCGTAAACAAGCGGCGAAAGCACTACGCGCTTATCGAATTTATGGAGGCACAAGAAGAGAGACCCTATGGAAAGCGTCAAGAAATCACTACAGGACCAAGACTAGAGAGCGTCGGGACAAGTACTGGGCAGACAAGATGGCTACCACCGAGAATAAGGTCATCTGGAATCTTAATCGTACATTACGTAACGAGAACAGCAAGTCACTTGTTCAGCAACTTAAACAAGAGGATGGTACGCCATTTGATAACCCAGTCGCTAGGCTCAATTTCATCGCTGAACACCTTATTGTCGGAGAAATGTGGGACGCCCCAACAAAAACATACCAAGGTCCCCGTTGTAAGCATCATTTCACGAGATCTACCCAATGTGAAATCTCCTCAGACTTCACTATAGAAGAAATTTCCAATATCTTGAACAACTTACATTCAAAAAAAGCCGCTGGTATGGATGGTATCCAAGCGATCGTGCTTCAGGAAATTTGGACGACCATTTCTGCAACCGTGGTCAAAATCTTTAACGCCTCTCTCACCTTTGGTCACTATCCCTCTTTGTGGAAGATAGCGAAAGTACTGCCCTTACCGAAACCCGGCAAGAAGGACTACAGCTCAATAAAAAGTTTCCGGCCAATCGCCCTCTTACCTATTCTTGGAAAAATTCTTGAAAAAGCAGTAGCTTCCAGACTGCAAACTTTCCTTGAAAACAACAACAAGCTGTCGGATATGCAATGGGGTTTTAGACCAGGGAGAGGTACAACAGATGCCCTCATGGAACTCAGTAACTCCGTACTAAACAGCTTTGACAGAGGCAAAGTTCAAACAGCCCTCCTACTTGATATTAAAGGAGCATTTGACAACGTAGTACATCAAAAACTGGTTGCCGAAATGAAGAAACTAAAGGTGCCCTCACAGATTGTCAAGTGGATACAGAGCTTCCTCCAAGACAGGAGAGCATTCGTCGTACACGGAACGGAAAACAGTCAAACATATGCCATAAAAAAAGGTGTACCGCAAGGATCTCCAATATCACCTATAATCTTTTTGTTATATATCAACGGGGCGCTAAGTGTAATAAACCGGAAACGAATTCACATCGGTGCCTTCGCCGATGATTTGCTCCTCCACACTTCGGGTTCGTCCAGCGAATGGAACACAAGACTTTTAGCGAACAATCTATGCTCACTAGAAAAATGGGGAAGGAAGTTTGAGCTAGAATTCTCCAGGGACAAGACCGAGTTGATACACTTCTCAAGAAAAAGAACAGAAGAGGTTGCCCCGCTAATATGGGGAACGACAACTATCTACCCAAAGGAGGCAGTGAGATACCTGGGCGTAATCTATGATAACAGGCTCACATGGCAAAGCCATATTTCCCTACTAGCAGCTCAATGTAATAACACCCTTCAGAGGATCCACCGGTTGATCAAAATTTCGAAGTCCATCACATGCTCCCAAGTACGCACTCTCTTCCATGCAACTATCGTTTCAAAGTTGACCTATGGATACCCAGCTTGGTGCAATGCCTCGGAAACCAGGCTTCGGCCTATCACCCAAATATACCGAAGAGGCCTTCTGCTAATTTCAGGAGCACTTCCTTCAACCCCAACCATAGCCCTAGAGGTTGATACAGGCGTCCTACCATTAAACTTAAAGTTAAAATGGACACTTCTACGACACTATGCGCATAAGAACTGGCAGAAATGGCCAATACAGGTAGAAACCCAGAGACACAAGATGTATGCATCCTGTGAAGAAAGGACAAGATGCCTGGCCAGGGCAATCTGGTCAAGCCCACCCGCAACCCAAAAAGAAGCCCTACTAGAAATTAAAAAAGCGCTTATTAAAACGTGGCAAAATGGATGGGAATCAACTAATAGCCCTTTAAAAGATTTGAATGCTGTTCCATCTCTTCATGGAATCATCAACTCAAGACTACCAAGAAATACCATTGCAACGATTATACAGGTCCGATCCACGCACTTCCCAACATTGAGCTATTTGTATAGAATTGGCCGTTCGCCCACTAAGCTTTGCCCATGCCCGGAAATGGTTATCCAAGACCTTCACCACGTTTTTATACATTGTCGTTGGTTAAACAAGTGCAGAGCGAAGTTGATTAGAGCCCACAGTTCCCTCAAACTGCACTTTAAACCTCAGAACTTTCTCATGGACCCAAAACTATTCCCAGCGGTGAAACTTTTCCTTAACGAGGCCAAACAGACTTTCAATTCAGCAACCAGCCAAGGACGAGAAGCTCACCCAATCATTGCAGTACTTTTTCTACCCCCCTTACACCCTTCTCCCTTGACCCCCATCCCATCCATCCAACCCTGTTATTAGTATCTGTTTTTATAATATAATATCTTGCAAGGATACGACAAATACATAGTTTGGCAACAGGCTTTCAAGCCTACGCCGGCTTTAAATTGAAAAAAAAAAAAAAAAAAAGTCAGTAATTCATGAATTAAGTTAGTAATTCATGAATTAAGTCAGTAATTCATGAATTAAGTCAGTAATTCATGAATTAAGTCAGTAATTCATGAATTAGGTCTGTAATTTATTATTTAAATCAGTAATTCATGAATTTAGTCAGTAATTCATTAATGAAGTCAGAAATTCATGAATTAAGTCACGAATTCATTAATTGAGTCAATAATTCATGAATTAAGTCAGTAATTCATGAATTAAGTAAGTAGTTCATGAATTAAATCAGTAGTTTTATGAATTAAGTCAGTAATTCATGAATTAAGTCAGTAATTCATGACTTAAGTCAGTAATTCATGAATTAAGTCACTAATTCATGAATTAAGTCAGAAATTCATGAATAAAGTCAGTAATTCATGAATCAGGTCAGTAATTCATGAATCAGGTCAGTAATTCAGGAATTAAGTCAGGAATTCATTAACTAAGTCACTAATTCATTAATTTATTAATTAAGTTAGTAATTCATGAATTAAGTCAATAATTCATTAATTAAGTCAGTAATTCATGAATCAGGTCAGTAATTCATGAATCAGGTCAGTAATTCATTATTTATGTCAGGAATTCATGAATTAAGTCGGTAATTCATTAATCAGCTCTGTAATTCATTAATTATTTCAGGAATTCATGAATTAAGTCAGGAATTCATGAATTAAGTCAGGAATTCATTAACTAAGTCGGTAATTCATTAATTAAGTCAGTTATTCATGAATTAAGTCAGTAATTCATGAATTAATTCAGTAATTCGTGAATTGAGCAGTAATTCATTAATTAAGTCAGTTATTCATGAATTAAGTCAGTAATTCATGAATTAATTCAGTAATTCATGAATTAAGCAGTAATTCATGAATTAAGTCAGTAATTCAGTAATTAAGTCAGTAATTCATGAATTTAGTCAGTAATTCATGAATTAAGTCAGTAGTTCATGAATTAATTCAGTAATTCATGAATTAAGTCAGTAATTCATAATTTAAGTCAGTATTTCATTAATTAATTCAGTAATTCATGAATTAAGTCAGTAATTCATTATTTAAGTCAATAATTCATCAATAAGTCAGTAATTCATTAACTAAGTCAGTAATTCATTATTTAAGTCAGTAATTCATGAATTAAGTCAGTAATTCATTAATGAAGTCAGGAATTCATGAATTAAGTCAGTAATTCATTAATTCAATCTTTAGTTCATTAATTAAGTCAGTAATTCATGAATTAAGTCAGTAATTCATTAGTGAAGTCAGGAATTCATGAATTAAGTCAGTTATTCATTAATTAAGTCAGTAATTCATTAACTAGGTCAGTAGTTCATGAATTAGGTCAGTAATTCATGAATTAGGTCAGTAATTTATTAATTATGTCAGGAATTCAGGAATTAAGTCAGGAATTCAGGAATTAAGTCAGGAATTCATGAATTAAGTCAATGATTCACGAATTTAGTCAGTAATTAAGTCAGTAATTCATGAATTTAGTCAGTAATTCATGAATTTAGTCAGTAATTCATGAATTAAGTCATTAATTCATGAATTAAGTCATTAATTCATGAATTAATTTAGTAATTCATGAATTAAGTCAGTAATTCATTATTTAAGACATTAATTCATGAATTAAGTCAGTAATTCATTATTTTAGTCAGTAATTCATGAATTAAATCAGTTGTTCATGAATTAGGTCAGTAATTCATGAATTAAGTCAGTAATTCATGAATTTAGTCAGTAATTCATGAATCAGGTCAGTAATTCATGAATCAGGTCAGTAATTCATTAATTAAGTCAGGAATTCATTAACTAAGTCACTAATTCATTAATTTATTAATTAAATTAGTAATTCATGAATTAAGTCAGTAATTCATGAATTAAGTCAGTAGTTCATGAATTAAGTCAGTAATTCATTAATTAAGTCAGTAATTCATGAATCAGGTCAGTAATTCATGAATCAGGTCAGTAATTCATTATTCATGTCAGGAATTCATGAATTAAGTCGGTAATTCATTAATCAGCTCTGTAATTCATTAATTATTTCAGAATTCAGGAATTAAGTCAGGAATTCATTAATTAAGTCAGGAATTCATTAATTATTTCAGGAATTCAGGAATTAAGTCAGGAATTCATTAATTAAGTCAAGAATTCATGAATTAAGTCAGTAATTCATGAATTAAGTCTGTTCCGGATGGAACAGGAGAATACGAAAGAAGGAATATGGTTGTGCGACGGGCCCTAGATCGTCCCCGGCTGCACGTGCTCGCGAAGTGAGTTCTGGTGTACCTGAGCGCCAGTCAAGTCAATGTCAAAGTCTCGTATGGTTGTAACCGAGTTTCCTGTGAGCAATACACGTGCAACGTTTTTCCTGCACAAGACCACAACGCTGTTCCTTCATTCCGTTACAAATTTGGTGCCGAAACCCGGGAGTGTCGGCCATGGCGACGACTCCATTTACATATAGCGTGGATGAAGAGACCGAGGAAGTGTTGAGCCCCGAAGCAGTTAAAGCGTTGAGAACGCATGAAAAGTCTCAACACACTCGTCAGGTGAACCGTATTCGTGGTGCAATTAGGCTCCGCGATCGACGGACAATTTTGAAAGGCTTACGAGCCCGATTGACAGAGCACTTCGAGAACGGCCTCGCTTTGAACGAAAATTATCAAAGCACATCAGGCCAGAATCAAGATGGATGGGCGCAGAAGTTCCGCGAAGAGCACATGGCTTGCAAAAGGGAACTAGATGAACACCTGGCTGCAAGAGTATCCTCAATCGCGTCATGCTCAAGTATGAATTCTCTGGAAAGCCTCGAGGACCAAGATGCCCCGCAGCTACAGAGGAATACATTGGCGAAAGAGCAAACCGTGGCAGCCGAAATGGTAAGTCAACAGGCCCGAGGTATCGAGTCCGCGCTGGATCGTGGTGCAGCTGAAACCGTGGAAGTTTACCAGCAGAGCAACGAAATCCCACCGAGTGACGCGCAACGTGAGGATGTAGACCTGGAGGGCTTAAGCGTTTATTTACTACGTAGAGACGCGCAAATCGAGAAGCTGAAGGCCCAGCTAGAAGAGCAACGCGTGCTGGGGACGATGGTGGAGCGTTTGGAAGAGGGTCAGGAATGCCTGGTGTCGTTGCTTCAGCGAGAGAGGGACGAAAGACGAGCGTTAGAAGCGAGGGTGAAAGTGGAAGACTCACTGAGGCGAACGCAGCCGTTAGCTAGGCCTTACGTCACTCGCCCTACGGCCCAACATCCCGGTCCTAGCAACGCAAATGCAGCAATTCCACGTCGATGCAGGGTCACAGCCACTACCGATGACGACCGCTGGATCTACGAAGAGGACGAGCAGCGTGTTGGAGATTCCCAGGTCACACGCACCGAAGTTGGACATAACGAAGTTCGACGGGGACCCAAAGAATTGGCCCATGTTTATATCCTCCTTTCGCACGATGATTGATTCCATGCGCTGGTCGGACGCAATCAAATTGACCTACCTGAAAGAGATACTGACGGATGAAGTATGAAAATCCGTTGCTGGCACGCTGTGCCGCCCCGCCCTCTATCGGAGAGCACTAGAGGAATTGCATCGTAAATATGGGCATCCGTTTTTTGTTGCGCGTGCCTACACCGACGCCATTATTAGCCATTGAGCCAATGCGAAAGGAAGACAACGCGGTTTTGAGAAGGTTCGCCGGCGAAGTACACGAGACTGTTTCGACGTTGGTGGAGTACAACTTCACGAGTGAGTTCGACTCTGGTGGTACTCTCTCGCAGCTTGTGGATAAGCTTCCGGAGCGTTTCCGAGACAAATGGGGCAAGCGGGTATGGAAGGTCCAACCGGAAATCCTGAATCTGGTACATTTTGACATCTTCCTTGAAGAGCTCGTAATGAGCAGAAAGGTGGTGCGTGTTACCGAGCAAGACGTGAAACCAGCCAGCAGCGGGCAAAAATCGCGTCAGATCAACGCCCTGCAACCACGCGTGCACAATGTCCGGCAAGAAGAGATAGAGCAAGGGTGCCAAGCATGCACGGAACCTGGTCACCTACTGAAAACCTGCAATACCTTTAAAGCCCTAAGCCCCGACAAGCGTTTATCCCTGGTAAAGGACAGCGGACTCTGTTTTTCTTGTTTGGGACGGAACCATCGAAGCAGAGAATGCCGCCGAAAAACGAAATGCGACGTGGAGGGATGTGAACGGAAGCATCATCAGTTACTACACGGATCCACAAATAAGACACATGTCTCTGCTCAAGAACGGTCGGGCGAGCCCAGCGTGAACGCGACTCAACACCACGTTACTACGATGTCATCGTTGCTGCCCGTCGTTCCAGTATGCATACGTAACGGAACTCGTACGCTCTACACGCACGCCCTGTTGGATCCGGGAAGTGACCGGTCACTCATTCGAAGCGACGCTGCCCGTAAGCTACGACTGAAAGGCCCGAACATTCGGATTCGTCCTCGCACATTTCACGGACAAGACCCGGTCATTCACAGCAAGGCAGTAAACTACACTATCTCGTCCGTCGACGGAACGTTTACATCCCAGATGGAAAGGACCTTGGTGGTACCGCGCCTAACCGGAGCCGACAGACGACTCAACCTAAAGAAGTTAGCTGAGCAGTATGACCACCTTAAGGATTTACCGCTTCCGTCAGATGTTCCTGAGTCCATTACCCTCCTTTTGGGAACGGATGCGACGATCTACGATCATGAACAATTGGCAATTGTGAAGCCCGCGAAAGGAGCCTCGATGCCGGCAGCTGTGTTAACTCCTTTCGGTTGGACCCTGTTCGGCCCCGCCCAGATTCAAGGGGCAAGCTCGATCCAAAATTCGGCCATGACGATAAGCGCGTACGAGGTGCTCGAAGAGCCGAACGATTTGGTGAAGACCTTGTGGGACACCGACCTTCTAGGAATCACCGCGCCAGCGCCACAGTCGGCCGACGATCAGCGAGCGGTACGCCTTCTCGAAGAGACGACTCGCAAAGTCGGCAACCGCTACGAAACAGGGCTGCTGTGGAAGCAGGACAAGCCCAACCTGCCCAACAACTACGGTCATGCCTTGCACCGCTTCTTACAATTGGAGCGCCGTCTTACAAAAGATCCGGGGCTGGCCGAAAGATACGAAGAGATCATAGGCGAATATGTGAAGTACGGTTTTGCGAGGGTTGTGGAGGAGCCACGGAACGCAGAGGTGGGCAAAGTATGGTATTTACCGCACCATGCAGTCGTGAGTCCTCACAAGCCCGGAAAGGTCCGCATGGTTTTTGACGCGTCGGCGCGCCATCAAGGGACAAGCCTGAACGACGCCTTGCTAAAGGGTCCGGACCTGTCGACCAACCTAGTCGACATTTTACTCAAGTTCAGATTGCAGCAGGTCGCAGTTGCCGCCGATATAGAGAAAATGTACCATCAGGTACGGGTCCGCGAATCTGACCAGTCTGCGCTCCGTTTCCTGTGGAGGTCACCCGGGTCGACCGAAGCACCTGCGACGTACCAGATGATGGTTCATGTCTTTGGTGCCGTTTCTTCGCCAACGACCTGCATCAATGCTCTACAACGTACGGCCAAAGACCATCGGCAGGAACATCCAGAAGCCGCGGAAAGGGTGTTCACGAACGTATACGTGGACAATTTCCTTGATTCCTGTGCAACTGTCGAAGAAGCGGAAAGAATCTCCTTGGAAATGACTGAGCTTCTCGCTAGAGGGGGATTCCGCCTTACTAAATGGATCTCAACGTCGCGATCAGTCATGGAAAAGATCCCAAAGTCAGAATGGTTGGATGGCACGGTGGATTTAGCGCGCGACCCTCTACCGACCGAACGGATATTGGGACTCTGGTGGAATAGCCAAGAAGACGTGTTCTCGTTCCGACCGGAGATCGGGACCGAGGCGAGGCTGAAGCGGGAAATCTTGAGCGAGATCGCTAAGATATACGACCCGCTGGGGTTCCTCGCGCCCGTCGTCCTCTTTGCCAAGATCCTCCTTCAAACTCTGTGGCGCCACGGCACTGAGTCGAATGAAGAACCACCACCTGAGCTCCTGACGACATGGCAGGAATGGTGTCTAAGCCTGTCATCTATCGAAGGCCTGAAGATCCCGCGGTGCATACAGACCGACCCCCAGCAAGTACCTGCTCAGCTCCACGTCTTTACCGACGCGTCGGAGCAGGGATATGGAGCAGTTGCCTACCTGCGCCTTCAGATGGGTAACGGATGGGAAAGGAAGTTCACCATGAGTAAGTCTCGAGTTTCGCCCATAAAACACCTGACCATACCCCGGCTCGAACTGTCTGGAGCAGTCATCGGCGTCCGCTTGGCTAAGACCATCTGCCAAAGCCTAGGAATATCGATTCACGAAGCGATCTTTTGGATGGACTCGCAAACTACCCTGAAGTGGATATGCAGCCGGAAGAGGCGTTTCCACGCGTTTGTCGGGAATCGCGTCGGAGAGATACTCGAAACAACAAGGGCGCAGCAGTGGCGCCATGTCCCGGGTAAGGTCAACCCAGCCGACCAGTGTAGCCGGGGTGTCACCGCCGCCGTGTGGGATAGGGAAAACTGGTTCCACGGGCCCACATTTCTGAGCGAGGAGGAAGAAAACTGGCCGCCCAGGAAGTTGGTCGCAGAACCCGAAGATGACGCGGAAATGGTCGCCGAGTCATGGATTGGTGCCATAACTGTGAGCGAGGAAGAATGTGCTGTGGGCCAGTTCCTAAAGGGGAGGTCATCACTGACGGCAGC
Organism: Lepidurus packardi; assembly: GCA_023053545.1. Taxonomy (NCBI): domain Eukaryota; kingdom Metazoa; phylum Arthropoda; class Branchiopoda; order Notostraca; family Triopsidae; genus Lepidurus; species Lepidurus packardi. Next base: position 2,418,338 of record JAKZAN010000001.1, on the reverse strand, counting down.
CCTGCGCATCATCGCGCTCATCTTGCGATTCTACGATAGGTTGAAGACATCCCACAGTGCCAACGGAAATAGAGACCCCAATCCTCACCACGCACCCCGTGCACCAGGAGGTGGAAAATTAGCGAGATTGACGGCGGTGGAGCTGGCAAAGGCCTTGGCAGCGTGCGTAAAGATGGGGCAACACGCTGTATTTGCTAAAGAAACTAAACAGCTCAAGAAAGCCGAACCCATCGCGCCCAATTCACGTTTGGCCAAGCTTAACCCGTACCTGGACGACGGCGGTATTTTACGAAGTCGTGGGCGCATAGAGAATGCAGCGGTGGATACCGCTATGAAGAACCCCATTATTCTCTCGCCAGATGTCGAAATTACCCGCTTGATCATTGGAGGAACGCACGAGAGGCTATACCATGCCTCCAGTGACAGGACACTTCACGAGCTGCACCAGCAGTATTGGATCCTGAGGGGCCGACAAGCGGTGCGTAATTATGTTACTAAGTGTCCCCGCTGCCGAAAAGACACCGCACAACCGGCAATCCCGCTCATGGCCCCGCTCCCTCAACACCGGCTGCAGGCGCACGCCCCTCCGTTCACCAACACGGGAGTGGACTATTTCGGCCTTTGGAATGTTACGGTATTCCGGAGGTCCGTGAAGAGATACGGATGTCTCTTTAAGTGTCTTGTGACTCGGGCCGTGCACATCGAAGTCGCCCATTCCCTCGACGCAGAATCATTCCTAATGGCTTTTCAACGCTTCTGCGATCGGCGTGGAAGGCCGAAAGTCGTGTATTCCGACAATGGCACAAATCTGGTTGCAGGAGAGCTGGAGCTGCGGGAGGCCGTTAAGAATTGGAACGAAGGCAAGAAACGAAGGCAAGAACGAAGGCTTCGGCACTGGCAGAGGACCTCATCGAGTGGCATTTCTCACCACTGGCGGCCCCCCATTTCGGCGGCGTATGGGAACGACTGGTGCGGTCAGCAAAGAGTGCCCTGAAGAAAATCCTCAACGGCCGAGCCCTAACGGATGAAGTCCTGGTCACCGCAATGGCAGGGGTCGAAGCATTACTGAATGGGAGACCACTAACCCATGTGAGTGTTGACCCACACGAGCCAGAGCCTCTGGCACCGAACCATTTTTTGCTCGGCCGTGCCAACACCAGCATCCCGTTAGACGTCCCCGAGTTCGGCGAAGTCAGCATGCGAAAGAGATGGAGGGCATCTCAAGCCCTCATCAACGAGTTTTGGAAGAGGTGGTTAAGGGAGTATGTGCCATCCCTAATTGAACGAAGAAAGTGGCTGGTACCTAGGCGAAACCTGCAACCCAACGACATCGTGCTAGTAGTGGATGTCAACGCCCCTCGAAACCACTGGCTCCTAGGCAGAATTGTACGGATTTTTCCTGGGCAGGACGGTCTCACTCGTACGGCACTGGTGCGTACGACGAACGGCGAAGCCGTGCGCCCAGAAGCGAAGTTATGCCTGTTGGAAGCGGCCATCCAGGAATAGTTACTGGGTCCAGTAACGGGGGCGGGGGTGTTCCGGATGGAACAGGAGAATACGAAAGAAGGAATATGGTTGTGCGACGGGCCCTAGATCGCCCCCGGCTGCACGTGCTCGCGAAGTGAGTTCTGGTGTACCTGAGCGCCAGTCAAGTCAATGTCAAAGTCTCGTATGGTTGTAACCGAGTTTCCTGTGAGCAATACACGTGCAACGTTTTTCCTGCACAAGACCACAACGCTGTTCCTTCATTCCGTTACAAAGTCAGTAATTCATGAGTTAAGTCAGTAATTCATGAATTAAATCCGTAGTTCATGAATTAAATCAGTAGTTTTATGAATTAAATCAGTAGTTTTGTGAATTAAGTCAGTAATTCATGAATTAAGTCAGTAATTCATGAATTAAGTCAGTAATTCATGAATTAAGTCAGTAATTCATTAATTAAGACAGTAATTCATTAATTAAGACTGTAGTTCATGAATTAAGCAGTAATTCATTAATTAAGTCAGTAATTCATTAAATAAGTCAGTAATTCATAAATTAGGTCATTAATTAAGTAATTCATTAATTAAGTCAGTAATTCATGAATCAGGTCAGTAATTCATGAATCAGGTCAGTAATTCATTATTTATGTCAGGAATTCATGAATTAAGTCAGTAATTCATTAATCAGCTCAGTAATTCAGGAATTATTTCAGGAATTCAGGAATTAAGTCAGGAATTCATTAATTAAGTCAGGAATTCGTTCATTAAGTCAGTATTTCATGAATTAAAACAGTAATTCATTAGTGAAGACAAGAATTCATGAATTAAGTCAGTAATTCATGAATTAAGTCAGTAATTCATGAATTAAGTCAGTAATTCATAAATTAAGTCAGTAATTCATGAATTAGGTAATTAATTCATGAATTAAGTCAGTAATTCATTAATTAAGTCAGTAATTCATTAATTAGGTCAGTAATTCATGAATTAGGTCAGTAATTCATTAATGAAGTCAGGAATTCATTAATTAAGTCAGGAATTCATTAATTAAGTTAGGAATTCATTAATTAAGTCAGGAATTCATTAACTAAGTCATTAATTCATTAATTCATTAATTAAGTTAGAAATTCATGAATTAAGTCAGTAATTCATTAATTAAGTCAGTAATTCATGAATTAGGTCAGTAATTCATTAATTAAGTCAGGAATTCATTAACTAAGTCATTAATTCATTAATTAAGTTAGTAATTCATGAGTTAAGTCAGTAATTCATGAATTAAGTCAGTAGTTCATGAATCAGGTCAGTAATTCATTATTTATATCAGGAATTCATGAATTAAGTCAGTAATTCATTAATCAGCTCAGTAATTCATTAATTATTTCAGGAATTCAAAAATTAAGTCAGGAATTCATTAATAAAGTCAGGAATTCGTTCATTAAGTCAGTATTTCATGAATTAAAACAGTAATTCATTAGTGAAGTCAAGAATTCATGAATTAAGTCAGTAATTCATGAATTAAGTCAGTAATTCATGAATTAAGTCAGTAATTCATGAATTAAGTCAGTAATTCATGAATTAGGTCATTAATTCATGAATTAAGTCAGTAATTCATTAATTAAGTCAGTAATTCATTAATTAGGTCAGTAATTCATGAATTAGGTCAGTAATTCATTAATGAAGTCAGGAATTCATTAATTAAGTCAGGAATTCATTAACTAAGTCATTAATTCATTAATTCATTAATTAAGTTAGAAATTCATGAATTAAGTTAGAAATTCATTAATAAAGTCAGTAATTCATTAATTAAGTCAGTAATTCATGAATTAGGTCAGTAATTCATTAATTAAGTCAGGAATTCATTAACTAAGTCATTAATTCATTAATTAAGTTAGTAATTCATGAGTTAAGTCAGTAATTCATTAATTAAATCAGTAGTTCATGAATCAGGTCAGTAATTCAGGAATCAGGTCAGTAATTCATTATTTATGTCAGGAATTCATGAATTAAGTCAGTAATTCATTAATCAGCTCAGTAATTCATTAATTATTTCAGGAATTCAGGAATTAAGTCAGGAATTCATTAATTAAGTCAAGAATTCATGAATTAAGTCAGTAATTCATGAATTAAGTCAGTAATTCATGAGTTAAGTCAGTAATTCATTAATTTAGTCAGGAATTCATGAATTAAGTCAGTAATTCTTTAACTAAGTCATTAATTCATGAATTAAGTCAGTAATTCATGAATTAAGTCAGTAATTCATTAATTAAGACAGTAATTCATGAATTAAGTCAGTAATTCATTAAATAAGTCAGTAATTCATTAATTAAGTCATTAATTAAGTAATTCAATAATTAAGTCAGTAATTCATGAATCAGGTCAGTAATTCATTATTTATGTCAGGAATTCATGAATTAAGTCAGTAATTCATTAATCAGCTCAGTAATTCATTAATTATTTCAGGAATTCAGGAATTAAGTCAGGAATTCATTAATTAAGTCAAGAATTCATGAATTAAGTCAGTAATTCATGAATTAAGTTAAGAATTCATGAATTAAGTCAGTAATTCATTAATTAAGTCAGTAATTCATGAGTTAAGTCAGTAATTCATTAATTTAGTCAGGAATTCATGAATTAAGTCAGTAATTCTTTAACTAAGTCAGTAATTCATGAATTAAGTCAGTAATTCATTAATTAAGTCATTAATTAAGTAATTCATTAATTAAGTCATTAATTAAGTAATTCATTAATTAAGTCATTAATTAAGTAATTCATTAATTAAGTCATTAATTAAGTAATTCATTAATTAAGTCAGTAATTCATGAATCAGGTCAGTAATTCATTATTTATGTCAGGAATTCATGAATTAAGTCAGTAATTCATTAATCAGCTCAGTAATTCATTAATTATTTCAGGAATTCAGGAATTAAGTCAGGAATTCATTAATTAAGTCAGGAATTCGTTCTCATTAAGTCAGTATTTCATGAATTAAAACAGTAATTCATTAGTGAAGTCAAGAATTCATGAATTAAATCAGTAATTCATGAATTAAGTCAGTAATTCATTAATTAAATCAGTAATTCATGAATTAAGTCAGTAATTCATGAATTAAGTCAGTAATTCATTAATTAAGTCAGTAATTCATTAATTAGGTCAGTAATTCATGAATTAGGTCAGTAATTCATGAATTAAGTCAGTAATTCATTAACTAAGTCATTAATTCATTAATTAACTTAGTAATTCATGAGTTAAGTCAGTAATTCATGAATTAAGTCAGTAGTTCATGAATCAGGTCAGTAATTCAGGAATAAGGTCAGTAATTCATTATTTATGTCAGGAATTCATGAATTAAGTCAGTAATTCATTAATCAGCTCAGTAATTCATTAATTATTTCAGGAATTCAGGAATTAAGTCAGGAATTCATTAATTAAGTCAAGAATTCATGAATTAAGTCAGTAATTCATGAATTAAGTCAGTATTTCATGAGTTAAGTCAGAAATTCATTAATTAATTGAGGAATTCATGAATTAAGTCAGTAATTCATGAGTTTAGTCAGGAATTCATTAATTAAGTCAGGAATTCATTAATTTAGTCAGGAATTCATGAATTAAGTCAGTAATTCTTTAACTAAGTCAGTAATTCATGACTTAAGTCAGTAATTCATGAATTAAGTCAGTAATTCATTAATTAAGACAGTAATTCATGGATTAAGTCAGTAATTCATGAATAAAGACTGTAGTTCATTAATTAAGCAGTAATTCATGAATTAAGTCAGTAATTCATGAATTAAGTCAGTAGTTCATGAATTAAATCAGTAGTTTTATGAATTAAGTCAGTAATTCATGAATTAAGTCAGTAATTCATTAATTAAGTCTGTAGTTCATGAATTAAGTCAGTAATTCATTAATTAAGTCTGTAGTTCATGAATTAAGTCAGTAATTCATGAATTCAGTCAGTAATTCATGAATTAAGTCAGTAATTCATGAATTAGGTCATTAATTCATGAACTAAGTCAGTAATTCATTAATTAAGTCAGTAATTCATGAATTAGGTCAGTAATTCATTAATGAAGTCAGTAGTTCGTTAATGAAGTCAGGAATTCATTATTTAAGTCAGTAATTCATGAATTAAGTCAGTAATTCATTAATGAAGTCAGGAATTCAGGACTTAAGTCAGGAATTCAGGAATTAAGTCAGGAATTCATTAATTAAGTCAGTAATTTATTAATTAAGTCAGTAATTCATGAATTAAGTCAGTAATTCATGAATTAAGTCAGTAATTCATGAATTAAGTCAGGAATTCATGAATTAAGTCAGGAATTCATTGATTGAGTTAGTAATTCATGAATTAAGTCAGGAATTCATGAATTAAGTCAGGAATTCATTAATTAAGTCAGGAATTCATGAATTAAGTCAGTAGTTCATGAATTAAGTCAGTTATTCATTAGTTAAGTCAGTAATTCATTAATTAAGTCAGTAATTCATTAATTAGGTAATTTATTCATTAATTAGGTAATTTATTCATTAATTAGGTAATGTATTCATGAATTAGGCAATTTATTCAGTAATTAAGTCAGTAATTAAAAAATGAAGTCAGTAGTTCATTAATTAAGTCAGCAATTCATGAATTAAGTCAGTAATTCATTAATTTAGTCAGGAATTAATTAATTAAGTCAGGAATTCATTTATTAAGTCAGGAATTAATTAATTGAGTTAGTAATTCATGAATTAAATCAGTAATTCACGAATTAGGTCAGTAATTCATGAATCAGGTCAGTAATTCGTGAATTAAGGCAGTAATTCATTAATGAAGTCAGGAATTCATTAATTAAGTCAGTAATTCATGAACTAAGTCAGTAATTCATTAATTATGTCAGTAATTCATGAATTGTTGTCATGAATTTGTTCACAAAGTGGGTGGAGGCATATCCTATTCCAGATCAGGAAGCCAGTACTATCGCCACCAAGCTCTATGGGGAATACATGAGAAGGTATGGAGTGCCGCTTCAGCTTCATTCCGAGCAAGGTAGAAGTTTTGAATCAAGAACTGTGAGCGAAATCTGCCGGTTGCTCAAAATCAAGAAAACTAGAACTACTCCATACCATCCGGAGAGTGAGGAATTTATTGAAAGGGCCAATAGGACGATTTTAGCATTCCTCAGTAAACTCATCGACGAAGGTGATGAAACCTGGGATACTGTGTTGCCTAGTGTTTTACTTGCGTACCGGACGAGTGTTCAAAGTTCCTCGACTTTCACTCCTGCACGTTTACAGTTTGGTAGACAGTTGTTCTTACCAGAAGATATAGTTTTCGGTTGTGGTACCAGTTTCAACTTCTCAATACGTGGCAAAACTGGAGACAACTCTTCCTACCATTTTTGAACAAGCTCGAACACGGTTGGGATTTGCACAATGTTATCAGAAGATTTATTTCGACAGCAAAACTTTAAACCAGCAAATCCAAATGGGGGACTCCGTTTGGCTCTTCAATCCTTCCCGAAGAGAGGAAAGTTGCCCAAGTTTCACCGACCTTGGACGGTTATCCGGTTATCGGAAAATCCGATTTGTAAGGTTCAGACATTGTTATTTCGTCTATTTCTAATAAGCAAGTACGTATTACAGGGAGCGCTCTATGGGTACAACAAATAGGCAAGTACGTATTACGGGGGGAGGGAGCAAAACAGCTCATTTGGAACTGAAGGAAAGTCAAAAACATCTCAAAATCAGCAGTAATAAACGAGTAAAAAGTCATTTCAAAGTTTATTTCAAGGCAAACTTGTATTCTCTTCTCAAGTCCTTCCAGATTTAATTTCAAGCGCCACAAATGATGTCGAAACTACCCAGTTAGCATTTTCCAACTGCTCCAATTTCTTTTATTTAAAAAATAACAAAGTAAAAAAACCGGCCGGAGATAAAACGGTAAACTAACCACCATAAGATCCGGATCAATGTAGTCGGCAATGTTTTTGTTTTATCAGAATTCTGGAATTTTGTCGTATTTGAAGTCGTATGGCAGGTCATAATTCTTTCTGTAATCCACAATGTGGTCGTCCCCTTGTTCCAATTGGATAGCTCGTCCCGTCCTTTTTGTTTTCTCCTCAGCTTGAGCTGCTTTCTTCTGCGAAACAGAGTCCGGAATGCAAACTGGACGAACAACGTTATCTCTTCGCCTGGGTTCGCCTACGTTTAGACGGTTCAAGACGCCTTCTAACCGTAGCATTAATGTGGGTTCTAAGATGTCTGGCTATTCGTTTCAGTGAAATTTCCGTATTTTGCGTGAAAATTATCGTGATTTTTGTGTGGTGATTTTTTGTATCCTCCGAGTGAATTTTCTTTAATACAAATTTTATTGTGTAACGTTTGTCTATTTTTTTCCTGTCGGGAATGGTACCTTTAATGGTAGCGAAAGTCCGGCTTGCATAATGGTCACTCGCCTTAATGGTGTCCCTTCTTTAAATTATTCATATGCACCCGAAATGGTGTTTTTTTAATTTAATTTTATTTTAAGGCGTAGGCTTTCGCCTGTTGCCTGTCTCACATTTTTACAAAAAATAAGTTGTCAATCACCTAAAGAACTAAACCCATCGAACTAAAGGAGTGGTATAATAACCACTCATGGGAGGGGGAAGGGTTTATTCTATTGAGAGTACTGCCAACTAACAAAATAAGGATTACAATTGGTCAGACTGGGACACGAGGGAGGGAGTGAATAAGATGCAAGGAAAGACGGAGACAAGAATATGCAGAAGTTTCAAGGATCGTAGATTATAACTGCCTTCAGAATGAAGGAGACTATAAAGGGGAACACTTTCGGGTTGGTCATGATTTCTTTCGCATTGAAATGCACTTTCAAAATTCTGAGCTGCCTCAACAGTATTGCCCTTACTTTATTTAGTCTTCGGCAATGGAAGAGAAGATGGGTGAGGTCTTGCTTACTTCTTTCTTGGCAAACACAGGTGTCGAAATCAACTTTCTTAATTCGCTTTAAATAGCTTTTTGTAGGGAAGTGCGTGGTCCTCAACTGGACCATTTTAGAGATCAAACGTCTAGGGAAGGAAGAATTTGCGATTCCGCGATAGGAAGGACTAGAGACTAAATCACGCAGAGGGTTTGTACACGATTGCCAGCGTTTGGTCCATAAGTAAATTATTTCTTCATCGATCCAATTGAGGGCCAACTTCTCTGATTTCGGCGTTGTTTTCCAGATGTTAGTTAGGAGTAGCCTAGGTCTCTCCAGACATGATGTGTAACGTACGTGTTTGGGGATATCTGGGGGGATGGGCCACTGGCTCCAGTTCCTGAAGGCAAAATGCCTAAGCATTGACCTCTGGAGGATGAGATCGAGCGGAGGAAGGCCCACTTCTACCTCTAAAGCTGCTGATGGGGTCGTAGAAAGTGCACCTGTTATGCTTAATAACCCTCTTCTGTACAATTGGTTAAGGGGACGTAGTGCGGAGTTGGAGATATTACACCATGCTGGTAGCCATATCTAATTTTGGATAGGATCGTTGCTTGTAGTAGGTCTCGGAGTTGTTTGCAAGTGACCGCTTTCGGAAATTTGCTCATTATGATCACGCGTTGGAGTATTTGATTGCCTTGAGCTGGTAAAAGAGTTCCATGGTGATTCCATTGTAGGCGGTTGTCACATTTAAGGCCAAGATATCTCACCGTTTGCTTCGGAATAAAAGTGCTATCACCCCATGAGAGAGGAGCCTTTTCCACTGAACGTTTTCTGGAGAAATGTATTAACTCCATTTTTTCTTTTAAGAATTGCATGTGGAATTTCTTGCCCCATTTCTCTAGGGTTGAAAGATTATTTGAGAGGAGTTTTACGTTAGATTCGCTTCAGGGTCCAGAGACATGCAGGATCAGATCGTCCGCGAAGGCTTGGTTCTGTATTCGTTTCCTTTTGATGGCGTTCAGCGCTCCATTGATGTAAAAAATGAAAAGCAAAGGCGATAAAGGGGACCCTTGCGGGACGCCTTTAGGGACAGTGTATAAGCTACTCACGCCTGCTTCACATTCAACGAAAGCCTTACGAGAATGCAGGAAGCTTTCGACCCATTTGGTTAATTGTTGAGGTAGCTTCTTTTTACGTAGTTCGGTTGTCAGCTTCAAATGGCACACGTTGTCGAAGGCACTTGAAATGTCTAATCGTAGAGCCGAGTGGACTTTGTTTTTGTCAAAGGAAGTCAGCACCGCATTACTTAGTTTAACAAGCGCATCCGTTGTGGATCTTTCTTGACGAAAGCCCCACTGACTATCCGCGAGTATTTGGTTGTCTTCGAAATGAGTTCGTAGACGGAACGCCACTGCTTTTTCCATTATTTTTCCCATGACAGGTAAGAGTGATATAGGTCTGAAGCTTTTGAGCGTTGCGTAATCCGTCTTGCCCGGTTTGGGTAACGGGTGGACTTTAGCTGTCGTCCACATGGATGGGTAATGGCCCAAGGAGTATGATGCGTTATATATACGGGTAACTTTTTCGCCGATAACCGTCCACAGTTCTTTCAAATCTCTGGCTTGAATTCCGTCCATTCCAGCCGCTTTATTGGGTTGGAGGCTATTTACTATAGAGGAGATTTCTCCCATGTCGAACGCTTGTGTTAAGGGGGTATCTGGGGGCCTTCTCCTGTTGTTACTCCGAAGTGAAGCAGGAGGTGTTTCTAGCTTTTCGTGCGGTACCCCACCCACGCTATGAAGTTAAGTTTAGAGCTAGCGTCGGGGAAGGGTGACCCATCCTCTTGTCTTAGATGTTCCAACTTGTTTCTTTGTTGCGGACGCATAGCACGCTCTAGGTTCCATATGGTTCTGCTGTTCGAGGTAGCGAATTGATTTTCCCAGTATTGGTCCCTACATTTTCTAGTTTTTGAACAATACAAATTTCTCATAGACCTCCAAGCTTTTTCCCTTTCGTCGCCACCGTATCTCCTAAAGTAGTGCAGAGCTTTCGCTGCTTGTTTCCTAAGGGCTTGTTAGCTACCATTCCACCATGGGTTCTTCCGGTTGGAAGTGGATCTTTGCGGAATATTCTCCATCATGGCTTTCTCTACCACATTTGTCAGCGTTTCGATAGCCTTGTCAATCTCAAGTGTGTTGGAGAGTTCAGAAAAGTGTCGTGTAGCTTTCAACAGTTCTCTGGCAGTATCCAAGCGAAATTTGCCCCAGTTGGCAAACTGGTAGCACCACCTTTTTGTCTTTGTTAAGCGTTCGGAGCTTGCTGGTGAAGGTAGTGATAGTTCAATCGCCACGTGGTCTGATTCATTGTAATACAGTTCATCATCCAGGATATGCCAATTCACAATCCCAGCTAAATGTGGAGAAACCCACGTGAGGTCAATGGTTGACTTCTGATCTCGTTCGTTGCGGAATGTAGGAACATTCCAACCATTTAGAAGGCTCAGGTTGTGGTCCATCATGAAGTTGTAGAGCTGAAGGCCTGGTTCATCTGGTGTCTTATCTTCCCAAAGCCAGTGGTGAGCATTAAAGTCACCTGAGATTATAACATGAGGGCTCAGTGAGTGGGTTTTTTGCCATATTTCTTGGAGAAGAGTGAAAGTGCTACTTGTGTGTCTTCTGTACATTGCAATTAGGATACAAGGTGTGGAATTGACATACGGGACCCTGATCACTACGTAAAGCTGTGTGATATACATAACGTAGTTCTGGCTGTCTTTTCGGCGAAGAACCATGATCCCTTCGTAGTCCGTTCCCGGCTTGACTATATCATAGCCCAAGATGCATGAAATCTGCGTATTTTGTGGCGGTTCTATGACTATTATTGTGTCTACGTTTCTACCGTTGGCTTCTCTGGTAAGTTCTTACAATTGTGACCGTCTCTTCCTGATATTCTGAATCAGCAGTCGTGGGATGTGGTCCGGTTTATTCCTGATGGTAGGGGTCGAAGTTTGCGTTGGATTCAATTGCGTGCCAGCGGGGGTGTTGCTTTAGGTCTGGAAGGGCAGACAGAATCGAAAGCGAAAGGAGCCTCCTTGCAGTTTACGCATTTATTGACAGAGCTTTTGCAGGATCTTGTGTCCTGCTGCTCTGCGCATTTGGCGCGATTGGGAGGTTTTTTACAGATGGTTGCCGTGTGGCCAAACGCCTGACAGTTGTAACATTGGAGTACGTCCGACGAGCGCGAGTCTTCAACTTGAACAACCCGGTTGAACGCGAAGAGAGCTCCTTCATTGAGAAGTTTCAGTTTTTCAGCAGAAGAGGAGCATATGTACTGTATTGAACCGTAGGCTTTGGCGCTGCTTGGGTTTAGCCATCTGGCATTGTTGGCCAGGAAGTATACTGAAGTGTATGCGTTCTTTTCCGTCAATTGGGAGCAAATTTGATCAAGGGTTTGGTCTCGAGGAAGCTGGTGAATTATGAGACGTGTAGCTTGCAATACCGTCTTAATGGTGTTTTTAATGTGGACAACTTGATCCGAAATTCGTTTCATAACTGTCCAAGGTCGGTGAAACTTGGGGAACTTTCCTCTCTTGGGGAAGGATTGAAGAGCCAAACGGAGTCCCCCATTTGGATTTGCTGGTTTAAAGTTTTGCTGTCTTCTGATAACATTGTGCAAATCCCAACCGTGTTCGAGCTTGTTCAAAAATGGTAGGAAGAGTTGTCTCCAGTTTTGCCGCGTATTGAGACGTTGAAACTGGTACCACCACCGAAAACTCCATCTTCTGGTAAAAACAACTGTCTACCAAATTGTAAACGTGCAGGAGTGAAAGTCGAGGAACTTTGAACACTCGTCCGGTACGCAAGTAAAACACTAGGCAACACAGGTTTCATCACCTTCGTCGATGAGTTTACTGAGGCCTACTAAAATCGTCCTATTGGCCCTTTCAATAAATTCCTCACTCTCCGGATGGTATGTGTAACATCGTGCTAAGCAGCCAACAGAGGGCAGCACGGGAATGAGGATGGTAAATACACGGACATAACAGAGAGCAGGAGTGTGATAAAAAGCTCCCCGATTATCGTCGAGTAAACGACCCATCGGTGTGCTAAATTATTATATTTGAGTAAACAAATATTACATTGGCGACGAGGATAAACTGGGAAGGCCATCAGTCAGGTAAATAACGAGGACTAAATCTGGACATGGCATTGGCATTACCTCTTTTCGAAAAATTCCACGTGGGGAGTGATCCGCAGACGGCTGGAGTTAGGTGGCCTAAATGGGTGGCTGAGTTCGAAAACCTAATGATTGCCCTAGATATTGTTCCAGAACACATTGGGAACATAGCAGAGAAATTCGCGGCCGATAGAAGACGATTAGCTCTCATGCGCTATTACGCAGGTGCAGAGGTTGCAGCCATATGCGACACAACTCCTGGAAATCCTGAAGAAAAGAATACGTATACCAAAATGAAGCCATTATTACATGCGTATTTCGTCCCGAAGAAGAATATAGAATTGGAGGTCTACAAGTTCCGTCAGACTTCCCAAGAAGAAGGAGAAAGCATGGACGCCTTCGCTACCAGACTGCGCGAGCACGCTGCCCGATGTGAATTCATGGATCAAGACCAACAGATCAAGTTGCAGATCATTCAAGGATGCCGATCAAGCACTTTTCGCAAAGTATGTCTTCGTGATCAGTTGTCGTTATCCAAAATGCTTGAACACGCAAGATCGTCAGAGGCAGCAACAAAGTACGATGATAGTCTTCGCAAATCATCAACCAACTCAACGCAAGCTCTCAAGACACAAGTACCATCAAGACAAGAAAAGGCTCGAACAACGAGCAGGGGCATCTGTAGAAACTGTGGCGACCCGTGGCCACATAGTAGAACGACACCGTGCAAGATGCAAGGAAAATGTCGCAATTGTGGAAGGAGCTGGCCACACCCACCCGACAAACCATGCCCCGCAAAAGGAAGAGTCTGCTCTAGCTGTCGGAAAGTAAACCATTTCGCACAACAATGCCGGAAGAAAACTCAGCAAAGAAGTCAAGCAGCTAACTGAAGAGCGGTCATCAAGTGACGAATCCGTATTAGCTGTAAGAAACAAGCCAGACCCAAGACCAACTGCAGAAATCAAGCTATGTGGGTCAAGTATCAAGATGATGATCGATACCGGTTCGACGTGCAACCTAGTCGACACTGGAGTATATAGCAAGCTGGCCCATGCCCCGCCCCTCACGCCAAACCGAAGCACAGTTAGGGCATACGGCAGCAAAGAAATTGGAATTGAAGGATCTTTCACAGCGCGATTGAAGTCGAAACACGCCTCAATCCAAACAACAGTATTTGTAAGCTCCGATCATCAGGCAGACTGTCTACTAGGATACGAGACAGCAAAAGAGCTGGGTTTAGTCCACATCTCCAACGCAGTAACAATGGATCCCGGATATCAGTACCTGAGAGACATGTTTCCCCAACTGTTCCAAGGTATTGGAAAACTCCGGAATCACCAAGTCAAACTACACATAGACCCTTCGGTACCTGCGGTCACTAGAAAGCACCGACGTGTGGGTTTTCACCTTCGCAAAGCGATGTCGGAGGAAATCGACCGACTTCTAAAAGAAGACATCATCGAGCAAGTCCTAGACGGTCCGACACCATGGGTTTCGCCGTGTATTATGGTGCCGAAACCAAAGCAGCCTGGAAAGTTCAGAGTATGTGTCGATATGCGCGCACCGAACTTGGCAATTTTAAGGACCAGGCATGTAATCCCAACTGTAGAGGACCTAATCGTTGACCTGAACGGCGCACGGTTCTTTACAAAGCTGGATATGAACCAGGGATATCATCAGCTCGAATTACATCCGCAATCACGCTACATCACGACTTTCGCTACACACCAGGGCCTGTTCAGGTATAAAAGGCTCAACTTCGGAGTCAATTGCGCGTCGGAAATTTTTGACGACATCATCCGTCAAATCGTAAATGGCATCTCAGGAGTAGTCAACCGTAGTGACGACATCCTCGTCACTGGGAAAACCAAGAACGAGCATGACAGAAACCTTAAAGAAGTGCTCCAACGTCTCGCCAAAAAACAGCTTACACTAAATTTTGACAAATGTGAGTTTGGGAAGACGAGCATCACATTTTATGGTTTGAACTTTAGCGCCGATGGTCTGGCACCTGACAAGATAAAAGTAAAGGCAATCGACGAAGCGGAACAACCACAAAGCCCGGAAGAAGTTGCAAGCTTTCTTGGAATGATAACGTTCTCTAATAGATTCATTCCAGACGCAGCCACAGTTGCGGAACCATTGCGCAAGCTCACACGGCAAGGCTCTACATGGACGTGGGACACTCAAGAAGAAGGCGCATTCCAAGAATTGAAAAGACGTCTACGAGAAGCTACGACACTAGCCTATTATGACGTGGACAAGCAAACCACCATAATCGTAGATGCTAGTCCAAAGGGCCTAGGAGCCATATTAGTACAGGTATCCAAAGATGGACACGAAACTCCAATTGCTTTTGCTAGCCGCCGATTAACAGACATCGAGTCACGCTACTCTCAAACGGAACGAGAAGCGTTAGCCATCACGTGGGCCATCCTCCATTTTCATTTATATGTGGCAGGAAAAGGTTTCAAGATCATAACCGATCACAAGCCACTAGTTCCCATCTTCAATAAAGCTCTAATACAAGCACCCGCACGAATCGAGAGATGGCTGTTGAAATTACAGCAGTATGACTTCGTTGTAGAGTACCGCCCCGGGAAAAATAACCCGGCAGATTTTATGTCCAGGCATCCAACCAAGGAATCAAAAGTCTCATCACGCGAAGAAATACTGGCGGAAAACTACATTGACTCTGTATGTCTCCGCTCGCAACCGAAGCATGTCTCTCTCCACGAAATTGCCGCTGCTACAGCCAACGACCAGCCGCTTCAGATTATAATTAAAAGCCTAAAAAGGATTAAACGCGGTGGAGCAACTGAGCTAAACGAAGCTGAAGAAAAACGACTCAAAGTACTGAAGCAGTGCGCAGACCAGATGACGATTCTAAACTCCAAGGACGGTGAATTCCTCCTTAAAGGGACCAAGATTGTTATTCCCGACATCCTGACGCACCGAATCGTAGACATCGCGCACCAAAGTCATCTGGGTATGGTGAAAACGAAAGGCTTACTCCGAGAAAAAGTCTGGTTCCCAAATTTGGATCAACTGGTTGAAAACAAAATCAGCAATTGTATTCCATGTCAAGCTTGCACGAACACGAATCAACCAGAACCCCTCCTAATGTCGAGCTTACCTGCCAAACCGTGGACCGAAGTTAGCGCTGATTTCGCAGAGATGCCGAACGGGGATTACCTTCTAGTTGTTTATGACGACTATTCACGCTACCCCGTTGTCAGTAAGGTCACAACGACGTCAACAGCAGCCGTGACACCGAAGCTAGAAGAAATATTTGCGTTATTCGGCATACCAGAAGTTGTCAAGACCGATAACGGTCCGCCGTTCAACGGTGCAGAATTTGCTCAGTTTGCGATAAGCATGAATTTCCATCATCGCAAAGTCACGCCACTTTGGCCCCA
This sequence comes from Lepidurus packardi, assembly GCA_023053545.1. Lineage (NCBI taxonomy): Eukaryota > Metazoa > Arthropoda > Branchiopoda > Notostraca > Triopsidae > Lepidurus > Lepidurus packardi. The sequence continues at coordinate 2,402,367 of JAKZAN010000001.1, read as the reverse complement.
GGCAAATGGCGGAGTTGAAAGATTTATGAGAACCTTAAAAAAGGCTCTTCGCTGTGCAGTTGCCGAGGGAGCCAACTGGCGACATCGAATCTCAAACTTCCTATTAGACTACCGTGCCTCACCTCATCCTAGCTCAGGTGCATCGCCCGGTTCCATGCTATTCGGAAGACCAATGCGAACAAGGCTTCCACAAGTCCGCGCAGCTCTATCCGAGGATGAAATCCGCAACAAGGACACGGCCTACAAGAACAAGATAAAGAACTACGCTGACAAGAAGTCGAAGCATCGCGTCTTCGAAGTGGGCGATACCGTTCTATTAAGACGCGACAGAATCTCGAACAAACTGCAGACTCCGTATGAGACACGTCCATTCATGGTCACCAAGATAAACGGTACTATGGTCACTGCGGTGAACGAACATCGTTGCGTCACCAGGAACATAAGCTTCTTCCGGAAAATAAGTTTTGGCATTCCTGCAGGTGAACCAAATCCAAATGAAGAGATGGAAGAGGAACCTAGTACCACCATTTTTGAAACTCAACCTCCGCGCGCCGATATACCAACTGAAGACCAACCTCCAGACGCCGGTAATGTCAGACGAAGCGGTCGAGAGCATCACCGACCTCGAAGATACGAAGATTTCGTGTTATATTAATAATCCTCACTTTTGTATTGTTTAAATAATTTAAGTTCTGGTCATCCGCTTAAAGAAAGTGTGAATCACAATTTTGATCTGTTTGTATGATGGTCTCAAGCGGAAACCAGTCACAATTATTCTAGTTAAAAAAAAAAAAAAAAAAAAAAAAGAAATAGCATTGTAACATCGTGCTAAGCAGCCAACAGAGGGCAGCACGGGAATGAGGATGGTAAATACACGGACATAACAGAGAGCAGGAGTGTGATAAAAAGCTCCCCGATTATCGTCGAGTAAACGACCCATCGGTGTGCTAAATTATTATATTTGAGTAAACAAATATTACAGTATGGAGTAGTTCTAGTTTTCTTGATTTTGAGCAACCGGCAGATTTCGCTCACAGTTCTTGATTCAAAAGCGGAAAGCCGTCGCCCTGAGAATGCGCTACCGCAACGAAAGCAAGCCCTTTCGGGAAGAGGAACAAAGGGTCGGAGAGCCGTGGAGACGGGAAGCCCCGGTGTCGAGGATCGAAAATGATAGACGAGGGGAAAGCCGTCGAGCTTTTTCTTTTTCGACGGTCTAAAAAAATTCCTTGAAGAACTGTACCGTGTCACACGCGTGGGGGGAATCAGGTCCGAAGTTTTTTTAAGGCTGAAGAGAGAGGGAAGCTTTTTGAGTCGCCAGTACTTACTCTGGTCACTTTCCGGCTTGGGTGGCCTAAAACCTTTTCGAGGTCGGCTTCGCTTGGTCGGGGGAGCTATCAGTTCTTGGGACGGTTCTTGGGAATATTAAAACCATAAAGAGATAACAGGTAACTAAAATAATAAGACTTTATTGATGATTTATGTAATATAGAAATAAAATTAGATTGCCTTAATACTCTTTGATAAAATCCTTGAGCTCCTATTTTCTCATGTCACACTTGATCGAGAGATTTTCTTACCAGAACCCCATAGAGGTAAATACAATTTTCTAACTATGTGTCCAGATAATATAGGCAAAAAAACACATTAACTATATTATACTTTTCTTACTATTTTATTAAAGCACTATTACTTAAATTATGTGATAACTTAATGTAAATTATTTGGCTGAAAAGAAAAGCTTGTCTACAAAGGTTAGAATCCTTTAACAGTTTACATTTCCTAATGCAGTGAATTAAAATTATACCATGCTAAGTAAAAACAAATGACCCATAAATAAACTGGCAAAAGGTTGCCTACGCCGGTTATTATTCTAAAAAGAATACCACATACCCGGAAATAAATAAAAGATAATATAAGTACATAAGTAGAAACGACTGTCAAGCGAAAAGCATTAATTTATCATAACGAAACGGAGGTAAAGTACCTCGTACCCACACAAACGTGAACACAATAAACAAAAAATGGAATAAAAACAAATCAGTCCAAACACCTAAAAAACGGACTAGAAATAAAAGCACTCCTAAACAAAACACTAGTATATTATGACAAGATAATTAATGCAAATCCACCGCTTCTGAACTCAATATTATAACCAGAAACCAACTCAGGCTCCCCATCCGCAAAATCAAGAGGAATACGATTTGTTTGAGCCAAAAAAGGGACTAATCATGAAAAGCCAATAGCGGGCTAATAAACAAAAGTCATACATGACTTTGATTTAGAATAAATTTAAAAAGCTTATAACTTGAAATCAATCAAAGAAAAGATAATTAGATTAAAGCTAAGCTTACTTCATTAGAAATTATTTGACCCACCGTTTGTTATAATGCTCCTAATATTTGGAATTAGAATTGGAATTGTTGAGATCCCCACACGTGGCGATACCCCTGGCTTTCCTCCGACGTGGACAAGTTCTTCTGGTAGGGGTTTAGAAGTTGTGTAGAAGTTGTGTTGTCCTTCAGGAGAACTATGTAAGTCCACGTCGGTGGAAGGCCGAGGGTATAAGTACAAGTGGCACACGACGCGGGTATAAAAGGTGAAGCCTGGGTCGCGCCAAGGGGCAGTCTACCCGCAGTTGTTATTATGTGCTGTATTTGGACTGAGACGAAACACTTGGGTTCTGTCATGACAGTCTTTTTGGTCTGTGAGTACAAGTGTGCTGTTTCTCTGCTTTCTTTTTACTAAATAAAACTATTAAAACCGCCTGCCTACGTCTACCTTGTTAAGTTATTGAGTTTAATAAAAGTAAGAATTTAGCAGTCAGCGGTGGGATCTGAATTTATTCGATCCGGTTTTGGTTTTGGCTTTAGTACATTAAAGTGAAAGAACAGTGGCGGCTCCCAGTTTTCTCGGTGTTCCTGTAAAAGTGGACCCAGTTGAGGCTGAGTTATCGACAGTTGACATTGGAGTGAGTGAGGCTGTCGAAATGGCGCAGCAGAAGTTGGTTGTCAGTGCGCCTGAGTTCGATGGTAAGGGCGATTTCAGCAAGTTCATGGCCCGGTTTTGTCGAGTAGCGGTAGCTAACAGTTGGACCGATGGGCAAATGTTTCGCATCTTACCAGCGTTAATGGTAGAGGATGCTGAATGTGTGTTAGACTGTTTGTCTCCCCCGCCTACTTCCTTCACCGAGCTCGTGGAGGGGCTGTCTCGCGTATTTCAACCCAAAGAAGCCCAACGTTTGAAGCTGACGGAATTCTACAATCGCACCCTGTCGCGGGAGGATTCAGCCCATGTATACGGAGGCGATCTTCGCCGGTTGTTTAAAGCTGCTAACCCCGACATCGTCGCAGAAGACATCATCGAGCGTTTTGTCACTGAGCAATTTGTGAAAGGGCTACCGGCCGATTGGCGGCCCCGTTTCTACGATGCCCAGCTGACATCCGTTGCTGCCCATGTGGAGAAGTTGAACATCATGCGGGTGTCCAAAGAAGTTGTCCGCCAATCTACACCGATCAAGTCCGCGTCTAACCGTAAATTGTCGATTACGGATAAGACAAGCAGCGGGGGTAAGTCGAAATCTCCCCCTAGCAAGGACGGAGCGTCAGGCTCGAAATGTTATGGTTGTAAGCAGTCCGGACACTTAGTAAGGGATTGTCCTGTAGCTTGTTCGAGTTGTACGTTGAAGGGTCATTTGAAGGAAAGTTGTAAGATCATATGTAGTAAATGTAAAAAGGTAGGACACTTGAGCAAGAATTGTCAAGTAGCTGAAGAAAGTGCAGTATCCCGTAGAGTTGCAGTAGAGTCGTGCCCGGTCCTAAAGATCCGAGTAGCTGATGTGATTTGTAATGCTATCTTAGATAGTGGGAGCCAGTGCACCCTGTTGAGCTCGTACGTAGCCGATCATTTGTCAGACTTGGTAATTAGACCTAGTCAGTGTCAGGTTACGACTGCTAAGAGGGATTTAGCCTTAAAAGTAGAGGGCGAAGCCAAAGTAGCCTTGTCTTGGGGTAAGAAGGGAGAAGTTAGTTTGAATGTATTAATTGTGAACTGTCATGATGAGTTGATTCTTGGCATGGATTTCCTAAAAGCTACTTCTGCCCAACTTGATTTTGGTAAAGGTACGTTAAGATTACTTGGTCAAGAGGTACTGTTGGATGCGTTCAGAGGTTCAGTTAAGATCAGAGAAGCCGTGGTTTTGCCACCTGACTCTGAAACTTTTTTATCTGCTTCAGTCCGTTTGCCCTTTTGTTCGCGTAGAGTCGAGTTAGGAGAAACTTTAATTATAGAACCGTGTAAAGAGTTCGTAGGCAAAGGAATCCTAGTTGCTAGAGCTTGTGTTAACGACACCAGTGAAGTAGTTACCGTATTGATTTGCAACACGGCAGATCAGCCGTTTAGGTTAGAGGCAGATTCCGTCATTGGTTCCGTCAGCTGTCTTGTTAACTGACGAGGTGTTACCACCTTGTAGTCGAGCTAATGTAGGTCCAGGGGAGGAGACATCCGTTTGGCCTCCCCAGCTGAAAGAGTTATCCGACCAGCAGTCCAGTAAGGTACGTTCCCTTCTGGAAGAGTACAAAGATGTATTTTCTCTCCACGGTGAGGTGGGTCGCGTGAAGGAGGTTAGTCATAAGATCGTGACGTCGGGTCATCCGATCAAGCAGGTGCCCTATAGAGTACCAGTTCATTTGCGAGATGTAGTGCATGAGCAGATAAGGGACATGCTTGATTCCGGTATAATCGAGCCAAGTACATCCCCATGGGCTAGTCCCATAGTATTGGTCGAAAAGAAGGATGACTCTTATCGATTTTGTGTTGACTTCCGCAAAGTCAATAATGTGACCGTAAAAGATAGTTACCCCTTGCCTAGGATTGATGATTTGTTAGGTGCAATAGGTACCGCTAGTTGGTACACGAGTTTGGATCAGAGAAGCGGGTATTGGCAGGTTCCGATGGACGTAGATTCACAAGAACTTACTGCTTTTACTATGAGCGAAGGATTGTACCAGTTCCGCGTTCTACCGTTTGGATTATGCAACGCCACAAGTACGCTCCAGCGGATGATGAACCGAGTTCTGACAGGTCTTCAGTGGCAAATTGCATTAATTTATCTTGATGATGTGTTGGTGTTTAGTTCAAGTTTCGATAAGCACCTTGAAGATGTGAGGTTAGTATTAGACCGGTTGAGAGAACATGGGTTAAAACTGAACCCTGAAAAGTGCAGTTTCTTTACCCGTGAAGTTACGTTCTTGGGACACATTCTCGCAGGTGACAAAATTAGACCAGCCTTAGATAAATCCGAGAAGGTCCGAAAATGGCCTGTCCCACAAAATGTCAGAGAGGTTAGGCAGTTCATTGGGTTGTGTAGCTATTATCGTCATTTTGTACTAGATTTCGCGCGGATTGTAGCACCCATTGTTCGGTTAACTCGTAACTGCTTAACTGCGTAACTCGAGACGATTGAACCCTTCCCCCCAGCTCCAGTTGTGTGTGTATGTTCGTGTTTTCTTTTGTTTATGGGGTGTGAAATAGAGGTGGAGGATGTTGAGATCCCCACACGTGGCGATACCCCTGGCTTTCCTCCGACGTGGACAAGTTCTTCTGGTAGGGGTTTAGAAGTTGTGTAGAAGTTGTGTTGTCCTTCAGGAGAACTATGTAAGTCCACGTCGGTGGAAGGCCGAGGGTATAAGTACAAGTGGCACACGACGCGGGTATAAAAGGTGAAGCCTGGGTCGCGCCAAGGGGCAGTCTACCCGCAGTTGTTATTATGTGCTGTATTTGGACTGAGACGAAACACTTGGGTTCTGTCATGACAGTCTTTTTGGTCTGTGAGTACAAGTGTGCTGTTTCTCTGCTTTCTTTTTACTAAATAAAACTATTAAAACCGCCTGCCTACGTCTACCTTGTTAAGTTATTGAGTTTAATAAAAGTAAGAATTCAGCAGAATTAATATTAGAATTGGAATTAATATTTGGAATTAGAAGACCAGCCCACTGCTATAAGAGTTTACATCCCTATACTAAGACAACAAAGAAAAAATAATATCACTAAATCACTACGATTATGAAATTTCCCTAAGGAATCGAAACTCACACTAATAAAGAAACACCTAAACTAATACCGGCGCAATATAGTAGGACAAATGATTAGACATAAACGGGCAAGTTTGTTCCTTAGTGAATGACTTAAAAGCATCTGCAAACGGTTGTAAAAACTCTTCGACCTTATCGGCCTTATTTGGACACTTTCGTAATTGAATGTAACCTAATCATTTTCGTTTAAATAGAGTTGAAATGCTACCCCAACAAGAACCCCTACAACCGATTAAATAACCGAACCAAAAAGAACTATTCTGTCAGTAGGTTGGCAAAAGTGGTCTCCCTGTACCAATGACGGAATTTTGTATTGATTATATCATACCAGTAGCTGACACAATAGGGTTGGTAGTGCAAGTTAGCGCAGAAGAACGTAGAACTAACCCCGTAGTGAGTCTAGGCATTCAAAGGAGGAATGGTATTGAGTAGGAGGAGAGTTGCAGAGGAATCGGTTTTGATACCGGGAAGATTTGGGGTGCTGCTAATTCTATACCTATAGTTGCTATAATAAGACACGACCATTGAAAATGTCGCACGTTGCAGTTTCGGGTTACAATAGGAAGTGACTGGAAAGATGTGGGATCGTGGTATGCCAGCAAAGACTAAAGTTGTTAAGGCGTAAGGAAAGCGTGCAAGGTTAGAAACATTTTTGGGTGTGACGTTCGAAATGTTGTAGTTACTGCGAGTTTTCGTATCCACTCTTTTCTAGGGCGGGTTTATGGTTTGCTTTTAGGGAGCTTGAGATAAAAGAAAACCGATGAAAGTGTAGCTTAATGCTTTGAAGTACTTGTGGCGCGTTTTATGAATGAAAATAAAGTTAAATCGGATACTTAAAGCCCGGAATTTTTTATTGCTAACTGGCATGCATCCATTAGGGTATAAATATTGTGGTTATTGGCTTTTTTAAGTTGCCATTGATCTTTCCACTGACTGAAATATTCAATTTACACAGGGAACCAAAGCTCGTATACCTCATCTGTAACGTACCTAAGGCGGTATTCTAGTCCTCGTTCTCTGAACACATGCATAGCATGACATGCTTTCTGATTAGAAAAGTCACACAGTGTTAACGAAGTACTAAATTCTTTGTCGTTTCTTTTTCCTGGCCATTTTTCAGCCTTGTCTGCAATAGCATGAAATGTACCAATTTGTTCCCAGTACCAAAAGAAAGTACAAGTTAAACTTTGTAGCTTTGGAACACTTAAAACTATTTTGAACAAAGCCAAGTGGATATTATTGCTTTTCAAAGCTTCAATATCACTGGAGGATAATGGTGTTGAAGGATCAGGACCTATGGAAACCGATGAATCATTCGGTATCCCAGGAAGTCCCAGCAGGTTGACGCTCTTCATATTCGGACAGCGTTGAAAGGCTTCTCGGATCGGATGCAGCATAAAAAATTCGCTGCTTTCCCAAAAGTCCTCCAGTAATGATAGATCTTCAATACTGTCTCCACTGCTTCGGGAAAAGGCCTCCAACAACTGGTTGGCACAGAATGTATCGCGACGGTAATTATTCGTATAGATTGCACCGATGCAGAGGATCCGCAGTTTAGGTTTGGATAGGTACAGCAAACTGAACAATGCGTCCGGAAATTTGCAAAAATCGATGGTCAATTCCTCCAGGTCTAGTGTCATATTCCTTAAAGCAAGGAGGAGCTGTTTATTATCATCATCTGATGGGATCAATACATTAAGCGAGAGTGAAATTTTCTTAAGTTGAAGACTTCTCAGAGAAGATTTTTCCTGTACCGCGTACTTGCTGGTTCTGGTAACCTGTAATACAAGTAAAAAGGGATTGCTTTATATGAACAAGGATGAATTGTAATGAATTATTAATACAAAGGGTGATGGCGTGAGGATGAAAAGGATTTTGGTGAAGCGCAGTTGTAAAATTTTTCTCACTCACGTCGAAAGTAAAATGCATGTTTTCAAGCTTTAACGTTTCAAGTTTACTTGCGAGCATCATCACGTCTTCAAGGAGCAGGCCGCCTTTTTCGTCAGGATCTCGGGTATAGTTGCAGAGGTGCAGCGAAGTGAGACTGCATCCAGGCTGAGTAAGACGTTTTAATATTGGGTTTAACGTGTTTGCACCCGAGCCCCAGTCCCTAGAAAAACCTTGCTAGTTAATAGTTCTGATATCGGGGCCATGTACCACCACAATCCTATGCCCAGGTGTTGTAAGCGAGACAACCACTTCGCAGCCAAGACTTCCGATAGAAGTGATGTATCAGCTTTCTGCCCTGCAATAAGAATTTAAAGAGTAAGTTGGAGTGTGATACTGCATCATCTTGCAGACGTTCACATTACATCACAAGAAGTCTGCTATCAAATAGCTACAGCGCTCCCTGGTTACTTACATTCTGGTAAGAACTCGAAACTCCTTAGACGACAAGCTTCGGGAACCTCTAGCATGGCCTCGGCCAAGCCCAGTAGTAAATCTAAATATGAACAATGGCCAAAATAGCCTATACAATCCAGATAGTTAATTTAACATACCTTCTATACCGCCACTAAAGTACAATTCAACAGGACAGGATTCAGCTTTAAGAAGCTCCTGAAGACTGCAATCTAATTCTTGTCGTATTTGATCGCTAATTCCGCATTCAACAGTTCCTCCTCCGTATTTCAAGCTATTAAGATCAACCCCAGACTTCAACAACGTCTGCAACAGAATTGTCAACCTCTGTGGCTTAAACCCGCTTTCAACGTGAAGAGAAACGAGGCAATCCTTTGGTAATGAATGGAGTGCGTTCGTTTCTCCAATGTTCTCCTTGCCGAACACTTCAACCAGTTGAAACAGTGTTAGACTAGGCTCATCCGAGCTAACAGTGACAACACATTGTTCACTACCCGAGCGGTCTTTAATTTTGGTCCTCAGCTTGTTCGGCAGAGCATCTCTAAATTCGGACCAGGTACCAGCGGCACCATGCTGGGTGAAATAACTTTTCATACTGTGCATAAGACAATCGCCAGAAAACTTAATGACACGGAAAGCGTCTGCTACACACCTCTGCTTTCCCATTTCAATTAGAGAAAGTGCAACTTCATCGAAGCTGGCCTTTAGCCGAAACAGGTCAAGGAAGTTCTGTTGCAATTTATTCTGGTCGGTTTCCGCACTAAGACAGTAGGCGGCTAGAAATTCTGCCGTGGTTCGATGAGGAACTTGGTAACGAGGAATGTTCTCTGTGGTGCTTAACTCAGTGAAGGCTTGAACCAGAACTCCTGCCTCGATTAGTGGAGTAACGTCGCTAGTCTGCGCCTCTTCTTCGTTTCCTGAAATGGCAAACAAGGTGAAGCTCATGCTTCGAGCTTTCAGACCGTCGATGCAAAGTCGACCAAACTTCTGGAGGTAGCTTTCATGACCCTGACGGATCCGACTATCGAGGACACTCCAGTTCCATTTGATATTTTCTTTTCCAGCAGCTTTGGTTTTCTTTATGGCTGCGCGGTAGAGGGTTACGGTTGATCATGGCAAAGTAAAGACCCGAACAAGTTGATGGTAGTTCACCATTCGGGCACTCGCTGACTAAACAACACATCATGACGCAAAGCAATGGACATTGAGCTAGTTCCATGTAAGGACTCTCGTCTCGTACCTTCCGCATGAATCGTTTAAATTGCACCAGACTGAGAGGTTTTTGTTCAGGCGGTAGTGGGATAATTTCTTCAACATTTTTGAAATCATCGATACTAGGTAAGTTCTTGAAATCATGGATAGTTGGTTCCAGAAATAGTTGATTCAAGAAATCCAAACATTCATCATCGGAATCCGAGCCATCGAGAAAGGGTACACTAGAGTTTGCTAAGCTTTCCGGCCTTGCTGGATGGTTCGGTTCGACTGTGCAACTTATAACATCGGCTTTGGTTAAGTGACGTGCCTTGATGAAGAACTTGCCAATTGCCACTGTCACTTGCTTTCGTCCAAAGCCTTTAACTGTTACAAGCAGGGGAGTACATTTGACCTCATCGGGTACATGTCCGCATCTCGAAGTGAGCACCACGTGGCACTTGCTCATTATTTCTTTCTTTATTATCCGACCTACCTCTTTCTTGGTGTTAGCATTGGCCTCATCGTACCCGTCCAGTAGAATCAGAACCTCTTCTGCTCCTTTACTTTTTAATACATCCTTTAGTTTTATGTCCATCTTCTCGTTGTAGATTGATTCCATGTAACTCAAGATTTTTCCCTGGTTTAAACGTAGGAACAGATAGAGCTTTGATGATGCATGTGTGCTTAAGGAGACTTACATTTTTACCAACGTAGCCTAGTTTTACTACAAACAGTATAGTGAAAGGACTAGTATACTCCGTATGATCGTTTGAGTCTCTTTTGGACCAATCAGAAGCGATCTTAAGCATCAGGGTTGATTTTCCATAGCCGGCGTCTCCCTCGATCAGAATGCGGTAGCTACCACCTTTCCGAAAATGTTCCTAAAGTGGCCACAGATTGCGCTTGAGTTTGAAGATTTCCCGTTACACTTACGTGCGCATGTTTGAAAAGTTCTTCCACACCGAAGTTGGGCTTTGGTGAGTCTTTTAAGGTTAGTTCCGTGTAAACTTCATCGATGTCCCAAGTGTACTCAGGGTACCATGGCAGTGGTGATGCTTGACATAAGGTAATCTTATAGTATTCTTTCAATTCTGTGAACTATAAACGCAAACGTTTGCAGTTGTTAACATTGCTACTTCAGTAAATTGGACTTTTTACCTCTAACGTATCGATGTCCACCGATGGCGATGGTTTTCGCGAAGAGTTTCCTTGATTTTCAAAACGGGTACCTATGTGGACCGTGGAATTGGTTATATTGACTCGCCCGAACATGGGTAGAGCACTGTTTGAAGCTGCCGTATAAAAATTAAGAAACATGTAATCGACTGCAACCCTATTCTCTAGAAAAGACTTACCACCGGCTTCGAAAGTACACATCGGAGCTTGGACGCCCTGTTGTGGTACATTCTCGATCGCTGTACCTTGCTCCATGTCAGCGTCTTCAGCTAACTCCTTTGGCCGTTCAAGAGGATCAAAACGCTACAATAAATTAGGTTAATCATCTTGTTCGTAAAATGTTTCCGTCTTCTACTTCAAATGTTATGTTTCTTCAAAATGAAATGTTATGTTATGTATTCCTTTTGCTTCCCAAGTTCGAACTCGGGTAGCAATATTTGACACTAAAGTTCTCCACACCTACACGTGTTTTGGCAAGTGCAATTAAAAAAGCAGTTTACTGCTTAGTTACCTTTAATTTGGCACTATTACTTTTGCAGTAGTTACACAACTTATTTACATATTTATCTTCGAAGTTTTAACAAGAAGCTAAAAGACGCCTATTCGGAGGAATTTTTCAGTTTTTTCCCAGCATGTGGTGCCACCTCCTGGCAAAGAAGCGAATATTTTATGACGCCTTTTCGGAGGAAATCCACAAGCTGTCTGCCTCGGGCATTTAGGTTCTCCTTTTGATGCCTTTTCGGAGTGAGTCTAACCTGCGTTTCGTGACGCCTTTTCGGAGGAAATCCCCAAGTTGTCTGCTTCGGGCATGTAGGTGCTCCGTTGATGCCTTTTCGGAGTGAGTCTCCAATACTCCCCCTCCCTTCCCTTTTTCGCTCAGGATAAAATGCTATACCTAATCGAATCCGGACGTGGAACATACCCAGGAAAGCTAGGAACGAAATCCTCGTACTGTACATAGGGGGTTCCCTTCACTTTCATGTTTTAGTGACAGTGCTATAAGTGAAGGCCATGACGGAACTTGACAAATTTTCATCTATTACTCATTTACTGTAATTTGTAAAGATTTGTAACTGTTTTTTTTTCAAGCAGGTAATCGTATCAAGTTCCAATTTGTTTCCTGGACGCCTTTTAGGAGCATATTTGTTTCATGTGTGTGTCTGTGTTTCATTCTCTTACATTTATGTTTTATATATTGCGAGTTGTAGTAGAAGACAATACAGACAATGTTTCGTACTTATTCGCTGCCAAATGGAAGTCTACTTTTGCTGCTACACTTTTCTTTTGGTTCTGCGCTTATCTTTTTTCGCCAATTTATTCCGTTCTGTGGGGCACGTCCCTAGCCCAACAAGAGCGTTTCGTGGGAAGGGGAGCGAAGGCCATACATGGTCGAATACTGTATACTGCCAGACTCACAGCAGAGGAAAAGAAGGGTGAAATAAATAAAGATGAAAAGAAAGGGTGGAGGAGTCGTGGGAAGGGCTTCGAACTCGCTCTCCGTCTTTACATGCTTCGTGTACATCGTTTCCCTGTTTTAGACAGTGAAGAACCTACCCTGACTTTCCTTACCATTCTTTACTACGTGAACATTTTTAAAGGTATTTTCTCTTCGCATGTGTTGTCGTCCCTAGCCCGAAATGTATCCTACACCTATGTTTGCCTTAGACGCGAAGCCCCTAATAGGACAACGGACGAGACAACTCGAGATCTTGAAATTTGACGTAATTATAAATAACACAAAATGTAAACCTGCCAGTGCCAATACAGATGAAACTAAAATTAGAAAAGTCTGTGCTGGTTAGAAAAAAGTTGCACAGGTATTGTGATCGCTGGTTACAGGTGCGGACTGGCTCTACCGCGGGCCATGGCGATTTTCTACCTGCCGGCGCCGCTGAGTAATAAGATGGTATTTGAGCCGGCGCATGGGGCACCTGCCCCAATGCCCCATAGGCCGTCCGCCCCTGGCTGGTTATTAGAATCAGCCTCTTTGTAGAATCAAACAGCAAATACTCGTTTCAGAATGGTACAATACTTTACCCTTTTCTTTACTATAATCATATTTTTGGAAATTAGAATCAATTTTGGGTGAGGAAGAGTAAGAAAGCGGGGAAAACTGCTGTCAGGGGAAACTTTCTGTTCGTATTGGGGAAAGGGTTTCACTTTTTCCTTGTTCTAAAAGTTGAGAGTCGAGAGAAGGTGCTCATGAGTATAGTGTGGTTGCAGGTAGTGACAATTCTGTTTGTAGACACTTATATCATGTTGAAAAATCGTTACAAAAACTTTAAAGTCTGAATTCTAGGCAAACTAAAACAAGTGAATATTTTAAATAATAAACTGTAATTTTGTTCTTAATACGTTCTGAATTTATATTATTTCTTATGGGGGGATTCGCATCGCAAAACGAGTGTTTCGGATTGCGAGAACGTCTCCGGAACGAATTATGCTCGTCTTAAGAGGTTTCAGTGTACTTACAACTGTATTTCTGGTTATTGAATGGCCGCTTAATAGATTCAAAATACGCTGGCCAAATGTGATCAAAATAAGCGACACCTACTGTACTTCAAAACTCAGTTAATCTATAAACCTAAGGACCCGAAGTTTGCTATTATGGACTACGTATACGTATTTCCACATTAGGTCCGTATTGCGGAGTTAACGCAGCAATAGTTATTGCGGAGCAATAGGGGATGTCAAGAGAAAAAACGCGTCAAGTTTTCTTGCGTCGAAGCTTAGTTTTAAACCAACTTCCAGTAGGCAAACATGTCCGCAGCACCACAACCGCAAAGTAGGTTTTCGTGAAAATTTTGTAAGTCTCGTTTCTTATCTAACATGTGCTTTTCTTCAGGAACCGAAAGGCAGCAGCTTATTGCCGCTGTTGCAAAAGGGTTTGCCCTTCTGGAAACCAACGGAGAGAACGAGGCGGCAGTTTCTAAAAGATTTTCTATACTTTTATCGTCAAGGCCCAAAACCAAGTACGTATTAGCAATAATGTAAGAAATAAATGCTAAATGTATTATTGTGTAGTTCCCGAGGGAAGTGCAGCAAATGCAAAAAAGGGGCCATACCGTAAAGAACTGCTGGTTCGCTAAGAAGCAAACCGTAGAAAAGGACGGTGCTCCAGCAATGAAGAAAACAAAAGCAGCCCGCCAAATTACTGCCGGAGCCGCAATGGACTGCGAAGCTGCTCCCGAAGCAGCAGCGGAATGCCACGCAGCTCCCGAGGTCGGAGCTGAGTGTTAATCTTCGTGCCCACTGGCAGTCAAATTGAATCAGTCGTCAGTCCCAGTCACGAAATGGCTTGACTGAGGGAGTGGTTTGGGCTCTGTTTTGGCTGACTGATACTGACGGAGATAATTCAAATGGAATTGAATTGAGGACCCTTGACGCATTGACTGATCCTGAAAGGAACACATTGCCAAGAAATGTTGTATGAAAAACATGCATGAAACTTTGTTATTTGATTATTAATATAATACATAAATACTGTTAAAGCCATACGAATTAACTGTATTTGCGCTGAAATGTTTTTAGTGCCGAGAAAGCAACTTGAGCTCAGCGGCAACGCCACATATTTGTAGTAAACAAGGCGCCAAAAGAATACATTGCATGGCAAGTGAAGAGAAGAAAATGAAAGATTCAGAGAAGTTTCATTTAATTGAATGTGTCCGGAATTACCCAGCTCTCTATAGATTGTCACGCGCGGACTATAAGGATGCATCTGTCCGTAAAAATTGCTGGGAAAAGATAAGTGCCGAAGTTTGTTTCCCAGGTAAGCAAACAAAGAATAATATCCTCAAAATTCCTTAGTTATATTAATCCTTCAATTGCAGATTCTGTTTGCAAGTCCACCTGGGATAATTTGAGAAGCAACTATATGCGCGCAAAGCGCACGAGCAAAAAAATACCAAGTGGGAGTGAAGCTTCAAATAAGAAGGCTTGGACATTTTTGGAAGCTATGTCCTTTATTGATGACTGTCCGCCAACGGAGTATGTAATAGTTGTATTGTGTTTCTTTACTAAGAAGTCTTTATAGGACTACTTCTAACTTCGAAGACGACCTTATATTAAGTGAAGAAATTTTTGTAGAGCCTAGTCTAACTCCGCTACCGTCAGAGAGCCAAGAGTTTTATTGTAAGTATAAAATCATTAACGTCATTGATTGTATGACAGACATTTTTCTACTTATAGGTGTCAGTCGTGCAAGCACGCCCGCTGCTTTAACTGTGGACAGTGATACATCGGCTAGTCAAATTTTTAATATTTAATACAACATACCTAAGCGAAATTGGAAAGACAGTGACCTTTGACTTTCCCCAGTCGATAAAAAACGTACGGTTACAACTAGTCGCTCTTCGGGAGATACAGGGTTTCTAAATAATGTGGTCTTCTTTTCTATGTCGGTCTTTACGAGGTCCAATAGCTCGAAGTATTGAGCTTTAGTCATCCGTAAGTAGTGGAAAAAGTATTTTTCATCAATGGCCATTAACTTCGCAAACACAGTGGTGAAGTTACCGAAAGTCTGCCTATCTAAAAGGAAAGGACGAACCCACACAATTCTTTGTCGTTTTCGTCTTTCCCTTTCAAGCGTAGCTAATACTTTTGCAGCTACAACGTTATCTGCATTAGCCTGAACTGCCAGCAATAACGCAAAAGCTGTCACTGCGCTCTGTAAAGCTACTGCGTTCATTTTCTCTCACTTAAAAATAATCCAAGCAAGGATAACAAAGACCGCGAAATGAAACCAAAGAATGTATTTTGCAGCTTTGTTTTGGAAACACAACAAACGAAAACATGGCGTTGCCGTTGATCTCAAGTTGCTTTCTCGGCACTAAAAACATTTCAGCGCAAATACAGTTAATTCGTATGGCTTTAACAGTATTTATGTATTATATTAATAATCAAATAACAAAGTTTCATGCATGTTTTTCATACAACATTTCTTGGCAATGTGTTCCTTTCAGGATCAGTCAATGCGTCAAGGGTCCTCAATTCAATTCCATTTGAATTATCTCCGTCATTATCAGTCAGCCAAAACAGAGCCCAAACCACTCCCTCAGTCAAGCCATTTCGTGACTGGGACTGACGACTGATTCAATTTGACTGCCAGTGGGCACGAAGCTTTACGCAGCTCCCGAAGCCGCAACGGCGGACAGCGAAGCCGCAGCGGTAGCAACTAAGCATTCAGGCTAAACATTATGCCTTAGAATAATGTTTGGCTGAACGTTTGCATAACGATAGGTGCAAATTTGAAAATAAATTTTTCATAAAACGAAAACCGTTACTTATTCTTACGCTTGTGCAACGTATTAATATTTATGCGGAAAATGACTCATGTTCAACTGTTTTTTTTTGTGTTTTCACGAGGGGTAAAGGTTGCTCGCATTTGAGCTAACGCAACTGACTTTTCGCCTCTGCTGGACCAACAGCAACAGCTACGGTAAAACCGCTTACCACTTGCCACAGCGTTTCAGTACGACTCGAAGTTTCCCCCTTGCTTGTTGTTCTTTGAAAAAGTTTCAGCCCTTCTTGCCTCAGCTCTGAATCATCTTCACTTTGATTTTCTTCGCCTGCAACTTTGACGACGACTAGAAGTACTGCAGCATTTGGATTCGGTAGTTCTTACTTTCTTTTGTCCTTTATGCAGCATTGCACACCACACAACTTACCCATTGTCGAATGTCACCATCTTTGTGCATTGAGGGTCGCCATGTCTTGGTTCGATGGTCAATCATGATATTGATAAGTGCACTGTAGACTTAATGGAACTTAACCAAAATGAAGTTACCTATGTTAAATCTATGAGAAGCCATAGTTGTTTTATATGAACGATATCTAATTAAAGTAAAAGGAAGCAGGTATAGCATTGCTAATCCTACTGTATACACACCTTTGCGTAAGACTCGCTTCTATGTCTCTGCGTAACTTGAGGCCGGTAAAAGTTAAAACGGTCTGGACCCAAAGATGGCGATGTTCGACTCTAAAACATGGTGGCATTAAGGTTCGCATCCAACCTTTATTTTTTTTTCTCAAGATGTTCTCCCGACAGATGAACTGCAAATACAACAAGAAGTAGAAGTTAGCAATTCGTCAAGTCAAAATAACAAGAAAACAAAAGGTTCCAGTTTTAGGATTATTTGCTACTTGTGTAAAGAAAGCTTAACTAGTTACGTTACACTAGTTAGGCATATAAAGGATACACATGATCAAATTGAATGTCAAATTAAGTCAGAAGCCTTTCCTGACATACAAAGCTTCTACCAATGGAAAGAGCATACGGAACTTGAAGACAACACGTCTTGGGTCACCCGAAGGGGGGAAAGACAATGCAAGGATCGTACTGTCATCAGTTACGTATGCAACAGGTCCTACGTTTATAAGAATAAAAGCGAAGGTCATCGTGCCATTAAGCAGCAAAAATCGCTCCGTACAGGGGTAAGTTGCGCCTCCTTTGTGCAAGTTAATCTAAACACAAAGACAGGCAAAGTCGCCATTGATTACTGCCGATTCCACATTCCTCATGATAGGCTCCCTGGCCGAAATAGGATTCAGGTGTCTGTGAAAGCGAAGATGGGGAAAATGATTTACCTTCAAATGCCTACCCATGTCATAGTGGAACAATTGGCAGGGGATATTGACCAGGAAAATATAAACATCAACAAGCTTGTAACACCCAAAGATGTACGTAATTTAGCGCAAAAATTCTCGAAAGCACTAAGAAAACATCAATATGATCACGTTAGTGTTACTCTTTGGGTAGAAGAAATGGCAAAAGCAGATTATAACCCTGTTTTCCTCTACAAGGGTCAGGGCACTCAAGACAACGATTCGGGTCTTGAAGAGAAAAATTTCGCCCTAGGGATAATGTTCCAGTCTCAAGCGGAGGCTTTAAATCTATATAAGGATGACTGTGTTTTGATAGACAGTACCTATCGAATTAATAAATATGCTTTTGTCTTAACTACCTTAATGGTGTTAGACAAGTCCCGAATGGGATACCCAGTGGCTTTTTTAGTGAGCGACCGGGAACACGAGGTAGTTATTAAATACTTCTTCAGTAAACTGAAAGAGAGAACAGGAGAATTAAAGCCGAAGCAATTCATGAGCGATATGGCGGACCAGTACTGGAACGCCTGGGGAAAGGTATTCGATACCAGCAAAACACAAAGACGTATCTGCATTTGGCACGTCCTCCGAGCCTGGAAAAAAAACCTAACCAAGCTCCAGGCACAAGTTACGAGTGAAATTTCTGACCACATCTTTTCTTCCCTACAGCGTTTAATATGCATTAGGGATGAAATAGATTTTCGAAGGACTTACACCCAATTTTTAACTTATATTGAGGAGAAACATTGGTCCTTCTTCACATACTTTTACGATGAATACAACAAGCGTATATCTACATTTGCTGGATATAATTACAAAGATATGTATGTGCGAACAAACATGGTCTTAGAAACGTACCATCGCCATCTAAAACACGAGATCATGGCGGGTGTTTCTTTTGTTCCCCTTTTGTTTCTAGTTTATATTAATGGTTGCTTCAACACGATTAAACGTAAAAAAATCAGCCTTCAAGGTTTCGCTGACGATACAATTTTAACTACATGTAGCAATTCAAGCGAGCAAAATGTTCAACTCCTAGCACGTAATATCTCCGCACTTGAGAAATGGGGTATACGGCTAAACCTTCGTTTCGCAAAAGAGAAAACTGAATTAATCCATTTTTACCGGAAAAGGACATTAGAAGATGCTCCTCTTATTTGGGGTCAAACCACAATTCTTCCGAAAACTTCAGTCCGCTATCTGGGACTCCACTTCGACCACCAACTTAGGTGGACAAATCACATTTCTTACCTGGTCAACCAGTGCAACTTCTCGTTAATAAGAATTAACCAAATCACCAAGTGGTGCAAAGCTGTTACTAGTAACCAACTTAAAACTCTTTTCCGTGCAACGACAATTGCTAAAATGTTATACGCCTTCCCAGCATGGTGCACCGTCCCGATCTCAAGACTAGAACCACTCCGACAATTGTTTAGGAAAGGTTTACTCACGATTACAGGAGCACTAAAAACCACTCCTTCAGTAGCCCTCCAGGTTGAAACAGGGATACTTCCTTTGGAATTAATTTTAAAGAAAAGTCACCTCAACTTTTTTGCAACTAAGAATTGGAACAAATGGCCAATCAACCAAGAACTGTCAAAACGTAAAAGCTATATATCATGCTCCGAAAGAGCACGTCAAATTATTTTAAAAGTATGGATTAAACCTCCCACCTCCCTGGCGGATGCTAAGAACCAAATCTCAAGTTACCTTTTTAACATTTGGTGCGAAAACTGGAAAAAAAACTCAATGTGTAATAAAAGATCTAGATGCCTCACCAGAAAAAAAACCAATCATTGCCTCAGGGATTCCCCGCCATATTTTATCAACAATCATTCAAATCAGAACAACCCATTTCGCCTGCAAAGCTTACCTCAAACGCATTAAAAGGATTGACAGCGACTCTTGTATCTGCCGATCTCAAGCTAAACAAGACGTACCACATCTCCTGATTCACTGTAGCAGACTCAATCAAGATCGTGCGAAACTTCTGCGGGGATTATCCATTTTAAAAATTCATTTCAACCCCAAAACTATCCTTTCGGATCCAAGAACATTCGGATTATTATCAACCTTTGCGCACCAAATGAAAGAACTAGCAAAACCCTAAGTTTACTCGCAGCCCTCCCTCCCTATCCTTACCCTCCTCTCCTTTTCCCATCAGTTTTAACCCTGTATGGACCAAGATGAGGTATAATACCTTCCCTTGTCCACTAACCTGTTTTACTTGTTCGCCAATTTTAACAATATATTGTAATCACCGCAACTGAGAATAAAGAACCATCAACAGGCGGAAGCCTACGATGGATTTAGATTTAAAAAAAAAAAAAAAAAAAAAAAAAAAAAAAATGGCGGGTGTATTTAACCGTAGAATCGACTCACTCGTCGAGCACTTGAAAGATGTTTCAACTCGTAGAATGCATAAACAGGTAGTGCTCTACAATAGAGGCTACTATAGTTATAGTCTCAAACAAATTCATATTAGGCATTATAGATCGAAAAAGATACCTGATGAGCACGTGACGATTTTGGATGCGAAAACTTGGCGCGTGCAATCGCAGTCAAATCCTGGTATCTCTCACTTAGTAATTAGACATTACGACGGACTATGCACCCAACCTGATTGTTTTAATCGATGTGGCCTGTGCGGAGCATGTCGACATGCATTCTCATGTGACTGGAAAGACTTCTACTTTTTAAAGTTTGTCTGCAAACATATTCACAGAGTTATCCCACCGCTAACGAACGATCAGAGACACTCTCATGTCGACGCCGTTGCTATCGAAAAAGACGGCGTGCATATGGCAGATAAGTTATTGCCTGCAAAATTAGAAGATAATACCTTGTTAGCGAAAAAGTTGCTGGACACTTGTAATGAAATTATCCATAATCTAATAATTAAACAAACTAATTACACAAGGGAACAATTTGTTCACATGATTAGCACGGCTGTATCCTTCAAAATTTTAACTGAACAGGAACCTGCCAAAAATTTACAAGAAATATTTGAAGATAAAATTTCTGCAAGTAAAAATGCCGTGACAAAACCTCAGAGTAGGGATTTTTACTGCTACTCGCAAAGAAACACGGAAACGAAGCAAAACAGCAAAAATTGATGACCAGATACTGGACGACATAACACCCGCATTTTGGGCCACGTGCTTTAAGCAAAATGCTCCGAGTGATCCAGAGAATTGTCAATGGATCGCATGCAATGAATGCAACAGCTGGTTCCACGAAGAGTGTGTGCCAGGTTTAATTAGAGCGGGTCTCAACGCAGAGGACCTGAAATCAATTGTTTTCAATTGCATCTCCTGTGCTTTGTCCTGTTAAGTGCAAAACTTTAACAAGGCCTTCAACTTTAGTTTCTTGCTAAGTTATTGGGGTAACCCCCTCTTAAATATATTTTCCGTATTAAATGCCTTGTGATGAATGTTCATGAGTGCACCGGTAGTATATCTACCAGAGCGATCTCGGACAGAACTGTTTCATTTCAGCAGAAACGAGTCAGTTCGAGATTCCGGCAAAAGGAAACAATAGTTTCCATTGCACGGTAATCACATCACCAAAACAGGCGACACAATTAAAATAATTGTGTGTTTTAAGGAAGTTGTGGCGCAAATCAGCGCCATTTTCAGTTGCACATACTGAGTTGTGCGCTGTTGTAAACGAGCACACTTGGTTTAGCGTGCTTCTTGAAATGGCAATATTTTCACCAATTTTTTAATTAAACGTAGAATAAACTTAAATGTACTTGTTATGAACCATGTTACAAGCATGTTATAAATGAAATATTTAAACTCCATTGTGTCTGGCTCTTCTTATGACATAAAAACTAAAATGAAAAGAACATTTCAGAATTAAAAAGGACTTTTCCGAGTGCAAAAGGAACCTCAAGGGAAAAGTCTGACAATATTCGTCATTGCTCTGGCGGTTCAAAACTCAACAAAGCCTTTATTGAAATAGTAGCAAAATATTCCGCCATTTTTTGCCTCATCGCTCTGCTGAGCATTGACAACATTTTCATGGCTAAAACTGCGGATGCTGCTGCCGTTTCCTGCCAAAGCAGCAGCTACAGCATTGTGTACCTTTGTTTGTCTCTAGTGGCGGGAAAATTTATTCACATACAAATATGAACCTCAAAATCTCGCAGGCGAAAATAGATAAATAAAAACTAAATTTCTAATCATGATGAAGTCGCTTCCACCGTAAGAAACACGACTAACCGAGTGTAAGCTCCAACAACGAAAACCTTACAGCTCAGTTCGTGCAACTAACGCGGGTGCTATTTTTAGGAATATACGAAATAATAATAAGAAAGACCAGCTTTACTTACGCCTTATCCCTGGATAAAGAAAAAAATATCATGCCGTAATTGGGAACTACACTAAATAGAAGAAACGTCAACATAACGTTAACTTTTTGACATTAACGTCAGTTAAATTCAATATTCACTAATTCACGCACTACCACATACCACGACGGGATCCACCGATATATTGACGCTCCCAGACAGAAACGGCTCTCTTCATACTGACAGCATGCCACAGAAAATTTAGCGGTCAGACCGGTAAGCTTTTGAGAAGTCCGATCCTCCGAAAAGGCGTCTTTTAGTAGCTTCTTCGCCTGTCGTCTTTAACAACACAAAGAAGTAGAATGAAGAAAAGTGTTTATCCTCAGCAGTTCCAGTTTTCGCCGTCCAGAAGGAGCAGTAGTAATTGGTTTGTTGCTGTTTACTTTTGTGGTGGCCTTGGGTTGGTGTGATATGATTTTTTCATTTTAATAACTGTTGGGTGTATATAAAACTCACAAAGTTAAAACCATGGCCAGAAATTCTGCTCTTGTGGCTGAGATGGTTTATAGCCTGCTGCAACGTCAAGAAACGCTAGGCACAGGAATGGGCAAGAAACTGACCTTAAATTCCTCGCTAATGGAAGAACTTAGCCAGACTTTAGGGACCCAAAACTCTCGTCGTTTTCTATCGAGTGACATAGAGGTGTTACAACAGTTATGCCAAGCCGTAAAATTACTTCAAATCCTCGGAAGCAATGCAAATTTGGCCCACGAATGCTTAGACGTCTCTTATTTCGTCAATATCAGCGTTTTAAAGTTGAAAAACGTGTATGTGGAACAACTGAAAGGCTTAAGCAGACTACGAGCCTATCTAAAATTTTTGGTCTGTCAGTCGGGACTAAGCAACCTGGAAAGTTTATTTGTCCATTGCGGCGCTGATCATTGCTTGGATTGTTTCCTTTGGAGCGAACTTACCGAGGCTATTTTCACGCACCACGAACACCTTTATCTGGGCGAAGCTTTTAAGCTCACGCCGTGGCTCAAGTACTTGGATCTGAGTAAAAACCATTTGAGCAGCCAGGAAATCCACAGCTTAGCGTATCTTTCCCATTTAACGCAACTAAATATCAGCTTCAACCGACTTGTTCGTGTTCCTTATTTATCACCCAGCGCTAGCAAAAATCTGCAGATTTTACTGCTGCGGCACAATCAACTTGACTCGCTTAAAGGTACCAACCTAAAAATTCAAACCAATTCGTTTTGGAGAAAGGTTTCAATGAATCATTATTTATATATTCTATATAGGTTTGGAGACGTTGATTAGCTTGCAAGAATTAGATGCATCTTACAATTGCTTAGCGACTACTGAAAGCATTAGTTCCATTGGTAATTTGCCCAAGTTACGCCGCCTTTACTTAGAAAGAAATCCTATTGCCTCCCATTCATTGTATCGGCTCCTGGTTAGCCGTCACTTATCGCCTTGTGTCCCAAAAGAAAAAGTATACCGTTACTAAATTTCTTGTACTAAAATTTCAAATATTTAATCTTTATCAAATTATTTTTGTGTTTAGTTTCGTTTAGATGCGAAGCCCTTGCTTCGCAGCGAATTGAACCAGTTAGGAACAAATTGCCGCACGATCCCACTAATAACCCGCGTTCTTTCAGTCCAAACCGTACCGCCAATGCCCCCGCCACCAATTTTATCTATACCCTCCCCGATACCCACTCCTAGTCCGCCCCCAATCGAAGTTTTATCTTCTACGTCTTCTTTGCCGTCTCCATTAAGTCCCAAGTTGGATAAACATGACGAAAGTCTTTCGAAACTCCCACTTCCGGTATTTCGAACGGTAGAATTTCGAAGTCCAACTCGAATTTCGCCCATTTCAGAAGGTGAATTCTTGGGAAATACAATTTTTGGATTTAATTGGCAAAGTGATTGGGTTTGTTTAGGTTGTAAAACGTCTGACAGTGTTAGTATATCCAGTAGAAGGCTGAAAACGTCCAGTTCAATGAAGAAGCGGCGTATTCGGGTCCGTGTTGCGGAAATTGCAGACGTTAATGACGAAGAAACAGATTCTCTACTCTCTGTCACCCTTCCTGACCTCAGTGAGTTGCGTGTTTTACTAGAAAGTGTCCTCGTCTTAAATTTAAAATTTCGAAATTTTTCAGACTAATTTCTTTCATATTTTTGAAGGTATGAGTTCGCTGAGAGACGGAACAAAACAGAAATTGGAGGCCTTGGTGGCCACTTTTGGGCCTGGAGACTGGCTCCACTCCCAAGGTGCTCGCGAATTGAGCCAATTACTAGGCTGGGGTAATAAAATTGGCGCCAATGAAAGCGCA
Organism: Lepidurus packardi; assembly: GCA_023053545.1. NCBI lineage: Eukaryota > Metazoa > Arthropoda > Branchiopoda > Notostraca > Triopsidae > Lepidurus > Lepidurus packardi. The sequence goes on along the minus strand of JAKZAN010000001.1, from coordinate 2,378,308 downwards.
GCAGAGGAAGAAAAGGCGATTCTTGCTGAAGAGATCAGTCTATTGAAGTCCTTGGAGCTTGAGCTGCTCAAAATTGAGCCCGGTTCAGTTCCCCCTACCGCGATTTCACCCACTCCTGAAGGACTGGAAGCCCCAGAACAGAAGTTTGACGATGATGTTATCGTTCTGGAACGAGAAAATGTCGTTGTGGAGGATCGGGAGACTCGTGAAGAGTCAGTAGTGGTCTTAACGGTCGAAAAACAGGGTCGAGATCGAGAAGAAGATCGGGAAAGCGATATTGAAGTTGTGGCCGACAAGGAACGCGGCTCTAACCCGAATTTTGTTTTGTGCTCAGAGTAAGCCTTCAAAAGTTACTATGCTAAAAATTGTCTAATTTATCTTTATTTATTTTCCTAATTTAGAGACGATTTTCTGCAGCCGGTGAGTGGGAATAGACTTGTTTCTTTTACGTCGGGGAAAACTGAATCCGTGTCCACTCAATCAATTAAATCGTGCACAAAAAGCACACGTTCGTCGGCAGATAGCGGATTAGCGAATATTATGTACTCGTATGTGGATTTTTCTCAGGTAAAAGTTTAATTGAATCCTAAAATTTTTACATTGTGTAATACAATCTACCGTTTTTAAAGGTGGATCATCGTTTGAAGCTATATTGCGAGATGAGTTTGATGACTGGACGAGGGGAAGAATTCCTAGGTGTGCTTAAGGTACAAACGTGGAAGTTTTGCAAATCCCGCATGGAATCGTATCGTGATTCAAAAATTATAAGATTTTCTATTTAGGCAGGTTTGGTGGATTTGAATGACACGAATCCAGAAGAACCAGTTCTGCTAGTTTTGACGAGCCATAGAGTTTATTTTATGAAGATCATTGGTCCTGAAAGGTGAACTTAATTGTTGAAGATGATTTTGGGAATTTTTCTTGTCTTTACCAGTGAGGTGGTCGAAAAATGGTTACAAAAAATGACGTCGTACGTTTTATCTGCCTTGAAGTCTGTTTCAATCACGTATAGAAATCAAGCAGTCGGTTTACAATTCAAGGACGAGACACACCTGTTAATTCTGCGAGACGAAAGACGAACTAAGAATTTTATACAGTTTTTACAAGGTAAAGTACCAATTTGTTTCCCTTTGGCTATACTTTTACGTCAAAATAAAGCTATCTCTGTTTTTTTAAAGCATTTGATGGAATCTAAAGTAATTTAAAGAACTATAAGAAGATTCCGCAAAGTATACGTTTCTATATACCTTAATATGTTGTTATCATTTCAGATGCATTTGAACGCTCGGGGTATCGGCTCCAGACAGTTGATATGTCCCAGTTAGTCACACCCATTTTAGTCTTGAGTTTAACCGAAGGGGAACTAAAGGAAGAATACCATGAACTTGAATTGGTCCTTCTACTTGCCTTCCATTACTCAGCTGAAGGTAAGAAACTCAGTTTCTTGTGAAAACTCAATAAATTGTGAAAACCTTGAAACGTAACGAATCATGAAATTAAGAAGTTATTAGAAAACTAGAAAAAAGGCACTAGAAAAAAAAATTTTGTCGTCAACTCTCAGCTCTTTAAAAGCAGTATTAATACGTTCTAAATTTTTTTTATCATGAATAGGTGGGAGCGTGACAAAGCAAGGGAAGTTAGACGTAGCTGTTGTTTGTGATAAAGAACAGCTATTTTTGATACAAAGCGACGTACGATGGCTTTTGTCCGTGGACTGTCAGCTTTTGAAGGTTTGCCAAAACTCTATTGCCAATCTGGTCACAGTGGTAAGCTAACCTATATTTTAAGCTCTTTTTCAGCCTATTCAACAAAAGTGTGCTTTAAGCTGTACTTTTTTTAAGGCGTCTTCTGTTGGCCGAGGAGGAAAGCTTCGTTTTTATTTTATGGACGACGTTTCTGGGAGTGACGAAGAATGGATTTTGACCTTTGCTACTTCTGAAGCTGCGGGACGATTTGTTGAAGCTATTAGAGAGCCATGGGAGGCTGTCTTTTCGGTTGATATGCAAATAAGTGAAGAAGACTTTTAGTTTAAATCCCCCCAAAAAATTAACAGTGTAATGAGAATAAAATAGGGTTAGTTTTTGAATACTAGTGCGTGTATTTTCGGTAATATGCTACCAAATGTGAAGGGATTATTGTTTGGAGAAACCAGTTTTCGTTTTCTGGTTGAGAAACCGGTAGAGGTACTTGATTCGTTTGTTTAAATCTCTCCACAGAGTGGGGCGCGCTGAAGGCATGCCGACACGGCCCAACATCTTACGTTTCCGTAACAGCATATGGAATTCTTGACCGCTGACCCCTCTGAGCCACTTCGGAACTTCATACATTATGCGTGCGGGATGTAACTGACACTCAGAAGTGCCCAAGATGTCAATGTAATCGTTTTGGCCCCTCAGTGCCCGTCTCTCCGACCACGCGTTGCCCGGTTTGTATTCAGGCAAGGGTAGTTTCCGGCCAGATGGAATTCTGGGCAGAGTTCCACCTTGGAATAACTTCTCTTTATAACCATAACGACGCAAAACTGGTCCATTGGCGACCTGTTCTGCGTAATAACGAAATCTGAGTGCTGTGACTTGTGGGTTCCACACTGCTTTAGCCAAGTTTACTACTAAACTGTTGACTAATGACGTCATGTTGGGTACTATTGGTTTAAATTTTAATTAGCAACGTTCACAAATGTATTAGGCATTCTCTTTTTTAAATACCTTTTTAATAAGTTTATAATCTTCGTCGGATTGGATAGTATTTCTCCCGTTGTTTGTTTTGTTGCTTTTTTGGTATCGATACTATTTAATCGATTAAACTGTTGAACCCCAGTCTTGTTTCGATTTGTTTAACAGTCGATTTTAAACATGGGATCGATTCTGGTCCCAGTTTGGGCGCCAAACATGATAGAAAATAGTGTTGTTTATTCCAAATTCGGGTAATTTCGACAGTCAGTTATGCCAATAATGATGCCACAAAGTGAATTAATTACAATTAGTAAAATATGTAGTCCTCCCACTATACATTGTGTTTCTGTTGATGGCCGAAGACACAAATCTAAAGCAAAAACACACAAAGTCGCCCCAACGGCGTACCCGACGACCCATAATACACACTGGAAGACTTTCAACGCCCTATATGTGCATGGCGGGTGTTCTCTTAGTACGTACACCGTAGGTGCCGCTACTACACTAGCGTAACCCTGGGTCGTACTAACTACCATTGTCCTGGAATTCGCCAGACCTTTATTCCAATAGCCGCCGAAACCCCGGCTTTGACGAATGCTCAAAGCTACGGAGAAAATGCACGGTTCTAATTAACACGTCCTTGTCTAGATAAAAAGCTGGCTTACCCGCAGCCGCAATCACCAACGCTGCAGTCGTGCACCCCACTACAAGCACGTCTATGGCCCCGTCTAATCCTGCTATTCCGGACAGAACCAGCAAACACATCCCGACAACCACCTAAAGGGGGACAATACAAAATAAACAGATTAAAGTAATTTCATAAACTTATCCATTCCCTTAGTTAAGTTACTCCCTTCTTTCTAGATAAGCTTCCATCAGCAAAAATTCCTTTTCATCTCTATGACCTTTTTCTTTAAAAAAAAGTCCGACCGGCTGTTTTTAGACCAAATTAAAAATGAAAAGATTCCATTTCCAAGGTAGGAGAGGAAAGGATTCTGCTTTAGCGGACTTGAAGCACTCTAATTTACCTGTAGAACTCGCAGTAAAAGCACCCGGGCTGCCGGATATTGTTTTCTTTGCGTCTCCTTTTTTCTGACGTCGTTCGGTTCTTCCGTCGCGGCAACTTCAACTTCTTCTCCCTTGGATAACATTAAGGTTACACTCTGCTCATCGCACATTTTCTCTCCTGTGAGATACAAAGCTAGATAAAAAAAAGTCCCCATGGTTTCCATAGAGAGAAAAGAGTAACTTACTTTCGGGGTGACTCAATCTCTTTTAATGGGCAAAAAAAAGTACTAAATGCGGAAAGATTTTCTTAAGTATTGGGTTCAAAAGGACAGAATATTTTTGCGTCGCGGGTGAAGACACAGACTGAAGCTCGGAAGAGACTTTCTGACACTGTAAGGCTATAGGTATAACAGGAAATGTTGAAAGATGCTGCGCATGCACGGGTTAGCAAATGCACGCGATATTTCCACAAGGAGAGCTAAATTTATCTTTTAGTTGCAAGGATCCGGCATTGGCAATCTTTCATTCTTCCCAGATGACATTATAAGCAAAAACACAAACAAAAACGCCCCATGTGGGTAGGATTACTCTTTACGGAACTAACTTGCGGCTCTTTAGTCGAAGTCGTGGGGCGCACAACGTGTCTATTTGAAGAAAAAAAAACTCTGAATCTTGGATGATTTTTTTTCTTGTGTCTATCAGATTATAATATAAATGGAAAAAGTGGCTTTCTTCCAAAAATGTACTTAAAAAAACTTGTGAATGTTTTTAAAAATTTCGTGTTCAAAGCAGGTTTTCCGCAGAAATTCTTATAACGAATCTTCAAGGAAATTATACTCCAGGGAATTATAATACAAAATATTAAGTTACGCAGAAATTTCAAACGTCAGAAAACTGAAAGCATGAATAAGAAATGCGTTTTTGTTCTACTTTTTAAAAAAATTGGTGGTGTATTTTTCGGCGGAATTGGATAGATTTTTGCCATTTTACAAAAATCTTATGAAAAGCAGCAAAATGGTAACCTAAGCTCCCGCAAATGTTAAGCTCCCAAAACGTTAAGTTAAGCTCCCGTAAGTTCATGAAGACGTTCATGAGGTAAATTTTTATATAGGATTCACTTTTCATGCGAAAACATGCTGTGGCCTTTTGTATATCATATTTTGTCCGTATTCATTTTCAGGTCTGGAAAAATTCAGTTATTTGAGAAGGTAACTCGAAGGCGGGGTGATCCGCCCCCTTCGAGATATTCGAGGAGTTAAAAATTTCACACAAAGTTTGAACCTAATCTTTCAATAATATATGTTAAGAACACGCAGTCTCCTAGCAGACGAGGTCTTGCACACACTTTGTGATCCACAAGTTGATAATGCGATTTCCATGGTTCTGGGTATCGCTAATTCTGGCTTTTCTAATCCTAATTGAAAGTCGCCAGCTCAATGGACACGAAGACAGGTAAAATAGTGAACAAAAATGTAAATCTAGGGACTAATTTTCCAATCAAAGAGAGGAATTTGTGTAGTATAAACTATATACTACATAATTTCATTTTTTATTATATTGATAAAAATGGGAATTTCTAGCACGCTGCAAAAGCTTGATTTCTTCCATATTTTACATTTACATTTGTGAATCGATTTTTTAACCGCTATACATTTTAAAATTTTAATTACAAAACTATACAACTATTAACACTCTAAATAGTTGTGCAGAGAATCGATCTAAACGATGAAAATTTTACAGCTGAATTCTTAATTTGGAATGGAATTTGAAAGCTTATTCTCTTAATCACGTTTTGTTTTAAAACAAAAAATAGACCACGGATCATGACACAAAATGGTAATTTACTGCTCATAGCAGCGACAGATAAGAATATTATCCTCCGAACTGATGCCTCGGTGCTTTTGAACGACCAAGATTTGAGCAGTTTAACCGTACTGGCAGGAAATGCATCACTAGAGTTGCGGCGCTTGCGCGACATAGATTTGGTAGCATTACGGCAGAGCCACGAGGCTCTAGCAAACCAAGTGGGAGAAGGATCAGACATTACGCACCGTTTAACCTATTTGGAAGCTTCGTTAAGCAACTTAACTCTACCTCAGGTGGTAATTTTTCTACTCCTGTCTATTTGAAATATGTTTTAAAGTAATTTTTCTATGTATAAAAGGGTGGAACCACGATCAATAACGATTCAAGAAGTTTCAGGACGGTTAACAGAAGAATAAGACAAGTACAGGATGGGTTGAGAGTTCTGCAGCAGCAGCTACAGCAAGACGAGTGTATTTCGGCGCCTTGTCGCAATGGCGGGACGTGCATCGACGGGTTTAACGCGTTCCATTGCCTCTGCCCGACTGGCTGGGAAGGCAGTAATTGCGATCAAGACGTGAATGAATGTACAGCGTACTTGTCGACCACTTTGGGATGTCAGAATGGGGCTTCTTGCGTTAATATTCCTGGATCTTTTCAGTAAGATCCATACTTTACCTCTTTTTCTAATCAATCAGTTTAGCCTTTACGACCACCTTGGAAAAATGGCGGCTATATTGGGGCATAAGGAATGTTCCAGCGTTTAAAGCCTCTAGCACGTTTACATTTGAGAGTGCCGTGTCTCTTAACTTGTAGTCGGTTGAAAATGAGAGAGTTAGCATGTGTTAGGAGATGCTGTATACTGGAACAGTTAAACTTATTTCAAATTTGCTAGATTGCCAGAGATACGGATAGCATATACAACGCCATTTCGTGAGAATTGGCGTCGTACATGCGTCAGGCCCCATTTTTCACTCGAGATGGAAAAAGACAGTTTATTAAATCAAATAAATCGTTAATTATTTCAAGTTTAATTCATTTTAAATCCGCTTCGGTCTAATGAATCTTCCTTTTTTTTATTTAGATGTCGCTGCGCCCCAGGATTTTTTGGAATTCACTGCACTCAACGGTCTGATGATTGCTCGAATGGATCGCCGGATATGTGTGGACGCGGCGTGTGCTTACCCCAAGCGAGTACAGCCCGAGGCTATGTTTGTCTGTGTCAGCAAGTAATTTTTCTTTTCTTTTTTCTTGACAAAATTTAGATTGAGTTGACTTTCTCGGTCTTACGTTAAATGTACTTCTTAGTAAGCTTGAGACGCTTTTCCTGTTAACTTTAAAGTTTTACTTATTTATAATTCTGTTTTCCTTTTCCGGTTGCATTAACAGGGCTGGACGACGGACGGATTTAATCCAGCGTGTACTGTCGACATCAATGAGTGCACTTTGCCGCGCCCAGTGTGTTCAACTAATCCTGTCGTCCAATGTATCAATACCCGGGGGAATTATTTTTGCGGACCTTGTCCAGCAGGTGATTCACCTTCGTTTCAGCTTCATTTAACAATGGTAATGTCCCTGTAATTTATTTCTTTCTCTGTCGTGAAGGTTATAGCGGTAATGGACATTACTGCGAAGACGTTGATGAATGCTTGGTCAATAACGGCGGCTGCTCGCAGAACCCTCGCGTCCACTGTATCAACACTATCGTAAGTAATTCTTTCTGATGGTAGGAAAGGATAAAAGTGGACTATGTTTCTCGTTTATTTCTTTTCTTTTTTCAATTAGGGTTCACGGACTTGTGGACCTTGTCCACCCGGATATCAAGGGGATGGCGTGCGGTGTAATTACGTGGGACTTTGCAGGGTTAATAATGGAGGATGTCACTCTGCGGCTGTCTGTTACGAAAATCCAGGTAATGGATCTCAGCACCCTAGTTACCTTGATCCTTTTTAAGCCAGTTTTAATTCTCTTGTTAAAGTTATTCTTGTTTTCTTTATCTCTTTAACGTTTTAAATCTATTTTGTGTCGTAAGTAATTCAATAGTAGAAATCAATAGAAAAACTCGATTATAAATTCGTACGACAAAAACGATCTGTAATATTTAACATAGAATCTGTAGGCCTACAGTATATCATTTTTATAGAGAAAATTTGGTTTAGTCGAAACAACATACTGATAATCCAGTCAGTTGTTTTCGCGTCATGATCAGGAATCTATTTTTGTTTGTTCCTATGAAACAAATTATTCTTATGTGATCGTACTTTCATGTTAAGCTTAGGGCATCGAGTCTAACCTGCCATTCACTTTTCCAGCAATTGGTGCTAGCTATGTCGTGTGTTCCTGTCGCCCCGGCTTTACTGGGAGCGGATTGGGACCAATGGGCTGCAATCCAACTTCTGCCGGTAGCGGAGGAGATTCGGGTAGTAGTAGCCTGGGCCCAGTATTACGAGATCCTTGTTTCCCGAATCCCTGTGGATCATTTGGTAGTTGTGTGGCTACGAATGGTGGCTTTACTTGCCTCTGCACACCAGGTTTCGCCGGTCCGACCTGTTCTTTGACTTTGAATCCATGCCATTCTGGTCCTTGCCAAAACGGAGGCACGTGTTCGGCCAATATGGGCCTCTTTTCCTGTTCCTGCCCCTCAGGCTTTACTGGTGATCGTTGTCAGAACCAAAATCAAGGTAAAAATGGAACCCTTGAACTTGGCTAGTTTCAGTCTCTTTTGAATTCTTTATTTATTTTTGAATCGGAAGCATGTGGAGGTTATATAACGGCTGACGAAGGCCAAATAGCCTTCCCCACTGAGGGAGGGGATTACAGCCATAACGTGAGTTGCGCCTGGGTTATTATCACTCAACCTGGACGTGTTTTGAACATCACTTTTACGCGCTTTCATCTCGAGATTTCTCCGCAGTGTACATTCGATTGGCTCCAGGTAGATTTTGTACTTTATAGTCTTAATTAATACTTGCATTTTCATTATTGTCATTATTATTGTTTGACTGTTATTCATAGTAATTTATGTGTTTATTCATTTGAAGGTGAATGACGGGGAAGATTACACTGCGCCTGTGGTGGGAAAATTCTGCGGAGAGGAACCCCCAGGGGGCGGGAACCTGGTAACGTCACATAATATTGTGTACCTCTGGTTCCGCTCGGACCACTCCCGTTCCGGATATGGATTTGCCCTCAACTGGACTATGGCTGATCCAGGTTTGCTATTTTAATTTGTATCAGTGTTCGAGAGGTTTATTTGTTTTCAATTAATTTTTTGCAGTTTGTGGTGGAATCTTGAATGGTACGCATGGATCAATTAACTCACCAGGTTATCCAGGGAAATATCCTCATAACCGTGATTGTTACTGGTACTTAACAGCGCCGCTGGGGAAACGCATCCAGTTCGTATTTGCCACACTGCAAATAGAACACCATGATAACTGCAGCTTTGACCGTTTGGAGGTACTTAGTCCATAGACAGTTGAACCCATACCCATTTATTTTTTCGAATGCTTGAAGTCTAATTTTTCAGAATTTTAATGCGCTTTTTTAGGTCCGAGATGGTTTAACCACAGATGACAGTTTGCTTGGCCAGTACTGTTCTACTGCAAACCCCGGCCCCGTAACCACCTCTGGTCCTTACGCTTTACTTCACTTCGTCTCTGATGCGAGTTTGAGCGATAGTGGCTTCCATATTACTTGGGCCACAGTCCCTGGTAAGAAATTAGTTCACGATATATTTCTATTTTAATGAGTTAATGGATTTTCTATAAAGAAATGTATTTACAGCACCGATTCATTTTAATTTTACTTTTTTAGTTATTATTCTTAAAGCAAATAAATTGCAAAATAAGGGCGATATTAAACTATGTAAATTGTAGGTATACCTGGTTGTGGGGGCCTTCTAACTGCTCCTGAGGGTCGTGTCAGCTCACCGAATCATCCCGATACTTATGAGCATAATTTGGACTGCGAGTGGGTCATCCGTGTAGGTGCTGAAGACCGTCTAACCTTGACTTTTGATTCCCTTTCCATGGAAAGATCGACGGGTTGTCGTTTTGACTTTGTCGAAGTAAAACTTACTTACGACTTCCTAATCTTTTTAATGGAAACTAATAGTTTTCCAATTTTAGATTCGAGAAGGGAATTCGCCTACTGGGCCTCTAGTCGGCCGGTACTGCGGTACTACCCTTCCAGCCACCCCCATTTCATCCGTAGGCAACCAAATGTTCGTTCGCTTCAAGTCAGATTACTCTGTCGCATCTTCCGGCTTCCGATTATCTTATAGAACCAGTAAAAAAACATCATTGTTGTTTTTCTTACCACATTTAATTAAATGTTCTCGTGTTTTTAGTGTGCGGCAATACTTTTACCGGCTTAGAAGGTATTTTGAAATCACCAGGCTATCCTAGACCGTACCCATCCAATCGCGAGTGCGTCTACGTCGTCAGAATGCCTCCGGGCAAAGCTGTAGCTCTAAATTTCTTAGCGTTTGACATTGAAGGTTCACAGAATTGCATTTTCGATTTCCTCGAAGTGAGGCATTTGTTTAAACCATTTATTTTAATAATCCTCGAAATTTTCCTAAATCTTTTAGATTTCTGGAAGTATTTTGGAATTTTTGTGATTTTTGGGGGGTATTTTGGAATTTGTATCTCCATTTATTTCAGGTTCGTGATGGAGATGACGCCAATTCAACCCTCATTGGTCGATACTGTGGACCGGCAGAACGGACTCCGCCCACTGTGATTTCCACCCATAACTATTTATGGCTTAAATTCCGTACTGACGCTTCCTTACAGAATTTTGGGTTCTTGGCCAATTATTCCGCCCTGGATGTTGGTATACATCCAATAAATGTATTGAATTATTTTTTTAAAAAATCACATTTCAAGGTTGTGGCGGTATCCTTACTGATCCTCAAGGGGTTATTAACTCACCTCGCCACCCGGAATCTTACCCTCATGGTGCAATCTGTCGTTGGATCATTCGCGGAGCTCCTGGTACTGTCGTCCGCCTCCAGTGGATGACCTTTGCGCTCGAAATCAACCCTACCTGTCGCTACGACTTCGTACAAGTATTTGACAACGCTACCGTTCCAGGTACTGGCGGCCTTATTGGCAGGTAATCATATAACTTTTGCCAATTTTTTCTGAATTTTCCAGAGTAATTTTTGCCTATTTATTTCGATTTAAAAAAGGTATTGCGGTGCTAATCTACCGCCTACGGTCACTACTTCCGAGCGAACCATGACGATTATCTTCCAGTCTGATCACAGTATTGCCCTGGACGGGTTTTCGGCAACTTACGCGACCTTAGGCGCTCGTACAGGTAAAAAAAATAGTTTCGATACGTTAAAATCATCGATAGAAGAAAGTATTTTCAAATAGAATTATTTTTTTCTAGTATGTGGAGGGACATTGTACACTGAAAGCGGTCTTATCCGCTCACCCGGCTTCCCCTTAGGCTATCCACCTAGTCGAGATTGCTCTTGGGTGATTGAAGCGCCAATTGGAAAGCAGATCCAACTGAATGTCACGAGTTTTCAGCTGGAAACGCATGGAAGTTGCATTTTCGACTATTTAGAACTTCGCAATGGCCCAAGTCCGACCTCTCCTTTGATTGGGAAGTTCTGTGGCACTACAATTCCACGAATTATCCCCTCGCACAGCCACCAAATGTTTTTACGCTTCGTTTCCGACAGTTCAGTCACTCACCCAGGCTTTGAAGTCTTTTTCGATTCCACAGCGACGGGATGCGGTGGCCGTTTGACAGGCGGAAGTGGATCTCTTGCGTCACCGTCATATCCATTGCCTTATTCTGGGAATGCGGAATGCGTTTGGACCATTTCAGTAGCGCAAGGTTCCACAGTGCAGTTCGCGTTCTTGGATTTAGATATTGGCTCAATATCGTCGGCTTGTAGTCTGAATTTTGTGGAGGTAAATCGTTTGTTCAAGGCTTAAATGGAATTTTGTTACCCTGAACTTGCCTGAATCTAATTTTCATTTTTCAATTCTGAAAGTTGAGAGATGGGCCCAACAGGAACTCGAAGGTAATTGGCCGTTACTGTCACAGCTCGGCCGGTACTATGCCCATAACTTCTACTGGCTCCGCCCTCTTTGTCCGGTTCCAGTCCTTGTATATGCTTGAGGGACGTGGCTTTAACGCTAGATTTGAAACGTGTAAGTGAAATTCAATTTCCTTTCTTAGTGATCGTGTGTGGCCAAAACTCTTACTTAACTTTACCTAAAGGGTTATACCATTTTGAAGATTCCATATTTTCTTAAATTCTTGCTTTTAGAATCTCAAGTGAATTCCAAGAAAATTGATTTATAAAATCTCTATAGTGTGCACTACAGAACTACGGGGATTAAGCGGTGTAATTGAAAGCCCCAACTTCCCCGACAACTACCCTCACAACCGAAATTGTACGTGGACCATTGTCGCGCCTCAGGGCAACAGGATAAATGCCTCCTTTTCTAATTTCGAGATTGAAGATCCTTCAAACGGAAACTGCACTTATGACTACCTTGAAGTAAATTATTTCCATGAAATCTGATTTGATTAATATTGAATTGTAAATTAATTATTTTATTTTGTTTATTATTTCTTAGATTATTTATTATTAGCTGGGTTTTTGCAACCTTTTGCTGATGCTCTTATTGCATTGAAATTGTCTAGTTAAGGATATTTGACTAATGTTTCTTTATTTCTTTTTTCTTACAAAATGTTATCAATTCACATTGTGTACTTTTTCTTAGGCCAGAGAGGGACCGCCTGACAACCGTCTAATTGGCCATTACTGCGGTTCGCAGCAATACCCTCCGGCTATTGCTACGAGGAAAGATCGACTCGTGATAAAATTCCTCTCAGACGCTTCCGTTGCGCATAATGGATTTCGCTTAGAGTGGCGAGTCGATGGTAAAATCAAATCAAATAAATATACACATTTTAACATGTCTTTTAGGATGTGGAGGCAAGCTAACCAAATCCAGAGACTACTTTACGTCTCCAAATTTCCCTCAGGCATATCCTTCGGCTGTGGATTGTGTTTGGCAGATTACCATCGAGCCTGGATCCAAAGTGGAACTCACTGTAACAGAATTCGATCTGGAGTCTTCGCAAGAATGCGTTTATGATTTCCTTAAGGTTAGGAACAAATTTTTAAGGGCTAATTCGATAAAGTATTTTACAATGCTTTTAATTACGCTCTTAAAATTTTCTTTGGGATCGTTTTAGATCCATGGAGGTCCAGACGAAACATCACCAGTTTTGAGCACGCTCTGCCATAAGCAGAATAACCCAGTAACGACGACATCTGGAGGGAATACCATGTATGTGCATTTTCACTCAGATGGGACTATACGTGGCAAAGGTTTCCGCGCAAGTTATGTTACTTCTCCGCAGGGTATGAGGAATTCCAGAAAGGACTGAAAAATGCATTGACTTTTTTTTTAAGGTTGTGGCGGGAGATTTGAAGCTCCGTCTGGTGTGATTTATTCTTCCAATTATCCACAGAACTATAACAACGGGGATGACTGTGGGTACAAGATTCAGGTACCAGCCAACCATGTGGTCCAGCTTACTTTCAACGATTTTGACGTGGAGCCGCATTCCAACTGTTCTTTCGACTACGTCGCCGTAAGTTAATGCTTTCTGAATATTTTTGTCTTTTTTTTACAAAGCTGCCCATTTTCGTATAGATTTATGACGGAGATTCCGAAGAAGCGCCTTTACTTCTACGACACTGCGGGGATTCAGTACCGAATCCTCCGATGATACTCTCCACCTCCAATTTGATGTACTTGCGTCTTAAAACGGACGGTACGACCACTTCTCGAGGCTTTAAAGCCAATTTCACAATGGGTTGTGGGGCGAGAATTAGTGCCGCAGACTCGGGTGAACTCACATCCCCGAATTTCCCTCATTTCTATCCAGATCGGCTGAACTGTTCGTGGATTATCCTTGGACCCCAACCAAGTAATTATTAAACGTCTTTGTTAAAGGATTATCGAGCGAGTCACACGAATCCCAACATTATGAGCATTTAAATCTTTGTGATTTTGTCCTTTAGGCGACCGCGTTAGGCTGATAATTACTCATTTAAATGCGCCGATGTCATCACTCAATTTAATAACTAGCATGGCTACCTCGACTACCCTAACGAATAGCCAGCCCGTCAACTGCACTCAGAATTTTTTGCAAGTTTTTGATGGCGAAGGTTTGGAAGCCCCCACATTAGGAGAGTTTTGCTTGAATCGCGTTCCACCCCCTCTGACCAGCTTAGGCTCCGCCCTCACGGTCCACATGGTCACCTCGGGTGGAAGGGGAGGAACTAGTTTCCGTGCTACGTATTCTGTTATGGATTCTGGTAAGTTTCTTAAATGGGGAGTAGGGTTTCAAAATGAAACAATATGTGTCATAGAAGAAACCAAGTTACATGTTACACAAAAAATGACTTTCTCTTTGCACCGTGACTTGCGGCTCCACTAAACGCCATGCAGGAAGCGTTACCCGCATAGTCGAAACCGCCGCGTTCGGTCCCATTGCCAGGGGATGGGCGCTCTACTACGAAGCCGACCCGAAACCTGCCCAAAGGCGCGGGTCTCGGCCCGACAGGACGGCGATGCGCGATGACGCGAAGAAAACGTCGTTTTTTGTGATTGAGCTTGTAAATTAACCAAAGCACATAAAGACTTGCTTAAGGTTTCAAAAGAAAGATAATGATGCCGGCCCTATGAGATCAGGGATCGATTTTCAATGCGCTCATAGGTAAAAGCGCTAGGCCACAGTCCAACTGTCCCCCAATGCTGTAAGCATAGGAAAATTTGATTTTGGAGTAAAGGGGCGGAGCTTAACCCGCTAAATAATTAATTTTTCGATTAATATGCATAATTGACATAGGGGTTCTTTAGCCAGAACATGTAACTTGGTCTCTTTTATAACGGATATTTTTTCATTTTGAAACCTTACTCCCCCTTTAAATCTCTCCCAGTTTATTAAACAATTTGGTTCCATTTAAGCTTGTGGAGGGAGGTTTACTGCCGAACATGGTGCATTTACGAGTCCCAACTACCCAAATTCCTACCCTATGAATACGGAATGTATTTATACGATTTCAGCTTCGGAAGGTAAATTAACTTTAATGGATTCAATTTAATCATTTTATGCGTTATTGACCTTTGGGGATTGTATTATTTGAATTAAGGAAATCGGGTGATGTTATCTTTCCGGCAATTTGATGTGGCGCAAACGGAATTCTGTAATGGTGACCATGTAGAAGTACGTGAGAATGACGCCGCAGGGGAATTATTGGGCAATTACTGTGGGAATCAGTTACCGTCAAACTTAACGGGAGCGAATAAAATTTGGGTTAAGTTTTGCTCTGATGATGATGATACTGTGGGCAACGGTTTTATCGCAGATTACAGCCTAGGTAGTGTACTTCATATACAGTTTGCTTTTATCTAAAATGTTTCTTTCTTTTTTTACATTTTAAAAGTAACAGTTTTTCGAGGAAGATATTCTTTAATTCTGTGTGATTTTTTTAGTACATGGCAACGAGCTAGAAGGATTACGAGGAGTTATTGCCTCGCCAATGTACCCACATTTGTATACGTACCCTGGCGAATTCCATTGGCGAGTGATGACAGATTCTGAGCGTCGAATTCGGATCAGATTCCTGGAGTTGAGGGTTGAGCGTCACCCAATATTTGAAACTTGTGTGGCTTCAGTAATTGTGAGTTAGCGATTATTTTTTTATATAGATTTTATTAATTCACAATAAACTACTTAATGTTAGGTCTACGATGGGTACGACGCTACTGCGCCACAATTGGGCACGTACTGTGGTGTCGATCTTCCGCCGGTACTTTATTCGACGGGCAACGTGGTTTTCTTCCGTTTTGAAACTGGCTATGTACTAGAAGGCTCTCTATTTCGCATACAATGGGACGGTTTGACCAGCATTCCTACTAGTAGCAATACCGGCTCTTCCAACGCCACTCAAAACGGTAAAAAAAAAAACAAAAAAAAACGATTTTTCATGCTTACAATTTTGCAATTTATTATCCCCAGGCACATTTTGCGGCGGAGAGTACTTTATCAACGAAAATAACGTCACGTACATAACCAGTCCTGGATTTCCCTTAGGCTACGCCCCGAATCTCAACTGTATCTATACTTTGGTCACGGACGAACATTCCAGGGTTTCCGCTAGCCTAGAAGTGGTAGATATGGAGGCCGGTAGTTGTCAATACGATCGCTTAGAAGTTCGCCAAGGTATAACTGAAGTACTCCGTCTTCTGAACTTACTTTCGAAAGTTCCAAAACCGGAATCGTGTTTTCTGAGCAAAATTCATTAATCCGCATATTTTTTAGTAACGTTTTCTTTTAATGTTTCTAGATACAAACACACTATTGGGCAGGTATTGCCGAAGGGAGGAGCAAGGTACAGTCGTAGCCTCTACTGGCAACCGCATGACAGTAGCGTTTAAGACTGACGCATCGATTTCACGGAGCGGATTCAAAATCGCCGCTCGTGCGACTTGTGGCGGCATTTTGCGATCTTCCACTGGTGTCATTTCCTCTCCCGGATACCCTGCCAACTACCCAGCGGCCAGCACTTGTGAATGGACCATTTCCGTTCGCCCTGGACGTACTATTGCTTTTACTTTAGCCAATTTGAACCTCGCTTCTATGCCTCCAGCCTGCCAAGGCGATTATCTTATGGTAAGCGACCTTATCTTACCTAAAATTTCTCTAATTAGAACGTGTCACTAATTTAGGTTCGAAATGGAGATCACGTAGACTCGCCCTTTTTGGGAGACGGCCGGTACTGTGGCACTGCTATTAAAACCATGCCAGACACCTCTAGCAACAAAGCGCTTGTTAAATTTGTGTCGGACAATGCTAATCAAGCATCTGTAATTCATTAAATAATTGATTATATATTCAATCATTAACGAAATTGATCATTCATGAACTAAAACGAACAGGGATTCCAACTGAGGTACCGGGAGGTATCATTAGCTTGTGGAGGACGTTTTGTATTGAACCAGGACGTGACAGAAGTTATCGTGACGTCACCAAATTACCCAGCAATACCACCTCTGCATGCTGAGTGTGAATACAGCATCGTGGCGGCGGCGAGCGTTTCGATTCAACTCGATTTTATTGACAATTTTGACTTGACTCCTTCCTATGGGTAATTCTTCTTTAACTTTTTTATTTCAAATAAGGAAGTATTTTATTGAATTATTTTGGAATTAATTCACTTGCAATTTTTACCCATTATTAATTTCGGAGCATTTTTCTTTGCAGGTGTCGAACTGCAGGTGTGGAAGTCAGAGATGGTGGAACCCCCAATTCGCCTCTAATTGCCAAGTATTGCCGAGATAAGCCTGGGACTGTAACTTCTTCCGCGAATAGTTTATATCTGCGATATTACACCTCGGCTGCTGAGCCAAAAATTGGCTTCCGAGCTCGAATTTCGATTGGTATTTTCTTTCAATTTTTCATTTTTTGTTATGCATTTTTGTACTAATTTTAGTGAATTATTTTCATCCGTTTTAGCGAGATGTGGAGGAACAATTGTTGCCAACAGGGGAGTTATTACCTCTCCTAATTACCCTTCAAGTTATGAGCCTAACTTGGATTGTGTGTGGCATATCCGTGGACCAGTAGGCCATTATTTGAATTTGAGATTCACACAATTAGATTTGCCGCTGGCCGACAACTGCACTTTGCGCGATTACGTTCAAATTCGCGAAATTAATGCAACAAGTAAAGATTTAAGAATCAGATAAAGAATTATTTTGTATTTATAAATTTATTGCAAAAAAATATAGATGAAGTATTGGGAACCTACTGTGGCCGGGAAGTTTCACCAGTCCTCACAACGTATGCCAATGAAATAACCCTCACTTTCCATTCGTCTCAGCGCGCGGAGAGTCTTCAAGGTTTCCGCTTGTCGTTCAACGCAAGTGTTGACTCATGTCACGGGGAATTGACCACGCCTACCGGCGTTATAACCTCACCAGGTTACCCGAACGCCTACCCGCACAACCGTCTTTGTTTTTGGACCATTCGCGGCCCGCCTAATCGTCGAATTCGATTGCAGTTCACCGATTTTGATCTGGAAGCGCCTCGCATTGTTTCAAATCGCACCCAATGCTTCGATTTCGTCTACGTGAGCCTATTCTTCTCTTACCTCTTCGCTTTGACCTTCGCTTTTGTGCAATTGACGCTCTTTTATAGACTGCGAACGGGCCACATGTGACTTTTCCGCCCTTGTATCCTAATATTCCGTACCGCTGTGGTTCGGTATCACCGGAAGTGGTCCAATCCACCAATACGGAAATGACATTAGCCTTCCGGACGGATGGATCCCTAACTCATCGAGGATTCCGGGCCGAGTATACCACAGATGATCCTTTGCGTAATTTTTAGATTTTATTTTAAAATTTCTCCATTACTAGCTTTTTAAGTTTATTTCCTAAATTCTTTTTTTTTTAAATTTTGTTTTTTAAATAGCTTGTGGAGGGAGATTGACTGGCACAACGGGTTATTTCACCTCGCCTGGGTTAGCAGAAGGCAACCAAGGAAATTATAGCAACTCGCTGCACTGCGTTTGGACCCATAACCTAGGAGAAGACATGATTAATAATTCCACGTTGGTTTTCAGCTTGGATTTCCTCAATTTGGAAGGGGGTTCACCCAGCACAGGGGCATGCATATACGATTGGTTGGAATTCCGGGCTGGTACTTATATAATTTTTCTAATTTAAACAACAATAGTTGCTTTAGTTTCCGTCTAAGAAATTATTTCTCGTCTTCCTTCTTTGTATTATAGGTATAGATAAAACTGGGCTTTTATTGGGAAAGTTTTGTGGCAATCAGTCAACTGGGGTTCAAATCGTAAACCCAGTGGTTGATACTTGGATCAGATTTTTGGTATTAAAAAAATTAACTAAAGATTGGAAGGTTTTCTGATTCTGTCATCTTTTAGACGGATTACACTATTCCAGGAGTGGGTTTCAATGTCAGTTATAAGACATCCTTTTGCGGAGGGGTCATTACCAGCGCTCAGACCGTTAATTCACCTGGTTCTACTGGAAATTCATACCCGGTGAATTTAGATTGCGTTTGGTTAGTGGATATGTCCGAATTTGGCCAGCAAATTGACGTAATTGCCAATATTTTTTATTACACTATTTATTTGATTAATTTTTACTTTCTTTTTCGGTCCAGTTGCGGTTTGATAGCTTTCAGTTAGATTCCAGCGACTGCTCTCAAGATTACCTATCAATTCGAAACGGTAGATTGCCAGACTCACCGGAGATTAATCGCTTTTGCGGAAATACTTTGCCACAACCTATCCGTTCACAATCTTCGTTTCTTTGGGTTCATTTCCATACAAACACCGAGGTGGGTAGCGGGCGTGGCTTCACATTCAACGTAGAAGGCCATGGATCAGGTTTGCCAATTTACTTGGTTTTTGTGTGAATTATAAGCTTTTTATTATTATTATTATGGCTTTTATTTCCTCTCACAAAGTTTTACATTAATGTGGTCACGTGGTAAAACCAGATCTCAACAAGAGATCAAAAAATTTTACCCAAGCACCTTTCGAAGAAAGCGTGAAGTTCCCATAAGTGCTATATTTTGCATTTCTCCGGCTGACGGGTGACCAGGGAGCATATTCAGGGTTTGATCAAAATTTTTCTTCAAAATTCTTTATTGCACCCAAAGCTCCGATTACCACTGGCACAGTCTTCGTCTTGCAATTCCACATCCTGCTGATCTCGATTTCCAGGTCTTTATACTTGGAGATCTTTTCTGTATGTTTCAACATGATGTTCGAGTCATTAGAGACAGCGATGGCAATTAGAAGGCAGGTTCTCCCTTTCTTATCATGTAGCACTATGTCTGGGCGGTTTGCGGTGACTGTTACATCAGTTATTATTGGGACATCCCATAGAATAGTGACTTCCTTGATGTTCTGAACTTGTTGTGGCTGGTCTTCATAATATTTTTCCGTCACTTGCTTCCCCAGCTTCTTACATATACCCCAGTGAACTTAGCCGGCTACTCTACTGGGTAGGTGTACGTATTCACTCGGGGCAAGTGCAGTGCAGCCCGCGGCAATTCGTAGACTGACATTCTGAGCTTCAGTTTCTTGCATTGACAATCTTTCCTTAATTTTTCGTGCTTCTTTCTGAGGAGAATACTTCGCTTTGCTAGCATCATGGATTCCGACTAGCCGCGTGAATGTGTCTCTGCCCATTTGAATGTACTCGCTGAGGCCAACAATGGCTACTTCATAAGCAGATTCAAGTTCAATCAATCAGCGCCCGCCATTTCGTCTCTTAATGTACAGCCTATTGACATCAGCTTTCGGGTGATGGATGCCTCCGACGGTTAAGAGCTTTCTCGTTTTTCTGTCCATGTTCTCTGTCGGTTCGCAATCAATCTACTATTTCAAAGCTGTAGGAGACAACTGGAACAGCTAAGGGATTTATGGCAGTGACTTTGTTCTTGACTTTGTTCTTGAGTTTAACTCAGTCTTGAGAATTTGGCGTACTCGACGGTAGTACTCTTTGGCGATCTTCTGCTTCATCTGAAGGTTGTCAATTCCGTCGCTTTCTTCATCACCCAGGTGTCTGTGCGTTTCATCCGTCTCCATGTTTCGTATAGTCGTTTGGTCGTTCAACTGGCTATTGCGACTTTTGACTAGCTTCCCTCGTTTAAATGTGCACGTTGCACACTTGTCTAAGCCCAACTCCATTTTAATATCCCATACCGTGAAGGGATCAGTATACCTTCACGTGATCAGTATCCCTTCACTTTAATATCCTTACCGTGAAGGAATCAGTATCCCTTCACGGTGTCGAGGCCTTGTTTTAGTTGGTTTTCTCTTTCGCGAAGAGTTTAAGATCTTCGATATAGAGTGAGTGACTTCGGTATAGTGACATCGATATAGACTGTGTCACTGAGTTTCTTTTTATCAATTATGAAGCTCCATTGATTAGCCAAGGTGTTAGAATTGAGGTTGGGGAATATTTCTGGGTTTCTATTTCGCCATATGGTATAGGTACCATTTACAAGGCCACCCTTGATCTTCGTGATTTCAGCATAGTATCTGTTGTCCATTTTTGTCTTGATTTATTTTGCGATGATTCGGGCAACACTGCTAATTGAGCAGATAGACCAGTTATTATTATTATTTCTTCCCCATGTAGGCTGTGGTGGAATAATGCACGGTTTAAGGGGTAATATTTCATCACCCAATTTCCCGTCTCGATACGGCGATAATTTGGAGTGTGAATGGGAAATCCGATTGGATCCCGGCTATCGAATTCAACTCATGTTTCTTGAGCGATTTGATGTTGAGCAAAGCTCCAATTGCGCGAATGATTACGTAGAGGTAAAATCTTAATTACATTTTCCTCATTAATTCTTGAAATGTCTTTGGGTTATAGTCTATTTTCTAATGTTTACTGATTATTACTTTTAAAATCTAGGTTTGGGATTCGCGAAATGAAACTTGGGTCAGTTTGGGGAAATTCTGCGGGAAGCAAATGCCGGGTGAACTTGAAACGAGTTCGTCTATGGCCAAAATCGTTTTCCTATCCAATACGGGTCTTAATGCGCAAGGATTTAAAGTATTCCTTCTTAATTCATATTTTACTTCTGATTCAGGAAATTGATAAAATTCTATAATTGATTAGATCAAATGGAGTCCAACTTGCGGTGGTAATTTTACTGCTGCTAATGGCGTAATAGTTAGCCCAAATTACCCTATAGGTTACGATAATAACCTTACTTGCACTTATATTATACACGCCCCTCCGACTGCCTTCGTTGTGCTCAACTTTGAAGGCATTTTCGAGCTTGAAAGTCAGTTTTCTGGGAAATATTTTCTTTTCGTTTTTTTAATATATGCAAATATATATGTTTTTGCTTAGAACATCCTGTTTGTTACCATGATCGCGTGAGCATTTACCAAAATAGTAGCGCGAATGGACCACCTTTGGGGCGCTTTTGTGGGGTAACCTTACCTCCAAGAATGACTAGTAGGGGACCAATGACGATCCAGTTCCGGACGGATCACAGCGTCACGAATAGGGGATTCCGAGCCATTTACTATGTGCAAGGTAATAAAGCTGACTTTCTTATACAATTTCTCAAACATGGCCTGCAGTCTTCCACTCATTCGGTATTCACTTATTCAATCATAATGACAACTCGATCTATATTATTTAAGTATTTATTACTACCTATATTATATTATTCGCAGTTTTTAACCATTCATTACCAGTGTATTACAATAACATTATTATTATATTATCTTTCATTACCACGTTATTACTTTAATATATCTCATCTTATTGCATACATAACATTATACGGCCTCCTATCATTATAATTCAAAAAGTCTACATAATTTGCATCTTTTGTAAAAGACCATGATTAACGATATTTTTCTCTTTTCATCAAGAATGCGGCGGGTTAGTGACAAGTCCAGCAATTATTCAATCGCCAGCCCATCCGGATGTTTACTACAACAATGTGAATTGCTCTTGGCTCATCCAAGCTCCTCCTAATCGCGTTATCGATATCAAGTACGTAATCCTAAAAAAATACTTTCCAAAAGAATTTATTCCCAAGAGCTATATTTTTTTTTATTTTAAACATCACAAGGTTTGAGACGTTATCCTTGGAAGCACAGCGAGATTGCCGTTACGATTGGCTTGCTCTTTACGAAGGCCCACTCATCAATCCTTCCAGTCTTTTAGCTCGTCTTTGTGGCAACTTTTCCGTCCAATTACCACGATTTACTTCCAAAACGAACCAATTGTTAGCACATTTCCGAACCGATTGGAGTACTAGTCATGGTGGTTTTAGTGCGGCTCTTCGCTTTACTTTAGGTAAAACTTGTTCCTTATTTTATATTTGGATTTTAATTCGTCGTCGTTTAATTTTCTCTTTCTTTGTGTTCAATAATTTTACTTTTTCTGTTTCAAAGGCGAAAGCCAAGGCTGTGGGGGTCGTTTAAACGTTTCAAATGGTCCACAAACTTTAAGATCGCCCCAAGAAGCACACGAAGGTGAACTAAATTGTGGTTGGCTCATCTCAGCCACTCCAGGTCAGGTCATTCGCCTCAGCTTGACCCGAATTGACCTTGAACCTGGGATCCAGGACTCTTGCATTTACGAATATCTTGAAGTAAACTTTCTTTAAAAAAGAAAAACCCAAAATACAGTTTCCTTACAATAATTTTAGGTAATGGATGGGGCGGGTCCTGGCTCAAGTTCCATGGGGCGTTTCTGTGGCTTAGTTCCGCCTCCTGCCTTAGTTGCGTCAGCTAATTTTCTCTTTATAAGGCTCGTAACTGGTTCCAGTGGTCGAACTTCTTCTTTTGTAGCCACGGTTTCTCAACAAGAAGGTAATAATAGGAAAATTGTATATTCGAAATTTGAAATACTTTTTGCATATGTAAAATTTATTCTCTAAAGCTTTATAATAATTCGACATTTTTTATTTGTATTATTTTTCTTAGCGTTATGTGGTTCGAATTTGATCCAAGTAACGAACAGTACTCAGACGCTCAGTTCGCCAAATTATGGAGCGGCTTTGGCGCCAAATTTACGCTGTCGATGGGTCTTGGATGCGACAGTGGAAAACCAAGCAATTGATTTACACTTCCTGGACTTTGCCCTGGGATATAACGCGTCAGCGAACGGCAGATGTGGCTCTCACCGCCTGGAAATCCAAGATTTACCTCAAGTACGAAATTCGTACATTATGTTATCGAAAATCATCTCTGAAAGCAATATAGCGTCACATCTCGTAGAGATTGTCTGTAAATTTGCCCGTTTCCAAATCCCATTTCAGGGTTTGCAGTTGGATTCCAATGTGACTAACCTGGTATTGAACGGAGATGGAGCTAATGTGGTCGATCTGGGACCACATCGTTTTATTTTACAAGTAAAAAAAATATGTGTATGCTTTTTCATACCTTTTAACGAAAAAAAAATTTGTGGGAATTTTTTTAGAGGGAAGTCGGACAGCTTTTGAACTTCTGTGGAACAACTAAGCCCCACGATGTGTTTTCGACTGGCAGATCTTTGGCAATTACGTTAGTTACTGGCAGTCCAGCACTTGGAAATGGTTTCCGATTTCAATACTCGCTGGCCATGTGCAATCGCACCTACGAAGGATCGCAGGGACGTGTGGTGAGTCCCAGTTTCCCGAATCGGTATCCGCCCAACCAATTCTGCGTATTCAAGATCCAGGCACCGCCCTCGAGTACCATTTCAGTCTACTTCTCTAATTTCCAAATCCAAAATTCGAACAACTGCACCGTCTCTTCTCTTCAAGTAAAAGATTCGTCTAATTATTGAAATTATTAAGCATAATTACTTGCAAACTTGTGTCTAAACATTTCTGTTTAAATATTTCTGTCTAAAGAAAATATTTTGTTAAAAGGTTCGTGATGGCGACAATAATCAAGCGCCTCTCTTGGCTAATGTCTGTGGAGCCAGTCTGCCCAATCCTATTTTCTCAACGGGAAACCAACTCTATTTCGCATTTCGATCCTCGCGATTCTCTCTTCGAGGTTATGACTTCACATACACCACTACTGCCGCTGGTAAGAGCTTATAAAATCCACAAATTATTTAATATGAACTCTTCAAATGTAGATTTCCTTCATATTTTCTCCTCTTTAAATAGGCTATTTAAAATTGGCAGTGGAGTCAAATAAGAAATCTATCTATTATTTTATTAATTTACGCTTTTGATTGATAGGTCCTGGTTGTGGTGGCACAATATTCAATACAAAAGGCTCTTTCACGAGTCCAGGCTTCCCTGTCGTGCAAAATGTCACATCCGATTGTCGTTGGGAAGTCAGTGTTCCGCTTGGTATGCTGATAAAACTCGAATTCCCAGGTAAAATTTATTAGACTGAAATAATAATAAAGCATTAATTCTTGGATAATTTCAGTGTTTTTATTTGGAACCGCCCAAGATTGCGCCAGTACATACGTGGAACTGTATGAAGTCAGCGCCGTCGATAACAACCCAGTAGAAAGCGAACGTTCGCGGTTGTGCGGACATGTAAGTTTTTGGGGTTTTTTTAAGAAAAAGATCATTCAAGTTAAGTCTTGATATCAATTTCCACCTTTTTATGAGCTACTTATTTATTTTATTTTATTTCGTTTAGGACCATCCAGCTGCTGTGATAGGCTCCTCGAATGCGTTAACGTTGCGTTTCGTTACTGGACGCAATTCTACGGGCGTGGGATTTCGGGCTATCTTCCAAGCTGTTAATTTGAACAGCTAAGAAAAATTAATTTAATTCATTTTATCATATCGCGGCATTCATTTTGAGTTCTGTGTATTTATTTGAAATATCTAAATGACGCTATTTAAATTATGTTGTAAAATGTGATTTTACAAAAGCTACAAATGAAACAACTACACGGCCAGGTGAATCCACAGATATTATTCATAACAATGAACAGGTTACATTACTGTCAACGGGTTTGCAAGAGTATAATCATGTACGCTACAACAAGGCTCATCATGGATAATAAAGTCCTGGTAGTGACCGTAAATAAGTTTAAGGCTGAACTAAATCTATTGCTTGATGCGAATGTGGTACAGGAAGTCCCGCCATTGTTGTTTATCCTCAGTGGTGAGGTCATCGCGAAGTCGGTTAAGGGTATTACTGATGCTAACATTGAATTCCGTCAACTGGTTTGGTTAACTGCTGCACATATTGGTCAACGTTATAAACTTCCCTATGAAGATCGGTTGCACCACACCTGGCATTATAATTATGTGGGAACGGTCGAACACTTGACTGCTTTCCTTTTGTATCTAGAAGAATAATGCCACGAGAAATAAGTTGCTAGAGAACAAATGTTGAAGAAATACTGTGATTAGCTAACAAAGAGCACGCATCCAAAGAGGGCTTCTGTTTGGTCCATGAGTCGATTCAAATAGGCAGAAAAGACTCTCCGCACCCGACAAATAGCATCTTTGACTACACCAGGGGTTCTCATACTTTTTTGTTCTCGGCGCATTGACAGTATCCCCCGATTCGCCGCGGCGCCCCTCGGAACATATTCGCAGCTCGCGTGGCGCTCCTTAGAAAATAGGGCTATATAACTGCTGCATCTATGCAACTATAGGAATCTTTAGCGGCGCCCCTACAAGCCTACCGCGGCGCATAGTTTGAGAACCGCTGGACTACACTGTAAAAACTAAAGTTAATTTACCAAATACTACCAAGCATTTCAAGGGAGTTTTACGCGGATTTTTTTGGGAACCAACTTAACCGTAACTTGTCTGGTATTTTAAAAATAATTTCAGTTGGTTTACCCATAACTTTGCTGGTTAAAAGTTATGCCTAAATATGTGTGGTAAATTTATCAAGCGGTCTGGTTAATGTGCCGAATCTCAGCGTTCTTTTCATGGGATTAATTATATTTGAATACACAACCAGAGTGTTCTGGTTTAAATATAGTTTTAGTTGAAAAACTTTTCCTTAGGGAAAAATACCCCATTTGCTATTAGTGTTTCTTTCGCCAAAAAACAAATTACAATTTTAGCCCGACATAAGTGGTAACATAACAGTAACTTTATCTGAATAAAACAAAGTTGTTGGTATGAGGTATCAAAGGTAATAGTTATGGTGTGACGTTTAAACGACACATGATTACTTTTACAGAATAATTACAACTGCTGTAGATAAGTGTTAACAAGAAGTGTTTTGCTTGTGTGGTTTGTGAAGTGTTTTCCGTGTGTTCCTTTCGTTCTGGCTAATTTACGACATATTGAATAAGAGAAATAAGAAGTGTACATACAATGTGTTGTAGTAGAATTCGCTTGCTGAACATTAGAAAAGAAAGTAGTTTCGATTACAAAACTTTTCAGGTACTCTACTTAGGAACTATACATAGAAATTCAGGAGTAACAAGCACAACTATGCTCTTTAGTTTTAAGAGTCCACAAAAGGGCGCAAATTGTAGTTCTAAAGGCAGCCCCTCCTACATGAAACGCCTCCAAATTGCAGTATTCTACATTCCATTGTAAACAAAGCTTGCCATGTAAAACTTTGAAGATACATATTTAAATAAGTTATGTAACTATTGCGAAAGTGATAATGCCAACGTAAATAAGATAAGGGTACGTTTCTTGACGCCTTTTCGGATGACATCCACAAGTTGTCTGCTTCGGGCATTAGGTGCTCCTTTTGATGCCTTTTCAGTGCGCGTCTCTTAACCCAACCTAACCTACCCTGGCCTAACCTCTAACCTAACCTAATCCCTGGATAAAGAAAAAAATTGCATGCCGTAACTGGGAACTACACTAAATAGAAGAAACGTCAACATGACGCTAACTTGGTGGACATTAATGTCGGTTAAATTCAATATTCGTTAGTTCACGTTCCCAGACTACTCTCTTCATACCCACAGCGCGCCACAGAACGGTGAGCGGTCAGATGGGTAAGCTTTTGTCAGGTTTGATTCTTTGAAAAGGCGTCATATAGTGGCTTCTACTCAGGGAGATGCTAAAGTTGGGAAGCAACGTGGTCACATGCTGGAAGCATAGCCATATGCAACTTCTATAGAAGAATGTTAAAACCGTTTAAAGTAACGAGTGATGAAAAGCTGGTAAAAAAAGGAATTATGGCTTGTGGGATTGCAGATTTGTGCGCAAAATTCTCTTGCAAGTTCAATGTATGACATGTTCACTATTTCAGGACCTAATAATGGTTGAATACCACTTTGTATCAAGGGAAGGTGATTAGAAACTCCCAATGGTCTATTCACAGTTCCCTGTTGGCTTGTTATTTAAGAGTATACTATCTTAATCTCACACTTTGCTTATTTTGAAATGAAGGTGCTAATTAAGTCCTTCTATTTTAGATATCACTAGGTAGCCAGAATCTTAAAGTGTTCCTTGAAGATGGGACAGAAGTAGACGACGACGAATATCTAATGGCCTTACCTGATCAAACAGTCTTACTAATATCCAACAACCGTTATTCTGGGACTGTTTTGGCCCTAAAAAGTTTATTGGAAAACTGGGAAGCTCTCTTTCCCACCACTTCTGTTGAAAATCAGGCGTTACTGCAAAAAAGTCTCAGCGAAAGTATGCCTCGGTTGATCAGTTTAATCCAAGCGGGCTCCAGGTCTCAAAAAAGTACCAAAGCAGAAGATCCTACTTGGTTTCAATTCTGCGTGGGTTCTGTTTC
Source organism: Lepidurus packardi (assembly GCA_023053545.1). NCBI lineage: Eukaryota > Metazoa > Arthropoda > Branchiopoda > Notostraca > Triopsidae > Lepidurus > Lepidurus packardi. The sequence goes on along the minus strand of JAKZAN010000001.1, from coordinate 2,350,558 downwards.
CACTAAAGAAGCTTACTTATTCAAAAGAGCCCAAGAAAGAATCCGTGGTTACTACCAGAAATGTCGAGAACAGCTCCAAAATAATAGCCATGATCACCAGGTTATATTAAATGCCTTCAAAGCTCAGTTGAAAGCTGATCATTATTTCGGTAATTACTTTAATCGCGTAGCACCAGCTCCTGAACGATTTTGTGATTCCCTTGGATTGTTTAAGTGTCAAGGAGCGTATCAGAAGGTTGATTGCCATTATTTATCCGGGGTTGACAGCCATATGATTAATCCATATGATAGTTGGGAAAGTAGAGTGCTCTTTTCGACTTGGAATCTTGATCACATGTAAGTGTGTCGTTTTTATTTCGTTTTTGACACGTTTAATGGATATTTAAATGACTGTACTAGGATTGAGCGATCGAGAACTATCGTGCCTGAAATGATAAAAGCCATCCAAAAAGCGAAGAAAAGAACACTTAATTGGCGCTATTTCTACGCGTTGTTGTTCACGCAACAAAATCTGCGTTTGGTTCATATCGTGTGTCACGATAAGCGAAGCCACGAAGCTGACTGCGACTCTGCCCAATTCTACCTTAGCTAACGATAGCTGTCGTAATTTTTGTGTCCCCTAAACCCATTATGGATCCTGCTGACTTTAGCTCATGACACTGTCGATAAAACAGGTAGAGGGTCTACTTTTTATATTATTTTTTCTATAAAAAAAAATTGACCTCCTTGACACTATTATATAAAACCAAGTAAAACAATTACAATGTTCAACAAAGCGAAAAAGCTCAAATCGGCCAGATGAAGATGTTAAGAGATAATTTTACTTTCTTATTTTTAACTTTGCCAGTTTGATTTGTTTTCTAAAAACTTCATTAGAAAAAAAATAAGAAAATAAATGGTAAAAACTTTAAGCTACTTAGTCGTTTGTTATTTTCTTTTTAACAAATTTTTAAAAGCGTAGAAATATGTACTGTAGCAAACAATCGAAAGAAGCTTCTTTGTAAGGGGCCGTAGACTGAAATCCCTAATTTGAAACAATACACTGTGAGCTCATATGAATCTGAATTTCCCTCCTTCTGGGAATTTCGAATGATAAAAATTGAATTTCTGTTCCGAGTGTATCAAGAATAAACTAAGGTAGTAGCACCACTTTTAATCGTAAAAATTTGGGCCATTTATTAATTTCAAATTGTTTGAAAGCTATATGCGCTATTAATTCCAACGTAGCATACCATAGGAAGACCAGACACAATTTTCTTTCCCATCTTACATAATTTTACAGGACAAAAGTAACACCACCTTTCCTTCCGCAAAGAAATAAAACTGTTCCATCACTTGATCATCATTGAACACGAAAGAAATTTTTGAACAAACATACTTAAAGTTTCCATGCATTCCTCATCATGAGGTCAAAATACGCATCATTATCAATGGACGAGGAAATCCCGCAATAATAATCGATAAATTCTTCATGCGTAACCTTATCAAAGTAATAACAAAATATTTATGAGTAGCTCTTTTGTTTAGATTAGATTGAAACTACCTTCCCATCGATGACACCATTAGACTCGAAGTTGCCCAAAAAGCGATTTAACAGCTGCTCTTCCGTTTCTTCGCCACTTAAATAACGGGGATTGGTCTTGACATTATAAACGTTCTTTAAGTCGTCGACTGTCACTACCTCATCACCACTTTTATCCAATTTCTTAAATGCCTCGCCAATGACTCGTTTCCTTGCTTCCGAAAGTGGTGGCTAAAATCCCACCGGAAAAAAAAAGAAAAATTAAAAGCTCCTATGATGTCCGTAGGTTATGAATATATCCGAGCCAAAAAGTCTTACGCGAATGGCCAGCAGAAATTCATTTATGTGAACTTGTCCCGAACCATCACGGTCAAACACTTCGAAAAGCGTTTGAAAGAGCTCCAAATCTAACTTCAAACCCGTTTCCGTCATCCCTTTCTGGAATTCCTCGAAATTAAGTTGCTTGTTCCCGTCGTCGTCCATTCGTCTGAAGATTCTGTCGACAATAAGGATGTACAAAACAAAATTTAGAAAATCGTTATTCCATTGGAAAATATCCCAAGAAATGACGTAAAAAATCATTGATTTTGGTTCTAGAGTTCCCATTAATTATTAATGTGAGTGTCTTGTTAGATCGATATCTGGTACATTTAGAGTCCTTTTTTGTACATTTTGTCATTTTGTCTTTTCTCTTTTGAAGTGTGGCTGTCGTTAAGCCTCTTGGTTGCCTGGTCTTGGCCTCCAAAAAAGTCTGAACAAAGAGCGAATGGCGTGAGGTATCCAGTTTTCTTCACTAGTGTCAAAGGGAGAAGCCTTGGGGATGGAAAATCGTGCCAAATACGGCTCAATTGCTTCCTCCGTGCTCAGACACCATTTTACAAAATCTACGTCGGTTTTTATAACCAGGTCCAAGCCAGCAAACGTCGTCTACTCGCGTAACTGTTGCCCAGAAAGTTAAAAAAAAAAAAAAAAAAAAAAAAACTTACGAACTGAAGCCCAAAATTCCGGTAGCTCCACGGGATAGAAGCAAGTTACGAAGTTTTTCTAGTGGATCCGACGCAATCGAGCTCAAACGCTTGGCTTTCGCCATCATTTCGGCTTCGTTGCGAGACATGGCAGTCTTAGGACGTTGATTCATCTTCAAAGGCGGGGGAAATTTACACTTTTTAACAAAAGCCGAAGCAGAAAAGGGCGTAGTTAAAACCCACGCGATGTTACGTCCTGCAAGGCAGTTAGAAAGTTATTAACTTAATTTCTTTCTTTACCGTAAGACGCAGTAGTAAAGAAATCATTTGAATTAAGGACAACACTTTTAAATTGGTTACCTGTGGTGAGTTTCAAGGGATTTTGGGGGCAGTTTGTAGGAGCACCGGACGGATGGGATGCACAGTTAAAAGTGGCTCAGACCGCAAAGGCGATACGCAGACGAGATACTCCTACTGCACCTGAGGTACTGGCGGATGTGGAGGTAGCGATGGCCTAGGTGTGCAGCAGACGAAGACCGGAACGAAGGTGAGGTTCCGTGTTGCTATGGCGACTTTCTCTTTAGCGATACTAACAGACGTTTCGGCTGAGCGCTGAATGTTTTAGATTGAGCTTGAGCGCGTCAGGTGCATTATTCAGTAGCTTGCGCCATACGCTTGCAAGCTCTTTTATGTAGAGTTGACATCGTCTTAATTGTTGTTCGAATAAAAGTAATACACCAATTTCACCGCGATTTCCTATTCTACTTTCCTAAAATGTGTGTGTGAGAGAGAGAGATAATATTTTTGAGAAAAAAAATCATAATTAAAAAAATGTATCATAAATATAGTTCCACAACTTTGAGGACAACTTATAAAGATAAAGCACAATGAAAAGTGAACGTTGTGCATATATGTTTCAATTAAAGCTTCCTGGTGTGTTTGTTTCCTTTTATTTTACCAGTGTGGATCTTTATAAAATAAAATTTTATTCGACAAGACATCCTTGTTGATGAAATCAGGGTAATTCGTGCTGGTAATGAAGCTGGCGACTGTCGGGTCCGTCTTCCTCTTGTGGCGATCGTATATCTTTTTATTTGTTTCTAGTTAATAAAAAAGAAAGTATCGAGTGACTCAAAACGCTATGTTTAGTGCTGACGTACAATTTTCGTTTAGTATCATGATGGAAACCTAAAGGACATCAGACACTTTTACGTTTACAGAGATATAATATAAGAACGACTTTGCATACGAACGATTATTCTTATTTCTTATACTAGTTTTAAAATTCAATCTCCGTGTATTTTATATTGTTTTAGTGGCTCAAAAGGACCAAGTTTTCACTGCTACCGCTCGTCTTCAAGGAAGTCAGTTATTTCTATGGGCATAAAAAGTCGAGCTTACTGCCCAAAACGTCAACGTGGCTTCTTGTTCAATGCCTAAGGAAGTCTTGACACGCTTTTTGTTTATGTTACAGAGTCGATCACATAAAAACTCAGAAAACGTCGTTTGCCCTGACGCTTTTCATGCAACCGTTACGTGCTATGGAAATGTTTGTTATCAGTGGATTTCATGTACAGAAAACTTCACTTCGACACTGCTAACTTGTTATGGATAGGGGACAAAGTAAAGGACCTTTCGCGCACTAGCCAGTAATATGTACAATTTTGTTTTTGTTGAAAAAGTCCTCACAGTGTGTACTGTGGTTTCGGTTCTCCGTTCTCAACGCTTGCGTTCCCATTGAAGTTCACGGCGCCTCAATTTAAAATAAAAGCGCCTTTTTTGAATTAAGGCAGTACCTCTATGTTGAATTAGAAATTGGTCGTATCTGTACAACAAATTTAACTTGTTGTCTGAATTAGAAAGTCGACCAATAGGAATGTTGCTTTCGGAAACGTGACTCGTTTCCTGCTTCAGCTGATTTATAATTTATCAACCGATTACCTATATACCAAGGTTAAGGTTACAAGCAAATAACACAAAGCTTCTCAGAGAATGATAGGAGTACCCACCGAAATCATGTGTTGAAATTTCTGAAGACGTTTGTAGTCTATAGCAGGGCTGTCCAATTGGCGACCCCAGGGCCGAATCCGGCCCCCGACCACTTCGACAAACATATTTGGAAATTTACACAGTCAAATGTATTAGGTCTACACTTTCACCAAAAGTGTATAGAAGGAATAAAATAACTACGGGTAATTGCAGAAAACTTGAAAAGTAGAATGCTATTACATGTATTCTATCAAAAGTATGTGATGCCCCCCGCTCCCCCGTTAACGGACTTTGCAGGGTCCCCGGGGTTGATTCTTGCGTGATTTCGTGGCCCTCAGTGTGCCAGTAGTTGGACAGCCCTTGTCTACATTATTGTCAGAAGAATTATAGTTCTTCTTACATAACTTCGTTTCCAATTTTTGTGCTTAGCCGTTCGCGAGTTACTAGCAAGCCATGTTTCGCTGTGTCGTCATAAACGTATCATGGCGTGGCTTACGTGTTTGTTACCATGGTTGTTATTTACCTTCTGCGCCCCAAACAATAAAGAAGGCTCTTTATATGGTACCATGGACATTGTACCCTGCACCTCTCGTTCACTAGCCACGTGATCCTTTTTAATTTTTTTTCTTTATAGCTTTATTACTAGTTCTCGCAGAATAAAGAAATGTGTAACTATAAACTAGATTTTTTACTCTGTTTTTTAAAGGCAAAAATTTTGTTGAGTAGCTATATTTGCCCTGTAAATACAAGGTTAAGTCAGGTTCACGCAAACTTCATGTAGCAGAACACTTATTTATCTATCTAGTTAAACTGCATTTCTCTTGCATGCAGAGCTTCATCATAGGCCTTTCGCTACCCCTGTATGTTTATGGCTGGCGGTGTCTATCTTGGGACGGCGCGAGTTTGGTATGGGATGGGTGTTATTAGGCCAGATGTCCTCTATCTCGGACCTAACATTGTTTGTTGACTCGGCAGTTTTGGCGCCGTTTCAAAAATTTGTCACTCTCAAGCGTTGTGAATGTCTCAGCTGTTCCCGAAAAGCGACACGAAGAAGGAAAAGCGAAAAAGAAGGTCTCTCCCCGCCACTTGAATCGAAGAGCTCGGAACCCTCGTATGTCAACAAACATATTCTTTCTCTTTGAATTTCTTCATGTAAAGTTCTAATTTCCCTTTTTCTCTCTAACCAAGTACCCGAACACTCCGTCTCAACGTTGGTCTTTGTTGGTTAGGGGAAGCTGATCCAACTCCAAACCTTGACCTAATGCTCGGATACGCGTTACGAGTGGAGGGGAATGGGAAGCCGTCCAAAAGTCCAAAGGTTTTTCGTTTCTCTCTTTTGAAGCCGCCGGTTTGGCTCTTCGGGATCAGTTTCCTTCTCCCAGCCGTCTTGGCGAGGCATGCAAGGATCAAAGAAAGTCATAATTTGTGGTCAAGATGTTTCGTAATTGGGGCGAATTTATATTGTTGGTGATTCTATTGGTGTTAGGGGTCATAACCTTAAGCGAGAGCCAAATGGAGGAGTTTAAAAGCGCTGGAAATACGCAGTACGACAACCATTTGTTCAACAACGGCCAAAAGAAAGTCAAAGATTCGAAATGGGAGAATTCCGTTTTGAAATCTAAAGTGGAAGTTTTGGGCGAACTCCTGAAGAAACATGTGCAGAGTCTGAGGAATAAGCCTGACCAAAGGGTTGAGTTGGTGTTCTTGGTGGATTCCTCAGCGTCCGTGGGTTCCGAAAACTTTTTCAACGAACTCAAGTTCGTCAAGAAGCTACTTGCGGACTTTACTGTTTCCTGGTACACGGCGAGAGTAGCGGTGGTTACTTTTTCCTCGAAAACCCGAGTCGTGAGGCATATCGATCATATCGGTCACAATTCCACCGACAAACACAAGTGTGTGCTCCTGGAGGAAGAACTACCCAATATTACGTACACAGGCGGCGGCACGTACACGTTGGGCGCGGTTCTAGAAGCTCAGGTAAGTTATCCATCGTTCGAATTTGAATCGCGACGATAACTCGTGAATTGCTGTTGATCTTCAAATTTATTTTATTTGAGGGGTCATCACAATGTTTTGGTATTAGTCGATGGGAAGATGATGCCTCGTACTTAGTACAAGTCAAACATTTTGTATGGTAGCGAAACGAATCCTTCGATTGTATGGCGGGCATCGTATATAGGTTTATCTATTTAGTGTATAGTTAAAATAAGTACAGTGTATAAATAAACAGTTTAAAGGTATTTAGAGTTTATAGGCAAGGCCTGCTTGGTTTAAACAGTTTATAGGTGTCCAGACCGTATCCAAACTACTTCTTCGACCAGTAGAATGCAGATATCCTTTCTTGGTTGGGACTAGAGTTCGCCCGTCATTTCAGTTTGACTGGATTTCATTTTAAATAACCCCGTGACTTTAGATTAGACCATACTTGTTTTGTGCTATGGTCGTGTTTTTCTCGAGAGTAGCAATCTTAAGTTGGATAATATTTTCCCTTGGTGCTAAAGTTATATGAGAAAAACCCAGGCACATGAAATGTAGCCGGAAGTGGGGGTCATCTAGTGGAACTCAAAAAAGGTTTGATTTCCACTGGATGGCGCCCACTTTGAGTGTCATTCCAAGGGCAATTTGAAGGCAATTCCTATGTTAATATGCTAATACAACACTTGTTTTACTATTCAACTCGGCCAATTTCCCGACGAATGCCAAACTCTTCACAGCAGTCAGAGAGTTCATGCATGCTTTCAGGCGTAACTTCCAACCACTCAAATGTATTCCATAGTAAACATGAAGGGATGGATATCAAATGAATTATCAATAAGCCTACTCTTGCTCTTCCTGCCTTCCACCTCTTTCCTTCCTTACCACCCCTGTAAATAGCCCCAATCTACAAAGGTTATGTAAAAATCAAAATCGACCAATAATTAAACTGGCAAAATGCACTTGCCTACGCTGATGAAATTAAAAAAAAAGTTGCTTATGTTTCCCCAATCAAGTGCACTTAGATTTCTCTGGCCATATTACACGAACTTAAGATATTATGAAATTGCCATTCACTAAAGGTCTTGTGACAAAGCGAGGCTTTGGTGATATAAATCTATATATTTGTTTCTTGATTTCTGGAATATGCCGTTAATTTATTGTATTTATTCAGGCGGTATTAGAAGGAGCACGTAGTGGTGCAGCCAAAGCTGTTTTTCTGGTCACTGACGGTTACTCCAATGGCGGCGATCCACGTCCAGCAGCGCAAAAACTGCGGAAGCAAGGAGTGGAAATTTTCACTTTCGGGATCCGGAACGGTAACGTTCGAGAACTCTTCGATATGGCCTCTGAGCCCCAACAAGAGCATTCTTTCATCTTGGACAGTTTTGAAGAATTCGAAGCCTTGGCTCGCCGAGCTTTACATGAAGGTATAAAGGAAAATAAAATAAAAAGCGATACATGACTAGGAATTAATCTCATTTATTGTTTACCCTCCTTTTCTTTACTTTTTTTCTGTCTGCCTCTGTAGATTTGCAAACAGGAAGTTATTTGCCTCAGGCACGCTCAGCTTGCGATAGATTATGCGTGGAGCGGATCCAATGTTGTCATAATCAAGCAGAATGCACGTGTGGAACACATACTGGACACTATGCCTGTTTGTGCCCTGCCGGGCATTACGGCACTGGCTTACGGGGAGACTGTCACCGTAAGTAAAATGGTGGTGCACGTTAATTTCCCTTAATTTTATGTTACTTTTTGTACGGTACTATTAGCATTATGTATTGTATTAACCAGTATTTTTATTCCTTGGATTACAGCATGTCCTGGTGGAACATTTCGTAGTACTTCCGGCCCCGGAGACGTGAAATCTTGTACGCCGTGCCCTGATATCAACCAAATTTCCGAGCCAGGCAGTAGTTCGGCCAGTCAGTGCTATTGCAAACGTGGCTTCTTGGCTGAAAACGGAGCTTGCAGAAGTAAAGTTTTTTTCGGTCGTTAAGGACAATAGCTACCAATATACCAAATTTGTCATAAAAATAGAGCAAAAAATCCAGTTTCTGGTAATATTTTAGTTTGCATCACGGGAAATTCAAGCTATCAAAAAATGCGAATATTAGGATGACCTGGCTTTTTGACGTCAAGGATGTATCCTGTTATACCCATGGTACTGGGGAGCTTTGCTTACTGTTTAAGGCATGGAAGTAATTAGTAACCACGGTAACTAGCTCGAAAAGCCACGCCATGACCCTCTGTGACGTCATAATCAAAAGTTTGCAAGACAATGACTCGTGAAATTCTAACTATAGAAGTTTCAAATATTGCTCCAAGCTCTTAGATTGATATAGACTATAAGCAACCATCTACATCTCAATAAGTAATTTTGGTGGCTATTGCCCTTAATGGTGAAACACAGCCGATAAATGACAGCCTTGTTAATAATTTGTGTCTGCATATTTATTTGCATATAATAATAGTGATGGTCTGTCCAAAGCTTGACCCCCCAGACAATGGCTATTTCGTGAAGAATACCTGCCATAGTGTGTTTAATGCTGCGTGTGGGATTCGCTGTCAATCGGGTTATAAATTAGTAGGTAGTTCTATTCGGTTATGTCAAGAAAACGGTACCTGGTCGGGCGAAGACCCGCATTGCGTGAGTAAGTATATTATTTAAAACCTCATAAATAAGTTGTAAACTAAGGGCGTGTTCTCATGGGAATAAAAAGTGAGAACCTGTGGGGAGATGAAACCACCCAAGAATGGCCGAATCAATTGCACCACTGAAGAACATGTGATCGATACGGAATGCGAGTTGTCTTGTGACGTAGGATTTTCTCTCGTCGGATCGAAGAGAAGAACCTGCTTGCCTATAGGTTATTGGGACGGTCTACCTGCCTTTTGTCGAGGTATTGTTCTTTTAAGAACTTTTAAGTAGAAATTTAGGATTTGAAACAAATTCTGCACTGTGATTTCAGCTGTTCATTGTTTACCCATACCGAAATTGCAAAATGGATTGGTTCAACCCGCGCGTTGTACCACTGGTAAATCCAAGTATGGCGAAGAGTGTGAATTTCGGTGTGAAGAAGGTTATGAACTACGGGGGCCTGTCATACGGAACTGTACCCAAACGGGTACATGGAGTGACGAAGACCAGAAATCGCGTTGTCTAGGTAAACATAATAAAGTTTAACACGAATCATTATTAAATCCTCCTTGAAATGAAACTTTAGATACTACTCCCCCTGTTATACTCTGCCCGCAAAACATTACTGTGCCTGCTGCAGAAAACGAAAATTTTGCGGTTGTAGACTGGGACGCGCCTGAAGCTACTGGTAAGTGTGCTTCAAAAAATATATTGACACAGGAAATTTGGCAAAATATTAGACTGAAGTAAAATATTATATTGCAAAATAGTGTGATAGTATGAATTCGTTACTCTCCAAAGAGTCCCGAGTTTACTGTCGAAACTGTTTTAAGCTTAGTCACATTTGTATCTGTCGCTTTCGTCTAGTCAGTATCCTTAAAATGTACTACGGTTGCTTTGGTATCACTAGCGCCATCTAAGGTAATTCTAAGAATAGAATTAAGCGCAAAAGCAAACGGGTAGGGTCCATTTATAGAAATAAAGAATTCGTATTCCGAAGCGGGATACAAATAGGAATAAATTGACCTTGTTTAATATAATACAATTCTTTTTTCTTTTTGAATCGTAGACAACTCTGGTTTCAGCCCGGATTTAGTTACATTGCCAGCCTTGGAGCGACCCATGCGTTTCCGGATAGGGCATAACCTCATCAAATACATCGCCCATGACCGTCGGGGTAATACGGCGGAGTGTCAATTTGCAATCATCGTCCTTGGTAATATTAATGAAAGACAACAAAAATAAATAAAATAGTGAAATTAGAAATAAAAAAAATTAAAAAAATTAAAGTAGAAAGACCTCAGAATTATCTGGATTTATCTTAATCTCTTTTCACATATCTAGACACACAACCTCCTATGGTGGACAAATGCGAATCTCCACCCGTTTTCTTGTCAAGAGATCGCGCTGTCGAAGTCGTATGGGAGGAGCCTATTTTTAGCGATAATTCAGGTAAAAACGTAACCATGGAGCGCTCCCATAGTCCCGGAGTCTTCCCCTTGGGCGATACATTTGTGACGTACAAAGCTTGGGACGATTTTGGCAACAATAGCACGTGCACCATCATCATTTCAATCCAAGGTTCACTATTACTTATTATAATAACGATAATAACTGTATAAGGGCTTAAAAACTGAAGAACATGATTATCATCCGAGCAGAACACGCCTGTCATCTACCGGTCGACCCTATAAACGGCAACGCCAATTGTACTGAGCGTTCTGATGCCGTGTATTGCAGCTTGACATGTCAAGACGGGTACGCCTTTGCCATGAGACCAGCCCAAGAGTATTTCTGTGCTTATGATGGGCAATGGATGCCAGGTGACAATCCTATGCCTTTCCCGGATTGTTCAGGTATATTTTACTATTCAATTTTTGTTTAGTGTAAGTTTAATATTAGCTTACGACTTATTACCGGAGTGAAAGAAAGCAAGTACAAAAGTATAATCAAATAACATAATGACGTCACGGACGTATTAGTATCCATGGTAAACGCTAACTGTGTTTACTGGCTTTGCATGTAAATAAACGGTTACTATAGTAATAAGAGATACGTCACCTTTCGTGAGACGTTATAACCAAAAATTTTTAGCAAGTCACGCCTTTTTTTCATCCTAGTAACTGCACATTCCAGCACTGTGGTCCAAGATGGGATAATCCAGTTATCGATGGAAAGTACTGCCTGCGAAGACCCTTTTTTTTTAAATCAGGTGAAAATTGACACACTTCTTTATTCTTGGGTCATTTTAGCTCGTCTTTTGCTTTTTTGTTTGAATTTCTGATGTTCGAAGTTGCACGAATGTCTGGATTTTACCATTGCCATCCTAATTGTGAATCTTTCCTTAGGTGGAAACGCAAGTAAAGAGACGTATCGTACATAAAATGCAAGAAATTTGTGGAGATAACATGGTTTGTGAAGTTGACGACCTCGAAGCCACTTGTAAGCAGCTTTTTCTTGAAGTAATAACATGTCGACGTAAAAAATTTCTAAGGAATCAATTAACTTTGTCTTTTGGATTATTTTTTTTCTGTTTAGGAAGACGAATTGGATAACGAGTTAAGTCTTTCGAAAAAGAAAAGAAGAAAAAGGTCCCTGGATTTTCCCCCTACTACGACTACTGCAATTGGTGATTCTGATTTACATGAACCTTTACTTCCCCATGCGCCCCGTGTGGACAAAGATAGGCCCAAAACCGTTCAAGTCTACTTTCAAGTTAGAAGTAGGTTTTACTTTCTTAACTAAACATAGTACCAATTGATCTTTATGTACGGATAAAATAGGTCGAGGACAACCCACGGAAGGTTTATTACTGCATACGATGGACCAAGTAAAATTAGCGTTGAGCCAAGCAGCTGAACAGGGGCAATTGGATGTGTCAATGGGTGGGCAGATACTGCCAGTCAATCAACTTCGCTTTAAAGGCGATGTACCTCAATTTGCCTGCGAACCAGGCAGTGTTGTACAAGGCGACTCATGCAGTACGTGTTTCCGGATTTTCTGGTCCACTTTTTAAAAAAATAATTTGTCTACAGTACTGTACTATACATTCTCAACCGTTTCTTATGTATAGAAAGTCTAAGATTAAAGTCTAAGTCTAAAGTTAATTTTCTAGTTTTGTGTCCGGTGGGTACGTTTTTCAACGTGATGACGGAGGATTGCGAACCATGTACTCGCGGCTCTTATCAGCCTTCTGAAGGCCAACTGACGTGTATGGTGTGTCCCAATAATACTTCCACGAAGGTCGTCAACGCGAAAAGTTCCAATGAATGCAAATGTAAGCAGATATTGTGGTTCTATTTATTGTATGAACTTTGATTGACATTAGTGAAGAATCTATATTGTGTGTGATTTTATTTCTGTATGTCTGCAGCGCAATGTTTACCGGGGAGTTTTTCGGTGGACGGTTTGGAGAAATGCAGTACGTGTCATGTAGGTACGTATCAGCCCGAATATGCTCACACGGAATGCGTGTCTTGCTCGACAAACACCACTACCTGGAGGCGTGCTGCTCGAAAGATTGAAGAATGCAAAGGTATTTCTTCCGTCAATTTTTTTCGCTCATTTCAAATGTAAACACAATGAGTTGTAGAGATGTGTCCTGCTGGCCATGTGTCCGAAACTGGCTTGGTGCCATGCTATCCTTGTCCTGCTGGATATTATCAGAACCAAATGGGTCAAAAATACTGCCTCAAGTGTCCGTACAGCGGAAAAACAGCATCGGCCGGTACCAGTTCCGCAAACGCTTGCGAGTATTCTTTAGAAGACGCTGATCAAGTGAGCTATTTCTGCAATAAGACATTTCTGTGACCTCTAACACTTAGACATATTTACTTACTGCTATATTTTATGTAAGTAATGGTCTGTTCTATGACTCAGGCGGAATTTCAGCAGTTGGAACCTTTGGAAATCAATGAATGTTTTTCATTACCGTGCCAGCATGGTGGGCAATGTCGTTTGTTGAAGTTTGGTTATGTGTGTGACTGTCGCCCAGGTTTCACAGGCAATAATTGGCATACAAAATATGATCAGAATTACATAGAATTGGATAGTAATATGATTTGTAATTAGGTATGCATTGCGAAACGAATATTGATGAATGTAGCTCTGTTCCTTGCCAAAATAATGGCACGTGCCAGGACGCTGTCAATTCTTTTACGTGTCAGTGTGCCTTGGGGTTCACTGGGCTTAATTGTGAAATAAATATCGACGATTGTGCTTCCCAGCCTTGCGAAAATGGAGCGTCATGTACCGATAAAGTACATGGGTACATGTGCGAATGCGCCGCTGGTTACACAGGTAATTACAAAGGTTACAGGTGGTTTCAAAGATAAAATTATTAGCCTGACGCTCTGAAACCACTTTATTAAGAAGATTGCCAAATAATTATTTATTAATTAATTTATTTATGTATTTATTAATTTTAATAATATACAGTATTTCATAATCACTTACTGACATTGTATTGCCATAGCTTCCTCAAGTAAATGTGTACTACTAAAATAACACTAAATTAAATAGCATATGATTTCTAGGGTCTTTGTGTGAAGTGGATATTGACGAGTGCCTTTTGGCTAATCCTTGCAAAAATGGCGCGAATTGCATCGACTTGGTTGCGAATGTCACGTGCGCATGCGCTGTTGGTTGGACAAGTGCCCATTGTGACGAAAACATCGATGATTGTGTAAACGAGCCTTGTCAAAATGGCGCCGTTTGTGAAGATCTCATCCAGGCTTACAAGTATTTTTAACAAATATTTTTGCTCAGAAAAGTTGAAACTTATCTAAAAGTTTCGAGATTTTAGGTGTGTATGCACTGCAGGTTATAGCGGACTTAATTGCGAAACGGACATCAACGAGTGTGATTCCTCTCCCTGTCAAGAGGGAGCCACTTGTCTCGATCTGTTGGACGCATTTCAGTGTCTTTGCCCTCCGGCTATTACGGGCGTTTCTTGCGATACAAGTACATTTAACAAACAAAAACTTTTACGGTTATGGATTTAAGCACCTTTTTTCTTATTATTACTCTTTTGTACTTTTTTCTATTTAAATGTAGAGATTGACCAGAATTTCGTTCTTAGTTTTGCTAGTTCAGGTACCTTGGATTACGTAGCGCTAGCTGGGTTACGTCGAGATCTAACCCAAGTAAACAAAACTTTAAAAAATCTACAAATATTTGTTTTCAGTCGCTAAACAACAGTTTTTCTATTCTTGTTTTTTTGGATTGGTTCAAGATGAGTATCTGTTTATGGATGAAAACGTACGATAAATTCAACTATGGCACACCCTTCTCTTATGCCACCGAAGAGGAGGATAACGTCCTAACCATTACAGATTATAGCGGGTAATCCTTTTTACAAATTTACTTTTACATTTTTCGAGGAGAAACATTATAATTTTAAATTATGGGTTACTACTGTAAATGAAAATGTACTTGTAACTTTTTAGATTCGTATTTTACGTCAATGGAGAGAAAGTAATTACAGACGTGACTGCTAACGACGGCGTTTGGCATTATTTCTGCGTCACCTGGGAGAGTGAAGAAGGAAGATGGACCATGTATTTGGATGCGGAGCTTAGAGATACTGGGAAAGGTTTAGCAAATGGAACCAGCATATCCAGTAATAATTTCACTATAGACGTATTCTATTAGATACATTCAACTTTGATTACGATTTTCTTTAGGGAATGGTACGGTTGTACTAGGTCAGGAGCAAGATGCCAACGGTGGAGGGTTCAATGCCGCGGAGTCCTTCGTCGGAGTCTTGTATCGGGTGGATGTTTGGGATCGTGTCCTGACGGAAGAAAGTATTGCCCAAGCGATGGGATCCTGCGACCCAAAAATTGGCAGCGTGATAGCCTGGGGCGATTTCAAGAATGGTCTCCATGGAAGGGTTAAAGTAAACTGGAATCAATTTTCCTTAAAATTTCGTTCATCTTTATTTTTTATAACTCTTATAATTTTTTAATCTTAACGATTTTACCAGGTAGAAGAGTCGAATTTCTGCCAAGGTTGTCCAGTACCAAATGTCCCTATTTATGGCCACGTGACGGTTAGAGGTAGTAGTCTAATTAACAGCGTTGCTGTGTACAAGTGCGAAGACGGGTACCGGTTGTCGCCTGAGAGCAACCGTACCTGTGCAGTACATGGGGGTTGGACGGGAGAGGAGCCTAATTGTCAACGTACGTTTATTTTTCTTCCCCCTTTTATGCCTTCCAGGATTTATAATTTTACTCAATTTTCACTTTAAGGCATAAGCTGTGGGTACCCTGGGTACCTCGTGGACGGACAGGTACAAGGCAGTTCCTACTTATTTGGAGACCGCGTACATTACGTGTGCAACAATGGATTTTCCCTAGTTGGTGACGTCACGCGTCATTGCAAAGAAAACGGTCAATGGAGTAGCTCCGCCCCTTCCTGTAAACCGATCATTTGTAGTGCGCCTTTGACAGTCGAAAATGGCCTCGTATTTGGGCCACAATCTACGTACAGGTACGTTGAATAGCAATAGTTTCCCCCGTCATTTATTATTGTTAATCAGGTTGGGAGACAGTATGACAATAGTTTGCGACGAAGGTTACAAGCTAGATGGCGTCGCTACGTTGAAATGCCTCGAAGACGGATCCTGGGAAGATGTCCTGCCTGTCTGTCAACCGGTGTCGTGTAGCCAACCTCCCAAGTACCACAAATTTTCCGGTAATTAATATTTTCTGAGTCAAAAATTTTCTTTCAGAGTAAAAGATGGGCGTTTGGAGACAGAGTTAGATAGTATTGAGGTGGGTACGGTGATCCAGTACATGTGTGACGTAGGATTCCAGCTGGATGCGCCAAGTACATTGCGGTGTTCTCACGAGGGTACGTGGATTGGCTCCGGCCCTGAGTGTCTGCCGGTAATGTGTGGCGATCCGGTAGCCGTGCGGCATGCGACGTACATTCTAAGCGACCTTTCACGGTACTACGGCTCGAAATTGAAGTACAGATGTGAACCTGGATACGATTTGTACGGCCCGGCCGAGTTGATGTGCGATGGTGACGCTGTTTGGCAACCTTACGCTGTACCGGCATGCATGCCAGTAGATTGTGGTGCACCGCTGACTGTTCCTAACGGGCAGGTAATTGTGGACGATCAGACGTACGGTAGCATTGCGTACGTGGAATGCTTCGCTGGATTTACACTCAAAGGCGCACAAGAGCGTGTTTGTACTGCTTCCGGTGAATGGAGTGGCCAATCGACGGCTTGTGTGGAATTGTACTGCACCTCCGGTACTCTCGAACATGGAATTGTACTCAACAATGAACCCGTCGTACCCGGAGAAGTACTAGCTTATCAGTGTGACCAAGGGTATGAATTACAAGGCCCAGCAACACGGTTGTGCCTAGAGAATGGATCAGCTAATGATACTGAACCCCGTTGTCGACCCACTCCCTGCGATGTACCCACTTACGTACCGAACGGTACGTACGTACGTACCCTGGAGAATAAAAACGAGTTAGAGTTGGGTTATTTTACGGGTGACGTAATTGAATATAATTGCGCTGAAGGGTACGTGCTCAAAGGTACATCTCAACGTACTTGTACTGCGAACACATACCCAGGTACGGGGAGTGTATGGGTACCTAAAGAAGAACCTAGTTGCGAACCAGTCTTCTGCCCGCCGCTGGATAACATCGACTATGGGAGTGTTTTGGTACATGGGTTTGCCACGTACCAAGAAGCCGAGTACGAATGTCGTACTGGTTTCACGCTCGAAGGTGAGTCACATCGTTTGTGCTTGCCTAACGGTACCTGGAGTGAAGAAGCGCCGGTTTGTGTTGAAGTGCAATGCCCTGAGCTGGAATCTCCCACCAATGGAAACGTCGTGTATACCTCCTTGACGTACAATTCCAGAGCGCTGTACGAATGCAATGAAGGTTACGTTTTGGAGGGTAAAATTACTCAACGACTCTGTCGCGACAATGGACAATGGGGCGGACTGGAACCGCGTTGCGTGCCGAGGACGTGTACCGTACCTGAAATAATCGAACACGGGTACATTGGGTTCGAAGGTAACTTGCTCGTTGGTTCTTCCATTTTCTATGACTGCGAAGAAGGGTACGAATTAGTTGGAGTTGTGGAGCGCGTTTGCTTGGGCGACGGTACGTGGACCGAAGAAGAACCCGTTTGCCACCTCGTCTACTGTCCGGATGTACCTGAGATATTCCCTAACGGAGTTGTGTTAGGCAATTCTTCTTCATACGGATCGATGCTGACTTTTCAGTGCGACCCGGGGTACGCTTTACAAGGTGATTCTCAAAGTATTTGTCAAGCGAGCAAAATTTGGGAACCTGTGTTTCCCACATGTATTCGCATTCCCTGTCCCCACCCTGGTGTGGTACAACATGCGTATGTCTCCCAATCCGAACCTTACCTCTTCGGCGACAGTCTGGAGTACTCGTGCTATTTGAATTATCGTTTGGAAGGAGTTAAAATCAAGAATTGCTCCTTTGATGGTATATGGGTACCAGAAGGTTTATCTGAGTGCGTTCCAATAGTTTGCCCCAGCCCAGCAATACCCATGTACAGTCAGGTTACGATAGATCACCCGCATGATGCTGTAGACGGTACCCACTTTGTCCCGGAAACCGTTGTAAACATACGTTGTGACTCAGGGTACGTCCTTCATCCAGAAAGTACCAACCAAATCACTTGTACCAGTGCGGGTTACTGGAATGAGCAGTTCCCGATTTGCCGGCCAGTCCGGTGTCCGGTGTTGTCTAAGATTCCATTCGGCCAGTATATGGGCAACGAGCTTGCATACGATACATATTCGGGCTCTGTTAGTTTTACTTGCGATACTGGATATCGCTTGGAAGGGTCGGAAATATTGCAATGTACGCAAAATGGCAGTTGGAGCGATATACCGCCTGTTTGCATTCAGTTGGAATGCCTGGTACCTCTACAGTTAAGTAGACACTTGGTTCTTATAAACGAACAGTCCCAGTACACGGTAGGGCATACGCTGACTTTAGGATGCCTCCCTGGATTTACACTCGTGGGAGATTCCGTACTGAAATGTATGTCATCCAACTGGTCGTCTGACTTCCCAACTTGCGTTGAACTAGCTTGCTCGTCCCCTCCTCCGCTGAAACACGGGAAAGTAAACTCGCATAACAATACAGCGGTAGAGGTTACCTGTGATCCTGGGTACTACCTACAAGGTATATCGACGTGGTATTGCCTATCGGGTTCATGGGAAACGGGTTCTACTAGCTGCGAATCCATAAAATGTACCCAACCACCACATATTGACCATGGCAGAGTGCAAAACTCAAGTACCGCAATTTTTTCCTTCGAATCCGTTGCTGAGTACGTGTGCAATACTGGCTACGAACCCAAATTGAAACCTACAAGTACGTTAATCTGCGGTCAAGACGGGAAGTGGCATGGACGTACCCCGGAATGTTACCCTGTTACCTGTCCAGCCCCATCCAAGAGCGATGTAGCAAACGGGCAGTACCTTATACGCTCTCGAAGCAGTGAACTGTACACCGGCGACCAGTCGTACCTCAACCAAGTACCCGATATGTTCTTTTACACACAAGCTTTTCAGTTCGGCGACACTATTGAGTTTGAATGCAACCTCGGGTACCGACTGGTGGGTACGTCCAAGCTGGAATGCACGGCTACTGCTACGTGGTCCTCTGTGCTTCCTGTTTGTGAACTGGTTGTTTGTTCAAAACCTCCTAATATCACCGACGGCATGTATGCCATTACTGGCCTGAAATATAAGGACGTTGTCACGTACGTGTGCCGCCCCGGGTTCAAAATTGTGGGTGCCACTAAAAGATCTTGTACCGAAGCCGGTACTTGGAGCAATGAAACACCATTCTGCGATCCGGTTCTTTGCCCCGTACCGGAAGTACCTTCCTATGCTATTTGGCAGCTCGACGGTCTCAGCGTAGGTGATACGGTACGTTTCGACTGCCAGCCAGGGTACGTAGTAGTGGGCAAAGCTACCTTGACATGTTTAGATACTCGGAGCTGGAGCTATCCGGTACCCACTTGTGTGAGAGTCTTCTGTCCTTTCCCTCAGCCGGTAGAAAATGGTGACGTCACCATACGAAAATGGACCAATGACCCGGAGTTAGCCGAATCGGATACAGTGGGTATTGACAATTCCATTCCCTTCAGGTCAGTCGCCAGCTTTACTTGTAATGAAAAGTACCAGCGGATCGGTCCTCCGCAAATCGTCTGCCAAAACACCGGGACATGGAGCGGCACGGTACCTACTTGTCGACTCAAATATTGCTCGCTCCCGGTACTCGACCGGAATATCTCTAGTCTTTCCCACACGAATTTGGTCGAAGCGGGTCAGGTTCTTAACCTAACTTGCCAAGACGGTTACACTTTGGTGGGACCATCACGACTAACCTGTCTGACCGGCGGCGAATGGAATGCGGCGGTATTGCCCTTTTGTCAAAAGGTTGTTTGCCCAAACATTCCCGTACTCTTCCACTCTCGTTACTACTACGTTATTGGAGAAGCCCAGGACCATGTACCGGGTACCAGCATTACGTACTATTGCGAACAGGGTTATACCTTACATGGCAATCCGGGTTTGACGTGCGGGAAGGATGGACATTGGCTTGGTTATCTGCCAGTATGCGTCCAGGTAATTCGCAGTTCTCTTTTAAATATTAAGCAATAGATGTAAAGTAAGCATAAATAAAAGCAATATTAATATAGGGTACCAATGATAACTTAACTGTTTTAGTTAAAAATTAATAAAAAAAAATAATAGTAATATAATAATAATAAATAGTAATATAATAATAATAAATAGTAATATTATTTGATAATATGTCTTTTAATCTTGTTAGGATAAATGCACTGAACCACCTTTGGTGTCATATTCGATCCCCTATAAAAATGAAATTTGGCCAGTTGGATCCCAACATCGCTATAGCTGCCTCCCAGGCTACTACTTAACTCGCAGTAATTTTCTGGAATGTACAGCCGAGATGGAATGGACGGGGGGGATCCCCAAATGTCTGCCAGTTAACTGCCCTCAGCCAAGGGTAAATAAAATTCCACGATTCTTTTCCTCTTCGCTAAAAATAAAATTGATAATTATTCTGTATGTTAGGCTCCTTTGAACGGAATACTGACAGCAGTCAACAGTACGTTCATGGGCTTGGCCAGGTACGCCTGCCAAACCGGGTACAAGCTCCTCGGCCAAGCCAACCGTCTTTGCCAAGCTACTGGAACCTGGTCTGGCAACTCTCCGCAGTGCCAACGTAATTTTCCTATTACAGTATTATTATTGCAAACGTTTTTGTGTAAGAAGAAAAACAAAGCGCTTGAGTAAACTCGAGAAATTTAGGGGTTTGGTGTCCTGAGCTGTTACCTCCAGCCCACGGTTTTGTTATGGGCGTGGCTCGCCAGTACGGTGACAAGGTTGGTTTTCTCTGCGAGGCGGGTTACAGTGTCCAAGGCTCAGAATTCGCTATCTGTAACGCGTCAGGTCAATGGACTCCTTCACCGCCTATTTGTAAACGTAAGCTAGCTCCAGTTTTGAGTTTTATTCAGCTAACGTTGCGAGTTTTACCTGCACATCACAAGAAAATAATGCTTTTTGACTCTTTAGCCGCATTATGCCAAGAACCGCCCACCGTTCACCACGGAATGGTCCCAGGAGTGGAGCTAAGGACTATGGGGATGTGGTTAAAACTCGAGTGCGAGACGGGATATGTGCAACAAGGAAATCTCAGCGTTCAGTGTCTTTCGAATCAGCAGTGGTCCGCGCCCCTTGGGAAATGCGAACGTAAATTAAAAGATCTAGATTTATCGTGATCAATTAATCTTTTTGTTTACTTAGGAGTGTGGTGTGGCCGCCCTCGAGTACCTCCCGGAATCGTTTTACTTGGCTTTTCGTATTCTTTCAGTGACCGCTTAGTGGTTGCTTGTCCGCCAGGTATGTTTCTAGCATTTTTAAAAAAAATTATGATTCTGCCAGGAAATTATAAATAAATAGAAAAAAACAGTTAATAAGGAAAGAATTGTCTGGAATAGGCCAAAAGTCGGTGGGACATCCCGTAATCAAGTGCCAAAGCAATGGGCAATGGTCGGGACCCATCATGTGTGAAGGATCTCGAAATTGCCAGTGTCGAAACGGAGGGGCGTGTCTTCCTACTGGAGCATGCGCATGTCCTCCTGGTTACAGCGGAGACAGATGTCAAAATGGTATATTACAAAACAAACGAAATGGTTCAAAGTAGTTTATGAGGAAAGAGTACGTCTTTTGCCTCGTATGATTAGATGTTGTAGTTCAAGCATGAATTTTGGGCATGCATTTTTGCATGTGAACGTAATTGAAAACTTTGGATGTTTTCCTTTTTTTTTTTGGGTAGCTCATTGCATTTTGCCTTGTCTAAACGGGGGCTCCTGTACCGCCCCTTACCGTTGCTCCTGCAGAGTTGGTTACAAAGGTCTTCGGTGTGAAAAACGTAACTAATTTACCTAATAATTGCATGAGGCGTTTCCGTCAAAATCATTGTTTACTCTTGTTTCTAGCCACGTGTGAACCATCGTGTGCCAATGGAGGTCGCTGCGTAGCGCCGAATACGTGCCATTGCCCATCAGGCTATGCCAATCCGCAGTGCCTTCATAAAAAGTAAAACTAAACTGTAATACATATGAACGAAATGTATAACTTAATTTGGTTTATTTCTTAGGTTGAGTAGTTCTTGGCATAGAAATTAAAATTTATATGAACTTGTATGTTGTATTCACCACAGTTATTCTCTGTTATGTGTAAATTACAATTGGAAACCCACGAACCAACAATACAAATTAATATTTCATCAAAACGTTGCAAATTGTTACCTAAGTCATTAATTTTTTAGGTAATAAACGTTCAGTGTAAAACTCCAATATTTTTGCCCTGGCAGCTTTTTGATTCGACTAAAAAAAAAAATTAAATAAAATGATAGAAGAAATTGAAGAAAGATTTGAATCTCCCGCTCTTAACATTTTATTGGAAAGTACTATATCGTATCAATTTATATGGTCGATATTTTCTCTTCCCGATTCCCTGTGGTTGGAACCACGTGTTTTTGTTGTGGTCAGTCTTATAGCTCGAATTTCTCATTAATTTAGCAAAATGCCGTTCGAAAAACCACAAGAAGTGCATCGTTCAGGTCTTTTCAAGCAGCAAAACAAAGGACATAAGCACGGGCGTCATCGAAGCAAGAATGAATTAGATAAAGTCACCAAGGGTATGCTGTGACTTTTCACTCTTTTCCACTTAAACAAACAGTGTGCTTAAAATGTATTCATTTATTCGGTTTAAAGGTCGCGTAGAAGTGAAACTAGCTACCAAGAGAGCCAGGAAAGAAAGAAGTCGCCTTTCCCGGAAGCAGCAAGCAACCCAGATCCGGAAGAACAAGCGAGATGAGATTGTGGCCAAGAAAAGGGCCTTGGGAAGCCAAGAAAGTCCTCCGTTTTTAGTCGCAGTAGTGCCTTTAGGCTCAGCGGCTAATCCTCTTAAATTGCTTAAGCTAATCAAGAACTGTGACCAAGATGCAGTCATTAAAAGCAGCCCTAAGGGGATTCTTCATGTTAGGTAACTAAAATCTCTGTTTGTAAAGCATTTTTAGCAATTTCAACTATTAATTTGAACTTGTCACACTATTCATATGGGTCTGAATAGTCTCCCTAGGTTTCGTCAAAGATTTAGTTTGATTGTCCCACCTCCTGGCGACATTTACGCCACATTAGACGCCACCAAAGTGGCTGATACGGTGCTATTTCTGATAGCTCCTGATCCTGATGGTGTTCAGTCCATCGCCGAAGGCTCATTGGCACCAACAGTTTCGTCTTTACGCGAAGGAATTCTTGGGTTCGATGTCGAAGGTGGAGTTTTGTTAACCACAATCATGGCTCAAGGTTTGCCTTCTCCTATTTTCGCTCTCACGGATTTGGATCGAGTTCCCCAGAAAGTATGCATTGCTTTGGGTTTTTATTCAAAGTCAAATCTGATATTTAATCTTTTTTGGTCTTATTCTGCAGAGACGTGGTGATATGAAGAAGACAATCCAAAAGCAGCTTGAGAAAGTGTACCCTTTAGATAAACTGGAAGTCTTGGATAATGAAGCTGATGCGTTAAGATTATTGCATCAAATTGGAAGTCAGAAGCAACGTCCTGTCTTCCAGCGCGATCAGAGACCGCATTTGTTGGCTGAAAAGTACACTTTCAACCCTTATGAACATGAAGTAACTTAATTTTCTTGTTATTGATATCACGGTCATTTAAGACTTTCTTTCACCTTTAGAAATCTATGGGTACATTGGCAGTCGAAGGATACGTCCGAGGACAACCTCTTTCTGTCAACAGTTTAGTCCATGTCCCAGGTTGGGGCGATTTCCAGCTCTCGGCAATCCAAGGACCCCAAGATCCTTACCCTTTGATCACCTCCCAACGTAAACGCAAAGATGAAACAGAAGAATTAGCCGAAACCGTTTTAGACTTAGCAGATCTAGAAAAACAAGTAAAATCTGACTTATTTAAGCACAATCTTTCTATAACTGACTTTTATAACACTTTTAACGAAAATCTCCTGTACAGGAGTCTTTGCAAGCGGAAAATGAATTAGATCCCATGGAAGGAGAGCAAACATGGCCCACTGCCGAGGAAATGAAAGAGGAAGCCATGCAAGAAAATTCGGGCAAGACTAAACGCGTCCCGAAAGGTACTTCAGAATACCAGGCGGCGTGGATCAAAGACATCTTAGAAGCAGGTACGATCTCTGGCACCAATTCTATGTCTATTGTATTGTGTTTTGTTCATTATTCAATATTTTATTGAATCTTTAGGCGGAGAAAGTGATGAAGATTCAGGATCCGACTCCGAAGACAACGACATGGCTCCCGAAGAAGGTGACAGCGACGACGAGGACATCGTTTCCGTCGACGAGGGAGAAAACTCTGCCGAAGAAGACATGGAATCGATTGC
The DNA here is from genome assembly GCA_023053545.1 of Lepidurus packardi. Taxonomy (NCBI): domain Eukaryota; kingdom Metazoa; phylum Arthropoda; class Branchiopoda; order Notostraca; family Triopsidae; genus Lepidurus; species Lepidurus packardi. The sequence goes on along the minus strand of JAKZAN010000001.1, from coordinate 2,326,471 downwards.
TGTAACTGAATCTGGCGAACCCGAACGTTACGACAAAAAAGTGAGCTTCAATATCGAGGACGAAGAGGAAGATTTGCACAAGATCAAACAAGCTCGCGAAGACGCTCAATGGCCGGATGAGATAGACACGCCCAAGGATGTCCCAGCCCGGACACGCTTTCAGAAGTACCGTGGCCTCCAATCCTTCCGTACTTCCGCCTGGGACCCCAAAGAAAACCTTCCTTCGGATTACGCGCGGATTTTCCAGTTCGAAAACTTTAATCGTACACGAAAACGCGTTTTGCAGACGGAGAGGGAAGGTGTAGAGCCAGGAACGTATGTACGTTTGCTCATCAAGGATGTACCGGCATATTTGGTGGTAGGCCACGCCTCCGATTTGCCTTAACCGTCGTGGGCGTGTTGCCCCATGAGCAAAAAATGTCAGTCGTCAATTTGCTCCTGAAACGACCTTTGGCGACACTGTGTGGGGAGCAACTTCCTCTGCAGAGCAAAGATAAGCTCATTTTACATTGCGGATACCGGCGGTTTATTGCTGCTCCAATTTACAGTCAACATACTTCTGGAAATAAGCACAAAGTAAATCCATTCCTATTATTTCTATAAATTTTGTATAACCTGACAATCAACTAGAGATTTTTGTGAATTCTTTCTTCTGCGAAGTACGAGCGATTTTTTAGGCCGGAAAGCACGGTGGTGGCGACCATTTATGCACCTATCATATACCCGCCGGCGTCAGTACTGGCATTCCAGGAAAGACACGGTACGCAGCAATTGGTGGCGACAGGATCCGTTTTACAAGTGAATCCGGATCGGATTATCACGAAACGAATCGTTTTGAGCGGACATTCATTTAAAGTACATAAGAAGTCGGCAGTGGTGCGGTTTATGTTCTTCAACCGCGAAGATATCGACTGGTTCAAGCCAGTAGAGCTGCGGACGAAATATGGTCGGCGTGGACATATCCGCGAACCTTTGGGTATTTTTTAGCATAATAATTCCGTCGGTGTCTAATATCCTACTCTTTCCCTCAACAGGAACTCATGGGCATATGAAGTGCGTTTTTGATGGACAGATCAAGTCACAAGATACCGTTCTTATGAATCTATATAAACGCGTGTTCCCTAAATGGGTTTATGAAACTCGCGTTCCAGCCCCGCCTCCTCTTTACCAATGCGAGTCCAACGTGACCGACGACGATATCATGGCATAGTTGCGTATCTTGTATGGTTAACCGCCAATATATTATACACACAAATCAAGTGCAATTGTTGTTTTCCCGAAAGAAACTGAATTAATGCTGGCCAAACAAGGAGGAGCTCATGGCACCAAAAAATGCTGCAGCACTAGATCGTGCACTGGAAGGTGAGGCATCACGTTTCCTGGCCTTCTTTGCCTTAAGAGTCAAACATTAATCAAATATTTCTTCGAAGTAAGTCGTTTTCAAAAGTCGTTTTCAGAAGTCGTTTTCAAAACAATGAAATTGAACTTACGTGGAGTTTCTTGGGTGATTCAATCCCTAATTTGCTTACAGACAGGTCGTTGAATGGCCCTGCAATTTTAAAAGGCGTTGCTAGGGGCAAAGACAGGAATTTGGGCGGGATCGGTGTTCCAAAAGAGAGCAACATGGCGGGTTCCGTGTGCACCGAATTAATTTTACTACTTTGGATCATCGCATGTCTATCTGGCGTGATTATCGGTCCGAACAAGAACTAAATAACGACTCAAGACTAACACTTTCCTCGGGAAATGGAGGAAATAATCAATTACTTGACATTTCTGGAGGCTGCGTTTGACATTAGCCTGGATATGTGGTGAAATCACAGTCAAATCGAAGGGATCCACTCGTCCTTCCAAAGATTCACACAACCTTTTCATTTTCTCCTGCAAAACCTATCCGAGTCTGAATTAAGGAACTTCTTTTAGAACAGAAAGAAGTACAAAAATACTTTATTGTGGCCAGGCATAAAATACGCTGCCAAAAATTTGATATCGAATAGAAATTGCAAGGCGATTGTTTGCGGTAACTGCGCAGAAGTGTTCAATTCGCTGAAGCATGCAAAGCTCATTTGAGCAACGTTTTCCATCAAATTGCGCAAAACTTTTCTAAAGACAAAAGTTATTTTGTTTGTATTACTAACAATTAGTTATTTATTTTTTATTCAACGTCTAATTACTTGGGTAATGTGTGGGGACCAATAATGACTACTTTCTCGGTCAAGTAAGCCAAGGCAGTTTCCAAAGCGTAATTTAAATGCACAGGAACGCGAATCACTGATTGGTTGTGTCCTTCTTGAACAATTACATCTTCCCATGCCTTTAAAATAGACGATAATTAGACGATAAGACGATAATCAAATAGACGATAATTAGACAATAGACGATAATCTAATTAACAATGACATGATTAGCAATTACTGGTAATAATCGTAAAGTATCGAAAGAAGAATGCCATGTTAACTGCTCGCTTAGTAAGTGGCTTGATTGGGCAATTTGGAAATTTAGATACGTTTCAAACGCCTCACAGGCGAATTCCCGAAAAATTCTCACGAGATGAACCCAAGATTCGCTGTTTTCGACCTAAAGATGGGAACTGAGTTACAATGGGAACCAGAACTAGGCAAAAAAACACGAAATAAAAAAACAAGAAACAAGGATTACCTTGGCGATTTCTTTCATTTGAGGCATTAGTTCAATTAACCCTAACCCCAAGCGTCCTAGAAGCAACGTATGCGTTATTTCGCTGTTTATTGTCCTTTCCAGCAACTTCGGAAGCATTCTAAAGAAGAAGAAAACGTAAAAAACGTTTTCCTTAGGACAATTCATTTACTTTTCCATTTCTGTGACGACTGTTGCCTGCAAATGGTTGGCAATAGCTGGCCAATCCGCGAAGCGATCGAAAACCGGTCGATTCAAAAATACTTCCTCTTCTTGGCCCGTTCTAGACGCAGGTTTATAGAAATTCAGATCTTCCAACAAAGCCTGGAGTTTTTGTTCCAGCTGGGTACACAATTGAACCACTGTTGGGGTCAAACCTCTGCATTTCAGGGATAAACCTGCGAAAAGGAAAGGAAAAAGAGACAAAAGTCAGAACTAATCTTATCGGTTTGTCAAAAACGAGTTTCAACCACCTCCATTCTGAATTGGAACCTTCAAAACCGAAAAAGGCCAGTCGTTTCCGGTCTCCACCCACAACCAATTCCGCACATCGACCTCTGACGTCCTATAAACCAAAATGTATCATGGAAACTGTTAGAAAATAATTCTTTTGGAATCCGAACTATGCAGAGCTTTTTACCCTTTCTTCCTATCATCTTCGACGGCCTGTAGAACGCCTTCTTGAAATTGTGTAAGAAAACACACAATCTTTTCGTCTAGCAAGGCTTCAATTCGCTTTTGAACCAAGGGTTGCAGATTATCTTGCCATAAGGAAAGACTGTGTCCCGTTAACCGTGTACAGATCTCGTCCCACTGTACTGACGTGCAGTTTGACTGAAAAAGAGCATGTTAAATGAAGATCGAAAACATGGTTAAAATTACTTGGCTTAAACACTGAAAGAGTTGTTCGCGTAAGTCTGCGACTTGAGAAACGCATGGTATTCTGGCAACCAAAGGCGTGGCATGAGCCAGCCAAATTTTGCGCATGTTTTGCGACCAAGAGACACACTTGGAGCGTAGTTCGCTCACTGGTAACGGATCCAACGGACGACTCAGACTTGGCCTTTTTCAAAAACAAGAATGAATCCGCAAAAATTGAAGGATAAGTTAGAACACTAAAAGAATGTAGGAGTAAAATTACCGAAATTCGCTAACGTTGCTTGTCACGTTCTTCAAAGGCAGAAAACCGTCCGAAGTATTGACAAATGGAGTTGTGCTACTACATACAGCTTTTACAGTCGTAGAAATTAAGCCCTGAGTCAAGTTTGAGTTCGTAAAGCCCTCTAAAAAATGCCGGACATAAAAACTCTGCACTGAAAAGAGCACGTAACTATGATATTTCATAATTAGTACCAGCAAAAAGGGCATGGATGAGGACCCACGAAGTTTTCGCGCAGTCTAATGCGGTAATCAAGAGATCAGAAGCATCTGCTCTCGCAAGAATGCGTTCAAAAGCTTCTTCACGCTCACTAAGAAACAGTTGAAGTAACGCTGACATGCTGTGAGGCTTCAATAAGGCAATTGCTGTCATTCCTTCTGCCGCTGCCTGGAAAATGAGAATTTTAGGCGCTTAGATGGAAGTTTTGATGCGTTTGTATAAAAACCTGGGTTGAAATAACCGGTTCTTGAAGAGAAGAAGATACTTCGTTTAGAATAACTTCTCGGAAGTGTTTTATTGCTCCCCATTGCTTGGAAATTACCGGAAAACAAGATATAGCTTGCAAATTACTCGGGTCCATCGTCAAGCCTAAGACGAAGGCAAATTTTTATTACTTCTCGTCATCACAAGTGGCGAATCCACGTTTTCTGTACTTGAATGCACATGGACTGCTAGCTGATATAACTGCGCAGCTTTTAGGAAGGAGCTTTCTTCGATAGAGGTCCATATTAGTTCAGGAATGTCCAAGAGGAGCTTTATTTGGGTTGCTATGGCATAAAGGGGATAGCCGGGTGATTTCCTACGTAAAGATGCAAGTACTAAGGATTAAGGTGTAAAATAAACATTGTCTTACATCTTATACGAATTTGTTGTGAAGCCTATTAGCTGTCGATGCTTCAAAGAGTTGAGCAAAGAACTAATTTCTGAAAGATGCGATAACACATTTCGGCTGCTGGATTTCATATCCCTGATGGTATCAGCCGCCTCAATTAAATCCCTGTAACGCTCCCTACAAGGACAAAAAAATTAATAAGACACACTTATAAAAAACCGGAAATTGATACAATTGATTTTAAAAGATCTTATTTTACCCAACAGTGACTCGCAGCTCCTCTCGTTTCCTGTCTACTTCTGCTTTTAATTTCTTATTAACAATCTGGACCCCATCAATAGTATTCTGCTCAAAGAGCTTGTTCACGTCGAGTTCTAACAAATTCGCACCCATTTTTCCTCACTTTCAATGGTTTGTTTTCCCCATGTTTAGGTCTCTGAACAACGTCCACGTCTCTAGCTGTGATGTCATAGAACAGACGACACACATAAACAGTCCCTCCATTGAAAGCGCTTGAAAATTATTTCAGAACGTTTCTTAAAACCCGAAATATAACTATAAGATGTAAATATTCACTTCAAACAATCTAGACTTAATCTTTTTGAGAAAAAGTAAATAAAAAAATAAAATTTGTTAAAACAACGCTAAGTACGCGCGTGGAGCAGCACAGTACCCACAGTCGTGTGTATAGTGGATGGCGAGACTTGGCGTCTTCATATTTCTGCCTTAAAATTGGTGTTCCTTGAAGCTTTCAGGTAATTCAAAGCATGCTAGGTTTTCTACCCATAGGCTGCTGTGATTTATGTGCAAATATGGCTCCGCAAACTCCCCAAATTCGCCCCAGTCACCAAATCGACAACAATGAAATTTTCCTCAGTGGAAAGTTATAGCCCAGGTCCGCCATGGCGGTAGGTGCCGTTGCCTTCGGCGACGACTTAATTCTTATTTTTGGCGCCTTCCGTCTTCGCAAAAAACACCTGAAAGTAACTCTTAATTAACTTAAATCTAGTTGATCAAAGCCTACGTTTAACGTTCGTGAGAAGAAGACATGAAACTCGTCCCATAATTCTAATGCTTTTAAAAAATAGTTTTATTTTTCCTAGAAGAATGAATATTGATATTAATTTCCTACGCTTTAGTTTTAAGGTGACCTCCTTTGTAGTGTTTCGATCGAGTACTACACTTAATTAAGCAGTTGGAAAAGGATTTTCGAGGAGAATGTGCGAAATGAAGTATTTATCATTTAATTTCATTATATTAAGCTTCAATACGAGTTTTGTTTGAAGGATAGAGTTCTCATTCTGCATCTCAAGGTCGAGGATTGTAAGGATAGAATCTTCTAGCGAAAATCGACTGGTTTTGAGCAGAAATGCAAAATTGAAGTTTTGGTGAAGGAAATGAGTGTCAGAACAGGCTTGTCACTGTCCTGTCTGGGTACAAGCGACATTTCTGTACCGTTTCCTTGGGAAAAGATAGCATCTTGTCGCCTCTCATCTGGCCTTGTCGCAGAGTCTTGTAGCTTCTCAAAAGGGCGCTTTGGACGAAGCTATTTATATAAGATTTTCTCAGACAAGTCTCTCAAGTCTATTCTTTTCTCAGCCAAGCCTTACAAGGTTAATCCTCTTATAGGCTACAAGGTATTGAAGAGATGTTCTACTCTAATCGATATTCTAACTCGGTCATCTTTAAAAACATTTTTTTGTGAATCTCGAATAGTTTTAGTATTTACAATATGCGAAGCTGTTCGCGTTTGTAGTTTGAGCTGAAAGCTGGATGTCAGACGCAAGAACTTGTGCCAGACAGGAGGAATTCCAATAAGAATGATTTATCAAAAAACTAACTTGTCGAGGTTCACCCATAGGTTCAAAGCTACTTTTCCCGATTATTGAGGTAAAGCTTTAAAGTAATTCAACATAATGGATCATTTATTAAACTTACTAAAGCACACTACAGTTGAAAGTTAATGAAGCACTAGTTAAAGAAAGATACGTGTTGAAAGCTGTACGATTATTTAAATTTAATAGAGCAGGGAAGTTCTATTTAATTTGCTATATTTTTTTTATAATTTGATACTGATATAGATCAAATCAGTGTATTATGGCGCTCGTGTGGATGGAAGAATGGATGCCAACGCTTTGATTTATGCGAATATATACGCTTTATCTTTTTTTTTTTTGATTTTCCCGTCATTCATTTGAAATGTCCCCAAATTTTCGGGTTTGGGAAGGAAGAATATCTGATTGTTGCTGAAGCAGTTTAAAGATCTCTTCGCTGCCTTTACATGGCACGGGATAGACGCAACAGCTGGAACAAGTCCCACGCTGGGAGACGTCATTAAACCCCCCTCCAGTCCCTGGTTTTGAGTTTTCTGTGCATCAGCCAAAGGTAAAGCTGAAGACTTGGGAGAGTTTTAGTTTATGGGATGTTTTGGGAGAGATGAGGAGCAGAGGGAGAGAGTTTGGAGTTTTAAGAGGACATGACAAACTTCGAACCACCAAATGAGTGGAAACTGGAGCAATTAGAACGCACGAAAGGTGTGTAACTAACGCTCGTTTACATATTTTATTACACTAAAGAAGAAGAAGCGGGAGTGAGGGTTTCCAAAATTTCATATAACGAAAAAAAGGGGGGGAGGGGCACTTTATTAGGAATCTCATTTCTATTGACTGGACAGGGGAAAAAAGCACAGCTGGGACGATCGTGATCATGGTCATGAAACGTTTTGCATTTGCATGATAACTCCTCCAGCTCCACTTTAAATTTGGGGGGAGGTGGTGGGGATTCACTTTCGTGAACGTCTTTTGATGGCGGTTTAACGACATAACGTCCGAGGTTGTTATTATGGGTAGGAATTTGGTTCTTTTCTTTTTGGGGGGTGGGTGGGTGGTAATGGGATGGTGTAGTTTCTTTTTGGTCACATTGCTTAGTTGCAGGGGAGGGGAAGTGGGATTTCGGCTTTTTTAGTACACTACAAACTAAAAATAAAACAGTTGATGCGGGATGCAATGGTTTTTTACGGGGGAATTTTTGTTTGATTTAGAAAGGGAGATATTAGAAGGGGTGGAGGGGTACTTGCTATGCGTGGAATCAAAGAATTTTCGCACTTGGGGAAACAGACTGACAAAGGAGGCGTGGCCTTTGGGAGGCGGGAAAACGAGAGTTTAGACGATTTACAGTACTTTTGGTCTGGGAAATGTAGCTTTTTGACAGGAGTTGAGATTTATTTTAGTTTTCGATTTTTTAATTTTTGTTTTCGAGATCTTTTTGAGAGTTTCAAGGAAAAGGCACATTGGAGCATTGCAGTGTAATTTAGAAAATTTGATGAAATGTTTGGTCCGTAGTCAGTATGTTGAGAAATAGCTGGATAATAGTCAATAGGCATCTTCAGCTTCTTTGGAAGATGTATATGGGCTATTACACCGTACAAATGTTGGCTATTATCCGTACCTGTTTGGTTGTTCTGAGAGTGTATAGCTATTGTCCCGTATCTTGGAAGAATTTGTGAATCATGGATTTATTGGTGTCAAGTCTTCGATTATTGACAAGGGCTTTCGTACTGATGAACCTAAAAAGCTCGATTAAGTACTTGAATGCCTAGTAGGTTGGAAAGAAGTAATCCAGAGGACGAGGAAAAGTTGCTAAGAAAAGCTCTTTAGGAAATGAAGATTTATTTTTCTTAGGTAGGGGGCATGAGCTAAGCTATCGATGCTGTCTTTTTGTTTTTTAACTTGTTCCATTAGCAATTAATTTATTAATCGGCGCTTTCCAAACTTTAGAAGATTGTTTTCCCTCGTTTTTAATAAGAGATAAGAGCTGAATTATTGAGATTAGTTCCTCTGATGGCGGGGAAACTTTCAAGCAGTACTGATACAAATATATATATATATTTGTATATATATATATATATATATATATATATATATATATATATATATATATATATATATATATATATATATATATATATATATATATATATATATATATATATATATATATATATATATATATATATATATATATATATATATATATATATATATATATATATATATATATATATATATATATATATATATATATATATATATATATATATATATATATATTTTGTTTTCTGTTCTTTTATTGTATTTTTGGGGGGCAGTGAGTTGTCATTGGGAGGCGAGGCGCGTACCGCGTTCGTGCCTGAGCACCGGAAATGCTTTGCATGCTCTCTTTCTCTCACCCCCCCCCCCCCCCCCCCCCCCCTTTGTCGTAATGCTGAGCAACAGTTGCTTTTCCCAGGAAATTTCCAGAATTTTTATTTGGAGAGTAAAGAGGATAAAAAAGTAAGAGTACTGCACCCCTTGGACTCGTTTCACGTGGTAACTGAACCTCCTCATTATAATATAAGCCATACCCACATCAACTGTCCTGTTCTGGAGTTCCAGAGTAGAGTTCAAACTGGAGCTCCTGACATTAAAAAAAAAGAACACGATAGGTTTCGCTTGTTTAAATAAATAAGACAAAATCATATTAAATATTACATCAAAATCTTACAAATAATCTCACCCCTTGTTAAAAAAATTTAGTCAAGTTTTTGGTTTGGTTTTCGCAAAGCTAAAGTCATTTTTGGCAACGTACGAGGGTTATTTTTTAATACGTACAACTTCCCCGTTTTCTTAAGTTTTTGAATGGTTTCAACTTTTGGAAAGCTAAGCTTGCTTATGCCTATTGATCGTTCACATACGTTGTGTTGCGTTAGTGGGGGTGATGGGTGGGTTGCATATAATATCAACGGGGAACACAAGGACAAGGGAGGGATGAGGCGAGTTTTGCAGTAGGTGATGTATTGTCTTCGTTTTTGGGTTTCCTCAGGCTACAGCCAATGTGAGCACAGAGAGAGATGAGAGAGGGAGAGAGACGGCTTCAAGTTAATGAGATGCAGGCAGAAGCTGAAGGAAAGACGAGTAGGAGGGCGGCGGGAGAGGTGTCAAAAGTGGTGGAGTTTTGCATAGAGAAACCGGGACGAGGCGGAAGGAGAGAGAAAGGGAAGGGAGGAACTTTGGATGGATGAATAATCTATATTTAGATTCTGGGACAATAGGTTTTGGGACGTGAGGCTGCATCTTTCCTTTGGATGACACGAACGATTTTCTTCTTGAGAATGGAGAGACGATTTTAAGTAAAATAGTCGCTTAGGAGGAGAACTTCAGTTAGTATTTTTTATTTTATTTTTTGTACTGGCTTTTGTTTCATTTGTTGGCTATGGGAGGTTAAATTTTATTCTTGGTCAGCAGAAATATGTTTTTTAAGGTGGTGGGAGGTCGAGATAGTTTTGCATATGCGAGAGAGAGAACTTGTATTGTGAGGAAAGCTGACGTCCGTTGGAAACTTGGGTGGTGTGGGGTGGGGTGACGAGAGAGACGGAGGCAAAAGTATCGATTATATGCCCACCTCAACCCCCGTCCCCCTCCTGATTCCCTTTTGCTCCGTGGAAAGACCAAAGAACCAAAATCTAAGACCTTTTCAATACAAGTCCGGCTTTTGATAGAGAGATTGGATGACAGCAAACGAGCTTACTGTTTAGAATCCAAGAAGGGGCCAGGATCTATCTTTTTGGGTCCCTTTTGAGGAGGAGTAAAGTGAGTTTAGGGGGCGTGGCTAAGGTTGGAGATATTTTTTTTATTGAAACAAAGTAGAAGTTATAAAAAGTTTTTGGTTTTAAAAAAGAATGTTCCAACATTAATAGAGGAGGTTTGGAAAACTTGAGGGTCGTGCGAATTTTTTTTCAAAATCAATGCGAAAACTAAAGAAAAAATTAAAACCATTTTACCATTAAAATGGTTGGGTTAAATGAATTCCTCTCATTTCTCGCTTTTTGTGACGTCATACTAGTCGCATGTTGTCAAAATTGGATTTCTTCCTCTCGTAACTCCTTTAGCTTTACAAAACTCCTTTTTGGTGTAACAAAAGGTCGACATTTTTGTGTCTAATATGAGATCTCAGCTAGTCTTACAAAAACGGGGCAATTTTAAAACCTTTCAATAGAAAGTAAAGGTTAATTCGAGTTTCGGCGCCCAAAATAGGGGGCCGTTGGGCCCAATTATTTCTCAATTTTTCTAAAGTGCTGTAGTCGTGGCCATAATTCTCGATTGCCGATTTCGTGGCTGGTTTTTCTCCCCAAGTGAAGCTAATTTGAAAGGACAGAGGGATTTAGGAGAGAAATTATTGATTTCTGGGGACTCGTGGGACTCTGCTGGTACCGGGATCTCTAGGAGCTCGTAGTTTCCAGGTTGAGCCAGGTGTGTCGTTCATCTTTGCTTCCCGTTGCTCTCCTACTCACCCATTTTTTCTCGTTTTTTCCTTTCCCTGGACTGGATGTATTTTATATAAATAAAGTTTTTTCTTAACTAGTATTGGCTCTGCAACAGTAGGCTCTTGGGTTGAGCAACGTGGGACACTAAAAGGATATTTTTTTAAAAAAATTGTAAAGGTGGTTACGTAAGGAAATATAGTGCGACGATGATTTTGACAACGAAACCGAACAAAAATGGAGAAAAGTAAGAATAATAAACGAAATGAGGGGAAGCTGGAAGGATTTGCTCATTTGGAAGGATTCGGACGAAACAAGTTTATTTTATTCCCCAGTTGCCATGGTACCTTCAGGTAGTCACGCTGGGTTTCCTTTGGGATTTACTGTGTTCATCTTGCGGTGGGTTGTCGTTTTTTCGGAAAAATGGACAGGTGTATGGGGGAAATAGGCGACTGACAATAAGGGGTGGGGATTAAGGTTTAAGATTAGGGTGATAGGCGCACGCACCCAGGTCTTACGCATGAAAAGCTTCAATTAGAGTAGCCGTGCATGACGAATGATATGGAAGGAGGTCGGTTATGGGGAGGAGAGGGAGGGAGGCTGGTATTTGAAGGAATCTTTGGGGCAGATCGTTAGTTTCCGAGGTATAAAAAGAAGGAAAGAGGACTAAAAAAAAGTGGTCCAGAAGGCTGGAATTGACGTCGAAAGCGTATGGTGGGTTGACATGTTGGAATCGAGTGGAAAATAGGGTTAGATTGATCATGGATCTGTTTTCCGTGGGGAAGAAAATAGGTGGATAAATTGTTTTCTTTTTTAATATTTTATTTGTATGTATTGTGTTTATATTTTTACTTATGTTAAGGGACGTGGTTAGGGAAGGAATTAGGCCTCGCCCCCTTTTGTTTTTTGTCTCGTACTCACGCGATTCTTGGATTACCATTACATTAGCAAGTCTTTTTTATGTGATTAAGTGTTAATTGATGGATTCATTAAAGAGCAATTTGGTTTTCCTAATGTAGTGTTTTTTTTTATAAATTCAGAAAACTAGCGTAGGCTGGTGCCTGTGGCCAGTCGACTCGTTTTTTTTTTGTTGTCCACGACCTTGGTTATCATGCATGGGTATGGGTTAAATATAGCTATTTTTGAGATATTAAAGGGCAATATCCACCAAAAAAACAACTTTGACGTATGAAAAGGAGTAGAAAATATAGTTTCCAGTTCTATGCGTCTTTGTATCATACACTACAATAAAAACTATATAATAAAAAAAGAAGTCCAAACTTCAAACGGGGCATATTTTGCCATTGGTCAGCGCGGTCACGTGGGTCCTGTGCCGTAGTGATCGAACGCCCTGGCAGTTGGAGCCATAGAGGAACCACGAACTTACCAATACAAACCGCGAACACGAACAGGTCACGCCTGTCATGTTTTATTCGGAAGCTACGTCACAGCTCTCGTGGCCGGAAAATGCCAAAATTTCGCAAGTCGGGAACGGCTAGTTAATACAAACTTGAAACAAAATATTTCGTTCTTCGACTAATGTGTACAAGAAGAAGCCATCCAAATATCGATATCCTATGTTGGAGCCGATTGCCCTTTAACAGGTTAGGTAGGGGGAGGAGAGAGCGAGGTAGAGGGGGAGGGAAGCGAATTAGGGCTTGTCATCCTATTGCTAGGTTTTAGACCAGTAATTCGCATATATTGTCAGAATTTCCAACTAAAATAATGAATCTTAAACTGCACAAAATTCGGAATTGGCGACTTTTCCAAGATCCGCTGATACATTTTTTAATAAATTCTCCTACGTTATTGATTATTAAATTATTAGTGCTAATGAAAATAACACATTAATATTGCCATACTATTGGGAATATTTTGTTTTTTGCTCCTTTGACTAAAGCTTTTTGCAGTTAGTTTTATACTTTGGCAACACTAGAAGGCTTTTACATTTCCCCCCTTAATTGTATTTTTTGGGATCCTCCCCTTGGAAATTACGACAAATTTTGGGTTTTTACTCTACTGTAAAAACGTTTTAGCGTTTTCTTAGCGTCTAGTTACGGGTTGGGAAGGAAAAGAAAGGTATAGTCAGAGACAATAATGCAACTTTGATGCGTCCGAGTTTGGAAAGGGGGGGGGGGAGTTTCGGGGATGACTGGATTGTCCCTAACATAGCCTACCGCAACTTTAAACTTGACATTTTCTATTTTAAGAAGTGCTTTACTTCTTAGACAAGGGGTAAACCAGAAGGAATGAAAACAAGACATCTCAAAAGAGGATTGTCAGGATTTGGTGATTACGTTCTCTATTAGTGTGAAAATCATGTCGTCATCATCGTGCCAATAAAAGAGCCTAGAATTACAAACCTTAGTTTTTCTATCGAGAAAGAACAAGCGCGTAGACAATTTTGAAAATTTCTTACGGGCATTTAGTGCTGCCGCTTAAATTGGCGACATCGTTTTAGCTACTATTTTTTCTGCTGTGTCGCGTTTGCTAAAAACGATGTGCAACGTTGCCCTTTGACTTATATGCAGACATTCGCCGAAACTGCGTCCTTTAGCAGTTATCCCTAATTAGCTTCCGAATATTCGTAACTGTTCTTCAAACAATCGCTTCGCAAATCTGCGCAATCGTGCACACACATTGAAGTGTTCAAGTAAAGGTGCATTGACTTTCATCAGATCGCTTTTATAATTCTAATTTCACAATCTACATATATCTAATTCATGTTGCATAAAAAATAAATTCGCAAATCAATATAATTTAATTTCGCCACTTTAGTTTCATCATTTCTCGTAAATTAAGCACTGAATTGTGATCTTCTCCGATTTTTACACGTTCTAAATAATTAAAATGCATTGAATACGCATCATTTCACAAATTTCCACCTTGAAGTTCTCAATTCGTGTCCGTAAATTCCCCGTAAATTCGCAAAATCTCTGAATAAATTAAAAGCAAGCGCCATTTCTGCTGTGTAAGGGGAAAAAGGTTGGCAACAAAAGTCTCGTGCCCTTTTTTAATTATAGAAAAAGCTTTATTTAACGCACGTCCTTTCGCCCCCCCCCCCCCCCCCTTTCTTGAACTCCTCATATGGGTGGTAAGAACACGCCGACGTCGACATCCACGCTCCATTGCCGTTGATTTGTGAGGCTATAAGATGCTTTCCTACTCTTACGTGTGATGTTAACCCCCCACCCCCCTCCTTTACCTTTATCTTCGTATCGTATCCCTTTCCCCTGAAATCCCCCCTCCCCCAAAAAAAAGTCGAAGTCAATTGACCCGTCTGTTCCCGTGAGACCGATTTCGTGGGCCGCAACGCTTTTTTTCGTTTTCTTTTTCTTAAGTGGCAAGAAGGGGGGGGGGGATGGTTCGAGCCAAAAAATAAGTTGCGGGAGTATTTAAAACAGTTCCCAACAAGTTTATTTTTTGTCGGATTTTATTTTATAGCGAGAACAGTAAAAAGCAGAGGCAGGGGGGATTTTTATGGAGACTTTTAAGGACGTTTGGGAGTTTGCACCTGCAGCGCTTATTTAAAAATAGCGTTTTTGCGTATGTCTTTCACACAACTTTTTTTTTTTCATTTTAATTTCTTGCCGAGACGATTCTTCGCTGGTTATTAAAGCGTTAAGGGACAATTCCCGGGACCGAAAGCGAAGATTTTTTTTGGCAAAAGACTCCTCCGAAAATTCCACCAAGTACGAAAAACGTTAGACGACAGGTGGGGTCTTTTTATTTTTACCTTTTTTTAAGGAATTTCTATCTCGAGTTCTAGATTGATTAGACGCTCAGACTTGCCAGACAACTAGAAAGTGAAGAATCCAATGAGAAAAGAAGAATAATACAAAAAACAGAAAAGAATTAAGAAAAGGAAGAAAAGTTTTTTTTCTGAGTTAAAGTAGTTTTATAAGAAGAGGAGGATTAAAGACCAGATTTTTGAAAAAGGGCCAAAAACATTTTCCGAGGTGCACATGCGCCCCTTCACCCCGTCCCCCTGAAACCAAGAAGTGTTGCGCACGACGTCGTCCCCGGAGTTGACGTCAACGACGCCTGTGTCGCTTCGTTAGTATCTTGGACGCTTTAGACGGTAGCGGGTCGGGTACATTTGGGGTTAATTTTTGGGGCTGAAAAGGAAAAGAAACGTATTCTTTTCATCGAGACGTGAAAGAGTTCCGATTGTGAATTTTTTTTAGTAGCATTCGATTGCCCTGAATTAAAAACAAGAATTTAAAAAGAAAGTGATCAGTTTCTTTGGGAAAGAAAATTGATGAGAAAATCCAGGTGAGACTTGCAAAGAAAAAGAAGTAATGTGCGAATTTTGGAAAGTTTAGAGCGAATCTTTTAATCAGGTGTATTTAGAGTGGACTTTTTGTAAGGAAAGTGAGAAAAATGAGTCGCGTGGTAAATGTATCGATTTTGGCTTATGGCCGTAGGGCGAGGGAGGGGGTAAGCATGTAATATACGAAGGAGGAAGCTCAGACTTTGAAAGGCTTCGAGCTTTTTTCACTTTGGGGGAATTCTTATTTTATTGTGTTATTTTGTAGAAATGGAACGCGAAGATTTTATTTCGCATTTTTTTTTTTTTTGGCGGGAACGCAGGGGATTAAGAAAAACAGGTATATGTGGTAAGGTTTTTTTGATTAAAAAATGTTGTTAAGGGAAGGGTTTATTCATAGTTTTCCGTGGGATGAGAGAAAAGGTGTAAAAATAGGAAAATAAGGCAATAAGATACGAGAAATGGCGGGGTATGGGGAATGACAGCTAAGGTGTCGGTAGGACAGGTGATTCATGGCTGGGATGTTGGCAGCAATTTTGGCCCCGTCGTTTCGCTTTTTTCGGTTTGGGATGTTGGAGAATCTCAAATAGAAATACGTGGTTGTCTCTTTACCGAACTGGCAGATATACTTACTAGTGTGCTTCGAAAGTAGAGAATTTTTTAGAATTTAGTGTTGTGCGCCAATTTTAGCATTCACTTGAATGCGGAAAGACTTTGAAGTATTTTAAGTCCAATTCGTCTTTTCCCTACTGGATATTATGACAGCAAATGTTAGGCTATTTCTCTCTCCGTTTGAAAAATGTTAGGTTTTTCGAGAGGGTTATTAGCTCGTTTCTGAGCCATCTGGTTTTGTGGGAATGATCGGATGTTAGTACTTGCTTGCAAATCTATTATATGGTTTGCTTGACGGGAATGAGTTGGTCTAGAAATATAAACTAGCCTTTAGTATTGCGCATTATATTCGTGCAATTGGGGTTATATTTGTGCGAAATAATATATGCAATTTCCGGGCAGCTTTATTTGTTAGGTTAGGAAATTGCTCTGGAAATTAAGACATTTCTCTAAGTAACGATATTCTCTAAAATTGCCGATCGAACGCACCCAGGAATTGTCTATTTTCTTTCGTTTCAGTTCGTTTACCTGAACAATAGTTTTAACTTGCCTTGGAAAGGATTAGGATTATTTCAGCTGGTTGCCAAAAATCCAATTTGCCATTCTGGCGATCGAACCAAATGAAACAAGCGTAGGATTGGCAGTTTGTGTATCGCAAAAATTCTACTTCATTTCGCACAACCTCTAAAGAACCAAAATTGAAGCAAATCAGAAATCAATCAAATGAGTTTCTTATGATTCTGTAATTCGGAATGTCTAGCTCGTTATTATAATATGAAAATTTGAATGTTTTATTAGTATAATACTACAACTATAAGTAGAATAAATGAGAGATTATCTGGCATCTTCTTTGAAAATCTCCTAGCGAAAAAAGATTAGCCCCTTATTGCGAAAACCGTATCAAACTTTTTGTCGTCATCTCGGCATTTCTTTTGACTATCTGTTTATCTTTCTCTTTTTTGTGTTATTTTTCGTTTGTGTCTCATTTTACTTGGTTGGTTGTCTTGTATCATTGTGGTCGTAACCTGATCTGATTGTGTATTTTTTATTATTACTATTATTATTATTATCCCCAAAAAGGTAAACAATAGCAAAAGGGAAGTCATACGAGAACAATAACAACCTGTTTTTTGGCTATTTTTTTTCTTCCGCAGAACATTTTCTCCCTCCCACCTTTTTACACACCTGGTTGGCTCTTGATTTGCTCTACTGGCCCCTTTCTTGACCTCCACCTTTAACTCCGTTGAACCTTACTATCCCCCCGCCACCCCCTTCTTTTTTCTCTTTCTCCCACGTTTATACGCCGTCGCCGCTTCTTGTTTAACCCTGGTTTAAAAAATAAAGTTTTGAGGAGAAATACCCTGGTTTTTTTGGGGGGAAGAGAGAGACAAGAGACAAACACTTAGCCTTCTTCATCGTGCGAACAAAATATACCACGCCTACTTTGACCCGCCCTACCCCCCAACTGTGCACGTGTGGCTGCCAGCTTGCTCACCGTTGAAACCAACCACGCCTACCATCTTCCCTCTTATACTTTGCAACCATGGCCTCCATAGACAGTAAGGATGGACCCTCTGTCACCCTCACCATTCGCCTGCTTATGGCGGGAAAGGTAAAAATTTCCCGTATTTTTTTGTTCAAACTAGCTTCCCTTGCTTCTTTTGTTTGTATTTGTTCCTCTAGTTATTAATAACTGTAGTAGTAGTATTGTATGTGTGTGATGGGATGGTTGGCAGAGTGGTAGGAGTGCCTGATTAGCGGCATGGCTGAAAACAGGTGACAGGCAGTTCGTCGACATGCATGGCACGGAGTGAAGGTCCCGTGAGGGTGTAAACGAGGGGATAAACTGTGCCAAAAGCCAATGTGTTGGTTGGCGAGTTTAACGTTCGAACGTGACCAAAGAGAAAAGGGAGACGTGTAAGGGGTGTGTGTTACTTTCCCTAATCAGCACCTTGCACATCAAGCACTAAACTTCGAGGTTGAAAAGCTGACAAACTCAAGTTCCTTTTTTTTATCGATTAATTTATGTCTCGAATTCACTCTCATAGTTGAAGTCGTTTGAAAGTACATTTTTGTTGAACGGAATTATTTGCAGAAACCTTTTTCGAAGAGAATTATTTGGGGGAGGCTAGGTAGTTCATTTTTGGATTTTGAAAATACTTGTTATACTTTTTATGTAGGCGAGAAGGATAATAATAAGCATTTTACTGGGGTCATACTCTTGGCCCACCCTAGGATGCGTCACGTTCATATTGGAAGACACAAGAGGGTGAGTTTTCCCTTTGGTAATGAGGAAAGACTTGAAAAGTGATTCTACAATAGTTAGCTTTCATTTCGCTCGATTTTGAGGCTCCCTTAGGTACGTAGGGATTGAAAGAGGGAGGGGAATGAGGGTGAAGCTAGCTCAGTCCGTCTGGGACTCGCTGAGTCGAGGAAATCGGAATATTTTATGCAGAAAGGAACCTGAGATAGACGTCGGTAGGGTTGAGGGTGCAATCAGAGAATGGTAAGGATGGTAAACTCCATCAGTTGTGGGTACTTTGACAGGTATACATACTTTAGGGTGGTTACACGAGAGGTTTGTGGTGCTTGATGAAGTAGCAGTCGAATTATGAAAATTTATAAGTTTTGAGCCAACATTACTCAAGCCGCAGGGTTTGTCTGAGATTTCTTGCTAAGAGTTGATTGTTCCACCGCAGGGTTCCGCGAAAAGCTCTGGGTTGCCCTCTCGAGGATAGACCAATTAGGATCTTATCAAACGATTTTATCAAAGGGATATTGTATTTCTGTGGTAATGTAGCTATAGTTATGCAGTAGTGTTCTATTTTCTGCACTGATTGTTCTATTTCTGTACAACCTTGTTTCTTGCAAGAGGCTATTTGGGGTGAAAGAGTGAACGTTTTTAGCGAATTGAGAACTTCGCAAGGATTTCTGAAATTCTCTTGAGAAACTCGCGCGGTTTCAAACAATAAACTCAGAAAACTCGTAATGCAGTTTAGAGTTATTAATCTGACTTTTTTCGCAGTGAATCAATTGACGCCATAACAGTAAGCGAAGAATCATTACTGTCAATTAGAGAAATGTACAACTTAATTTTGTTAGTTTCAGAGTTACTTAGGGTTCTAATTAATTGATCTTTTTTTTCTTAGTCGGGCAGGATTGGGGAGCAAAATGAGTTTGGCTTGGTTAGGTTGCGCAGGGAAAAAAATGTTTTCCCTTTTTCTTGTGTGGCATTCGAAACGAGTATATGTTAAAAAAAACGGAAAGAAGTCAAGCGCACAGTTCCTCTCGTGGAAAATGTATCTCGGTTAATCTCCCTGGTGACTTGAGATGAAGAGTCATGTGACTGCTTGGCTCTTTTACCTTTTCCACCCCTCCAGGCTCCATGAGTTTTCCTTTGTATGTTGCGAGAGCTAATGGACCGTCCGTGTGTGTTTTGGGAAGGGTCAAAGAGGTTGAAACTTTGTCTGACAGAGGGTGACGATCCCCTGAGAGAAAGAGAGGAGAGAGTCTGGAGAACGACGAGAGGAGAGCAGAGTAGAGCGACTTGAGAGAAAGAGAGGAAACCTTCGCTACTCGTGGAGCTTTTTAGATCCTTGATTCTAAAAGCTTTCTGCGTCTGGGGCCCCCAATTAGTGCTATAGATTTTTTCTTTTTACTAGTTTCCCCCTTCGGCTCTTAGAAGAACGGCAGACCAAAACTACAAGGAGGAGTTTTTAAGTTCTTTGTCTCGACTGAGGGATTTTTCTTTTTTTTTGGGGTGGGGATAATGTGCAACATGCCAACGATATTAGAAAACCAGGGATGTTTTACAAATTGGATGACGTTTCCAGGGGATGGGAGTTGTGGATAAGAAGGAAGTCATGCAAATTGGCTGAGGTGGTCTTCTCTCCCTCTCTTTTTCTCATTCTTTGTCACACTCTCTGCAATATCTGCATAGAGGTTCGTTGCTCGGTGTAATCTCATTAAGTTGCGCTGCCTTCCGTATCCTGAGGAGCAAGCGCGGCACCTCTAATCCTTGAAAAGCACCGCCTATTTGACATCCTCAGTCCCTTGTCTGGAGGCCTTGGGCCCTTTACCCACCCCAGATGCCCGAGGCTTTGCACCTGACAGGCTCTTTTACTTGTTCTTGGTGTCCTTCCCCTGGGCAACAAAGGGTTGGGGGGTAAAGGTCTCCCCGGGGGCAAAAGGGAAACTTGGGTCCATAAGTAATGCCATAAGGCTGCATTAACCAAGCTAATGGAGCTCAAGCCCTGCCAATCAGTCTTAATTTACTTTGTTTGGCCGGGATTTGTTGTTTGCCTTGAATAGGTCATAATTTATTGTTGCTTAAGGGAATTATGGTCAGGATGTTCATTACCGCGGATAGTTATGGGCCCCTTGAAGACCTTGTTTCCTTCAACTTGCTCCAACATTTCTCGTAGGTATTGGCATACCTACGAAAAATGTCGATGGTTCCCAAGAAAGTTAAGTTTAAATGCAAGCCTTTCACGGCTAAATTCAATTAGTCTTGAATGACTGGGCATTAATTCAGAAATATTTTCCATATATTGTTATGGATCAAAGCCTTTTGAAGGTTCAAGTTGTTCACGACTAATGAAGGTAGAAAGTTTTCCTATGTTAGTGCTCCGTAAGGAGTTAAGCGGTACCGGTAGCGTTAAGTCAGAGTGTGCAGATTCGCTCCTTGGTCGCCTGGGGGTAGGCATTCCGCATAGCCTAGCTTCATGCTTGTAAACTTGCATTGACATTTTAATCATCTTTTAAATACTGGACTTCAAAATTAGTGTATGAGTGTTTTTGTTAAAGGTTGTTTGGTGACTGTAGGCATTTTATTTTCACAGTACATGCAACTGTGCTAGGATTTTTATACGCTAATTAAAGAACGGAATTTCTTGCCATTTTCTGTTAGTTTAGTCATCTTATGCTGATTTTCTGGAGAAGAGTAGTGCCCGTTTCCCCGACTCAAGTTGCTAGGTTTCCGTTGGTCGCCCGAAGCCAGTTCAATTCTCAGACGCAGTCATTAGGAATGGCAATCCTCCATCCATTAGGTCTGAAACAATTAGTCCGTTTACTGTATACATCTTAGCAAGTTTTTCCATCCGATAGAAGATTTCGTTTACTCTGCCTCTGCCAGACTGAAAGACGTTGTAAAATTTTAAAAGTAAAAATTCTAGTAAAAAAAAAGAAGTCAATTTTAGGAAGATTTCCAAGAACATGTGGTCCAAAAGCCGTTCGTTGCAAGTAGACAGGGGAGTATAAAAGCCAATTGTAGTCCGCGGTTGCGAAAAGGAAGTAGTTTTAAGTTGGGCAAGCGGTTGGGCAAATTCCAAAGGAGCAGCCTCGTAGTAATGAAAAACGAAGCTTTAGGAGTTGCGAGAATGCAGCGAGGAAGCTTAAGAGGCTTCTGTGTTGTTGGCATGGACGTTAGGGATCGGGGAGAGGCCAAAGTTTTATGCGAGTTAGTGGCATTCAGCATTCCAGGAGAGAGCCACGTGCCTAACGAAGAGCTGGAGCATTTCGTATGCAAAATGAGGGTGATGGAATTGACCCACCCTCCTCTACCCCAAAAATGCACATAGGCTTATACTGACGACGTCGATGATGCCTGAAAAAATATTGGGACATGGAGGGGAAAAGCTCCGGAGCTTGACACATCAATCCGATAGTCGAACTGAAAGGGCACAAGTAGAGAAGGCATCAAAAGGATCAAGGTATATGGATAAATTGGCATAGTGCCCGGTTCTTTTCTCACTGACGTGAGATACCTTTTAAAAGACTCCCCAACGGCCTTGCTGGTACCCAGAACTGGTTTCTTCATCCACATCGTGGCTACTAAATGTTATCGTTGTCACGGCGCTGACATTTAAAACGACTTGGCGAGTCCCAAACACATGATTTGTGCTCCTATATTATTTTGTAGAGGCTTTGAAAGACGCACGCAAAATAATTTGTATCAGCCCCTTTGTCAAGGCTTCGAAGAACGTTAATTTGACAAGCTTGCTTTGCATTGGATGACGCACACAAAGAACGCGTTTTGGCAAGCGGTACTGCGGCCGTATTCAGGCTCTTGCCACGAAATAGGGTGTTAAAAAACTATTTTCCACCTCGTTTTGCGACAAATCTCGCAATAACGCAGCCAAATCGCACACAAGCCATTCGGATGTACCTTTTAGTGTTGCCCATTGCCGTTAGATGAGATTTTAGTCCCTCCCTCTTCTGCTTACGGAATGCCCCAGGCTACAGACTAAGTGAAACACTTATATCTCGTGAACGCAAAGGCCTAAGAATGTAGTTCTTGTGCTAAAATGATCACGGTGCCTAAAACAACAAGAATTAGTATAAAATAGTTTGTAAGTTAAGTTTCTGTTTCAGGAATATTGAGGCTCATTCTTCTGGGATTTTAAGGTTGTGTTAGCCTACTTTTAAGAGCCCGTTTCTAATGGAAGGTAGTGCAACCGTGTTGGCTGTTTCCCCGTGATAAATACTGCTGTTTTGTCTATGGTTTTATAATCGTCCTTGCAAGCCTCTGGATCTCCAAAAGTTAATTTTAAGACGCACGAAGCAGCGGTTGACACTATTCCATAGTCGCAAGTAACAAGGCATGTGGCCTATTTTTGCGCTCTTTTTTTCGCGGAAGCGGGGGCAGTTATTTCTATTGAGAGCGAGCCAAAAGTCCCCCGCGATCCAACAGAATAGAAAATGCACATTATGTTTATAAAAGGGCGAAATTCTGATTTAATTTCAGCTTGAACATAATTGACTTCGGGAATTTTTTGAAGCTTTCTTTTACAGTGAATGCAAAACAATCAGGGAAAAGGGAGTTTAGTGATTTGTGATTTTATTTTTATATTATTATAATTGTGTGAGATTTGCGAAGTTTGGGGCAAAGCTGAGCTGAAAATCCGTGTTTTTTACATTGAAAGGGAAATCACTCCATGCGAAGGAAAATATCAAGTTTTTTTTTTTTAGCCCTCCAGCAGGAAATAGAAAACGTGGTTTGGGCATCCTTTTTCGTGCTTGCGAAACTTTCTGATTTGATTGCGACGGTAATCCTTGTGTGGCTCCCGTTAGGAATTAGAAATCGTGTGATCAATAAAGAGCGCGAATTACCCTTTATTCCGAATGTATTCATTTATGTCTGATTGATAATGACGCTCAACTTTGATAGTCGCAATTACGGTTGAAGATCTGAACTGTCACTTTCTAAAGAAAACATTTTTCTCTCGGTTTTTCACAAATGGAAGTGATTTTTTTACGGCCAAAAACTAATAATAATTTAATATCGAGTACGTGGTCGGAATTTTTTTAAGTCGAAACGTAACTTGGAATATTTAAAAGTGCACTACTCCCCCGTTTTCCTTGCGAAATTAGGAAAAAGTTTACATTCCATCTTGGCTGAGGTGAAATAATGAGCGAAACTTACCTTATTAGAGACCATCTAATAAGGTACATTTGGAGAAGTTCGGAAATATAGAAACGATTACTTATCATTAAAAGAGGATTAGGGGAGAGGGTATTTGGTAATGACCGAGGGCCACGTGGACAAGAGTTTTTTACTTAATAGACTTGGAGGGAAAAAGAAAAAATTTAAAGCTTCCTAGTTAGCTAATGTAATTGCGTTGCCTTTTTAAAAATAAAACTTTTTGTCTGTTGTAAAAAGTGAAAATTTTACACAAATTAAAAGTATCCCTCCCCTTTTAAAGGGGGTATCTAAAACAGTTGATGAAGAGTTCCCTTTTGTTCCGGAGAGGGGGGGGGGGGGGGGGGGGGGGGGGGTTGTTACCTTTCAACAACATCGTGTTTGGGTTTTATGGAGTCTCAAGTCTCTCTTCTGTATTGCTCTCGTGGAGTCTGGTCCATACTCCCTTATATAGAAGAAGTAAATGAGTTGTGTGTGCAAGATGCAGTCTTGAAGATAACAATAGCTTCAAAGAGAATTTTTTTTTATATATATCCATATATACTTGGGTTGGAGAGAGGGGTTTTTTAAGTTCCTATCCTTTGAAGACCCTCTTTTCGTGGTTACCTTGCACGGAATTCTGTTTAAGATTTATTTTGTTTGCTCGTGATTTTTTTTAAGAGGGTGAAGATTTTGTGTTCGAAGAGTTGATGACGCGTGTGACTAGTGATTAAATGGGGGCTTGTTTTTGGATCGTTACAGGAAGTGGGCAGTATTATCGGGAAGAAAGGCGAGATTGTGAAGCGATTTCGAGAAGATGTAAGTATAAAGAAAGATAATTTAATATTCTTTGGTTTATTTCCTTCATGTTAAAAGTGGTAAGCTTTTCTAGGCACTTGCCGAAGAGATTTTCGATGTGAAAGAAAAATATTCCGAAAAGGAGGAATGTAGTTGTTCCTTACCCGAAAAGCAGAAATTAGAATGGACTTTTATATCACTTATATTTAAACGGAATGTATTATTTTGGAGTTTCAGTACCTGGCAAGAAAGCGCATTTTTATTTGTCAGGACAACGTATTTGTAAATTGTTTAGAATTCTTTTTCGTTCATTTTAC
Organism: Lepidurus packardi; assembly: GCA_023053545.1. Classification (NCBI taxonomy): domain Eukaryota; kingdom Metazoa; phylum Arthropoda; class Branchiopoda; order Notostraca; family Triopsidae; genus Lepidurus; species Lepidurus packardi. Next base: position 2,302,131 of record JAKZAN010000001.1, on the reverse strand, counting down.
TTTCATTCCTGGCGAAGAGAAACGCCTCGGATTCGCAGAAAAATTTTTAATTTTCTTGCAAAGATTAAAAAAAAGAATGTACAGACTAAAAAAAATGTGACGTTTTGTGTAGGTTTTGATGGAAGGGGTTTTTATTTTGGGATGGGGGATGCGAGGAGAATTCAAAAGTTAAAATATTTTGCAGCTAAGAAGACTTCAAAATATTTCTTCTTAGAAGTTCTACTTGTATTTCACGATTTTTTGTGGGTGGAGGGGTTGAGGTGGTAGTGATCCTGGGGAACGAAGAAAAAGGGCATAGTGAATGTTGAGACAGTTTTTTCTTCGTTTTTCTAATTATTTTTTTCCCGACATTTTTTTTAGTCTGGAGCGCGCATCAACATTTCCGATGGCTCTTGTCCAGAACGCATTGTTACCATTACGGGCACCACGGAGGCCATTTATAAAGCGTTTGGACTCATCTGTAAAAAATTCGAAGAGGTAACGAAAGAAGTCACAAAACTCGCGCTTGTTTTTTAATTGGGGTTTATTACCTTCCCAAGATTTCGACTTCTTTCAAAACCTTTTATTTATTTCCTTTTTTTATTTTCAAAAAATAAATGCAAACATAGGAGGAAAGTTTCGGGCCAACATCAGGACTGTGATGCATGTGGCATTTCGGACTTGCGTAGCAATTAGTAGAAGAAAACGGACGTCTTTTACGTTTTAATTCACATTAATCTTTATAAGATAAAACAGTAACTCTTGGCGCTAGTACAGGGAAATAGATGGCTTTAGAAGCTGATTTAGAACCCCCCATTCTTTTTTTTACCCATCCAAGGGAAATGAAATGAAAAAGAAAAGGTTTTTAATAGATTCGCAGAAAGGGCGGGAATGTCTACCGCGCTTGGGTGAGGAAGAGTAGGTGCTATAGTTTGAGAATCCTGGTGAAGAAACTGTTTATTTAGAAGTAAAAAGAAAACGTAAAACCCTATGGGATTTCTATGCCAATTTTTTTTCTTGCTTTCTTTTTTTCTTTTTTTTGGGGGGAGACGGTTTAACAACCAGTGAAACATTTTCTCAGGTCGTGGAGAAAAAGACGTTATTTTTGGATTTTTTTGTTGTTGTTATGGGACAGAAGGTGTTGCGCCCAACGTTCCAAGTCATTCATCTTGGCTTTCTTGGTCTTCACAAAAATAAAGAAAATTGTTAGGGGAGCAGCAATACGTCAATCACCCTGCACTCATTTATAACTTGGACTGGAAATTGGAAATAGCAAACAAGAACAATGGGGCCAAGCAAGGATTTATATCCGCATAGAAAAAAGGGTACTCGGTTTGCTGTCTTTTTGCGAAACTTTGTTAGAAAGGAAGTAAAGTTTCTATATCCGTATTTTTTTCCCAAGAATTCGGTAATTTCATAGTTTCTCGCAGCCATGTTCTTTTCGTAGTAATACCTCTTTCACAGTAATCGTTCGCTATAGTGTTCTTTTTGACGCACTATTCCTTTCGCAATTCTTTCGCAGTAATATTCCTTTGTATTCCGCTCGCAGTAATATTCCTAAGTATTTCGCTGGAATAAAACACTTAGAAAGTAAAGAGGATATTTGATGCGCAGTAGTATTGCAGTACCATCAGGAAAATGAAAGCAAATATGGTTCCTTTCGAGAAATCGCGGAAGAATAGTAATCGCACAAATTGACTATTTCTCCGTATGTACTTCTGTTATAAATATATTTTTATTTAATTTTTTCCCTTTCTAAACCGAAATAGCTCAAGAAAAGCTGCTTCTGCAGAAATATGAGCTAATCATTTATTTCAGAGAACATTGAACAAAACTGCTTTTTTGCGTGCAAAATTTTTCATTTTGCTCAAGGAAAAGGACAGAACGACACAAAAGACCTTTACAAAGCGATATAATTTGATGGCAGTGATTTCCCCTTTTTTATATTGTGCTCCTTATACTCAGTCATTATTTATGATGTGAAGACTTTTCGGAGGAAATCAAAAGGAAAAGAGAGTGAAGAGGCTGAGGATGTGCTCAAGAAGCTGTTTCGTAGTCTGTGAACGAAGGCACTTGGGAGAAAAAGAAAGAAAAGATCTGTTCAAGGCGTGTGGCAGACAAGGAAATGGGAAACTGCAGTGTTTTTTCCCCTCTGGTTCTTTTGTTCTTAAGAGAGTACGAGTCATGCCGCTACTTGAAATGCGGAAGATTGTAGTAGATGTGCTTGACATTTAAGGTGCTTTCAGATTGGTGGTCTTACAGGGTCTAATGCCTAGGCTAGACGGGACGCTAAATACCATTAACTTGTAATGTTGCTCAACTAGTCCCAGAACTGGGAATAGTTGATGAGTGTCTAGACGACAAACTCAGAGTTCATTTTCATTAAGCTTAAGGCAACACCTTCACATATTTGAACACTTTTCTGTCAAAACAGTCTTTTTCCTGTCGCTTTCGTATCAGAAATTATTTTGCAACGGCAAATGATGGACGTTTCACATCCTTTTTGTTCATTTTCGGAAAGTAGACTTTTTCCGAAGCGAAGAAATATGCTTTACCAAATTTAAACCTTTCCCATTCTTATTAGGTGTAGCACCTTCACACAGGTAAACACATTCTCGCCAGGAAGTCCATTCAAACGACAAACAATTGGCGTTTTCGCGTGTTCATGTGTGGCCAATGAATTTCTTGTTCTTTTAAAAGAAGTTTTCGGGCAGAATTATTTCTTCTCGTTCAGCTACTATTCTTGCGCAAAAGATTAGCTAGGCCGCTAATGATTGAAGCTAGATTCCAACAAAACTTTCGAATTTTCAGAGCATTATTTGCCTGCATTTGCGACCGGTTAAGGCCTACACTAGAAAATGAACGACGGTTAGGAGAAAACCGATTCTGGTTTTTATCCATATTGGTTATTTACTATATTTATATGAGAAAAACGTTTTGTGAACTGACGAAATGCTCATTTGTCATCCTTGTCCTAACTTAATGAGCTTTGAGTTGTCGAGACGGGACTAGGCATTATCTAATGTTGGTCAGAGTTAGTGATGTTGTAGCAACTTCGTCAATTGTAAAACTTGGTCAACAGTTGATGACCATTAGCCATAACGTTGTTTCTAGACGACTCACTTAAACGTATTTCGCTCAGGTAAAAGGATTAACTCGGACTTGATGAGCATTAACTTCTCCCGTCTAGGGGGCTGGACCATACGAAAAGTGAGTTGGCCAGTTTCTACGGCTCAATTTACGTAACCACTATAAGATCTTCGACGCACACGCTTCTTTTTACTCCGAATCAAAATATATACGCAATACCAAGGATCACAACGATTGCTTGAAGTTCATTATCAGTCATTTTTGCTACGAAAATAACTCTCGAGTGTTTACAATATATATCCCTCCCTTTCTAATTTCGCCACGGCGTGTTCATTACTTAGTCCCCGCCTAGAGTCCTAGTTGATGACCGACAGTCATGTTGGGGTCTAAGAAATCCAATTTTAAAGCACCTTTAAGGGGAAATTTAAAAAAGGGAGGGGCGAGAATATGACCTTTGTATGTCGAAAGAAGTGAAGGAGAGGGATTTGGAATTTTCATTTCATTTCTGTTTTACGAAATGAAATATTCCTGATAAAAGGATGTAAGAGAAGAGGATACAAATGGCTTGTTTTGTTTGAATTAATGTTTACTGTTCTATGAATTGGAAAATTTTAGGAGGTGGGCGGTCCGATGGTGGGTTCTTCTGTTCCGCGACCTCCCATTACCTTGAGATTGATTATGCCGGCGTCTCAGTGTGGTTCGCTGATTGGTAAAGGCGGTTCCAAGATTAAAGAAATTCGTGAAGTGACGGGCGCTTCCGTGCAAGTGGCGTCGGAGATGTTGCCAAATTCCACGGAGCGAGCTGTGACTGTCTCGGGTACCGGCGATGCCATATCTCAATGTATTTATCACATTTGTTGTGTCATGATGGAGGTAAGTTTCTTCATTTCTATCAATTTCTACTCTTCGTTCAGTTTTTTTTTTTTTTTTACTAATTTTAGTTTATTTGTATTTCTTTGATTTGGCTGTATTTTCCTGCGAGTACGGGGAGGAGAAATAGGTGCCAACTTATTTCCGTCGACATTTTTTGGGAGAGTTTGAGGGCTTTCTGGTTGAGATTCTTTATTTGAGAATTAAGCACTAGAAATAGCTAGATTACTGAAAGTAGTGCCGTACTTTGAAAGGAATTTTTCTTTTGTTCTGCAAAATTTTTTTCCCCTTATTTTTTAGTGGGGAATAGTTAGTGCATGTGTATGGATACAGCCAGTCTGTTGATGGGGCAGTCAGTTCTTGGGATCATGGTTTTTGGCAAACATCCAGGCGATGACTATATTTGCGAAATCTTGGCACGATTTGACAAAAGTTAAACGACCCATACCTTAACGACTGTCACTAAACACGTTAACTGCAAGGGCTTAAGAAATTAAAAAGTACAAATAATAAATTACAATGAGTTTGTGTTGTTTCAAGAAGCAGGTATCGCTCTATCTCCTGAAATGATTTTACATATGCCTTGCAAAATACTTGGAATTTTCTTAGCAAAGTAGCGAAATACTGTTTGACATTTAAAGCAAGGACTGTTCCCCCATTCAATGGCAAAAGCTGGGAAAAGTTGTGCAAGATCCTTGTTAAAAATAGAGCAAAAAATCTAGTTTAGGGAGAGCATTTCTTTCGGTCGTGCGCCAAGCAGAGACTAAGCTACTAAAGAGAAAGACTGGACAAAAAGGATCACCTGTCTTTGGGACGTCTTGACACAAAGTTTGAATGCCATGAACTCGTGGACGGCTCACTTAAAACAGTAAAGGCAATTTCCTGTGTACAAGCTTATGAATGTCGCTCTAACTGTAATTTGGTTTTATTAAGGCATTGGTTTCAGAACTTAAACATAGGAAAACTACAGTTGTCTTCGGATGTTACAAAGATCAATCTATTTTGTCGACTTACGCTCAAGAATGTTTAAAAACGAAATCCTTACTTTATGTCAATTATGCTGCATTTTCTTTTTAGTAAACTTTTACTTTTAAAACGTATCTAAATGTTTTTTTCTTTCTTAATTTTGCAGTCGCCACCTAAAGGTGCAACCATCCCATACCGACCCAAACCCCAGATTGGGGGTCCGGTGATCCTCGCTGGAGGCCAGGCGTACACTATTCAAGGCAACTATGCTGTACCGGCCACGCCGGATGTAAGTAGTAGCACTACCTCATCAGGAGCCAGCCTCCACTCCCCTTCCCCCTGCCATCACCTCCACCACCCTCACCCTCATCACCACCCCTTTTTCGCCCCTGCATATCACCTCCACCAGCACCACCCCACCCCCCCGGACTTGAGTCTCGCCTCTAGCCCAGTCCCCTCCCTCACACCCTTCTTCCCCACCCCCCCGGGCGGCGGCGGGGGTAGTGGTGGTGGGGTGGGGGAAATATCACCCCAAAGCACCCCCAACGGCTGCCTCAAAGGGCTAGCTACCGCCTGGCCTTTGCCCCTCCCTTCGGCGACCCTGGCCGCCTATTGGTGCGGTTTGGCGGCCGCCACCACCACCGCGGGCGGTGGTGGTTTCGGTGGCTACTTCCAGCACCCCGCTCAAGCTCAAGTGCAGGCTTTTACTTCCACTTCTAGTACGTCAACCATCAGCGGCCAAGGTCAAGGTCACGTGATGCCGGTACCGGCAGCAACGGCGGCGGTCTGTGATGTAAGTGATAGGGTTTCCTCCAAAAAAAGCCTTTAAAAGCAAAAAAAATAAAATGTCAGGTTAGACGCAAGTAGATGCCCTTTATTTTCTTACATGAGACCCCGCCTTTTTAACTTTTTCCCGCTCTTTTCTTCTGTTGATTATTTGCCGAACCAAGAAAAACCACCCTTGCTTCCCACCTGGCGGTTAATGTTTTGAACATTTTTTAAGATTAATTAAGTGATAGACATAAACTAAACTGTAAACATTAATTAGCCACGCCTATCCCTACTTTTCCTGGTTTCTTTTTTGAATTTTGGCGCCATTTTTTAAGCCCACGGAAATATTATTTTCTGTTATTTTATAATGAATTTTTATTTCAAGTTTGTAAGTTTGGGTGATTGTAGGGGAGGGACTTGCCTGAAAAATTTTTAAAGAATTATTGAGAGCCCAATGTAATTATTTTTCGATGTTAATTTGAGCATTGGATCCTTTTATTAGAATTATTATCTAATTGCAATAATTCAAGACAGATCTAAAATAATGACAAATTATTCCGTGACGTATTTTTTTTATGTAAGAAAACGCTCAGGAAAGATTAATAAGAAGGAAAATTTTCGTATGGTTAAAGGAACATCTATTAAGGCCGTTTGGGAAACAAGACAAGCTATTCGAGACACTTAAAATTATGTCTAATTTATTTTATACTTGAAAAATCTTGTGTACTCTTCTTACTCGTTTTTTCTTTATATTGAAATAGAAAAAGGGAAAACACACTTTTTTACCCCTGGCCGCCTCTTTTTAGTTGATCTGACCTCCGTCAAACCTCGATGTGACCTTCGGCCTTGTTTTTGCGGAAACTTCTGCATAGTTTTGCACTTGAGCTTGCCCCCCTCCCCTTTGCTCCCCATATCAACCAGTCGTCTCTCCTCTCCCATTTCCAAATCCGCCCTAGAAAACAATATTCTCTTTTTGTACTTAAAGATAAAAAAAAAAGGGGGGGGGGGCTTAACATAACACAAAAAGAAGAGCCATGCAATCTCATCCTGGGGCTGGAGAAAAATATGCATGGCATGTTTCGTGCTTTGATTCTTTTTCTGTACCCCCTACATTTTTTAGGGGGAGATGGGCAAATTTTATTAAAAATTCAGGGAAGGTTGGATTTTGCATTAAACCTTTTTCTCGACAAATTTGTAGGTCAGCAAATTGACGAACAATCCTTTGGCGAATTTGGCGGCATTGGGATTAGGTGGTCTAGCCAATGCCAGCGCGGGAGGGATTTCCACTGCAGGTAAACCGCGAGTCATGTTATGTAATGGGCGTGGCTAGCCATCCCAGCGTCCAGCTGGTGTCGGAGACTGACGTTAATGATGGGGCTTTTGCTTTTTTTAAAATAGCCCTGGCAGCCTTAGCAGGAGGTCAACTGCGTAACAGCGGCTCCAATGGCGCCCAGCAGCAGTCTCATGAGATGACGGTTCCTAATGAACTCATCGGATGCATTATTGGTAAAGGAGGCACTAAAATTGCCGAAATTCGGTAAGAAATACCACCAATTAAGAAGATAACATTTATTTAGAACAAAACTTCAAATTTTTCGGAGATTGGATGAAAGAGTACTAATTGGGGGCGAAATATTTTGTTTTTGTAGTCAAGTGAGCGGAGCGATGATCCGGATTTCCAATTGCGAAGATCGCGAGTCGGGCAATACGGATCGTACCATTACCATTACGGGCAGTGCAGAATCTGTGGCTTTGGCGCAGTACCTCATCAATACCAGGTAATAACAAAGCCAAAGAACAGAAAGAAATTAAAACTATCCAGAGGAAAGTGTGACTCTTGGAACTTTCCCGCTTTGAATGAACGTCGAGACTTTTTCTTCTTCTTTTTTCTTTTTTTTTTAGTTAGTGATTTTATTTTACTTTATCTTATTTTAAGACAGAACTTTAGTGTTCGGCTTGTTTTCCTTGTTTATGGGGACTGACACTATTTCGTTTTTTTCTGCAATCTTACACAATCCCACGATTGACCCGACCCGCAACACCCGCTTCTAGAAAGTGAAAAAAATATTCGCTTAAAATCAAAGGATTTTTCAGGAAAAAAACGGCAGTACTCTACCATTTTACGCGAAGTAGTAATTAAGCTGTGAAAGTACGACAGCAGGATCAAATGGCTTGCCGACGTCACGCACGTATGGTTTCCAACGGTACCGGAGAGCTTTGTTTACTGTATGAAACATGGAAGTAAACAGTAACGAGGGTAGCAAGCCATATACAGTGGAACTTCTCTTAACGAGCACCTCTCATAACGAGTAATTCGCATAACGAGCAAAAAAAATTTTAAAAAATTGCTCCCTTAACGACCGACATTTCGCATAACGAGTGACGCAGAAAGGGAAGTCACGTAACGTATGAGTCACTTGTGAGCCGGGACTCATCAGTTTGCTTAACGAGTGTTTCACATAACGAGCAAGATTCTGGAACGAATTATGTTCGTTAAGAGAGGTTCCACTGTAGTCACACATACGTGACGTCATGTGCAAAAGTTGGCATGCAAATGAATCGCGAACGGTTAAAAATTCCAAAATACAAATTAGCCATTTCTATTACAGTCAAAGCGACCATTTCTTCACTCTCTGAAAGCCCGTTTACCTAATAAAAATGGACTGACTGTTCTTATGCCCTTTTCCCTGACTTCATTTTGAGCCTCTTCCCACCAACTATTTTTTTTTTTTTTTTATATATTTTTTAACCGGGGTTTGCCTCTAATGCCAATATTTATTTTGTGTCCTCTTTTTTTTTCTTCCCATGTCTTCTTACATATTCCACCAACCAACCAACACCACCTGCCACCTGGATTCTCTACTTCCGGTAAATCCGCCTACCACCCGCCGCCTCGCCTGGTTTGCCTTCATTTTTTGAAAACAACCAAAAATTCTACCAATCCATAAACATTTATTACTCACTTATTCCTCATCAACCCTAAAAAAAATATCCGTGATCCACCACATGGTTCCTGCCTGGCCTCCAAAAATACCACCACCACCATGGGAATCCGTAACACTTCTTTCTCGCTTAATTTTACCTTCGTTTCTTTCATTTTTCTCTACATGTTTTGGGGCTTTTTTTATTTCCTTATTTTTTTTTTAAATATTAACTTGGACTCTTTTATTTTAATTTCGTGCCGTGTTTGCGTGTCTTGTCATTGAAATGCCACCACGACAAATTGCATTTTATTCATCACTATGGGTCGTGTCAAGCATCGAGATTCATAAAGCCACTCTAGAGGCGCAAAATCAGGAAGGGGGAGGAGGCAGCTCAGCCGCGGCGGCTGCAGCCAGTAACGCCTTGGCCACCACGGCCGCCACGAGCGCTTTGGCCTCTGCTTTACCCTTAGCGCAGCTGTTGGCCAAACCGGGAGCGTTGACGGCCTTGTCGGGTCTCACAGGTCTCTCAGCATTGTCGTCGCTCTCGGATCTGCTCACGGGAGGAGCGGGGCAAAGCCACAATGCAGGCGCGCAGCAACATATCCAAACCACCGGCGTCCACCGCTCCTCTCGCTCCTCCTACTCCCCCAAACTGCGGTCCTCTGGGTCGCCTCCGCCCTCGGGCGTTAAGAAAGAACGGTCCAAATTCGCGCCCTACTAAAAACAAAACAAAAACAATTTAAGAGATTTTTTTCCCACTAAGCAAATTTGTTACTGCAAAATTGTATGTCAAGGTGCCATTTTGTTGAGCTTTCTGGTACGTTTTTTGCCCTGAAGGAAAAAATTGCTGACAGGTTTAGAAGTTTTTAAGTTTACAAAAAGGCAGTAACCTTCAGGTGTCATTGAAATAACTGTGATGAACCTTGGAGTAACCTTAAGTGTTGGCTTTTTTTATTATTATTATTTTTTTTCATGGGCAAGCAGACTTTGGGGGAATGTAACCTGTCTTGCCATAGGAAATCTATCATTTTCTTCGAGTTTGAGGTGTTTTGTTGCTTTTTTTCTTACTTTATTTGCACCTGGCATTCTTTCTTGATTGTAGTAAGCGACTCGTATTTGAGTTATTCTTTTTACCCAAACAAAAAGAAAAGAATTTGCGGTTTTTTTGAGTTTGGAGTTTTTGAGTCTGGAAAGTTTTCTTCGGAAATGTTTAGTCAGATAGCGTTTGGGAAGTACATAAAAAGTGTTTATGTATGTGTAACTGTAAGTCCGACCCATAGTGATTGAAAACTATCGTTGACTACCCTACAACACGTTTTTTATCTCTAATTTATTTTTTTCTTAGATTATTCGGAAATCAATTTCTTGAATTTTTTTTCGTTTCTGGAAAAAAAAATTGTCTTTTTTCTTTTAATCGCTGTAGGTTGGCTATGGAGACAGCAGCCATGGGCATGGTGGGCTACCCGTTTTTAGCCCCTAGTCCGATCCTGAAAGCCAGCATCCACTAAACCTCCCAAAAAAAATAGAAACAAAAAAGTTACAAAACTTGACGCCAAACGTGGTGAATTTTGCCGATAATTTTTTTTCTTGCGGAAAAAAGGAAAAACAACTACTCATTTCTCGCGTTGTGAAACCTTGTTATTGTCCCGGTATTCTTTTGTGTGTGTGTGTTTTTTCGGCATTTTGGGTGATAGAAGAGGCTTGCAGTGCCAAATCCGAGCGGCAGATGGCGTAAGAGACAGCGGCTAGGGATACTTTTTATGCAACCAATAGTCAGAGCAAAAGAAAAAAATGAGAAAACGAAGGTCTGGTATCTTTGTTTACAAAATAGGAGGCGGGGTTCGAAAACTGTGTGCATGTGTGGTATTCTAGGACTTCTTTTTAAGACTTTTGTTGAAAAGAGGCGGGGAGAAGACAGGTGTTGGTCAGCTTTGAGCAAGACAGTAATTTCAGCGAAGGTTTTTTCAAGAATTATACATATCAAAGGGATGTGTGACTCTTAAGAAAACAAAACAAGGAGGAGAGACATAGGTTCAAAAAGGTTGTGTGTGATAAGAGTACCCTGGGTGGTAAACTGAGGTATCATCTGGTACCCTTCAGTAACCTAGAGTAAAATTGGAGTGACCTTGAGTTTTTTTTATAGTTTTTTAAAGAGACCAAAGAAACGCTTAGAGATAGTTGATCTATCTCGCTTCTATCAGTGGCAATAATGGTTTCTGCTCACCGGAACCAAAAGGAATGGGAAAGAATTAAAGGAAAAATTGACTTGGGAGAAGAAGAAGGCAGGACTGAAGGGGCGGAGCCAAAAACAAACCATCTTTTGCAATTTTTTTTCTAGTCATTGTCTAGCGTTGGTTTAGCAAGTTACGTGCATGCATTTTTTTTACATAGTTTTCTTTTTGTGTGTCAGTTCCCCCTGGAAAAAACAACACTGGGCTATTTTGAATTCTTTTTGTAGAGAACTAAACATAACTGATGATCTTATGTGAAGACAAATAAGACACCGGCAGCTTTATTGAAGCGTTGTGCCACTCGTGTGCCAAAAAGCCCCGTAGAGATTTCGAACTAAGCAAAAATCCAAACATAAGACAAAACCACATGAAATGTGCGATGGCTTTTTTTCTATTAAAAAAAAGTTAAGAAAAAAACTTATTTCACGAAGTGCAATATTTCACCACATTTTCAACACGTTTTAAAATACCCCGCCCCCACACTTTTCTCCATGAATTTTTTTTATCTAAGCAATTTTTGGATTCGATGTGCATTAATTCAACTTACCAAATAAGTAGAACTAATTTCAGACATTAAAATTTATTAAGTAATTGCCTTTCCCAAATTTTTCTTTTTGGACTCGCCCATCCTTTTTTTTTTTCTAGTGACAAATTTTTCCTCAGCCTTATTCTCAAACAGGGTCATGTGTTTCAAAAGGGGATTTGTTTTTTAAAGAAAAATTTCGTTCAAAAACTATTATTCATTTGTTAAAAGGATTCTTTTTTGTTCGGCACAGTTGAGTCGCTTTGATCTGTTTGGAGAAATTGAAAGGGAAACTAAGAAAGTGGAATTAACATCAAATCTACAGTTTATTTTTAAATGTAGAGTTTGTGCTCAATTTTTTTGGGATTTGAATAGGAAGTAATTTTTGTAATTGGTGAAGTTCGATTTTTGTTTCTTTTGTATATTTTGTTTGGGTTCTAGTCGTAGTATTGATTATTCTTGAAAATCGTCAAATAATTCAGCAAAGATATTGCGTTAAGAGACAATCGCAACAGGTACAGAAGTTTCTTTCTTTTTTTATTTTTTTTTGGCGAACAAAAATGTATTTGCGTTTTAAGTCCCGTTTATCCAAAGACAATCCTTTGCGAAAAAAGCTCCTCGAAGATTTAGCTGGACTTACTTTTTTGTGCAGACGTGCCAATGCTCATTAATTAGACGGAAATCTTTAAGTCTTTCCACTTACATATCTTTGCACGTCGTTTTTCCTCCCTCCCTCCAGCCACTACCCACTGTAAGCCCCGCCCCGTCTCCAAAAAACGTTGTTATTCACGAAATTAAGAAAAGAGAAAACCATAAATCCAGTCGAATAGTTTTTTTTCTATTTTTTTTTTAGCATTTCAACCCCGGCAATTGGCTCCTCCCCCCCAAGAAATTTTTCTCCGAAACCGGTTGAAATTGTAGGGAACAAGAAACAAGTGTTGCATAAGTATTTTAATAATCTTCTCACAGCAGTTCACTTTCTCCTTGTTGACGTGACCAGTTGTTGTCTCTCAAAGTTATAATTAAAAACTTAAGAACTACTGGCAAAACAAACCTTAAAAAACAAAAATCTCCATTTATTATTGAGAACGTGAGCGGAAAATGGGAATTTTTCAAACCCAACGGAAAATAGCGTGAGATTTAAATAAGAAAAAAATGTAGAACTAGTTGGTATGTATATCGAAGTTTGAGTTTGTTTCTTGACCATTGACAAAAAAAAAGTGTGATTCGCCATTTTTTGCCTCAAGATTTAAGAATAATGTAGTGTATTTGGTTTGGAAAATAATGGCTCTGACAAATCCAAAGGGAAATAGTCTAGTTATTTACAATAAGTTAAAAAAAATTCATCATTTTAAAAACGTCGTCAAAGACAAAAGTAGGAACTTCAAGGAGCGCGAGCCACAATCTTGGTCCAATACGTGCGATAACCTTCCAGTACCGTAGCCCTAGACGAAGAGAAAACAGTAAAGTACTTGGTAAATATACGTTATATTAAGAATTTACTAGATACAATCTAGTAAAAAATTTTAGATAGAATCTAGGTTGAAATTTAGTTGGAATTCAATTGAAATTGAATGGTTGAGAAAAGTAAAAAAAAAAATGAAACAAAATTAAAATCCAACTAATAAATTAAAAAATGGAATCCCATTTAATTGAGTTTAAATGAGTATCAACGTACTGCCGTGGGTACTTTAAAAAATATAAAATAATTATGAACTTTGTAATTATAAAATTACAAAGGTTTAGGAAACCTTTCAAACTTACACGAAACGGACGTTGCCAGTAAGATTGGGAGGGGCGTGCCATATCAGAGTGACGGACTTCTTGAAATCATTGCCCGTATGAGTTACTCCGGAACAGCCGTCGTTCAAGGCGTGAGCCACAGGTGAATCTTCAAAGTATCCAATATGCTGATTGGTCGACGCATCGAACGCTTGGACAAAGAAACCTTTAAAAGGCTTTCCGCTCGCCTGAATTGACACTATGACATAAAAAGAAGGCACTATTAAAATACAACAAAGTACAGCAATGATAACTACGTTTAAAAATTCGACAAAAAATCTAGTGACATTTTTGTTTCAAGGACAAGCAGAATTCAAACGTTTTAAGAAAAAAAATTCGTAAAATAAGACCACTGTGCGTCTTGGTCTCGTAAACCTTAATAGTTCATGAAGGGTCATTCACAATAAAACTGAAATATTTTCGTCCTTTCAGGATCTTTCTTAATCATTCTTCGTTTGTCAAAAAATCATTCTTCGCTTTTAAGCTTTTAAGTTTTTAAGTGTATACGGAGTATCAGTTTATCAGTTAACTTACCTGTGATGATTCCGTTAGGTTGGTAGACGCTACTGGACGCGGAAACGATATACGGAAGAGATCTGGCTGATTGGGATGAGGTTGCTAAGTGCAAAGGTGTGCCTCCATTATTACAAACTATGCTCGGCGCCCCACTCCTGAAAGCATTGCTAGGCCCTAGAAGAATTGCCAGCGAGAAAAAGGCCAAAAGAAGGGAGCAATGAACTGCCATGACGTTGCACAACTTCTTTGTCGTTTATGTAGGGAGTATAACAACTTAACAACAGACGCCGAGTGAATGACAAAAGTTTTGGCCAAGCTTCACTTTATATAACCCAGTCAGAGCTCCTCCCACTTCGCCTACAATCCGTTTTCTCCGTGTTTGGGTCCCGTTTTAGTTGTATTTCACAACTAGAAGGTAGAAAGGAAGTGTTTTATCAGGTGAAAGGTTAAATTTCTCTCGCTTCAAGGTTAGTTTCGTGATCCTTCTGTCAACAGTTCTACAACATGGAATCGTTGTTACCTGGGGGAAAAGCGGAAAGTTTTCTGGGATTAACCCGGATACGATGAGTTTCGCATATTAAATTTGTAAAATGGTACGCTTAAATTTGGACTTTACAAAACAGAATGTCAAACTTGTATTTCTTAGTGTGAGATTCGTTTTGGGTTTTCCTGTAGGATTTTTCTACAAGGTAATGGGAGTAGAGTAAATTTTTCATTGCCATATAGATTTCCATTTAGAAGTCAATTAAACTTCTTTCAGTTTCATTTAAATCTGTAGATATACATTCTCTGTGATCAAGAAAAGGAAGCACAGCTTCGATTTAGATGGACATTTTCGGAGGCAATACTTATTGACCCGGATGAGCTACCACGTCAGACCAGAACTTGTTGTAAGATTCCACAACAGATCCCCTGCACAATCATGATAACTGCAATTAATAATTCCATAAAACCAATGAAGGTAAACTAATTAAGTAATAATAGTAAACAAACGTTTTTCTTTTAATTTTTTTTATAGGCATTATTTCCAATACTTACACGAAGTAAACAGTACCGGAGCGATTGGGAGGGGCGTGCCAAACGAGGGTGATCACGTCTTTAGGCCTGTTCTTGGTATGAGTCACTGCTGAGCATTCGGCATACGATTTGGCTTCCTCACTCTGTTCAAACTCGCCAATCCATTCATTGGATTGCTCGTCTCTTCCTTGGAAGAAGAAACCCTTGAAGGGCGTGTCTTGTTGAGTGGCCCGGATCGTCACTGTTTCAAAAGTAAATGACAAAATTGTATGTATATTTTCGGTTTTTTATATAGATTTAACTTGGGTAATTCACAGTTCTAAGATAATCAACAACTTTAGAGCTTGGAAGATGATTCAGCATGTACATTTTAAGCAAACTTGTGGATTGCTTTCCAGTCCCATGTGTATTCATTGTAAATCTTGCGGACCAGGGACGTTGAACAGATAACGTAACTGTAGTTGAGAGAGAATTCCGGGATGGTGAAAGTCAAAGATGGGTTTTTCGAAGCACGTAAAAGTACAAAGAGAACGTTGCATGTGGTGTCCCACAAGGTTGTGATACTTCTGCTCTGCCGATGTTAAGTTTCGTCTATTATTTCTGAGTCGTAAAATAAATAAACATACACGTGTTGAGCATCTCTTATTCGTTTTTTGTTCTTCTCTTGACCTACAGTTTCGTTGACTCTTTGTTCAAGTTTTTTAAGAGAATGCATGATTTCTATTTAGAATGTATAATTTCGAAGGTGTAATTTAAAAATTTACAGTATTGAACTATGACAGTGTTTTGAGGTTTATAGTTTGCAGTTGTGCTTCTCTTTAGACTGTTGCACAATATGCAACTGCAAAAGAACCTTTTCATTGTTCGGGAATTTCATTGTTACTATAGCGTGAGTTGTAAGGTTCGTGGTTTTGAACTTTTGAAATGGAAAAAGACGGGAAGGAAAGTGAAAATGCGGAAGTTTTGTGAGCGTGAAGGTGACTTTGTCAACATGGTGGGAACGGAGAAGGAAACCGTAAAGTCACGCGACGGGTTTTTTTAACATACATTTCTTAAAGGGTAATAAGAACATCATCTTAAAAATAGAACAAAAAGTCTTGTTTTTGTGGTATTTGTCTTTCCATCATGCCGAACGTAGCAATTAAGCCACTAGATAAGAAACTTAGAAAATAAAAGATCGCATGGCTTTGAAGCTTGAAATAAACAGTAACCATGGTAACAGGCGCTGTATGCCACGCTATGACTCCCTTGTGACGTCACGGTCTCAAGTTTATATGCCAATAACGTGTGACCGTCGGTTCACAAAAATTTGAAACGAAATGAGTAATTCTTTCAAAATCAAATATCGTGCTTTTGGTGTCAATTGTTCTGGAAAGGGAGAAATTGTAAATAAGTGGAAATGATTTTTACCTGTAATCACATCATTTGGTCGATAAGAACTTTTGGAAGCTTCCACCAAGTACGGTAGTGTGTTTTGAGATTGTGGTGGTGTTTGACCATGGTTGGGTTGATTCGGTTTGGATTTGACGCAAGCGTCAATGGGACCGCCATTAGGGAACGCCCACACGACCCCGACGATAAGCCCCGCCCACAGAAATCCCTTAGCCAACATTATTTTAGTTTCTTAAAAAAATGTCAACGGATATAAAAAAAACTAGGATGTGTATTCACACTTTGTGAGTAATTGTAAGCTTCAAAGTTACAACTGAAGCTGAGGAGCTTGAGCTCGCCGTATTTCTAGGCTAGGAAAGTATAGGCGTGGCTATATATTGGGTCCCTTTGGCGGTGGCTTTTAATTTTCCAAACCAGACAGGTTCTGCCTGATGTGACTTGCGGTTTTGTTATATCTTGAAAATATGCTTCTTCGTTATATGTGTTAAGTAGCAGTAAACAAAAAGTCGGTCGCAATTGGGATTCTGAGATGTTTTCGTTTTGGTGGGTAAGAGAGAAAGGAATTTTTTTTTTAAGTTTACGCAATCTCGAAGCTTAAGCAGCTGCGGACGCGCTCTAAAATACATTATTGAGGTCGGTTTGAGAGGATCTTCCACGTTTGGGCTAAGGATGTGTGGTGCTGGGTAATTAGAAAGCGATGGGAGAGACGAGCGAGACAAAAGAGACAGACAGATTGGGCGCAAGTCGATAGTCGAATGCCCTTTTCAAGTGAAAGTGAAAGAAACCGCACCCCACTATTTTTTTTTCTAAACATCAGATTTTTAAGTTTAATATGGGGATATGCCTTTCTCTCGTTCGTCGTAGTTTGAAGTGTATTGCCCTCCTTGTGACTAATGATCTGGTCTGACAGGTGTTTTGTTTGACCAACTTCAAAAACGCTTTCACTTTCAAATGCAATTCCCGTATCTTCGTTGTATCTTATACCGGGCATTTCCAGACAACACGTATCAGACGATACGTGTAATTACCTGGTAATTAATTTAGTGGGAAATTTCTTGACAAATATTAATCTTTGAAGGAATTCTACAAAAGATTTTTAATAGAATGACAAAATTAACCTTTAAACTTTTTTTTACAAAGAGTTCTTAAATTTAGAATGAAATGCATTTAAATTTAGAGCCTTTGACAATTTTAGTAACTGTAGCGTTTACACCATATATAACAAGGAATACATGAAATATTTCTAAGCAATATTTTGGGGTATTTTAAATTTATATCTAATTTTGAATTTTCTTAGAATATTTCAAGTGCTTAGGGTTTAAGGAAGTGTTTCAGTGCTTTCAGACACTGATGAGCGGGTTCTGGCTCTTCCGACGAAATACCCAATGACAACGATGACTACCAAGATGGCCAAAATAATTCCCACGATGACTGGGATCGTGTCATCTTTATAAACGCAACCTGCACGAGATGAAACGTGAGTAGAGTGTTTATTCCTTTTTTAAGTATCCCAATTTCTAAACTATTATTATGATTATTTCACCTTCCCAGCCAACGCATTCGTCGGAAAGTTTATTGGCCTCTTGAAGCCATTGATATAACGGTGCAAAGTAGTTGATAATGGATTGGGCGTTCATTTTCCTGGAACCGGTCATGTTATATAACACATCAGGCCAAGGTTCGGAAAATCCCGGTTTTAACATAGCC
Source organism: Lepidurus packardi (assembly GCA_023053545.1). Classification (NCBI taxonomy): domain Eukaryota; kingdom Metazoa; phylum Arthropoda; class Branchiopoda; order Notostraca; family Triopsidae; genus Lepidurus; species Lepidurus packardi. The sequence goes on along the minus strand of JAKZAN010000001.1, from coordinate 2,284,363 downwards.
CTGTTAGGATTTCAAAATATGAGATAGTTAAGAGGTGAAAGCTTATTTTTAGTGAAAGAAGGTCAGCAACTCTACTTGAGCAAGTCGCCTGCAGCTGTGCTGCCGTCAAAGTCACATTTGTATAACGGTTTTTGGGGATCGGTAGGGTTGTACTGCCCCGCGGCTTTGCACATGGCTTCGTAGAATTGAAATTGGACAATATAGCTCACAAAGTATCTATAGATCCAATTCCAAGTCAGTAAAATATAGAATTAGAAGGATTAAACTTCTACGATTTGTCAAACTCTTACCGGATGTACTCCACATTGGCGGGAATGTGAAATTTGGCGCCGGGATCGAAATCGTTTTCCGTACGTTCAACAGGTGGCAACAGACCTTGCAAGTCGAGGCGAAGTTTCCACCAATCGGCGTTTAAGTTGCTATTGTCAGTAGAACCGTCGAACACTCCCCAGCGCCATTTGTCCATCAGGTAGCCGAATGGTAGAAAGACAATCTAGAATGACGGTTAAGTTAAATTTAAAGTTTGCTGTAATTATTTTTAAATACTAAAAAACTATGATACAGAAAGAAGTTAACTGACTATCAAAATGACTTACTAATATTACATGTTAAAAAACTATCCAAAAAATAAGTAAAATTCCCTGCCTTGTCTAACGCTTGCTTCATCATGTAGTTAAAGTCGGTCGGGCTCATATTGGCCGGCAAATCTGGCAAGTTGTCGAACAGGGGTGTAATTGTGAAATTATCGTTATCAGTGTCTGGCAGCAAATCGATCTTTTGCAAGTGAGCTGGTGTCGCTACTGACAATGCCAAACAATCGCCAATGGCTTCGTGGAATCCTATGATTTTTTTTTTGGGGGGGGGGGGGGGGGGGGGGGAGGTTAAGAAAGGGGCAAGGTTATTAATATGTGTATTTAACTGAATTTTTTCCATTTCATACCGGGATTAGCACCGTTACGAAAAACCCAATGTTGGTCTTCATACTGCATGAAGTAAGTTATGTGCCCCATTTCATGGTGAATAACAATCAAGTCTTCCATATTGATATTAGTGCACATTTTGATCCTATGGATAAATATTTAGTATCAAATCATATTTCTTAGCCGTTGACTGTTCTTATTTATTACATTACTAGGTTAGTTAATGAATTAAATATAATAACTAAAATTTGCGCACTTTTCTGAAATTGGGAAAATTTTTTGAGAATACTAGTTAATTCAATTTACCGAAAGTCGTCAGTTTTAAAGAAATCTTCCGATGAAGCATGGCATTCAACTTCAGTTCCATCTGCTGGACGCGTTATTAAGCTTTTATTCCAAAATATATCGGTCATTGTGTCCAAACCCAAGCCAGTAAAAAAACTTTCGGATGTTTTGAACATAGTCGTAGCGTTGTAACCCTGATAAAAAAAATTCTAGTGCGAGTCTTTAAAGTTATCTTTTTAAAATACCTGTTCAATCATGGCTGGAGTGGCATCGATAGGATCAGCTTTATAGGGCAAGACCAGGGGCGCAATGTTTACCCAAGACTGTGCCCACATGTCTCCTATAAACGTAAGTGAATGCCTTCTTCAATTCTAAGTTTAATAACAACTCTATTTAGAAAGACAAGAACTTATTATGTCGCCCCTATTGCTTACTCTATTGCACCCTAGCTACCGCAAGAAGACGCCCAGGTTGTGTGTGCTACGATAACTTTATAACCTCGTAAGTCAATTTGCTTGCAACTTTTTCTAAAAATAGGCTAAAATAATATCTACGGGATGACTACTTCCAAATTCCAAATTTGTTTTTTTTTTGCATAAGTGGAAATATTAATTTGCATTTTTCAAATGAAGTGAAGGCAAAGTAAGAAAGAGAAATTTTCTCGCCCGTTTGTTCGTTTTAGTTACAATACTGTCAGACAAGGTTGTAGAAACTCAAGTCAACAAAATGCGTAAAAAAATCTACCTAAGATATGGGCAGGCAAAGGATCAGTTCGGCTCACGTTGGCAGGGTACACTTTCTCGCTCATTATTCTCCGAACGTACGAGTACAATTGGAGGTAAAGTGGTTTCACTGCTGTCCATAGTTCCTCAATCTCTTTCTTAAAGTCTTCCTCGCTGTAACCTTCGTACAGATAAAACTCGTTCCACATCGAGCCCGCATTAGAATAGCCTGTAACATTAAGACTGAAAAGTAAACATTTAAATTGTCGCTTATTTTCCTAGATTTTACCATTAGCATTAGCAGCTTTGTTGTTTAATGCCACAAAATCAATATAATTTTGACGAATAGGTTTGCCAGCCTCATCTCTCCATTGGACCCACATATCAAGCAGCTCATCGTAATTCGTAGAACTGGCCATAATTTCCGTCAAATCTGTTTTCTTAAATTTTAAGATTTCCATCAATTTAGTATGTTAATCAAAATCAAACCTTGATCCAAATTCAAGTCGCACGGTCCTTCAGTGCGATTATGGGGACAAACTCGAGCTGTGCTGTAAACCTTCTCCATTTCACTGCCAAGTGCGTTAAACTATGAAATTTGTTGTCATTATTGTTACTATTATTATTATTGTTAACAATTCTGGATAATTTGTAGTTACGTTTTCCAGATCTTCGCCTTCCAGGGCAGAAGTGCCTAGAATACTCAAGTATTTAATTTCGCGTTTGGTTTTCGGGTCTTGGAAAGTTGTGGAGTCAAACTGCGTCACATTTATCCAAACTTGTTTTTGCCAGTCAGCAAATTCAACATTCGCTGTTTGCTATACAAGGATTTAAAAAAATATATATATTTTTATCGTTTTGCAGGTATTTTCGTTTCATTTTTTTTTACCGCATTTTGGGACGTTTCATCTGTAATATTGGTGATATACGCCCATCGAGCTTCCATCTGAGCGTTGGCATGTACAAGGTAAACCGGATTTAATTCGGCTAAGTACTTTTGAGTTGTTTCCTCGTCGTCAGACAGTTCAAAGCTTAATGCAGCCAGTGTCATAAAACTGAGGCACTGTATCATTAACCACCACTTTGCCATTCTTGGAAAACTTTGGAAGTTCTGGAGAATTTTATATCTGCCACAATTGTTCTGGTATAGAGAAAGCGGAATTTCAAAAAGCGAAGACACTTGGGAACCCGACAAAAGTTGCTTGGAGAACGGAATCTGCTATAGTGTAAGTCTTATTATCAGCTTCTCACGTGAGACAAGGACAAGCCTGTCAAGGGATGATTTTAGAGACTGGGAGTAGATTAGAGCAAAAATTGATACTGCTACGATGGTATCTTATTTCTTGAAGTGCTCTGTTTCTACAGGTTGAAGGATCTTATCTGCGTTTTCGAGCTTTGGAATCGGTTTATTTGTCCTTAACTTACGCATATATGTCCGTTTCTAAACTTTAAAGTATGCGTTTATCTTTTGCGAGCATATACTATAATCCGATTAGGAGGCGAAGTCATGAACGTTTTGTTCAGAATCTTCGAAGATCGACTTTTTCTGAAAGCAGCGTAGCTGCAGAAAAAGATTCTAAAACTGGGTAAACTGAATCCTTTCCTGTACAAAATAGTTTTTTGTTTAAACTAGCAATTAAAAGACAAGCAAAATAACTTCCAGCATATAAATAATAAAAACAAGAACCATTCTGCCGAAAAACCAAGAACTTTTAGCAAGCAAAATCCTATGCTGGGCTTTTTTATGGGGATGCTTGTGAAGTGAATATTGTTATAAGAAACACGAACTTGATTTCAAATTTTTTTTGAGTCGCCATTCACGAGTTATTGGCACGCAAACTTTTGAGTCATGACGTCACGGACTTGTCGTGGTATGGCTTACCGCGCTCGTTTTTTGTTACTACTGATTACTTCCGTGCTTCAAACAGTAAGCAAATCTGTCGGGTACTATAGAAACTGATACGTCTGCGATGTCAAAAGCTATGTTATCCTATTTTTTTGTTCTAACTCGCGGAGAATTTCACTTGGAGAAAGCTCAAAATTCTCATAGTTTCCCGTGAAATTATGAAACGGTATAGAGCATCCTGATATATACCCTGAAGTTGAAGGTGGTAAAAGGGCAAGGTAACACTAGTAAATTGAGCATCACTAGTAAATGGGAGCACACGCATGTTGATGGTCCATAAACTGCTCTTACAAAAGGGGGTCCAAGACAGATCGCCGCGATTATCTGACATCGTAGTAAAAGCGCTAGTTCTTTCTCCCCACTCTGTATATAATTTTTTCCCCGCCAGCTCTTCTTCTCTGCCTCTTCGCCTGCTCTTCTTCTCTGTGGCGAGGAAAATATGGAGGATCTGTGGTGCCTGGATAAAAAGAAAGCAATCATCACAGGATGGGACATTCCATTATCGTAAATTCCGGCGGAGGATCTAGTGCTGGTAAATGCAGGCTGTGAAGACTCCCGAGGTTATGATCTTTCCCCCCTTTAATAGGCCATCCATTCCGCGTCAAGTGGGCGTGCTAAACGCTCCTTAACCCCTACAAAACCCCCACCAGAAAAACATCACAAAGATTTATTTTTCTTTTTTTTATCGTATAACCGAGAACATAGGTGATGATGGGTGAAAATCTTCACCCCAATTCTGGTGATCAGAATGATTGGCAATGTAGAGCCTTTTTTGAGGTGGTATGGGGAAAACAGATGCTGAGTAAACGCAAAGATCTTTTATTTCTCAGCTGGGCAGGTTCCCAGGCTTGCTTCAGGTTTTGAGTTTTATTTACCGCCAATAGGGGGAGCGATTTGGGGGCGTTTGATTTGGGGTGGTAGGAGGAAGGTATTATATCTGGGTGGTTTAGATTTTGAAAAGCTTTCCATAGGAAAAACTTTCTAGGTTTTCTTCGTACCTTCTTTCTTTGGTATTTGATAGCCTTTTTGCTCCCCCACCATACACCGCTACCACTTTGAGAAACCTACTACCAACAACAACCTTTAGCTGAGGCTATTGGATCTGTCTGGTTCGGAAATGGTGTTTACCACGAAAGAGGGTGTAATGGGGTTGAGAAACAAGAGGGTGGGAGAAAGGGGGGTTGACAGTATAGTTAATGGACATACCTGGAGTTTTGAGTCGACATTTGGGAAAACACATTAACACGCCCAGTTAGCCTCTCTCCGCAACTCCTGGATTTTGGCGCCAGGATCCATCTGTCACGCCTGAGGCTTTCAATAGACCAGAAATCTGGGCAAACAACCCCCAACGTAAACGGTTTCTTATAAAGCACGTACTGTACACACATACACTATTAGAAAATCGCGATATGCATTAATAATAATAACAACATACTTAAAAATCAATACATATCTTCAAAATAACATTGCTATAATAACAAATTAAAACATATATTAATTTAATTCATAGTAAACAAATCATTTAAAATTAACAAACAAATTCAATAGTAATAAAGTAGATCACAAGAATTATATACTATGAAACACTTTATAGTTAAAATGAGCCTACTTTAAAAATCCAGTGAATTCTCAAAATAGCTTTCTGTACAAATAACTTACTTAAGTACAAGAATTATAAAAGAGAATGAATTGAAAAGTAAGAAAATAAATTATACCTGAAAAGCTATGTAGATTTTGAAAAGGCGTGGGGAATCTTCAATTAGAACAACTCTGGAAGGATAATGGGCTGGGAAGACAATGATACTTACTTTTCAGCGTGGGAAAAGTTGGAATATGGAAGAAATTTTTTTCATTTTTTTATGTTTACGAAAGAAAAAGGAAAAAAGGTTTTTAGGCTGCATACATGGGAATTATCTCGTAAATTTTCTTTCCATTACGTCTAATTGGGAAGACTACACTCGAGTGGCTGAGAATGCGAAAGAAGAAAGGGAGCGAGGGATGCTCCCTCCCATTTATCTGTGTAACCACTTGCTATAGCAAAATGAGCTGCAAACAGGCCAAGACTCGGATTTTTTTTTTTTTTTTTTTTTTTTTTTTTTTTTTTTTTTTTTTTTAACAGATTGGACTCCATTAGAGGGACGTCCTGGAAAAGGATAGGTTACTTTGCATCGCTCTACATTAGACAAATAAGAGTCGTAAAACCCCGCCAGGAGAATAGGGTTTTGGGAAGAATGTTATATATACTCAAAACGAATTGAGCGTGAATGGTCGTCATTGTGGTTGCTCCACAGTACAAAAGCGATTGGCCCGGGGAGGAGATTCTTATGAACATAAATACTGGTCGTGGTTTCTGCGGCCAGTAAAAGCTACTATTGGACAGCAGTCGTCAAGCGATAATATTACAATAGAATCGAAACTTTTCGATATTTGTTATCGAAAATACTCGATATTTAGCCTTCTTTTCTTACAAATCCTTAAGGTTCTTCTGCGTATTTCTGTACCTAATTGTATATTTTAGAAAATCGGAAATCAAATGGAAATAAATTAAGTCTTCAGAAATCAGATAGATTAAACTACAGTGAAAACCGTTTGACATGAAATCGAGGGGACCGGAATATTTTTTCATGTTAAAATGAATCCGTGCTAACAGATATATGCAAAAAAACTTGTTAATCAAAGAACTGTCGTGATAACAGAGTTAATATTCAAGTTTATACTCGTACATTTACAGTCTCTACATTTTAACAACACAAATAATACATTTTAAAGCATTTTAATAGACTGTAAATAAAAAGGAAAGGTTTTGACTGCCCACGGACAGTTGGGGCGAGAAAGACAAAAATTTGAACTTAAGTCAGGGATGTTGCTAAGGCTCTACAACCCTTCCCATTGGCAGAGGGAGACGGTTGGTAGGTAGACAAAAGTACTTTGTCGTAACAAATATTTTGTTGGTACTCCGAGACGCCAAATTTTTTTGTGTTAAGTGGTTTTTGTTTCGTGTTAAAAGAAAACAAATGTATGCAACTACATAGCGTTTGTCCGGACCGGAGTACTATTTTGTGACAGCAGGTTCTTCGTGCTAAGCGGTTTCGTGTTAAACGGTTTTCACTGTACCTTGTACGGTAGAGACAGAGATTATGCGAGGCATTTATTTTAAAGAATTTAAAAACTGTACAGTAGTTTAGGACTACAAGGAATCATTTATAAAGTGATGAAATTAAAATTTTTATGAGTAAGAAAAATAAAAGAGAAAGATTTGTTCTCAAAGAAACCTAAAGTCGTAGCAGAAAATCGGGAAAACAAAAAAAAAATATTCAATAAAAGCTTTTACTTAAATGACAATAGTCACGACGAACAACTTGCTTTAAAAATAGAGCGTAAAATTTCCTTCTATTGGTATTTTGATTTCAATTATACGTAAATAACTAAACTATATAAAAAAAAACATTTTCTAAACAAAAGGGTCACGTGACTTTCTGGCGACACGAAGGTGTCACGATCCGCGGTACACGATAGCTTCTATTTCCCGTTCTAAGCATGGAAGTAAACAGTAGCTATGGTAACCAGCGCTGAAGCCTTGTCATGACGCAAAGTTTGTGTGCGAATAACTCCTCCTAAACGGCTAATTGCAAAATCGAAACAATTTTAGTCATTCGTAGAATTATGTAGACTCCAGCATTCATCAAACTAGTCATTCCAAGATATCTTATTCTCTTTCTTATAGCGTGTTTCTCCAATCCTTGCCAAATTTGTAAGAAGTTTTCAAAGGAAATCGTGCCGCCAATTTTAATTAATGTTCTTTTTTTTAGAAAGAAATAACTTTGTTCAATAACTGTATTCTTGTTCTTCTCAGAAAGCTTCTCAAAATGGGGCATAAAAATGGGCAGCGTGTTCTTATGTAAACAATCGGGCAATTTGTTCGTAAAAACTGAATAACCCTGAATCGTGAGTGCTCCTTTTCTTTTTATGGCCACTTCTTCCCCATTTTCCCCGTCGTTTTTCTCTGCTTTGTATGATGCTAAAGCTTATAAACTGGCGTGATTGAAGCCGATTGCTTTCCTTTACCCATTTCACCTTATTCTGAATGATGGGTTCTATCCCTTCTTGAACAAGCACGGTCGGGAGTCTTCGCCCATCATCACCTTACGAGTTTCAATATGTTTTCTATGTGGTTGGTAAGATTGACCAGTATACAACTCGTAAAGTATTTTTATATGATCTCCAACACTCCCCTTCTATTATCATTCTTCACCACCACCACAATAGCCTGATCGCTTTACTTTTAGTCCGTACTTACCGCCCCTTTTTACGGTCCACACACGCCCCTTTTGGGACCTTTTTTTCCTTTCTTAAAGGCTTTCTTTATTTGGGAGGGAAGGGTAGGGGGGTTAGAGGTGTGTAGGATTACAGAGCGCATAAGCAGTAGGTGGGAAAAGGTGCGAAGAGAACGTAGTCCCGGGGCTATCAAGGTGTCATAAGCGTTTCATCCTCCGAAGAGGGATTTGGGGAAGTTTTGTTTCATTTTGTTTGGGTATTCTTTTTATATACATCAAACGCTGGAATCATGGAAGTGGACTTGGATCTGACGGAAAACGACCGTCGAGTTGCAGAGGGTTTCCCTGAAGGTACAGACGAAGATTCGGATGATATTAGTCAAGCTGCAACGCCAAGTGTGGCGGGGAAATCGTCGAGTTTTTCGATAGACACGATTCTGGGCCATGATGCGGCTTTGAAACCAGAAACGAACGCCAACTCTTTGAGTAGTAGTAGTAGTAGCAAAAATCACACGGCCTTCGCAGCGTACAGCTTTCCGTACGCAGAATACGCTGGCATGGGCGTGGCTTCGCCGTGGACCCACTTTTCGCCTTGGGTGACGGACGGAAAACCCTTCCTGGGTTTGCAAGGTAAGAAAAGATTTCCATTTTTGGGGTTTTGGGGGGAGCGAATGCTAGTTTTGCTAATTTTGGTAGAATGTACGTGAATTTCTTGCAAATTTTTTTACTATAATGGATATTTCTTTCTTCAAGCAATTTTTGAGCGTTCGAATCTGAAATTTTGTAGTTAATGAGCAGAGCATAGGTTAACAAGTGTCGTTTTCTCGAACGGTTAATGCCAAAGCTATGCTGTAGCAATTTTAATCTTTATTTACAATGAATAAATTAGAAATGAGGATTCCATGCTGTGCAAATTAAAAGCCACGTCGTTTCAGATAGAATCAGGTGGAAACTGTTAGCGCTATTTCGGCTTGTCTTGTTCATGGCGCAGCTATGGAACTTAATTAAAAACAGAGAATCACCAATCGAATGCTGCGACCATGACCGCGACTCATAGCGTTACTCCGGCTTGGAGTTACATAGCTCTGAAGCTTCTTTTTAGGACAGGAAAGGAACTTCCAAGACTGCTTTGAATTCAAACATTTATTAAGGTTCATATAAGTCGCTCAGAAATTGAATTTCTGTTCAAACAGTATTTTTTTTAATTAAAATTTATTGCGTCATTACAAATCATTTGTACACTACACTACACTAAATTTTTTCTTACATTTTGATTTAATTTGTATTTGACTAGCACCCAAACCGGCCGGTCGCAGAAATCGGAAGCCAATCACAGACCGCAAGCCCAGACAAGCCTATAGCGTGCGTCAGTTAGAGCAACTAGAAGCAGAATTCAAAGTAGAGCTGTCAAATTTTCAAAATTCACGAATTCTTAACACCAACTATTTCTATTACCCTTTCTTCCGGAAAAACCTAAAGGTGGACAAATATCTCAGCGTGAGTAAACGCATTGAACTTTCCAAAACACTAGGTTTGACTGAAGTTCAGATTAAAACATGGTTCCAAAACCGGCGGACAAAATGGAAGAAGCAAATGACCGCGCGCTTCAAGCTCGCTCACCGCCAGGGCCTCCTCACGTCCACTTCCCGATTATCCCTCCCCCTTCACCTCACTTTACCGCCACCTTTAGCCTCGTATGACCTTCGACATGGCCCTGTGCAAGTCCAACACCAAGCTCCACCTCCACAGCCCCCCGATTTTTGCCACGCCTTCTGGGCTACTTCCCACGTCCAGGAACAATTTACAGCCTCCAGATTATTAGCCCAACATCACCAACTGTCCCTAAACGTTTTGACCCCTCGTTTGCCCGATTCAGAGCTTTCCGCCCATTCCCCAAGCTAAAATAAAAAACTAATAAAAAATGTCTTATAAGAATTTCGATTGTTTAAGTAAGGTTCTTGGGAGTGTGTGGGCGCAGAAATGTCAACTCTGTTTGCGTTAAACGGAAAATCCTTGCCATAAAATACACTACATGGCTGATATACTTAACCAACAGCACTGCGTTTACATTCTTATCTGTCGTGTGCAGCGAAAGCTGTGTCCGACGCTGTTATCAAGTCAGTTGCAGGCCCCTTATAGCTGCAGTAATTCGTCGCTAAACTCTTCGCCATCTTACGTGCTTTAAATTATGTATTTCTTATTATTTTCTATTTTCCATTTTTTCTTGTTCTTTTGTATTTACAAGTATTTCTTGGTTTACTTGGTGCACAAAAGCTTTTGGTAGAAATACCAGATTAAATGTCTGCCGCTGGTACCAAAAGATGTTCGTCTTTTTCCCAAGAGGGGGAGAAAAGAGAGACATCTGCTTCTTATCATCTGGACAGGAACCGTCATATAATATGCAATTTGGTATAATGAGGTCTAATTCATTTGGGTTTCTCTCTCTCTCTCGTATTTCTACGTAGAAATAAGGAAGACGAGACGGGAAGAGGGGTATTCCCGTAAGCTGTCAAGAAAAGCCACGTTGGGGATTGAACGGGTTTGTTTTGGGGGATGTTCATCAAGTGGGGATGAAAAAATAGAAAGAAATAGGAATTGGACGTGGTAGCAAGACAAGAAATGCAATTACGAGACGATCAATTGCCCCCCGCGGGTATTACTTCGCTATGCCAATCGTGTTCCCAGCCTCTGCCTCCCTTTTCTCGTAACTATAAGAGTCGCCACCTAGCGCAGGCGTTGACTTGATGGCTTTACTACCTCCCCTGGCCTGAACGTTAGCAACAGGCAGATATGCCCTGTGGCAGAAGTCAGTATTACTTCAGCTGCTTCAAAGAGCACATGCTGCTGTTTATTCGTTGTATTTCTTAAACCGTGTCTCTCCGGCTGGGGCTGTAGGAAATTCCTTGGGATTCCGGAAAGCCCATTAGTGGATTATTTTTAGGTACCAATTTTTGGATAGTATTTCTTTAGGGAGAAATGCACTGATACATTGAGGAAGAGAGAAGAAAAAAGTCTTTTGATTCGTCGAATTGGCAAGTGAGTATTGATTAACTGTGTCCTTCTCTTGAGTGCAACTATATTGATGATGTTTTGGGTACACTTTTAGGGAATGTTGGGAACCGATAAGCTAAGTAGCTACACGGGGCGTGTCCACGTGTTGCGAGGACGGGCTAAAGATGCTCTTCAAAGTCTGAAGGAAGTAGCTCCGCCTCCTGAGTGGGCTCAACAGAAATGGACCAACTGGAAGAATAAAGCTATTGAAACTTTGAATGGACAAGGCGACTACGCACATGTTTATCGGTACATGTCTATCAATTTCTTGTCATTAATGTATTAAAGTTGTTTAAAATTGTCTTATAACTTTTCTGATATAATTTCTAAATTCCATCCAACCGTACGAAAGTTTGTTTACATATTCTCGCGGGAAGGCTTCAAGGGGGTGGATTTTGGGGTGAAGCCCATCCAAAACATAAAAAATAGAGCTTAAAAGAGTTATAATCCAATTTAGATGCAGTTTTTCTATTGTAATCTCATTAATAGTTTCTTGGGAAGGATACCGTATTGGGTAAAGAGGAGAGGGAGAAAAAATCTACAATTTTGGGGGGCGAAAAATGCTCCCTAACTTTTTTTCTTTTGCTCCGTGGGAAGTTTGACTTTAGATTTGTAGCTTTATGCAGCGTGAAATTGGCTTTGAAGTTTTTTGTGTGTACCGAAAAAAAGGAGGGTTAGGGGGTATGGTGTAACGTATGACAATGACATATTGATTGACGCGAGAATAAGGTTTCCTGCTGTGGAAGATGACATGAAAAGGCGTTTCAAACTGTGATGGAAATTTTACGCAGAAATTCGGAAGTGCATTATTGATGGATTTTTACTGATAACCTGCTATTTTATTGTAATTCATCTTTACGTATGTATATGTTTGATAGACGCAAGACGCGCTGGGAATTGGTACGCGTTTCCGCGGCGGTCATGGGAATCGAGTTTGCGTACGCAGCGGAAACAGCCTTTGTATCACCCACCTTGTTGGGTATTGGCTTGCACCACCGGCAAATGACGCTAATCTGGTCTCTAAGCCCTCTAGTGGGTTTTTTTCTAACTCCATTGCTCGGCTCTTTGAGCGACCGCTGTAAATCTGCGCTTGGCCGGCGCCGGCCGTTTATTATTCTTTTATCCATCGGCATCGTTCTCGGTAACACACATATTCTTAGTAAAACCCTCTAAAAATCTTAAATGTGCCCTTCGTTGCTTTTGCGTGGAATATGTAGGCTTATTATTGGTTCCCAATGGCAAATTATTGGGAGTTGCTGCGGGCGATCATTACCCAGATAGCTTACCGTTGAACATATCCAGCACGAATACTAGTACATTCTTGCAAGAAGCCAAAGACGAAATAACGGATACGAGTACTCACCCATGGAGTATTTTCTTCACCGTCGTGGGTACAGTGTTACTCGATTTCGATGCAGACGCATGCCAAAGTCCGTCCAGAGCGTATCTCCTTGACGTTTGTATGCCAGGTAAAAATTATCTTGAGAGAATAATTTTTACTGTTAATTCCCAACCTCTCATGTTTATTTTACTTAGAGGATCATGCTCTAGGGTTGAGTACGTTCACTATCATGGCAGGTTTAGGTGGATCTTTAGGTTACGCCATGGGTGGCATTAATTGGGATACTACGTTTATTGGTAATATTGAAATGCACGTGAAATTTTTTCAATTTTATCTTTTAGGAGTAATGTTTGGCGGTCATGTACGAGCCGTATTTACTATCGTGACGTTCATCTTTATATTTTGTGTGGCTTGTACTTTGTGCAGTTTCCGAGAAATTCCGTTGGATATTTTGCAACAAACTGGCGAAAGTGAAGTAAAAATTATAAAAAGATAAAAAATTCTCATCTTAAAAAATTCAACAGTTCGTTGACATTTGTTATAAACAGGTAGAGGAAAGGAAAGTAGATCCTGATGGGAAAAAATACGACAAATTAGCGAGCGAAGAGGATGAATTGGATGGTTTGAAGACGTATGGTACAATTCAGAACGATGCGACTCAGTTGGCATACGCCTTGCGCGACCAATCCCACGGAATTGCTAATCCGGCTTTCCAGGATTACGCCGGAGGCTATCAGCAACAAGAACGATCAACTGAGCTGCAGCAGCAAGAGCAATTACAGCTAGAAAACAATGACGAAGGCAAGAGCAATCAATATCTAGCTGACGAGCTAACGATGGACGATTATGGGGACGTTAGCTTAAGAGATTACTTGACATCCATCCTGTATATGCCCCGGTCCTTGAAGATCCTTTGCCTCACCAATCTCTTCTGCTGGATGTCCCTCGTCTGCTATTCTCTTTATTTTACGGATTTCGTAGGAGAAGCTGTTTTTGGAGGAGATCCCACGGTATACTGACACAAGAATAAATCCAACCTAACATTTGTTATTACCTTTTTTACTGTATTTCGCATTCAGGCTCCCTTGGGATCTCCCCAGAAAGAACTGTACGAAGCAGGAGTGCGTTTTGGATGCTGGGGAATGGCCATGTATTCTTTGTCCTGCTCCTTGTACTCTTTCGTCATCGAGAGACTCGTCAAACGATTTAGGTCATTTGAAATTTCTATTTCAAAAACTAATGGAAACTAATTCTCAAACACATTAACACAATTTTGCACGCATGTTTTTAGGGCTCGGACAGTCTATATGGGAGGGCAATTGGTGTATTCCGTGGGGATGATTCTGATGGCTCTGACGCGCCATAAAGCTGGGGTTATAGTATTTTCCTGCACGGCTGGTGTTATGTATTCAACATTGTTTACCATGCCCTACTTGTTGGTTGCCCATTACCATGCTTCGCAAGTGGTAATCATCTCACATTTAGCTGTTTTCCTATTGGTGAACCCGTACAGCTCTAATCCGAGTTTTCTGGATAGTTCTCGGTCTCAGCTGAGGGTGAACGGGGTGGTTGTAGCCAAGTTCGTGGCTTGGGAACTGATGTCGCCGTGGTGAGCTCTATGGTCTTCTTAGCGCAATTCATTTTGTCCACTTGCATGGGATCGATTGTGTCCGGGGTGGGCACTACCTTGGCTGTAGTGGTAGCTGCGTCGGTTCTTAGCTTTTGTGGAGCAATAGCCGCCTCCCAAGTCCTTTATTTAGATCTCTAAAGTCTTGTGTTAGAAAGACGTAAACAACAAAGTAAGAAAGAAAAATGGAAAGAAAAAAGATAGTCACCCTTCACACGACTGTCAAATCCGTCACCTAAATCCCATTTGTACCTTTGACGAACTTTTTCTCTAAGGTTTTCTCTAAGGGGCAATTCGATTCGTCTTGAAGCTAAAATAGAAAGAAAAAAAGAAAAGAAAAGTTGCCTGGAATAGATAGGGAGAGTTTATTTAGAACGAACGAACAAAGGCCAGATGTTAAGTAATTGGTAAGTGGCTCTGTATTTTGATCGTGTGCTTCCAGAATTGCGTAATAAATCACATCATTGCGTCATTGGCTCATAAAGCCTATGTTAGTCTCATTATCTCTGAAATCTAGAGTCTCAGCATGATCTTCACATATCACATGATCTTCATCTTTAATCTCTCTCGGAAAGAACTGATCTCGCTAGACTAACGAACCGCTTTAATATTGTTACAAGATGGCCTTTATTTCAATGTTATACCCCAAATATCACAGTTTACACCAATATAAAATCAATTTCAGAGTACGATGTGAAAATCCTTCAACATTAAAATACAAGAAACCTAAGACAACTCTAATCTACTGTAGGAAACCGTTTGGGCTAAACAAGATTGTTTTGTTCGGTTGAGCGGAGGCTGTCGGTTCGCGCGCTGATTCGTCCGTCTGTGCAGTTCTGTCCTCTAAAATCGAGTGCCACGTACACATATAAAAGCAGTACGAAAGGAAACGTATAAAAGCAATATATAGGAAATATAAAAGCCAACCAAAGTCACGTGGTTTAAAACAAAGCTTGCGAGACTACACTCGTTACAATATTTTGAATCAAAATGAAAATGCATTATTTTAATCTTAATGGTTTAAACGTTAGTTTTACTGTCTAATTGGCAGTGATTATAAGAATATCAACCTAATTAATTTTGCTGATTTTTTTGTAGTTGTACATTTTCTAAATCGATTTGCGGAGCGTCGAAATAATCCGAAAATTTATAATCGGAAAATTATGACGGTTTAAGCGCGGTTGAAGCGCTTGAATTTGGAGCGGAATCGATAGCTGTCTGGAGTATCGTAATCAGGAAAGCGCAACTCCGCGTGATCGTAGTTTGGTATCGATATCAACAGCTGTCAAAAGTTGGCTTGTGCTGGGGTGTTTTGGTCCAGTTTTTTGCCTTATTTCAGGCAGAAAGAAACGCTAATAAGATTATATTGTGCACGGATTAGTTAATATATTTATTGTTTATAAATTCCTTCGTGTTGTTCAACGATATATCCCGGTGAAACGTTAATACTGACTCATAATAAGGGCGGCATGCATGGACGCCATGTTACGCCAAATCGAATTTCGTAGTTAAAAAGCCGGCAATTTGGGTGTTTGCCTTTTTGAAGCTGTTTAAATTCTTTCCGCAAAATATGTAACTCATTCCAGTGCAGAGCTTAACATCTTTTTATTTCCAATTTCCCATACGCAAACTGCTTTAAAAAGACGTAAAGTGAAAAATAACTTCTCCCTTCTTTTTAACGTTCCTCTGCTTGTTAATGTCTAAACCCAAAGTGACGTGAAAAATCCCAACAAGTCGCCAAGGAGAGGGAAGACCCCATCACTCCCAGCATCCAGAAGATCATGAATTCCAGGCCCTTGGCACATGTTCAGCCCTATTGGAGTAACTCGTTGGCGATCCGACAAGAAATCCAACGCTTCGAAAGCGTCCATCCTTCGATCTATGCCATTTATGACCTCATCGAAGCAATTCCTGATCCTTTACTGGGCCAACAAATTCGCGACCATGTCGTCTGCATTGAAGGTAAATAGCTCAACTTTTTCTTTTACAGTTTTCCTTTAAACTTCTATTTCTGCCCTTCAGCCAAACCTCACACACGAAATTCCTAATGCCTTACTAATGCCTAACAATGACCTACATTTGACATAGTTTTACGGAAGTCTGTATTAGAAATTAGTTGGCCATAGAAGAATGACATCGTCTCTTTTTATTTGTCTCCGAGTGATTTTCAAATAATCTCCTTAAATTTGTCCAAGTAATTGAGTGCGACACGCACGCGCATGCAAGATGGGTTTAGAAGACACGATGTCAAGATGCCAAGACTCGATAAGAAGTTCAAACGAGATCAAACGATTTTAAACATTAGCAGACGTTGTGAAACACTCAAGCGAACATTTATGAAATGAAAATACTAGCTAAACAGGGATAGGAAAGATAGGATTATTAGAAGAAATGTTTTAATTAACTGAAATAAATGTTTATAGAATTCTTAAATAACTTAAATTCTTAATAACGTAATATTTGTTTTTTATTGAAATTAGAAATTCTAGCTTGAAATCCCAATAAAAATAAGATTTTGCAAAATTTCATTTATAATTTTCTCGAGTTGTGTAACGTTTCGTATTCTTTTGAAAGTAACTACGAAAACCCAGAGGTCTGAAGCACTTTTCTACTAGTTCTTCCCTCTTGGGTCATCTTTTTGTTTGTTTTCTAGGCAAATATCCCATAAAATAAGATTATAATGGCCAGACAAGTTATGTAAAGTTTATCAATGATCACCTTATGGTCTCATGTCGTTATGTGAAGAAACGCCTTGGGCAAAATAGTAATAGTGGTCTAACGGGACTTGCGTTTTGGTTCAGTAAGGGCGGCACGGGTGTAATTTCCGTGTTGAATAAGAGGATTGCCACCTGTTCTTTCTGTAATTTTTGTACTTTTTTCCATTTGTCATAAAATGTTTCTTCCTCTTCTTTTTGTTGGTCTATTTTGTGTGTGCACAGTTGTCGAGTAGCCGTCAATGGCTCTTGTGCGCTCAGCCAGAGGAAGTGGGCGGATGATGCAAGAAGAAGGCATTTTTTTCAAGTTATTTATTTCTGTCTTCTTTTTCCTCCCCTGACTTGTCGCTTGCTTGTCTAATTAGACAGCTTTTCAGGTTTGGCTTCCGTTTTGGTAAAACGCCAGATCTTGCTGTCGTAATAGCAAAACGGCTATGAATATTCCACGTATAAAAGGAAATTCGAGGTCGAGTTGAAGACGTCGTCAAGTCTTTTGTTCTTTGGAGAAACGTAGGATATGTTTTTAAATAAAAATCATTCTGGTCTTTTATGTGTATAACGCTGGGAAGTGCATATTGTTTCACAGTGGCATAGGTTGTGCCTCCCCCCCCCCCCCCCCCCCGTGGATTACTCCCCGGAAGCTGTGGGTTTCGGTTTACGTAAGAGTTTAGGAAGTCTGTTAAGTCTGTACTGCGTTAAAAAAAAATGCCAAATCCTTGGTTGGATCGTTGATAAGTTTCAGACCTGCTTTCCTTTCCTTTTTTTTTTTTTTTTTAACAAATTATTCTGGGATTTTCTCCGAATTTCAGAGGAACTGTTGAAAGATTCCCAAGTTCCGCAGCATAGCAACGGTTAGTAGATGGCAGGAGCGTTGGCAAACCAAATGGTATAGCTTTGTAACATGTAGAAGTGCCTCATTTAGCCGCCAGGTAGCGGGAACGCTTTTCTTTTATCAGTACTGGTATTTGAAAAGGAACCGAATTTCCCATTTTGCGCTTTTCTGCTAGAAAACTGAGTACTAGTGAGAACATGTACAAGCTGAACACATGCTTTTGAGAACTTTCTGTTACTGTGGAATTTACTTGAATAATTATAAGTTATTCTGAACACCATGATAACGAACGCCAAAACCCCAAAACAAAAGACGTGCAAAAATAAGATAACAAGATGAGCATTCCTGGAAATTTGGACGACTCCTTTTCTATATCTTTCGGTCTGAAAAGTTGACAACAAAGAATATTGACTTATTCTTCGCGCCATGACTTGCGGGTTCCACTGAACGCCATGCAGCAAGCGTAACCCTCGTAGCCCAACCCGAGCAGTCCCATGCGGTCGGGTTAACAGGAAGTGAGTGCGCAGTACCTGCGCACCAACACCGAAGGACGAGCTACAGCGGGGAACATGATGGCGCGATTGAGTTACACCTCATAAAATTACCATATCACTTCCAGATTTGTTCGAACATTTAAACGAAAGCCAATGGTAATTGATATAATAATAATTATTATTATCACTCTTACTATTGAAAAATAAATAGTATTGTAAACCGTAAAGTTTCGGACACCAAAGCGATACTAATATAACAAAACGTTCGTGGATTCTGCTTCTATAAAATTACATAGACCCGTTTGAAATCTTTTAAGTTCTAAGAAAGGTCAGTATTGAACGCGTGTTGGAAGTCGTCGGAACCATTCTGGAATGTTTTGAGCGTCCGTTGTTTAAAGACAGCGGCCCACCTGGCGTGCTTGTTTCCCCGTAGCTAATTACAACTCGTGCAGTACGAAAGACGGTCTTTAACTGCCCTCTTTCTCTCCCTCAAGTCTTAACACAATGTAACTCGTTTTTAGCTCTTTTTAACCTTCTTCTTCGAAAAAAAAATATCATTTCAAATTTCCTCGTCGTCTGTTGCCAACTTTCGCTCAGTCACGCGACAAATAAGTTAATAAACGGAAGTTAGAACTACCCAATTCCTCCGAATTCTTCAATGCAGCGTGACAAATGTTAAAAAAGGGGTGAAATCCAACATGGAAAACGTTCACAAAGGGTATAGTGGGCGTAACCCTAATGACCAGTTTTCGTTAATTTTTTTCTTTTCGCATCAGTCAACGTTCCCTTTCTTTCTCTCGTTTTTTCGTCCTTTTTTATATCTCTATGTTGCCAATAAAACCAATGAATCTGACAACCTTTGACCCCGAGGGCGGACAACTCCATTGAACCCTTAACGCTATTAAAAAATTGGGGGAGCGCGCATTTCATGGTTCTTTTGTATCCGTTATGATATTAACTCTATTGTTTTCTGTGAGGTACAATGTCGAAAAAATCAGTCAACCCTAAAAAACTACCCCTATCGGGGAAAAGTTGATCTGCCAGGTATGGAATCGCAAAAGGCCATAGAGAATAACGGTCCAAAAAAGGGGGAGTGAGAGGGGTTGATGCTGTCTTTGCGTGACACGAACTCCCGGTTGACGTTGACACCTGTCTGTCAAGTATTGTCCTTATAGTTAGCCTTATAATTATAACGAGAGAGACCGAAAGGGTCTAAAAAAGGGGTGAAATTTCGTTTCTGGGGGGTGAGGTGGGGTCATGGGGTGGAGGTTATAAGGGGTTAGAGATAGCTAATAATGGGTAAAAGTTGTAACGGATCTGGAGCATGAGTTTGCGAGGGATATACGCTCAAAAAGTTTCATTGTTGGGAGCGAAAGGTATTGTTGAGGTGTGTTGGCTTTTCGGGTCCGAAAATGGATCAAGGGTGGAAGTAAAAAAAAAAAAAAAAAGAATTCTAATAGAATTTTGGGATCCAAGTTGCAGAGGAGCGCAAAAGGGGAAAAACATACGTGGATCTTTTGGGGACTGAACAATCATATAAGGCGCCCGTTTTCTCCCAAGACGAGGTAACAATGAATTTTACAGAAGGGACAGAATAGGTGAGGAAAAAGTCAAGGGGGGGGTACAGAGGGCGATTGGTTCCGGGGATTTCGATTTTTGGAGCACTGGGAAAAAGTCTTAAAAGTGGGTAAGCCGGGGGGGGGGGGGGAGAGAGGGGAGTCTCGAAGGTTGTTTTTCATTAGGGAAATAATGGCAAAGAGCGAGAAAGAATTATGGGAGAACCACTTCTGGAAGGTTAAAGAGAACGGTTTGGGAGCGATTCTCCAGGTGTGAAGTGAAAACTAGGAGGTCTGTGACGTCGCTTTCTGGGGAGGTTTAGGGGGTTGGATTGGGACTCGCGTGGTGGTAAAACGGAAGAAAACGTTAGGAAGTAAGGAATTAATAGATTTCGAGCTGTGGAGTGCTGAAAAGGAGAGGGGAATTCTCGTTGAAAAGTTTCATTGCAACTGTATTGAAACTTGACTGTTGCTCATTTATAAAACTTAGAATGCATTTGAGAAAAATATGTTTGGTAGCTGATACTTTTGTGTGCCCGTCAAAAAAACTTGTCGGATCCCATAACTTTTCATGTTACAATGCGAAAAATGTACAGTTTTATATGTACATATTTCACATAACATAACATATGTACATATTTCACATTGTGAAAAATGTACATATTTCGCTACTAAACGAATCTTTTCCGTATAAAGAAGACAAGTGACACGACATGTACTTGTAACAATTACTCAAACCAAGATTTACTACACACGTTATTCAAATGCAGACGTCTGAATAGACATAGAGCAATTCTCTTACGACAGTTATCCCAATTAAATCTGCACTTTAGCCCTCAAGTTGTCCTTACTGAGCCTACATACCTCTCAGGATGTTCTTTGACTGAGCCAGAAAAGAATTACAAGTGACCTAAAACTAGACTTCGTGATCATTCCCTGCCCAAAATGTTAATCAAGTACACATAATTGGTTCATATGGCTGTAATTAGCATGGTAAATGCGAGGATGAATGTTCAGAGCAGGATGGGTGTTAATTGTAATGGGTGTATGTTAAGATGTGTACTGTAAAGAGTGAAACAAGGCTTACCTAAAAATTATAAAAAAAAAAAAACGAGGGGGACAACGAGCCCAGCTCACGCCGGATCGCCAGAAATAAAAAAAAATTTAAGCTTGTTAAGATTGACCTACGCTAAATCACATCACGTATCTTTTAATATAAAAACGCAAAAACCCAGAAAAATAATCTTTCGAAATTGTATCATCATTTGAAAAACATAGCGTTGCGAAATGTTACAATCGGCGTGTTTGCTGGCGGGAAAAAGTGAAAAGAGCAAAGTTGATCCAAGGACTTTTTATAGCCCGTCAAAAGATTACGATCGAAAAGTGGTTACATCGTATACGGTGTGCTCATTTGCATAGGAAATCTGAGAGTAATTGACCATTTCAGGTGTTATATAACGTTCGATGATCGATGCGTTGCTCGTGTTCCGTGTCGTGTTGCATCTTTGTTCGCCATAAGAACCCAAAAGTACTCCAAGGGGTTATAGATATCCGAGTTACAAGGGTTATAAGGTAACAAGGGGGGTTATTTCACCCCTTTGATTGCCTTTTGTGGACAATCTTGTCTGAATGTCACATAGAGTCTGCCAGTGATCCATATTCCCCTGTCTCCTATCTTTAGCTATTTTTTATTTCATTTTTTTCCTTGTAGAACCTTTGGTCTGAACTGTCGCTCACCTGTCCCAGGCAATAAGGAGCGTCTCAGTTCCCCCCCTCTTTGAATTGTTACCTCTAGGGCGGGGCCTATTGTTGTCATATACCCCCAACGGTTCACTCACTCGAGTAGACTTCCATTTCACCGTATCAGAAATAAAAAGGTAGGCTTTGAAGCTTTTTGAGCCTTCGACAGTTCTGACAAGGAATACGGGTATTTTTTTGTATTAAAAAAAGGAGTCTGATTCTTTCGATTTTGAGACATGAATTCGTCGTAACAAAAAAGTTTTCGGGTGACACTTTTTTCTTAAGGATTGTGACGGGGAAATGCGGGCTTATGATCTGGAAACGAATTTAGGCGTGATTAAGACCAAACACAAATAGATTTGAACGTTTCAGGTTTAGGTCGAGTTTAAGTAGACATGTGATGCAGTTCCTTTTGGTTACTTAACCGAGATTTTTTTAGTGAGTGGTCCAACGTATGCAGCTCAAGTAGAATTACTAGCTGTTAAAAGATTCGGGGCCCACATATTAATATTACGATTTTGTACTTGAATAGATCTGAACTTTTCTAGGGAAAAAAGCTTTTCGTATTGAGAAGCTAATTGAGGGAAGATTTAAGAAAGGAAATTGGGAAGGTTTCAGACGTAGAAATTTTGGGTGGGAATTGTATTAAGGGATCTATTAAAAGATTAAGGGATTTGAAGAAAGAATATCCCCTATTATATCGCATTGTAAAAAGTATCTTTCAACGTAATTTTGCAGTAAATTTGTATAGCGTTTATTGGATTTGTCAAATTGTAATATTTTTTTACAATATTCTATTTTAAATTTTCACAGAAGCCCAATGACGAGGTACTACAATTTACGTAGTTGTACCGTAGATAATTTAGTTGTTAATAATTTCGTGTACAAGTGAAATGTGAATATATTTTTGCAATGTTTAAGCGCAGGAAAATTTCATTTTGAAAGTTACGAAGTTACTGTGTACTGTATTTTTAAAAGCTAGAAGAAGAAGATTCGGACAATAATACCCGTAGCAATTTTTACTTGCTAACGTGCACAAAATCTGTGCGAATTTATGCAAAATTAGCTTAAGTTTTTTTTTATCAAGAAAGGAAAACGTGTATGCCCCACATGGGATATTCCAATGAACTGCGGATAACCAGACTCTACCGTCAGTGCAGCATGCGAAACTTGCAAACTTTCCGCAAATTCTTCTCTAAAACCTGGGTTACTAAATTCCCATATGTTGACGTATAGAATTTGGGAGAACCGCGTGCCAATATCGAATTACCACATAAAATAAAGACCTTCTGTATAAACTCCATGTACAATTTCAGCAACTCTTTACCCTTTTGCCGATTTGCAAAAACCCGAAACAATACTATGCTTTGCTTGAAAATACATCCCAAATACTCTAATCTTCGGAAATCCAACCCTCTAAAACCGCCAGAATCTTTTCAGATCCTCTCAAAATCGTCTGAAATTTCGGTTTTGTCTTCCCCAAATCCTCCCTTTTCAACCCGAAAAACACATCTGACTTACTTTCCAGTATATACACAGCCATTACCGGGGGAAATTTTATGCCGAAAACCGAAAGCCAACTGCTCTGGATTTCTTTTCCGTTTTCGTGTCGACAATAGGCCTTATAAAACCACGCCCCCTGGTGCTATACTTCTTTGCCCTGAGAAACCTAAAACCCGGCCCCCTTGCCCACCTCAACCCCCCAACACAATGCCCCTTTTGCTCTTCAGATGGGAGGGCGCCCTATTAAATACAAAACTTCCCAACAATACGTTCCCCAGGTATATAGCAAAGAAGGCTAAGAAGGCTTCTGTCCCATGACGGTTTCTCTTTCTCTCTCTCCCGTTTCGTCTCTTTTCTCTTGGTGACTCAACAATGAAAATAAGAAGAGGCCGGCATGCGTCCGAAAGCCGAAACTCCTGGCCGAGGCACAAAATCTGGAGCTCGCGCGTCTCCAGTCGTCTATTATTATTAGTTTACCTGATGCGTTGCCGAAAGACTTGTACCCATATAACCAATAAGTTCTTCCCATCTGCCTTTCATACATGCTTTGCCTAACTTGTTATTCGTTTGGGGGTGAAGGAAAAAGCATTCGGAAGCAAGCCACAGATCCGATTTCTTCACCAGTTATATAAAACGCAATTGTTGAATTCGTTTGGACGCGAGTCAGTCAGGAAAATACAACAAACGAGGCCAAGGCATGACAGCTGCCACGCGTTTATATTAATCCAAGCCTTCTCTGAGTAACTGAAAACTCCAAACCGCTTCAAACGGCCAAAAAGAAATAATGACGTGAAAAAAACTAATAGAGCCGTTGATTTCAATTTGTGGTTCGGATTTCTAGTTGCACGAAAGCGCCTTTTTGGTTACGACAGGGGGAGGGGAGTTTGAAATTTGAGTTAACTTGTTTATTTTATCTGCATTGTTTACCTTAACTTCCTAATTATTTAATTGGGATTTTCAGTGCAATTACTGTTTTCAATACTTTCGAGATACCGCCGTGTTTAAGAATCCCGTATACCTTAGCTCAGTGTAGGCGGTTAGCATGGAGAATTTCGGAATTTTTTGGAGAAAAAAAAAACAGTGCATTTAATGAACAAATTCTGATAGTATCTTGAGCTTGCAAACAGGTAGTGCACAATTTTTTTCCAATGAGCAATAAATTAGCTCTATGCAAGTGAAGTTTCCAACTATGAAAAATACGTTACCTAAAAACCTGTCCTTTGGTTGTGCACTAGCTGCCTAATAAAAGACAACTTTTGTTTTAGTTTGCTTTCAAATCTCACAAGCCGTTTTCGAGAAATCTTGTTCCGAAAGTTTGACTTGATTTAGGACATTGTGCCTGTTACAGCAAATGGTGGTGATAAATTATTCTTTTGAGAAGCAAAAACAAGCGTAGAGACTTTGTCGGCAATTAGCTATCTATTTTTTTTCTTACTTTCTTACCCAAGGGTTTCGCAAAAACAATAACGAACACCAGTGCCATCTGTGACTCTTTCCCCTCAATAAGCTAAGGTATATGGGAGCTTTAAGGGTATACAATTAAGTCGATTTTTTTCGGAAATAGACGGAAATTCCTACCGCGAAGTGGAAGTGTTCATTTGACTTATTTGCATACAACACATGATTCGTATAATATTATTCACATCGGGAAAAAGTGAAATGAATGCAAGTGAGAAGAATGGCTTTCCCCCGAATTTCGCATGCATAAATATAGCGACACGCCAATAAGGTCACGCTAGTTATCCGGAGTTAAAATAAGACCAGCTGGCTTTTTCACGCGTTTAGCAACATACAACATGGGCTAGTCGATTTTCGCACAGGGCGTGGACCTTTGAAAAAAGGAAAAAATGGGGGGGAGTTGGGGGCAGGCTAATGTTCTATGTATCTGCTGGGTGAAAAGGGTGAGCTAGATGTAGGATAACGTAGCGTGACATGAGAATTTCCCCAGTTTTTAAACCCAAGGCACGAAAGGCAATTTCCCCTTATCCATCTATCTATATGTGGATGTGTGTTAAGAGCTGGAAAGGGAATTATAGAGCAGGGGGTATAGGTACAACCATGATGTGGTTCTAACTGCGAACATGACCGCGAATGCAAAGAGAGAAGCCCCCCTTATTCCTTTCCCAAAACTAAATAGGCGTTTTACCCCCCTGAGCTTGGCACCCGTCGACGCGGTGCTCGTGCTCAGTGACGCTACAGACGCTCCACGAGCACGTGGCTCGACCCGAACGCTCCTGGAACTATTTAAAAGAATAATTAAATTAAGATATTTTTTGTAAAGACTAAGGTGGCGCTGTAAAGATGTCTTGAGACAGTTTTAAGGATTCGGGAAGCAATTTTTTGTGAGTGTATTTTAAGTGGACAATAGTGACCCATATTTAGCGGAATTTTAGCCAAAAAAATACTGCGTAATTTGTTTAGTGTGACAATATGTAAATAACATATTCAGTCAGTTCAGAAAGACTTCAAGGTGACGGTCGTAGCAAGTGTGGAAAGTTGCCAGATTACGAAGAATTGAAATTGCTAAGAAAAGTGCGGAATTCAGGGACACGTTTTGGATTACGATCTGAAGTTTGGAATGTGATTGAGTTAACCATATTCTCAAGTTCTAATTAAAGGCAGCTGTTGGTTGTTACTTAGATACTTTCAATTCTGGAACGCCCCAAAATTCCGTAACAATTTCCCCGAAGTTAATTACAATCGCACGTCCGGTTATTGAAATCAACTTGGAGAAGGACATTCTCCAATTAAGACACATTTCCTTAGAAAAGAAAGGCTGAGGGTTGAGGCATATTGTGAGTTCCCGGAACTGTATAATTTAAGAGTTTTTCACCTCCTAAATTCATTCATTTCTGCAATTAAAAGCTGATTGAACGTTGGGTGAGATGAAGTGGTGCTTGGTGGTTGAAAGGGATTAGACGGTTCATTTAATTCGTTGCCAGGACAAAAAAAAGAGACATAAAAGCGTAATGCGTGGTTTGGTGGTACTAATTGGAAGCTTTTGACCAAGTTAAGTGGTGCAGAAATAGTGTTTCAAGCGACAACAAAAGCCCCAAAAGTTGGTTAGTCACGAAGAATTGACTCGATAAAAAAAAGGAAAGATGAAATGGCCTTTATCCCAACGCGTTTGGAACACGTGGAATAGCACTGTAGGGCGCCAGGCCACGCCTACTGTGGTGCAAGATGAGAACACGCCCCCTTTGGCTAATAACCCCTTTGTGAGGCGAAGAAATGCGGCCTTGATTAGAGCCCCCGCTTTGCCGGATTTAAGTGTGATTTACGCACCCCAAGCCACGCCCAATGGACCGGCTATAAAAGGGTCGGCCGCAGCATCGAATCTCTTTCGGTCTTTTAGACGAAAATCACTCAGACGATCCTTTCGACGGACGAAATCCTGGTTAGGGAAAGGTACATTACTGCTATTACTACCGCAATCTCTCATCTCCTACTGCCCCCCCCCCCCCCCTTTAGGCGCTTGTAAAGCGTCATTGATTTGGTAAATGAAGCGTTAAGGAGTTCCATTTCATTGCTTCTCTCGCTTCTAATGAGGAGCGTTGGGAGATTTCTAAAGATTTTAACGTCAATTTAATATGCGGTTAAGGAAAACCAATTTGCGTTAGAAATAATTGTAGTTTGGAATAAGGACATTTATGTGCTTATTTTACAGTCAAATCGCAAGAGAAACTGACGGTAAATTAGGGAAGCATTTTGTAAATCTGCGCGCGAGAAAGTTCTGCGTTCTAATATTTCTACGTTTTAATATTTCAGCTAATTACAAGAGTTGTGTAAATCTTTCCTGTACATTCCCGAAATTCTTCTTGTACACTTTCTTTGCACATTGGGAATTTTAGATTTTTAGCGTCAATATTGTCACTTTCAAAGCCTGAAGTTTGAGTTGCGCCGAAATATCTACAATTCCAACCGCTTTATTAAAGTCGGCGTTTGGGCAAATATCTACTATTTTTGCTCAAAAATTCCTCCAGTTCAGCAGGAAAGAATTTTCTACTTTCAGTTTAAAATTTCTGCAAGGAAAAAATAATTTCCTTATATATGCCTTTCGTAAAAATTTGGTCTTGATTTTAATAAAGGCTTTTTTCCCTTCTTATAGACTCCTTTGTCAACAGCCAAGAATGGACATTATCCAGAGGCGTCCCGGACTTGCGCTTGGGTATCGTAGGCGCCTTATCTTCTGGCAAATCCGCCTTAGTCCACCGATACCTCACAGGGTCTTACATGCAGGAAGAATCGCCTGAGGGTGGACGTTTCAAGAAAGAAATAGTCATCGATGGACAATCGTACTTACTGCTCATCCGTGATGAAGGCGGACCTCCAGAACTCCAGGTAAACCAAAAAATAAAATACATATATACATATAAATTGCGAGAAGAGAATTAGAAAGAAATCGAAAAAAGTGATTGTAAATCTTCATAGATAAATGCGTCAACCACATGCAGCGTAAAGGCTTAGGACAGGAATAAGGTCTACATTTGTATTACTGTCCTGGTCATAAATTCTTATCAAGTCATCAGACTGACAAGCAGTGAACAATTGAGAGTTATAGCGGATTCAAAACGCGAAGCTTGAAAGAAGGAATTTTAAAAGATCCATTAGGGGTGGAGGGACCTGAGTACGAATCGATCCGCGTTGCGTTCATTTGCATGTGGCGCGTGGCATATGGGGATGTTGCGTAGTTATGAATAAGAAATGAATTGAAACGCGCGCTTTTAGAGGGGAGGGAAGCTGTATTAGGATATAAAACGAGAGGAGAAATAAAAAAAAGAAAATTAAACAATGAATGGATAGATGTTGACACAAGTTTTCGAGTATTTATCCCGCACCGGGGGGTTAAAGATGGTTAAGGGGGTGGGGTTCGTTGGGTGCATCTGCTGACTTCACTATTAGTGCGCTAAAACCCCACACGCTCGTTCTTTTTTATTATTGAAGCACTTACTTAGGTCCCTGTTCCAACAATAGACTCGCCTGATTAGTTTTATATGGTTGGAAACGTTGAGCCAACCTAAAATGGATGCTGCAAGATTTTTTTATGATTGAATCAAAATATAATAAAAAAAAGGTACTTAACTTGCCTGGCATGGGGATAGAGAAGCCACGCAGCTGTCACGGTCAGGTCTCTGACATCCTGATGAGATAAACCCATGTTCATTAGCATAAGGATATTATGCATTTCACAATATTGGTATTGGCTTGCGAAAAACGTGTAAAAAAGGGGTGGATAGAGGGGATAGAGGGTGTAAGAGATGCGAGCATTGTTGCTTCGAATGTTGTTAAAATCCTTTTGCATGCGAAATGAGGGAAAGTGACAGGAGATGGGAGATAATGCGGCGTGTCAATGATAATAAAAGCGTTTTGGGGAGGTGGGGGGCTACCGGTTCGGCAGTACAGATGTGCACCCCCTGCCGAGCACCCATTTTTTCCCCTATTCTTAAGGGGAATGGAATGGAAAGATGAGAAGCTCAGCCGGCTATCTTCTTCTATCGATAACTTTTAGCATCCTACTCAATTCCGGACAAAAATATCGACAGATGAATGACAGTTTTGGCTTGTATTCTTTGTGTATATGTGCGGGGTGAGTTGGGGGTTGTGGTTTGAATAGGAGAGCAAGAGGAGAGGGTGACAAGTAGTTTTAATGAAGGTAAAACGTAGTGGGTGGTCTTGTTTGAAGTGGAAGTTGATTGAGCTGCTGATTTTGGATATTATTTTTTTAAATTATTTGTATTTGGGCTCATTGTTGTATTTGCTGTTATATATTTTTTTCCTCTTTGTGTGTATTTTGTAGTTTACAGCGTGGGTGGATGCTGTTATCTTTGTGTTTTCGTTGGAAAACGAAGCCAGTTTTAATGCCATTTACAATTATTACGCCAAGATGGCACATTTCCGGAATACTGCAGAGATTCCTTTCATACTTGTGGGTACTCAAGGTAAAAAAAAGTTTTATTCTTTTCATTTGCACAACAAGGCATATTTTCGTGTCGCTTAAGATCATTTTTGGTTGAATTTTTTACTTGAAATTTTTTACGTTACCAAAGCGAGATTTTAGGTATCAATTTTCCTGTTTGAGTGCAAACAATGCGTAAGAATTGCCTAAAACCACATCACAACTGTTAAACCTGGATTACTCCACAGTATATAGGTGTCACATAAAACCTATTACTGTGGATTCATACCTATTCTCAATTATTGGTGTTTTTTAAAAAAAATACTTGGCCTCTTTAGCCCCCTAGGTTATCGAAAGGGGTGGGTTTTATCATCAAGCAATTTTTAAAATGCATTTAATAATGGATGGCAGTAATGGAAAAGAGATTTAGTGCCCAAAAGACTATTTTACATACATTAAACAATTTTAGCGCATTAGTAGAACTAAACTGCTCTATTTAATATACTAATCCATAAAAAATATCCTCAGAGTAATTTTATTAATGGTGAATTAATGATAATTTCAAAATAATTTCTGAATTTCTCGCCCAGATTCCATTAGCGAACATAGTCCGCGATTGATTGATGACGCCAGAGCTCGAAAACTAGCCAATGACCTCAAACGCTGCTCGTATTATGAAACCTGCGCCACATACGGACTCAACGTGGAACGTGTTTTTCAAGATGGTAAATCTAACCTTTGTTTCAAAATTCGATAATTTTCTAAAACAATTAAAGTTCTAAAGCCATAAAAAAAATTGTCTGAAAAGAGGGATGCCTTTTTTAAGTATTGGTAGAGTTTCACATTTTATTTAATGATGAATAATAATTTATTTTTTTCTGCTTAGCTTGTCAGAAAATCGTCCAGCAGCGCTTGGCGACCACTCCCACTGCTACCTCGCTTCCCATGCCTTTGCCGGCCACGCCTTCTCGCCCCTCCACGCCCAATCACTATACCTTAGGACGGCACTACACGCATTCCACATTGGGACCCAACGGTGTCACTTTATCTACGGGTCACGCGGGGGCCGTCACCAATTTTAACGGCGGTTTGTCCGCTTCCACTCAAAATCTGGCGCATGGCCCCGCCCCCAGCTCTTCCGCCTCTTCCTCCGCTTCGTCTTCAAACATGGCCCCACCCCCACACGGAATCTACGTCAATCATTTCCTCAACAATAAATCCAAATCATACGAACCCACTTCCGTGGCGGCCCTTTCGGAACCGCCCACTCCACGCCGCCAAAGTCACTTACCCAATCTCAACCACGCGAGTACTGGCTCGGTGTCGGCAGGTAGTACTAATGAGCGAGCGCAATCCACGCCTCCCAGTGAACTGTTAGCCGTACCGAGCGGAAAAGAATTGCCCACGCCCACTTCCACTCCCACCACTGCCAGAAAAGCACGTCGGAGATCTAATTTGTTCACCCCGTCTTCTAAAAAAGAAGACAAAGATAAAGAGGCTAAAAGCAAAGCAGGACTCGTGGGGAATGAGTTGGGCAGTGGACGAACCATTCCGCTTAGACAAGGCTATCTTTACAAAAGATCCCATAAAGCACTAAATAAAGATTGGAAAAAGAAATACGTGGCCCTTACCGATGACGGACGACTTACTTACTATTCTAGTTTGCATGTAAGACTTGAATTTAATTTTTACTTTTAATTTAACTGTAATTTTTGTGCTTTTTTGTTAGGATTATATGGATGATTCTCATGGGAAAGATATTTCCTTGCAATACGTGACTGTTAAAGTACCCGGACAGAAGCCACGGGGCTCAAGGTCGACAATAACACCTGCCCCGCCCACCAATGGATCCATGGATCCGCTCACTACTATTACTGTAGCGGGTAAGCGAGGATTTTAAAAAAAATAAGAATTTTGGGACTAATTCTAGCTTTATTTGCAGGATTTCCTCTTAAGGATAAGAAGACCGATACTGTGATGCTAACTGCCTATGAGTTGCTTAAAGATCAAGTGAATTCCGGAAAAGCATCCGTCAAGTGCGTGACAACTGAAGATTCCTGATCTTATCCAATTTATTTTGGATGCAAATTTAATGTTGTGTGATTTCCTTGTTTAGTAATGAAGATGGAACGAATGACAAGGCAGAAACGCCAAATGTTAAGAAGCGGCATCGAAGAATGAAAAGCAGTGGAACCAAAGGCAACGAGTGCGAAGACAGCGATGGTTATGAGTTCCATATCGTATCCTTGGATAACAAGATATGGCATTTTGAAGCTGCCAGTGTGGAAGAAAGGGACGAGTGGGTCACTGCCATCGAAAACCAAATACTCAACACTTTACAGGTAGATAATTAACCCATCCAAGTTCCTTTTCTTTAAATATACTCATCCAAATTGGTCTTTTTAGGGTCAAGAAAGTTCCAAATCCAAGTCACGATTGAATTCCTTGATGGATGCAGCCTCTTTACAATCGTTACGGTCCTCAGTGCCGGGGAATCAACAATGCGCAGACTGCGGCGCTCCAAGTAATTAAACATTACTTTTCAGTCTTAATTTTGCGTAGAAAACTATATTAATTTAAATTAAATTAGACCCTGACTGGGCGAGTTTAAATTTGGGGATTTTGATCTGCATTGAATGCTCGGGAATTCACCGGAACTTGGGGTCACATTTATCTCGTGTGCGATCTTTGGATCTCGATGACTGGCCGTAAGTTGCAAAAAGAAATTCTGACTTGCTTTATCTGACAATTATTTCTACAGGGCTGGACACTTGTGTGTAATGCTTTCCTTGGGGAACGCCTGGGCTAATTCCTTGTGGGAAGCTCGAGCGGATTCGAACGCCAAGCCACGCCCGCAATCGCCGCGGGAAGAGAAAGAAAGATGGATACGAGACAAGTATGAAGGCAAAAAATACTTAGCAGCCATTCCCACAGGCACGCCTTTCCCCCAACTGCTCATCGATGCGGTTTGCAGGTAAAAACGTGAATCGTAATCGTCTAATTTTTTGAGGAAAAACGAAGGATGAAGGAAAAGTGGAAGAAGAGACCAAGAGGGTTGAAATTCTAAATTTTTTCTCCTCTACAGGAGTGACTTGAGAGCGGTTTGCCATTTATTGTACCACGCTTCTGCCGAGGAGGTGAACTGCAGTGTCAGCAGTCGAGATTTACGGACGCCTTTGCATTTAGCGAGCGCTTTAGGCGACCTAGCCTTGGTACAAATTTTGCTCTGGCATTCGGCAAACGTGAGAGCCTTGGATTATGAAGGAAGGACTTGTCTTTCCTTTGCCAGAGCAGCCAAGGCTAGTGGACAAGGCCAAGGAGCCGAAGTGGTCGATCTGCTCTTAGCCCATGGCTGTCCTGAAGGAAATTCTACACTTACGCGACGTAAAACTAGCCTCCAACCTCAGTCTAGCCTGCGGAATAAGGAAGCAGAGCAACCCTGACCTTAAAGACCTGACCTTTCTCAGTTGTTTTTTATAACGTTTGCTCTTTTGAGTTTATGGCGACATGGCTTCCTTGGATATTCTGTACAGTCATCAAATTGCATTCTTGTCGCATTTTTTGTTCTTGGGTTAATTTTGTTTACTTTTTTCATCCCTTTACCCCACCCACATTCCCTTGTTCCTCAAAAGCCTCAATGTTTCAGTACAACACACTTAGAATACACTCGCTTATGTTCTAAAAACATTTTGCATATTGTTTGAAAAAAAAAGTAACACAACTATGAAATATGGCGGTGATTTTGGAGGAAATTAAAATTATAATTTTGTTTACTTTTTTCAGCCCTTTACCTCACCCACATTCCATTGTTCCTCAAATTTTATATATAATTTAATTATAATTTGAATTCGGCGCCTCATTTCAGATGGGCCAACGACGAGTCAACACGCCAGTCACGTGTACAGACGCTGTTTACTTGAAATGAAAATGCACGTGAAAGTGGTTGTGGGCTTCTTTTTCCTAATTTTGATGATCATTTGCGTTGTGGGGAAAAAGAAAGACAATATAGAAAAGCCTGAATGGGCAAAGAAAGATATTCGTGACTATAATGATGCGGATTTAGAAAGATTGCTTGAACAATGGGATGTAAGTACTGTAAATGAAGCTTATTAGAGGAAATTTCTAGTAATAAAGTTCTAAGTTAATTAATTGCGTGCCTTTCCTTCTAGGAAGACGAAGAACCTCTGCCTGAAGATGAGCTGCCAGAACATTTACGTCAACCTAAACCAATAGATTTTTCCGAGGTGGATATGTCGAATCCAGAGAATGTTTTAAAACTCTCCAAGAAAGGGAAAACGCTTATGACATTTGTGACGGTTTCGGGCAAACCTACTAGACAAGAAACGGAAGACTTGACAAAACTTTGGCAGAGTGCCCTATGGAATAGTCATATTCAGGCCGAGAGGTAGGAACATTGTTTATGGCTGAAATTATACAAGAATCTATTGAGTATAAATCTTATTTCGACAGGTTTTTGGTGGATGATAATAGAGCCATTTTCATGTTTAAAGATGGCTCTCAGGCTTGGGAAGCTAGAGATTTCCTTGTAGACCAAGAACGCTGTGCCGAGGTTAGCATTGAGAATAAATCCTATCCTGGAAAAAAGTTAGAGAAAAGTGAAAAGAAACAGTCAAAGAAAAAGACCAAACAGGAGTTGTGAAGTGTGGTTCTAAACCTATAAATTTATTTATTTATGGGAACAGTGATTACATGAAATTCATTCGTTTGCTTTAATTGTTAATGTTATTTCAAGTATAATTCACACTTCAGTGTTTTTATGTGGCTTTTGAGATCTCAACATTAGAATAAGATTAGCAAGAGCAGTAGGGCTCATACCATTCTCACACAGCTTGAGACAAATTGCCAGCGTTTCATTATCCAATCCGGTTTCCAGCAAATCCGATAAAGTTTTCAAAATCCTGAAGCTTTCCCGCATGTTGAGCGTTGCTACTGGGTTGTTGCTAGTCATACTAAAAAAAAAACAGATTAAACCTGTGAAATCAAAGATAATCTAATTACCTGTAACTGGCTAACTAGTGTGTAGATTTAACAGACTAATCTCTCCGTAAACGATCCGTTTCTAAAAATCCATTCCAATTCCCAAATTAGTGGGGAAACATAAATATTTTATATCTAAGACTAAAATCGATGTTCTAAGGAATCGATTCTTAAATTGAGAGTCGAAATGATGTGATGATCATAAAACTTCCAATCGATAGTTAAAAGTCAAAACAAAGCTGGATAGGGAAGTTGTACGTGCATTTCTCTTACAATTGTTTCACATTTTTAACGTGATAAGTGTCAAATTAAGTGATTATACTCTTAAGTGATGAAGGTACAAGCACAGCGAAAGTTTGCACAGGCATCGTTGCATGGTTTGGGCTCTAGATGCTCCCATAATGCCTCTAATATTAAAAGTAGCAGAACCCCCAAGGAGAAAGACAAGACCATTTCTTCCTCCTGTACCAACAGCCCAACCACTGTAGCTACTCAAGATAAATATAAAGACGCATTCCCAGGATGCTGCCCTAAAACAGAAGACTTTTTAGCCTTCCTTTGTTTTCGAGGTAAGGGCTAAGAAAAAAAAAACAAACAAAAGGACTAGTTTGTCTTAAAGCATTTTTTTATATAGGAAGCTCTCTACTCCCACCTATGGAAGTTCTGGGGCTAGTTCCCCGTTCACAGCCCAAAGGGCCGACTGAAACCTCAGACAGCAAAATCTCACACGAATCTCCCTTGCCCCTTACTCCCAAAGTTTCCGAACCGGAACCAAAAGTATTACGATGTCTACTCAGTACTCATGGGACAACTTTTAATCGTCTTTCATTTTCATAGATTTCAGAAGCTCTCAAGAAGGAAGTGCAGATTCTAACGCCAAGTATTCGTAATTTTTGTCTTAGAATCTCGTGTTTATCATAATAAATTGATTTATTTAGTTGTCGCTAAACAAGAGTCCGAAAAGACTAATTCAACGCCTAAAGTTCAGCAAGTTAGTCCAAAAAGTATTCGCCCACCTGTAGCCCGCAGTCATTCAGCGTTTGCGAGTCGAATGCTGACCAGACTTTCCACTCGAGTTCTTAGTTGGAATGTGGCCCGAATGAAAATGCGCTCTGTCCGACCTGCTTCACTAAAATCGTCCATCAAATTGGAAAGAAAAACGAAGTCACCAAGTCGTAGGCTCAAACATCTTCCATGGCGTAGGTTTATTCTAACTTACTTTATTTTGTCTTTCAGGTATGTCGCAAGAAAGTAACCGTTCTAGTCCCCGAAGTCGGGTTACCTCTCCGAAAGAGTCCTCTGAAGGAATGGCAGAGAAAAAAGTAGGCATGACAACGCGTAAAGGCACGCAATTAAAAACCCCCGCTTCGGCTATCTTGAATGTAACTCCCAAAACGGACAAGAAAAAACCCCGCTTGAGACGAAACTTGAGTCGCAAAACCAAAGAAGTGGCCACGGTTTGTCTCAGCCTTATGGGGAACGAAGATGAGGATGGTGACGAAGAAGTGGAAAGCAATGAAACTGACGAATGTAGCTCAGAAGAAGAAACTCTTACGCCTCGTCCAACACGCCGTAGCACGTTGCTCCAACGAATAGCCTCACGTAGCGTTCCCTCCCTTTCCGTCAAGTAATTCAGAAATTAAATTGATATGTTTTAAAATCAAAATGTATTGATCAATTTCTTGTTTGATGGTAGGAAAAAAAACGAAATGTTGGACAAAAGTAGAGCGGAATCGGAGACAGAAATGAGAAGCAAGGAACCTGAATTCTCCCTTGGTGTGAAAACCAGAAGAAAGGCAGTCCAAGAAGAGCCTGTGGGACAAAAATTGCCTTCAAAGCCAATAACTCGCAGTAAAAGTAGTCAAAGTGTCTTTAGTATAGGTAAAAGCGGGAAAAAACAGCCAGAATTGACTCAGTTACGAGATAAACTGATCCAAGCTGCTAAAAAGACATTACACAACCCTGTGGAAGTAACAAAAGAAGTGGAAAGCAAACGAGAGACTAGAACTGCCAAAAAGTGCGTTTTGGGTGAAAATTATCTAAATCTTAATTTAATATATTGGTGGGTTTTTTTTACATTTAAGGAGAAATCTGGAAATTAATGGGAGCAGTGAGGCTATAGTCCCGAAAAGTAGGCGTTTAGCCGAGAGTCGAATCAAAGAGAGCACTCCACTCAGTCAGAAGTCTTGGGTAAACTTGAAAATTCTAGAATTTGTGGGTTCAATTTTTTACCCTTTTCATTTAACTATTAGACTGGTCCTAGCTCGCATGTTCTCAAGCCTGTGGACCCAGCTCCAGTGTCTTCCAACTACAACAGCAAGGACGTGAGTGAAGCTCCGGTTTTTAAACCTACAGAAGCGGAATGGGCCGATCCCTTAACGTATCTGCGACGCATTCGTGCGGAAGCGGAGCCTTTCGGCATTTGTCGTATTATACCTCCTTCGAGTTTTCGCCCCGAGTGCAATTTGCAAGAAGACTTGCGCTTTACGGGCTACAGGCACTACATTCATCGCACATGGCGACGCTGGGGACCCAATTCACGCACGCTGGCAGCTTTACGCAAGCATCTACGCAGCTTGAAGATTGACTGCACGCATTTACCCTCTTTAGGGGGTGTAGAAGTGGATCTGCCCCAGTTATACCACGCAGTAGAAGCCCAAGGGGGCATTACTCAGGTATTGTTATTTTTGTGAAAAAAGACAACAAAATTGCACCCTAGTCCACTGTTGCATTCTAGTGGGTAAATGCATAATTACCGCTTTTTTTACTTATTAATCATTTTTATTTTTCCTGCTTTTTAACGGAGGGCGTTTACGTTTTGCCTAAAATCTAACCTTATTTCAATATGAATTTTAGGTAATGGAAAGAGGGCGCTGGGCCAAAGTAGGTGAATTACTGGGCGTGCCGTCTGTTCCTGGCGTGAACACTCGTTTAGACTCAGTTTATGTGAAGTATATTCTGCCCTACGCCGCACTAAGTGAAGCAGATCGGCGGCAACTTTTAACCCAAGTGGATAAGAAGTACCAGGAACGCGAATTGCGGCGCCGGAAAGACCAGGAGGATCTCAACAAGCCCATTGCAGACTCCGAGGAAGAATCGTCTGAAGATAGTGACGAGGACTCGGACGAATGTATTGTCAAAGTAGCTGGAAAAACATGGAAATGTCTTTTTTAAAAATTAATAAAATAAAAAAAAACATTTATGATTATAGGATAAAAGTATCACCTTGAGCAGCTTCTACCGCACAGCTTGCCACGTATACTCGGCTTTATGTCCCGCCGAAGCCAAAAACAACAGCACGCTTCTTCTGGAAAAGCTCTATTGGCAATTTGTGGAAGGTGGACATCGGCATATCTCTGTTTTGGGGGGATCGATCGACACGGGCTTGACGGGCGACTATGGATTCCCATCTGCGAAAATCGAAAAACATCCCTGGAACCTTAAAGTCTTGAGCAGTGACCAGCAATCCTTACTCAAAGCCATGGGCGCACTTATGGGCGTCACATTGCCCACGTTGCATTTGAATATGCTGTTTAGTACATGCTGCTGGTACCGGGATCCCCATGGCTTGCCCTGGATCGAGTATTTGCACACTGGAGTGGGCAAAGTGTGGTACGGCGTAGGGGCGGAGCAAGCGACCGTTTTCCGCGACGCTTTAAAGAAATTAACTCCAGATTTAATCCGAGAAAAAAGCGTGTGGCTTCCCTCGGATACTGTCATGGTTCCGCCCCATGTCTTAAAACAAGAAGGTGTGAACGTATGTCGCACGGTACAAGAACCGGGGCAGTTTATGGTCATTTGGCCGCGGGCGTTTATATCGTCTGTGGGAACGGGGTACTCCGTCTCGGAAAGCGTTTATTTTGCGCCTTTGGATTGGTTAGACTCTGCACAACAGCTATTTGAGGTAAGGTTAAACCTGAAGACAACATTATAATTATTTTAGCTGTAAAAGATTGGCATTCAAGTTAGTTTTTTTTTCTAGGAGGCAAAGTTGAGCTGCGAACCAACTGTTTTTAGTTTGGATCGTTTGGTGGTAAACCTCGCCCAAGATGGAAGGACAAGTGCGAAAATTTGGGCGAAGATCAAGCCGCTTTTGGTGGTTTTGGTGTCGAACGAGTGTAAAGGCCGGCAAGCGTTGAGGAAATTGGGGGTGGGACGATGGGAACGAGTCGTGTGGGCTAAGAATAAGGTTGGGAAGGGACGAAAAACTTCGGTCGGGACGACGCCTGATGTGGATGAAGAGTGGGAATGTGATTCTTGTCGCAAGAATTTATTCTTGTCTAGAGTAAGGGATTTCTTTTTTAGATTTTAATTTTTTTGGTATCTCTCCAAGGGAACTGAAAGAGTTCTTTGGATTGATTTTCAGGTTTTGGATCATGAGGATAATTCGTTTTGCTTGGAACATGGGGTTGCGGTACTACGCAAAGCTGGGATTGTCACTGCTAAGAAGTTCACGGTGAATTATTCATATACAGAGGTAATATTTTAAGGTTTTACATTTAGGAATTTTTAAGTGTTTTCTGTTGTAGGAGGAACTACAAGACCTACAGCAAAGTGCTGGAACTGCCAGATATAATAAGTAGAAAGTGTTCCAGAGCTTTTAACAAAGCTTTTTCGAGCTTTCTTAATGCGCCTGATTATGTTCTTGTCACCCATTTTTACATGTGAATCAAGTATTTATACATTTTTTAACATTTTGGAGTATACACGCTTTGAATCTCCCGCGTTGTTTGTTTGTAATATGACATCAATCTCGATTCTATCTCGATACTGATTAAATCCAATTATTGATATACTAGAGGACTTCCACGTGAAGAAAACATGTGCTGTTATTTTGTTATTTAAGCTGATTTTCAGGCACGTTGAAGTGTTTTTTTGCATTAAATCAGCATATTAATAGGAAGAGCTATTAAACTAGAGAAGTATGCGTGTTTTCGCTGTAAATTTTGCTAATAATGCCATGAAATTCCGCAAGTCATTCTCCATGCCGGATCACAACGTTCTGCATTGGTTCCCAGGTCACATGGGAAAAGGTAAGCCCAGGTTTTCTCGACACTTAATCCATTTATATTCTTACGTTTATATGCTTAGGTTTAAAGCAGATGGAAGCTCGTTTAAAAACTGTGGATTGCGTGATTGAAGTACATGATGCCAGAATTCCCTTTTCTGGGCGGAATCCTAAGTTCAGCCAAACGGTTTTGGGTATTAAACCCCATATTTTAATCCTTAATAAGTCTGATCTCATCGATGACAAGTATAAAAAAAACATTCTGGAGCGTTTGACCCAAGAAGAAGGTGTAAAACACGTTTTGTTCACAAACTGCAAAGACCAAAAGTGTCCTGGCCTAAAATCGGTAAACTATTTCGTCAAATCTTGCGTTAGGTTGTGGAATCTAATATGTTATGAAGTCTATTTTTAACAGGTTATGAAACTAGGTGTTGACTTAATCGCAGAAAGTGATCGATTTAATCGCAGCCATGTGGGTGATTATGCAATGATGGTCATTGGCGTTCCTAACGTGGGAAAGTCTTCTTTTATCAATATGCTGAGGAGTCGACATTTAAGAAAAGGAAAAGCTTCAGCTGTGGGCGCAGTAGCTGGCATAACTCGCAGTGTGCAAGAAAGGATCAAAATCTCGGAAAATCCGCCGGTTTATCTCCTCGATACACCAGGGATTATGAACCCTCGTGTGGATTCCATTGTGGCTGGTCTCAAGTTAGCCCTTTGTGGTAAGCAGAGACTTTTTGGTTTCTTTTTGTCGCTCGATAAATTGATGAATGTTTTAAGAGCTTTTTTAGTGCTCGCAGAACAAGTTTGGTGTATTGTTTCCTACTGTTATTTAATATGAGACTATTAGGTATCACCTCAGGTGTCAAATTTACCTGCTAAACAATCGTAGATGATATTACCTTGTTAGTCAAGCCTGGGGATGTGTAATAACCGCCATAAATAACTTTTTTTTGGCCCCTTGGCAGGTACCTTGAAGGACCATTTGGTGGGCGAAGTCATCATGGCGGACTTTCTCCTCTTTTGGCTCAACAAAACACAGGATTTCAAGTACTGTAGTTGTAGTTCTTTTTCTGACTGGTAATATGTGTGATTACGTTTTTTGTGGCTTTTTTTTTACGTAGGTACGCACAAGTTTTCGAGTTACAAGGCCCCGTGGATAACGTTCTTGAGTGGTTAGTGCCTGTAGCTGTCGCCCGCAATCTTCATCAACGAGTCAGAATGCCTGATGGTAACTGAAAACATGTTTTGAAGCATTAATTTATCTCGAAAGGATAAGATTTGCTTTAGATTGTTTTTTTTGAATTTACAATACCAGATAGTATACAAAAGAGGGTTGGACATTTAAATTGCGCTAAACCGAGTTTTGAACAAATCAAATCCAGTAATAATAATAATAATGATATTAATAAAGCTTCTATGAGGGTTTGTGAACACCAGGTAGGCACGTAATAATTAGGCTACCATATTTGGCGTTTTGTATTGACACAGTGCACACATAGACCAACAGAACCGAAAGATCGAATTTTCAGTTTTCCAGAAATAAAAGAAAACAATTTTCGTATAACAAACAGGGGGAAAGGGCATTTATTTTAATGTACAAGAGTTGTATTGGGGAGACGTTTTATGACTCATTCCTTTCACAAATTCCAAGCATTTTAAAAAATTTTATTTGTTTCTTTCTTTATCTGCTGTGAAAAGAAATTATTTATGCATTTACTTTTATAGGAAAAAAAGACAAAAAGCTGGAAGCTAAAAATAGCATGTTTTTTTCTCATTTTTTTTAAGGGAGTCTTCGCTCGCAGCCCAACATTGTTACCGCCGCCCAAATTGTTGTCAGAGCTTTCCGGGAAGGAAATTTGGGCACGAAGCTTCTCGATTTAGACGAGACGGCGTTTTTGCCCAACCCAAAACAACAAAATCCAACTGAAGAATCTTAAGTTAGGAAACAAAAAGTAAAAAAAATCCTTAAAAAACAACCACTATGTACAGTTTTACAAGTGTTAAGAAAAGGAGATTGAAATGTAAAGCAAAGCGGTCGATTTTTTTCATGACCCAAACAAATGGATTTCACTGGTGGGGTGGGGCGGGGCGGAAGAAGCGCTTAGGGTTATGTACTATTATTTCTTTTCACGTTCTATTTCCTAGGAATCGGGCACGGGCGTGGGTGTATTTCGTGGTCTGCTCTTCTTATTTCCATTTCTTCTCTCCGGTGGACTCGAAGCGGTCGAAGTTGGAGCCGGAGTAGTGGACAAAGGCGTGACTTTTGATTTGTGTTTGTTTCGAGGGCCTTGGATGGTTGAAGGGGTTTCTGCAGGTTCAATAATGGTGGAATTATTGGGGTGGAGCTTGTTTCGTCCTCCACGTTTGCGCCGACCGGTGTCGTTGTTCGTGGGCGTGCCTAAGTGGGCTTGGCTTAGGTGACCATCCCCAAAGACCGATTTAGGGTCTGAGCAATTGAATTTCTTGAACGCTTTTACCGCAGATCTAATAGTCTGAAAACAGCGAAAGATCAATGGATTATTTTTTTCACGAATATGAATTTTCGATATGGACATTGAAATTTAGCTAGTATTAAAATAATATAAATGTTTATAAAATAATTTTTTAAACATTTTCATTACTTTGGATCTTTTGTTCCATGGAAGAATAAACGTTGGAATTAACTCGGAGCCGAGTTGAGTTCCCATGATGAGTAGCTTATCACCCGCTGGTGGGCGGAGCATAGCGTCACAGCAGGTTTCGCCGGGTAGTTCTAAGCTCAAGGCAGTTCGGCCACCTCCGGATGCACCTGCGCGTTGCGAAGGTCGTCGCCACGCCTCTTTTAAGGGTCCGCCCACTTTGAGGATTTTGACTTTTTTCACCATAATTTTCGTTTTTTTCGCTTTACGTCCTTTACCCCGTATCACTAATCGAAGGTAAAATAAAAGACATGTTATAAAAGTGTTTTAATTATTATCATTATTATGTCAGTATACCAAAATCTGCTCTACAGTAATGATCCAGGATGTTTTCATAGGTGTCGACCTGGTGGCATGCCCCGCACTCGCCTAAGAAAATACACGAAACTTGTGGGAGAACGGGAATATTTGGTCAAGCTTGGTATATTTGCGGAAAAGGCAAACTGTTTAACAAGCAGAGGTTGAACAGGGCTTGTTTTTCAAAGGGAAATGAAACTTTTCAAGCGTGGAAAGCTCAAAGCAAGTTTATTTCCTTATGTATACGTAAATAGACATCTTAGCTTGTAGCAGAACTTTTAACATGGAAGAATTTCCGTT
Organism: Lepidurus packardi; assembly: GCA_023053545.1. NCBI lineage: Eukaryota > Metazoa > Arthropoda > Branchiopoda > Notostraca > Triopsidae > Lepidurus > Lepidurus packardi. The sequence goes on along the minus strand of JAKZAN010000001.1, from coordinate 2,242,217 downwards.
GGATTTATTTCCTATATGTGAATATATTTTCTTTTCAAATTCCTCAGTGACAGTGTAAGCGGAGAAACAGAGATCTAGGATAACGCAGGAAAAATAGAAATACGAAAACTGGAAAATTGCGAAATTTGGCTAACTACGAACTTGGGATAGTTAATGTCCTTTTAAATACGCAGAATTTTACGAGAAGATGAAAGCACTTAACGTGATATTTTTGGTGAATTTGGCTCAACTTTGTGTACTTTGCTATTGTTTAGTTGATACTCGTTTGCGTTAGCAAATTTTTATTCCCGCAGCCAAAATATGCCAACACAATATATCTAGTCTCTCTTTTAGTCTACCTAAGACGTCAAAATCGCTGTCTTATTTCTCAGAATATATTCCGTTTTACGAGTATAGTACCAAAAAAAATTATCAGACTTGGAAATCGACTATCTTCCTAGGGGTTTCTAACGCATCCAGTTATCCCATTTCTAAAAAAAAGTAGCTTTCATTTTTAGTGCATTTTGTTTTGGAATTAGGATTCTTCCTCATCACTTAGGAACACAAGAGTATTACAAATCCTGAAGAAAAAGTTTATAATTCTCTGTTAGTTTTACAACATTACAAACTTATAAGATGTTGGATCTGCTCAAAATTTTACCTGGCCCCGCCCAGGCTTTGCTGCCTTGCGAGTTAGTAGAGCTAGGACTACTAGAACTACTGCTACCGGATCCTGTGGACGTGGCAGCACCGGCCATCGGCGTGATACACATGTCGTTATCAAGCGGAAATTTGTCGCAGCGGAACATATCCGGCCAAGGATAGCCGTATGTTTTCATGCGACCTTCGCAGCCTGTCCGCACTTTCTCGCACAAGTCTCGGCAAGGGTAAATGGGGCGGTCCAAGCAAACTGGCGAGAAGAGCGAGCACAAAAAAAGTTGCGTATCCGGGTGGCAACGCACGTTCAAGAGCGGGACCCACGACGCGGCTTGCTGGAGAACTTCCCCCAAAGAATCGTGCTCTAAAAGGTTAGGCAATCGCATTTTTGAGTAGCCAATCCCGTGGCAGAGCGACAAATTGCGCGGAATATCCACGCAAGTAGGTGGAGCTGATCGCCCCGCCCCCAAAACGCCCCCGTGGCTCCAATGGTGGTCTAAATAGCCGCCGCCGCCGCCGCTAATCATCCCTAACCCACTCGGATTATTTGGGAACGCCTCCAACACACTCAGCACGCTTCCTAACGTTAACATCCACGGTAACCAACTGCTTTTCATTTTCGGATTATTTATTTGTACTCGAGTCTTTCGAATGTTTAACGAATCGTCGAAGTTTTTGCTCATCGATATAGGTTGAAAGACAGCTTTATGGCTATAAGCAACAGTTTACTATTCAAGAGTTTTGTTTAAAACACAAGACTATTAGGGTTTTTTTTCTGAAGAATCTCGGATTTTGGATAATGTCACTATCGTTTGTGGGTGGTTTAAACACGACTTTCGAGCTTGAGTTACGGTGTTGTCAGTATTTTCTCAGTATTCGCGCCTATATGAAATCCGAGTTTGGAGGTTTGGGTTAATGGCTGGTTTTAATTAAGAAACGATACTCGAATGACTCGCAGGTTATTCAGTGACCTTCGACGTCGGGTGTTTCAGTTTTCGAATCACTTTGTTTACCGTTTTTGTTTCAACATGAATTTCAACGGAGATTCCTTAACTCAAAACTACGATTTGTTTGTTCTCAAGTTTTCCCGTAAGTCACGTACATAAGAGGAATTTTTCTCGGGTTAAATGCACAATTTTAATGGATAGGGTGAATCACTTCAAATTATCTAAGTCAAACGTTTGCTTTTCAAGTTTAGTTTTAGATATATTTCCTCGACATCTTTTTCGTAATTTTCCTAAGTTTTCGCCTCAATGTTTTTTTTTCTGGATTTCAAATTCAATCTACGGCTAAGTTTTTCTGACACGCGATTTCCGAAACAAATTTAGCTCATTTTAAATTCAAAGGTTTTGCAGCTAACTGGGCGGGGCACTTTTGCCCACTCATGGGCCCGCAAAAACTGTGCACACTTTTCTTTTCCTATTCCACTAAATATGCAAGCAACTGCCAGGTGCTAGCTGATACCGAGTCCACGCCAACCCACTGGCCAAGAAAAAGATATACTCTTACGGTAGCTTTGAGACAAAAATCAATGTTCGTGACGTTTGGCTGCGTAGGAGGAACACAGAACAACGCAACGGAGCAACGAGCGCAATGGCTGAGGCTGCACTGACTCCGAAAAGCTTTTGTGTCCGTCCCCAACACTCCAAGTTCACTCACCGCCAATTGCCTCTCCTCTTCCAACACTCAACTCGGCTTGCCCAGTAAAGATCTTCTCCCAAGAGCCTGGCTTTTGGGGTGTCAGGGCTGTCGTGTTCGTCGTGTCTGACAAGACCATGCTTCACACACACTCACGCTCACAAAAGTCTCTGAGCTCTCTGGGAAATTTGGGTTCAAAAAGAGGCGAAGCCAGATAAAGAGAAAGACAGAGTTCTCAAACCCATGGGGAGCTCCTAAAACCTGTTTTTGCTGTTTGCCCAGGGTATATGTCTTGCTTAACACATGCCAAGTTTTACATACACACCTCCTCCGGAAAATTTCCCTTTGCTTGAGACAGGTAAACGAGGCTGGCTGAAGGGTGAAAGGGGAGGGTAAGGTGGGGGATAGACAGGTGAAGAAAAAAATTACCATGAGCCAAAGGTAAGTCTGGCCCAGCTTCAGATGCAGATTGGCGATAGATTGTCGTGTACACCTGGATGACTAAAGTTGGACATGGTTAAGTTAAGAGGGGGATATTTGAACTCGAACCGGTTTTGCCTAAGGTTTTTCGTCCAGACGTGGTAGGTTTGGAGAGCTTGAGTTGCATGGACTTGAAGGGAAAAGGCAAAACAACTGTCGATTAATATGTCACTTTTCATCCTCCCTGATGGATTTTATCAGTAGGTTGGTGGGGGAACCCAATGGGGGGTCCCAATCCTGCGGGGTTTGAACCTTTTGTCTTAAACCTTTTCTTCCTTCGCTTCTTTTCCTTTCCCCTCGCCTTTCTGCATGCGTGCTCCGCCCAAAATTTTGGGCGAGTAAGGAAAGGGGAAATTAATGACCAGTTAATCACTTGGCACGAGTATACGACAGCTGCTTAAGAAGGTCAAGTGATTGTCTTGGGAGATACTCTTGAAAGGGGCTTAGGGAATATGTAAACAATGACAGACTTTTAATCGAAATGAAAGCAGAGAACTGCAAATACATGTATTTCGCTGCGAGATTATTGACTTTCTAATTATCTAATATTTGGTACTGGACTAACTTATGGTAACGCGTAACGTAACCAAAGCTCGTGGACACGTTGCGGTGCTGAAAGGAATTGATGACGTAAACAAACGAAAATGTTCGCTACAATTCCGATTGCTCTGATGTTCGCTACAATGGTACGTTTGTTTTTTTACCATTTTTGTACACTGTTATTGTATGTTACTTGTCGTGAAATTCAACTTAATGTATTCCTAAGATACGAAGCTAGCTACAGTAACAGAGCAGTGAGGAATTCGGAGCTATGAAGCCTATTCCTTGTGGTTTTATAGGCTAAAATTCGCAATCGTTGACTATTGTGTGCACGATTGCTTGTTTAATTTTTTTTTAAATAAATAAATAATTAACTGTTCGTTAAGTTAGTATTCCTATTCGATGTAATTTCTAGTATCAAATGATAAAAAAATATTATATATTCCCTAATTTTCGGAAATTTTATTTAATTTTACAGTAATTATTTTAGCATTTCATTGACGTTCAAATGAACCCCATACATGTAGTTTTAAATTACACATTCGTACTCAAATTGTATGCAATTATGGGCCACGCCCCTTGTTTCTATCACAGCTGCACGGCCGTAAGACACACCCACATGCTCTCACTCGTGTTAAAAAAGTCACTTCTGAAAAAAAACAAAAAATATTGGTGATAAAGGAGCTTGTATCACACCATTTGTTAAATTTTTAGAAACCTGGGCTGATTTTCTCTTATACCTACGGAAATTTACACTTCTGATTTTCCTCCCAATCTTGGGGGGCGTGGGTATAATATTAATTGGGAATGGGACAAGATCTTTGCTTATTAACACATGGAAATCGTGACATTGATTCCCAAATTTCCGTTATCAGCGAATAACTGTGCAATGCTGGTATCAAATACGAGGCAATCTGAATTAAGAATTGCTGATGATACGCCTTCGTGGATCGAACGGGGCGTGGCTTCCCATGTGAGTCGGCGACGATGTCCACTAAGTTCCAGCCTTGGTGAAAGAAAATCCGGAATACAAATAAATGCATATTCTTATAAGTATATTTATAACTCTCTTCATAATCAGATCAATTGTAATCATGCGCTGACTCATTCAGATCAGGATTCTTGTGCTAAAATAGTGTCATTGTAACTACTTTAGTTCGCACATTGCGTAAACCTGTACTTAAATTAAATTCGAATAACAATTGGTTTTGGAAATAATGTTTAAAATTTTACCGGTAGGCAAAGCTTTCTGCTTGCTTGCGAGTACCGATGAGTTGGACGATGGCGAAAAATTGTTGCAAACCATCGTATTTTTCCTGCTTCTCTAAAACAAGCATAAAGTGATGACCAAAGCAGGACTGCATCATGACCCAGTCAACGGCACCAGGTAGATTGATGTCGGTGGCGAGGAAGACAATGTCTTCGCCCTGTAAAGTGGTGATGGAGCGGTGTTGACTCACCAGGTGCGGCATGACTTGCTCTAAAGACCCTTGCCATTTGCAGGAAGCACCAGGACACGGACAGGAGTATGGTCGAAATTCGCAGGTTTCTTCGTGCTCTCCTTTCTCGGTGTGGAGCATGGAGGCCGAGCACCCTGAAGTAACGTATTTGCAGGGGAAAAACACTGTAGACGCTACTTTCTCCATGGCCAAGTTGCGGATATTGCCTTTTAACGTAAAGATTAAGGCAAAAATACTAAACTCTTAAGGACGCTTTTTTTTACCCAAACTGCCTCGACAAGTGGGACAGCATGTTAGTTTCGGCCTGCAGTTGGAGCAAACCAAGTGCCCACTATGGCACTGTAGGATGGGGGGCAAAACGTATTCAAAACAGACGGGACATTCAAAAAAACTAGCCAAATCCGCGGTGGGGATCACGGAGCTGAGTCCTCCGGCTGCAGTGGTGGGAATCATAGTCGCTGTAGCATTTCGCGATTTTGAAGTCATCCTATGAAGTGTAGTAGGCCGACTCATTCGCTAAAGTATCCACTCTACTGCAGCGTTTTTTCTTACTAGGGCGCAAAAGTAGACAAATACGTTAATTACTTACTTTTTTCGATAAGCTAGCTTATATTTACGTGAAAGTTTCCTTGGGGTTCTAATGGTATAAATTTGGTAGAATACAACATTTGAGTTTTCTGTTTTGAGACAAAGAACCACAAGAGTGAAGGTAAACTTTGGCTTTTGGGGGAATGCAGTGAATCCCGGTTCTACTGAATAGCGAAGTTCTGGAAATTAAACTGCGAATACACGTTTTTATTATGTACGAATAGTATCGGACCTGTTCAAAGTTTATTTTGATGTTATTATGAGCGAATTCTCGTGAAAGCGTACATTTTAACCTAAAAATGGCTTCTGTCGCTTCACAAATTCCATTTAGTGAGCTTGCGGAACTATGCGAAAAAATTCACAAGACAAACAAATCTGACAAGAAAATTTCGAAACGAAAAATACTCTCGGATTATTTCGCTGCTTACCGAGAACGACTTAAAACTTCTCCTGATATGGTAACTATTCTCTGTCGTCTGTGTTGTATAAAATTTTTATTTATTAGTTTATTTTTCATTAGGATGAGAGTTTGTTTCCGGTACTCCGCCTATTGCTTCCATCATTAGACAGAGCCCGAACTAGCTACGGGGTCCAAGAAGTTACTTTAGCCCGGCTTTATGTTGGTATTTTAGCGTTGCCCAAAGAAGGAAATGACGCTCAAAAACTCCTTTCGTATAAGTATGCTTGCAAAGTTCTTAATGGAAAGAGTAATTTAAATGCACTTTTAAACACAGAGCTCCTAGATCAACCCATTCGACCAACAATTTTGCTGATCAAGCCTACCTGGTTTTAAAAAATCGATGCCCGAAACGTGGCAACTTATCCATTGAAGAAGTCAATGATCGTTTGGACGCTGTGGCCGCAGGTTTCGCCGACAAAGACCAAGGTAGCATTGAAATTTCCAATTTTTTACCATTCAAGAAGCAGAATTATTCCTTATTAGAGAAGAAACAAGAAAATCTGAAGGTGTTAGTCACTCATATGTCGGCCGAAGAACAGAAGTGGCTTATTCGGATAATTCTCAAGAGAGAGTTTAGACTTGGGCTGGGAAAAGACGCTATTATGGAAATATTCCATCCAGACGCAAAAGAATTACACGACACTCGCAATGATCTTAAAAAGGTAATTATCTTAAGGTTTGTAATAGCAAATGTTAACAGGATAAATTTTTTACGCTGTTTAGGTTTGTATGGAACTAAGAGACCCTGCAGTCCGGTTAGAAGAGAAAAGTGTCTCTTTATTCGATTGTTTTCGGCCTATGTTGGCTGACAAAACTGTCAACTTAAACAACGTAGAAGTTGCTATGGATAGAAAGCCTTTCTACATTGAAACTAAGTTTGATGGCGAGAGATTTCAACTCCATAAACAAGGCAATGCCTTCAAATTCTTCTCTAGGTAAAATATTTCTATTTATTATTCTCTTATTTTATAAATTTATTTTGTGCAAAATTTTGTTTGCATTTTGAATAGGAATGGCTTTGATTACACTAATAAATTTGGTGGAAGCAATGCAGAGGGCTCTTTAACTCCTTTTATTGCCTCTCAGTTCAATCCTGAAGTGGAATCTTGCATTCTGGACGGAGAAATGCTCGTCTGGGACAAAATCAAAAACTTTATTATATCAAAAGGTATTAGTGTAACCTACAACTGCCTGCTCGTCGTCTTAATTTAAAATTTGGTTCTTAGGAGCTAATTTGGATGTCAAATCTTTACGGCCTGAAAGCACTTTCCAGCCATATTTTGTCGTCTTTGACATTCTCATGTATAACCGTAAAGTATTGTCTAGTCTGCCCCTCCGTGAACGCCTAAAATACTTGGACAAGGTCTTCAAACCTTTGGAAGGACGCTTGGCATTAGCAGATCGTAAAATTGCGTCCACAAAGTACTTCGAACCTTACAAAAACTATTTAAAGCTATTTTTACTGATTGAAGCCCATTTTTTAGGCAAGAAGCAATTGATATGCTCAATCGAGCCATTGAGACCAGAGAAGAAGGGATAATTTTAAAGCAACCTGACTCGATTTACAAGCCCAACATTCGTAAAGGAGGCTGGGCAAAAATTAAACCCGAAGTATTCTTAAAATTCATTTAAGAAATTTAATTTCAAATCTAAGCTTGTACGTAAATTTGTTAGTACATAGATGGGATGATGGATCACCTGGATTTGCTTATTGTGGGCGGATATTATGGTCAGGGAAGACGTCGGGATTATTTAAGCAAGTTTTTATTGGCCGTAGCTGTTCAAGACCCCATAACAGGTACTTTACTTCAGATTCAAGTGTAAACTTTAAAAGAAAAGTTTGTAGGCAAACCTTTGTTCTTTTACTCGCTTACGCGAGTCGGATCAGGTTATTCAGACGAAACATTAAATAGATTGATGCTAAATTTGGCTCCACATTGGAACGCTGTTGCTAGGAAAGAAAGTTGCCCTAGCAACATCGTCTGGACTAAGGAAAAACCTGACCTTTGGATCGAGCCGGAGAAATCTTACATCGTAGAGGCAATATAAACTTAACTTATCCTTGGAAAACGTTATTAATAATAATAAGTTTTTATTTCAGGTGAAAGCAGGTGAAATTGTGGCTAGCGATGCATATAAAATGGGGTATACCTTACGGTTTCCGAGGGTAGAGCATGTTCGTTATGATAAGCCGTGGCATGAGTGTATGACTGTCACAGAGTTCGCCACGTTACGTCAAGTAATTTTCTTGCTTTTCTCTTTTATTTGTTTTCGCTCTAAATAAATATTAAAGATGGCAGAAGGGAAATTGGCTAATCGCCTTTACTCTGACAATGGGGAACACCATGGAGGCAAAAAGCGAAAATCGGAAAATAGTCCTGCTAAGCCGAGTTTTATGCTTGCTTCTCAGTTTCAACCTGTGGATATTTCGGCCGTTTCAAAAGTATTTTGTGTATTTTTATTTATTTAGGTATCACATGTACCCTATGTCTTTTAGGTTTCAGAATTCCTCAAGGGCAAAGAATTCTTTATCATTAATGGGACCAAGGAGATGGATCGTACTGCCTTAATGAAAAAAGTAGTGGAACATGGAGGAACATGTGTTCAAAATGCAGGTAACTGATTAAACTTTGTAAACAAAAATTTCATTATTCCTAATTTTTCATATTTATTCCCCCTAGGAGAAGATACGTTTTGTGTTATTGCAGCAAAGAAAGATATTCGGGTTCAAAGTTTGATCGTCTCTGGGAAATATGACTTGATTCGAGCTGATTGGCTAATTAGGTGCTTGAATGCTTGCAAGTTGATTCCATTTAGTCCGGTAGATGTGTGGAAAGCCACTCAACGAAGCGAAGATCAAATGGCACTTCATTTTGACCGTTTTGGTGATAATTTTACGGAGCCTGCTACGAAAGAAAGCTTAGAGTTTGCACTACGTCGTGTACAAGAACTGGTAATTCTACGGAATTAAATATTTTTTCTAGCAGTTCATCTCGTACTGTCCATTTGTCTATTTTTCGTTTTAAGATCAACCCCCCGTTGTTGCAGCGAGAAGAGATTGCTGATGTTGAGTACGAGAATTTTTCTCGGTCCTACAAATACGCAGTATTTCGTTTATGCAAAGTTTATGTGGATACAACCGTTTTGGATGCAAATTGGCGGTCAAACTACCCAGACATGGACAGGGTTATGTTGGAGCTGAAGATCTATGGAGCGGAAGTGACGACTGAGCTAACTGATGACGTGACACATGTCATTTGGAATGGGTAAAGTGAAAACTGAAGTTAAATTTCGAGAAATAGATTTTACTTTGAATATTGCAGGATTTCGGATTTGGGAGTTGCGAAAGAGATTAACTGGAACAGAAAGAAGAAATTTCATTTAGTGAGGTATCATTGGGTACAAAATAGCATTGAAGCAGGCCGCGTTTTGGAAGAACGAGTTTATTATCCTTCGAATATGTAGGTTCGTACCTGATGCTTACTTTTGTGTGATAAGTCGTGTTTAACAATCAGTTCACCTATTTTATTTATGTTGTGTTAATAGAGTCTATAATCAAATAATAGTCTTAAAAATTTTTTAAGCTTCAAATATTGCAGGAATACGTCTAAATTTAGCCATTTCACTGTATTTAAGTCTTCCATGGCTACACGTTCTCTGCCCCCTACATGGCCAATCGGCCCCTTTTTATACTTGGGTACCGCGGTTTCTCTTAAAGAACGTCCTCATGACGATTACTTAGAGATTGCTTTCACTTACCACGACTACGACGTAGGGTTGGAGAAGAGGTATACAAAGAAACGGAGAGATGGGACTGGGAGGCTGTACAATCATGACGGTTCATGACAATATGTATTGGAATGTACTGTCGACGAATATTTTAAATCCGGAAATTAGTTTCCAGTTTCAAACGCTTTTCATTGCTGTTCGCATTTTAAACTATGGTTCGCAGTTCGAAGTGGGCTGAAACTGAAAGCGTACCCTAACCAGTACAGGTGAAGTTACAGAATACAGCAAATCTATGCTGTATAAACAAATAAAACGTGAATAAAACTGCACATCAAGACAAACGACAGTGGTTCGCAAAAATGAGTATGCAAAGACATGCCCAGTTTGTTGCCAGGACTGTCTTCGTGAACGAGAATAACGTGGAAGAGGCCTGTCGCACGATTAACAGGTAAGTTTGTTTCATTTTGCACTTGCAACAATGAATCCCCCATCATTAAAAGGTAAAACTGTATAAAATTGCGTTATTTTCTACTATTCCGTAGGATTATGGGTGCTGAAGGATGGTTCGACCAATTTCGCAGGACACGTCGATACGAAAAACCTTTCCAGGTAAATATAAAATTCTGTAAATTGTCAACAAATTACAGAAATCAGTAATTCCTGTTTTATTAAAGACGAGACGCAGAATCAATTACGAAAAATGCAAAGCTATCTACAACGAAGATATGGCCAGAAAAATCCAATTCGTAATGCGGACTAATCGACTAGATCCGTTTCCAGGATGCTCATAACTCAATTTTTAAATCTTTAGTCAACTCTTATTCAATCGCTTAGTTTATTGCTACACTTTACATATCCAGTAAAAAGATATGTATAGCAAATAAACGTGCTTTGTTGCCACAATACAGCTACTCTCATATTGAACTCGCTGTCTTTACTACTATTGTAATACTGTCGACCTAGAAAAAAATGCCTAACGAAGCTCAAAATACCTACACTGTGCCGTTAAGCTCTTTTCATAAATCACAATAATCCCTACAGTTTTATGTACATATACTGAATTTACAGTTACAAGGTCCTTTAAAACACTAGACTGCCCTACTCGCCAAACACATTTTCTTTAAAAAAAAAAAAGGTTAGCCTAGCTGCCTCTCAGGTTTAGCTTTGACAAATTTTCTAAATGCTTTTCTACAGTTCTTTGGTAAAAACACCAGTTCAACAAGTGCACTATTGCGCGCATGCGTTTTGCTTCGCCCGTAGGACTTCCAGGTTACGGACTGTTTTCAGTCCCCCACCGGGATGCTGAATTGGCGGTCGTCGTCAGCAACTATCGTGATCAACGGTCTTTGTGAGGGAGTTTCCGAGTCCGGAAATAACGTACGAAACTCCTCATTGCCCGAGGCAGTGGGTCTTAGCACCTGCAGCGTGATATCCAATGTGTAGCTTAAAAGATACAGTTCCACCTGATAAAAACAAAACAAAAGGAAAGTTCAATTTTGATAACTCTAGTCTATGACTACATGGAAATTTGCAAGCTCCAAATAACAAATGAAGGGTACATAAAAATCAACGAGTTTATAAGCTATAGTAAAAGAGAAACACTCTACCTCTCGATAATTCCTCTGATGCGTTCGTATTTTTTAAAAATAAAAATAGGAAATTAGATACGCTTAATTCTGCATGCTAATTATTACCTCGCCGAGTGCTAATGAGTCTCCTACGGGATCTAGGTAGTTATTCATCAAATCCCGGGGTGTTTCAGACCCTCCGCGCGAAAATAGTAGCAAAGCAAATAAAGGAACTGCGTCGCCCAATGCATCAGTCATGTGTAAACTCAAGGCGGAAGCAAGCATGTGCAATTTTATAGCTTCCATGCAACGCAAGTCCAATTCTGCGTCCCCATTCAAGAGCATTGCTACTGTCTCCAGTTTTGGCTCATCCATGCTTGAAATCTGAATCTCCTAATTAAAAAATAAATAAAAAAAAAAAGAATTAGAAACATGGCAAGTGAAGTGCAGGGTACACAATTAAAACGCACCAGATTTTGGAGGTCATCCAAGCAATCTTTCATGCCTTGAAGTACGTTGGTAGCACCATAGGGCAATTTATGGCCAAAGCTCCACTCCTGTATCCAAGTATCGCCACGGTTCCATGCTTCTTCCAAACAATGGAAGGTGAGAGCAGGACTGGGCAACGGGATGCCACAGCCAACCATTTGACACAAAGCTGCACGTAATACTCCGTAGTTATCAGGTCGTACCCGGCGCATCCTTTGGCACTGGGTGATATCAGCCACTTCCGCATATCCCTACCGAAAATCCAATAAAAGAAAAGAACAATACATATATTAATAGTAATAAAAAATAACAATAAAACGTAATTACACGAATCAATAAACATTATTCTCATTTTTCTTGTTTCTAACCTGTTTCACAGAGAAAGCTCGAAGAGTTTGTCCTTGCCAGAGAGATTCAGCAAAAGTGCTGATCAGCATAGGGGTGGACAAAGCTTCTAGACCAAAAGCCACGCCCCCATCTTCTGAGTAAGCCGAATCTCGATTTTCCTGATTTTTTTGGTTATCTTGTGATCGTTTTTCTCTACGTCGCACCACGGATACTTCTAGGGGAGTGGCAGGACTTAGAAAGGGCGAGGGCGTGGCTAAGCAACTGCTAGCAACGGAAGTACTGGCGACCGATAAAGACATTCGCTCTCTGGAAAAGAGCAATGAACGACATGTTTCATTATTGCTATGAAACTACCAAAATTAATACTTCTTCAATCACAAAAAACTACTTGAATGTAACTGAAAAACACACTGAAAAGTCTTACTTGTGTTCATATAAAGGGGATAAAGTACTAGCAGAAAGTAGCAACGACGTGGAAGACTCTGAAACATCTTCCAAATACCCTGATTCTTCAGAACTCCACAGTTTCTTCAATCTTTCTTCCTCGGATTTACGAGGTCTTATCTGTCCGCTGTCCTTTGCTGAGCTAGCTGATCTATAGTAAATTCAAGTTCAATATTTTCTCAAAAAAGTTTAACCCAACTAAACGCAACTCTAACATACCTGATGGTTAAAGGCGACGCGGTGCAACTTCTACTCACTGTTCCTTCTCGACTCATTCCTTCATCTTCCTCCTGGAGTTTAATAGCTGTTTTACTTCCTTCCTGGATAGGAAGGAAAACTACGGTTGTATTTTGATCTTCGAGTATTCCATCATCCTCTGGCAACCCTTCACTGTCCCATTCTAACGATTTACCACCATCTTCCCTAAAATGCAAAATAAAAATTTAAAAAGAAAATAATTTGAATAGGAAAACGAACAAAACATCCATAATTAAACGATCAAGAACCAACAATTTTAAAATCCAAAGAAACATGATCTGCACATCTTTTCTCCGTCTATGGAAAAAATAAAGAAAAAAGTGTTAGGGATTAAAAGTCTTTTTCAACTTACTCGACTTGGCTTAGGCTGTTGATGGAGATGCTCCTGTGCCGACTGCGTCTGGGCAAGCGGGTCCACCCTTGCGTAGGCGAGTCCCATTCCAACGAATTTTGATGTTCTGAGCTGCCGCCCGACAGAGGTCCCAAACCTGGGCTATTTAAAACGCTCAATTCGGGTTCTTCTTCACTAGGTTCCATATTGCATCCCCAGTTGAGTAACCCTTTAAACGAGGCTCTTGACTGATAGGCGTGGACTAAATCCAAGGCACTGGAAGGTCGCGAACTAGCCACGGATGACGCTCCTGATCCCCTACGCTCCTGGGACGGTTCCTCTACGTCCAGGTGTAACGTGAGCAATTCGCGGTCCATTTTTAAGCAGTTGTGCTTCACATGACTCAGTTCCTTCTCCAGATTCTCCAAATGCTGCAACGTATAACTCCCTTGGGCCTGATTCGTGTTGGAGTCCAAACTAAGGCTCGAGCTGAGCGAATCGAGTGAACAATCTCTAAGCCAGCGACTCAAATCCCCGCAGAGGCTCTCGGCGTCGAGATCCAGATCCGAATCGACGGAGCTTTCGCGGCGGAGCAAGTGGCGCTTGAGTTGGCCCCAGTGCGCCTGCGCCAGGCTGGAAGACGCGGCCCAGGAGGCGGTGCCATCTTCGTGTTTTCGCACGCACAGGCTATAGGAACGCACGCGGTTATTGCCTTCTTCTTCTTCGTCAAAACCATCTTCTTCCGTCATATCTAAGGTCTCGTAGCCCCTGATATGGGACGGGGAGGGGCCTTGCAGCAACACCAAGGATTCCGGCAATGTGAAATTACGTCGCAGACATCCAGACACTTGCGACGAAGGACTAACATCGCGGGCATGCTCCGTTTCGTCTCGGGGACGGGACTTGTATAAAATGCGGGGGCTTTTTGGTACTTTTTTCTGTGAACGAGCAAGACGATCGAATTTTATTACATGTGGCAAATAATAATATCCATGTTTTATTTATTTTCATTTGTCACTACTATACATGTATACTAGTAGTATTTAACCGTTTTGTATTTAAATATTCAAATAACGCCAAATACTAATTAATAATGAGCAATAAAATAATAAATAACTAAAATAGTTTTAATAGATAACTATAAAAATAATAGTTAATAAAATCGAATGGTAAATTGTCCACTATCGATAATAATAAGTGTTAACAGATAAGAATTACCTTATCTCGATAAAAGGAAAAGTAATTTAAGCCATCAACGCCTTGACTCCAGTCTTCTTCTTCTTCATCCTCTTCTTCTTCGGATTCTTCACTCGGATAGGTTGACGTTGGGCGGGAATCTTCTTCTCCTTTACGAAATCTCTCCGCTCGCAATCTCTTTCGTCTCAAACTACGTTTCCGGCGCCAGTATGATTCGTTCGCTTTTTGCTTGGACCAGCATTTTTTATACAATTTGTAACAGATCAGGCCGCCAATCCCCAATAGGAATACCACGCTTGTCGCCTTGACTAAAAATACAAAGAATGCAAAAATAAATAACAGATACTGGAAAATAAATACAAAATAAAGAAGAAGTAAATACCTGATTCCAAGGCCAACTTCCAAGTCTGTTCCCAATGACATAGATCCAACCCAACGGTCCCCGCCCAGGTTAAAATATCCGTCTCCAACGTTCCATGGAAGGCACAGGTGGTAAAGGCGTCCAGTCCGGGAAAAAATCCCGTCTTTTCATGCCGGTAATAAACGGCGAACAGAAGTCCGCTGCATGAGGTGGGATCCGCCGTAAACGACAGCATTTCTCGCCCCTCCCAGCTCGGGGTACGGTATGGGGAGGCGGAAGGGGGCAAAAGAAGCATTCGGTGCCGCAAACCCACTTGGACGCTTCCTAATGAATTTTCAAGCAAAATTTCCACACACAAAATTATCACGGCAATACCGAAATTATGTAGAGAAATATGACACAAGCGAGGGTATTAGACATAAGAGCACGTACGGTGCAGTCCGGACCGTAACTGATAATGAGTTGATTAAAAGTCGTCCCACCTGGGCACTTTTGAAGTGGGGGGTTAGGGTGGCTTGGCTACAACGAAAAGTGTGACTTTTAAAAAGGGAGAGCCAAAAGTGTGACAAGCTGTACGCGCTACCAGGCACGTATAACTAATTCTAAGCATCTCAATTCGGATACTTTTCCCTTTTTTAGCTCCATCCACTTGTTTGGTATAGCTTTTCAATAGATTCCGGTTCAATAAAGCGCCGCGAAAGGACAAAATGACTGCTTTGGGAAGCTGAAAAAAAGGAAAAAAGTTGCTAATTCATCCCGCATTTGAAGGTATACGTGCGGTTTTGCACACAACTTCCACTTTGGCGCCTAAATGGGTTTTGTTCCGCGTTATCAAAGTGCGAAACAAATTTGACGCCTTGCGTGCCCGTCTAACTGAATAAACAAATTATAAAGGAGAATCCGAGCTTTTCTTCTCCTACGTTCTCTGAGCGTGTTGGGTAATAAATGCACGTGTTTTAACTGAAAAATAAAAAGGTAAAGGAATTGATGAGTTGGCGGCTTACTTGACTATTATTTGGCATGAGAAGCAGATAGCAAGTGCTGTAAAATGCCAAAAGGTTGCCAGCGAAAGATGTGCCTTGGTCTTAAGGACGCTAAGATAAATTTGGAATGACGCCCGGAAATGAAAAAGCGTCAAAGTCGTAGCCTTCGGACGCGTTGTGGTCAAACAAATAAACGCCGCTGGGGATGATTTGTTAGATTACGTTACTTACAATGGTCAAACACCTTCGCTTCCGGCATCAGTTTACATGTAGGTTGATTGTTCTTAGATTCTATTAGAGTTTTGGAATTAAAACAATGACAAGGAAAGGAAGAATTGAGACCATGGGAAAGATATGATAAGGAAATAAATAAAAAACAACCGAACCGACAACGCAAGGAGGCTCATATTAGTTACTGTTAATCAGCTCTACATTTGCAGGTACTAGTAAGGCACACTTTTAGGCGTCTTCTAGGAAAGATAAATAAACTATATTTACCTAATACGCTTGTGCTACTCCATAATTTGTGCTCTAAAAATGACGAACCGACCCAAGCTAAGGAAGAAAATAACAACACAACATAAAAGTAAACACCCTAACGCCATCTGCACTAAAATAAGAATAACTATTTCTATCGTCTGGAATACCGCAATTTGTGGCTCCTTTAAATTTCTCGCAAATTAATTTCGAATAATAAAACTCCCTAAAATTGAATTTCTAAATTATTACAATACATTTTCATTACAGATATATTCATAAGCGATGTGTATGTATTAAGCAAATTATTAAATTAACTTTCGGATAGAAGCCATTTTGCTTTATGCGTGATTATCGAAGCCTTCTTTAAATGCGCATTTAGACTCACGAATTTTAATATAAGACTGTATTCGCAATTATTGATCCGACGACGAATGTCTAAAACTTTAATAACTAAAAAATTAAAATGGAAACAAAAGTATATGGGCAAAACGTTCAAGTGAAAAAAAGTTCGATAGGGATGATAATTAAGACAGCCAACCAGCATGTGTGCAATGCCATTTTTCAGCGTAAGTGCAATGCTGTATTGGTCTACCCTATGGAAACAAATGCATTGTAACAGAGCTTACCAGTTATCAACGATCTCAGACACACACAAACTCGCATTCGTTTACTTCTTGGCAAAAGTAATCTTCATTGCATGTGTGGGTGTGATTTTGAAACTTTGCAACGCATCTCGGGCTGCTCCTGCTTGCATTTCGGTATCGAATTCCACGAAAGCGATATCATGTCGCCCAGGTACCAATCGGACTTCTTTAAATCCAGGAAATCTATTTAAAACAAAATGATTATGATCGAATAAGTAACCAGAAAGAATAGATTAAGTAGATTACTGGTTGAAAAGCATGGAGAGCATCATTTCATTGGTCTCTTCAGGTAGATTGGTCAAAAAGAGAATTTGATTAGGAGGCTGCTCGCCATAAGGTCCAGCTTTGTCCTTCTTTTTCTTGGGCTTTTTGCTTTCTTTGTCTACTATGCCTTCTTCGGGGCGACGTGCTGCGCGTTTAGGTCGTTCTTGGAATGTTCCTTTCAACTTAGCAATCATATCCGAGTCTGTTTTGGAGTACTGGATTCTCTACAAGAGAAATTTCAAGAAATTAGAACTCGAAGCTTTTAAAAGAGAATTAAGATTGTATTATTTTAATTCTTTCAGCCCTTGGTTTAGCTTCCAGCACCACCAAGGGGGCCGTCATCTCTTCACTACCACCTGTAGAGGTAATTATGCGAGCAAGGACTTATGTCATCATTAAGAATATGTAATGCAATTAAATCCCGTAGTAGTGTCGGGTTATTACCATGGGTTTGTCGTAAAAGGGGAATCCTTGCATCGAACGGAGAGCATTCGTGGCGCTTGTAATCTCTTTGAAGATGACAAATGCTTGACCTCTCATCTTGAGCGTCTTCAATGCTACAATATCCAGAATTTGTCCAAACTGGGAGAAAATAGCATACAAAGACTTCTTTAACTCTAGAGAAGATAAACTGGATTAGGATGAAGTTTTTTTTTTACATGGTGCATGTTCCGAAGAAGAAATATACCTTCTTTGTTCACTTTCTCATTTAAATTGTTGATATAAATCGTATTATTTGGACGAATATCCATTTTAATAAGCGAAATAACCGCGGGTCCTGCAAACACAAAAGATTTTTTTCCTATTTGATTAAAACCCAATATACTTCATGCTAACTTGTAAATAACTACCACAATACTATGCAGTATAATAAACTGAACGGAAACGACTACGTTTTTGCATATTTATATGAGCAACTTAATTAATTTACCTTGTTTATTTTATCTCCACGCGCGTCCAGAGTCGGCGTCCCTACCAAAACGTATCGATGTTTACAGGAGAATCGATAGTAGAAGAACATTCTAAGAATCGAGACCAGTTTTGTGTCGAAGCCACGTTAGATGGTGCAAGAGGAACGGGAAGACTGAGATGAGCGGAGAGCGGAGTCGAGTTGGATCGAAGACGGCGAGAGCAATTGTGTGAGCGCGAGTTTTGATAGTTGGAAATACGAAAGCTTAAGTCCCTGGGCAAAAGCTACTTTATCTTCCTTGATACGTGCCTTATGACATTCAACTTGCACAATCTCCTTATTTTAAATCAGCGTAATCGCAATTTACGCTACAATGTGAACAGCGCTTGCTGTTTGAAATCAGTATTAGAGCATGCGCACCAATTCAAATGTTTATAACGACGTGAATTTCCGTTTACAAGTTTTGCTATGAATCCTTAGTATATGACAAAAAATAATTACACAAATCCTATATCAGAAAAAATAGAAGCGCCAGACTAGTAAGAGCAAATCAATTGATTGTTTCCTACCACTAAAACACAAAACACATTATGTTCAAGAAAACTGCACAACCAATCCTCTTTTCCGCCGCAAATCATTCCACCTCTACGGTTGTAATCCTTCTTTCGCTAATATCCCCAGCACGGACACACAGAGCTTACTCACAAAACTCGGTGAGGAGGCGGTGTCAACCAAATGCCGCAAACAATTGTCTCCCTGCTCTCTGGAAAGCATTGGACAGTACCGTTTAGCTAAAAACAATGGGAAAAAAAAGAAAGTGAAAGAATTCGACAAAACGGACAAGTGGTATCTTTTTAGACTAAAAAATAATCATACGATTTTTGCTACAGACATGCTGAATGGCCCATAGCGCCCACAACTGCACTTCAGGTGCCTCCTGGCACAATAAAAGATGGAAAAAGGGCAGAAACGAGCGATAAGCCACCATTTCACTTTCAGGCGTGTTCCACGCCAGAATCACTTCTTTCTAGATCCCCAAAGTTTGTTAAGAAAATACCATGAAATTGAAGATCGAACTTATAGAACGAACCAGTTCACGTAACATGCCACGTCGGTCAACTCCAGTAACTGTCCACGCCTCAGGTCCACTACTAGCCAAATGTGCAATAATTCCCGCAGCAAAATAACTCACGTCAATCAACTTTGAACGAAGCAGTTTTCTATAAGATAATACATTAGAAATGTACGTTTCTTTATTTTCGAGGGTTATGCGTACCGTAAAACAACAACAAACTGATCCACCATTAAACGGGGTCGTAAGTAGCCCACTTCCGCGATATTATTCATGAGACCCAAGATTTTAGTTTCTACCGTTGGCTCGTCTACAAACGCTTCCAGAACGTTCAAAAACAATTCCATACCATTCTCCTCTAGGAAAACTTCACAGGTAGTGGGTGATTCGTCTGATTAAAAACAAGGTGACATCGATTTAGCTTCAAATCCAAGTTTATAATCAGTTTCTACCGGTTAAATTCCACAAAGCACTCAAGGTAAACTTTATCGTTATGTCCACGATGCCTAAATCGGTTTTAGCTTTGACAATCGAGAGTAGTTTCCTCATATACATTGGGTTCGAGCCCAAAAGTGACGTCTCAGCCGTCGAAATCTTTGCAGCTAAGGATAAAACAATAAATAAAAGCGGGCAAAATAAGACGAATTTCAACGTTGACGAATCATACCCAAAATCGAACAAATCGCAGCGCTCATTCGTCCCATGGAAGGATCATCAAATTCGCAAAGGCAATCCATTACTAATCTCGCGCATTTGTACCGGTCAAACTGTACGTCTTGCAAAATGCGATCGCTGCAAAGCGTCAACAACGTATTTTTCTGCAACTGGAAAACAAGATTTACAAATTGAATTATATCCCATGAGAACTAATATCAAACCTTCCACATAATGTACAAATACATACCTGTAAGGTTTTGGGAAAGTTCCCCATTGCCGTCAAAGTTAGATGCACGACTTCTTTCAAAACACTCGGATGAATTTTTTGACCCAATTCTCCTTTAGTCAAATTATACAAACAAGCTGTGGCCGCCATCTGAATCGCAAATTGTTTCGGATGTAAACGCATATTGGCCAAAACGAGCTGTTAAAATACAACACGACAATCAATTAAAGCTATGTACATCAGCAGAAACTCGGCTTGTTTCTACTCAAATGGAATCTAAAACGAAAATTATGCTTAAGATTCCAAACGAAATTAAAATCAAGGAATAAGATGGCAACTTTCATACTTTCAAAACGTCCACGCGAGTTTCCCCAAAGGCTTGGGTATACCGGAAGAGGTCGTACAAGGATTTCTGCACAAAAGGGGGACGTCGCTGGTACCTTTTCAGCGCCTCTAATACTTGTTGCTCCGTCGCTGAACCTGCCACCTACAACCCACAATAAAATCAGAAATATATAAAAATTAAAGAAATAATATTAAATATATAACTACAATAAAATACGATAAACTTTTTTCAAATTTTCACCAATAGTTTTGTGGGAAATCGATCGACGAAACTCATATCGTAACACAACTCGGAATGCATTAATCCCAAGAAAGAAAGAGCTGGATGCTGCGTAATAAAAGTTTGCAAATCTACTAAATTCGCTTCGTCTCGACCAGAAATATCCAAGTGCCGCAGGCTGGGTAGCGAGTTATAATGTTGCAACAGTTGGCACATGCTAGGAGGAACTGACAGGAAGACGTGGATAGGATCTGTAAAGTCTTTATCGGTGGAAATATCCAAATACTGCAAGTTCTCCAATTCAATAAGTACATTGTGCACCTCTCCGCGAAGATTTCGGAGGTTATACAAGGATAAATAGCGTAGTTTGTCTTTGCAGCGACGTAAAGGGCTGATGTCATGCACCGGAGTGGAAGAAATATCGAGCCATTCGAGGTGACGCAAATCCTGGACAATTATATCCAGCATGTGTTTGTTTAAATCCGTGTGACTCATGTTTAGCACTCGCAGGTTCTTCAGTTGGCAGAGTTCAAGTAGTAAGTCAATATTAGTGTATTTGGTATCGTCGCCAAGGCCGCAATTCGTGACGTTTAGATATTGCAAGTTCTGAACAGTCCATTCACCCAAGCAACTCAGGAGTGAACTGATGGTTATTTTCAAATCGGTGGCTTCTAAACTGATGATTCGATGGGATCTGAGAATTTTGAGACCGTTCTTGCTCAGAGAGCTTGCGTTTTGAAGTTTAACTCTACGCAAGCTCGTAACAGAGGAATCAAATAAGGAAAGCGTGGCGTCTGTGAGCTTTCCTTTGACTGATAACGTTTCCAGTAACTGCTCCGACACAGTAGCGTGCAAATAAACTTGGCCTTCTTTCAAGAGTAGTTGAGTTTGGGGTTCGAATTCATTATGTTGTTCCTCACAAAAGGCTTGGATGTTATCACAAATGAAGTCTGCACAACTGCTCTGCAAACTTAACGGATTGTCGTACATTTTTCAGGCGCTTTAGAGAAGGTTAATTGATCACTGAGACACCATTTGTTAATCACACACCTGCCATACACGCTGGGAGTGGAGCATCAAGGACTGTAAACAGAAAAATAGGCGTGACTTATGGGGATTCGAGAACAGATCCGTTTTTTCCGGAAATATCCAACTTTTAACTTGGTGATATTGATAACAGATTGTTTCAAGCTTCTTAGATTTATTTACTACTATCTAGATACAAATACAGTTCGATAGAAAGTTTGCCACGTGCCCCTTTATAGCTTTGCTATGCAAAGTTGTTTCGCGTGGAAAAATAGGTTATTTCGCAAAGGAACACAGGAACTTCCTAACACTTTTTTGCTAAATGTTGAAATAACTTGTAGCAGTAAAGCTGAACATAATAACATCTACTATACAAAGGCTATGTTTTCTTCTCCAATTCATAAATAAATTATTTATATGCATATTAAGATGCAACCCACTGAATTTCATTTGCAATTATATGAAAAAGTTGACTAAAATCCCATTGACTTTGTATTTTACCATGGAAAATGAAAGCTATGACATGAATTACATATACGACAAAAATAATTTCTGAAGATATCTTATTCTGTATCCTGCCGATTTAGCTGCTGATCGCCTATGCAGAGCTATGCCAGGCTAAGGTAAACGCACAACAAACTGCGAACAAAACACTGTTTACAGATTGTCGCGTTATCATCACTAGGATGTGAGAAAATGAAAGGATTAAGAACCGCGTTAAGTATATGCCTGGTGAGTTTCATAATACGATTTTTGATTCTGTATTTTATTCAAATTAAATTAAATGTACTTTCTTTGTATCATGTTTTCTAAAAAGTTGCGTCGAGTAAGACTTACATCAATGAAGTCTTTATTGCAACCAAGCAAATGTCAAGGAAAAACCTACCGCCTGTTTTCATTAAAAAAAGACGATCTCGACGGTTCTGAGGGTCAACCCAAATCTTCCAGCGATTTACTAGATTTCTCAACTGCAATCAGCGAAGAAAGAAGAACCATTATAAGCCAAGATTTGCGCATCTTGCCCAACTTTATTAGTGAAGAAGAAGAAGCGAATATTTTACAAGAAATTGAACCTTACCTTCAAAGGATGCGATATGAGTTCGACCATTGGGATGATGTAAAAATAACTCTAGTTCAGTGATAAAAGTAACCCTACATTACCTTTGTTTTAGGCAATTCATGGCTTTCGAGAAACCGAACGTTTACGTTGGAACCAACGAAACAAAGAAATTCTAACTCGCGTCACAGAAACAGCTCTACCACCTGGTTTACCTCCCTTGCAACATGTGCATATCCTCGATTTGGCACCTACTGGTGTAATTAAACCACACATAGATAGCATCCGAGTAATGTTCTTAAAACATAAGTCAAATAAAAAATAAAT
Organism: Lepidurus packardi; assembly: GCA_023053545.1. NCBI lineage: Eukaryota > Metazoa > Arthropoda > Branchiopoda > Notostraca > Triopsidae > Lepidurus > Lepidurus packardi. The sequence continues at coordinate 2,219,479 of JAKZAN010000001.1, read as the reverse complement.
TACATCGGATTTTTCGCATGGCTAGTTTTGTGGAAATACCATCACTGGTCTCTCTCTCTTATCGGATAGTGTCATGCGTCTAGTACATGAAACTGACAAGGATTTGGTAGTAACAGCGCGCTTGCCTTGCCGATCCCTTTACGTGATGACGTAATTATCCCAAAAATTATTTTTCAAAACGAAACACATTTTAGGAACTACTGAGTTACTTTTGATGTAGAAATTCCATTCGGTACGAGTACACTCATGCAGTTTTGGACGATAACGAATCGTTCTTTAGAGGCGAAAAAATTCACCGAAAGCGTCGAATTTCCATAATTTGTCGAAACGAGCCTCCCCCACCCAGTGATTTAGGATCCAATTGATGATGAAAAATTATGTTGAAACCCATTTAATGCTTGTCTATATTTAAACTTGCCAGAACATTAGGGAATTACAAGCTCAAAAGTAAAAACAATATGGATCTTAACTAAGTAGAGCAAGGTGGGAAGTGCAAAATATGAATTGCGACCAGCTGATGGTAATACTTTCAAGAATCTGAAAATAACTTAAAAGAAATCTAACTAATGATGACATTATCTGGTCTGTAGACTGCTTGGTAAGCTTTCCGCAGCAAAGCGTAAGGGAAACAAGACTCCAATAAATCCATTGTTAAATACGGTGACTCTTGAACGATCTAGAACAAACAAGTCGTTTTTGGGGAGGACAATTTTAAATAATAATAATAAAAAAATACCAAGTCTAAGAGAAGGTAAACAGACTCCCTGTTTTTAATGGCTTCTTTGTCTGTTTCTTGTCCCAAACGCAGCAAACTGGATGAAGCTAAGGCCAAAAACTCTTTTAAGCGCTCCTCGGTGTCATTCCGGCCAGCCAGGGCAAATAACGAACAGAAAATGTTGTTGACTGCAGGTGCTAAACAATGCGAATTGTTGGCATGACCTTCTAAAGCCGCTCGATACAGGGAAGACTCGCTCCGCGCCAAACGAGGCAGAGCAACTGCTACAAACACTAGTAGCAAACACGCTAACAAATGATCTTCTTCTCCAGTTTCTAAGACATTCAAGGAAAATAAGTACAAATGGACTTGAATTATTCAACGAAAGTCACCATTCTTCTGCATTTTAAGAGCAGCAAATAGCACCGGATCCACACGGCAGGGTAAGCCGCATCCCGAAGCCATTTCGTTCACAGCCTAGAATTTAGAATAGGAAAACTGAAATAATTTCCAATAGGAACTTTCCACATTTTGAGGCAAAGTTCTAGATTTCATGAGACCAATTCTTAACAGCTCCAAGAAGGACATTAATAAATTGAGAAAACGTAAAAATCTAATTTAAAAAGAAGTCGAAAAAAATGTACGAGAGAATCTGCATCTTCCGCAGCCACTTGATGACGAAAATCCAAAATAGAGTTGAGAAGGAAGGGAATTCGTTCTTTCAGCACATCATGCAAAGCGTCCTGCGCCAGCTTCTTGAAGCTCAAAATGACACCAATGATAGTCATTCTTTGAAGTACGTTATCCACATCTAAATTCGCCCCAAAACATAAAATGTAAACACTGATTAAGAAATTACTCTTCAAATCTACTTTGGAGCCGTCTGAAAAGCTCTTTCATGTTTTCTGGTTTGTCAAAATTTGTCCGTAATGCAACCAAGACTTCCTTGTTCGCTACCACCAATTTCTGTAACAAGAAAAAACGAGAATTAGCTTCTCAAGCGGAAAAAAATGGAAGCTAAACATGAAAAAAAAGGTAATTCAGGTATTTACCCCATTTCTTAAAAAAAACGTAAAACAAAAAACAAAAAAACGTAACAGGCTAAACAGGCTACAGAAATCTTACTTTCAGCTCCAAGACCTGACTTGCAATATGCCACATTAGGGTTTCGTGCAGCAATCGCATCCCGTACGGACCAATTAGCTCTGCCAATGCACGTAGCTCAGTTACATCCGAATATTCATCCGCGTTGAACGGAACTGCTCCTTCGGAAGTCAAACTGACAAACGCTCTCTGGGCTGGAGAGTAGCAAATGTGGCCTGCACTCACCCGTCTCAGTAGTACCTCAGAATACCTAAGAAAAAAAGTTATTTATTAACACATACATTAAGTAATTATTAATTTTTACCAAGTAATGTACAAGGAGGTAATCGTTTTTTCTCCACTAGAATCGGCTTGCTGGGTTTGCTGCAATAGAACGTTATTAAAAATTCTCGTAATATCCACTTGAACTGTAAACGAGACCAATAAAATGGGTAATTCGAATAACTATCAAGGTAAACAGTATAATTTTTACCATAATTCTCGACAGTCTGCAAAACGTTCATGTAACCACGCACGCTTGTTAGCAATTCAGACGGTTTAGCGATTTCTCCCGTGTCTGGATTGCACATGACCATTCCCACGACTGCTCGTGCAAAGCGTGATTCCAAATGCTGGTGCAAATATTCGCGAGGAGCGAACGTATACTCCCATACTGTAATACTGGGGCAGTAATTGATGGCATAACACAGTTCTGTTAAAGCCATATGCAGTTTGTCCATTCTGGGAAGGAAAGAGATTTACGTCCCATTACAAATTTTACCATTAGCTTTTCAATCATAGTTGTAAGGCTCATTACGTAGTTAATTCTTCTCTGCTTTTGCGATAACTTTCCATTCCGGGTTTATCTGCTTCCGTGGACGTTTTCTTGTTTTTATCTCTCTTCTTCTTGTTCGCTACATGCGGGATTAACGAGGCGCAATGTTTGGGCAGTAACTAAATAAAAGACCATTATAAGTGTTACTGCTTCAAGATTTCAAGTAATCTGAGTCCTGAATTACTTTATCGCTCAAAGTGCAATGTTCGTCGCAAATGGTGGTGATAATATTTTTGGCTTCTTTCGCCATTTCCTCCAAATAGACATTCACTACGGATAAGCTCCTTTCTCGGATATGATGGCGCTAAAAGATTCGGGCAAAAACTTAGTTTAAGATTTTCAAACTTAACAAAATATCTTCAAATTCCAACTCTTACCTCTTCAGGACAAAGTTCGTGGCAAGACGAGGCGAAATGGCCACAGATTAAAGGAAAAGCGACGATGTAGCGATTCTGGGCTGGAAATTCCAAGCACATGTGAAACTGATCCTCGAAGATTTTGTTATAGAAGCAAAATAAGGATAAATCCGCAGCTTCGACGAGCATCTCGTCAAGTCCATCCACCATCCGCGTATGGAAAATGAGCGTGTTCATTAATGTGGCCAATTCGCGATGCTCAGTCAAGACCAATTGGGACTTGCTAACGCTGGTGTATGCCTGGAGTCTAAACCAATCCAATCTCAAGCCTCGGAAATCGAATAATTCCCCTTCTTCCACTAAAATAAATACAAAAATGTCAACTAAAGTATTCATTCGAACTGACATTTCTGGCTGGTCACCTTGTTTAACACTCAATCCTGAAATCGCGTTACAAAACGATGACAAAATTACGCTTTCATCTTCCGGCAAAGCTTCCAAGGGTTGCAGAAGATGGTTTAAAGATACAGCGTCATAGCCAGACAAATACTGGACATAATAGCGTTGAACAACTTGGTTATACTTCCTTATCAATGCTAGAAAGGAAAGCAAAATAAAGGTTTAAGGAAATATTCAAAAATATCATTTCAAAATAAAATTGTTGAAATAACTCACCTCTTAACTCTTCGATGTGGAACAAAAGCTCAGGTAATTGCCTATCCACCAAATCTTCAGCCGTTTTCGTCTTCCCTTGCCTAGGAGGCGGATTATCGTGGTGTCGTAAGATCCAATTAACCTCATCACGGGCAAAACACAAGCCCATGAATACAAATAAAGCCTAAAATCAATAGATTTGATTTTTAAGCACAAGTTAGATACTGAATCAATGAATTTGCGCATTACTTTGGGGCCCAAGAGCCCAGGCTGGTCTGTGAGAATAAATCCCAGTTCTTTCAAGGCTGACCGCAGGAACTTCCTTCGGTCTCGGTGAACCAAGGCCCTAAAACATTGAGAAATTAATTGGGAAAGGACTACAAAAGGGATTTCTTATTACGCGGACTGAATGGCGTGAGCATAGCAATCTTTAACTTCGGTTACTCGCTTGTTATAGCCTTTAATGGTCTCGAAAAAGCCTTGGATGTAAGCGTGGATGTACAACACTTCATCGCGGAATAAAGTGAACACCCAAGAAGACTGCAGGGCACTTGTCCAGAGCTGAACCGCACCAGCTTGGGTCAAAAACTGATGGCAGAGACTGAATCCAACTAAATAAGACAAAAAGGTGAGTAGATCTAATTTACTTAAGAAAATACGAGTTCTTACTTATAATCCAGCGCTCAAACGAGTCCAAACTGAGGTACTCGCAAGGCATAGTATCTGTTTGGGCAGGGTTTAACATCTGGTTCTGGTTAGCAGTCAAACTTAACATTTGCGCGGACCTTTTAATAACCGAATTTGTTATTAGAATGAGACACGTGATATAAGGACGTTACCTCCAATTCGAAGCCGACAGGTTGCGACGTAAGTATACTTGTTGTAAGGATAATAATGCGGAGACCAAAAGTTTGGAATGAGGAACGAACTCTTCGCTTAGTTTTTTCAACGGAGGATCGTAATCCATGATCATCTGACCTAAACGCGGGAAACTCACGTCACTAAGAAAGGAGATTTAAAGTTTTGCTCCAAAGAATAGTATTCATGTTAGTACTTTACCTGTGATTGTGAGTCATCTCATGCGCCACGTTAAACAGTCCTAAAACTGCTTTCCTGTCTTCAACTCTGGATAAAAGGATCATCAAGAGTACATACGTCGTAACAAGATCCAAATAGCCTTTCGTCAAATCAAAGTTTAGGGTCTGAAACCAATCAAGAAAAATTACAGACAAAATCTTTAGATATTTCATTCAAATTTACCAAATCCATATGCACTTGGCAGGCGTCCATCGTTGTCAATAATTCGCAAATTTTGTCTTTGAGGTCCAAAAGATCCACAAAAGTGTAATAATACAAGGATAATGATTTCATGATATCATTCTTGAGGGGTTGTAAGGGTTGAAGCTAAAAACAAAAACATCCACCGTCAATAATCATTACCAAAACTGTGCTAATAAAGCTAACAAGTAAAGAATATGTCGGAATTTACCCCTTTAATGTCAATATTAGGGAATCGCCGTATAACAAACTTAATAGATGACTCCAAATTCTTGTCTGATAAAAACGACGGTTTGGATTTGGCATCCCCACACGCCTAAAGAAAACAAATTAGAGTTGAAAAACAATACGAATATCTTTTCAGCTTGAAGATGTTACCTTTTTTATGTTGTAAATTCTAGTAAGCATGCCCACTGCACGGTCATTCAGTATTGAAAGTTTTTCAGCCAGTTTTAACTGACTCGCCATCGGCGTTCGAGCCATTTTATTTTTAATAAACTTGCAAGCTAAAATCACTGGTTATTTGCGGGAGCTTTTCCAAGCATTTTCCAACAACAATAAGCAACGCCCAAAATTACAGTTTGAATGTTGCCCTACAGAGTACGTACCAGTCAAGTGCCAGAATAGATATACAAATATGTATACAAGTGGCCCACAGATGGTGGAGGCATATAGCCGCCTAATTAAAATTATTAGCTGAAACATTGTACGTCAGCTAGGCTACGTGGGTAACAACGTGTTATCAGTTCAAATGGGTAGGAGAATGACGAACGTGAAGGAAGAAACGCTGCTGGCTAAGTACCTGAAAATCTTCTTTGTGGTCGCCGCTTATTGGTGAGTAAAAACAATACAAGATTTGTGCGTTTTATGATATAAAAAATTTCCCTATAGGTTTATCTCCATCTCGTTAGTATTTATCAACAAAGCCCTTTTAAGTGGAACTCGCGATGAAAAACATGGGAAAGAAGACACGAATATCATTGACGCTCCTTTGTTTGTCACCTGGTTTCAGTGCATTGTTACGGTACTTATATGTCTAGTCTTGGCGCAAATAGGCAAGTGGGTGCCACAATGGGTTAAGTTTCCTGAAATGACTGTTAGTCCAGGCATCATGATAAAAGTAAAACATCTTCCTCTGTAATTCATGAAAGCCATCTCGAAAAAAGACCAAATTTTTTTTTTTCAGGTCTTGCCTTTATCAGTAGTTTTTGTAGCCATGATTTCTTTCAATAACCTCTGCCTAAGACACGTGGGCGTTTCCTTTTACTACATTGGAAGATCGTTGACTACCGTTTTCAACGTCCTCATGACTTGGATCTTATTAGGTAAAAATGAAATAAATTTCATAAGAGAACCCCTTGGAAGTCTTCACTTACCATCTTTATTTTAGGAGAGCGAACTTCACTTCAGGCTGGGATTTGCTGCGGAATGATCGTGGGCGGGTTTTGGCTGGGCGTGGACCAAGAAGGCACTTTGGGCACTTTGTCTTTGCTTGGAATGGTTTATGGAATCCTCGCATCGCTCTTCGTATCTCTCAACTCGATCTACACTAAGAAAGTCTTGCCAGTCGTTGAGCAAAGCGTTTGGCTCTTGGGGTACTATAACAATCTGAACGCGTGCCTTCTCTTTTTGCCGCTCATGTTTCTTATGGGCGAATTTCCCGTCATTTGGGCTTTCCCGGGTTATGGAAATCCGACCTTTTGGGTCATGATGACCCTCGGTGGTATATTCGGCTTCGCTATTGGTTATGTTACTGGTTTGCAAATCCAAGTCACTTCGCCTTTAACCCACAACATTTCTGGTACGGCCAAAGCCTGCGCCCAAACCGTCTTAGCCACGCGTTGGTACCAGGAAACGAAACCGTTCTTATGGTGGCTATCCAACCTCGTGGTTTTATTCGGCAGCGCGGGATATGCGCGCGTAAGACAATTGGAAATGGAAACGAGCCATAAGGCGCGAACTGTGCAAAAAGCATAACGCAATGTATTTATTTTTGTCGGACCGGGAAGAGGGGGAAGGGCAAAAGGCAAGTTCTTCTTTTTCACCCTAGCAACTTGTTGTTTGTTGATTTTTATGTGGATTCATCCCCACACAGTGAATATTTCTAGTTTAAATACATAAATTATGCACAAGTAGCTCATCTGGGGGGTTTACAGTACGAAAAACCTATGGAAATTGGACAGCGAATGAAGTATGCGAACGCAGAGCGCAATTCGCTAACGATTTAATAAGAAATAAGTTAAAAAAACAAACAAAACAGAGTAAGGAACGAGATAGTCGCCTAAAATTCGCACTAGGTTTTTAAAAATGCACTTTGACAGTTCAAATGAAATGAGAAAGGGACATAACCAACTAAAAAATACAAATCCTAAAGACTCGTTTAAATCTTTTTATCTTTCTTCCAAAAAGAAAGAAAATCTCAAAAATGTGCAACGTTTTTTGCAATTTTTTTTTAGATTCGCCTTTTTCGTTTCAAGTAACTGTCCGCATAGTGTCCGCCTAATCCTTGCGAATGCTGGCCGATATAACCGGAATCTGGGCTGGGTTCCGGTGACGGAAGTACATGGTTGTATTTCCGCTTTTGCCCGATGGGCGTGACCAAGCCTGAGGTCCGGTAGTTATTGTCTGTACTCGAAGGACTGGTATTTGGACTGGAAGACAAAGGGGATGAGCCTCGCGAGCTATTAGAACCCACCGAGGGCGGCCCGGATTGATTTCTCGAATTTAAACCCGGATTCCAGAGTAAACTCGCCAAGGGAGCGACACTGGTCGGCATCGGGGCATAGTCCTGCACGTTCGCTGACCGGACATGGTTGGGAGGCGCGGCTGAAAAGGTGTTGGGCCCCATGGATTGAAGCAACAAACCTAATACCGCAGCCGCGGCGGTCTGTTGGGGTGGAACTCCCGGTTGAGTACTAGGCGAGCTAGTACTACTCGCATTGGCCCCATTGAGCGACTGCATCGCGTTGTTGAACGTATTGAGGAGTTGGCTCAAGTTCTGTGCGTTGGCTAGCAAGGTAAACAAGGTCATTTGCAGGTCGCCTTGGTTATTATTAGTATTATTATTGTGGGAGGGGGTGGAGTCAGGTGTATACGGATAAGGTGGAATGTGAGCTGGCTGGTGAGGGAGAGGGGGTGGGGGTGCAGACGTGGTGAAAAGAGGGGCGCCCGCCATCGGATTAGGCAGTAATGGAACTTTGGATTTGGGTTCAGGGGCGGAGCTAAAGCTAGGAAGACGTAAACGGATGTCACCTCCCGCTTGTGGGGGTAAAGGAGGCGGTGGCATGTTGACTGGGCGGGGTCCTTGGGTCTGGGCTAACAAACGGGAAAAAGTGGCTTGGGCGTTGGCGGCTAATTCTTGTGTGGGGACGGAGACTCCTGGGGGGGAGGAAGTGGTGGGTAGGCCAACTAGCGGCGAGGCTCCCCGTACGGCTTGTCTGGACGTGAAGTCGTTGTTTTGCGCTGACGAAACGGGCAAAGAGTCTTGCAGTGACTGGATCTGGGTCATGATGATCTGATGAAGACTCTGAACGACTGTGAAATACGCAGAAAAAACAGGATCAATTAAGGCAAATTAAAAAAAAAAAAAAAAAAAAAAAAAAAAAAATCAAGGTTCAAAACAGGAGGCAATGCTGCAACACACTTGACATCACCCCAAATGCCATCCATCACCCCAAAGATTTGGTTGATTTGGTTTTAAGTAAAAGCAGAAAATTATTGAACTGAATATTTTTATATAAATTCCGAAAATTACTACGAAGTTGTAATAAATAGTAATTCAATTATGAGAAGAACAAGAAAGGGAAAATGAAACTTACAACCAGGGTTTTGCTTAGTGAGATTCTGGAGCTGGTGGAAGACCGTTTCGGCAGGCGGCTCTGGTAGTAATGCTGCTCGGCCCTTGTTTTGACCCTTGGGTTAAAATACAAATGTTGACTAAAAACAACTTCACAATAATAGTAATAAAAAAAAAAAATCTTGTTACGGTTTCGTTGAGTAGACGCATATAAATGCTAATAGCCCGGACTGCAGGGATAAAGAAAGAAACTCGGATTCGCGCGCCATGGAAAAGGATGCCATTCAAAGCCTGCCACGTTTCTTCCGCATCTTCGCTGCTACTAAACTCCACTAAACCCCAACTCTGTGGAATACCTCCATTCAACGCGATCTATTCAAGAAACCCAACAACAATTCGTTAAATACTGTCCTAAAAAAAAAATCATTTAATTTTTTTTTTTTTTTTTTTTACTTGGCAGTAAGGGGGAGGGGCGGCGATTGAAAAGAGGCTTCGAAATTCCGACATGTCCCTGAAATCCTTGGGCAAGTTATCCACGTAGAGAACTTTCGAGTGCAGGTCGTCATAGCTGGTGATGTGATGATCCAGCCAATCGCAGGTTAAACAGCTGTCCCCATACGCCAAATTGTCCAACTGACTTTTGGCGTGCAGAGCCACTTCCTTGGAGCAATACTCCACGAATCCATAGCCTTTACTCTCACCTATCCTCGATAAAATGAAGAAAGAAAAGAAAAGGAATTAAAATTACTAAAACTTTTTCGGAAAAAATGCAATAAAAAGAATAGAAAATTATTACCAGTTTCATCACTAAGCATGAGAAATGCTTTCCGGATTTCTCCATAAGACATGGCCAGGTGTTGGAAGTCCATTTCGGTCACATCCAACGGTAATTTGGCCACGCAAAGACAATTATCAGTGGGTGAAGGATTCAAGGTCACTTTCTGACCGCGAAGGTTAAAATTGGAATGGTGCTGACCACCATCTCGTTGCTTGTTAGGCTGCTGCTGCTGTTGGCTTTGAGGTTGAGGCCAATTGTCCCATAAGTCCGGTTCAGGATCGCGTAAGAACACTCGAGCGAACCCAGCTCCCGGTCCATTGGCATTCAGGTGAATGCTCTGCACTTCCAAATGACGATGGCTCAGCATGGACCGAATTTCCTACGAATAACAAAAAAAAAAAAAAAAAAAATTACAATATATTTATACACATAAAAAAGGGGGAAAATTAGCATTTTTATTCCAATCCATAGCACGCAATATATTACCAAACTTCTTATATGTATATCCTTCTAGCCCTTTATGACACCCTCATTTGCATAGGACATAACTAGCTGCAATCCATACATACAAAAAGCCCTCGTTGGGGACTTTATTTGGTCCTTAAAAAGGAGTCTGAATGGCGCGTTCTGACGAGAACAATTTTAACTTTTAAAAAAAAATAATCTTAACTTTCTGAAAAACTCATACCGGACTGATACCAGACGTTTTATTTGACCACTTAAAGTGAATTGCAGTGAATTACTGGTTTAATTTACTTTAACTAACCTTGATGAACAACTTATTTCAATTATCTTAAGTTTAAACGATTAACCATTGTTAAATAAATATTAAACCTTCGAGTTATTTAGACTATTGTATATTTACGCCATTCATTTATGAAAAAAATCTTTTAAGCTTACCGAAAGTTAAATAATAGCACCGTGTAAAGTTCCATTATACATATTTACTCCGATTGTCACATTTAGCTTTAAGCGTTCTTTTCATTACGTTTACTTTTAGTTTACGATAACATAAAAACGACGATTCCATAAAAGTTACCTTGCAACCTTTCATATTGTCACACGGTCACTTGCAATCAAATTTAGCTATAAGCAGTCAAGTTTACTCTTATTTCACAACAATACCAAATTGAACATTAACACTACAGTTATTTAAGAAAATGAATCCTGTTCGTTTAAAACAAACATTAGAGAACTTCCTCTTCAGTGTCTGGACCGAAAGTTAAGGGTAGTAGAACTCCCCAAAATAAACTCTTCATTTCACAGCAAGGTTCCTCGTTTCTTCGCACCCCCGTCCCCCTATCCAAACCCCAGTATTGCTGCAGTACTTTGCAGAAGCAATATCTATCCTCTATGCGACTGACAGGCGACAACCCTTCTTAGCTGTAGCTTTCTGTAGCTTCAAACTCGCAATATGTGCTAACACATACACGTCATTAGCATCCTTTAATCAAGACCGACCCCACACCACTACTAAATGCCAACGTCACTTTCGACAATCCGATGCCAAACTCACGACTCGAAATCAATATGCATCAAACTTTAAGACCTCTGCGAAACAGACAAAAAAGGAACAGAAAAAGAACAGAAAGAAGTGTTAATTAGGACAAATAGTTACACCCAAAAATTGTCTGCCAAAATAGGGCAACAAATTTTGCGTCCAGTAATATTTTTCTTTCCATCATGTATAATAATAGTCATTACGGTACTAAAGAACAAGATTTTAATCAATATAAGCGCATGGCTTGCTGACGTCACGGACGTATCAACCCCGGTTCCCGGGGGCTTCGTGTACTGTTTGACGCGTAAAGGTAAACGTAGAGCGCCGTAAAACCACGCCATGCTTCGTCTGTGACGCTACAACGCACATTTTAAATGGCTATAATTCGTGAACGACTTTTCACGCCAATTTTCAACAAACGTATATCCTTTATAGGATAACATGGAACTACAAGAATACATAAAAATCTCAACGTATTTTTTGTTAGAAAAAAATTTGTTTTTCAAGAAACCGTATCCAAGATCCAAGGGCATTCGCCGAGGTTTACTTCAGTTCAAAGCTCCAATACCTAGAGCTGTCAAGGCAGAAACAGGAAAAGTGGTCCTTGAAGCTTCTTCCTCTTACTCGACAACTTCGTCTTATTACGATTTTCGCTAGGAACCCCTCCCGGCTATATTGAACAGGGAGCGACCTTACGGTACATTCAGGAAGGGATATTTCGACAGAGAGAACTTGTACCAAAGGGGAAAAAATACCTGAAAAGGTGAGTAACCGGCCAATGCGCTTTCTTGTTGTTTTCCTTTCGGACAAAAACCTTTTATCCCATCTGTAACTAGAATCCAAATCAAATAATAATACAAAATCTGCCCAGAGCCTCTCCTACCGAGATTCTGGATATGGGATTTGTATTTTCTAAAAAGGTGTTACTTCCTATTTTATCCAAAATAAAACTGATTCCCCTCTCATTAAAAACTGAAAGTGATCTCCAGTTTCCTGCTTTTGGTTCGACAAATTTCTCGCCTAGGAGGAATGGACCTCAATGAACTCAAGCTTCATGAATGACACTTTCTATTGTTCTTATTATTATAGGCATCGAAATCCCTGGTCTGGAAAAGATTGCACTGCAATGATTACACAGATTCAACTGCAACGGTTCCAATTCTGTACTGCATAAACCCGAAAAATTGTAACGTAATTCACAAATTTGCAAAAGTTTTCAGATTGATATTAAATCCAGATTTAAATAAGTTTTTGCACTGAAAATTGGCGCCATGTGACCTTTCCTATCACTGAACAAAAATCGGATCATTTCTGTCCGAATTTCACGAACACCAAAAGAAAATTTCGATTCCTATTTCATTATTTTCTCCCCCTCAGGGCGAACTGCAGACATCAACGTGAGAAAACGATTCACAGCTCAGCTCTCGCGTTTCCCCTAAGGAACATACACTTCTTTCCCCAGTAACGTAAAGTATATATGGGCATACGTGTGTCCTTTTATTGCTTCATTATTTGCCAGAAAATAACGGTATAGTCACAGAGGTCATTCCTTCCTTTTCGTTATACACCCTTTAGCCCAAACGTCCCAACGTTCGAAAGCTCAGAAAGCAAACGCAATAACACACCGCCTTTTTCGAAAAGAAATTTAAAAAAAAAAAATGCGTGACAAGAAACAGACGTTCTGTACAGGATATGCAGACGCCCGATAATTACCCAATTCTCTTTTCGCTCGCCAGATCTGTTTTTTTTTTACGACTTGGGAGTAATTTTAATATGTCTGAGCTAAAAAGGCCCAAACTTGAATTGCATTTTCCGTTACGCTTATTTTTCTAACATCTTTTTCTTTCGTCCACTTCTTTGGAAAATAACAGAAATCAGGAGTGGGAAGAAAGCAGCAAAAGAAAAAGAAAGAAAAGGTTGAGTGAAAATAGCGTGGTACGGATAGACACCAGGAAAGCAAATATGAAACCCGTGGTCTTTGTTAAGTAACACTAGCGGCATAACCCTTTTTTCTCATACGACAAAAAAAAAAAAAGAGAATAAGGAAATAGAATGCGAGTAACGAAAGGCTTTAGCGTGTCACGCGAGACAAAGTTTTTAATAATAGAAGAAGTCTCTTTTTCTCCCCCTTCTCTGTTACACAACTTGATGGTTCGTAGTTTGCTGGCTCAATTTCAGCCTATTAAACCTTCATTTCTATCATACGAAGACAGCAGCTTCCTCTATTCAATACTTTATTTAAAGTAAAGGTTGCGAGCGTTTTGTTTCAAATAAAGTGAAAAAATATGTACACGATTTTGTCCTTCCTTTTTAACAAACAAACGACTCTTTAAATATATTTGTTCAGTCATCTTTTATTTGTTTCCTTTGCAATAGGCAAAGATGTTTTATTTTATTCTTTTGCAGAGGAAGTAATTCCGCTACAGTGTTGAACTGGGGGATTGGCAAGTCACAAATGCGTCAGAGCAATGGGCGAAATACCCGCACTGCCTGACGTCAGTACGGAATATAAATAGTTCTTGGCTTTTTGAGTAGTCGCGAGACTTTTGATAGTTTACGACTTAACGTGGGTCAAAGAAAAAATATATAATATAATATCTATCATATAATATAATATCATATAATATCTATATAATATATATCAAAGAAAATATATACTGCATCCTTGCCGTCAGGTTTAATCAAAAATTGACTGACTTCCTATAAAGACGTTATAAGACTTACCATAAAATTAAAGTAGAACAGTTCTTACGTCATTAGATTGTACAGTCTATCGTGCTCAGCCTACAATAATCTCGATTAAGAAAAAAACTTCTTATAATCTTATAAACTTCTTATAAACTTCTTTCAATCGCGACGGCGTTTGAAATACACATATTTAGAATTTTTTTATAATTTATAATTTTTATAATAATATTTATATTATAATTTTAATAATATTTATATTATAATTTTTATAATAATATTTATAATTTTTTTATAATCACATATTTATAATTTAAAACACATATAATAATATTTATAATAACAGTCTCAATAATAGACCTAAAAATAGATCACCCAAATATCTTCTTATCACACTTTCTTCCACATCTATGCTTTATTAATTTATCTTTATCTTCTTTGAAAAAACGTTTTCTATCGATTTCACATCAAAATAGCGCTTCACTCGAGAATCACTAAAGAAAAAAAACCTTTTCGCTTTGGGCTCTTACATATTTATTGTTCTTATTAATCAATAAGGTGTGTGAGCTTAAGCCGCATCGGAGTTCTGGCAAGATCCTCATGAATAAAGAAGACGAAGAAGTGGCCAGGGACATTTTCTCGTTATCATTTTATTTTTCCTCTCCTTTATAGAGTGACAGCCATCAAACCTGGCGGGGAAACAGCGGGAAAAAGCCTTAGAGACAAGGATAGTAAATCTGGTCTCTGTATATTCTTCATTTTATTCCATTTATACTTTTTTGCTCTCTTTTTGCCTCGACAGTTGAAATAAGGGTATGAGAAAATAAGGGTGAAAACTAGAGAGACGATGAAGGGAGAAGAGGAAAGAGGCAGCTTCTCTTTTCCGATAGCCCATTAGCAAAATAATAGAAGCGATATAACGAGGTCCTCGCGACCGTGGCTACATCATAAAACAGCATATTACCCGCGCTAATGGAAACGACTCGCTTTCCCTCCCCTTATATTTATTTGCCAGTCTCTAGGTCTCCAAGACACGTTCCTGGTACCAATAGCCAATGCATAAAAGGAAAGAGGAAGCCAAAAAAGACTTTGGGGCACTTTGCATTTTTCCATGTCAAGTTAATACCCATAACACACCATGAAACGTGCTTTAGCGTGCTGTTTGTCTTTTGTTCGATCGCTGCGGAAATGACTCGTTGCCTGACTGCTGCTGTTTTCACATGCAAGTTATAAAGAAAAGAAAAAAAACGAATTCGGTGCACACAAATATCCGGTTTCCTTTCCATGCTGCCCATTCATAACTATTTGTTAGAATATTTTAGAGATTTTTATAACCTTACACTTTTGTTTTTGCACATTTTTACCCGCCTGGGGCAATGCCGATACTTTCAGCTTACTGCCGTATTTTATTGTTATCGAATATTTGAATTAGTTAAAAAGTTAAAGTATACGATTTTAATTCAAGCAACAACTAAAACAGTTTATACTAGTTACATTAAATACATGAAACAGCTAAAATTTAAATACAAACGTAAATTATTGGAGCAAAGAGATATTACAATGTAAATCACAGATTATCAATTTCGGGAGACAGTCACACATTTCTGAAAACTGTCTAGCCAGTGAAAGAGCGAGAACAATAAAAAGCGTTGACATTTTACAACCGAAAAGGAAAGCATAAACTTTGTGCAATCATCCCCAACAATAGCGGCCGCTTCCCCCTTAAAGATCATGATAAAAGCAACGTCGTATATCAGACGCAAGTTTTCAAATATCATCTGCAGAGCGTCTTTTTGCCCTTTTTTTACCTGTTCTTAACACATTTATTTTATTTCCCTTAACATATAACTGAAGAAATTATGCTGTTTATAAATGTTGCTTTCAAAAAATTACAAAAGAATTAAAGTACAATACATCAAAGAAAAACAAACTAATAGTTTATAATTGGTAAAAAAAAAAAAAAAAAAAAAATGATGCAACGTCACGAATGTTTTCCTTTTATTATTTTCGGTGTCATAACGCAGGTTATGGCAGACATAAACAATCCTCGCAGGAGGTATACCGTTTATTTGGGAAACTCGCAGAATTGTACTACACGAGACCCCCCTCCCCCTCCCAAAAAAGGCGCCAAAATCCAGTGAAAATACACAAACTCGCAAGTTAACTGCATAATAAACGGGTTTTGTTTGTTGCTTCTTTTCAAGAAAACGAGCAAACAAATTACGTCACCGCTATTTACACGTAAACTGATTCTCCAGTAATACACTTGCTTTCGTAAACTTAATCTATTTTGTTCCTATCGATAATCCTTCTATCAACCAACCAATAAAAACGCTTAAAAATCCTTAGAATGACTCATTTCTTGAAAGAAAAAAGCTTTCTCGTGTTAAAAATATCGTTTTCAAATTTTTCCGCAACAATTGCAAAAAACGGATTCGTCGCGAATATACGTTTACGTCAAAGTTCTATTAGCATAAAACTTTTTCTTTATGATTGTTCATTCATGTATGATTCTTAACATTTAAATTATTCTTTATACCAATTTATTTTTAAGACGGCGTGTGGGGTTTAAGCCTGTTACCGTCATTTATTTCTTCATGGGGGGTGAGGAGTTGGGTACAAAAATTCAAATTTGAACATACTATCCAATTATTATCTTAAATTATAAAAAATAAGAACGAAAATTAAATCTTTTCAAACCTGCAATAATAGAAAAGTTTATTAAAAAATTTCCACTAGATAACTATTCGAAATCTCGCTTATGATGATCAACACAAATTACTCGAAGCTGTACAAAATTCACAAATCAACACAAATTTCGCGAAGCTGTAACTTTAAAATTTCTATTACAAAATGCTGGCAATCCAAATTTTCACATTTGGATTGCCATTTTCATTGATTGAATTTTCAAATTTGAAATTTGCAAGTATTATTTTCCTACACTCCCCTAAGGGCTCACACAAAGCTTCCAATCTAATCAAGCCCCTCTTAATTTCATTGGTTCACGTATAAAAGGATTACGGATCGACTACGGAATTAAGTGCCCCCCATCAGAACCTGATGCATTCCTATGTGGGGGAGGGAGGGGGTAGGCTATAAGACTTTCATACTCCAGTATATTCCATTAAGCCCTTCACCCCCACCCTCTCCCTAACAAGACAAGCCAAAAACGTAACCAATTCACCATTAAGGAAGAAAACGCTCATTACTTTAACCCGAGGAAACATCTGCACCCCACCTCAAGCGAACCACATTAGCTTTTTTTTTCTTTGCTATCCAAGACAAGAACTCTGATAGCCAATTTCCCTAAAAGGTGCTACCAAAACCAGAAAAGAATCCTCTCAACCCCTATTTTTTCTCGTGCTTCTTCTTTCTTTATTTTAAGCCTATAAGCAAGTTTAGCTCTCTTCCAAATCCACATCGTGCATTCAATCAAGCACAGCTTCTTCTTTTTCTACCTAAAAAAAAGTAAAAACCCTCCTTTTCCTCCCCCCACCCCCTCAAGACTATATCCTTAGATATATTGCTTAGAAAGAAGATCCAAGGAGGGTAAGAGAAATCCTTCCTTTTCCTGGCAAACAAGAGCGAACTTTGTCCACTGTTTACAACTTTTGGTCCATTTTTTGTTTTGGGGGGGGGGGGGGGAGGGAACCTTACAAATGGCGTCTTTGATGGTCAAGTTATATACATGGCGGCACGTAAAAAGGGAAAAAGACGAGAGACAAGGAAGGAAGAAAAAGGAAGAAGAAGAGGAACACAGCTTGTCAGTTTGTGAGAAATTAAAATCAGGGAAATAAATCGTCGTCGCGGGTTACACAGAAGCGACAGTTTAGCGGTGGGGATGGGCTATATTCAAACTGCCAACCCCGTCCTCCTATACATACGTATGCATACACATATACATACACACGTCCCAACGTCCGCTGTTAAAATTAGCATACGATTTAATTGGCAGCGAGCCCATATATAACGAGGTTTTAATGGTCTGTGCGCCCTTGCCACGTGTTTCGACTTCGATGCGAATTGCAATTATATACGACTGCCAGCTTTTAACATTGCAGTAAAGAAAAGCCACTTTTGCTGACACTAACGTAAAGAGTTTCTACTCTTTTTTTTTTATCGGAGTGAGAAAGTGGGCTAAAGTTAGGTTTAAATTACACTCAGATGGTTTCACTTCACATCCCATTAAAGAAAGATGTGATTCAGTTCATTGAAGTTGGTTATACACAATTTTACATTTTGGAAACGAATCAAAATAAGTTTTCAACATAAAGCAAAATATTAAAAAAAAAAGTATTTCAAACCAATTCAAATGTATTTTGAATTGGTTTCAGAACCTATTGTAAACTTTAAGCATGAACTATTTTAACTTATTTTTAAATACTACATTTAAAAAAAAATACTAGCTAAATTCAATTATAGATGCAAAAAGGCTTATAATTTTCCAAATTGGTATTGTTATTTTCCAAACTTAGATGACTTTCTGTGTATCGTTACATTTCTATTGAATCTTTCTATTCAATTTCTCCTTGATTTTTTTTAATCTTTCTATTCAATTTCTCCTTGATTTTTTTAAATCTTTCTATTCAACTTCTCCTTGATTTTTTTTTTATTTAATACGGCTTGTAAGTTTAAGCCTGTTATCGTAATTTACTTCTTCATAAAAGGGTTGGTGAGAGGAGTTGGGTTCAAAAAGTTAAAACTTAAACCATACATAAGGGCCGCCTACTTATTACCAGGCTTGCGTTTCGTTAAATATCTTCGTAGCAGTGCATAAGGGAGGTTTATATACATGGAAAAGCCCTTGGACATGTCAGGAAGTGACTTTGCTTCTACAGAAGGATCTAATTAGGAGAGCTACGGCTTGTTAAGCCATCAGCAATGGATACTCCTTGATATTCCTACTTAATCTTCCGATTTTTCATTTGGACGACTTTTCTTTTCAGGGTACTTTTTCTATGGAATATTTAAAGATATTATCCGTACTTAATTATTTTCTTTGTTCTAGGTTTAACGTCCCTATATTCATAAGTTTCTTTATGTATGCTAAGAAGTATTACAAATTGAATATTTAAAAATAAGACGTAATTTTCTGCAACGTCCCAAAAATTTTGGCCCTAGTCCAAAGCAAACATGAGAAAAAAAATAATAACAAAAATAACTGAATGCACCCTTTTGTTTAAGCTTTAACTTGGCATACACAAAAAAGGAAGAAGAACAAAGAGAACTTAATATTATGGAGCCCCTCCAAAATCTTCTTCACGCTGAATAGAAAGCAGCACTTAATTGTCTTTGCAAATAGATCCCGTTTAAAACCTCGAGACTTTACGAGAACCCACAGACAGTTGTGACATTATGAACCGCTGTTTGGCATATTTAGAGGGGGCTTCGGTGGCTAGGGTGGGGTGCTGGACTTATTAGTCGGCAAAGCGCTGGCATCGTTCAGATGGTCGGCATTTCGAAAACTTCCAACCGAAAAACTGCAGGTGCGCCAACTTGTGACTGCAATAGACAGAAGAGCCTTCTCTCCAACGCGAACAGAAGACCGTTGGGTAAAAAAAATGCCCATAGCCACCAAAAAATCCAAATTTTCCTAGAAAATAATGCAACAAATCTCGGTTCGAGTGGTATTTTTCTGTCCACTTACGCAAAGTAATAAGTTACGTTAAAAAAGCAAAATATCGACAAATTAGGAAAACGTTATTTTATGACGTCACATACGTATCAGTGTCCGTGGTACTCGAAAGCTTTGTTGTTGACCGTATTTTAACCACTGAAGAAACACAATAACTATCAATAACTATGCTGACAAGTTTTCAGAAGTCATCCAATGACGTCCATGACGTCATGACCAAAATTTCCGTGCCAATAACCTCGTTGACGACTAACACAAAAGATGAAGGAAAACGTCTCGTGTTGTTGTCATAGGGGAATAATTTCGCCTTAATTGCAATGTGATGTTATTAAGGACTATTTTCCCTCACGTAACCATAGTAAAATCTCCCTTATTGCGGTGTGGTGTTAATAAAGCCTAGTTTCAGCATTTAAACATACGAAATTCGCCCTTAAACAAAGTTCTCTGTTCGTTGAACAATACCGAGTTCAAAATATCAATCAAATCCCAGCATGGGATTTTTGTGGTGTTGCCCTTTGAAAAAAAAAAAAAAAAATAAGTTCTTTTCTTACGCTTGCCAGTAAGCCATGCCCACTCTGCATAAGAAGCAGCAGCTATTTTACCCACGTGCGCTTCTTTTGGACGAAGAAATAATAAACTTCTTGAATGGCAAGAGCCCAATGTTTTCCTCTTTTTTTTCCTCTTAGTCATTTCTCGCTCGTCCTTTCTTACGCTTTTCGCTTGAGAGGATGCGAAAGCTTTACAACAATACGGCAAGGTGCCAACAACACATGTCCCATCAATTGTTGTCCTTCTGGAGCTCTACCTTTAACCGCGCAAAGTTTTATTTTTGTGGGGCGTAAAACGTGGTTGGGCCGTGACGCAATAGAACCTAACCCAATAAACAAACACGAAATAAATTTAAAAAATACTACAAGCTCTTTCAGATGCTGAGCAGATTAAGTATGTGAAAAATGTGCATAAAAAGTGCTTTTATTGGCGCAAGATACGTTTAGTGACGTCACGCATCGATGTGTGTAAACAAGTTTGGACAAAAATAACCCAAATCAAGGCTAACCATTTCTTTTTGCTTTACAAAACACTTATATTTTCTAAATGTCAGGAAATCCTGCATATTTTGTAATAATCTAGTAAATAACAAGAAATTAATGCTACAATTGTTTACATTTATATTTGCTTTCAGAACATCAACGTTTCTGAAAATTATGCAGATTTTCTTTTCAGAGCACATGTCGGATATAAAGCGCATGTTCCGGAAGCCAAGCATACAAAGATATATTCAAGAATAATTCCAAAATTCTAGAACCTTCACGGCTCGTTTACACTTGAGAATTTCGAAAGATTTCCCCCCACCCATGAATCCAGCATTCCCCATTCTAAAATGAAAACAAAAACCATCACAAGAAATAATGACCACGTGACGTTCCATTATTACTTCACCCAAATCGGTTCAAGATATAATTTTGATTTATTCCAGTTTTATTTCCCTTTCCAATTTATTCGCCCGAAATTTCTTTTCAATCCTTCTCCAAAAAACGCTCTTAATTAAAAAAAAAAATTCCAAAACCAAATAAAAAAAAATTTCCTTCAAATTCAAAAATGAGCTTCAGTCTAAAAATATAAATCGTCCATTATATGAACTGTATAATTACTATCGATCGTGTTACTAAACATCGTGGAATCGAACTGTACAATTGGTATCGATCGCGTGTAATTACTATCGATCGGCAGAAAAATTTAAAAGCTTCCTTTACACAAGTTACCTTGCAACAAGTAAGCCTCTTAACCAGAGCAAGTACTCGCTTGTCGTATGGCGTTGTGTGGGTACCAAAGTGTTGTAACCATCCACAGTTTCGCCCCAGTGACACTTTCCCTGGTTTAATTTTAGTCCTCTAAAATTAACTTTGCGCGATGGCCTGTCGTGAGGGTTTCTATGTATGTTTGTATGGACGTAATGGAGGGAGTGTGTGGTGTCACCTCTTCTAAAACCACATCCCCCAAACCCAACCCATAAGGACAAGCTTTCCATGTTTTGCTCTTCAACCATATGGAAAGGGTATCATATACTAAGAAAGTAAGAAGAAAAAACGAGACGGACCCAGTTGCACGTCATCCACACACGGTGCCATGCAAACACCCGATTCACAATCCTATTAATACTTTTCCCTATCCCAAACAAATTGCCCCAAAAGATACAGATTTTCCGAAGGACAGATTCTTTTTTTAGTACAAGTCTAGCAAGAATAACAAGAAAAATGATGAATATTTCCTGAGATGTTCTACGGGAGAAAATATTGTAATAATTTGGAACGGGGAAGCCGTCCGATGCAAATGACAAAGACAAGTTCAACCTGCTGCCACAAATCTGTGGCACTTGGGTCAGTGCGAACGCAAGTGAAAGAGAGCGACAGGGAGACACTTTTCCATGGAATCCGAGCCAAAACAAACGCCAGCTTTATCTGACAAACACACACAGACACATTTATATATATAACAAAAAAAAGTTTTTCCAAAAAAAGTATTATTCTTTTATTTTTCTATTTTATTCTACTACACGTTGGTTTTCTCATCTCGCCAACTTTTCTTTCTGTGGCCACTGAAAAAGTGTATTAAAAATTTAGAACGCGTGAAGAAAATCATTAGGAGAATTAGCAAGCTTCGTTGGTGTTGAGCTTTCGCTTCTTGGCTTTCAGAAAAACTTTCAGATTTCTCGTGTAACTTTAATGATTCGTGACCATTCTGAAGCTATAACAATTAATTTCTTGCACTGTGTTAATTATTCTAGCATTATTTAGTTATTTCTTGCACTATTTAATTTCTTGCCAGGAGTACTCCTCCAATTAAATAATATTTCCAAAATATTGCAATACGTAATTCCTTATTACGATTTGCTAACTAATACGCTTTTTTCAATATTTACCAAATTCCAATACATGCAAGTTTTCACGCGAAGAACGAGACAGAAAATTACAGCACGATATTATTAAAATATATAGAAATATAATCTTAAGGCAATTCACTAAAGATTGCTGAGATTTGCCCACAGAATTTGGTAAACAGCGTTACAACTAGAAAAAGTCAATTTTCTTTTTGTTAAAAAAAACTTTGAATATATTCCTAACAACTTGCCAAATACACAAGTCAAAATCAAGATCCTCCACTTTTTATCCATGTTTCTTTTAGAATTTAATACCAACCAGTTGCTCTCTATCAAAAGAAAGTGCACACGAATACAAGACGAACTCTCTCCATCTTCTTTTTTTCCGGTTGTTTGAAGAAAAAAGGAATGATCTGTTTTGGCTCTACTTCAGCATCTCCAATATTTGCTACACGTCTTAAAACATGCTCGAAAGCTTCCCAAATGTTTCCACAGAGCCAACCTCTTTTTAATGATCTTGACCCCCCAAAATAACCTCATCATAAATCAAAGCTCTCCACGTGCAGCTTTTCAGAGGATTTTTGCCCCCAATAAATAAAAAAAAAGATAGCAAATAAAACTTATTAAGAATCGCGAGACCACCCTACACCATGCCATGCACACACCCTGAAATAAGCGACGTTGAGCCACTTGAAACAGATTTTGATCTCATCGGCTCTTGATTTCAAGAGCCTCACTTTCAGAGCGCATCTTCTCTATGCACAAAACTTCACGATTTCTAAAAAAAGGAGCTCAACTTTTTACTTTTTAGATAAGACTTTTTTAAACAGATAAGAAACCACGACATACGAGCCAAAAGAAGCTTCCAGGGGGGTTAAATGGACCTTTTTAAACTTCTCATTTAGCTCTTGAACATACACACGTGGTGGGAGGTTCAGCCACCCTCCCCCTCCCACCACGAGCCAAGATTAGGTTCCTGCGGCTCTTGAACCCATAATAGAACCAAACGAATCAAAGGAAATTAAGCCGCTGTAGTTGAGAAGCTAGAGACGCTAATCTTTTCCTAAGTAATCTAATCAACAAAGTTTTGCTTGCATAAAAAGCATTGACATTCACTTAAAAAGATAGAAAATAAAGAACTCTAGTGTTTGGAATTATCTTTCGCGATTAAGTCCCAACATCTTTTCCTTGTAGACACAAAAAAAGGAACAACAAAAACGACATTGCTCGCGTCAGCAGCTAAAATTTCACACTCAGATGAGTTTTAAGCTGATTCTGTCTAGTTTTTTTGTTCGGTTTGGCGGTTTCCCTTGCCAACCAACTGAAAGGGGAACGTAAACACTATACCGCTTGAGCTCAAACGTTTCCTTCTCTTCCTTCGCCCAAGAAGAAAAGAAAAGCTTTGAAATATGATTTTAACTTGCAATTTACCCCTTCTCTGACGTGTAAATTAGAACGATGCAAAAAATACATAAGTATAGAAATGTGCAGGCGTTTCGCCAATCTGCCAACCAACAGCTTAATTTAGACTTGTTGACAATCTTGAGTAAAAAGAAAAAAAAGCGGGTCACAACAGACTTACTACGTCTTCTTGCAATTTTTAATGAATTCCTTCGGAATCCCCTTAAATATTCAAAGATTTTTCTCAAAAAAAAAAAGAAAAGAAAGAAGCTGACTAATTAAGGGGATTACTTTAGACACCTAAAACTTATCTATATTAACAATTTTGTGTCACTAACATAACAGTTTAAATCTTAGTTTGGCTAGTTATTCCAGTCTTCTATTTTTTAAGATTTTTCATTTTTTTATTAATATACTTAAATTTGCCTACATTTAATGAATCATAATAATTATAGTTAACGTACTATTTTTCTTAAGTTTACTTAGATTAAATTAGCAAAATAAAATTGAACAGTAATGCGATCCATTTACAAAAATCACTTTGGATCAAAACAAAACCAGCTCGCTCCTAATCTCTCACCTGTCCAAATCAATCAAAATTATCTTCTCTTACGCCTTTAATTAAAAGAAAAGAAATCCCAATTGACGATTTTCAAATTCATCCAAACGAGCTTCAGATCCCACAAAATTAAAAATAAAATATCTCGTGTAAAAGGTGTGACTAAGACACTCGTGTAAAGGCGTGACTAATTCCCTACCGAGCTGTCAACCTTTTAAATTATTCACATTTTGCACCTTAGGGTCCCCGACAAAAAAGTGAGGAAAACTGGGGGCAGAGAAAATGTCTACAAACGTCTTTAATATTTCTTTTTCACCGCCGCATTTTTTTCTGATTCAGTCATTGCCAACTATTGGGGGAGGGAAAAGACTACTTGGAATGCATTACACATATCTAATTTTCTAAGGATATTTGCTTCTCGCGAAGGTCATTTCCATGTCCGCCAATGCAATACAAATACCCGAACCAGTTTTTTTTTTCTTTCTTATTCCTACCTAGACTCTCTTCTCTTTTACGACTGAATAAAACACCGAAATGTAAAATAAGAAAATAAAATAAAAACAAAAAGAGAAAGAGAAGAAAAAAAAGAAAGTTGGGGAAGATGCTAAAGGGATGCTGCTGCTCTCAACATTGAAGGTCAAATGCAAATTAACTTGGCTTGCCATAGCAATTATGTCACCCCCAGGGCTTTTTCTTTCCTTGCCCATTGTCTTGGAAACAGCAAGGTCAAGGTAAACAACCTCACTTTCCTCTCTACAATTCCCCTTGAAAAGGCAACAATGAACGCCTTGAACCAGAAAACGGTTTTTCGAGGATATCCGCTACTTTAGAACCTTCCCAAAAATGCTTGAAAAACAGTAACATTTTTCACAAACAAACCCAGCACCCTACCTTTAACCCCTGCGAATCTAAAATATTCAAATGGCTGTTGCCATGACAACAACCGTTGGGCTTTCCGCAGGCCTGAAGTGGCTTGAAAATTCACTTTCAAAACGATTTAGGAAAACGGGTAGGTTTGTAGTGGACACATTTTGGGAGGAAATAATTGAGAGAGAGAGAGCCTAAAAGTTATAGAACTTAGAAACGGTGGAGTAAAAACAGTAAACGCTTACCTCCTCGGCAGCGTCACGAGGCAGGTGGCGAATTTGAATATGGCGACCGTTATGGAAAAGGCGTCTGTTATTCCTCCGCTTTTTGGCAATCCGGTCTGCGTCGACATGCTCCCAGACACTCAAATTAGCTCCGGGTAATGTATCTGCACTGCAAAATGCCGCATTTGCATCCGTGGCCACCGATACGATTGCACTTTGCAAAAATGCAACACCGTTGCCCGCATTAGTGGAGGTCACGTTAGACAGTCCTGTCGCCATGGCGCCGCAAGTTCAACTAACGTTGGCAATGCAGCTCCGTTGCCTAGCCCTGCCCGGGATCTGCTGCCACAACTACCACCAGCCTTCGCGCAATCCCGGGCATTGGCCGTTCCGCGGGTCAGCCCATGCGCGGCAAGACTAGCTTGAGCTGCGTTCGCATTAGACCAACTTGCACTACAACACGGTATAAAGTCAGCACGCTATATCTCAATAACAGACTTCGGTTTCATTTATATGTTCATGTCCAGAAGTTCTTTTTGAAGCAAATATATAAACGTGACACGAATAGAATATAGTGTAAAAACAGGTAAGCATTTGAAGATTTTTTTGTAGACGTGTGAACGCGACCTTGTGGCTTGCCGGTTTGAGTTTAAAGAAACGCTTCAAACGAAACTGAAGCTAATTTTGCTCGAACTAATTGCATCGACATTGGTAATCTAAATTTAATAGTGTAATAAAAATACAACATTACTTTTTTAAGGGTTTTCACCTGCACATAATTCTCCCGCTAATTAGAAATATTGTTTTACAAGCAAAAACTGAAATAAAGGAACGCAAAACGTCAGCGATGATTTTTTTACTCTAACGCTTTGTTTTTCCTGTCGTTCTCCTGCGTTTTCACCCTGTATCTCAACCAAAATCAAGTTAGCTTAAGAGACTCGAGATTACATGCTGTTTTGTCTGAAAGTTTCCGGCCAGAACGACCTCCCTAAAAAAGTTTTTTGCTCAAAAAGTCTAAGAGCTTAACTTAATGGAAATGCCAAGCTCGGAAAGTTCTCGATGGATTTCAATAATTCCCGTCACGAGAAGCAAAATGACACATAAGACGATACTCGACGGCTGAAGCCCTTAATTGAAAACCAAGATGACACAGAGACCTCTATAAGTGAGTAAATAAACGCTAGCTTGGGTGACATTTTCTGTCTCCCAAAACTTTCAACTTCAGTTCTTAACTTCAAATTAAAATGTATGCGTTTTTTTTTTCTTTTTTCTCCGTCAAGAATTTTGCATTGTAAGGCAACAAGTAAAGTTCTGTAAACCTCTTATGTTAAGTAAACCTCTTATATGCTCCAGTTTGACGAGGGCCGTCTTGTCAAAAGTAATACAAATCAGAACTTTACATTTTCCTTCCCTTGATTATTTAAAACGAATAAAAAGGCGCATGTAAACATCTGCCCATGTCAAATCAGAGACAAGCAAGACGTACCCCATCTCTTATGCACCAAAAAAATGCACAAAGCTTAATAAAGAAAGAGCTTAATTTCTGCGAAAACTAAGTATGCTCAAAATCCACTTCAATGCAGCTGAAAGCCTATGTAACCCAAAAACCTTCCATGCACTGGCTCTTTTTACAAATAAAATGAAAGAAGCAACAAAATTAAGTACCTAGGATAAGTGTACAAAACACCTATATCCCCTGTAATATGTTATTTTACTACATACAGATATTAGTGACTTTGTAGAATAGATTAAAACACAGTATCCGACAACAGGCAAAAGCCTACGTCGGCCTAATAAAGAAAAGAAAAAAAAAGTTCTGCACCCAGGCACTGTTGTCAAATGAAACCCGTAAAAAAAGCTGCATGAATAATAAATGCACTGTACTACGCATTTTTTCCCTCCTTTCTTTTCTTTGCTGTGCTTATTGGATCCGAATAAATCACGAATACATTTCCTAAAGCTCATAGCAACGAATCAGATTCCGAACCTTCTCACAAAAAATTATTATTTATGCAGGGCGAAACAGTTCTAATGTCCAAGGTCTCCAACTGCGACATTAAAAAATGTTGCTACCAACAACAATAAAAGCAACATGAATGCGTCAATTTATAACTCACCTATAATAATATATACAATTATTTTAAACCTTTCGCGGTTTTAGCTCTTAAAATAAGACAATTTTCTTGGTGCCAGTATTCAAGTTATGCGACCGTCGCGGCGATTCTGGCGCCAAGTTTGAATTCAAAATATCTGACGCGGTTTCCGAGCTTACCTTTGGCCGCGGTAACTAGTAACAATTAAATGCAGACGATATAAAGCAAGCGTTAGCCAACTAATATGAATAACAGCCCAAGATTAATATAATCCCAAACTTCCGCCTAAAATGCGGCCTTTTTCTTTCGGGGCAGTTCCAGCCGTGGATTTCTGCGCCAATTTTGAATTTAAACATTCTTTAAGTCAGGGTCCGCCTTGTACCCTAGACCTGATATTGAAGGTTGAAACTTGACTAACTTGTGTTGTTCATAAAGTAATACAAGAATCGAAAAGACTCGCCCTAAAGCCGTGTTGTTCTGTGTTTTACGACCTGTATCTATAGACAGTTTTGAAGAATGTGATAACTAAGTCTCGCCTTCTTTAGTAATGCCAAGATAAACAGATGCGGATGATGGCTCTAGCAGGGCGTTTGCCAGTGCATGAGACATTCGAGAAGAAAAGAAGTTTTCACGCTCGAGTTGTTCCTGTTTCAGACATTAAATGAGACTCCGGTCAAAAGTAACGCGACCTGAAAGTAACAAAAATCATAACTCTTTAAGGTTTCTAGAGGCCGTAAAAAATCACGGCCATGCCACATACCACTAGGCGCATTAAAAAAAGTTACATGTGAAATGAGTGAGAAGTAATTTAGATATTCAATAAAGTATGGTTTCGCTACCTTTCTTAACAAAAACGGGTGGTATTTTTTTCGCTCTTACGTTAACTACAGTTACCCAAAAAGTTTACAAAAGTATTTTTTAAGCTCATCAAATGCTACAGAATGACATACTAAAAGTTCAGACACCATTGCCCTACCGTAATTTTACAGGAGATCTAGAAATCCCAAAACACCCGTTTAAACGATTGTAACAGCAGATTTCTCGACCATGGGATCTGTAACACTAAAAACGAAACCGGCAACGCTGCATGATGGGATTGTTTTTTAAGTTCAAATGCCGGACGTAAGTAAAGCCCCTTACAACGTTGCATTCTTCTGTTTTATTTGTATTAATTTTTTCTTTGGATACACAACTTTTAGATAGAAATGGTGCTAAAATTTTCTAATACATGTGCAGACTGTAACAGTATATTTTCATTACAATCTGTTATGTGTGTCATTAAAAATTTGATCGGCAAAGGTTCTTATGGGGAAACGCACTTTAAACATGATGTTAATATTGACTCAACGAGCTATACGGTTGTAACAAAGGATAACAACCTGGTTTGAAGGCTAGGTTGATCTTAGTTTACGTTTTTGTGGAGCATACAGTGGCTTAATAGAGAGCAGAGATACGCCTGCATCTATTGGTTCTACATTCAGATGATAGTTAAGTTCGTGAAAAATGTGAAAACTAAACAAGCGCGAAATGTTACTTTTGACCCGAGTCTTCTCTGGTAATGACAGATTTTAGAACACATATATTTCACGCTCGGCAACCATGAGCTCAATTAAGTAAAAAACTAACGCCTTAACTTTTCATTCTCCCTTTTACGAAGTGAAGGCACTCCAGGAACTTATGCAAATGACACATCCCCAAAGTTGCTTTCAGCTTATTGACTCGGAGCCAAATGCTTCTTCATCTGTAATCCTCATTCCGAGCCTCCTTTCGCATTCCGTTGGCGAACGAGAATGAAAAAAAGAAAAGAAAAGAGCCGAAAAAGGGTAACAACAATAGGGTCTTCTCGCTCTTTTGCAAAGCGGCATCCGAAACGGACAATGAGAGCAGTCTGTGGAAATGAAGAAGACATCTCAACGTTCTTCCCAAAAAGCCCCCAACAAATATCTAACAAAAAAAGAAAAGAAATAAAAATATTTTTTGCGGTTTTTCTTGGCGATTTTTCTCTATAAGTAGCGTTGGTATTGTTACTAAAAGGGTTATATCGATCGTAGGGGTTCTACGTGTAAGGGTCTTGACACATACATACATTTTCCCCCTCAACCAACCCCACTGACCTTTGTACTACAAGACTAACCCCAAGAGTTGCCAAAGCGACATTGCTGCCATTGCTGCAGCCAAGAAGCGGACCTTTTGGGGACAATTTCACCCGTACACAACCTCCAAAGCGTTGGACGGAAGAAATGGGACAGACTGGAGTACAGTGGACTGTATATAGACTACAGACTGCTATGGGTCACGCCCCGTAGCGCAACAAGGACGAGATTAAAATAATTAATCAACCAACTTCCTTCCAACATTCCTTGGCCACAGTAAAGCTTTTCGAGCATCATAAGAAAACAAGAGTCAATCTAGGGTTGTTTAAATCCAGAGCCTAATTATCACCTTCTTTACTGTGGCCTAAACGATTTTTAGTCGATATTAAAACACAGGCTGACAGCTCTTTTTTTAATATTCATTTTATAATCTCTTGTGTTTTTTAATTACTTATGGACAAACGCTTCTTCTCATATTGTGCATTGATTTGATTATATTCTTAGTCACTCTAATTTCGTGACTCAGAGCGACAAGTGAAATACATTTAATACTTCTTCTAAGCGTAACACACAATTTAACTCTTGGGTTCCAGCTCCTGACGTCATAGAAGTGTCGTTACTAGTCGTTTTTTTTTCCTCTCCCTTGTCATTAGTCACAATTTGAAACATTTTCCTCTGAAGTTTTGCTGAAGCTACTCCCGGACTGTTTTTGCAAAGCTCGACAACAAGGGCGGAGTACAAGTTTCGGAAGACTAATTTTCTACTTGTTCTCCTGCAAATTATTACATCAGAAACATGATTTCAGATTTCTTGGGATTACTCGCAATCCAATAAAAATACAACTTCACAATTCAGATTTATATTTATTATAAGTTCCTTCAATTTATATTGGTGGGGAAAAGGTATCGTGACGTCACAATAAACTGCATTTCAATTGTCCTTCTCATATTGCCTTTTTATTTTTATGTTCTTATTCAAGAATTTTTATTAAATTCTCACTAGATAAATAACTTCTTTCATTGTTGGTAAATGTCTTGATTCTCGACAAAATCAGAGACAAAAAAGATATTATGTCGTCACAACCTTCGTTCTCGGTACACCTAAGCCAAAACGCTTTAAGAAGTAAATTTTTCGCCCAATTGCGTTGAATTTCTGATTCTCTTAAGTTAAGCAGGTGTAGATTGAAGAGATTTCCGTGACGTCAGATGGGACAATTTCCGCAAACTTTCAATGTTTACAGGCCTTAATGACTGAGTCACAGCTTGGCGGCCGATTTGGAAACTACTTTATAAGACCACGTGTATCCTCGAGGAGGCTGATCTTTCCGAAAATAACTTTGTTCGGTGCCAAATGCACCATTTTACGTGCCCTTTAAACGCTGGTTAGCTGCTTCTCATTCTTTTCAGTGGCAGTATTCACATCTCCGCAAAAAATATCTGCGGAATAGTCCATTTCTGTGCAGATTTTGCCCTTCATGGATTTCTTTGCGATTTCGTGCGAGTGATTAAAGTTCCGTTGATTCAGTGTTGCTTTTCCACGGTTTCTATAACTTGCTTCGCTAATTAAAGTGAAAACAACAATATGCCCCTTTTAAGGAAACCCTTGTCATTGCGAAAAGCATCATTGGCAAGTATCGCACGACACCTTTTCTCGATTGGCTTGGGCATTCGGGACCGTGACGCGATACATGACATGATTGAAGACGGCACTTATGTGACCATTGTTGGCCCTTTTATCGATTGGCGTAAGTATCTCCCTCTTCCTCTTCTTCTCCCCTAAAAATCCCTTTAAGAACTACCGAATGGGCCCGAAATTTCGCGGCCCAACTGATGTGTTGTTGTAAGTACACAAACCCCCTTTTCCCCCCCCATGTCCCGGTATAAAAAGGACCCACGTCTCTCAGACTGGGTCAGTCGAGCGTGTTCTCTCAAACCTTCAATACATTGGTTTCCTCCGTGAGTTCGAATCCCCACGTGTGTTGTGTTCGGTATATGACATTTTGGCGCAGTCGGTAGGATACGGAAGAAAGAATAGCAACTAAAATTGCTACACCAACCCCTTAAAACACTTCATTTTTTTTTTTTTTTTGCTTGAAGAAGGTGCTTATCAGTTCCGAACCAGAAACCCACTCGAGTCAACAACAATTTCCTCGAAAGACATAAAAGAGTTCGTCATTTCGTGTGCTTCATTATCTAAAGTTTTTACCACTTTCCGTGCTGAAAATTAAAGAAAAAGCAAAAAAATGGAGAAGGTGATCTAGGGGGGGGGGGGGGGTTAACGGCCACCCCAACTTTTGTCAAGAGTTTAAGGAAGAACCAAAGAGTCAAGGGAAGTCAGTACCAAAGCCCCCAACAGAAACGAAAATCAATGAGCGACCACGCCAGATTGACAGTTTAATTAGCGACGAACAGGAGGCGGGGGGGGGGGGGGGGGGGGGGGGGGGAACGTGGTGAAAGGGGGATCTAAAATAGAGCGTTAATTAGAGCGAGCGTTTAAGCAAAAAACCGAGGGTTGATTTTATGAGAGAATTGGGTGATATAATTTAGGACGTGTTTCAAGAGACTCTCAAAGTTTATAACCCCCTTAACCCTCCCCCGCCTCCCCTCAGCATTTCTGGGGTGAAAAGCAGTGAAGCCTGAAAATCTTCGAAAGCTGCGTTACAATACACTAGCCGTGTTATGCCGAGTCGGGGTGCATTCAACTGATAAGACCTGTATTAATTAGCAAAGGAGGAGGTGAAGGGGGTGTACCGAGGCAATTCGGGATGGTGGTTGGGTGATATGCGGAGCAAGATCATATTCACGTTGGATTTCAGTAAAGCTCAACGCATAACAATTTAGTCCCCCCCCCCCCCTCGCCAAAGTTTTGACACAGGGAGCAGTTTCATACGGGGAATAGTTTTAGCTTCAGTGTTGTGCATATCGCGAGAGCTGAAACGAAACAATGCCCAGCAGTTGTAAAAGCGCTAGAGAGTTTTGTAGCTTCCATATAAACGTAGAAACTGGAAAGCTCAGTCCCTCGGCGACGTAGAATACACATAAAAAGATGTGCTAAAAGCAATCACTTTTAACGAGTCCACAAACGACAGTCAGATATATGGGTTTTATTAAAAAGCGCATTTTTCAATAAACTTAATTGAGAATAAATGAAAAAAAAATATAAAGGATTAACTACCTTCCCAAACTATTCAAATAACTTAAACTAGCGAAACCCATGTTTTTAAATTTATTGCTAGAGTTTTATTTTAAAATAAAATTGTTCAAATAAACCACAGAATTACTACAACAATTAACGAAATTATAACAAGAAATTAATAGAATTACTTGACTAACTGTGACAAAACTATTGCAATTTTAATAAGGCTTAGACACTAAACAATATTTCACTATTGCACTAGAATAAGACCAAGGTTTCTGTTTTTTAAATCCCCATTATTCCTCATTCGGATAGCATTTCTCCCTTCTATACTACTTTTCTATCCTAGCGTAATTAGTCATTCCATTCTGGAATTGAATTATGCGAACTGGATTTGAGAAAAAGCGGAGAATGTGTTTTAAGACTGCAGTATGATTTTATTACCCTTTAAATTTCAGCCCCAGCTTTGTTAGAAGAACTGTTGGACACTGTCGCCGAACAGCGCTCTGTTAATCGGATGGCCTACCATTTATTACTACAGCCTCAACTGCAAAAATTGTCTTTGGCTAACGGCGTGGGGGACGTGAACCATGCTCTCGAATTCATCGAAAATCGTTGTCAAGTGAATTTTCTAGTTTTCTTCTACTTATAAAAATATGTATCTAAAAAGAAATTGGAAAAAACAGCAAAAAGTAGGAATCGATACTAGACACCAGGTTTCCGCTTCTTCTATTTATAGGCATTGACCGACTTGAATTTATCCTACCTCGAAAACCGTCTTAACGAACCCCACTTGTATCGGCTTTGCAGCAAATTTCCGTTGCTTGTCAGTCTCAACCTTCGAATGACCTTGACAACTGATCAGGTACATAAGCAACTTTTGCTTGACAATAAAGGTTATTATGGGAGTCGAAGGGTTGCATGGCTTCACTTAAAGTTTGCCCCTAAAAAAAGCTCTTATTATTCTAAAATAAGATCACGGTGGATCCAAGGTTCTCGATCTTCTCGTAGAAGCAACATAATTATTATTTAAAGTTTTAAAAGCTTTTGTATTTCATTGCCAGGGGGGAATTGGTTAAGTATTATGCATATCGGATATCGATTACCTAAGCAGCCTTCTGTTTATCAAAAAAACAAACAAATTTATTGTAGCAGCCTAAGGTTGCATACACCCAGGTTTTTTAGTTATAATATTTTCATTCACACAGGCTGCATTTACGACTGCAATAAATGTTAAGATTGTTAAGAGTAAATTTATTTATTTACAAAATAAATTCATAAATTTCAATAAGTACAGTACTAATATTGTATGTACTTTATTATGATTTTCCCATTAAAGACAAGCTATATTCATGTTGTCAGGAAATTGCTTCGAGATCAAAATTATCTCTAATTTTTATAGCAGACTTTATACATATACTATACCAAACTCCTCCAAATAGTACCAGTTAAAATTTTTTGAGATCTTTGAAGCAATTTTTTAATATCTTAAGCAAACCTTTAGACCCTTGTGGTCATAAGCTGTGATGTGATCATATACTCATAAATATTCCTATGCAATGCCGGCGGAAGACCGGTTAGAGCCCTTTTGTCGACAATGAACAAAATCGAGTAGGCTTGGCGCTTTGTGCAGCTGCCCCTACCGCCAGCACTGGTGCTAAACTCTTCCGAGAGAAAATTATTTTAAGTTTAAAGTTCTCTGGGTACAGAGCCATAAACGCCAAGTTTGGTAAAATTCCCTCTTTAAAGTTCCTTTGTTCCAAAGGTTATAGGACAAATTAGTTCACACTGTCCATTACTTCGTGAATTGGATATAAGCGCCACGCCTGTCACGGATGAAGGGCTCAACACCCTGGCCCTGGCCTGCTCTTCTCGTATGCAAATGCGAAATCTTCGGCGCCTCAACCTCTTGGAAACCCGGGCAACCCCTCAGGGCATTCTCCAAGTTCTACACAACTTGCCTGCTATGAAAGAGCTCGAATACGAGTACATTTTCCAGGTCTGGAGCTATCTTTCACATTCTACTTCCATTGCTAAATCTGTAGACATCTTTATTTCTTTCCATTTATTCAAAAGGCCTTTGAGGTGTTAAATCTATTGGAATCGAACGTTAGAAGCCCGGATATTGTAAACTACGGTTTGCGGAGTCTCAGTACCTGCGTAGAAGTCGACAGCGAATTGGGTTTAAGCACAGCAGTGGAGAAATGTCCAGAATTGCAGAGCGTAGCTTTCGTGGCGGGTTTTTTACCCAATTCCGCTCTGTTACTTCTCAGTGAGTTGCCGCAATTGACGGAATTGTCGCTGACCAATAGTTCCAGCTTAAGTTTGGATTTTGATGAAGCCATCCTGCCACTCTTGCAAGTCTGTGGTCACCGATTGCAGAACCTCATATTGAACCGGTTCACCAGTGCAGATATAACAGGTAAACACGAAATGGAATGGAAGTATTTTTAGATGAATTAGAGATTGGTATAAACCTTATATGTAAACATAAACGCTTAAAATGGGAAGTAATATTGCTTTTACATTGCGAGAGAAGCTATTGGGCTAGCTTGTCCCAAGTTGGTAAAACTGGCACTGGCAGAAATTTGCTACTTCCAGCCAATGGACGTCTTCTGCACGGGCATGTTCCAACATTTGGAAGTTGTGGAATTCTGGGCCGTGCCGGGAGTCAATGTCCCAAGTTTAATGCTCAAACAATTGCTGCACGCGTGCCACAAGATCCGGAAAATCTTCCTCAAGAACTGCCACGTCATCACTGATGTTGTCTTTCAGGAAATCTTGCAGGTAAATAGAAACGAAAAGACAGAGGTTTCGACGAGATGAAATTTCTATGCAGATATATTTTTGCTTCATATCTTTATTACTGACCAACATATTAGTTCCACAAAAATAAACCATTTCTATATATTTAAATGTACTAATTTTGACAAAATAAGATGCCCAACAAATTTTTCTGAAAAAATATTACTAAATTTTTAGGATCTTCTTTTTCTTTAGTTACAACTTCAAAATTTTTGAAGATTTACTGTTCTGCTTACTGAAGGTCCTAAAAGACTTGTTGAATAGAGTGTTATCTTGTATCTTGTCTTATCTTATCTTGTATTATCTTATCTTGTATCTTGTCCTTCGTTGACAAAGTATCGTATACTTTTGCTACACAATCTTCGCTATTCTAATAGAAATATGAGGATGTTTTACATATGTGAAATGCTTTAAAGTCCCCTCGAAGTCCTACAATTTATTCTCGCCGAGAAAATATCCATAAATCAGCCTTCTATTTGCATGGCTTATTCTATTTGCATGTACTACGTAAAGAAACCACTTCCAATTCTGTGAACTAACTTTCTTTCTACGAACCAAGTATTTTATTTCATCAATAGTTATGACATATAACTGCATATAACTAGCTTTGACTTCATAACATTTCTGATATTTTATTTTGACTTAAGTAATTTTCCAAACAACTTTATTTCTTAGCCTGCCTCTTATTATTACTAAAATCTTTGTCTTAGTCTTAACCTTTTATTAATTAGTTTTATCACCTTTTTACCCAACATATGTTTAATTTCCATACATATAAATTACCCGTACGTATCTAATACGATTTTCAATTTATCTTAACAGCTGAACGTCATGTCCCAGCTGTCGCATTTGACCCTGGATGACTGCCCGCATATTTCTGTCTCTGTTTTACTCTCACTCTTGGATAGTCGCAATGACCTAAGCGTTTTACGGATCTGGTACTGCATTCAGGTAACTAAGAGCAATTTACAATACCTCCACCTTTCAAATTGCTTAACTCTCCCTATATCTCTTTTTCTCTCCAAAATCCTATTTCTAAAGCAAGTCACTAGCAAAGATTTATGACCTTTCGAGAAGGAAAATGCACACCCATTGCTTAAATGGAATCCTTTACACATAAATTACACGTAATTAAATTATAATTATTCTCCACCTTAATAGTCAAAGTTCCTAGCTTTTCTGTTCCAACTTGCAGGCGGAAATTCAGGCATTCAAAATTCTAGGTAAATACAACTGACTAAAATTTTTCTCTTTTGCCCTCCATTAAGATTAAAATCCAAGAGTTTACGCTCCTTCAAGCCAAAATCTACGCTGGCAACATGGATCTGCAGTTGGAATGGTATCCATCGGATTCTACCTAGACAAGGAGAAAGAAATTGTAATATATATTACAATTTCTTACTAAAAAGCAATAATAACCAAAAATAACTTTGTTTAAAATGTAGGGCAATAATTTTTTATGATGTAGCTAATGTGCAAGTGTCATGATACCCAGGGTTTTCTTTACTGTAATCATGGTGCATAATAACCATGGTACGTACATACGTACAACAGGCATCCTAACCACGCCACGATTCGTTCGTGACGTCAGAATCTAAACTTTCTAAGTCAACAATTCGTTAACGGTTCTTCAAGTGTGAAAATACATTTCTTGTTCTTAGGATAATGTAAATTATAAGAAGCAACCAAAACTTTAATGTAATGTTTGTGGCTACTGTCCCTTAAAGTTTCGAAAACATCAGAAATGTTCATAAACTTCATAGACGTTTCTATAATAAACTTTTAACTGTACAAGTTCAATTTCTGTTTTTTAAGCCCAACTTTTTTGTTTAATTAGCAGTTTAATTTATAGATTAATCTCAGTTTATTTTCTTTGTGTAAAAGAATTGTAAAACGTATAAAGTTCAGCTTTTAAATTTGGTGTAAAGCCAAACTGCCAAGCAGTGTGTTGTTGTTTGAACGCAAATTTCGTCGTGTAATGTAATTTTATTCAACGTTACAAAACTGTGGTGATAACACGCTTCTCTCTCCCTTCCTTCTACAATCATGTCCCCAAATGTCTCCAAAGTGTTTCACGACTAATAAGACTGGGACAATAAAGATTATTTCTGCACACTTTGGGTTCAGAAATCGGAAAACTTGCGCACTCGGCCCTTATCTGCTGCCGCATTGCTGCAGTACTCGTTGTAGATGAGCTTGAATAAGAACAAGTGGAACGCAATGATAAGAAGACAGATGGAAGCCCAGAAAAATGTTGGTAGAGCACCCAAATGATGGCCATGGCGATGGAGGGCAATGACGTGATGTTCATGAGCAGGGGCTTTAAAAAAACAACAAAAAACAACATTTAGACGTGAAAATATAAAAGTATTCTAGAAAATGGTATATTTTTCTCTCCCTTTCCTTTCTAGAGAAACAAATGGAACTGTTCTTACCTTCTGCCACTTCTTTGACGTGGATTGTGTGCTTCAGCTCTTCCATGTGCTGCTTGTCAGAAGTAATGTACAACACGGCGGTCGGGGGATCTGTCAGTTTGACAGGGAACTGTAATTTGCTGGGTCTGCAAATCCCAAAAAATATAAAGGAAAAGCCGGTTTTAGTATTTCATATTAGAAAGACAAGCTTTTAGTGTTTTCATACCCGAGCTGCACTGGAGCGTCTAAGCATCCACCATCACAGGCATAATAATTCTTGTCACTTCGATCCAATGCCACGTAAATTGCAGCTCGGTTATCTTCTTGCACGAAGACGGAAATATTAACGTGCGTAGCGTTTCCGTAATTGAGTCTCCTGTGAAGAACGACGCAGGACAAAATAACAATTCAATATCAGGAAAAATGAAATAGACCAGTTTTACCCAGTCCTAAATTTAGGAGTACTTAAGATTTATCTAATTTTCTTTCGTTTTACTTGGTCTATGATTTCATTTACAGTTAAGTAAATCTATTTTTAAATAGTAGATTCGTAAATATAATAAATTCACAAATACATTTTTAACGTAATAAATTCCTTCAGTGCTTTTTATCGTAGTCTACAAATGTTTAAAAGCGTATTATAGTGCACAAGTTACCTAAAATGGAAGTCGCGGTGTAAATCTTTGGGCTGCATATTAAACTCCAAGTGTTGGTTGCTAAACTTCAAGGCTCCAAGGCTCAAAACCATGGCTTGCATTACTCCGTCCGCTCCTGTGCGAAGTAAGTTATGGCAACCGTTCTTCTCTAGTGTCATAAGCCACAGCGAAGTCACTCGAAGGACGTCTTCGACCGTTTTTAGGTCTGTCCAGAGATTTACTGCTTGCCTATGGAACCACTAGTTTAGAAAAACAACCTTATATATGACAGCAAAGCTTACAGAGTATGATGTCCGCCATAACAACCTTCCGTATATGCTAGAAAACCGTTTAGTTCTTCTTTGCTGGCCCCTAGAACTGTCCTTTCATGGAGCAAGGCGCGAACTTGGGACAAGGCGTAATACAAAGTCGCATTAATACGATCTCCATTGACTGCATTTAACGCTTTAGAGGGACTTATGCCCATGCCTGAGCTCCACAAATGCTGCCATACTTGCATATGCTCATTTTTGAGTTTACGTGAACTTAATTTGGCAGCCTCCTTCGCGTACTAAAGGAAAGCGATCAGCAAAAAGTGGCAAGAAAAAAGAGGAAATTTTACGCTCAGTGCGCGACGTTCCACTTCACTGGTTTCATGATCGTAGACATTTCGATCGGTCAAAACGCCGGAGTAAGCCACGACCGTGTAGATTTTTACGAAAAATGTTGATTTGCCTTTCACCTAGCCAGAAAATAGTAAAAATTAAGCTTTCTAAAGAGCTTATTTTGAGAGAGTTGATGGCTGAGTTACATCTATGGTCTTTGGGATGCTGGCGGTGACTATAGATACAGCGATTCTTTGCATCGGATACGACTTGGGGATGTCCACCAATCCGGTTATCACAACGAACTCTTTCTGCTCACTCTCATGCCTCAAACTAGAAAAACAGAGAAAAGCGGAACAATTTCATGTAATCATGATTACAAGAATAATTAATGTAAAAACTTACAGAACAGTACGAGTGGCAGCTGAAGGCCACGCCCCTACGCCTCTCTGTTTTAAACTGAGCTTTACATCCTCTTCACTAGGGTTTGTAACAGTAATCTCCTGAACTAGCAGGAACGGGAGGATTCGATGTGCGTAGTATTGATGGACTAGGTCAATAACCGAATTCTGGTACGCGGAACACTGGATCCGCTGAACAATTCCACGTGTAAATTGTAGGAATGTCGCTTGACTCTGTTTTTCATCAGGATCGTTAGCGAGAGGGACTGAAACTATAGGGTGGAAAGGAATAGGCAGGGACAAGGTTCTTCCAAATTTAATATAAATGTGGGAACCAGGCTGTGCACTCATTCCTACCCAACCATTGCCTACAAATAAGGGCCAGGAACTTTCTCCTTCACGTAAAGGCATATGTTGAACACTGGCATCCGCATTGTCCGAAGCTTCAAGGGTGTATGGGTCCAATTTTACTTCTAAACACCGATCGACAGGATCTAACAACACGAATAAAATTAGTTTGCATTGTAAATAACGCTATCGTTATACACAAATGAAATGAAAGCACAATTGCCGATTACCAAACCGTGTATGACCTACTTTTCTATACCAACCAACTTCATACCTGCAGAATAACGCCTGTGGGGGAAAAGCAGCCTGTAGAACGAAGGTCCAAAGTAGAGCAAAAAAGTGAATCCAATTGTAAAAATGATAAATGCTTTCCGGTAACTAGAATAAAAAATATACTAAATTTACAAGTAAATTGAGGTACTTCGAAGCTTACGATATTTTAGAATCAAGGGACCGCTTTAATCGTCGAACCACCTCTAAAAAATCACCATTAAACCTAGAAAATATTGATTTTAGGTAATACTTATATCTTAATGAAAAACAATTAAAACATTACGGTAGTTACTTCATTTTTGAAGTTTTTGGCTATCTTCTAAGGCGCATAATTAGGAGGAAATCACAAGTATTGTTATTATTGTTAACTGAACGTTACGTCAACTACTCATGACTGCATTGCATGGGCAGGTAACAAAAACAACCCAAAAAGGCGGGTCTAAGCTGCGTTTTATTTGACGCGTTTTCTTAACCGAGTCCGACTCGTTGGCTTGAAGCCGTTTTATTTGTCTGACGCGTCATCTGTTGAGCGGTTTATTTGCGAGAGAAGCAGACGCGACGCGAAGGCCGGACGCGTCAGACGAGAACTGACGTCCTCGTTCAGCGAGTCCGTAGTGCGAGTCCTTGAAGTTGTTTATATTTTGCCGATGAATCATAGAGCAAGTTGTAGTTAATTTAGACGAATTACATTTCATTTCTGTGGCAGATGACACTTTTAATGCATTATTACCAAGTACGAATTGTTACTATAATCATTAGAACTACTAATCGTAATCCAGGATTTTTTTGTGTCAGATGGCAAACCATTTTCCATTAATAAGGAACAGTTGTTAAGTTTTGGATGTGATGCTGATTTCGTGACCGGTTTGGAAGAGAGTTTGCTTGGTAACAAA
This sequence comes from Lepidurus packardi, assembly GCA_023053545.1. Lineage (NCBI taxonomy): Eukaryota > Metazoa > Arthropoda > Branchiopoda > Notostraca > Triopsidae > Lepidurus > Lepidurus packardi. Next base: position 2,178,539 of record JAKZAN010000001.1, on the reverse strand, counting down.
GTCGATAGCCATGATCCACAAAATAAATAAGCCGAAATTCAAGTAAATATATATATATATATTTTCGAGGAGCCTACTAGAATTGTATTCTCTTATAGGCTGAAGTATGGACCCTAAAGTCTTCAGCAAGTCGCGACAGCGAGGCGACTGAAGCATTGGTCGAGCTACTGAAACAACAGGAAATGAAGTGTGCTTTGAAGAGCAAAGGGAAAGCGGGTCGGGCTTTATACCCAAAACTTGCGGCGGAGTTGCAAAAAAGGGCTTTAATCTTGGTCTTAATCCAAGTATCAAAGTGAAAGACAAGTGGTCAAACCTAAAAAGATCTTTTAATGCTTGGAACGACAATGCGAAGAAAACGGGCCAAGGCCATAAAGCAGCCTAGATTTTATAACGAAATATTTTATATCATTGGTGACGATGATGTAGTCAGCCCAAAGGTACTGTTCGATACAAAAATAACATTTGATGTGCAAGCAGCCAAAACTTTGCTTGAGTCCTCAAAAAAAACCCCAGAAATATGTATTGACGAGGATACCTGGGAAAGTGAGAATTCCATCACAAGAACGCCCTCTCCAAGTGTGACCAATCAAGATTCTAAGAAAGGGCCTAGGAAGCAGCTGCTGAAAGAAACCTTAAGTAAAATGGACATGCAGACAGAGAAGGAAGAATCGTGGAAAGAGGAAATACGAGAGTTTCGTAATAAAATGGTGAATGACCTGCAAGCCAAGACGGCTCAAAATGATAGCATGCTAAAGCTGATGGAGCGGTTGGTATCAGTTGAAGAAGAAAGAAACAACAGGGAAAAGGGAAGGTTATCTGACAACAAGGAAAAGCAGGGAAGAAAGCGACATCACAGCAGTGATGAAGATATGTGTTGATAATTTAATCTTTTCAGTTTGGCAAATTTTTCGTTTCCTTATCTAATTGCTTTTCAATGCTTATGGCCATAATCAGTTGTTCGTGTTTGATCTAAAGGCTTTGATAAATAATCCTGCCAAAAATAACCCTTGTAAAAATTTGGTGGACACGTCTATGGCACATTTGCCGCCATCCATGGTCCTGACATGGAACGTCATGGTTCGCTGTGCCATAGCGGGGCTTCCATGGCAGTCCATGCTGTGGAGATGGGACGGTTGTAGTTTTCCATGACTTCACTGTTCCATGTTCTATTGTATCATGGAACTCTATGCCTTTAACTGCCATGGGAGCATGCTACATAGCTGTCCATACCCTTCCCATCCCATGGCTTTAAATCCCATAACTTTTCATGCCCACATGTTCCATGCCCTATGGTTTCCATGATAGTCCATGCCATCCTCTGCCATAGAAGCTTCTTCGATTTATATTCATGCCCTTCATAGCCTATGGATGCTTATTCCATAGACGTACATGCTCTTCCCATACCATGGCTGCTATCCCATCTTTTCCCATGGTCACCTGTTCCATGGCCTATGGGTTTCGTATCATATTATATATATGCCAGACACTGCATATATGGAAGCTTATGCAAAGGATGTCCATGCCCGTCCTACCCGCAATGCCTGACATCCCATAAATTCCCATGCCCACAGTTTTTACGGAATCTTTTTTTCTTCCAAAAGTTACAAACGTGTGTTAATTATTCCAAGGTTGTTCTATAGGGAACTCTTTCTTGTACTTTGTCCTAATTTTTCCCCTCGTCTAACATAAACCGTTAAGGTGTAGCAATTTTTTCCCCAGAAGTCGTTGGTGTTTCAAATCACCCGAAAGTGGAAAATTACCGACAAAGATACCGATTCTCCCTTATATAACCAGGCCCGTACCCAGTATTTTTTTTTCGAGGGGGGTTTTAACCCGAGAACTTGAAATCCTATTTTTAAAAATAGGATTTCAAGTTCTCGGGTTAAAACGTATACGCTCAAAATATATGTTCTTTGTCACTTTTTATACGCCAATAAATCACTCCCTGATCAACACCAAACTTTTTTTAGATTGATTCTTGGGTTTCTTTTTTTCTCTAAAAGGGCTACAATTTTCTACTCGCTGCGTGGCTTATATAATGATAAGCTTCCTAGACAGCATCTTCACTTCCCGTTTTACACAGCACGCTATAAATACAAACACGGTCTACGTAAATCGCATCGCTCGTCAACGGTGAAAGGTGAAAGGAAAAGGGTCTGCTGGCTATAAAGGAAAAACGATGCTCCTCATCGGGTGGAACTTCTATTTAGAACATCAGTATGTTGTATTTCGTGGCAAGATGCCATAGTTTCTGTAACCTGTTCTTGCACAGTTGGGAGTTCTGGGTACTGTCCACGCGATTATAGCCACCTTAAAACTTTTACACGTTTATCAGAAAGAAGGTTTTACAGAGGTTCCTACGGAAAATTCATGCACCAGTAAGCCACAGCAATGGGGCCGGTCTCAAATCCGGAATGAATTTTCGCTCCAAATAAATCTAGCTCCAGAAGATTCAATCGCAGTCGACATATAAAAAGTTGCGTCGACGGCTTTTAATTTTTCTGGTCGCCCTCGTCTTTTCGGTAGTGCATTCAAGTTGGTACTAACAGGTCCGCGCCATTGTATAATATTTTCGCAATTATCTCCTGAGTCCAAGTAGCGATACAAGGCATACAACTCATCCTTGGTCTCCATACCCGTGTAGAGTTTCATCAAGGTGGTGTTCTTATACGGATACTTTCGAATGACATCTTCCTGTTTTCAAGTTTGTTGTACTTCGTCGCGGGACGATTTTAGTGCTCGCTGTGATTCCTCAAGCGAGATCTTCAACGCGCCGCACTTTCAGTTTCAGCTAATTTCCTCTTTTGCTTCTCCTTTTCAAGACTATGTACAGCAATTCATACTTCTCTTTTTCAATATTTTCCAGTTTCGAAAGAAGCTCTTCAACTGTTTGTAAGGGTTGCCTCTTTTCTTGAACGCTAGCTGTTTGTGGCAAGTCAATGCCTGATTCGTAAGCCAATAAGTCATCGCATTGTTCTTCAAAATTGTGAGCTTCGTCTAACTGGAACACAGGTAACATATTTATATGCTCTTGATAACTCCCCTGTTCCCGTTCTGAACGGTGCCACGTGCTGATGTTTCGCATTTTGAGACTCGTTTGCTGTTTGTGGTGAGTTGCAGATTGGTCGTCCGAAGATAAAGTGACCAGACTTATTCTGTCCGTTTAGAACTTCCTTTGGGTTGTAAAGTTGAGTTTCGGCAGGCTCCGAATGTAAATGCGGAGATTGAATCTGTAAGGTTCGCTGGACGGTTGGGATTCCGCAAACACAGGTTTGCTCGCCGAAAGTTTGTTTTCTTCAATAATGTTGGCAGCTTATTCCTCTTGATCAGGAAGTAAAAGTTTAATTTTAGCTCGTGATTTTACTTGTGCAGCGCGGTTCCTTTTTTGCGAGGTTTCCTTTTTGTTTCGGCTTGTGTATATAAATTCGAATACAGACGGTAGAACACCAGGTTTCACCTGACGTCTTCCCGATGGAGGGTCGTAATAGTAGAAATCCTTCGTTCAACGCGTTGTAATATATATGTTTCTAACAAATAACAGAAACAGTGTTATTGGTAACCTGTTTGACAGTAATAAATCCAACGTTTTAAACGTAAACAAAAATATGGCAAACATGTTCATTTACTTTTATGTTTAGCACAAGATCTCGATTAATACGGGATGTTAATTGCTTTATGGTTCCTTATTTTATTCGCGTTGCCATCAGGGCATCACTCAATTTGTACGATTTTCCTGTTTCTTCCGTGCAGGAAGGAACACAACAGCTCGCCATTTCAGTTGTTTTTGTTTAATTATCTAAACTAGTTCGTAAGAAACTTATATTAAGATAAATAAGCACGTAAATTACCAATGTGAGGCAAGATTATAATTGTGTTGGTCCATTTGTTTGTTTACCTTCCAGAAACTCGCGTCTAATGGCGGATTTCGCACGTTTTAGTCAATAGATGGCGAATTTGTCAAGTTCTCTATACAGTTTTCTTTTAATTTTGTTACGCGCCGGTTTATTTCGTATTCTACAATCGGTTCTAACTTCTTCCTTCAGATGTCGCTCCATGCCAATTTGCAAACATATTCGCTATATTTTGGTAAACTGGCGTGTAGCGGATGCTGGTGGAAACAGAGTTTTAGAGGGAAGTTTGATTGTTGCAGTGTTGATACCGTGCATGTTAGAGTGAGGTATTAAAAATACAATGGCTTTTAAAATACAAATAAATCAGACAACATAACTATTCACATGGTTTTTCCTTTTCGTGAAAGTATCAATTATTTAAATTACAACTTTCCTCTCACAATGCACACACAATTGGAAATTGTAAAGAAAATAAGACTGCGTATTCCACATACGGCCTTACGTAATACCACCGCCGTGGCATTTTAATAAACTGTTTGAAACCCGTTATTAAAAGAATTTCATGTTCCTGCGTTCCTTTCCTATTTATTTGCAGAAGAACACGTCCAGTTTATATATTGACCTGTGACCTTGCTAGCTCGTTATAACGACCTTATAGACCTATATACTTTGACCGATCAATTGCTATAAGCCTGATGGGTTATTCTCTATTCACCTACCGTAGGGGTATGCAGGTGAAAATGAATATATTTACCTAGTTTTATTTTTTCAGAAAGATAAAACTACGCTGTGTGTCAATCGTCTTCCCAGAACATTATATTATATAGTAACGTGTGGTATATGAAAATATGAATACATTTTTGTCAATTTACTCGTTTCAGGATCAAACCCTTTCCTACAACAAACACCCTTTCGGGATCAAGGGATTAGGCCTTCATTATCAAGGTAGAACCGCCTTTATCGCCAAGGTAGGCCGGCTTGGGAAGTGGCCTACAGTTCCGTTGGTGAAGATGTATGCTTCAGGCAGTCATCGTTATACGTAGACATCCAAAACGGAGAAACGGAGAACAGTGGCGGCATTTCAGATTTAGGCTATTAGGGGGTGCAAATCCAGCTCCCCCGGACGGAAATCTTGTCAATTTATCCGGAATTCGTTTTATCGAACGCAATATTTCATAATTTTTCGTTCACTTTAGATATTCGCTAAAGCAGAGTTCGTTATAAGGAGATTTCAGTGCACTTACCTCTTTCTTATTGTTACACTGTTAAAAAACTTCTGCGATTTGTGGAGAAAAACGTCCACGAAAAACGGGTAAACGAAAGTGCAGTGTTTTCTTCTCACTTTTTTCCGACTGCAGCACCCTCCCAATAACAGCAGTTTCCGAACTGCACTTTTAGAAGTCGTCGAGCTTCTAAAAGTGAACCTTCGAATCTGCAGTTTTAGAAGCAGTCTGGCTTCTAAAATTGCAGTTTGAAATCTTCACTTTTTGAAGTCATTGGGCTTTTAAAAGTGCACTTCGGAAACTCCACTTCTAGAAGTACTCGGGCTTCAATAACGTAAAACTTAATGTGCAGTAAGGGAAATTCATTTATTTCTTTTTTTGTCATTTTGTGTTGCAAACAACAAAACAAAAAACAATAACAAACAACAAAAAATAAGCTTAATTACAAATAAACCATAAACGTAAAAATACAAACGTACAAAACGTACAACGATATTTTACGAACATTAGAACATGAGAACCTAGGAAACATTAGGAAACACTAGGAAACAACAAACATTGGAAACTCCAGGCGGATGACTACGGACTTTCGAGACATGCTTTTGCCTCTGTGAGGAAAGGCAAGAACCATACCAGCGAAACGCACATTTGCGTTTCCTTATCTTCAAATCCGAGGCATTCCGATTGTAGAAATAATAGAGTTGGCTTCACGTAAGAGGAGTATTTTATGTCAAAGACGTAATACGCCGCCATCAATACTGTTACTGCTTCTGCTGAGCTATTACCGATGTAGATGGGTTCACTCCCATCCACAACTACTGATAAGTCGGATCCCACTGCAATTATAAAAGGTGGGCCCCTTTTTATTTCGGAAACTGAATCAAGCAGGTTTGCGGATTCCTTTCAAAAAGAGAAAACAATGTTACACAGACTTCTCAACCAAAAAAACGTTCAGTTACCTCTCGTATGTCAAATAAATGTCTCCATACGTTCCTATCCTTCTTTTGCCCCATGAGCATGCGAGGAAGAATTTCCAAAACAAGGCGAGAAGCCACTTCTAAAATTGGAGTTGGTGATGAATGCTAGTTAATTTTTTTCTAACTTGAACTACCTGATTCATTGTCGAACTCCTTATGCTTTATTTAACTTCGAATTCGTCCGTATATATATATATATATATATATATATATATATATATATATATATATATATATATATATATATATATATATATATATATATATATATATATATGTATATATATATATATATATATATATATATATATATATATATATATATATATATATATATATATATATATATATATATATATATATATATATATATATATATATATATATATATATATATATATATATATATATATATATATATATATATATATATATATATATATATATATATATATATATATATATTTTCATAAAAAAGAGAGTAAAAAAGCTAAAAAGTAAGCAAAACAAAGTAACCACGGTTTTTTCCTATGTGCGCATTAGGAAACAAGCACTGCAGAAAAGTGTAAAACGGAACTGCTAAAAGTGCAGCCTTTTCCTCTCTTTTCCCCCGTAGCCGCATTCTGAAGCAGGTACTGCAGAAGGTGAAAACTGGAGCTGCCAAAAGTGCAGCTTTTTCCTCTCTCTTTTTTCCCATGTGCGCTTTATGAAGCAGGCATTGCAGAAAGTGCAGCTTGTATGCAGCAAGTGAAGCACTTTAAGTAGCGGTTTTCGGACCCCTTTTTAACAGTGTAGCGTTATACCCATGCAATCTAGAAATATGCTTTCTGAAATCTAATGCGTTTATTTCACTTAAGATTGGGGTAAAATAATTGATAAATCAAAAAACATAATGGGCGTCCTGTTATAAGAAGGTACCCATTAAAATGTAAGTAGGTCTTTATAAGGGTATGACAAACAAACTGAACGACTAACTCACTTTTCAATTTTTACTTCACAAGAAAGTTTAGAGGAAACAATTTGACAGCAAACGTTGTCTTGACGCATAATGGACAACCAATATGAACCCCACTTTTAGGCAATAAAGAATCAGATGGCGCATTATTGGAATACACCCACTTTTGCAAAAACCAGGGCCATTTTGTGAAACCAGTGGCCTCTTCGATGGAGATTCCACTCTGGTCCCAGGGGAAGCATAAGGGAAGGAAGGGATCGCTCTGGAGGAAAGAATGCTTCCCCGAAAGGGCTAGCGACAAAGTCAAGCTCTGAACCTCACAAAAAACGAAGGCGAAAAAAGAAAAGAAGAGTATGCTTAAAGCTTTAAATTTTATTTTCCACTATTTTCCGATCCTGTAAGTTAAGATTTTCAAGAAATATGAGGGCTTGAAAATCATCAGCTTTCGAAGCCAGGGGGTGCAATTGCACCACCAAAAACCCCCAAATGCCGCCACTGACGGAGAAATCAAACGAGAGCTAAGTGAAAAATTCGACAGGAACTGGTGCGTAGACTATAGCTGCAAGCGCAGCTGTCCTCCTTAGGTAGCAGCAGCGTCTCCAAACGAACCATTACGGCAATAGGATTATAGTAAACAGCACTTTTCATCCGACCGGTCTCTGTGTTTATATGTGCATTTTTGCGGGCCTCGTCTTGCACTTTGGCAGATGATTAAGGATTTCGTACTGTAGTACTACAATACTAGTACTTTGTGGTTACAAGCGTGACCTTCACTTTTGATGCCATGTTTTACTATGTCCTAATAGTAATTATATCGTGCACGTGTACGTATAAGCACGTTGTTACAGCAGAAGTGACTTCATTTGACGGCTGTGATTGGTTTGGCAGGTTTGTTTATTGAACACAATTTGTACACATTCTTCTTAAACTTTTTAGCTTTCTCCCAATAATCTTGTTGGCTTTCATATACGTTACTTCCCTAAACGAATGCACGTAGAGCACTTTTTAGTTTTAAGGGTTATTCTAGACTCGGCGCTTCAGTTGAGAGCAATCTTGGAAATGCGGCACGTCCGATTCCTGACAATACACTTGACAGAGAGTCTCTAATATGCTTAAGATTAAAATGCACAATAAAGGCCCCGTTTTCTCTTGGGCCACTAATTTTCGCTGAACCTTTCTCTCATCGCGTAATGTCCTTCAACACTCGTTCTGACCTATACCTTGCTATAAAATGGTCCTTTTCTTCACCACTTCTGTTGTTTTTATTACCTTTCTTTTCATTTTTAGTGGAGCCGAATTATCTGCGGAAAGTTCAGGCGTCCAACCCATTTACCTGCGGTGTTCGCAAGGCCAAATCACGTGGTTGTACCCCCGAGAAGCCCTACGAGTGGTACTTCGTTATGGCACAGCTGGCCGCGAATTCCAGGTATATAATACTGTCACGGATGGTTTTTTCAATGCTGTATTTCTTTGCTTGGTCTAAAACCCAACTGCCTCGTCTGTACATTGGCGTATCTTTTTATACCACTTCCATGAACAAAAATGCTTCCTTCAACCTTGGTCCTCTGACCTCGACTAACTAAGAATGCAATTAAGTCAACCTTGGTCCTCTGACCTCGACCTTCTCTTAAGAGTCTTCCACTAACTAAGAATGCAACTAAGAATGTGATGAAGGCCCCTAAGAATAACACTAAGAATCTAAAGAAGGCTAAGTCTAGAAAAGGTCATCCGCAACAATACTATACCCACAGTCTTCTAATTCTAAGACGCTATTAGATTGGATATAGCATATAATGCCTCGGAATTTTTTTGCAGGGTTGCATCAAAGTGGCGCAAGAATTTCGTGGAGCTTTGATATGTGCCGAATATGTGCCGAAAACCATCTGGTTTGCCGGAAAAATCTGCTAGTGCGGCTGGGCCTTAAGGTGGCCTAAGTGAGCCGCCAGGTCAAAGTGAGCCTAAATGGCGTTTTCTTTTGGGAACCCTGGTGCAAAAGTTTTTGCACCAGGACTCCCAAAGGAAAACACCAGAAGTGAGCCGCCAGGTAAAAAGGCTTGCCGGGGTATAAGGTTACTTTTGACTATATTTACACCGCACCAAAAACTACTCTTTAGACAAAACTTTGGAAGTGTATAGAGTACAGACACGTTTTTTTTTACCACTCAAGAAAAAGTTAGAGTTTCGTGTTTAGTGTTGTGTATACTATATTATTTTTTGCAAAAATGCCACCTGTACGAAAGGGAAGACCGAAAGAGTATATGCTTTACCGTAAGCCTGGATCATGTGTCCCAATTCCGAAGCGCACGTTAAATTACAAAAGGAATCCAAGTAAGAATTATTTGCAAGAATTATCAATATAGACATTTATGTTGTTACAATGTGAATGAAAACAAAGCAGTTTATAGGCTATCACAAAATCACCCACACCTGCAATTCTGTACCATTTAACCAATCAAGTTGACTTTCTCTATAGTCAACTTCTCAGCATGTTTTGCTAATTCCATAGATTCATCTCAGTATTGCAGTGCGTTGGTTTTTATAGCTTTCTATAACTTTGTGTGTATGCTTGTCCTTATATACATTTATATTGCATTCTTGTCTTTATGTACAGACTCGTCGCGGAAGCGGAGAGTACCGGAAAACACTGCCATCATCAGCAGTGCATGCAGCCACCAAGTAAAGGATTGTTTTAGATTTCTTTTACCACTTTTAATTTTCGTTTACCCTCGCGTAATTGTTCAATGTATACCTTGGGTTATTTCGGGTTGCTGTGAGTTCTGTAAATTCTTCCGATTCCTTAAATTATTTGTTCCCCAACGTACTTTCAGGTTGACAATGCAAACGTCGTCGATACGATGATGCTTTCCACGGAAGATAATAATCATGAAATTGCAGCAGTGAACGTGGACCATGTGGACCAGGAAGTGTTGGAAGCAAGTGTTTGATTTTTCTCAATTTCAATTTAAACTTACAAAAAAACTACATTTAGGAAGATAGTAGTGATTCGGAGGAGGAGGAATTGTCCCCAAGGGATATGAAAATTATGATGAAACGAATGCAAGAAGAGTTGAATTCTTTAAAAGCGAAAGTAGAGGCAGTACCCTCCGTGCCCGATATACCAGTACGTATATAATACTACACGTTTAATGTGTATGAATTCTTTATTCGTGTAGTTTTACGCTTTCTTTTGTTTGTTTTCAGATGGTACAATTCGGAGACAAGGAGATCTCGGAGAAAGATCTGAAATTGTGTTTGGCCGATCTCCAACAAACGTCGGCGGATGATCTGACGAAATCACTTGCGTCGAAGCTATTCGGAGATGAATTGGGGACGAAGTCCCTGACGGGACGACCATCCCCCAAAAACTCGTTTTTGAAAACGCCGCCTAAACAAAAACTCTCTCCAACAGCAATAGAGGCATTAATAGCCTATGTATGCCAAAAAAAAGGTGTCCCCAAACAGAGCGTCCAGAAATGCCTGCAAAAATGTACCGCAAATGCCCAAAAAAAAATTCTTCGAGCGGATTCTGCCGAGAAGCGTAAATGCATTTTCTAATTTTACTTACTTTTTCTAATTGTCTAATTTCTGTTCTTGTACATTTTTTCTTTAGTCCGTGCAAATCGCGAAACGGCTTGTGTAGAAGTGTAGAAGGACTTTTCCAGATTCACGGCGTACAGCAGCCTGTGGACTGTCAAGAAAGCCGACGGTAGGCACCGCAATGACGACAGTTGGGTGTTTCTTGAAAGCAACGAGTGTTTTCAAATCGAAAAATGCATCAAGATGCTCTCCAATGATGGCGGTCAAGTTCTCGTGCCCGAAGGATCTTTCGTTTTAGGAAGGAAAGTTACTTTAACTCAAAGTTACTTTAACTATATCAAGTTTCAGAGGTCAGTCCAACGATGCGATTCCTCTTCCGTGTGGCGAGACTTGCTAAAAAGGTACAAGTCATCAATCTTAACGAAGGTGCTCGAAAATGCTGTCTTGTGAGCGTGTCAGGTGTTAGGTACATAACACCTTTGCCTAATCCCATAGAGAGGGACTAGTTGATAAAATTCAAATGTACCGCTAGAGCAACTTTTTTTAAGATCATTTGAAATGCTTAGTAAAGCCTCTCGTGAGATGATTTCCTTCAGGAAATCATCGAGTTTACCGTAGCAAAACATCCGAGAGGTTGCTTTCAAATATCAAAATGCCACCGTGAAATGGTATCTACTAAAGATACCATTGAGCTAAGTAAGAGTTACTTGCATCCGGTGATGGCAATAAGAGCTTATGCCTGAAAGTAAAGGCTAGTTTTTACGATGGTTCGAGCGTTTGAGTAATTACGAATCAACACATAAGGTACAGTACGTAAATTCCTTCTTTTCTTAAAAAATCCAAAAGCCACTTTATTCCTCCCGCTTTATTCCTTCCTTTATGCTTTATTCCTCCCGTTCGTGATAGGGATGACCCCGGTCACTTTCACTTTCACTTCCACCACCGCGCCGCGGCTGCTATGCTGCTCCTGCTGGTGGCGCCTCAGCGCTGCTGTATGCCCACGATTTTGACGATCGCCGCCACGATGGTCATACCGACAAGTGTATGCAATATGCTGGTAATTATTTCGAAATAGTGCAAGGTACTAGTTAAACAAGATGCATCATTAACGAAAAAATATCAGAATTATTGCATTTACCTTTGTGCTTCCACGTTAAGTCCCTGCGGCTTCGTTCCGAGAAGATACCCCTATGCCTCCTGTGCCTTGCCCGCACATGGCCTGACCTCCCGATTCTATTCCCGTGCTCGGGATAGGGTGCGGGATTGCTAGGTGAAGTTTCGGTTGCGATGGGGTCCGGTTCAGGATGGGGTGCGGAAGTTGCGGTATAGGGTGGTGCAGGATTAGGCGCCGTGTAGTAGGGATAACGTTCGGCTTCGAGGCCCGTAAACTCGCCGTCTCCATCCATAACTTCTAACTGAAACAAAAGAGAAAAATTATGATCGGAAATTGTGGCATTTGGAAGGACTCACCTTGTCGTACGACGGTTGTAAGTTGTCTACTTTGGTCACATTTGGTGGTGGATATTTCATGGGAAGTAAATTATTTCGATATAAATAAGCTATCCTGTTATTTTCTGCATGTCTCTTTCGCTGGTTCTCCCGATAGCGAATTTTTCTTGATTTCGATTGAGGTGGAGCCGGGGCAGCTGGAGGTGGAGCCGGGGCAGCTGGAGGTGGAGCCGGGGCAGCTGGAAGTGGAGCCGGGGCAGCTGAAAAAAAAGCCGGGGCAGCTGGAAGTGGAGCCGGGAGCCAGCAGGAGCAAGTCCAGGTACATGGTACATTTGTGGACCCGGGGCAGCTGGAGCAAGTCCGGGTAAGGGGTACATGCAGTAATGGACGTTTTGTTGAGCCGGGGCAGTTGGAGGTGGAGCCTGGGCAAGTGGAGCAAGTCCTGGGTAGTTGACACAACAACGTGGAGCCGGGGCAGCTGAAGATGGAGGAAGGTGGACCAAATAATAATTGTCCATTCTCTGTAAATAGAAAACGTGAAAACAAAATCAGTAAGCAAATGTAATAATTGACATTAAATTCAATATTGACTTACTTGTCCGTAGCGTAGCTGCTGTTGGAATGATCTGAAACACAAGCCAGGGACACATTTTATACCCGACTTTCTTTTCCCTTGAGAGTGGTTTGACGTAAAACAAAACAGCTTTCTTCATAAAACGCAACTGGTCAGGTCACCAGGAAAACGGTGGGTAAGGCCAAGAGAAAGGTAGAAGGAGAAAATAATAGATAATTAATGATTTTAATGCACTAGAGTCTAATAAAGAGACCTGACATTTTATAGTGTAGCGACTACGTCGCCTGTAGGTTTTTTTACATATGTAAGATTTTTGTTCAGAAGCAAATTTGCGGAGCGAAAGAGGGCGCCGAGAAACTAGTTGAAACTGTGCAGGCAAGGTGTTTGAAAACTTTCTGTTTGAAATAATCTCTCAGACGGAAACACTGAAAACCTGAAAACAAAGTTTCCTGAAAAGTTACCTTGGTTACCTGAAAACAAAGAAGTATTTCGTGGCCTATCATACTTATCTCCTAGTCGAGTTCTTCCAAAGGTGGATAAAGTTGCTTTCGCCTGACTCACCTAATGGGAACGAACACTCAGATAATCCAAGACCATAGAAAAATTACTCTTGTAATCTGGACAGCGACGGATCTTTTAAAAAGTTATGCCGTCCCTAGGGACGTAGTTGAGTTTTGTACGTCAGTCAGAAGTTACCAGGACGTACGAGGACTTTTTGCATTCAGAGAGTTATCTGAATGTATTGCTTAGCCTGTTTGTTGTTGCTAATTTCTAATGCTTTTGTAGAAAGAGTATATCGCAAGTAACGTACGTAAAGAGCAAACTGCGCAATAGAATTGTGATTAAAATACTTGACGCAGTTGTTAGAAATAAGTCGTACCTTTCCAGTAAAAATTTGTGTTGTAAGGAATTTCAAGTGACTGCTACAATGGTTCTGTACTTCCGCGGCAATATGTACAACGATAATAGTGAAGATAGAAATTGATGTTGAAGACTTCGTGATTTTGGCACACTTCGAATAGTATTTCTGTTTTTATCCCTATAGTACTTACTGCACATGTTTATAGAATCATTTGGTTTTCCCGCATGTAACATGTATAAACGTTTTGCTTAACTTACTCTACCTGTATTTCTGCCTTTTGTTAACCCAGACAGACCCTCCCTCACTTGTAATAATCTAAAATGAATCACTTTAACGTGCAATTTTAATTGGAATGGACACATGCCAAAAGCAAATTCGTGTGGATATCAATTCCCAAAAATAATGATCTCGTTGTTGAGTCGGGGATTGTATTCTATTTTGCTTAACGATGAGTATGAGTATAACTTTAATCCGAAAGATTTTTCCAATATTAATTTAATAGGAAAATAGGTCGCAGTGGTATCGTAGAAGTTTTCCACAATTTAATGGAGTAATTGCTTTAAAACTTCGAAGTTTAAACACTTTTAAAACAATTGGTTTGTTTTGGAAGGCCGGTGGTTTATTTCGGTTTGTTTTTCAGGTTACTTTGGTTTGCTGAATCAGCAACCAAAGTAACCGTGTTAACTTTTGTTTTTGGTTACAGCGGAGCCCGCAAGTCACGGCAAACTTTGGTTTGCCCTCACTTGCGGGCTCCGCTGTACAGCAGTACAGCAGTACAATGTAAACCGCGTAGTTCGAACCGCCTTGTGCGGGCCCATTGCAAGGGGATTGGCTTTGGCGAAAAGCGGTAGAGCCGATTTATTCTTCAACCAGAAAACGTAGTTTTGTCTGTTCTATATAGTGGCGTAACGAGGCTAAATGGCACCCAGGGCAAATGGAAAAAGGCGCCCCCCTTAAAAAAAACGAGACATCATCATTCATCCAAGTCCATTTTTCAGCTTCTATTTTTTTAATCCTTTTCTACTCTTTTTTTTTATTGTGTACCATGAAAATGGCGCCCCCCCAAAACTGGCGCCCAGGACACGTGCCCTGGCTGCCCCACCCTCGTTACGCCACTGGTTCTGTAACACGTATTTTTTCATAAAAATAATATAAGTGTTTTCGTTAATTTTAACTTTGACTTTAACTTTGGAAGTCGACTTTTAGTTTGGATCTCAAGTCAGACAAGTCTATAGCGAGTACTCATGTGTCCAGACTTAAACTTAACCCCGCCCCTTGTTTATTTGTCTCCATGTTGATATAGAACAATTTCTGTATTGCCTTTGTTTACAAGCACCGCCCAGTGGGTGGAGCAATTGTACACTTTTGGAAGCCATTCCAGGTCGACTTCGGTAAACTTTGAACGTTTAGGATAAAAACGAACGCTTATTAGTAAAACGCAAGGAAGTCTGGCAAGTCTAGATTTAAGTCGAAGGTGCAAATCGAACGCGGCTATGGTATGCTTTGCTGCGGATCGCTAGGCGCCGCCTACAAATGGCAGAAATGCGTTGTGCGCGCGCTTTGCTGCTTTCAAATGGAAGCAAGAAAGGGTCGGGCTAGCCTTCCGTCGCTTTGTTATGAATCAAGTTTGCATTAATTGGTAGAATTAATTTAGTATGGCAAGTGAGGAAGCTCAGGTATTTTTGCAAAATGATTTGCCCAATGCTGCGTTTTCTATTATGGAAGAAATACGCCAAAGAGGCAAGTTCTGCGACGTAGTTATTAAGGTTAGTAAAATATAATGAACAGATTAAACACAAAAATGGCAATAACAAATAATACGTAAAACCTGAAAAGCTCGTATGGAACTCTTGATATTTGCTTGTAGACACAGTGCTCTTTGTATGGTAAATTTCCACGTTTGTAAAACTGGTACGTAATTCGAATTGAATTTTTCGTTCTATAGGTCGATGAAAACAGTTTGTCAGCTCACCGCATAGTATTGTCAGCTACCATACCTTATTTCCGTGCCATGTTCACGCATGACATGCTCGAAAGTCACCTCCATGAAATCGAAGTCAACGGCATCGAACCCATGTAAACTACAGAATGTTGTGTTTATTCATACATAAGATATGTTATATATATTTCTAGTGCTATGGAAGCTCTTATTAATTTCGCCTACTCGGGAAAGATCACTATCCATACCAGGAACGTTCACAGCCTCTTGATTGGCGCCTCGTACTTGCAGGTAGGCAACGTGAGAGACGCTTGTGCCGAGTTCCTCAAATTGAGGTACTTAAACATTACAGCTTTCATTTTTACCCAATTAAATGAATTTAAGAATTCAGCCCAGGAACGTTCTCAGTCTGCGCTCATTTGGAGATACATTAGGCTGTTGTGCTCTGACGGAAGCGACAGATACTTACTTGGAGAAGAAGTTTTCAGAAGTTTCCGTGGAAGAAGAATTTTTGGCGCTGGATGTCAACGAAGTCCAGGAGATTCTTTCTCGGGATGAGCTGCACGTAGATTTCGAAGGTATTGTCTTCGAAGCAGTCATTCGTTGGGTCAAAAAAGACGTCTATTCGCGAACTCAGCATTTACCTCTCTTGCTCACTCGAGTTCGAATGCCTTTGCTGTCTCCCCAATTTTTAACCGACTGCATAGCCACTGAAGAACTCATAAGAAGCTCTCATAAATGTCGGTAAGTCTGGGAAAAAATAAACTGGAATCATATTTTCGATGCGCTTTCGTGATTTTTTTTGTTTTCTATAGGGATTTACTGGACGAAGCCAAAGATTATCACTTGCTACCCGAACGAAGACCTCTATTACAAAGTTTCCGGGACCGTCCTCGGTGTTGTAACGAAGTCGTCGGTCTGATTTATGCAGTTGGAGGACTTACCAATCATGGCGATTCTTTGAGTACCGTAGAAGTCCTGGATCCGGTTATTGGTCGATGGAAATCGGCAGAAGCCATGAGCGTGATAAGAAGTCGAGTTGGTGTGGCCGTAATGCGGAATAAGTACGTATATAAAACAGATAAGCTTTAATTATTGTATATTTCCCCTAGAACTTGTCATGTTTATCAACGCGCTCTCTGTTTTTCCCATTAAGGCTCCCGTATACCTTAGCTTATTGATAGGAAAAAGTCGCAGATGGCACAGATAGGTTCTATTGTTTTGCGAAAGACTTGCGTAAGAAAATAAATAAACAGCCAATTGCCGGCAAAGTTTCTACGTTTATTTTGCTTCTGAAAAGTCCGATTTGTCACCGTAGTTTGCTGTAGCAGCAGAATGTACCAACTCAAGTCGTCAAACTTTCGGAACAAGATTTCTCGAAAACGGCTTGTCAGATTTGATAACTATCTAAAAAAAAAAAATTTTCTTTTGTTAGCAGCTAGTGCACACCCAAAGAACAGATTTTTAGGTCAGATTTGATAACTATCTAAAAAAAAATTTTCTTTTGTTAGCAAAACTTCGAACAGTCTGCTAGCTAGTGCGAGCTAGTGCACACCCAAAGGACAGATTTTTAGGTAACGTATTTCTCATAGTTGCAAACTTCATTTGCATATTGCTAATTAACTACTCACTGGGAAAAATCATGCTTTGATTGTGCACTACCTGTGAGCAAACTCAAGAGCCTTGTAAAAGAATTTTTGCATGAAATGCACTGGTTTTCTCAAAAAATTTTCCGAAGTTCCCCATGCTAACCGCCTGTACCGAGCTAAGGTATACGGGAGCCTTAAGTTGCCAATTTTTTGAATTAGCACTTCTCTAAGCTTTGGAAATTTAATTCTTACGTTTCAATTACAAAAAGAAAATTAAACGTGTTTTACACAGGTTATACGCCATTGGAGGTTACAATGGAATCGAGCGATTAGCTACCGTGGAAGTATTTGATGTAAAACTGAAAGTCTGGACCCGAGCAGCCCCTATGAATTTCAAGCGAAGGTGAAAACCAAAAACTTAGTAGTTTCTTGAAAAAGCACGGAAATAAATGTAAACTTTTGTGCATAGTGCTGTGGGAGCTGCGGCATTAGATGACCGGCATTTATTTGTGATTGGAGGATACGATGGCGTAACGTCGTTGAATACGGTGGAGAAGTATGACGCAATTCACGATAGTTGGTCCTTGGTTGGAAGCATGCTAAAATATCGTAGTGCGGCAGGCGTGGTCGCTTTTGAAAAATGTATATACGCTCTAGGTAACATTCTCCTTTTAGTTAAAGAAGTGGTCCTTATACTGTGACGTTTTTATCGATAATAAATTTTCGATTTTGCATCTTTTAGGTGGTCATGATGGACTTCGCATATTCGATTCGGTCGAGAAATATGATCCCCGCACAGATCAATGGACTTTATTCACCCCGATGCAGTCTAAACGTTGTAGACTGGGCGTGGCCGTCTTAGGCGGGAAGGTCTATGTCTGTGGAGGCTACGATGGAGCCAGGTTTCTTCGTTCCGTCGAAGTATTGGACCCAGTCACCGAAAAGTAGAAAACATATTTGTATTCTGTTCTGTATTAATTTGTATTGACCTTATAATACTTTATAGGTGGAGTTATGTCTGTCCAATGAATCTCGCTCGAAGTCGAGTAGCTTTGGCAGCGAATATGGGTAAATTGTTCGCCATTGGTGGCTATAACGGAATTTCGAATCTAAGTACCGTAGAAATGTACGATCCCGAGATCAACACGTGGATCGTTACTCCTCCCATGATTGCCCATTCGGGCGGTGTGGGCGTGGGAGTTATGCCTATATAACTGGCAGAGCGAAAGTTGATACAACCAAGTAAATTTTCAATCGTTATTTTTTTTTTTCGCTTCCAAGACTTAATGTAATTAGAAAGACACATACAGTGAAACTTTATCTGGGTTAACACATGAAGTTTTTTTTTTTTTTTCTACAACACTTCTTGTTCTTCGTAGAACTCTTGAGCTTTAGGGTGCAAGGGCCGTCCTTGAGCAGCAGCCATTTCCAGCGCAGCTAATAACTTGTACGTGCTGATGTAAGGGAGTGTGTGCTCAACGATGAAGCGGCGAACTTCGTTCAATATCTCTTCAAGTTGGTCACCACATTGCATAAACATATCCTCTCCATTTAGCCGCAACTGTATGAGAAATACACAGTACTTAAATGTTCCACCAAGAAAAAGTATGTATAATTACATGTTTGCATAAGAGGTCGATTTCTTCTGCATCCATACGTCCTTTTATGAGCTCTTGCAAACTAGTAGCTAGTGCTTCTACTAAAGCTTTAATTGGTGTATTATCCGCTAAACGTAGATAATGAACACACTGGCCCAAAAAGTTCACGCCCCCTATATAGCGACTTTTACTTATTTGACGGACACGTTCGCGCTCTAAAAAGGAAGAAACGTAACGAAACTATAATACTTGGTTTGAAAGAGTTAAGATTGCTACCTTTGAATTCACGCTGGAGATGTTTCAGAAGCTCGGCACGGAATTTGAGATCCTTAACAATAAATTGTGAAAGTCTGCCGCCCAACTGAGCGGCATTGGTAGCAAACCAGACATTTTCTAAAGCCCGCTTGAATAAACAAGCTATAAATATCTTCATGTCCTGTTCTTCAGTGAGACGCTGGCTTAATTTGGCTTCAGTATTCTCTATATCTTGGAAACTGCCTGGTTTCATTTGTTTGACGTCTTCTAAAAGATCATCCAGGTCATGACTGTCTGCCAATGGGATATCCGCGTAGACATCCTTGCCAATGTTGGCATTTGGCCTTCGCAGAGGAGCAAACGAATCTTTGCCACCTTCACTGCCTTCGCTAGTACCAGCACCTTGTACTGACGAAGCAGCTCCTGTCCTGGCCGATCCCCGTCCTCTTCCAAGGGTTACAACTCTTCCTGTGCTGCCAACAAATGGAGGATTGCTGGCCATCTAATTACATACAAATCAATTAATCGAATAGCTAAGGAACTTCGTTAGAGTTAAGAGATTTAGAGTACCTCGCCTTAAGCGGCAAGACTGGGGGCGGTAACTGTTTTTAGCCGTCTAAAAACCCATGCTTCAGCTGGCAAAAAAGCTAAGGATGCCGCCAATAACATCAGGGGAAGAACTGAAAGAAAATAGCCAATATGACGCTTGCAAGGCGTAGACCGCTTCTTGAAAGATTTTTTGATTGGTTGAAGGATACGTTTACTTGATGCTACTGCCATCTAGGCTTCTATTAGTCAAATCAAGTTGATAGCGGGCGCGCGGTTGTTATTGTGCTTCCCGAACGTCGTGGAAGCTCACTAAATAGAATTATTTTTGGCCAACTTCAGCCTTACGTTCCGTTGTCTACAATAAACTGTAGGTATATTTAACCTCTGTGTAAATTCTGAGCATGAAAATAACTGTAGCGTATATTTGTTTTTAAATTATTTTTTAAAAAATCAACGTGGCAGTAAGTTTTGACCGGAAATGGAGAATTTTGCGTATACAAAATTGAATTGTTGTCTACATAATTTAATCTGGGATTATTTACTGTAGATGATGGACTGCATGAATGACGAAATTATGGAAGAAATGGGAGTTTCGGTAATGTTAGACGAAGAATTATGTTCGCTACATTCTGATGATGGAACACCTAATGGCAGCCAGAACCTGCATAACGTGCTTATGCCTACAGATGCCAATTGTCAAAGCCATGGACTTCGGGGGCACTGCCAAACTCAACGGCACAAACGATCCACGCCTTCAAAAACCAACAGGAAAACCATCAGCACCTCTCTTTTACGGGAATCTCTACCAGTGTTACTGACTGGGCAAGCAGAAAACTCCTTGGATGAAGTTCCTGAAGAATACTTTCTCTTCAAACGAAGGAGACTAGAAGGACCCCCTAACCAATATGGTACGCAGCAATCTTAAACTTTTCATTATGATTCAAGAATTACACAATTTCGTACAATTCTGAATAATTTAAACAGAGGTCTTCAGTCGCCTTCCAGATGAATTGATGCTACACATATTCTATTGGTTGCCTAAATCAACTTTGGGCCGATGTTCGCAAGTATGTAAACGATGGAAGCGACTAGCTTATGAAAAAATATTCTGGAAAAAAATGGACCTCAGTGATCGTTCCCTGAACCCCGGAACTCTTGGAATCGTTCTCCAACGAAGCCCCGGAATTTTGCGACTGGCTAAAACAACTGTAAGAAAATTCATATTTTATTCCTTTATTCGTATTAATCGTCCCAAAAAATCCAGTTCTATGACCCTGTGATCTGCCCTAGCTATTTCAACTCAATCGCGTTGGACGGCCTGTGTTATCTTGATTTGAGTATGGCCACAATCTCCCCCTTAGGTAATCAAAATAATGATGAAGAAAATTTCGAAAATTTATCATAGTCAATTTATTTTAGATGTTCATAAATCGCAATAGTGGTTACGTTTCTCCCTTATCAATCGCAATTTTTTTTACCGTAATTTCTAGGTCTGCTTAGCCTTTTGAGTTTCTGCCAGAATTTAAGGAAATTAAGTCTAGAAAACTGTGTGATATCAGACCAAGTTTGTTGGAGTTTAGCACAAAACCCTGGTCTGGAAGTGCTAAACATGTCCACATGCCGAGGACTCAGTCTAAACGGCCTAAGCTCAATCATTTTTGCCTGTCTCAAGTAAAACTACATAACTAATCGTAAAAAATTCCAATAATGAAGTCATGTCTTGTTTTCAGGTTACTGGAATGGAATTTAGCTTGGACTCAGCTCTCCACACATTGTTTGGACCTCCTTTCCATCCAGATCACCCCTAGTATTCAGCGACTTAACATAAGTGGATGTCGGGATACCTTACAAGATTCTCGTAAATAAAGAAACAAGTGCAAAATTAACACCTTATCACAATCTACTTCTTTTAGATATCCAACGATTGTCCCAAAGATGTCCATCGTTGGTTGAATTGGATGTCAGCGACGCTGTTTCTTTAACTTCTGGCGCTGTTGAATACATCACTGCCTTATCAAAACTCGAAAGCTTATCCATGAGTCGCTGCTATAATATTCTTCCTGCTGCCTTCTTGTAAATCCATCCAAAATATTTTTTTTTTACTTTTTTTTGCATGTTAGTAACCAATTTTGGGTCATTTACAGGTTACTTCAGAATTGTCGATCCTTGGTTTACCTGAACGTATTCGGCTCGTATCCTGATTCTGACTTATCAACGCTTAAAGCAAGCCTACTGGGAGTTGATGTAAACCGATTCATGTTCTCCAGTATTGCTCGGCCAACGGTTGGCTTCAGGAGAACGAGTGTTTGGGGCCTTCGCATTCGTGACTAGCAAAAAGTAAAATTCTCGTAGCTTTTTTTTTTCTAGTTAAGGGTATGTTCAGTGGGGAGAGGGGTTAGAGTTATTGCAAACTTCAGGATATTGAGGGGCATGGGAAATTGCATTTAGGCGTTTTGTACTAAACGTTTATTGTACTAAAATTCCGATAAATTACTGGAAGCGTACTTAATGTACACACTAAGGAATTTAAACAAACAAATTAGGAATTTAATGAAGTGAGCAGTTCAACTAATCGTTCTTGGCGCTCCTCTTGTTGTAATTTGGCAAGTAATTCTTGTAAAGGAGCTCCGCCTTGAAGGAATAAGGGCAAATTGTGCAGGGTAATGCCGATGCGGTGATCTGTGACGCGATCTTGCGAGTAGTTGTATGTACGGATCTTCTCAGAACGTCCACTCGTTCCCACCTGAGGTCAAAGGTTTATATTGCAAGTTTTTTTTTTTATGTATATGTGAGAAAATCAAGGGTTTAGATTGAAGAGCCAACCCCTTTGCTAAAAATGGGGGATTTAAACATACTTGGAGTTTTCTATTGGATTTGGCTGTCACTAATCGTTTTTCTTGCTCTTTTTGGTACAATTTAGCGCGCAAGTTAATTAACGCTTGCTGACGATTCTGAATTTGAGAACGATGTACTTGGCATTCGACGACAATTCCTATTTGTAAGAAATAGCTATTTATAGCAGATTTTTTTTACTATTTTGCTCCCTAATTGTGAAGGTACATTGAGTGTGTTTCAATTTAATAAACAATTTGGCTAGTTATGGACCTGTAGGCATGTGAGTCAGGCGAACGGCAGATTCAGTGGTGTTGACATGCTGGCCTCCAGCGCCACTGGCGCGCTTCGTATCCACTTTGAGATCTTTAGGCGAAATATGAACGTCGATTTCACTCGGTTGGGGTAAAACGGCTACAGATGCAGTACTGGTATGTACGCGACCCGATCTCTCGGTTTTAGGAACACGTTGAACGCGATGAACGCCGCCTTCCAGACAGAGCATGCGGTACACGTTCGGACCTGCCAGTACGGCGCTCGCGTGTCTTACACCACCTTAAGACGAAACGTCGTTCAACTATTTGGCTACGGAGGGATAATTATACCTAGGTCAGTTGTATCGTAGCTTAATTGTTGGAAATCCCAGCCGTTTTCTGATGATAAACCAGCGTACATGTCAAAGAGTTCACCAGCGAAAAGCATTGCTTCTTGGCCTCCGATCCCAGCTGAAACTTCCATCAAGGCAGCGTCTGATGACACTTTTTCTTCAGGTAATAAAAGGTCTACAGCCTACCAATTGTGACTATTTAAAACTATTTCCTTTCGAAGGGATATCAATTACTTGACTGTATAAATGACTAAGTTGGGTTTCTAATCGAGTTTGTTCTTCGTGAGCCAGCTCTAACATTTCCACATTAGCATCTTGGAGTAATAAGCTTAATTCTTTCAGCTCATTTTGGTAATGAGTCGCTTGGGAACTTAAATCCCTTAAAGTTTTTGCTTCAAAGATGGAAAATTTTTCTTCGGGTTCCTCTAAACGCTTTAATACATAATTCCAGAGACGCTCGTCAACTTTACTATTAACGTGAAAATATCTAGTATTTGTTAATATGGGTCGCAAAAACAGATTAATTGCGGACGATGTTAGAAAACGTACTCCAAGCGGCATGGCTTTGTTGTTATTTACAAGAAAATTGCTAGAAATTGAATGGCGAGTCAGCAGTTGACCAAAGCGCAAAAAAATTCCCAAATAGCAAATGTGTGAAAAAATTGCCAATTGATTAAAACTTTCGGCTAATGAATAACTTGATCAATCTAATATGAATTAAGTATATAAAATCAATCGAATAATGCATTAAGTACACTACATTCGTTCGTGGTTCGAACTGTTATTGCATTCTTGCTCGTTACAATTTGGATGTCCCGCCCTAAATTTGTTTGGTTGGCATGGTTTGGTTTGGTTGGCATGAAACGTTAAGCCGTGTGCCTCTAGAGGCAGCAGAAAGAAAAGTTAAACGGACGGTTGGGATTGACGTGTCTCCCGCAACTTTCGTCTTTTGTGATATTTTTAAATGTAATTGCTCGCTCAGAATTTCTTGTTTGTTGTTTTTTTAAGCACCATAAAATGGATTATTATGGCAAATTAAAGATTGGGGCGAATGTAGATATCCAGCGTACCGATGGTGAGTTTTTCAAACATTACTCATAACTCGCGAGTTCAAGGTTATCGTTTTCCCTTGACTGGGTGTCGTATGTGTATTATTTCGTTCAACATGAATTTCTTGGCAGCCTCAAAACGAAGAAATAGAGAGATTTAAAGCCTTTCTATAATATCTTCATGAGTTTCCGGTTTAAATTTAGGAAGCTTTGTGTATGTTTGTGTGCTAAGAAGCAAAAGATGTTTCCTTTGTGATTTGAACCTGATGTGGAGCGGCTTTTACATGTCTATATTTGGGCCTTCAAGGCTAGTTTTGGGCATTCTTTATCTATAAACCCAATTTCCCCCGTAATTGCTTTTAAGTTTGATCGATACATTAGTAATAAAAAAAAAATTCGCGTTTATTTGCTAGGACGGATTCACCCAGCAGTTATTTCTGGGGTGAATAGCCAAAGCCAGAGTGTTACTGTGGAGTGGTTCGAGAAAGGAGAAACCAAAGGAAAAGAAGTACAGTATTTCAATTTTATAAGGAGGCGCATGAAATATTATAACTTGTATCAATTAAAAAAATCTCAGATCGAATTGCAAGCGATTTTGGATCTGAATCCTGACGTGGTACCCGAGGCACCTCCGCGGGAAATTATTCGAAGCTTACCTTCCAAAACAAAGGTTGGGGAAACGAAAGTAGAACTGTAGAAGGCTATGCTTAATTTAAATCAATCTTAAAATCTTGTCCCTTTTGGCAGAATGCGTCAAGGCAGTCTATTGCTATCGCGACGTGTAACAAAAACCCCGTCAGCTCCGTATCGACCCGTTCGCGTAATACCTTAGGTACAACCAATCAGAGTGTCTCTAATGGTTCCAGCAGTAACGTGTTTGCAGTTCCCACGATTCCGCCACCTCAACCGGCTTTGACGGATGCATTCGCTCCTACCAATGTATCAAACGGTAGCCAAATCATGGGAACTGTCACTCGTGCTCCGGCTTTGCTCCAGCAGCAGCAACAAGCTGCTGCAGCAGCTGCCGCAGCCGCTGCTGCTGCAGAAAAGGAGAAAGGAGCGGCTGCTGCCCGGAGACGAAGCAACGTGGTGAAGGAAGTCGAAAGGCTCAAGAAAAACCGCGAGGATCGACGAGCTCGCCAGGCCGAGCTGAAGGAGGAAAAGGAAGCTTTAATGAACGTCGACCCCGGAAATCCAAACTGGGAATTCTTGTCTATGATCAGGTAAATTGCTTGTCTATGAAATTGACTTGTTTATGATCAGGTAAATTGCTTGTTATGATTAATAGTAATAAAGTAGTTACGTTTCTAAGTTATCTTTTTCCTTTTATACCACAGGGATTTTCGGTCTACTTTGGAGTACCGTCCCTTGCGTGATAACGATCCCGTGGAAGACCATCAAATTACCGTTTGCGTGCGTAAGCGACCGTTAAATAAGAAAGGTAAGCGATAGGAGTTATTTCAGTTAACCTTTTACTGATATTACTAATATTCATAAAAGGTTTATCCAAAATTTTATTAGATCGTTTTATTTTGAGATCGTCTAGTCACAATAATTAGTTTTTATTCTTAATTATTTTATCTTTGATTCCAATTATCGTTTGATAATAACTTATCATCTATTATGTGTCGTTTCTATATAAAGCCAAATTTTGATCGATTTTGATTCGTTTGAATTTGGCTGATTTTGTAATTCATTTTTGTCGTTTATTTTCCTTTGATTTACTCGGGTATTTGGATCGGTGAGAATTAAAGCCCAGTTGGAATAGTTTTTTTTTAACCTCTTTTGTTTAGTACAAGAATGCATTGGTCGTAATCGCTAAGCTTTTTCGCGATGTCTAGTTAGGTAACACTATTTGATGTTTTTAGAACTGAATCGAAAGGAAGTGGACGTAGTCACAGTCCCCACGAAAGATCGACTCGTTGTCCACGAACCCAAGAACAAAGTGGATCTGACAAAATACCTGGAAAACCAGCATTTCCGGATTGATTATGCCTTTGATGAGACTTGCAACAACGAAACGGTTTACAAGTATGTTCTGAAATTATTTATTTTTAGAAAACTGACGTAATTTCTTTCTTTTAACAACAAGGTACACTGCCAAGCCATTGGTGCAAACCATTTTCGAAGGTGGCATGGCCACGTGTTTCGCTTACGGACAGACCGGAAGTGGTAAAACGCACACGATGGGTGGAGATTTCCAAGGCAAAACCCAAGACTGCACCAAAGGCATTTACGCATTGGCTGCCAGGGATGTTTTCCGCTTCCTTAATGTGCCCAAGTATCGGAATATGGACTTGATCGTTTCAGCTAGTTTCTTCGAGATTTACTCTGGAAAAGTACTTATTTCATCTATAAACTCCGTGGACTTATGTTTTGTAACGCACTTTTTGCTCCTTTTGGCATAGGTTTTTGATCTTTTGAACAACAAGAACAAACTGCGAGTTTTAGAAGACGGCAAACAGCAAGTCCAGCTGGTTGGCTTGTCCGAAAAGGCGGTAGATAGTGTGGAGGAGGTGCTAAAGCTGATCCAGCATGGCAATAGTGTACGTACATCCGGCCAGACGTCGGCTAATGCCCATTCCTCGCGTTCCCATGCCGTCTTCCAGATTGTGCTGCGTTCGCGCACCAACCATCGAACTCACGGTAAATTCTCCTTGGTGGATTTGGCCGGAAACGAGCGCGGAGCCGATACTTCGTCTTCAAATCGCCAGACACGCATGGAAGGCGCCGAAATCAACAAGTCATTGCTCGCCCTCAAGGAGTGCATCCGCGCTTTGGGTCGCAAAGGCGCACACTTGCCCTTCCGCGCGAGTAAACTCACTCAAGTCCTCCGCGATTCTTTTATTGGAGAAAAATCCAAAACTTGCATGGTAATCAACCCGTTCTGCTTCTATTCATTAGGAAACACGTTTTTACTAATGTATTTTTATGTGTTATTGTCTAATTTTTGCTAGATTGCAATGATTAGTCCAGGGATGAGCTCGTGTGAACATTCTTTGAATACTCTCCGCTATGCTGACAGGGTCAAAGAACTGTCCGTCACGGATTCAGGTGAAAAGGAAGGTGCCGATGATCTGGTTTTGATGGACGATCAAGATATGGGCTCTGAGCCAGACATGATTCATCTGGAAGAGAGTGATTTGGCTCAGCTTCGATCTTTAAACGAAGGGGAATTGTCAGCCGATATGTATAATTTCCATGCAGCCGTTTCCCATTTGCAAGAACAAGAAGAAGAAGTCTTGGATTCCCATAAAGTTCTTTTGGATGAACTCCCCAAATGGGCCACAAACCTAAAATCCCTTTACACCATGACTATCGACGTGGATTACGACGTTGATGGTAAAAAGATTTTTTTTTCTATATATTGATTATCTATAGACATATTTAGGGTTTTAGATTCTTAAATTATTTGTTCGTTTCCTTATTTTTTATTTTGGGTGGGAGTCTATAGAGGAAACTGTCTGTTATATTAATCGTTGACATAAATTTTTTATTTCACATTTTTTTAGCGTATGCCCAGCAATTGGAGGATGTCTTGGCAGAGTCTGCAGAATGTATGTACCAGTTGAAAAACAAAGTGGGCAATTTCCGGGCTCAGCTTCAAGCCGAGGAAGAATTTAGTCGAAATATTAATCCTGGAAATAGCCGCATGAACTACTGAATTGAAATTGTCAAACTTCAAAAGCAAAGAAAAGTTTTTTTTTCACGTTCCCAATCTTGATTTCTTTAACTTAATTTTCTTTCGCGTGCATAACAGTTGCAACGCAAAAGCAAAGTTGCATTCCACGGGAACAAATGTACATGAGTTGACTGTCCAAACTTACCTAAGTTTCGTATACGTGGAAATAAGGCTATGCTATTATCGTGCTTGTGTCTCTTTTTAATCTCCTTAATTTAAACTTGGCTTATTCATTATCTATGTATGTAAATTAACCGTGTTTGGATGCAAATCTTTAGGGAAGCATTATTATCCTGATTTACTCTAGGCATTAAAAAGTAAAGTCGGCGTTACACGACAAGATGTTAACTCCTTAGTGATCACATTCCTTTTTTTCCTGTGGAATTTAGAAATATAGAGCAGCTTTCATGCGAATATTTTTGGGTCAATAGCCCAGTTTCTTACGAAACCTTCGTGGTGATAGTAACCGTACAAAATGGCGGCTTGTTATTCGTGAAAATGTTTGTTTACCACGCATATTAAGAACTTTTCATACAAATGGAAAAGTTTGCCGTGGATTTAGATAAAGTCTTGGACGATTTCGAGCTAGAAGAAGGTAAGGAAGTCAAGTTTGTGTTTCATTTAGTATGGTACCTTACTGATTTGCTGAATATTTAGACCAAAGAGCTCAGGCGAAAGCCAAATGGAGTCCCCTGGTAGCTACACAGGTTTTCCCCCTGAAACCAGCAGCTGTTGATGCCAATTTCCAAAATGAATCTGCGTCGAACAAGAGCACTCATCGAGCTCAATTCTTGACGCTAGCTGAACGGAATTGTAAGGCAAATGAACCTGAAAATCGGTCTTTAGATGACCATTTGGATTTGAAAGAAAAGGACGCAGATTTGAGTCAAACACAAGATGATTTTGAAAGACAGTCTGAACATTTACAGATTGAAGAGCAATTAAATGATCCTGCCCTGATTGAGACGGAAACTATGGTAAAGAAAAGCCTTCGAGATTACCATTTTGTACTCCAAACTGATTTTCTTTTATGAACCTTTAGAAATCTCTGATTAACGGGGCTGCAGAATGTAAACTGGATTCTCATGATAAAGAAAGCCTCCTTTCCTTTTCCGAAGACATTTCAACCCCCAAAAACCCTATTGCACCTGTTCAGAATGGCAACGATGGTAAAATGTCAGCCTCCCAAAGTGATCTTTTCGATTTAGAGCCTTGGGATGCCTACCAAAGCGCCCCGTGCCAAGTACCAATAGCATCGCCTAATCCAATTATACCTTTTTTGCATAAAGAAGGCGCTTTAGAAGCTCCAGGCTATTCCAAAGAAGAAGAAGAACCTATTTCCTTATCAAAAGCCGCCGTAACTTTCGATTCATTACCGGAAGTCACTGACGACGAACTGAATTCATACCTGGAAAGCTTAAGTGAGGTAGAAGACATACCTTCAATTGAGGCTATGCCCGTTGCATTACCAGTCTTATCTGAGCCACTTCCTATCGAAACGTCTGCCATTCTGGCTTCGCTGGATGAACCTTCGGAAGTTTCCCAAACGGAGAAAAACGAAGGAAATGACACAAAAGAAGAAGAACTGAGCAATGAAGAAGTGGAGCAAGCTAGTCTTCAACAGGAATTACAGCAAACCAATGATAATTTCCTGGTGACTGAGCCTTCTCAGGATCAGACTTCTTCGGAAACAGAAAGCTCCGAAGGTCATCCTATACAAGATGATCTGGTCCAAGAATCAGCTGATCCGGAAGAATTGGCACATAGTAGCTTGCAAGCCGAGTCCGTTTTGTTTATCGGCGAAGTGTCGGAACTCGAAAATGGAGGGGATTTATTACCAGACTGTTCGGAATCCTCTTCATCGGAGCCTTCCCCTGAGCCGGGATCAGAAGGATCGCTGAAAAGCGAACAGACAGAACTGCCCAGTGATGCCTTGGCTTCACCTGAACCTTACAGCAGCTTAAGCGAAGAAGAACGGATGCTGGGTTTACTGAAACCGTTCTGGATTCCGGATGAAGACGCCTTGGTTTGCATGCAGTGTAACACCAAGTTCAACGTGATTAAACGGAGACATCACTGCAGGGCCTGTGGCAAGGTAATACGCTTGAAGATTTAAAAATGTTTTTCTTGTGTTGTAAGTTCGATCCATTTTGCTTCTAATAAGGTTCTGTGCTCCTTGTGCTGCAATATGAAAGCCCCGTTAGAATATCTGGAGAAGAAAGAAGGTCGAGTCTGTCAGCCTTGTCTTCTAGTCCTCAACAAAGGTAACTCCTGTTCGTTTTTATGTACTTTTTTCACAAATGAATGTTTTTCTCTCGTTTTCCCCTCTTAAAATAGTGGAAGCGTATAAGCGGTACGCGAACAACGAGTTGCAGTCCAATTTAGAGAGTCCTACTAGCTCAGAAGAAGCTTCTATTCCCTTGACCCCTGAATCTCAGCAACAGATGGAATCTGCAGCTATAAGGCGAAGCGTGAACCCAAATAATCCTGCCGAGTATTGTTCCACCATTTCGCCATGGCAACAAATGGCTGGGGCCGTATCTCGACCTCCTCCAGCTGTATACGTCCCTGTTGGGGTTCTGAAGAAAGAAGGTATAATTTTGACTATTCGTTTTAAATAAAAAAAAAAAGCTTTAGTTACCACTAACGTAAGGTCTTAAACCATAATTATTTTCGATTTTCTAGGAAGCACTCGGGGAAGAGAACCTAAAAATGTCATCTTCAGTGATGGAATTCGACCTGGAAGAGATTTGACAGACATGGAAGGCTGGGGTACGCCCCATTTGAACTCTCCAGTTCGACAAATTCGCTCTACAGGTAAAGTGATTTTATCATTTGTGTAATTATTAGATAGTGCTAATATTTTTGGGTTTAGAACCGTTTAATGGTCTAAATTCGGACACCAGTCAATTGTTGTTCGTAGAGGCAGAGGTACCACCTGTTTTAATTCCATCTATCCAAGCGTTGAGTAAGTTGGTTGTAAGCTGAATTGTACACAATGAATAACTACGCATTGGTAGGCCTAAATAGCGGTTCTCCCTTGAGCTCTGAAGCCTTGGCAACAATACTAAAAGACCCGGACGTTCCTGCTGTGATATTTGTTCCTTTAAAGAACCTTTTCGTGTCCGTCAAATTGGTTCAATGTAAGCAATTGGCAGTAACCTAAAATCATATTAATCGATTTATATTGTAAATAATATATTTTTTTATTTAGTGGATTGCTGTGTGAAGAAATGGTGTTGGTGTTTCTCTAGTGAGGGATTACGATTAGTGGGACAAGATGAAGTGCTTTTGGCAATCGAGCAAGAGGATGAGGAGGTTTTACCCCCTAAAGATATATTCCAATTCTATAAAACCTTATTTGAAGAAGCTGCCCAGGGTAAAGCTTAGAAAGAAAATTTGTGAAAACAAAAATAGTAATTACAGTGTATGTTATAATTTTTAGGACAAGTCGTGACCGAATTGGGGCATTATTTGATTCCTGGACCTTTTTTGGGCTCGTCAGATCTGGGCGGGTTTGTCTTTGTTAGAGCCAGCTTCCAGTGCCTACAGAAACTTCCAATTCCCCAACCCCCTTACTTGGTGGGGTTGCTCATCCAACGGTGGGAAACGCCCTGGGCCAAAGTCTTTCCACTACGCCTCGTTTTAAGACTAGGGGCGGAGTTTAGGTACTATCCTTGTCCCTTGGTCAGCGTCCGGAGACGAAGTCCAGTCTTTGCTGAAGTGGGACATACTATTATCAACCTATTAGCGGTAATAATAGTGCTATTATTGTAATAATTTGTGTGTGAAGTTAAGAGAATTAGCTTTAAACGAATTTTATAATTTAAAAGTCGTACTGCATTTCCGGACAGAATGTATCCTGAATTATTCTTGCTTTTAGGACATGAGGAACTTTACATATTGCTTACCTACCATTCCTGGGCTAAGAGTACATATGGAAAACAAGCAAACGAATGTGTTGATCCCCCGGAATCGTTACGATAAAGTTTGTCGAGCCTTGGGACAGAGCAACGACCACGTTCTATCCTTTGGTGCTTCTTTCAGTCCTGAAGCGGACTCGCATTTAGTTTGCATGCAACAGGAAGATGGGAGTTACCAAACTCAGGCTATCAATATCCATAGCAAGCCCCGAAGTGGTAAAAAATCGCGACTTTTAGGGGGAAAAAAATTTAAGTCAATGTTTTGATTTGTCTCTTTGATAGTAACGGGAGCTAGTTTTATAGTTTTTAATGGAGCGTTAAAGTCGGCCTCTGGACTGACTGCAACATCGACCATTGTGGAGGACGGAATCATGCTCCAGCTCTTGCCAGACACGTTAGTGGCCTTACGACAAGCGTTACTCAACATGAAAGATTTCGTGATCCCGTGTGGACGGGTCGCTGCCGATGTTGAAGAAACTGTCAATATCCAATGGGGAGCAGATGACAAAAACGTCAATGCAGAGTAATTTATATTTCTTTGCATTACCCATCAAGTTTAAATTCGCTCATATTTTCTTCGTATTTAGCCAAGTTTTAGTTCAATTTAGTAATTTTATTGCTCAAGCGAGTGAAAGTTTTCTTTTTGTTTCCTTTAATTATAAGTATCTTCACTCGTACAGTCTGAAAATGTACTTCAATGTTTTTTTAAATTTAAATGTAACCATCTCTTTTATAGGGTGACCAGTCCAATAGATGGACGATCATTGGCTGGAGTTATGTCCGTTCGAGTGCCTCGTAGCAAAGAACATAAGGGAGAGGGTAAATTAGCTTTGAAATGGACTGAAGTGTTCCTGATCCAGGTAAAGAATTAAAGCAATCCATGTAAGTTGTTAAAAAAAAAAATATAATTTTAATTTCGTGCTAGACGGAAGATTCAGGGGATTCTCAGCGAAGACCGAGACGACCGGGCACGTCTGGTGTGGAAACAGTGGATGCGATGCGCTTAGCGGAGAATTTAGCTCGAGCTTCTTGTCAAGCCTTGATTCCGCATTTGCGAAGTTTGGCCGCTTTTCGCGTGGTGGCGATTCGAGTGACGTTGGACGTGGATACCGTCGAGTACGAGGCGGGAACAGGGGGCCAACGTTTACCGCCATCTTGCATGGGTCATTTGGACTCGGCGTTAATTCCCGCGTTGCATAAGGAAGCTTCTTCCGCTGCCTCGTTTTCGGGCTTAGACGGCCGAATTGTGATTGAAGTGTGGCTACGGATTTGCCATCAGTAAAACCGTCTGAGAAGTAAAAGAATTTATAATTTTCTCTTGCAAAGAAGCTTTAGAAGAACAGGGGATAACCGAGCTGTGGTATAATTAGTGGTAGCTCGTCAGTGTTTTTCGTTATGCTTTCCCACCCTCACCCCCCGCCCTCATTTTCAATGAATTTAGCTAGGATAAGAGTAAAAGAATCTTAAGTGTTACACTGTACAGTAATCCTACGCCATATACATATAAACTTTAGATGGTTCCGCGTCTTACGATTTTTTATTAGCTGTATAATACTATATCGCAATTTTCCAATTTTATTTTCAATATTCTTGTACCAATAATATGTACGTATTTTTGCTTCCACTGTTCGTAGGTTGTTTAAGCACTCAGTGAATCAGCCCTTTGTGGTCAGGTCCGTGTTCACTTTTGTTCTTTTTAGCGGTCGCAACGGGTTTAGTAAATGATTGTTGTTCGCTGCTGAACAAAAGGAGGAAAACGACTCCTGCGGCTGTAACGAGACCCGCAAACAGGAGAATAACAATACTCCATTCTGCGCGCGTGCCCTGGAAAAAGAACAAGTTTAAATGTTGGAGTGCGAGCCTTTTTATCCCTTCTTAAAAAGTTACGTTTGGAGCCAGCGAAGAGATAATGGGCGGGAGAAGAAAGCCTGGTATACAACCAAAGGTGTTAGATATGCCCTGGAGCAATCCAGTGTACTGTGGCGCGATATCCAAGAAGGCAAATGCATAACCGCCCACGACAGCAAATTCAGAGAAGGCTTGCGCTACGGCAATTAGTGCTATCGCCGCATACCGAGCGTCTGAGGACAAAAACGCGACGCAAACGAACGCAAGAGCGGGTACGAAGCTTCCTGAATCCAGTAATAAACAAAGTTAAGTAAATAGGAGAAAACTGTGCGAAGTTCGTAAGGAGTTCTTTTTGTACCTATAGAGTTGAAAATCTTGCGTTGCGTAGTCAAACTGCACACACCCAAAGCGCGAACCCAGTCGAAAAGCGGACCAACTACGAAATGCATTCCCAGCGCAGCTAAACACGGAACTGAGGAGAGAATTCCGTTCTAAAAATTGAAAAGCATAATTTGATATATTAAAAAAAAATTGTTGAGAGTATTGTAAGCAGGGGCGTCGCGAGGGGGGGGTTTGGGGGGGTGCACCACCCCCCCAATAATTGGCCAAAAACCGATTCGGTAAAATTTGGGTCGCCGTCGGTAAAATTCGGAAAATGAAAATAAAACGAGTATTATTCAATAAATCTCGAAAAATTAAAGGAAATAACTACGATAATAACTGTTTAAATCTTTAATAGTCGATAGAAAATATAAGATAGAAACTATAATACAGTCGGTAAAATCGTCAACTACAGTCGGTAAAACTAAGGTCTCCACCCCCCCAATGGAAACCCCCTCGCGACGCCCCTGATTGTAAGTGACTAGATTCTTATCCTGCACTTTACTTCTTCAGTAGGAAAGCCTAAGGCATCTCGTAAATAATTAGGTAAGAACATTCCCAAGCTTAGGAACGCCCCAAAATGCAGCAAGTTTGTTAAAATCAGGGCCCAGAATGGAACGCAGGTGAAAATGGCCTTCCATGGCGTTTTCTGGATCTATAGTACCACCGTAAGATTTCAAGTTGAATTAGCAGTAATTTAAATAATGTTCAAGCGAGAATTCTCTTATTCGTACCTCGGATCCAGGTTTTCGAGGCGGGTTCTCATTTGCCAAATAAAGTTTTTCACGTTGGCTTACAAACGGATGATTCTCGGGTTTGTCATAAACTAAAAAAGATCCTAAGATTGACCAGGCGAGACTCAAGGTGCCGAAGCAGTAAAAAATTGTGGGCCAACCCCCTGCGTGTTCACAGAGAAAAGCTGCCAAAGCATTAACGGCAAAACTGGCGATCGAGAAACCAGAGAAGGCTATAGCAAGGAGTAACCCTTGCTCGCTAGGCACCGACCATGCTCCTACTAGCGGCAGGAAGGCGGGCAAGGCCACGCCCATTGCCATTCCGTTGACGAACCGGAGCCAAAAGAAAACCTCCACGGAATGTCGTGCGGCCAAGGGGCAGACCATGCCCACTAGACCCATCACGAAGGTAGAACCAACCAATAACCATTTCCCCCCTCCGGGAATACGATCCGTGGCCCAGCCGGAAAAAAATTGAGTCAAAACTAGTCCGAAAAATCCTGCACTGTGCAGTCTGCCTTGTGTTTGCAAATCCCAATCAAACATTTTAACAATCTAATAGAATCAACATGTTTAGATTATCTTAAGCTGGAGTGTTAATAAAAGATACAGTACTTCTGTGCCGTTCAGTACATTCGTCCCGTTGTCGAGCGACTGGACGGAGGAGTTAAGGGAAATGGGCGTTTCGAGCATGCAAACTAGGGTGAAAGACAACTGGGCAGCACTCAATAAAATCGCAGTCGAAGCCAAGAGAAGTAAAAAAGACAACCCCAGGCGGTAAGAACCCAGCAATGGATCTACAATTGTTATATACTAAATTCGCTTGCTTAAAAAAAAAAAAAAAACTATATGCTATCTACTTTTAATTGAATTTCTATGTTCTAGGTCCATGTTGTCAGCGGGATGTAGAGATGTTTTACTAGGCTTCACCCGACGTCGACTGGGATAAGCCTTGATTTGCTCCAATTCCTTATCCATGATTGTGTAATCGAACTGAGATGGCTTATCACTATCACACGATAATTTCCTAAGAAACAATTGTTTTTCTTTAGTAAACAATTCTCACCAAATTAAACCAACTTATAAAACAAATGGCAGAAAACGCTTGCCACTGCCTAATGTACGTATCTTTCTCTCAATGTTGACTGATAATGCGAACTCGGCGTGACTCGGCATAAGTAAATTAATAAATGCAAAGTGTGGATTGGTTGCCGTACCTTATGCGTAAAACCTAATCAAATACGAAAAGCTAAGCAAAGAAAATCGCGTTTCTACATTGATCAGCTGATTTGTGGTTTAGTAAGTACCTTTAGGCTTTTTATTTTAGGCGGTAAATTGCAACTTTGAAATGCTAAGTTTCAAATATTCGCGGGGAGGTCTGGGTAAAAAGTAATTCATCGCAGCTGGTAGATGGCGGAGCTTAGTAAATATTTCTTAAAGCGTGCTGCTCTCTGCCCTCTGCTAATAAAAACGTATAGTGACTACGTGTTGCGTGTGAGTGGTTAGTTTGTAATTTTCTGAGCGCAAAAAGTTGGGGATTTGTACATGAATTAATAACTCGATTTAATTCACATTATGGATAAGAGAGCTAGGAAAAGAATCCGAGAAGCTAAGAAGAAAGCTCGACCAGGTAGTTATGGCAATTTTCATGTGACATTTGTTCGCCGCTTTTTCGATATTCTTAAGAATTTTTAACACTTTGTATTTGCTAGAACTCAGTTCAAGAGGTGCGTGGACCGTACAAGAATATGGCAAAACATTTGATCTAACGATGGATCCCAAGCAAGATAATGTTGATCGAATTCACGTTAAGGAGACGACAGCAGAGCAGTTTATTGAGCAATATGAGAAGCCCTACAAGCCAGTAGTATTATTGGGTTCGCAAGACAATTGGCCTGCCAAACAGAAATGGACTTTGGCAGTAATTCATTTAAGTTCATTTATCCTTAGTGGATGTTAAAATCTTTCTCTGTTTTATAGAGACTAGCCAAGAAATACAGAAACCAAAAATTTAAATGTGGAGAAGACAATGAAGGCTACAGCGTCAAAATGAAAATGAGGTATTATATCGACTATATGCAGACCACCAACGATGACAGTCCTCTCTACATCTTCGATAGCAGCTTTGGCGACGTAATTTACGTCTTAGTCCCTTGTTACGTACTTTCTAATTCCACAATAATTTATGTGATTTCAGCATCAGAAACGGAAGCAGCTCCTGGAAGACTATACTGTTCCCGAGTTTTTTTTGGACGATTTGTTCAAATATGCTGGAGAATCTCGTCGTCCACCGTATCGCTGGTTTGTCATGGGTCCTGCTCGCTCTGGCACAGGCATTCATATTGATCCTTTAGGTACTAGTGCATGGAATGCCCTAGTCTTCGGACACAAGAGGTAATTGTAGTTATTACGACCTTATAAGTTACTAATTTTAGCCTTTGCTGTTAGGTGGTGCTTGTTTCCTACTAACACCCCCAAAGAGCTACTCAAAGTCACTGCCGCAGAAGGAGGTAAACAGCAAGATGAAGCAATCACGTGGTTCCGGTATGTTTACCCCCGTACGAAACAACCCAGTTGGCCTTCGGATTGTCAACCTGTAAGACTGCATCTTTATGTCAGGCAAATAATTGTTTAGGTTTTTAGTGTACCTGTTCTTGTATTACTTACTTATTTAATTCTTTTTGAGGTGGAAATTTTACAAAAACCAGGAGAAACCGTTTTTGTACCAGGAGGGTGGTGGCACGTGGTTATTAATTTAGATGAGACGGTAGCCGTAACGCAAAATTTTTGTTCCCGCACAAACTTTCCCATTGTGTGGCATAAAACGGTCCGTGGGCGACCAAAACTTTCTGTCAAACTCTACAAATTATTCAAGGTATGCAAACATATAGGCGTTGTATAGTAAGAAATATTTAATGGTTGTGCGTGTAGGAACGTGAGCCAGAATTGGCCAGAATTGCCGATAAGGTCAACTTGGAGCAGCCCACTGGAATCGCTTCGGATTCGTCCAGCGCTTCCTCGTCTTCTTCGTCATCTTCGTCTTCGGCCTCATCTAGCGAGTCTGAAGACGAGAAAGGACATGAGAAAGAGGGAAAAGAAGTTAGCATGGCTCATAAAAAGAAAAGGTTGGTTTTAGTGGTTGAATATATCTTGTTGCTTTTTTCTTGTTAGGATTATGCTTAATTAATTTCGGTATAGATTTCTTTGTTCGCTTTTCATATTATTTCGTTTCTTAGGAGAAAGCTGACACGAACACCACCCCATGAGATGAAATAATGAATTAGATAGAGGACTTCGCAACTGGAAATGCTGTGCAGGCTTCTCTGTGGTGAAAGTCCGTGATACACTTGAATAAGGATCGTTTAAGCAGCGCAGTGCCTCAATTCTTTCAATCACTCGCATTATTCGCAGCCAATTAAATAAACCTTGCCAATTCCCGTCATAATTACGCGATTTAGTTGTCATATTTATTTTGTACAATTCCGTGAATTATCTTCGCTTATTTTATACCTCTTCTACCAATTCCTTTTTTTTTATTTAGCTGTGTAAGTTGAACTAGGAAATTTGGTGATTTGGCGTTAAATTAGCGTTATCCCATAGTTAGGACATAACCATACCTTTTATGTTAGTATGTGACCCCCGCCAGTAATTTGAAACGCTTGCCTGTCGCCCAATCGGAAGTCAGCAACAGCACAGTACGGTAAGCAAGCGCGTGGCGCTCCTGTATTCGTGGTTTTCTCTCATTGGTCCACGTAACGCCAGCAAAGAAACGCCTCCCTTTAGAACGTGGGATATCTTCCCAGCACTGAGACCGAACGAAACATTCTTTGTTGAGTTTGTGCTAAGCTGAGTTGTGTATTTGCGTGTTGAAGTATTATTTCTTATTTTGTAATCGAAACAAACATTCTAGAGGCTAACAGTAGCCTTATTGTGTAAAATAATGCAGCGTTCCACCAAGTTTGCGTTGTTCGTTTTCGCGTTATTCCTCTTCGCCGGTATGTACCTTGAGAGTTGAGAAACGAATCGTTTGGTTGTTAATAAAGCTAATTAAATCATGTATGCACATAATTGCAGGTGTTAGCCATGCTGCAGAACCGTTAGATTCTGAAGCAGAAGGATTTGAGCAAGTCGACATTGATTTGGGTGCAAGCCGGGAAGGTTCTAGAACAGGTAACGAAAGCAGGAAATGGTTTTGTAACTATACGAGGAAAAACTGACGTCCTTTTCGCTTCTCTAGATGATGAAGTAGTTAAGCGAGAGGAAGAAGCGATCAAGTTGGACGGCCTAAATGTATCTCAAATTAAGGAATTGCGAGACAAATCCGAGAAATTCGCTTTTCAGGCTGAAGTCAACCGAATGATGAAACTAATCATCAATTCTTTATACCGAAACAAAGAAGTAACAAACTCTGTTTAGTGTCCCTGCCCAATTCTAACCCTTTTTATCACTTGTATCACACGCGTAGATTTTCTTGCGAGAATTGATTTCAAACGCTTCTGATGCTTTGGACAAGATTCGCTTACTATCCTTGACGGATAAGAACGCGTTACAAGCCACACCCGAGCTGAGCATCCGCATCATGGCCGATAAAGAAAATCATGTACTGCACATCACCGATACAGGAGTGGGTATGACTCGTAACGACTTGATCAGTAATTTGGGAACCATTGCCAAATCGGGCACTGCCGAATTTCTTTCTAAACTTCAAAGTACTGATAACGCCGCAGACGCTGGTGATATGATTGGCCAGTTCGGTGTAGGATTCTACTCCGCCTTCCTAGGTACTTTTTGTGTAATATTAACATATTCTGAGAAACTAAAACTTTTTTTAAAATTGTCTTATAGTCGCTGACCGTGTGGTAGTCACCACCAAGCACAACGATGATAAACAGTATATCTGGGAATCTGACTCGGCTAGTTTCAGCATCGTGGAAGATCCTCGAGGCGCTACTTTGCTTCGCGGTACCCAAATCAGTCTGTACATGAAACCTGAAGCTTTCGATTTCGTTGAAACTGACACCATCCGCAATTTGGTCCACAAGTACTCTCAGTTTATCAACTTCAACATCTTCTTATGGGCCAGCAAGGTACATTAATATTAAAAATGCTGTAAAAGAAGCAATGGCTTGAAACTTTATTATATTCTTAGACTGAGGAAGTTGAAGAGCCAATTGATGAAGAAGCACCAGTAGCTGAAAAGAAGGCTGAAGAAGAGGAAGAAGACGCCAAAGTTGAAGAAGAAAAAGAAGACAAGCCCAAAACCAAGAAAGTTGAGAAGACAACGTGGGATTGGGAACTTTTGAATGACGCGAAACCCATATGGACCCGAAAGTAAAATTAACCATAATTCTAATATCGTTTCGCATACTATGTTCTTTTTCTGGATTTTAGGCCTTCGGATGTAACTGAAGAAGAGTATAATGAATTCTACCGTGCTATTACCAAGGATTCCACTCCACCTTTGGCCAAAATTCATTTTGTCGCTGAAGGCGAAGTCACTTTCAAGGCGTTGCTCTACGTACCAAAGGGCCAACCTTCTGAAAGCTTCAATAAATACGGGACCCGCACCGATAATATCAAAGTAAATATCTTGATATCTTTCACATTTACTGAACGCGTAGGAGTAATTTTTATTTTTTATATTTTGAGTAGCTTTACGTGCGTCGAGTGTTCATCACAGACGATTTCCATGATATGATGCCGCAGTACCTGTCTTTCGTCCGCGGTGTAGTGGATTCCGACGATTTGCCGCTTAACGTGTCCCGCGAAAATCTACAACAACACAAATTGCTCAAAGTAATCAAGAAGAAACTTATCCGGAAAACACTGGATATGCTAAAGAAAATCTCCTCTGAAGAATACGACAAATTCTGGGCCGAATATTCCACCAAGTACGTTAACTCTTCTAAAATTTAATTAGTTTCTTGATGATTAATTGCTTTTTAGGATAAAAAAAGACAAATATTTCTATTATGAAGCTTACTTATGACGTTTGTTCTCTTTTAGCATCAAATTGGGAGTGATTGAAGATTCAGCCAACCGTTCTCGTTTGGCGAAGTTGCTGCAGTTCCACAGCTCGGCTGGTAAAGCCTACGTCAACTTGGCTCAGTATGTAGAGCGCATGAAGGAGAAGCAATCTGCCATTTACTACGTCGCCGGAGGCTCTCTAGAAGAAGTCGAAGCATCTCCATTCGTTGAACGTCTTTTGGCCAAAGGCTACGAAGTGCTTTACCTTACTGAAGCCATCGATGAATACTGCATTTCCGCCTTGCCGGAATTTGAAGGCAAGAAGTTCCAAAACGTTGCTAAAGAAGGCCTAGAACTGGAAGAAGGTGAAGGAGCCAAGAAACACCAAGAAGAACTCAAAGCGAGATTCGAACCCCTCACCAAATGGTTAAGCGAGGAAGTATTGAAAGATCATGTAAGTTCTTATAATAGTTATAACTTTCTTGCTTATCAATTTTAATCTACCTTAATTTTACCACAGGTTCTGAAAGCGGAAGTAAGTGAACGATTGACCCAGACTCCTTGTGCATTGATTACATCACGATTCGGCTGGACAGGCAATATGCAACGTATTATTGCTTCCCAAACGCACTCCAAGAGCAATGACGTACAACGAGAGTAAGTCACTCATTGGATTCAAACATAAGATTTGAATGTAATTTTCTTGTCTTCAGTTATTACTTGTCGCAGAAGAAAACAATGGAAATCAACCCTCGTCACCCCATTATTAAAGAACTGCTACGACGGGTCTCTTCTGATCAGGAGGATCCAGTGGCTAAGGATATGGCATTGATGATGTTCCGTACTGCCACTTTGCGCTCGGGTTACATGCTGAAAGACACAAAGGAATTTGCGTCGTCTATCGAAAATATGATGAAGCTTAGCCTCAAAATCTCAGCAGATGAGCAGGTAACAATGATTTATTTGCTTAATAAGGGAGGGGGAGACTCTGACTAACAGTACCAAGTTAATTATTTTGGTTGGCAAAAATTTGATACATTTTGGTTTTGTAACTTTCCGTAATTATGTGTAACCGGTTCTTGTGACTATGAACGTATTTTAGATTGAGGAGGAGCCAGAACTGCCTGAACAAGATGAAAAGGAGGAGCAGGAAGACGACGCGGATGCAGAACACGACGAATTGTGATGCAAAGGAAGAATTATTTGAATCATGTGTTGTATTGAAGAAGTGTGACTGATTTTGGGAAAAAACGGGCACTTTCGGTGCAAAGATAACGAGTTTTTCATCCGCATAAACTATTCCACCCAACCATATTTCATTTGTAATGTCAGCCTACTGTCGATAAAAACACTTCAAAAGTATAACAGGGAGTGTTCTCGTGTATTTATTTGTTGTGCCATAGGAAGTTCCACAAAGATGTCCATTTTTCGCTGTCATCGTACAGGTACACCATCGAGCTTCGGAGTGAGTCTTGCAAAGTGTGGCGCTCAAATTCAAAGAGCCAGAGAACCGCTCCCCATACGAGAGCAGCAAACCACGGCCAGGGATCTCCGGAAGGGGCGTGATAATAGCCTTTTTCGGCACCTAGTTTGGCCGCAGCGAACACCACTCGCGAAAAGAGGTACATCACGATCTTTGATACATGACGATTTTTATAAACGAAATAACACAGGATTAGTGAATACTGAGATTTAATATTACGTCGTAATACTTGTTGGTTAAGTCTATTATTTTCGCCAAAGACTAGGTAGCCGCCCAAAAACGCTGCAACAAAAGGATGAGACTTTTCTTTCTTTTCGGCTAATTGTTTCAATATTGCCATGGCGCTCTTATAGATAAAAACGAATGACGCTAAATTGCGGGAATGTTGCACTGTCGCTTGGAAAATCGCACGCAATTTGCTATTCAAACTAGAAACTCGTGTCGTTAGAAATAGATAAAGTATGGAAGGAAGTACCTGCCGGATTTGAAAAGGAATGTCATGACTAGAGCATGCGGAGCTCGTATCTTGGCTCCGTAACTGAGTGGGGGGGATGCATTAGATTAATTTTATATTTTTACTTTAAATACTGCAAAAAAGCTTACACTGCTCCATTCCTGACGCCTTTAATTACGGAAAGTAAAGGATGATAAGACCCTGGGTTGGCCAAAAATGCATTTACAGCTTCCATCCTGTTGATTCCATAACAAATTTTAACTTTAACCTGTTCGTCGATAGATGGCTGGTAAACGGTAAGGTTCTACTTGTAAGCCTAGTGAATACTCGCTTCAGGACGGTATTTGGCTCGTAGTATGATTACAAGGCAGGACGGCATGCGGGAGCGAAGCGTCAGCTGATTCGGACGGTTTTGGTTGATTAATCTTGTTTTTAAGATAACGTGTGACGTTTAGTGATTCATAAACATGTTAATTACTTTGAAGAACCTTCAAATGCAGACTTTCCAAGTAGAAGTCGACCCTTCACAAACGGTAAAAACTTAAACCTTTTTTTTGAGCGAAGGAGGAACATAACATTTCGGAAGCGGTAACAAATGCGAAAACGCACATTATTATGCTAGGTGAAGGAGTTTAAAAAGAAGATTGAAACTTCTAAAGGCAGCGATTACCCAGCGGCTGGACAAAAATTAATCTACGCCGGTAGAGTTCACTAAGCTTAAAATCATATTCCACCAATACATAATCTTTTCATGGTTTTGTTGTAGGCAAGATTCTCACGGATGAATCAGTAATCAGCGAATATGGGATTGATGAAAAGAAGTTTGTTGTTATTATGGTCACCAAACCGAAACCTGAATCTTCAGGGCCTACTGAAGCTGAAGCAGCACCAGCAGTAGCCCCCTCCACGAAAACCGAAACTACGCCTGCAAAATCTGAAGACAAGCCAATAGAAACTAAGCCAGACGTCAAGTATGTTTATCTAATGAATAGTTATGATCGGTAAAATAATGTAAAATGAAAAGGCCGACGCCAGCGGCAACTACACCTGCATCAGCTCCTGTTCCTAGACAACCTGCCACAGGAGGCATAGCTACAGGCGAGTCCGCATTGCTGATGGGCGATGCGTATCAAACCATGATCCAAAACATTATGGACATGGGGTATGGCAGGGAGGAAGTGGAACGAGCTTTAAGAGCCAGTTTTAATAATCCAGATCGAGCTGTGGAATATTTGCTAACAGGCATTCCTGCTAATTTACTGGAAAGTCGGGCTGGGGGTGGGGTAGGGGCAGAAGCAGAGGAAGACGTCATGGAATCCCAAGGGGGAGAAGAAGGAGGTGAAGAAGAAGACCCTTTAGCTTTCCTTCGGAGTCAACCCCAGTTTCAACAAATGCGACAAGTAGTGCAGAACAATCCCCAACTGCTTAACGCATTGCTTCAACAAATTGGGCAAACCAACCCTGCGCTACTTCAGCTCATTTCCGAGAATCAAGAAGCCTTCATTCGAATGCTGAACGAGCCAGCACCAGCTGCAGGAACCACAGCAGCCCCCACCCAAGCCACGGGACAGGGACGTGTGCCTGCCGAGGGAGAAGAAAATATGTTTGGGCCAGGAGTTATCCAAGTTACCCCTCAAGATAAGGAAGCAATTGAACGGGTATGTTTGGTATTTTAGTTTTTATTTTAGACAGTAGTTAATTTCTTGAACGTAACAATTTTTTTGCGTAGCTCAAGGCCTTGGGATTCCCGGAACATTTGGTCATACAAGCATACTTCGCCTGTGAAAAAAACGAAAATATGGCTGCTAATTTTCTCCTCTCCCAAAATTTCGACGATTAATCAACTCTTGTCCCTTCCCCCTTAACTTCTTATATCTTTTAAATTGTCGTCTACGCCTCCTTTATTATCATAATTCTTTTTCTGTTTGCTGTATGCTCAACAAAAAAAAAGTTAATTTGCCTACTTGGGTTTGCTGTTGGAAATTAAGTGGGAAAAATGAGGTTAAGCAGACAGCCAAGAAACGGCTAAAAGCCTTCAATACACAGCGTTGTAACAACCACGCGAGATAGTTTTTATTTAAAAAACAACTTAATTTCACTTAATTGATTTAATTTTCTCAAACGATTTTCCTTGCCCAAGGTTCAACTTCGAAATTTAGAAGTCGCCTTGACCAGTTCCCGGTTCGGATGTTAGCTCCTCCCACAAAATTGTGCCCCCTTTAATAGTTCATGACGTTTGGGTTGTGTAGCGTCGGTAAAAAGGAAACAAATTTCAAAGCGTTTATTCTTAATTTTTGAGTATGGCACCAGCCGTGGAAACGAGTCAAGTTAGTGAAATAATGGATGCCACTGCGGCTCCCACAGGAACGACCTCTAAGACAATAGTCGGCATTATTTATCCCCCGCCTGAAGTTAGGAGTATCCTTTTACAATGCAGCACAATTGTTCACACACACACAAAATAGCTTGTCTAATTTTATTTATATTTCCGAAGTTTTTCTATGTACTTTCCTTAACTTAATATTTCGCAGATATTGTCGACAAGACTGCAAACTTCGTAGCGAGGAATGGACCAGAATTTGA
The DNA here is from genome assembly GCA_023053545.1 of Lepidurus packardi. Classification (NCBI taxonomy): domain Eukaryota; kingdom Metazoa; phylum Arthropoda; class Branchiopoda; order Notostraca; family Triopsidae; genus Lepidurus; species Lepidurus packardi. Next base: position 2,133,638 of record JAKZAN010000001.1, on the reverse strand, counting down.
ATCAAGGATTCGTCAGAATGAGATTAACAACCCAAAATTTAATTTTTTGAACAGTGGAGATCCTTACCATGCGTATTACCAGCATAAAGTTCGCGATTTTCGCGAAGGGAAAGGTAAAGCATTTCTATTGTTAATGTGTGGTGCTTTAAACAGACAATGTATACGATTAGGAGCAGAAGTTGCTGCACCTGCAACTCAAACCACAACGGTGGCCAAATTTACTCCTACGGGCCCAACCCCGCAACATTTAAAGCAGCAAGAATTGCTAAAACAAATGCAAGAGGAAATGAAACTAATCCGAGAGCCACCTCCAGAATTTGAATTTATTGTTGATCCTCCATCGATTTCTGCCTTGGATTTGTAAGTAGTACGCTTATTATTTGTAAAAGTTTTATTAAATCTATTTCTTTTTGGGTTTTAAGGGATATCGTGAAATTAACAGCTCAGTTTGTGGCTCGCAACGGTCGCCAATTCCTGACAAATTTAATGAACCGCGAAGCCAAAAATTATCAGTTCGATTTCCTTCGTCCTCAACATTCTCTTTTCCAGTACTTTACCCGGCTCTTAGAGCAGTACACCAAAGTACTTATCCCGGCAAAAACTTTAGTTAAGCGCCTTACAGACGAAGCCACGAACAGCCGGTTGGTCCTGGATCAGGTCAAGCATCGCGTCGTGTGGTCGCGCCACCAAGAAACGCAAAGAAGGAAGGAAGAAGAGGAAGCGGAACGAGAAAGAGGTATACATTTTAACAAAACTGACACTTAAATCAAAGTCTTCAATAATCACTTATATATTTGTTCCTTTCTAGTGTCGTACGCCCAAATTGATTGGCATGATTTTGTCGTGGTGGAAACAGTGGACTATCAGTCAATGGAAGTCGGTCATTTCCCACCTCCCACGACCCCTGAAGAGGTAGGGGCTCGCATGTTAATCCAAGAGCGTTTGGAAGAAGGGCAAGAAATTGAAATGCAGCTGGAAAGCGATGACGACATGGACGAAGGGCCTCCAGCAGATAGCACAAGAGACATACTCGTTCAAGTAAAAATTTTCGATTATTCCAATGGGCTAGGCTTAAAAGTTTGTAAATATTTCATGCAGGCTGCGCATGGTAGTCAGGACAATACTCAGGTCCAGGACATGGACGAGTCCAGTGAGGAAGAAGGGGACGGTCCTACTAGCAGATCTCGGGAAACCGGAGCAGAAAAGGGCGAAGCTGTACGTCGTGTACTTAAACCGCCTCCAGTCAAGGCTCCATTGCCTTCGGCAGCGCCGCCCATTCCCGAAAACGTGGTAGTGCGCAAGGATTACGATCCTAAAGCTGGTAAGACCTATTCTTGCGATACGGCCGAAATAAATTTAAAAATAAATAAATTTTTAGCTAGAGGAGTGGTTAGCCGTGCACCAGCGCCGGATGAATATCTCATTTCTCCCATTACTGGAGAACGTATTCCAGCATCCAAAGTTGCAGAACACATGCGCATTGGGCTTTTGGATCCGCGCTGGGTGGAGCAACGAGATCGGCAGATTTTGGACAAAATTACGGGACTGGATACTGTTTATGCCCCTGGTTCTGCCATCGAACATAGCTTAAAAAGCTTGGCAGAGCGTCGTACGGATATTTTTGGTGTGGGCGATGAAGAGACGGCTATTGGTAAGAAGATTGGCGAGGAAGAAGAACCTCCCAAGGCTGGAACTGTGGCTGGTACATCGACTGAAAAGGTACTTCCTTGTTAATCTATCGAATGTATATTTTCCCAGATTTAATAACTTGTTTTGTTCGTAGGCCTGGGAAAACACTACCAGCAATGTGGAAATAAGCAGGGCTCCGATGTCGGTCCAGGATCAAATTCAGCAGATACAGAAAGTTCAGGGATTGTTGCAAGATCCTTCTATGGTATCTGCTGGTAGTTCTTCAGCTCCTAAGATGCCTCCTGGCAGTGTAGGCTCGTCTCTTCCACCGACAAGTCTTCTTAGTGTGCCGCGTGCAATGACAATTCCTGGTGTGCCCTTAATGGGAGCTCCTCAGCCCATGCTCATGGTGCCGCTAGTGAGACCTGGTTCTGTAGTTGGTAAGTTTATAGAAGTTGAACTATTAATTGATAATAATGGCTCGGTTTACTATTTCTGTAGGTGGTAGCCAATTTTTAGGAGCAGGTCCTCCTGGAATGCCTAATTTTATGCAGCCTCAGCCGCCTGTACCAACTCCGGCTATCCCTGCTATGGTATTGTTTTTCCTTGAGAAATGAATTGTAATAAAACTTAAATGTATTTTTGTTTGTGCTTTTAGATGCCCATGGAGGAGGAACCAGCTTCTAAGCGAGCGAAAAATGAGGATCAGCTTATTCCTGAGAACATTTATTTGGCACAGCATCCAGGATCAGTTGCAATTCATGTCGCAGTACCAGTTTGGAACGAACGCCCTGGCGAATGGGCTTTGCAAGGACAAACTTTGACCTTTTCCTTGCCTTTATCCGAGCCGGTATCGGCATTGAAAAGTCTCGTACACCAAGCCACAGGATTGCCTCCCACGAAACAGAAGATGCTTTGCGATGGCCTGTATTTTAAAGATACTTTTTCTCTGGCTTATTACAATGTGGCACAGGATGCCCGCATTTATCTTCAAGTGAAGGAGCGTGGTGGAAGGAAAAAGTGAAGTGTGAGACGGAAATAAACTTTTGTGTAACACGGATGCGGGGAGAGCAGGTTAATAAATTTCCTTACGTAACTACTTTCATTGCCTTACAAATTCGTACAGAATTTACGTCCTTGAAATAAAGTGACGTCAAGTTAACCTTTTTTTAAAATCTTCTTGAATTGAATATTTTATGTATACTTTCCCGACTATAAGCAGTCCAAATGACGCCTCATCGTACCTCGACTCTCGCTTTTCACCGCTACGTGGTGTTCGCTACTATGCGGGAAAATAGCTAAAAGTCGACGTAATATGATGAAAAAGATGTATTTACGTTCAATTTCGCGTCTTTTACTATGCGTTTTTTTGGCTATGAAGGCATAGCTTACATTATCTCTTTTATTGGTTTATATTTAGTCCAGTATACGGGCTGGTTTTAAAAGAAAAGAGTAATGGGCTGGTGCGTAAGATGGATTCCACATATCAGAAACTGGTGTCAGACTGTAAATTACACAAAGAGGACACATTCGCCGCGCCTGGGTAAGAAACCCGAATTATTAAGATTTACTTAAAACCGCACCAGCTTCAGTTAGTATTAGCGATATAATTTAGCTATATAATTTCGTAGGTTTAAAGCAAATGTCAACAAGAAATGAACAATCGGAGCCATACTTTCGCAAGACTGTTACTGAACCGGCAGTGTTCAATCCAAAAAAGATTTTAATACTCACAAAACTAAGCCGATATGAGTTTGAAAAGCGTCGTCATGCCGATTTAAGCGAACAGGAGCTCGAAGAAGCCCTAAAAAAGAGGGGTTCGGACTACAAGATGCTCCTGTATCATCATAACATCCATAAGAATTGCGAGGATATAGTCAATCAAACCTTGCAAGAAAAAGGCATCGAAACCAAAGTCGTCACGCGTTTTGACTATAACGAAGAGAACATTCAGTGGGCGGACGCTGTAATAACTACGGGAGGGGACGGTACATTTCTCCTAGCTGCTAGTAGGATTACCGGCTGTGAAAAGCCTGTTATTGGCTTTAACAGTGACCCAACTCGCTCCGAAGGATATCTTTGTTTGCCCAAGAAATACTCGTCTCAAGTCCGGGAAGCCGTGGACAAACTGAGAGAGGTACAGCCCAAAGTTCTAAAGTTATTTTTTTATGTTCATTGCTTTCTGATTAGGAAAAGTTTCGGTGGATGTACCGGAAGAGGCTCCGAGTCACGTTAATAGGGGATACCATTTACGAGCCACCAGTCGAACTCCATGATCAGCAATTAGACTTCCCAGAGTATCGGTATATTGTCCTTGTATGTTAAGTTTCAAATTAATCAAACTTGTGTTTGGTAGGTTTATGGATTGCCTTCAAGAGCAGTTCAAAGCAAATTCCCCAGGCCCTGCAGGCACTTCGCCTAGTCGACGTGTGCTTCCGGTTTTGGCCTTGAACGAGGTAAGTTTAGTATAGATTTAAACTTTTAAACGAAGAGAAGCAGCAAAAACGAATTTAAAAAATTTATTTTGTGATTAGGTTTTCATTGGAGAAACGCTTTCTGCTCGGGTTTCGTATTATGAGCTTTCGGCGAATGACGGCGAACGGTCCAAAGTCAAAAGTTCGGGCTTGTGCATTTGCACAGGCACTGGTTCAACGTCCTGGACCTTTAATATTAACAAACTTACGCATGTCAGCGTCGCGGAATTGCTCACGATTGTTAAAGAAGAAACGGGTTTACCTCTTGACCCGCGAGACTCGCGCCTAGTGGATAAAATAACGGGAAGATTTAACAACGATCTTATATTTTCTCCTGGTAAGCCAAACGGTAAATTAGTTTTCATAAATTTCATCATAATTTCCTCTTCTAATTAGAGGTGTCCATGATGGGGTATACGATACGAGATCCAGTCTCTGATGGTACTTTGCCAGTGCCTGGCGAAAGGAAGCCACGTGGCTTTGCTACGAAAATCGAAGTTCGTTCTCGATGTTTTGATGCTTGCCTTGTAATCGATGGCGGGCTTTCCTTTCGGTTTAATGACGGAACAAAAGCCATCATAGACTTGCGGGAAGAAGATGCTCTGAAAACCGTGGTTTTAAACGAGACTTAGTAAAGATAACTAAAATACTTAGAATTGTGAACAATATGGTTATCCCGATATTCTTTAGGTACCCGACAGTGAATTTTAGTGTGAAGGATTAAATTTTGAAAAACTGCATTAAATCCAAATTCTTAAAAAGTAAATTATTTGGATTATGTACAGCGAGACGTTTTAATTTTCATTCGAAAGGAGACCTGACCTAATACAAAAGTTTAATAACTTTCGAACATTTTTTTTTTAAATCGAAGAACCTCCAGCTTGCACAAACGTTTTGGTGGTGCCATCTAAGAATAAAAAATACAATCAAATGAAAAAGTTTGATGACGTGTGGCATCCAGTGTGTTCATCAAGCCAAAATGTCACGTTTTGAACATTTGCCGGTCCATTTAATAGCTATTTGCTTAGTTTGGGTGCAATTTGCATCCGGGATTCGTTTGGAGACCGTAGGCAACGAAGAACTAACACGACTTTTGAAAAATGAGAAGCATGTCATTGTCCTTTTCGGTAATTTTCAGCTTTATTTTCAGTATCTCTAATAAGTTTTCCTTTTATTTTACATAGCAACACCAAACTGCCCAATTTGTGAGGCTTATGAGCATGAGTTAACCGCCGTTAGAGAAGATCTTGTTGATGGTTTAAATGCATGGGTAGTAAAAGTGGAAAGCAACCCTTTAGTCCAGCAATTCTCCCCAGTGACTGACCAGTCCTTTGAACCAAGATTAGTTTTCTTTAGGAAAGGCGTTCCCTTGTTATACGAAGGTAACTAAGAGTAACGCATTCTTGTCTTCAATGTCAACCATTAAAAAAATACTGAAAATTGGTCGTTTAGGTCCACTAAATGAGGAAGTAATATTCGAAACTTTCATGCAGAACAAAGAGCCTGTCGCCCAAGAATTGACAGACGAAAATTTCGAACACTTAACTCAAGCCTCAACTGGCGCTACCACAGGAGACTGGTTTGTACTTTTGTAAGCAAAAATCCTTATACTAAGCAACCCAACCCGAAGTAACCCAAGTCTTGTTTCCTTTTCAGTTACCGTCCAGATAACGATGTTTCTCAGCGATTAATCGCTCGATGGGAAGCTTTAGGAGCATCCTTGAAGAACCGAGTTAATGTAGCTAAAGTGAACGTTCAAGGCCCAGGGGTTTCAACTGCCAATCGATTAGGCGTCGTAGACATTCCTTCCTTCGTCTTGTAAGCTACATTATCCTCCTTAACAGCATTTAAATTAACTGGATCTCTCGCACAGCATTCGACAAGGGAAAATGTACCGGTTTGACCTCCCAAAACACGACCTGTCCATGTTTGTCGATTTTGCCAATGGTTGGTATCGTAACGTGCCTTCTAAGTCAGTCCCAGTTCCTCCTTCTCCTTTGTAAGTCGTTTCAGAAATTAACACAAATGCAACTTGAATAATATTTCGGTTTCTTTTCAGCGACGAACTCGTGGATCGCGTAGTATTCTTCATTAAGGAGAACCTGCTTTTGGTACAAGTTGGATCAGGCGTTTTGGTTGCTCTAATCCTTGCCCTCGTCGCTTTAAGTTGTCGTAGTAAAAAATCTTCCAGATCCAAATCTCCGAAAGATAAAGATCGTAAAATGAAAAAGAAAGCTTAAGTAACTGTTCAATGTGTTGGTTTATCGGGGATGGTATGGAAAAAATAAACTACGTTTTGTTTACAGAAATTTCCGTCTTGTCTCACTTTTGATGTTTTAATGTGAAGCTATGATACACAGGACAAAGTGGCTCCAAATATTATTTCCAAGCCACAACTTTCTTTTCTTTCTTTAGGAAGGGAGGAAATAATGAAGAGGGTTGGTAGGGATTGGACAAAAATCTTGCAGTGATGAAGAGAAAGTATTGGATTAAAAAAAAACATTTTGAAGAACTTCTCACTTAAGACGTATTGCCCAGCTATACAAGCCTGTACATGGTATTTTTTCTTTTTCTTTCAAGCAAAAAAGAAACAAATCTAGGCCCAATTTCACATCCCTCTTCATTACCAAATTTTGGGACTTAAAACAAAAAAATGCGATAAACTAAACTGAAGTCTGATTGAGGCACTCGTGTCGTAAAAAATCACTTCAGATGCTTTCCCTACGTGATTCTTTTTCTTTCCCAAAAATTGTCCTAAATGGCACTGTGAAGGTGGAATGTCTAGGGCCAAAACGGCAAACGTCTCCTTCCAAAACTGTCATTGTAAGAAAAGCATCCTAAGTGTGCAACAAACGAATTCCCAATTGTGTTTGCCTAAATAAGTCATTCGGTGGATTTTGTCCATGTTTTTTTTGCTTTACCAACTGAATGGAGACAAAGGGAGGATGGGGAGGGAGAGTAAAATAACAATTTAACGACAAGAAAAAACCCCAAAAGTTAAACTTGGACTTTTTTAAAACTTTCTAACCCAGGAGAAAGAGCAAAATCAATTTATAACCTGTTTTTTGGAGTGTAAACCTTCGTGAATTTACTCGAAAGTATATAAAATGGGAAATAATTAAGACTTGCAACAATTGGACTTGGCCGCAGTAGAATTCTCGGTAGGTTCGAAATGCACAGGCTTAATTTTTTTACCTGAAGGCGAATCTTCATCTGGGCTATCTTGGATCTGCTTTTGAGACACGATACGGTAAATTTCTGCAAGAAACGTTTGAAGGAATTTAGACAGATGCAAAAAAATAAATCAGTGAAATTAATAAGTTTGTCTTATACCTGTTAAGATATTATGGAACGCCGTTTCTACGTTGGTCGAATCCAAAGCTGAAGTTTCGATGAAAGACAGATTATTGCGCTCTGCAAAGGCTTTGGCTTCATCAGTAGGAACAGATCGCAAATGTCGTAAATCAGACTTGTTGCCCACCAACATAATGACGATATTTTGATCTGCATGATCTCTCAGTTCCTTGAGCCATCGTTCCACGTTTTCGTAAGTCAGATGCTTGGCGATATCGTATACCAGCAAAGCACCAACAGCACCACGGTAATATCTAGTTAAGAATTAAAATTTAAAACCGTTTTTGACTCCATTTCCAAAAACTTACGCTGACGTGATGGCTCGATAACGTTCTTGCCCAGCAGTATCCCAAATCTGTGCCTTGATTGTCTTATTATCCACCTAAAAGGTCACCGTTGCTTAAATAAATGAGAAAATATTCATACAAATTACCTGTATGCTCCTTGTGGCAAATTCAACCCCAATAGTAGACTTAGACTCCAGATTAAACTCGTTTCTTGTAAATCTGGAGAGAAGATTACTCTTTCCCACACCAGAATCTCCAATCAACACAACTAAAGGAATAATAAACAAGTTAATTAGTCAAAACCGTTTCCAGAATCTCTTTCTCACGAATAAATAGAAAGCTTCTGGCATAAACATTAGCATAGATTAGGCCTATTATATTATTAAGCGTAACCTATCTGCTAGTGTTATCAGTGTTAGTCACCTCTAACAAACACAACGCAACTTGATTATGTGGCAGTGAAATCTGTCATCTAGATTGCTAAAACCAACGTAATTTTGCTTACGTAAGGTGAAATGAACTAACTTAAGCAAAATAGAAGCTTTAACTTTTAAAAATTGAATACTACCTTTAAATAAATAGTCGTACTCGTCATCCCTGTTACCCATTGTTTGTGTTGTTTTTGGATACACAAAAGCTTTTATCAACACTAGAAATTACCGTGCACTGCCACTTTTCACCACTTAGATTTCACCGCCTATTGTTTTTCGAAGACGTTCTTACTTAAATACGTTAATCCCAACCAATTTAAATCACGGATGATTTAGATACAATACGATAAGGTTTGTTTTGGCCCGAGCTCGAAGCCCTGAACCAAACAAGATGTCCGCTCTACTTGAAGGGCGTTGCCAAACTGAGCTGACGGGAAAAGGAAACGGACGTAAACCAAACTGCTTTCCGCCCCCCTAGAACCGAATATTAATTTCCAACCAGAATACACTTTGATCTCACCTACAGTTTCCTCATTGCCTGCCATCTTTATAATAGTTAATAAGTAAAACGACTCATAAGTTTTCCTACTCGCTTTTGTCTATTACACATGCTCTGTACATCCTTCTTCACTTATTCGGTTTTTGGGGTATGATTTTTTTTTTGACAGAAACTTGGTACCTCTCTTTTTCCCACACATGCATTAGGTAACATACAAAGGTCGTCTTTTACAGCCCTGGAAAGAACAACCTCGGTCTGAACAACAATTACCTAAAACGCGTGGGGAAAAAACTGGACTGTGCACTATGAAATTGGATCGCATCTCAGCTACACAAACCTTCTGTATCTTCCTTCTCGCCAATGTTTCGTGTTTCAGGTTGGATATTTAGAAAGCGAACAAGAGGAGGAAAGCCATCATAAGACAGAAAAGTCCCATGGCTTCGGACAGGGCAAATCCCAAGATAGCGTAAGAAAAGAGTTGTTGTTTCAAGGAGGGATTGCGGGCATAGCCGATGATGAGGGATCCAAAAACGCTGCCAATACCAGCTCCAGATCCAGCAACTCCAACTGTAGCGGCTCCGGCACCAATAAACTTGGCAGCAGAGTCAATATCCCGTTGGGCAACAGAGGTTTGCAGACTGCGAACAGGGACGATCTAGAAGTGGAAACAGATACGAGATAACTTGCTGGAAAACTCTTGGACTTTTAGAATGAATATTTACTTGAGAAGGTGCAGCTTCCACAGTTTGCTTGTTCATCAAAGTGCTACTGACTGGTCTCAAGTAGGCGGATGACCTGGGAGCCAACTACGAAGACAAACAACGCAAAGTTAGCAAGTGTTTCTTGGGTTAACTATACAGATCTTGATACACGATTTAAACATCCAAATACTGGATTGTTTCTGGTAGTTCCAAGTTTAAGAATATGAATTAAGAATTTTCAACTTACAGAAGCCCTGGCAACGGGAGCAACAAGACGGGCGCAAGCGTACATTTTGGAGTTTCTTAATTAGGCTGAGGGAAAACCCGTGGAAATGACCTACATCATTCAAGAGATTAAGTTAATAACACAACGTAGATTTTAACGGAAACAGCTGATCATCCTAAGCAAAAGTAAGAGGCCAACTATCAACTGAAACTCAACTAAAATTACTCGTTTCTTAACAAATCTAACTAAACTCAGTAGAATAAACATCGATAGAACTTTTAAGCAACTTATTTTGAACCGATGACCACTATATTCCTAGATTTATCACAAAAATACGTGAGACATCTTCACTTACCGGCTGCGGCTGGAGAAGGAAGAGAAGTACGAAGCAATGGCTACCAACGGCGCTGCGAAAGCGGACTACAGGATGGCTATTTCTGTGGACCAATAGGAATGAAGCCGCTTGGATTCTGGCCAGGTTTTCTTTTTCACGTGATCAGCAGTTCAAACTGAACGAAAAATACCTTTTTTAAATTCCCGTATTAAAATATTTGTATTGTTTTAACTCTTCGGTACAAATCAAGTTAATGGAACCCAACTCCTAACTACGATTCCCCCTTTCTTTATCAAATGTTGTACGGAATAAGACGAATCATATTAATTCGATTCCACTACAGAACAATACAGTATGAGTTTTTTTAAGGCACAACTCTCAACAGTTTCAGCAACCCAATAAAAGATGCTAAAAATCCCAGGGCGCCAACTTGCCAAGGTCGCAATGTGCCTGCCCAGAGAATCCCAGCCGGCAACAAATTAATGGCTTGTCCCAAATCGAATACCAATTGGAGTACCGTCAAAACTTCTTGAACCACGACTCGATTGACACCGGACAACTGTTCCAGTTTCTGATTTTTTACTAAATATGATCTTTCTTGCAAACATAATGACAATGCCCGTACAGACCTGAGAACATAGAATAGACAAATTTTCATTTATGAACTTACTCCTTATAAATAAAAATGATCAATGATTTTATTGCAGTATAGTTATATAATTTATTTTATATATATAGCTATTAAATAATTATTTTATTGTAGGATAAATGTAAAATTTTTTAGTTATTACCTCACCAATGCCAGGTAAAGGGACGATACCCAGCAACACGCTACAGTTTTCCAAAATGGCCTAGTCTCTTTTATACGAATTATTTGCCTATCAGCCGCCCACGCCAGGTGCTCCAGGGGATAATACAGGTGTGAAATCAGATTGGATATCAAGGTGGAATATCGGATCCATTTATCCTTCTCTTGCGTGCCCCAGCCATACTTTAAAGTTCGGTTAATTGCTGGTAAGTCATCCACTAATCTCAGAATTGTCCGACATCCACTAATTTGACTGCTAAGCGTGGCAAGACGTACCGAAAACTTGGATCGTTCATGACCAGACAGCTAAATGAGAAGTAAAAATCTGGCATGTAGCGAATAACATTTATAATTATATTTGACAAAAATGAGAATAATTACCAAAAGAGGTATGTCGGATAAAGTTAGGAAAACGTAGCCAGCGGTTCGCAAAACGCGATCTCTTCCCATATGCGTTTCCAATAACTGACACCATCTTTCTAGCGGAGAACTCATGGCGACTCGGAAGTGTCTGACTCGGAATTTCAAAGACAACTAAACTTGAGCATCATACGTCAGCTGGAAAGCATGCCTCTGCTTAAAAACAAGAGAACAATAGAGAGAATTTAGTGAGAGAGTTAGAATTATCATACAAAGTGAAGTAGTTTACAAAGATTAATTTTGATTATACAAGCTGCTCCCGGAGGAGCCCACAAAAATTGCCTTAGCCGACGGTATTTCACGTCGTCTAGGCGGGGTATTGGGTAAAGTTTTCAACTAGCAATAATCGCACCTCGGATGAACCTCATGGGTTACGATATTGCCACTGCGCAAAGCTAATGCATGGTTGTCGCTGGTTGCCATAGGTAGCCTAAGCGTATACTGTAACACGCTGACGACGTTAACTACTGACGTAGTAGATTTTCGAATTTTTCAGAAAAGGTATGAACATACTTTTAACTTATTTCAAATGTATATAAAACCGAAAACTTTATAGTAAAGAAATTATGTGAAAATCTAGCATGATTTAAATTACAGAGCTAGTTATGTACGGAAGAGTTATAACAAACACGGGGGTCGGGGCGGAGGGAAGTTTCTATGGAGACCACGCAAACGGGAAAGGTTGCTTAGTGAAATTTCGGCTAACTCAATGGAAATAGGCAACTATCAAGCCCGATGTAGATTAAATTTGAAAGGGGAAAGCAAGACAGATAATGTGCCATTTAAAATAGAAGTACGCAAATTTTACTTATCCAAAACAGATTGTCGCGACTAAACAATATTTAAGGACGAACTCAAAGCAATTGCTAAGCTCCGCAAGGAAAGAGCTTTGGCTAAACTCAAGTTGGGAGCTATCGAACAAGAAAACGTTCAATTAGACAGTTCAATTTCAAAACTAAAGAATGAAATTAGACTCACAGAAACCTTAATCGGATCTGATGCTAGGGAAAAAACACTACTTGATACCAGGTAAGCTGAAATACAAATACTCCTTAACCTTAACCTGGGATTGAGAATAAATTAAGGCTATTTTTCAGAGCAAATCGCCTTCACGTTCGCCAAAAACTTAAGCAAAGATGCCACCAACAACAGGTGGAGATTAAATTACTTACGGCTCGACTAGAAAAGCTACAGATGCACACCTTTCCCGTTTTTAATTAGCTATTATATCATATAAAATTATGCCGTGGTTTCACAATTAGCTTTCCTGGCAAATACTGGAAAAATGTTATTAAGCTAAAATGACCCACTCCGTAATTACCGTACCCGATTTGTTGACATTGAATCGGACAATTATGTAGGCGGGTTCATAGTGTTTGCCATAGCAACAGTGTCTGTTAGTTCTTGCGTGTTGCTATGTACAGAAGATACAAGAAACATGAAACGGCTACGTCTACTAGCTTTAATTTTTACATTAACTAAACCTTCGTGGTGTTCGGTTGGGGATCGTTCAGAAGTCTATCAGAAATGTCTCCAACGATGCCTGAAAGTCATCTGCACAGATGAAGGTATAACATTTTGCCTTCTAAATTTGCATACTTGAACCTGTCGACTCTTTGTTTTCTTACTTTAATGATCAAGGATTGGAATACAGAACAAGAGAACATTATTATATATGGGACTGTGTGGGCGAATGCCAATACAGCTGCATTTGGGAAGCTGTGGAATGGTTTGGATCCCAAAACCGAGATATTCCACAGTTCTATGGCAAAGTATAGACACAAGATTTATAATATAATAATAATATGTTAATACATACATTTTTCTCTGTGTTGTAGTGGCCCTTTGTACGAGTATTATACATTCAAGAATTTGCAGCTGTTGTTTTCTCTCTGTTAAACTTATTCGCCCATGTAGTCATGCTACATGTTTTCCGTCAAAAAGTCTCGGTCAGCGCCCCTTTTTACTGGATTTGCCATCTTTATTCTCTAGTAAGATTGTGTATGCTATATTGTACGTATTAATTATTTTTGTGAATTCTTTAGGTGTGTATGAACGCGTGGTTTTGGTCAGCTGTTTTCCATACAAGAGACACCTTTTTTACTGAAGTGATGGATTACTTGAGTGCGTTTGCCATGGTAATATTTTCGCTCTACCACTTACTTCTTAGGTAGTATAAGCTCTATTTTTTTCTAATCAGTGCTTGTGTTAAATAAATACGTCTTAGGTTAAAAAATGACGTGTTGGACACTTGGACTGCCATTGTTACGGTCATTTGCCTAGTTGTGTTCTTCCACCACGCGAGCAGTTTAACGAGGGGCAGTATTCATTACGACTATAACATGACACTTAACATCACTATCGGTAAACGACTTGCGTTAAAAAAAAAAAAAAAAAAAAAAAAACTTTATAAGAAAAAATCGTAGGTTTGGTTAATGTCGTCGGTTGGTGCTTGTGGTCATGGAAGCGGAAACGAAGACAACCCTATGTATATAGAGCTGCATTAACCGTACTTTTACTCGCCGGCAGCACAGTCCTAGAAATCCTCGATTTCGCTCCCGTCGCTTGGCTTGTCGACGCCCACGCCCTATGGCATCTCTCCACTTTTCCCTTACCATTTTTATGGTACAGGTAAAAAAGAAAGAAAAGTTTTATTAGAAAGCGTTTACTTTTCAATCTGCTTAATTAATTATAAATAATTATCAGGTTCTTGATAGACGATTGCAGTTACTTACAAGAACACCGACTTCTCATTGGGAAACTGTCCTGAAATGTTCTGAAAACTCCATAAATAAAAGGGAAGTTGTGAATTGCGTTCAAAAAATGTGTTTCTATTTGCTTCTCAAGTTTTTAAAGTAACGAAAAAATTTTCTGAATGAACCTTGAAAATAAGGCGAACATAACGAAAAACAAAAAAGAACTGTCACTGTAGCCGATAATCGTAAGTCCGGTGGACGGTCTAAAGGTCACATTGGGAATTTTTTTTCGAAAGACAATATTAAAGCAGTAAAAGTTAAAGAGAGTGCTTAAGAAGGTGCTCCCAACACGGTGCTCCAAAAAAAGGCAATAATTAAACCCATTTCCATGTAACTGTAAGAAAACTTGCGCGTAACGTAAGATACCCTTAACCATAATACATAAGATCAACAAAATGATTAATTACTAAGAATAAGTGGCGAGTGCGTAAAACGTCCCAGTTTTTGTGCATAGAAAAAGGAAAACAACCCATCACCTCTTCTAAACTCCGGCATCATCAAGAACTTGGAAATCGAAGCCATTAGAAATAAGGGCAGAATCACATCAAGGGTTTCGATTTTTAAGAAAAGTTTCACGTTCAGGAGCTTTAAATAAATTGTAAAAAAAAAACAATAGGTAAGGATTAGGAAGTGTCTTTGGGCTTTCGCTCCGTTTCAAAATATGAGCCAAGTTAATAATACGACAAAAAAAAGTTAAACAAAAAGATTTGTTTGCCCTGTGAAAACTGGAATAGCACATTGTTGTAAACGATGAAAAAAAGGAAACGAGATTGCCTTAATTTCAGTATTAAAGCTACCAAAGACACTTTCCTTTTTTTAATGTTTTCTTAGGAAAGGGAAACTAATTGCTGCCAGGTGAGCTGGTGGTGGTGGTGGAAGCATTGGAGATATCAAGATTGGTGAGGTTATCCGTAGTAGACGAATTGGCAGCATTGGCAGGAGTAGTTCCATTGTTGCCAGCATTTTTGTTATGGCGCATTAAGGGACGATGGTGTTTATAGAAATCGAACGAGTGCTGATATTGCCAGCAGGTGCGGCAGTAATACCTAAAGCAAGCCAGATCGCGGCAGAAATAAGGGCCTTGTTGCACTCCACATGAAGCGCACAGCGAATCTTCTAAATATGGGTCCACTTGCACCTTTTAAAAAAATTTCAATCATTACTTCTTAAGGTTATGGCACGGTACTTTTTAAACTTCTGTGTTTAAGCGTTAGTAAATTTCACACTTCAGCAAATTTAAACTTCTTTATGAATTTGTACCTTCTTAGTGAATTTGGGGGTCTTGATTTCGACGAAAGCGGCAGACACTGCTTTCATGTACGACTTGTTGCTGTTAAACGTAACGCGTCCGGATCCTATGGGGTACTTGTACTTGTCGGTGTCAATTCCGGCGTACATAACTCCGCCAAAGAGGTCGTTCATAATATGCGCCAATCCCTCGGCATTAAGCATTCCATGTAGGGCCCCAACGAAAACAGTTTTCATGTTGTCCAAACGTTGTGAAGGACAACGAACATAATTACTGTCGCTAAACATCCACGGAATCACTTGAACCTACGAAACCGAAAGACAGTTATTAAGAAATTCCAGAATCATATAAATTTGGAAGTGTTTTACTTCTTTGGATCTCATCCGGCGAGACGAAATCTTGAAGTACCAGTTGCCACCGTTGCTAACATCATGGGTGCAGACTTGCAATAAGGCTTTGACTTGCTTCTCGGTTTCAAAAATGACGTACACGTAGCCTTTCGGGGGATTGACAATATTTTCTTTGCCAGGCCATTCAACGCGAATAGAACCAAAAGGTTTAAAAGCCAAAGCGAGGACTGACTCGGTAATATCCCATGGTACACCACCCAAGAAAACCTAGAAAGCGACAACGTTTGAATTAAAGGCCAAATTAAAAGATTATGGGTAAGTTCTTCAGTTCTCGATTTTTAGATTTGTACCTTGCATGAATAAGTAGGGGTTCTGTAGGAGCGAGGTGGCAACTGGCCACTCCAGGTACACGTAGCTTCATATAAAGCTGCAGCATTGCGATACATGCGAGCGGCGCGTTCTAAGGATACACATTCCGGTGTCGAAGCCACGAAATTGCTGAAACTGGCAGTTAGTTGCGCCTGAGGCGAAGGCAATAGGCTGGTTAGTAACGCATTTTTCTCGGCCATTTGTAGTAGGTTCGATAAATTAGATACCTTAACACCCACCGCGGCCAAACCCTTTAAAACGAAAGGAAATAGCGAGAATTATACAAATTGATGAGTACAGCAAATTTTGGGGGATTTTACCTGAAGATTCTGGAGGTTTTGAAGGCTTTGCAGATTTTGCAGGTACTGGAGGTTTTGTAAGTTTTGGAGGTTCGTTTTCAAGTTCTGCAGACTAGCCAAATCCAGCTCCGCATTAGGGTTATTCGGCGGAAGAGTAGGTGCTGGCTGAAAGGCTGGCATTTGCTGGCAAAAAAGAGTCTGCAGATTTGCGGCTGGGGAGGGTTGACCCAAGGACTGGGAAGGCGAAGACGAGAGGTTAGACATGTTGTAATAGGAGGATTGCGTCGTAGGCGGAGTAGTCACGTGGCTCCTTCCCATCAAGTTTAGATTCTGAAACAAGTAAGGAAATTAAACTCCAATCATGAGAATATCAGAAGTAGAAATAAAATTAATAAAATCCAATCAATACTATGAAATTACCTTTAGTTCTAAAGTGGCGGATTCCACACTGGATATGCCCGAAGTGCTGAGCAGCAGCGAATCTTGAGGTGATGATCCTTGTCCATGGTCTTGATTAGTAGTCACATATGAAGCAGGGTCCATGTTAGGCATTGGACCCCTTTAAAAATACATGAAAGTGAATTTAAGCAGCAGTATTTTTTTTATTTATTTTTTACTTAAAGAGTTGAGTTCCTTTAAGAAAGCGAGCGTTAGGCGTGGAATAATTCATAGGGCCACGCCGACCCTGGGATTCGTTGGAATCGCGAGATCCAGAAGCCGGCGACGAGCAAGATGATATAGGCGAATCTCCCAATCCCATCTGGCGACCAGTACAAGCTAAATGAGCTCCGGGATGCTGTCCTTGCAGAGTCTGAGCTTGAACGGCATTGTTAAACAGCTTGGAAATAGGCGAAGGCTGATCCGTAGTCTGGTGAACATTAAGGTTTAACGTCAGCATTTCTTTCTTGCAAGATTCAAACTTTTCAAAAAATCAGATACTTGATACGAACGCGAGGGTGTTCCTGATCCGTGAATGGCTCGGCCGGGCAACGGGGATGAGCACGTTTGCTGCTGCTGTTGAGTTCGGTTTTGCAATTGCTGCAAATGCAACACCGCCTGCTGGTTCGCTTGATGTTGTTGCAGAACTGCTAATACGTCATCAGGCATGGAAGGAGTTGGACCAGCACTGCCCAAGGATCCCATTTCGACTCCAAAAATGTCTGTCAACGACAGTCCACATTCTAAAAATAAAATTGAGGTTGTTTGAAAATTACTTAATTAATATAGGTTCAATTGGGTTCTTTTATTTTTAAAATATTTCTGATTTAAAAAAGTAAGAAATTACGGGGTGAGTTCTTCCTTTGGGGGGCATCAGCAGTTAAATTCGGTAAATCTGCCGTGTTTTCTAGCATGGCATGAAGTCGCTGGAACATTCCGAAATTGCTGGGGGCGTCGCCTACGGCAGGTCCCGAATTATTCGACGTTAAATCGGCGGACGTGGCCAATGGAGCACCACGCAAACGTTGGATTCTTAAGCCGAGAGGGATACCCGAATTCGGTTCGTTGCCAAACCCTATCTGCAACATACAAAATTAAAGAAAAATCCGTAGTAAAACTGAAATCCAAAAAAATATTTTTGCAGACTAACAAAATAAGCTTACCTGGTGCGCGATTGGCATTATTGAATTTTGCACAACGCTAGCTTGAATGAGATGGCAAAAAAGGACCCAAGTTATCGCAAAAGGCAATCCTACACAACTGAATTGCTAAACGACACACTGGAAACACAAGTAACTACTCTAAACTGGTAACATGCTCAACGACAGTCAGAAAGCGACTGAATGTTCAAACCCAAGTCCTAGAGTTTCGATAGAAACATACACGAATACAAACTAGCGCGAGTGTTCGACCAAACGATTCGAGTATCCACAAAACAAAAGAGCTTACGGCATGCCGTTCATACGTATCAACTATAGAAATGGAAAAAACTTACTGTTGTGGTGTACGAAATCGATGTTCTGTCTGAGAATTTTCTCTGAGTTTGAAACGAGGATTGAAAATCGTAAAAAAGTCCACGAAAGCTGAATCAACCTTTCCACGTCGAAACAATTCCGTCTGCTTTCCAGAAACGTTCGCTAGACCGAATGTTCCCGCCAACTGAAGCGCCACGAACTCTTTTCACCTCTGTACCCATGGTAACGACTAATAATGAAAATTTTGTAAATACAACTCCCGAAAATCAAAATAGAAATTCTGTACATTTACATAAAATAGTAATCTAATTGTAAAATTTGAAATCTAATTTGGTAAAATTGAGAGATGGATAGTAATGCTAGTGGTGACAGCGGATCCCTCTCCAGTGAACATGTATATTTTGTATATAATTATATTTATATGTATATATATATGAGTATATTTTAATTTTACTAAACTACAAGGACAAATTATAACTGCAGCATAAAGTTAAATTTAAACAATCTGTGTTTCTAGGTAGCAAAAGATGTAAGTGAGTTGGTACGCCGTTTCTCTCGCGAATTTCCAGTTGCTTCTGTCTCAAGTAGCGATCCGAGCGCATTTGAGAAGATTAGACTTATTGGCTATTGCTGTGGGGAAGTAGGAACTGTCCTTCTGTCAAAACACAAGCCGTCTACCACACTCGTCGCTATCCGAAAGTACAATCTTGACTTATGTCCTGACGATACTGCCTTCATCAAAGTAATTGGCTATTGGCTACTCCAAAAGAAAATGCATGCAAAATCTTAATGCAATTTACCACTAGGAAATCAATTTGATGAAGCAGATGAAGCATACCAATCTCCTCCCTCTTCTGTCCAGCTTCACTACCGGACCTTGGCTGTTCTTGGTCACTCCCTTAATGGAATATGGTTCCGTTTCTGATCTCTTACAATCCCATTTTGTGACTGGCTTACCCGAACCAGCCATTTGCATCATTCTTCGAGACGTTTTGCAAGCGCTGTCCTATCTTCACACCAAAGGCTATATTCATAGGTTAAATCTAGTGAATTTGTACACCTACAATGTTGTAAACACAGTTTGTTTCTTTAAATTAACAGGAATGTTCGAGCCAGCCATATCCTGATCTCGGCCCGAGGTCAGGTTTGTCTCTCCGGCCTACGGGACGCGCTTCATATTGTCAAAGAAGGTCGCTGGCAACGCGCCGTCCATATTTTCCCACCCAATACCCAACGCAGTCTCAACTGGCTGAGTCCAGAAGTGATCGAACAAAATCTTCGTGGCTATAACGAGAAATCTGACATCTATAGTCTGGGCATCACCGCTTGTGAGATGGCTAATGGAATCGTTCCTTACGCCGAACTACCTTCCACACAATTACTCCTTGAAAAACTTCAAGGACCGCCCCCTTTGCTATGGGATTGCACCACAGTTCAAATTCCCTTGAAAGACGAAGACATCGGACTTGCCATGCCTAGTAATTTTTCTATTGAATGTAGTGCATACATAAACCTTCCCAACTTAATTGTGTGCCTTTTTAACAAGTTCTTCCCTCGGAGTCTGATGTTTTCGACAATAATTTAATGGAATCTCGTATGCTCTATGCTCAGCAACGTTCCTTTTCACGCTCTTTCCATCAAATGACACTCATGTGCGTTCAACGCGAGCAAACCTTACGACCAACCGTGTCCCAGGTCTTGAAACACGTTTTCTTCTATCCACTGAAAAAAGGCCAGGCCCGATTACCTGATTGGCTCTCACCCGTGGCCCCCATTTTAAGCACCAATTGTTATTCTGGTAACACAAGACAAAATAATAAGTAACACTTCAATCATTGTATTTTTTCCCTTCTTTTTAGATTCCGTATCATCTGAACCTGCCAATTTATTAACCGACATTTTGGCCAAGTTAGAAGTAGACGATCAAGAATGGGACTTCACGTTTGAATGAGAGCCTAAGGGGATTAATTTGGAGGACTGTTAAAAAATAAACCATTTTCTGTGTTCCCTTACGAAGAAGGGATAGGAGTTCAAAATGTATGGCTTAAACGAAAAGGATTATTCTTTTTTCTTTGTCTGGCGCTTGATAATTTATATCTGTAAGTATTGTCATTGTCAATCTATTATGTTAGGGTGTCTGCATGAGGTTGGATACAAATGACAGCACACTTGTTTAAGCGGTCATACGCTACTTTCTTTTGGGTGGAAAAGGAATTTTATCTCGTCTTCATAAAGCGCGATGATAAGCATTATCGAAAAGCCAGTAAGTAAGCCGCTTATATGGACTAAGAGGCGCACCCAAACTGATTCGTGAGGGTTGATATGGCTGCTTAATTCAGGGACCATATCCACCAAGGCAATATAGAGGAACATGCCCGCGGTGGCGGCAAAAAGCCAGCCTGAAGCGGCATGGGAGGAGCTAAGCGACACTCCCAAGACGACTCCCAGCATGCAGAGTATGGAGGACAGCAAATTGCACAGCAATGCTTGCTTAACTGTCATTCCAGCTTTCAACAAGACTGCAAAATCGCCTATTTACATACAAAAAATTAAGTTACGGTAGGTTTAAATAAATCCTAAGAATCTTCTTACCTAATTCGTGCGGCAGTTCATGGCACAAGATTGCGATCGACGTAGTGACGCCAGACGTAAGGGATGAAGCATAAGCTGCTCCAATGGCTAACCCATCTGCTAAATTATGGAACCCATCGCCCACTAAAACCATCCACGCTAACGCAGCAACGCTGCCTGCTTTGGCATGTACGTGACCATGAGAATGGGAGTGGCCATGATGGGAGGTATGATGCTCTGCGATAAAGACGGTTAACTCTTCTTCTCCCGGGACTTCTTCCGCAGCAATAGCTGAAGCGCGACTATTGTGAATAGCGGGTTGAACTGGTACGAATCTCCCTGATTCAGAGCATTGCTTGGCCGCAGTCTTGTCCGAACAGTCTTGAAAATCATTCCCAGCACAAATCGGGTGCGATTTGCATAAAATCAAGGGTTCACCCACTACCAATCCCTCCCAATTCGCACACGAATCCGGGGATCGATTTCCTAACCGAGACGTTGACCGCTTTTCTTCCTCATTCTGAAGCCCATCTCCTAAAAATGAGTACATAAAGATTCACTAAGAATTATCTTAAAATCAACGGTAATTTGAATAATTGTATCGTTCTCAAAACGCGACTTCACATTAACTAACTTTATCTACTATTAATGTTATTTATCTATTTCTTTTTTAATTAAAAAAGAAAAGGCAACTACCGATTTTGGAACTCGCATGGTTCGAGTGCTTGTGATCGTGGTGCAAACAGAGCTTTTCCCCAACCGCTTTACTACTTTGTGACATAACCTTCACTACATGAGGTCTCTAAACAACAAAAAAGAAACGTATTACAATTTCTTATTGTTTAAGACAAAACAAAAATAATAATAAATGGGTTTTCGTAAATACTTGCTGCTTTTTTTGGCGAGCAGACCTTCGTTGGCCAAAGATATGTAACAGACGTTCAGCCAAGAAAAAAAAGGTGATTACTAGCAAGGCTACCAGGCCTTTCCATACAGCATCATGATGAGATTCTGAATGACTGTCTTCTAGATAATCTGAATGGTCCTCATGCTCGATATACAATGAAGAATTACTGTCTGGTTTCGCCAATGGAGACTCCGCTGAATGTACATCGTCACGACCCATAAACGCCTGGTAAATGATATAGATGAATTCAAAATTACATTAAGGAAGTTATACGGAGCTTTACGTGAGGTAACAAGTGTAACAACGCATCTCCTGTAAGCGAACCAATGGCTAATGCTACCAGATATTGGATAAATTTTTGAAAAAGCTTCTCAGGTAACAGAGGAATCACAGACACCGCAGCCATGCCACACAAGGAGATGGCCAAGACCGACAGCGTAGCGAACAGCCACACTAAATACAGAAAAAGACAATATTAAAATAAATGAACAGTAGAGTTAGATCAGGATTGGGCTAGAATGCGAATTACATCAACCCATGGCGCTTTTTAATAAACTAGTCACCTTTTGCTCTGCATTCGTAGATAGCTAATGGTTCCGAATGCACAGGCGGAGCGGGGTATTCACGACACATCTTGCTTTCTAACTGGGAAAGGATGGCAGGGCAAAGAGACGTGAATTTATCCATGTTTATCTCCGAACTTGGATTTAAATTATTGTCGAGCGTGCAATGGATTGAATTTGAGGGTTTGGGACTGGGTAACCCTAAGGTGTGTAATAATTTAGCCAAAGCAGTCATGTCTAATGTTCCGTTGATTCCATATTTGTCGAAGAGTTGCTGAAGATGCGGGTAGAAATTTTGATTCTGAACATCAACGGGTGCGATTAGAGCCGCCTGTTCCAATTGGGACGCTAGAGTTAGGCATGTGAAGCATACAAACAATCCCAAATGCCTACACATGATA
This sequence comes from Lepidurus packardi, assembly GCA_023053545.1. NCBI lineage: Eukaryota > Metazoa > Arthropoda > Branchiopoda > Notostraca > Triopsidae > Lepidurus > Lepidurus packardi. The sequence continues at coordinate 2,111,097 of JAKZAN010000001.1, read as the reverse complement.
TTACTCAACCTCCCTCGGGATCCTACTTAATTAAAATGCATTAATTAGAAAACACCAATTGTGGAAGGTATGAAGCAGGAAAGCAGGAAAAGCGTGGGAGACGGCGAGAACAACAACACACTTTTCGGTACTCGTTAAACGGCGAAGAGCGAGCCGGTGAATTTAATTTCAAGAGGTGAAACCCGAACAGCAGCGCAGCGACTAGCAAATCACTATGGAATGTTTATAATAGAAAACCCCAAAAAGGAAAACTTACAAAGAAAACATTTATAGAAACAAACAACCACCTTAGACTGAGATTTTTTCATTAAAGATCCGTAGATCCGCAGAAGCCCAAATAATGCGATATAAAAATGCAAAATTGTCATATCGCCAATAATGCAATACAGAAAATGAAAGAAAATACGAGAATGGACAGTAAATTGAAATTACTAAGCTCCAAGATGACCTTCCATGCTTTGTTTAGGAAAGTACGGCGTTTTCGTTTAACGGAATATGAACAGAAAGTTGCCATGTTAAACATGCACTGGTCATATGAGAACTTCGCTTCGCAAAGATGCAATGTCAACGCAAAGTCGCGTAATTTGAAACAATACGGCGTTGTATTGTAAGGGGATGAAACTTTCTCATAAGAGGGGGGGGGGGCATAAAGTTACACAAGAAGCTGAACACAAAAACACATTCTTTCTTCTGCCGACTCGACTTTGCTTCACATAACACTTTCAAACGCGCTCGTACATGATTAAATTTTTCCTGGATACATACAAATGTAATGATGGGTGTGGTTACCAACGCAACGGATCCCTAAATCTGAACACTCAACACGAACATAAGACTTTTTCCAGAATGTTTCAACACACGTGTTGTGTTACCTTTATGTTAACTTTTCTGATCTCAGGACCTACGCGACGGGTGGGGAGAAAGTGGGCGTGTATGGATCCACAAAAAATACGAAAAAAAAATTCATCATTTTGTACAGCACTTAACTCTCGCCACACTATTTTAACCCCACGGTCTTGTAATCTAAACCGAACATAAACAGAAAACGACTTAGTAATAGGCGTTCTAGTGCACGAAAAGTCTTATTGGCCGTTTTGTCTGCAGGTAGGCATGGCCCATGAGGAAACACAGGCAAAACCACACACCAAGTCCAGGGAAGGAGGGGCTAACTTATCTATCCATTTTCCAGAGTGAACATGATAGGAGAAATGTACCAAATAGCTCAATATTCTGATACTGAACTTTTTATCATAATAATTTTTTCAAAAAAGTCCCACATAAGAAAATGACTGGATATGGCTGGCTGGCTTGTCTTTTTCGCGTTTTATCACAGGAAAAACCTACTCTTTCTCCATTCCTTTTGTTTTTCTTGCACTGCAAAATGATTTTCTTACATCGCCCTTCACCGGGAGCCACGCCTCCTCAACCTCCCCCTCCCCCAAATAATCCAAAACTGTGGTATGATGGTGTTTTTGTTGTCCTCCTGGGCCGTGTATGGTTCTCTTGTAGGGTGGTATGTACGTTTTGCTATGTACAGAGATCGTCGTGCTTTTTTGCCATGGATCACGCTCCATGGTGAAAATTTCCTTTCTCACATTCCACTCAATTCTGCTTGAGACGTTTACGCGGAGGGCCGATAGGCGGGATTTGTTGGGTAGCTAAGGCGCGAAAAGCCTCGGCAATGAGGTGAGGATGCGACTGGATCATGGACTTCCATCCGACCGTCTCCATTACTTCCGTTGCGTGCCTATAAATAATGCCAAAAAAGCGTTAGGAAATGAATCAATATTCAGTAATAAACTGTTCATAAAAACTACATGCACAACTACAGGAGAAGATCTTTTATCAACAAATTTAGCAAATAATTTACTAAAAATGAATGTCAGAATAACAGCAAAATTAGGAATACAAAAATTCAAAACAACATTTAAAAAACAACGGAAAACTAAGTAACTCACGTGTTGATAAAGTCGATGGCCTGGGCTTTGAGCTGGTCGGCGGAATGAAGATCTGCTAGAATGAGGACATCCGCTGCGTTTTCGGTGGCCAAATTGGTGCACAGTGCTTCTTCACACATGACTTTGAGCCGCTCTAAAGCGTATTTGTCCGCGGCAGCGAGTAAGTCGTCGGCCATGCGTTCCAAACAAGAGGCTTTGCCAGTATACACGAACCGTAACATTTCCCGAAACACTTCATGGTCCATATCCGTGATATCCACGCGATTGTGTTTGCGTTCTTCCATCTCGTGCTCGAACATGGCCGCAAAGACTGGTGACCGGGCTGCGAGAATGGCTTTATGAGCCTGGAACTCTCGTCCACCCACGGCCAGCGTCACATCGCTAAAACGCTGGTTCTCGAAAAGGAGGCCCAAATCGTCCGACAACCGACATTCCGGCACTTTGAACTGGACGGCGTTGGACTGCCCGGAAATGTTGACCGAGTCGGCCACCACGGACACTTCGCAGAACAGAGTTAATTTGTCATCTGGTAAGAGTCCGTTGGCTTCATCCAACAGAAAGTCTCGTCGAATAAACTTCTTAAATCCCCAATCTTTGCCCTGGACGAAACGGTAGGCGCGCTGGCTCTCCATGGCTTTCGTTTCTTCGCGCTTGGCGTTCAGGATCGAGAATTTGAATTTGGCGCGCACTTCGCTTTTGTTGCAAGACACCAGCAGCAGGTACAGTGACAAATAATCCTTGCTTTCCTCGTCCAATCCTTTTGGATTCACCCGTAAACACCTGGGGATAAAAACAAACAATTAGTTTACTTTTTCTCCAAACTCAGCAATTAACTCTTTCTCCTTTTTCTCTCACTATTTCGGGATACTAAAATTCCAAGGTTTTCCAAACTGATTTCTCTTGACCCAATTTTTCTAATTCATCCAGCTATAAATTTCTAAAGATTCCTGAAATGGGTTGAAATGGATCCCTGAAGTTTTCTGAAGGTCAATGAATTCTGAAGAACTCGAAATCGAAAAATACCAAACATCGATCGACCGTAAGAAAATATTGAGTAACTTGGAATCGGAAAAAAAATTCATTTGGGTAAAACTGGAGTTGTCATCCAAAAGTAAGACTATATGACCCCAAACTCATTGTGAAGTTGTAAAACATGGCTTAAAGAGGCTCATGGCCGGCCGCTATGGCGTCCCCAATTCCAAATTTCTGCCCCTTCTCTCCCCGACCCACTTCTTCCTTCACTTTCCTTTGTGGGCTCCGTCCAATTGACCCCAAATGAGAAAGAAAACCGGGACTGGGACTCGTGGGCAAGTGTTCGAGAACTTGTATAGCTTTTCGGGGGGGAAAAACGCGCACCATACGCGCATCATACGCAATACATGCCTATTCTTCCATTTTTCAGGGCCCCTTATCAGAAAACGGGTGAAATAATAAGAACGGAAAATTTACCATTTAAGTTTGTCATTGGCGCCTGCAGAGAAAGTCGACGACTTGAGCACTTCTCCCATTTCTTCTCGGCAAAAACTGAAGTTGTTGATGGTCCACATGTAACTGAATTTGATAACTTTCACCTGCAAATGACATAAGGAGAAAACATCCATAAATTAATCGGCTGTTTTACATTCCAGTCATAAAACTGGAAGCTTAGTAATCTATTGCAAAGCCACTGACGTAGCTCTTGTGTTTCTTTTAAGGCCCTGAACTTCGTAGCCAAATATTAGTTTAGAAATCAATAATATGTCGCAAAGATTTTCCCCATATAAATAGAGTATGGTTGAAAGCCCAATGTTCCCTTCCATGTCACGCAATTTCGCGAATATCGCACACGAATGTTCGGAGAAATCTGTCTTCCTAGTAAAGCTATTCAACTCAAATTAACCCTAACAAAAAAACCGTGCGAAAATTTGGAAAATCACGAAATTGCTTTCTATATTTTTAAAGGCCAGGGAAAGTTTTCGCATACACTTTGCGAAACGACCGTTGAAATGACGCGTCACTTAGTGAAATGTCACTTTCCCCTTCATTTAGACTACAACGCTTTTGAGGGCCAGTCAACCATGTGTTACGTGAAATGACCCAATATGCAAAAGAAAGAAAGAAAAGAAAACGCACGCCTTCTTGAAAAGATCGTCTCTTTGTCCCTCTCTTTTGTTTGGGTGGTGGCTCCACTATCCATCACAAGACAGCATTCCCTAGACAACTAAACACTATCAGTCCCCATTAGTTAGTTAACACTTTCCGGTTACGCCAGCGAAAGTTGAAGTTGGAAGCTGACCTAACCTATATTGCAACTTTTTTAAAACTCTTAAATTGGAAAACGCCACTAAGATAGTCTTAACCAGAGAAGCAAGAAAGAGAGAGAGAGAGAAATCGGGGTAACCTTCTTTTGCTCAAACGGAAAAGAAATCCTCAGATCATGACCAAAAATCTAGCTTCTCTCTCTCTCTCCCTCGATGACTATTCCGGCCACACTTCGGTATCTTGGTGGCCAAATACGCTTTTAGCGCATACATCCCTCTACTGACCTGTTCAGACTACATTAGGCTTTCAAATTTAGACAAAAAAGTAGCAATTACTTTTGGCAATGAAAGCATGTCACCACTATCATATTGCCAATTATATTAAGAGTTTCCCGTAAAATACTTCATAACAAACTGCAAACCCATTAAGCTATTTTCCAATTCCTATATCCCTAATAGAACATGTTTACAATAATTTTCTTACTACCGCAAGTGCCTATTTACTGCAAGAAAAGACTACTTTAGTATAAAAAAATGTCTTATAGATTTCCAAATTACGAAATCTGATAAATTATATTTTTCCTAGGATATTAATATCTCCTACTTTACTGTCAGGAGCCTTGTCGAAAATTATCCTATTTATGTTCATTGCCAGCAAGGCCTTCGTAAAATGAATCTTATTATTCGCCTCCGGAATGTCTACTTTTAATTGTATTATATGTATATTTTGAGCAGACCGGAACAAGCCAAGGTTAGATTACTTTGCTATTTTCTATCGTTTACATGGCCACCCAAGAACTGACCTGCGTGTAACACCAATTTTCCGCCACTGGGGTGGAGGCTTCAGGGGGCGGGGGCGATGGGACACGTGACACCGCCATGGACGATGCCGACGACGCCTGCGATGAGGAAGAAGACGACGAGGACGACGACGATGTGGATGAGGACGAGGTTGAAGAGGAGGCGGCGCCACTGCTAGCTCCCCCACTTGCCCCTGGACTGGCCCCGCCGCCACGCCCCCCCATGGTCTGCGTACATTCGCTCAAAACAGCCACTCTAGACAAATAAATAAAAAAATATATTATTCAATTAGTATATCCAATGACTTTTGCTTTTCAAGATTTTCACTGAGACACTCGTAAAACCGGTTTTCAAAAAAATTTTGAATGAAAATTATCCCTTTTATCTCAAGTTTGCGTGTGACGAGGCCGTGGAGGCGGGGTCAAAGAATCCGAGGCTACAGAAGTATCTTAGACCGGAAATTGGACAACAATGACCTCGGTGTTGGGGAAACAATAGCATGAAGGTCGCTCGAACGCAAGTATGTTCCCCCCTGTTAAAGGGGAGGAGACGGGAAGAAGACCGACAAAATCCCCGAAATTTCAGAAATTAAAAGAAAATCCAACTCGAAGACGAGCCACAAATGTGACCATTTAACCAAGATCTCAAAAATCCTGTAGAAGACCTCTTCTCCCCCATCTCTCACCAAGAATTGGGGTTTATTCACCTTCGTGGTGGTCGTTGTACAAAAGCCGGAGATCTTTCTACTGCTCTGCTTCCTTTCAGAGAAAAAGGGGTACGAAAAACGTTTCTCGTGAGCTATGCAAATTAGCCTGAACCAGAAAAGTAGACTAAGTATGCCCTCTATCCCTCCCCCACCATTAATTCGAGTTCAAAGGCCCAAGATGACCTCGGTAAAGTTCCAAAACAATAGGCCCCCTTTGCGCATCTTTTTTCCCTTTCTTCTTCCTTGGCAGGGAGCCAAAGATGCGTTGTTTTGGTCGGATGCGCATGTGCAGAACCCCTGCGCTAATCGAGTCAAGGTGATCGTCCTGCTACGCTTTTCCTAGACGCGAAATTTCCCGAAAAACCAGACGTCCTTAACAAGTAAAAGCTTCCTTGTTATTACAGTTTTCTAATTAAAACTCTATATAATTAAATGAATTAGTATAAGATGGCATAAACTAGGAGAATTTATTCATTTAAGATGCCTTTTACTTGCAATTTAATCATTTCGTTCGCTACAATTGCATCTTGATTTGAGAAACTGGCAATATTCTTATTTTTGCTACTTTAAATGGTCTTTATTTAGGAAGTTCCTGTAATCACCAAAGGAGGCGGGCCTTCGTAGGATTTTAAAAGCTTGGACAAAGATGGCTAAAAAGGGAGCAAAGACCTTGGGTTTGTCCTCGGACTTGGGGGGGCTAAAGTCGGTAATAGCAGGCTAGCTAGTATGTAAAGCTATAAAGACACATCATTCCTTATGAATGAGAAAAAAAAAGAAAATAAGTCAGAGAATTAAAAATGGGAAGGAATCTCGAGCTCAAAATTCTTCCCGTTTTGCGTACGTGATTTGACGTAGAACTCGATATCCAAATCCGAATAGAAACCCTCCTGAATGTCTTTTGGCTCGGAATCATTGGGTCAGATTGCATTCCGGATGGGGGTTTTCTGCTAAATCGTTCATTCGGGATCCCACAATAAGGGAACTTTAAGGTCAGTCACATTTTTACGTTGCGACACGGAATATAGTTAGCTGGGGAAATTTGATGTGCTCATACGAAAGATTCCCAAGGCTGCCTAGCTATTCTAGATCCCACTTTCTGATTAAAAACCATAAGGTTAAAAGGAAAACATAAACATGACTTTGGGACGTAGAAACTTAACCGGTGGATTTTCACTAGTGCAGGCCAGGAGGGGGTACGGTGCAGATTTTCGCGCTGACCTTGAAAAGACCTGACAATCTTAAAAGATCGATTCCCCACAGAGAAAACGCAGGGTTCAGCACTTTTAGTATCTCCTAGTCCATTTTGATCCCAATTTTGCAGGTTTTCTGAGAGCCTGAACAATCATTCTTGGGAACTACAAGTCAAACAAACTAAATACGTTGCTAACATAAAAACAGAGAATTAGAAATGTAACAACAACGCAAAAAATATATACCTTGATGAGGCCATTCTGGTCTACACAGTTCAGACAGCAAAAGTCAAATCAACTGGATTTTGTTAAAAAAAACTTGTTGTTTCCTGGTGGTTGATAATATCGTCTCTTTAGTCAAGAATAAAAATTTCCGCAGGAGCAATGGCCGGTGAAGGAACTGTCGAGTGTGTATGTGGTCGCAAACAACCAACAAACGTTGGTTTCTCCGTGGCAGACGCCACGCGCAAGGGCAATTTTCGTGTCTTGGCTTACGCGAACGTTTTGGGAACAAACTGTAATCCACGTATTGAACTCCAGGATCACCTACACAATTTCTTTCACCATACCAAAAGAGTAAGCCAGAGTCTACAAGCTTGACGTGACACACAGCGTTTTTTTCTGGGGTAGAACACCGAAACAAACAGAACAAAAAAGGCCAATAGAATTCCCAGCGCCAACACCCCACCTAAAATCCTGCAGATGTAGTCGCTGTCACGCCAAATCGTAGACTGAGCGCAGGGAAGCGAAAGCCGGTCTGGGCCCGAGCTCTTTCCATAAGGTAGCCTCGGATTGGCTGAGGGGTCGAACTCTAGCAAACGGCGAATCGGAATCCTTTCCGATTTTTCGTATAGCGCGGGAGATACATGAACCAGTTTTGCGGCTCCTAGACGATGAAATCCTATGGAAAAATTTCAGCCAAAACAAGTCAACTCCACTCTCTAAATGTTCCAACTCGTGCTCTTTTTAGCTTAAACAAGCGAGAGAAAGGTGAAAACTATGTTGCATAGGAATTAAGCCTTGATTTTTTCCTCCCCAAAAATAAGAAGGTCAGGGATCGCATGGTTGACTGGCAGCCTGCCTATATCCCTTCTATTTTTCTGTTTATATTTCTCTTTCTCTCCTTACGTGGTAGCTTATCCTAGGCTACTAGTTCTAGACCAAGGACTAATCTTAAGGTGTCTTTGTCGTGGCTCTCGCCCTTTTTCTTACGATGTAAAAGAAGCGGATTTATTTGCGTAAATGAGGGCAACGCCATGACAACCTAGGCCACGCCTCCAAATCATCCCAGAGTCCCATATAGTTACTTTTCGGACTTGCCCTGGTTCTTTTGTTCATTTGTAAAAACCGTAACCGTTTGAAGAACTCGTAGGCTTGTTTTGGGGATCGCTACAGAAGCTCCTTACCTACACGGAGTATCGCCTTGGAAAGGAAAGTCACATTATGGTCAGTGCTGTGTTCTAATTTCACTCCCTTCTTGGGCCCTTGCTGCATTACGGGCCCTCTTTCCCAACACAATAACAACACTAACATGGTATAACATACACGAGGGTTATTCTTTTTTATCTTCTCGCGAAGGAAAATGAGGAAGTAGAAAGTTGTAAGACCTGGTAACCTATGAAATGCTACCGCGAATCGAACCGCGAATCATTAAAACGTTAACATGCGAAATGATGCAGAAATCGTTTAATTTTTACTACACTTTAATTAAAGAGTCTTCCATTTCATCTGAAGCAGTTTGGTTACACAAATTACGCTGGTTTACGCTATCTAGTTCATACCTGAGGGCTGGCTATATTATCGTTCCATGCATCGCTCAGGTGTTTCGCGTTGTTTGTACTTCGCAATTCGAATTTTGTAACACAGCAAGTGAAAGAGCACGGCTATCGAATATCCGTTACAAGCGTTAGGAATGAAGGTATCATCCATACAAGTTTTAAGGTGGTGTTTCGATGTCGCGCAACGTAACTGAAAACCTAGAAACTGGGTCCGTGTCGCTCTCTCTGTCTCTCTCCCCCTCTCTCCTTTTTCTTTGCAGCGTTACCCTATTGGATTAGGTTTAGTGACGAGAAATCGGGGTCACACTCCTAAGAGAAGTCGGTCTAGATGGACCACGTCAAAGGTAAAGAAATGAAAGCTGTTTCGTCGCAATTCTCAGGTCACCCGACACTCAACTTCCCAAATCTGAGGGTGCCAATTTCAGATTTTTTGGCTTGCAGAAGTCCAGAAGTCCCGGATCGATGGACTCTTGCAGCGTCGTCGACGTCATTACATAGGTTTGGCCTTGGCGCCGAATTAAGCCGACCCCATACCAAGCATATTTATGGAACGCCACTGAGTTTCTTCATTTTACAAGCGTTTGATTTGCTAGAACAAGGGCACAACGTTGGCAAAACGGCAAAATGGAACAATCATTTCGATGGATTTGACATACAAGGGAAGGTAATTTAGGTAAAACGTTGTAGGAAATTGATACTTTCTCTGACCCTTTTGCCTCCCAAAAAAAAGCAACAAGAAAAACATAGACGATATAGAACCCCACCATCCTTTCTTTTAATAGGCGTTGCATGTTACGTTATGTTTGCTTTGAGGTCCCTTGACAACTTCAGTGGAAACTACAAGGTACACGTAAGAGCGCTTCTAAAATCGATATCACTGAATGCACCTGGCGAGCTTAAAAACTCGCACCTGGAGTTTTCAGAGAAAATGTGGCAGTTTTGAAAGTGTCTAATAGCTTCCTTCAGACCAGAAGACTCTTCGCAACTGTGCTGGTACTGTAATCTTGCGTGAAATCTATACAGGTTAGAAACGAGTATATAACTTTGGATAGAAAACTCGAACTAAACATCTTTAAACGGATATTTCTGTTATAAAATCACTACCTAGAAGATGAGATAGATTCTCGCAAAAACAATGTTGGAAAATTCTAGGCACATAAGTTGTGCTTAGTAATACGTAAGTAACAAGTCGTTTTAGCAATACTTTCATTATCTGCAATGTACAGAGGGTGCATATAGTTAAAGGAATATAACTTCGTGCTTGTAATCTTGTAGCAAGTTTACGCTACAAGTTCATAATTCAAAGATTAAACATCCTATTCATCGTAAGCGAAAATGTACGCGCTATCATGGTTATGTAAGGAATTTATGCGAAGACTTCACCAACTTCAGACAAAGTCGATTGAGAGTACCCCAGCATGCACTAACATATTAAAAGAAGCTAAAATAGCAAAAACTTTCCCGGAAAATGTGCTTTGAAAAATCCAATCTGACATCTAACAATCTAACCATGTTAACCAGAGATAATTCGATTAGCGGTTTTATTGTGTAACAGAAAAACGCAAGTTTGGCCACTTTCCTCTAGCTACAAGGAATTACAAAGATCACTTGTAAATACATTCTAACAATATGAAAATAAAACCCCTCTGGTCGTCGCTTCCAAAGGTTCCCACATGTATGGATGTATCTATCATTAACGTACGCGGCACATGTGGCGTAATTATTTTGCATGTTAAACACTGCACTATATTATATTGGGTTATTTTTAGTGCAAATTTGTCGACAGCAGCTGCCTGAAACTGGACTAGAGCGCTTCCTTGCCTAGTTTCGCCAAATGTTGTATTCCATAAGTGTCTTCACCCGAATTGTGACATCCCTTGACTTTCTAGGGTAAACTATCCCTGGCTCTATGTGTTTGGAGGGTAGGGGTTGATTAACAGGTCAAGGGCCAAGGGCAAAAGAACAAAGTGATTGCTCATCGTAGAGTAGGTCTAAGGTCACAAAGGTGGGCGTCCTAGATTATCCCCCCCAATTTCCCACCCTCTCCTCCGGCTTTTCTTTTATCTCTTCTATATAGTCCAGAAACAATAGTCAAGCCCATGCAGATTTCCTGCTCTAATTGGCAAGGCGATAAATAACAGAACAAAATGCGGATTGCAGCAACCGCTAGTCGTTTAGTAGGACACGTGGAGAAATGGGAGCAGTGCAATCCAAAAGCCGGATTGTCATGCTAGAGCATAAATGTATACTGCACACCTTTTTGAGTGTTGCATAAAAAATACTAATGATGAATCTGGTCGAAGGATTTGCAGGCCCGACAGGATGCAGTCACTGAGGTCACAGATGGAACTCGCAATCGAGGGCGGCATTTTTATGAGGGCAAGGCCAAAACACGGCTAACAGATGTACGTATTGCCAAAGCCAGGGAAGAGAAAGACCCGTACGAGCTTTTCAAGGAAGGAAGGAAGACCCTGGACGAAAATTTAGGGCGAAACTACGCGGCATATAGAGTTTCCTCCCCCTTTCTCTCTGACCATGGTCTCTCTCTCTCTCTCTTTTTTTCCCCTCCTCGCCCTCTCTTTCCATTTAAAATAGGTATATCCTGTGCCCCCACCAACTTTTTTACAGTAATTTTTTTTAATAATTTCCCCTCGCACCTTAGATTGGATGTCTGGCGATGCTTCGCTGGCAAACGAGACAGTACACGTATACCTAAAAGTCTAGAGGGAAAATTTTAGAGGGAAAGTGGGTCACTATTACAAGAATCACTCTCATTCTCTCCCCTGTACCGCACGTTATCAACCAAAACGGAAAACAAGCACATCACAACCGGAGGTATGTGATTACGAGCCCAGAATTCTTAGACTTTGCCCCCTTACTCACTCAATTGACCCATTTTACCCCAGAAACCAAAAATCTACACCGGAGATGTCCGTTTAGAAATTTTCACATTCTTCCCGCGTTTTAGTATTATGTTTGACAATCCAAGGACAGAAACATCGTATAGACATTATTCCGGAATTTCTTTAGCATTTTCGCCAATAAAAATTCCCGTCTAACAAGTTATTAAATAAACACGTGTCTTGTCTTTTCACGGAATTGTACTTCACTTATGACTTCAAATTATTAAACTTCAAGTAAGAAAGTTTTATATAATTTTTAAGAGAGTTCATTTACGATAACTTAAGACTTTATTAGCATTAATGTAAAGTAATTTTAAGTAATTTTAAATGGAGATTTCGTATAATTTCTTCACCATGAAGCGAATGTTTCTCAACTAGTTTTGAACAAGTAAACAAACCAATCGCCTTCAGAAATTAGGTAAAGAATTTTTTGGTCGTTATTTAGGCTGGCCTGACGGGGAAATGGATAAGAGAAAGTTTTCGAACAAGGAAAAGGTCAAATTAGTGATAGAAGATAAAGGTCGCAAAGGAATTAGTGCGCTTTTTTGCCAGGTCAGAACAGCCATTGGCCATGACAGAACTGCATTATGTTGTGCTGTATGTTATCCACGTGACCTCATTTCAGTGAGTTAAATTGGGTCCGCTCGAGAGTCGAGAGCGGTGGAGGTTACGTTGGATTTATGCATGAAGGTATTCTAGGGCAGGAAAAGGTTTCGTTATGCCTTCCTTTTTCTTTTCGTGATTTTTGAGTAGTCTTTTTGCTACAGCAAGGGAATTGTGGACTAGGGCAACGGTGAACTAAGCACAGTAGACTCGCGAGACGGACGTCGAATTTTCGTTCGCGTCCCTGACCGCAATTTCGGCTGCGCTGGGCCTATATTCATTTTGAGAGAGAGCTTAACTAACACACGCACATAGTGTAGTACATATAACCCAAGAATATAAAAGTGTTTGGACTGAGGGAGGCCAGAGAGGGGCGATATAAGGCGGAGAGGTTTTAAGGGGTATTGCAGAGGGAGAGAAGGTCGTTTTCATTATATTCACTCGTATTCCAGTTGGTTGAGCATTGGTATTGTTAGGCCTGGACGTTACAAGTTGTCCTGCTTTAGCGACAAACAAATGGTATCTATGGGGTAAGACGTTTGCGCATTTCATGCGCCAAAATAACGTGTTCTCATTTCGAACCAGTTTTTCTTCAGTTTCTTACGTCTTATATAGCGAGATCTTTGGCTTATGATACTGAAAAAAAGCACGGGGTCAAATGGCTTACGGGACTTGTCACAACTGAGCCAGTATTTTTTTAGATTTAAAGCGACATTCATTGGCAACGTGCCTGATTTACGGTAATACCGCAAACACGTCAGGCTTATTTTCTGAATTCAATTCGAATGTATTTCAGCCTGGCTACTCCGCAAATAGTTAAATATTAAAATTTGTCCCCATAGATGGCGTACAAAATTATTCGCAATTCTCTGCGACACGAGGCTCGATGTTATTGGATTGACCTACATCGCTGTTTCAGTTTAAGGTTTAGTATGTCCTGAGCTAAAAATGGTTCCTAAAGGGTGGTTCACACTACCGATCAAAATCAAGAAAAACACTGACTGGGGGCGTGGTTTGGTCTGATTTGGTCTGACTTGTGCCATTCAAATAAGATTGAATTTGGGTCCTTTGATTGTGGTGATTTGTGTGACTTACCACATTGCCAAGCAAAGTTGTATGAAAAACATGCAGGACACTTTGGTTTTTGAGCAGCTGAATAATAAATAAAACTGTAGAAAGCCATCCAGATTTACTGAATTAATATTATAAAGTTTTATGTTGCAGCCAAACAACTTGCGTTCAACGGCAACGCCACGTTTTCGGGATAAAAAGAGCGGGAAAAGCAAGATTAGGTTTTCATTTCCTATATTTTCTTTTCGTAGTACAGAACTCGGAAAAAGAATGAACAAACTGATTTTGCAGAGTGCAGTGGCAGCCTTTGCTTTATTGCTGGCAGCTCAAGTTCATGGAGATACCGTTGTAGCTGGGAAAGTAACTGAACGTGAACTTGAAAGGCAAAGACGGAAAAAACAGAGTTTTGTGGGTGCGTCCATTCCTTCTGGACCGGCAAATTTTTGGGAACTTCACCACCGTGTTTGCGAAGTTAATGGCCATCGGCGAGAAATACTTTTTCAACTATGTGCGGATGCCTAAAACTCACTACTTCGAGCTATTGGACCTCGTGAAGAACGACATCGAAAAGAGGACAGCAAAGCTTAGAAAACCTGTATCCCCCGAAGAAAGACTAGTAGTAACGCGACGTTTTCTAACCACTGGTGAAAGTCAAAGGTCACTTACCGTTACCAATTTCGCTTAGGTATGTTGTATTGACATATTAAAAATCTAAATTAATCAATTCCGATTAGGCCGATCCACGGTTTCCGAAATACTCTCGCAAACGTGCCTTGTAATTTGGAAAAGAGTGGGAGCAAAATTCATTCCCAAACCAACCCAGCAGATGTACGCTGCCTCAATGCACAAGTTCTGGGAGTTATGGAATTTCCCCAATTGCTTTGGGTCTCTTGACGGGAAGCATGTTCGCATTATGTGCCCACCCAAGTCAGGTTCCTATTATTTCAACTATAAGAAATATTATAGTCTGGTCCTTCTTGGTGTATGCGGATATCGTTTCCTGATGGTTGATGTTGGTGCACCTGGTCGCCTCGGCGACAGCAGCGTTTTCCCGAACTCTACCTTTGGAAGGCAGTTCCTTTATGGTACGCTTGATCTTCCAGAACAAGGAAATCTTCCCGGTACCGCAATTGAAGTTCCTCCAATGCTCATTTGAGATGACGCATTCCCACTAAAGCCGAATCTTATGAAGCCCTATGGTGGTAACCTAACCTTGGAACAACGGATCTTCAGTTACAGGTTAGGTTCTGAATAGTAATACTTGTACTTTCAATTGAGCTTTCATTAAATTAGGCTTTCACGTGCGAGGAGAATTATTGAAAATACCTTTGGGATACTTGTCGCACGTTGGCGTGTCCTAAAAACAGAGATCAACTGTTCACTGAAGAATACAAGGAATGTGATTCTGGCTAGCTGTTCCCTGCATAATTTTTTGCAGCGTGATAGTACAACCAGAACTTACTGTCCACCATCGTTCGTGGACGGAGAAAACCCTGAAACGCACGAAATAATCCCGGGTGATTGGCGAGATCCAGCTGCCGAAGAAAGTCTGGATAATATGGCGACGAACATTTCCAACCGGTACCAGGAAAAAGCTGGTGAAATCAGAGATGAGCTGAAAAATTTCTTCTGCAGTGAAGCAGGCGCTGTCCCATGGCAGCTTCGTATTGTCACACAGACCGCGTACAAGTAGTGGATACTTGTCACTACTCGTACGAAGGAGGAGAATACAATCAAGAATATATGATAGAAAAATTCGATTCGACATTTTCGTTTCGACATGTCCGACACATCGAAAGAATTTAATGTACAACAAGATGTTTTCTTTAAAAAGTTATAATTCGCTATTCAAACAATTTTATGTCGTCTGTACTGTAAGTTGGCCAATTGTGGCCAAGAAAGCAATCTCGCTCATCTTCAACATAGCCATTGCCCTGGTTGGAACATCTAATCGCTCCAGTTGTTTCGCAATGTGCTGACCAAATGCTTCTGAATCGGACAGAGTTCGTGTTCTAGCTAAAGCAGATGCCACGGAGGCTGATAGGGCACACGCCGCTTCAGTTAGTTTCTTCGAGTTGTTTTCTGACGAAGAAACAAACCGATCTATGGTGGAAGTTGATGTAGGTTTGGCTCTTTTGCCTAAAAGTGAATAATTAAAGTTTTAGATTCAGACAATGAACTGAGACTTACGGGAACCCGGTTGACTAGCAGATTCAACGTCAGCCAATGATGTAGTGGCTGTACTAATCCGACTAGCAGCTATGAGTAAAATTTTTTTTGACATACAACAAATGAGGTTTATGGTTTATGACTTACAAGACAACTCCTGATGGTCTTCCGATGAAATAGAGCACAAGGAAACCGGAGTTTGGCAGAACGGAATAGGAGTTGTACATTGCTCTGAAGTACTTTCTTCGATGTAACATAGTTCATCCTCAAAGTTGGAAGTGGTCCTATAAAGATTAGTTCGTAAAATGGCCAGCTACGTCCATTATACGTACTCCATGGATGGATAGTCGTCTACGAATGATAGAGGTTCCAAAAATATCCAAGGTTTCTTTTTTGTACCAGCACTCCCACTTGGGATGTTTTTAACAGCACGCATATAATTGTTCCACAAAACCTCCCACGCGGACTTGCAAGCAGGCGCTGCAATTGAACGTTTAATATAAGGAATTTGGAGGACATTATTATATGCTTACCTGGAAAACCAACTTCATCGCTGACTTTTTCCCAGCAATTTTTTTTACCAGAAGCATCTTTGTACTCGGTACACGAAAGCCTATAAATAGCGGGATAATTCCGGACACTTTCAATTAAGCGAAATTTGTCCGAGTCTTGCATTTTGTTTTCTTCTTGCTTTCCCGCCTTTTTTATCCCGAAAACGTGGCGTTGCCGTTGAGCGCAAGTTGTTTTGGCTGCAACATAAAACTTTATAATATTAATTCAGTAAATCTGTATGGCTTTTTACAGTTTTATTTATTATTTAGCTGCTCAAAAACCAAAGTTTCCTGCATGTTTTTCATACAACTTTGCTTGGCAATGTGGTAAGTCACACACATGACCACAATCAAAGGACCCAAATTCAATCTTATTTGAATGGCACAAGTCAGACCAAATCAGACCAAACCACGCCCCCGGTCAGTGCTTTTCTTGATTTTGACTGGTGATTTTTGATTTTGATTGGTAGTGTGAACCACCCTTTAGACATTGGAGGCACGAGATTAAAAATATTTTCTGTTCACGCTTTTCATCCTGTAACGCGCTCATTAAGCAATCATTTATAGTTTTATTAATAGATGGCGTACGAAACACTCTCCAGTCCGTAAAATTTCCGCCCGCGAAGTTTTACAATATAAATGGAGTACGCATATGGCATATCTGTCTATTCCTACACAGTCATCTTGTATATACAGTTTTGCATTTGTTCGCTCTCGCGCTGATACGAAAGAGACACGGAATGTCAAAATAGGAACGCAAAGATCGTAGTAATTGCTAACTGAATGCTGTGACCCGGTAGTAAAACTTAATGGTATATCAATTCGCATATCATTGATTTTATGAATTTACTATAGCTGAAAATAGAGTTCATTATAGGATATTAAGGCGCTTTGATTACCTAAAAAGAACGGTAAAAGAATTCCCTGAAGTTTGCACTTTTAGTAGTTAGGTGTTCTTCGATGGTTCGTCGTCACAAGTAAATAAGCAAACCAATTCCACATAGATGGCTTGTACGACCAAGAAACTAGTGGTGTATTTCTGCTACAGATGCCTTTGAAATTTCATCCTGTTCAAATTTTTACCCAGTTGTTTTTGTCAATTTATACACTTGTAAAACTATTAATTTGTACTGATAAGGAAATGTACAATAAAACTTTAGTAAGTATTTTAACCCTAGTATTTTTTCGCGACTACTGTCTAATGTCTTTATTTATTGTTTAGGAAGGGATTAGCAAGACGAATTAGAAATCAAAAGCCACTTCGCTCAATGTTATGCACCAATTCCAAATATATCACTGTTCTGAGGAAGCCAAAACCGAAGACATCTTCAACAAAAAACTTAAAAGCAAAAACAAAACAAACACATCCTCAATTAAGACAGAACATTCGGTTTTTCTTCTGCTTGTAATTTCTCCTCCTCTATTTTAGCCTGCTGCGCTTTTTGAGTCGCTTCTTCTAATAATCGCCGGACGTTTTCGCTTTCCTCTTTGGCTTTGGCTAATTCCTGTTGAGCTTGGAGTAACAACGCTGCCTTTTCCTTCTTATCTTGCTCTAATCGCACCAGCATTTCTTGGTGCTCTTCCAACAGTTTCTGGATGCGCATCTAAATAGAGTATACGGTATGCAGTTTCCCAAACTTGTGCCAAATCAAAAAATTAAAAACCACACCTTCCTCGTCTCCTTATCTTCACTGACAGTGACATCATCCATGGTAGAACCACCTAATAATTCACTCTCATTAAATCATCAAGAGCTGATAAGTATATCCTACCTTGATCCACGACTTCCGGCCTCATCCCGTTCGAGAAATTCCTCCAATTACAGCTCCATTAATCGCCACAGGACTAAATTAAAACGGATCGTCTTTAAAAACAGCGAAGCAAAAACTCGTGTCCTCAATGTCTTCGCTAGAGGGCCAAAGTTGGTGATTTGCATAGCGTTCGAAAAATAAATCTCACAAAATACTCCGCGGTTTTCAAAACCTTGTTCAATTTTTTTTTTTTAGTGGGAATGGAAAAGAATCTACAGAAGTCAGCAGCTGTTAAAGAACTCCCCTGCGCGACTTACAGACACAACTAACGAAAGTCAAAGGATGCGTTCGCTCATTTTAGCTTAACTTCGTTTATTCCTTCCGGTGGTATAGTTAGAACCCCTTGGGAACCCCAATATGGAAATGGCATCTTCTCCGGAGGGAATTTTTTGGCCCCTCGTCCTGGAGCTTCTTCTCGTTCTTCTTCTCGAGACAGCTTTGAAAAATTGTCTCTAAAAGACTAGACTTGTCCCCTCCAAGCTTTTGGTATTTCCTTATATACCACGGTTATGAACTTCCTCGGTTGATTTCCAGGAGATTCGCATTAAGACTGACGTAAAAGAATGCTTATCGCATTCTTGGGGTGAAACTTGAGCCCCATAGGAATTTTAGGGATTCAAAACCAGTCTATTGGTCAGTGTTAAGAGTTTTAAGCAAGTTTTAATGAGACCCAGCACGGTTGTTAAGGCTCAAGTTATTCAAGTGCTCACCGCTGACACTTCCGAGTGTCCGACAATCCGCCCACTTCCCTATTACACGCATTCTTGGACTCCTTCAACTAAGGGACACCCCGACCATTCTTTTTTCTATCTTTCTTTTTCATTTTTTTTTTTAGAGCAAAGGGGCTCTTTTTTTCTAGAAGTTATAGTGAGGAAAGTTTATCTCCTATTTGGGAGTGTCTTTCTTAACTCACCGCAAGTCGAGACTTGGGGAGTCGAGAAAAAGACAGCGACCGACTAAAAATAGTACCGGAAGTCTGGGATTTTCTCATCTCCTCCGACGTCTAAGTGCAACCCATAGGGTTCTGCCAATCACCGTAGATATTGATGAGTTCGACGACGTATTTCCGTTTGTGTATGTTTGCCACCATTCTTGAAATTTTTCTAGGGAGCCAAAAGTTCGACAAACTTTCTATTTAGCTGGTTGATTTCGCTAGGTTTTATTAGTTTATTTGTATTTATAATTCAAAGAGTTTTTCCACTAGCGATTGGTGGTGCTGATTGGTGATGATTCATGAGAATTATAGGTTTCCTTTTTCCATCGAATAATAGATTTGGCAAACAGACAGGGGGCTTTTGGTGGAATGCAATTGAGAATGAGGCCACGCCCTTTTTAGGGCCAACTTCCCGGTCTGGCGTCGGCGTCACCGACGTCGGCGTCTAAATCGAGGATTCAGTTCACTCACGCTCGGCGTGAAAGACGTTCTACTTTTCCTTTCCAAACCCTTTTTTTGAAAATAAGCGAAACATTGGCTTGAGAATTGCGGAAAAAGAAACTTAAAACTTTCCTGGAGTAGTTAGTGAAAAACGGGAAACCCTCATCAAACCTTCGTAAAGAAATTTTCCGACCGGGAGGATTTATTCAAGTGTGTCGACGCCACGCCTGTTTCCTCCCGATGTACCCTAACTGACCATCCGCGTCTAGTTTATCCCAAGGGTGTGTCGTCTTCCCAGGATTTAAACTAAACCGTAAGGAAGGTATAGAAACGTTTCGTGAGTTTGTCATGTGCTAATATATGATCTAAGCTTGTTAAGGGAAATTGTACATTGTACAACCTAAAAATATCTTGGAGAATATCTGTTATGGTGGGATTTGTGCAAAATCTCTGAAATTTCGCTAAGCTTGATCGGTCTTCTTTCCATCTCCATCCATCTTCTTACGTTTGGCGAACTGGTCTCAGGTTTTCGGTTTCTAATTTTAGGAATCTCTACTCTTAAGTCCATTAGTCGCATGAAGTGCATTAAACAGCTTCTAGTGTTCTGTTTGTTAGAAACAATTGTGAATTATCTTTAGAAACTCACTCGATCCTAAAGTAATCAAATTAGCGAATGTTATCTTAAAAACTATGTTTTAAATTTCTGTTCCCATACAACCGCCAGATTTCCTGCCATTTTAAGAAGAGTAACAGTATATTGCACCTTTAATATGAGGTGATTGCGTCACCGAAGACGAAAAATTCCCTATTAAAATTCGTGCCAAGTTTCTGACAGTAATTCAGCAGACATCTTGTGTTTATTACGATCTTTAAGATAAATTCGCTGGAACGGTTAGTTCTTGCGAATTTATCTGAATTTGTCGAATTTATCTCAGAAAGTTTCCCCAATTTTCAAGAATTTTTCTGAAGTACGAGACATCTTTATAATAAAACAGAATATTACAAATTTTGGACTTCTTTATATGCGTTACATTTTAAGAAAATTTAAATTTCTACAAGGCGGTTAGATGCTTGTATTAGCAATAGGCTACTTTGCAATTTACCGTCTGCTCCTATACTATTTTTAGCCCATGTCTGTTTTTCATTAACCCTTTTTGCACAAAAGCAGGACACCCTTTGGCAAAAAAGCCCCTCACTATCTTTATAGCAACATCGAAGCGTCTAGGAACTTTCGAATTTTTGTAAGTGCCAAATGGACGCAATTTTTCGTACATAACAGCTTTACTCGTGTACAATATTCCTAAAGCTCCGCAAACGTGGTAGTGACGTCACTTTAACTTCTTCAGCAAAGTTCGTAATATGCCACTGCAGCTATTCTGAAAAAGAAACGAGGTGTGTGAGCGCAAGTTGCCCTCTTGGCATACGTTTTTAAATCATTCCTGCCCTCGATAGCCAATTTTTCAGCAAACTGCAAAAACGCGCTGCGGTCGCTGTTTTGGCACCTGCCAAAAACCAGTCTATTTCTACCTAACCTTTTTGCTCTCTCTGTGCTCCCCCCCTCCTTCCATGCTATATATCTCTTTCATACGCACGCACGTATACCTTATATGCATACATACATACATACCTTATATATACTAACCCAGACAAGCATCTTCCCCTTCCCATTTCAACCCCCAAGTTTGGGCTGCAAGCTTCCGTCTGATGGTCTGACCTGACAACTCAAGCGTATGCAAATGAGCTTGTATAGTACGTGTGTGTGTGTATGTGTGTGGTAGAAACGTGCATTAAGGTCCTCTCGGCCATTGAAGGAGTCTAGAGAAACTCAACAAGGATCGGTGAAAACATACCATCCATCTTTCTGGCCCCTTTCGTCTTTTAAGACTTTTGGTTGAAAGTTTTTATAGTTGTTTGCTATTGCAGCGCGCCTATACAAGGATTTTCTTTCGCCCGTTTCACGAGTTTTGCAGTTTAGGCTACATTGCCTTAATTACCCCGCGATGCGAAAATGGGCAATAAGAAAACGGATTTTGTGGAGGCAAAAAGTATTTAAACCCTTATAGCAAAGGAAACCTCAACCTCAAAAATGCTCTTTAACCCCCCCCCCCCCCTTTTTTGGGGGGGGGAAGAAAAGCCTTAATTAGGGGCTTGGGTTAGTACAGAATGTAAAAGGGACATATTTTGGCTGTAGCCTTTCTTAGGACCCATATAAATGTATCTAGGAGGCCTTTGTCGTAAAGGGGGGAGGGACTTTACTTGATAGTTCTTTGATTTTTTAAAACTTTTTATTCATAGAGAGCTTGTGAAAAAGAGTAAAAAAGATTGATGCTTATCGCTTGTGCAGGTGCGAGAGCTATTCAATAGAATCTAGTGAGTTTATAAGCCCGAGCAAAAAAAAAGTACAAGTTGTAGCGGTCCTGTAGCTCGGATTTGGTAGATTTTTGTTTGGTATATATATACACCACAGCGTAATAGTATTTTGGAGTCGTTCTCCCACATTGACTTTTATAGGTCAGGGCAAGCACGATTCGATTCACGACACTTGATAACATGTGAGCTGAGTACAGCCCTTTTCACTATTCATACCTTATCTGCTACTTTTTTCGTTGATTTTTTTTTCTCGCTAAGACCTTCCAAGATTTTCGTTTTCACCTTTTTTATTTGTCCAAGATTCAAAAAGCGTACTCTCTAGCTCTTCCTAATTACTCCCAAGTCCATTTTTCAAAGTCATAAAACCGTTTTTTTTTTCTCTGTTTTTTTATTAATTTATTTTAAAATCTTAAGTGCCTAAATGTAAAATACGTTATTTATTCGTTTTTAATTTTCGGAATGATTTAAAGCGTGGGTTCCTACATAGTCTTTTTGTCATTTTTGAAATATGTTTTAGTGCCGTATAACTATTTTCGTTTTTACACGGTATTTACGATAAAAAAAAAGGACGTTTAATAGAAGAGTCCTTGTTGATTCGCTTAATTTAGAGTCTTCGAGTTTAAATTTCGCCTTTTTGTTTGCAATAGTGTAGACTCAGGAAGTATGCGAGGAACCCACATGTGCTTCCTTTAACGTAATTACGAATTGGTATCTTCCGTTTGTGTCTTAATTAAGTTTTTTGTTCATTAAGTTAATTTAGCTTAAAAACTTAATGGTTAATTCGTTGTTGAATTTGTTATAACAAGTTATAGGAACTTACGAACTGCAATGTCTGGGTACGCATATTCTCCAGTCCTTTCTAGTACTATTAACCTTAAAAAGTCACAAAAAAGAACTGTGTGTAAAATAGAGCATACAATCTTGTTTCTAGTAATAGGTTTCTTTCCATTATACGCAAAGAAGTAGATAAGCTATTAAAGAAAAAAAAAATTTAAAATAGGATCATGTGACTTTCTGACGTCACAGACGTATCGTCCATGGTATCCGAGGGCTTCTTCTTTTCTTAAGCCTGAAAATAAACAGTAACCATGTAGCAAACGCCGTAAGCGGCAGCATTACATATTTCTGACGTCATGACCCAAACTTTGCAGACCAATAACCCGTGAATGGTTGTTCACACAAATTTGAATCAAATTTCATCGTTCTTAATATGCCTGAAGACTACAAGAATCCATAAAACTCGATCTGTGATTTTAACGGCTACTGTTCACTCATTCTTGCTGTTTAGTCTACAATTATTTATCCATTATCCCATCCATGTTTTGAATTTTGTTTTAGGTAGTAAGAAACGTGGAAATTTGAGCCTTACTTTTGCCTGTGTTTTCCAGCAACTCTCTCGAAGGACATCCAAGGTAACTTTTTTTTGCAACAGACCCAGACACACATTAACCTTTTTTTTATTTTGGTACTTTTCTAGAGCTTCTTGAAGTCCAAAATACGCCACTACACCTTTCAGTTTCGTATTGAGCAACTGACCAGCTTCTGGGACCGGGAGTAGCAGGTAAAAACAGCCCACCTGAGCTTGCCCCAGAAAGGCTAACTGCTTTTCTTTTCTTTTTCTCCCCACCTTCCCAACTATTATTATGATTTCGGTTTCCCCCCAAGTAAGATTCAAATGCTACGATAGGATATGAGTCATCGTAACGTTTTCCCAAGCGATGGATCGCCCAACTCAAAAAAGCAAAAGGGCCAGCCTAATATGCATTTGGGAAGCACGTTGCTTCCTGAAAGCAAAAAAAAAAACACACACAAGTTTACATACAAGCAGACTCCAGTGGTGGCCTTTGATCCCGCCCACTTGAAGTCTTAAGTAAAAGATGAAAAGTAATTCGGACAAGACATAGCCAGACGGACTTATATGGCTGTAGCAATTTTTTCCTTGGAATGCCAATGCCAATGCTGACGTCAGGATAGTTTATTCCCCTTTTTGTTCAAGAGTCGAAGCTTTTGTCGCTGTCTTTTAAGGGGACGTTTTAATTCCTCCAAATTGGCTAATGATAAGAGTTAAAAACGCCAAACTCAGGCAAAAAGAAAAGAAGAATATAAAGAATTGATATTGTCCTGTTGTATAAGGTAGCCGGGTAGGGTAGCTCTCCTGCCCGTGCACCTTGCATTCTTTCTCTCCTTTTACCACGGCTAGCAGAAGAGAGGGTAGAAGGGGAGGCGTGGCCTGTAGTTAGCTACGGAGTCTCGTAAAAAGGTTCGCTTACCCCTCCAGCGACCCGAGCGTTAGAGCTCACAAGTCAGCGGGAGAGGACACCCAAGACAGAGACTCCTCAAGACGCAGGACAGACAAGTTGGAATAGACTAGTTGGTGAGAGATCACAGGAGTTCACACATCGTAGCTTTATTTACAAAACATTACGCTTTTAAAAAAGAAAATTTAAATCAATAGGATTAAATGAATTTAATCCAATCCATAGTGCTAAAACGTTTACAACATTGACGCGGAAATTAATGTGAGAAAAAGGGGGAGAGAAAATTGACACAATTTCTCTCAGCAAGTGCAGCCAACTTTTTACGAGCTGTTTAACGCAGTGAATGTTTACAAAACTTTTTTTTAAAGTGGCTTTAAAACAGTTAGAACTTTTAAAAACATCCGAAAAGGTCCCAAAGTTTCCAAGTTTTTTGTGAAGTGGGGTTTTAGCCACGTCAGAGGCATTGGATTTTAAGTTTAAGAAAATTCTGAAGTGACCTTAAAAACATTATAAACCGGTATACGATACTTAAAACCATGGATTTATTAACCACAGACTAGTTACAAGACGTGTTAAAAGTCGTTTCCTAGTTAAGAGACAAGTGCCGATCCGTCCAAGGCGGTTCGGGCCGTTAAAAGTCAAGTTAAAACGCCACAAGTTGTCGCGTGGGAACTTCCAGTGTTGGTTTCTTAGCGAACGTTTTTGCGAAGTACTTCGTACAAGCCATGCAAAGAGGATTTAAAAGAGTTTCGCTTGCCATATAAGTGCAGTTTCCTTTCGTCATACAAAAAATGCCTTCAGAATCACGGTCACGTGGGGGTGGATTACCCCCTCCGCGGGCTTCTGTACCCACCTCATTCAAACATACCGGTATAATATACTATGCCTCCGTATTTAAAGTTAATGAAATCACTCATTTTTTGTTGGAGGGGATAAATGGCGTCATGTGGAAGAAAGTCGAGTTCTGTGCGTGTCAAACGGCGTGTTGTTTAGTGTCCAGAAGAAAATGATAGAGAGAGGACAGTAAACGCAGACAAGGGTGCGGCCAAAGTTACTGTAGTTTCGATAAGCGTCTCAGCTTCCTATGCATTGCAGTTAAAAGTCCCGCAAAAGTCTTTCTGACAGACAAGTTCCGATAAGGAGGCTCAAAACGGAGCTGATAACGTCGTTAAACGTTTGAGACTCTTGGAATCGAGAACAGTAGAAATCGATTTAGGAGATTGGCAACAATGAAAACCACAGGGAGCGAGATGCTGGGAAGCTGAGTTGGACTGTGGATTGGATGGATTTAAGGCAAAAATTGAGACCCTTCTGCCACCACGAGGTCCTTACATCCATTTTGTCTCAAAATAAAGAGAGAGACCCTTTTCTCCCCTTTTTACATTGTAAACCCCGCCACGCTGGAGACGCGGCAAAACGGGGGTCAAAGGGCAAGATGGCAATGCCACACATCCAACGTCGTCAACTAGCATGTGAGGAAGGAAGTTGGGGGGGGGGGGGGCTCATTCGCGTTCCCAGGCTTTCTTTCGCCCTTCGTCGTGGGAGTTAAATTAAAAACGAATATAAGACACCGTTTTTTAATAACGAAAAGGTCACAAAAGACGGTCTATTTTGTTGCGACTTTTGTTTGCTTCCTTTACAGCTTGCTTTATGAAAAGGAGCAACTTTTAGTGAGTTCGAAGATTAAAAAGCTTAGGTAGTTCTAAGATAACAGTTCTACTGTTTCCGTTCATGGGATAGTCGTGATTGTTTTCGTTTTGGGTTGGTTTGCTTTGGTTTTAGGCTGCACCCTGTCTAGGAGAGAGATTTTCCTAGATTACTGACACTTGGCCATAGGATGACGTCACCTGAGCGTGAATTTCATTGAGGGAAAGGGAGAAACAGCATGTGAGTGCTTGGAACTCGAACGAATTGGTTAAGAAATTATTAGCAACTTCCGGAATCCGTTTTGGATCCTTTTTTTTTTTTACATATTGTGACGTCATTACTATTTTTTTGGCGGATCTAACCAAAAGATGTAATTTGTTAGATAATTTCTATTGGTATAATAATTACGGGATTTCTTTCTGGCCATGAACTAAGATGCGTCTGATGTTAAACAGAGTTTTAGTTTGCGGAATCTGTAAAACGTGCAGTACTCTTAATAATCATATTTTTTTGGTTTGTGTAATCAGTTGTACGTACTCCGGTCGTTCGTGATGACAGGCGAGGGAAACGTGTTATTATCGTTATTATTTTTTTTTGTTTTGGTTCAAGAAAAAAAAGCAAAATAGGGAAAGTTGAGTTTACCTCAATCGCTCAGAATTAATTTGGCGTTTTTTAGACGCAATTTGTATTTAATATCTGAAAACAATGATTACCGTGCAAGTGTAGCTTGAGAACACTTAATTTAAAAGTAGTTTTTGAAAAAAAAGCCGAAACGTAACCAGAGGTGAGAAGGATACAAAACAGGTCTTGCTGTTCATAACTAATAATCGTAATGATAAATCAACTGAACACGAGCGCCAGAGCTGTTTTGCAAACCGTAAGATTGTCAGAAATTTCATTCTGCATGTTTCAAGTTCCGAAGTTTTTATCTTTATTAATTCGGCACTGATCTAATTTCGCGAACACTTTTTAAACTAGTAAAAAAAAAATGAAAGAAAAATGTGTTGAAATTATTGTCCTTCATTCAAATAAACTGCTTTTTCGTCTCATACGTTTATTCAAGAAGCGTTGAATCAACGAATTTCCCTTTTTCTTATTTTAATAGGTTTTCTTTTAGCAAGAACAATCTTTCCAAATTAGGGAAGGTAAAAAGAACACCGTTGTAGAATGTTAGGAACTTTTTAGAAAGCAGCGAAGAAGCCTCGCGTTACTTGTTCAGTAACGCTTCAAGAAAAACGTCGCGAATTTGAACACTAAGCAGCTTGTTATCTTCTTTTTCTTGTGTTACTTTTTGTCGAGGTTAAACAAAAAAAAAAGCAAAGGAAATTGGAGATATAACTTCGAGTCCAAAGTCCAAAAATAAGCTGGGACTTTCTCATAATTATTAGGTAAAATAAGGCCGGAAAGCCCATCCGGTATCCCAATCAGATACTTAGATTAGTAGTCTTTGTCTGGTATTGTGAACAGGAAAAAGGTTAGGCACCTGGATGGGACACTTGTCTCCTGAACTTCCCTAAAACTTGGTAACTTTGCCTTATAGAAAAGAAGCCAACAGTTGTTGGTGGTCGGTGACCAGCTTGGTCCAACCGTCTTTTGTTTCCCTGTTACTCATTAGGCATGCCAAGCAGCACCTGTATGAGTCATGTCAGACTCTCAGCGTCTCCTTCTTCTCGTCTCTTTTTCCTCTCTCTCTCTCCCTCTCTGTCTTACTTTTCTCACAAAATGCTGTTGACCAGTGCACCGAACGCACCGAACTTGCCCGCTGGAGGGGGTCCTCCAGCCTTTCTCTCAATGAAAAAGACTCGCTGGATAACCCAAAGTATGCCTAATTTGGAAGTTTAACCTTGAGGGCCCCTCTCTTGTGCTTTTAAAGCTCTCCCGAGATGTCCAGTCCAGTCTATTCTCTCGCTAAGATGGACTCGTAGAAGACGCAGTTGGGAGTTGAACGAAGAGGAGCGTTGCAGCCACTTTGCACGCAGATCCAAAACAGGAAAACCAAAAGAGGAAGAAAAAAAAGACAGAAAAAAAATCTTATTTGCATAAGCCAAGTCAGGCCAAGAGTATGTGGGGAGTCAAGTGTGTGTCCGAGAGGGGAGGATTTTTTGGGGAGTTTTTTTTACGTCCCTCCCCTTCCCTATGCACCTTGACTTAACGCAAAGGTTTCCTTATAAGGCGGAGTTTTGATGAATTCCGGGCTCCCGACTCTCCATTACGCATGCTATACACGCTCGGAACCCTTTTTGGGGGGTCAGATGATAAAATAAGGGGGAGGAGACTCTGGTGGACAAAAAAATGGGCGTGGTGTTGTGCTTTTTGAGGAAAGAAAAGGGGTATGATGGATCGTTATACAGTCAAAAGTTATTAACCTTTTTTTGTGGTTGGCTTGACTTTTCGTGGAGTTTTTTTAAAGTTGTAAATTTGTATTCAACAGACTACACGCGAGTGGGCGGAACTTGCACGTACGAGTCGACAGTGAACGCACTGGGCAACCGACTGTCGACGTGTTTGGCGCGTAGCAGCCAGACTGCGCAAATCCCTGCGAAATCCAGCGAGACGTGTCCCGGTTGCCTCATGCCGTACGATCGGAATCGCAAACGGCGCTTGACGGAAGCTTGCGGCCACGAACGATGTTACTCCTGCATCTTCCAATCGCAGATTTGCCCCTTATGCGCACCAGGTACACACAGTGTTTCTTTTCTGATATAGCGGAAAAAGGGAAGGAAGATACGTCTCATTTTACCCTTTTGTTTTCCAGTTTTATCCCATTTTATCCCGTTGGGAAAAAGGACAGGAGAGGGCTAATTTGGGGTTCCCTTTTTGAGAGCCAGAGAGACAAAAGTTTGGGAAGGAGGGAAGTTTTTAACTAAGGAGAACCTGGGGCGGCTAAGGAAAAAGGGAAAGTTTTCTGAGCCTGAATCTTTGCTGCCTTTTTAAGATTTAAACGCGACCCACTTGTAAATGTGCCTAGGAGGCGAAATGGCGCTATAAAAACCCCGAGATGCGAAAATGAATCTGGAAGACATGAAAGAGCATATGCGAGACCCACTTTCCCTGCCGAGTAGTACATTAGACTTGTTGCTTTGCTTAGGTAGACATTACTTTCGGAATTTCCTTGGCGGTTTATGTGCTCAGAGGTAACAGTTTGCTCTGGGACTGGGAGATTCGAATGCTGTTTGTCTAGCGAATCATTAAATAAACCTTTGAACAATCATTTACATACTTATTTAAATAATTATTATAACTCGAGAAGTTTTAGTATGTATTGAGGTTTGGAACATCGATATTCTAAGCAGTAAGAGCTGTGGGGGTCATAAGATTTTGTGTTAAAGACGTATAATGACGTTTTCGGTCGCATTGTGGGTTTTTTGTTTTATTTTTTAAATTAAGTCAGCGAAATGTTTACATTGAGTCAGGTTTGTGACTTGCAAGAAAAGTTGCAATTCGGCTCGCGGTGACTCGTAAGCTCGTAACTTGGTCTCATTACAATGTTCCCAATAGGTCTCGTAGCTTTGGTTTTTTTACGACAAGCTTAGCGTTTGTCATGTGAGTTTTTATGTTTGTTTTTTAAACTGCATACACTGCAAGCAAGACAGTTCAAGGAGCGCTAAGAATTGGCATAAAGACATTTGGAAACTTGAAGTCACCAAACTTTAAGTTTGGATTTAGTTTTTGAACTTTTGGCAAGTCCACTGTTTGTACTTGTCTTGGAGCTCTTTTTAAAAAATAAAATTTTCATGAAAGGAAATGTCTTATTATAAAAGCGGAACTCTTATAGAGCAAGTAGCCACACAAAAACTGTCCTCAAAAATAGAGCACAAATTCTAATTTCTAGGGATATTTTTCTTTCCATCACACACGCGAAATAGTAATCAAACTATGAGTGAAATACATTTCAGAAAATAAAAGATCACGTGGTTTTCTGACGCCACAGACATATCGTGGCGCACGAGAATGTTTGTTTACTGGTTAAGCATGGTAAGTAAATAGTAACCATGGTAACGAGCAGTAAGCCACGCCAGAACATGTCTGTGACGTCACGACCCAAATTTGCCGTCCGCTAACTCGTGAACGGTTAATCACGACAATCTTAAACGTACGCTTCGTTCTTTCAAGATTTCAGACTACAATCAAAGGCAAAACTAGTCTTTCTAAAAGCAAGTTCTGTAAAACCGAAATGAACGTTTACCGAAAAGCTACTATAACTTCTCGAAAGACATCTGAATGACTTTAGAACAAATATAAAATATAGCAGGACCCTGCTGCACAATAGAAATTAGCTATGGCAGTCATAAGGTCCTGTGTTGTCTTATCGCGAGCCTTATGACAGACAGTGAACCCCGTTTTATGACTGGAAAAACATGAATACCCCCGTTTCTCTCCTTGTGCTTTCTTCCCTTTATTGACATTACCATAAAACCGAAAAACTCCTTTTTGAGGCCAAAGTCTTGGTCTTTTCCAACACCTGTATCTCTGTATGCTGTATTTCTTCCCAAAATCTTAAGAAAAGAGCCATGATATCCCAAGGTGTCTTAGCAGCAAGCGTGACTGACTCGGTTAAGAACGAGAGTCGAGGTAGCTATTGTTTTTACGACTTAGTCGGGCTTTCTTTCAACTTCTAAGAGATTCAAACCGGGGAGAACCACTTTTTTATTGTGTTTTGTTTTATATTTTTTTTTTATATACAACTTGACTCTACAACCTACAACCCCAAAGTTTCTTGACAAGCTTACGCGTTAAGGCCAGTGACAGGCTCCTTTTAATGGGCGCGGAAACTCTTTAAAGGCAAACAAAAAAAGAAAAAACTGAAAAGTTACAAGTTTTACCTGCGCTTTGCGGTCCCCTTTTCCCTCTTGAAATGGATCTTCTTAGTCCCACTATGTCCCCGGAGCGGCGCTAAGTCCTTTTTCTCTCACTATTTATCCAAAATGGAGCGCTGGTTGAGAGATTTTATGTATTCTGGGTGAGAAACTGAGAATCAGCCGAATGTGGAGGGGGAAAGGAGGACCCAGCACATATGGCTTATAATCACGTTGTCGCATCTCACGTTTCCCCGAGAGTTCGAGAAAAGAGGGGCTTTACGAAAAGGATCCAACATTCAACATATATATTTTGGTTGATGGAAGTGATAAACTTTTAGGATACGTTGACATGTCCAGAATAATTTTTACAAGATTTTCATCGCAACATTTGGAGAAAGAAGTTTAGTTGATTCTAATGGTTTTAACTTCTTTCGGGGGGGTTTCAGGACAACCGTTGCGAAAGGCAGTGGCGATCAGCGGATCCAAAACATCCCTGCTTGGCTCCTCCCAGCAGCTTTACGCCACGCCCTCTTCAGCCCATGCCCGCAATAAAGTCAAAACGAATGGCCATTTCTCGGCCTATATCCAAGTAAATATTCTTTTTATTTATTTTTTTATGATTTACTTAAG
Organism: Lepidurus packardi; assembly: GCA_023053545.1. Classification (NCBI taxonomy): domain Eukaryota; kingdom Metazoa; phylum Arthropoda; class Branchiopoda; order Notostraca; family Triopsidae; genus Lepidurus; species Lepidurus packardi. The sequence continues at coordinate 2,080,237 of JAKZAN010000001.1, read as the reverse complement.
TTGTTATGGCTTGAAAGTAATATCAGTATTTTTTAAAGCCATTATTTGAAGTTATTTGTAATTTTTTTCATTTCTTCGAGTAAACAAGTAGGCTGCTGAATGTTTCGGTTTTAATTTTTTGGTTGAAAAAAACAAATGAAAGTTAAATAGAACTTCATGTTCCTATATTACTTTCTAGCATAATTTGTATTAAAAAAGAAAAGTTTAACTTTTTTTTTCTTCCAAGTTCATTATTTAAATTTTTTTTTTTATGGATGCTAGAATCGGAGTACCACCGAAGGTTTGGTTACAGGATTACCACCTGAACGTGCGTCACCTGCTTTGCCACCACGCCCTTTAGGTGAGTTTCGTTGAATGTGTGGACTTTTGGTAGTTTTTGTATTGTTATCTTTTGTTTTCATTCTATACGTAATGCATTGGCTTGCAAACTTGACACAGCTTGGCTCGGGATTTTTCTGTTTGTTTTTTTAAAAGTTAATGGAGTTTGAGACTTCAGTGACGTCGTTTTTCCTAACAAACTTGGTAAAAACCCTTTATGAGGGTAGAATTTCATCACATACATGAGCAAAGAGAAGGGAGAAGGCGGTCAGCTTTCCTTAAAGAAAGCGGAAACGTTTGGGATCATTTGCATAGTCTCCTATGCTCGGGAATTTTCAGATGAGAATGACTGATTCGGCCACGCAGGTTTATTTTTATTCGGGGAAAATTTGTATAGTATAATAGAGTCGCATATACCTGACACGGTTTCATCTAAAATGCACAGGAAGTCATAGAATTTGCATAGTAGTCAATGGAAAATATTTCAGTTCAAGAAAGTTAGTTAACTAAATGTTCATCAAAAATTCCTTAAACTTTTTGCCCGACATCGTCTATAAAAAATGTTGAATGTCTAGCTTGTGAGCCCTTCGGACCTTACGAAAACCTGATAGCTATTTTCATGCAGGAATTTAAGTCTCCTACATTATTATCGTATGAAATGGAAATTCTTGGCGCTTAATTTTTTTTTTTTTTATTATTTTTTTTTGCGCTTAAATGCGCGAAAATTCATCGGCGTAGCAGATTTTCGACTAATTTGAAAGTATGCCAGTCAGTTAAAACAAAATTCATAAGGTACTCGTATGGTAAATCCGAATAGCAGTTTGTTGCTATATTAGGCCTCTACATTATTGTCAGCATTAAATTATTTAAGAAGATCCCACAGATTGTCACATATTTTGCAGAAATTCACACGTTAGTCGAGTCAGTTATTTACCTAAGAAGCTTTTAGGTAGGGAAACACAAAGCTTGCATTATGTTTGTATGTTTTGCCATGAATTAACTCTTGCTTTGCTATTTTGTGTGTTGTTTTTATGCTGCTGGCAATTTGCTACGTGGAACGTAGGCGGTCTTAACGCTACAGCTGCGCGCGCACATGCCGGCCAAACACCCAGAAGACCTTTACTGGGAAGTCCCGCCCCCTCCTCGCGCTTAGGGCGTTCTCCCTTCAGCCAACTCATGGCTGGACCCAGCATCCGCTCCCGCTCTCGCTCCCAGTCCCGCCCATCCCCCTCCCCTTCGCCCACCAGGGTCGGAGGCCCCGCCTCTACTGCTTTGCCACGTAAGTTTGCCTCTATAAACAACAATCCCCCCACCCCCTTAAACGCTTGCTGTGGGTTTTTATGTTTCAGAGGTGTTGATGTTGATTGACTTGAATGTTCGGGGGATTTAGAATTAATTTACTTGTAGAAAGGCATGAAAAACCCGATCCCAATTAACGCTTTTTTTATTGCTTGCTCTTACCCCCCGTGGATTATTTTTAGAAGCCTGCTGGGAAAACCAAGGGAATGATAGCCACACCCCCCGATGGCCAACTCGGGCTGTACGCAAAATCAAATCGCTTTGGGCCATAGGTAAAAATAGAGACCGAGTTTTGTTGCATGCTTTTTGGGGGAAATTTCTTTGCATTGGACATTTTCGATTTTTTTTTTCTTAGTTTGGAAAATTCTAGAAAGAACTGAGGATGTTCATTTCGTTTGTCTTTATTTGGTGTCGGGCTTTGGGATTAAAGATTTAGAATCTGGTTATTTAATTGAATTTAGTGTTAATTTAAGGTTATTTTTGGGATAGATGAAGACAAAAAATCGGATTTGTATCAGACGGTGGGCGGGGTTCACTCCCACAAGCAGAGTCAAGAATCATTCGGCTCATGTTCCTCGAACACGTCACCCATGTCGACCTTAACGGGCTCGTCCGCTTCCGGGGGTCCTTTAATGGGGAGTCGCGCGCGGAATCCGTCTTCAGACCGCGATAGCTTAGGCTCTTCCCTGTCTATGACGTCACCAACGCCTTTGACCAGCTCCCGGAGACACTCCCTTACCAGTACGTTTTCATCTTTTGGCGTTTTTTCGAATATTTCCAGTGTTTTGTCTCGTTGTTTCTATGTCTACACGTTTTTCTGTTTATCATTTTTGCACGTTTCGGCATGTGATAACTATATCAGGAAGCGATAACGTTGGCGCCAGATCTACTTCAGAATTTAAGAAAATAAATGCTCAAGCTCCTGTTTGTGGCCATAAAAGTCGGTTCGTTTCGACATTCTTGAAGATTAAGAAGATAACGTTTATGAATGGGAAACTTTTTTTTGGGGAGGGTGGGGTGGAGTCTGAAGTTCCTTTTGAGATTACGTAAGATTTCCCGTTTTGTCTAGGAATTTTGCCATTTCACTTATATACTTGGTAGGATTTATTAGGGTTAGTTTTTTAGGACTGATTAAATCGTAGACTAATTCGTCACGTTCCAGAGCTTTTTCTGAGTATTGTTAATAAATTGGGTTTCATTCGTGTCGCAACCTTTTGTTTTACGCGATGATTTTGGATAACATGTTTAAGATTCATTGAATAATTTAGTGTTATTTCTTTCATAAATTTCTTAATTACTCAATTTCTTAATTACTTAATTACGTCAAATTAAGTACACACTCCGTAATTGCTTTTTCACATTTTTACTCCGTTGTTTTTACTTATAGTTTTAGTCAGTCTTTTGCTAGAGTTATCACTTTACTTATGCGATTGCTAAAAACGATTTCTTATTTTTTTTCCCCTTTTCTGTCAGCTTCTCATCCTGGTCCAGTGGAGGAAGCATTTGGTAAGAGGCAGTCAATCCAACGACGTTCTGCGCGTACAGGACCTTTAGCTGGACCCGTGGATCCTAAAAGTAAAAACAAAAAATCGCTCCGTTGAAGCGGAAATTTAATTTTATTCCATTTATTTCCTGTTTCATTTGCTAGTTCGTTTTGCGCAGTATCGTTCACCCCAATTCGCGTTGAAACCGTTATTCTTCCAAGTGCCTCAGCAAGAACCAGACCCTCTCTTCATCGCCCGAGGCTGGCTGTTCAAGGAACTTTCCGCCTTGTTGCTCCAGGACAGCCCCGGACCGGGTCCTAGGGGCGTGGTCTTGTCAGGCAATACCGGCTCGGGTAAAACTGCCGCCGTTTTACAACTCGTGGAGCGGTCTTGTTTCGGCCGACCGCGCGAAGGCGGAGCTTGTGGCGATAGCAACTCGAGGGTTCTGGAGGGCGTGGCTTCCCTAGCCTCACATTTGGTGGCGTACCATTTCTGTCAGGCCGATAACGCTTCTACGTGCCTTCTGCCCGATTTTGTCCATTCGCTCGCAGCGCAATTGGTCCAAGCTCCGCAATTAAGTGCCTATCGTCACGCCCTTTTACAAGATCCCGCCTTGCAAGCAGTTTTATCCATGAAGGAATGTGTGGCAGATCCCCATACCGCTTTTAGAAAGTAAGCGACGTTCATCCATTAGATTCACTAGGTTCAGAATTAAATGTATTAATATTTTGTGGTGTTCTTTTTTTTCGTTTTTAGGGGCATTTTAGAGCCCTTAAGTGCCATAAGAAGGGTTGGAACGACATGTTTGATCGTGATTGATGGTTTGTGTGAAGCGGAATACCACCGCCCGGATGCAGGAGATACTTTAGCCTCGTTTCTGGCTAGACACGCCCTCCAAACCCCACCCTGGCTGAAGTTTTTCGTCACCGTACGCACGCAGTTTCAAGATATTTCCTCTCTTTTGCCATTCGCACGCATAAGGTACGTGTATTAAGCCAAATTACTACTTCTTTTATGGATTAATATGAATCCTGTTCGAGAAAACAAGTTTAGAAAACCGATGTGTTTAGTACGATTTTCGCTGATTACGTCGACTTAGGAATTTTGATTTCTTTATTGTCTTAGTGGAAACACTATTTAGATGGCATAAGGGCGTATTTAAATGTTACTGAAAATTTTATAAAAAAGAAAAAGTTCGTTTTGCATGGTTTTGATAGTGCTATTAATGTTTGTATTTGTTTTCTTGCGGAGCTTAAAATAGTCTTAATGTACGTTTTTGTTGTTTTTGTTTTTTCTCAGTTTGGATGGCGAACCCAGTCATCAGGATTCAGTGGAGTACGTGACGTTCAGGGTCAATAACAGTCCCGCCATCCGGTACAATATCAGTCTGGCTTCTAAAATGCCTGGCACGTCGAATCCACAGGACAGTATAGCTCTTCAAGGCCATCGCTTAGCCCAACATTTGGCGCTTCTCTCGAAAGGCTCATTCCTGCACACCAAGATGAGCCTCGACTTGGTGGAAAAGGGACATCTGGTCCTCAAGTCGGCTTCTTTCAAAGTCTTCCCCGTCTCCTTGGCGGAAGTTTTCCTGCTGCACTTCAATCTCCGTTTTCCGTCGCTACGCGCGTTCGAGCGTGTCCAACCCCTGCTCTGCGTTGCCCTTGCTGCCCTCACCCCGCTCACGCTGCTCGAAATGTATCATTCAGTCAACGCCCTCATGGCCCACACCCCTTTGACCTGGGAAGAGTTCCTTTCGCGTGTCCAAATTCTACAAGGACTCTTGGTCTCCCGCTCGGATGACACTTACATGCTCTTCCATCCGTCCTTCAGAGAATGGCTCGTGCGCCGCGAAGAAGGCGATTCTCCGAAATTTTTATGCGATCCACGGTAACAAAACATTAGCAATAATAAGCTGATTGAAGTTTCTTATGATTTTGTTATGCCTTCAGTTTTTAGAAATTTCTGCTCTTAATTTCCGTATCTTTCGCGGATTTGTTATCAGATTCTTAGTTCAGAATTTAAATGGAAGACCGTGTTAAAAGAAAAAGAAAAATACGTATTAGTTTCCGGTCTAGCTAGTATATAAAAGAATTTTAAGAAAGAATTTTATAATTCAGTTTATTATTGAACCCAATTCTTGAATAACGGTAAATGTCGCTAGTCTTTGTATATAGAAGAGTATATTGAAAATAGCATAACTTTGTATTGATATGTAAGGAAGTTAATGAAAACGTTTCATTCTAGGTTGGGTCACGCGGGTTTGGCCTTGCGATTGTCTCGTTTAGAAGCTCCGTTGGATGGCGACAAAACGTTAGAACTTGGTCATCATTTGCTAAAAGCCCACTTGTATAAAAGCAGTTTGGGCAACGGACGCAACGCGACGCTGCTGCCACCCCGAGATTTGCAAGCTGTGTGGGTGGCGTTAGCTTCGGATGACGTCAGTGCAGCATTGGCCGCTCCGCGAAATGTATATTCGCCCAATGTCAAAGTCTCAAGGTTGCTATTGTTGGCGGGGTCTTCCCCGGATCACAGCTTGGGGAGGTGGCCGTTGCTATGTTTAGCCGCCCAACAAGGATTGGTGGATATGGTGGCGCTATTGCTGGAGTTTGGCGCCTTCGTGGACGCGGTCAGCCCGGCTGGTATCTCTGCGTTGATGTTGGCAGCCCAAAGGGGGCATTCCGACGTTGTACGCCTGGCGGTTCAAGCCGGAGCCAAACTAGGATTGAAAGATGCGGAAGGGCAATGCGCTTTAGTCCATGCCGCCCTTTCCGGTCATTTGAACGTGGTCGCATACTTGGCGTCCTGCGACTGGCCCACTTTGGAAGAGGAGGCGGAGCCAAGCGATTTGGGGGATATGAGTTTAGCGGAGGCAGCGCAACAAGCTTTGGTGGCCGCGGCGCTCCAAGGACACACCCAAGTAATCGGAGAAAATGTTTTAGGAATATTAATAATAGTTCGAGAAAATTGGGAAATGAACTGCAAGATACTAATGAATAACTTGCGCTCTCGCTAGGTGGTAGAATTTTTGCTGGATATGTGCGAAGTTAGAGTCAATTTGGTAGATTCAGCGCGTGGGGAAACGGCACTTACTGCAGCTGCTGCCGTAGGCCACGCCCATACGTGTCGCGCGTTGCTACGACGTGGCGCCAATCCCACTGTTACCAACTTACAGGTAAGAAATGAAACCAAAGAAACACAAAGTGGCTAGTAAAACATGATTTTAATTTCTTATAAATCTTTACTAGGACACGCCTGCTTTGTTGTGTGCTGTGGCTGAAGGTCAGTGGGAAGTCGCTGAAGTGCTTTTGGAAGGCGGAGCTAATCTCGAGCAGGTGGATGCTTCGGGTCGTACGGCCTTAATGTTAGCTGCGGGTGAAGGTCACGTGGGCGTGGTCGAGTTACTCCTAAGCAAAGGTAAACGCACTTTTTTTCTACCAAATTTGTATTCAGGTATTTTCGTTGCACAGGAAATGCTTCTCGATTTAATAAGATATTTATATTACATTGTAGGGACTCAGATACTTGGTCTACTCTCATAAAGCACTTCATGTTTAAATCTTTGTGTTGAATTTTTTCGAAACTTTAAATAATTACTGTATCTTATGTGGTTGCAGGTTGCAATGTAACCAAGGTAGATAAAGAAGGTTTGACAGCCCTAAGCTGGGCGTGTCTCAAAGGCCAACGGCATGCAGCAAGCACGCTATTAGATCGTGGCGCAGATCCCAACCATACAGACAAACTGGGACGTACGCCTCTAGATTTGGCAGCCATCAAGTCGGACCAGCATTTTATTACCGTAAGTTGAAAAGATTTTGTTAAAAATAGAGTTTCAATTTTGTCAGTCGAATTTTCACATTTTCTTTTCGTTTTTCCTTTTTCGGTAGGTATTGCTGGAAAAAGGCGCCGTTCTAGAACACGTAGATCATTCAGGACTTCGCCCTTTGGATCGAGCCATAGATTGCCGCAACCTTCAGGCTGTCCAAGCCTTATTACGTCGTGGCGCTAAACTAGGACCAGCCACGTGGGCTTTAGCCGCCGGCAAGCCCGATATCTTGCTCATTTTACTGGGCAAACTACTGGATGATGGCAACACGCTGTACAAGAAGCACCGTCTCCAGGAGTCCGCGTACCGTTATTCTTACGCTTTGAAGAAATTTCCGTCCAATGAAGAAATCAATGGAGGATCCCGAGCTGATCAACGCGATGCTTTCCAACAGCTTAAGCTTCATCTTTTGCTAAATTTAGCGCGTTGCAAGAGGAAAATGGGCGTAAGTACAGTTGTTGTTACTATTTATTAGCTGTCATTCGTCTTACTATTTCAGTTTTGCATAATCTAATTTTTTTGCTTATTTAATTTTTTATAGGAATTCGAGGAAAGCGTCCAAGTGTGTGGGCAAGTGCTCCAGTTGAAACCAGATTCTTACGAAGCCTTTTATGCACGTGCTCGAGCTAAGAAAGACATGGGGTAATTATTTTTAGAAAATAAGCCATTGATATTAAAAGGTGCTAATGAACATTTATTCATTAGCCAATTACAAGGAGCTTTGGAAGACCTGAAAGCTGCTTTGTTACACGCTCCGCCCTCCAAAGAAGTACGGCGATTGTTAAATCAGGCAAAGGAAGAATTGGAAGGCACGTTACCCTTGCCATTACCCGTGTCTACAGCTAACGCTTCGGCCACGCCCCTTACCACCCTATACAGCTTGGGGGCCCTGGGTACGTCCTTGGACACGTTAAGCGATCATGAAATGAGCAGTGGTTTGGGCTCCAGTTTGGCTTCGGAGCGCGTTCACTGAAAGATCTTTTAATTTATTTTGGAAGGGATGAGACTACGCATTCCCCTTCCATTTTGTGTTACCATACCCCCCTAATTTTTGGTTGTGTTGGATTTGACCTGCTAGCCTACATAGATCCTAAATGGGTGGGGCGGCTTTTCAAGACTTGGAAGCCCCGCCCCCTCCCGGTGTGTTTTTCTTCCCTCTTTTCTTCAATTTTTTCGTTCTTATTTGTTTTCAAATTGTTTTTTGCTTCCTAAGGCCTGTAAGGCTCTTTTGGGATGGAGGCCACGCCTGTAGAATCTTGGGAGTGGTGGTGTTTCGCCCTTCTTTATCCTCGTGTGGTTGTGGCTTGTTGTAGCCTTGTAAGTGTACAGCAAAAAAATCAGTTAACATTAATTACAAAAGCAAACTTCGCCCCAAAAAAACGAAAAGTAGTTTTAGTTTTCTCACATATATTAGAAATGTATTGGAGATTAACCATCATGGAATGATTATTGGGGATCTTTTTTGAGTTGGTTTGTTTACAATTGCGTTTAGTGTTATTTGGTACAAAATTCAAACCAATTAATAACCAGGTCGGAAGCGAGCGAGGAGACCGGAAATGTCTTCTTCGTCCGTGGACATGACCCACGATATGGGGCGTTTGTGGAACCGACCGCCATTACGTTTACCAAACCTGCCAGCGAGAGCTTCAGAGATGAATAAAACTCTCGATTTTAAAAGAAAGTTTAGAGACAAAGGTTGTCTCCTATGTTGAAATAGCATTATTTACCTGGGTCTACCAGCAATGGCATAGTAATTACTAAGAGCTTCCAAGTAAGTACGGAGTTCGTCTGGATTGCGGAAAATATTCGGTCGAGAAGGGGCCAAAAGCGCCAAGTCAATTGCCATATGACCACCTTCGGCCGACCCTACAGAATCTGCGTCCGCAGTAATAATGGGCGTAGCCAAGGTCATGCCCAGACATACGCCAAGCAACAGTAATGCCCAGGTGGTGGTATTGGTTAGCATCTGCCAAAAACAACCGTCAAATAAGATAATTGTGGTTGTTAGGCTTCGGTTGTTTCGACATGTTTTCCTGTGATTGCGCTAGGAGGTTCGCAAACAAATACATGTAGAGCTACATAAACAAAATGCAGATAATGTAACCACGTGAATAAAATAACGGGATGTTTAAGCCCAAGCTTTCGATTGCATAGGGTTTAATTTTTTATTTTTCTAAGAATGTTCACTTAAGCTAGTCTCCCTATTAAATAAGAAAAGAAAGTGAAGTCACTAGCGTGGAAGGGGATATTTAAAGCCTGATGAAGGGGCTGCTTTGCTGAAACCCGATAGGCTAGGGTATAGCCTTGCTAATTACAGATTTAGTTCTTTTATAGCATAATTTTTGCCTTTTACATTTTAAAAAACTTGGGTCGTGTTACTCTTACACCTTTAATCTAACCAGCACAATTTGGAATATCCTGGTGTACAAAATTGGACGAACTAAAATGGTGAAATGAATCATAGAATTCAATTGAATTGGAATTTAGAATGCAGTTACATCTTTAGAAAAAAAAATCAGTGGATGAAGAAGCTCGCTCGTAAAGCGTATCCTTACCTGGGTAGTTGACGGAGACTGCATTACAGTTGCGAACGTGATGAATAAAGTTGTACGGGAAGGAAGACGCACCTGCTGCCGCAGTATATCTCAGTAATGAGAAGTAATAACAACACTTGTTCTAAGCAAGAACTGCTTGAGACTGTGCTTTATTAAGTTCGACTGATGGCTGCCACCAGTTGGATCTCCGAGGATATATAGAAGCTGGAGCGAGGCCTATGGGGCGTGGTCTTGCGTGGTTTCTTCTCTTCGGGATGCAAGAGTTGGAAACCATTTCTTTTGAAGACCGATCAATTCGAGTGGCTAAGATAAGATAATCAGATATGGATGGTGTCAAGCGTGGGTCGTCAAGAGTCCGGTGACCTGGCCCACAGAGAGAACGTGAGGACACCTGACCTGCTTAGTTATAGGCACCGAGCAAAAGCAACACTATAGGGAGTCGTCAACACCTCGCTGACGTCACCATCATCTTCTCCTCCAAGCATAATTGGAAAGATATTCTCGGTTAACGAAGCTGGTGGATGTGAATGTCTATCTCCCTGACCATAATCAAGTTTTCTCATTTTCTCTGTTGCTCTGCTCCCCTTTTGTCTGCTGCTAAAATTGGCTCCCAGAGAATACAAACTGTCCCATTCGATACCAAATGCTTGAATAACTCTCGAAGAAAAATAAGAGACAATATTTTTTCTTCAGGGAAAAGAAGTTTACTAATCCGGATCAACTTTTTTGTCTTTTGTCCTAAATCTGTCTGGATGTTGTTAACAAGGAGAAATAGCTAATGAGTGCTATAATGCTTGAGAGATCGCTGCTAGGTGTCCGCCTACGGAATTTCGATAGGTAGAACAAGAAAAAGAAAGAAATTAAGCTTAACCTGTTTTTTCTTTTTATGTGTGTTTTTAGTTGCTCGGCGGGAGGGCAGAGGGGGGACAGGAGTAGAGAGTTAGCATGGTTAAGTCAACCAAGGAAAGAAGATACAAGGTGATCATATCCTTCAGGTGACTAATGTGCCCAGGAGACCTTGAAACAGGCCTTTTGTTTCCGTCAAATATAGAGACAACCGCTGATTGCGTTTTCTGGCAATGCTTCGGTACTGTCGAAACGACGCCAAAAGCAACTTTTCGCCTGTATCGAACTCACAGCTCACGGGCAGAGTTTGCCTTTAATTATATAACGCTGTATCCGCCGCCAAAATTCCGTATGAGATTACTTAAATATGTTTCTTACGAAAACATCGGAAGAGCTCGTATCGCTGAGAAGCCTCAAGACGGTGGGGCAAAAGCGTTTCGATATCAGCACATAGATGGCGTCGATACCAGTTTGCAAATGGCGGCTTAAGGAGGTGGTAGTGTATGCAGTGTCTGGGTAAAATACAGTGAAACAGGCGTTTATAAGTATTTTAAACAAAGTATTTCAAGTTGTCGGATTGAAATCAACTTTTAAAAGTTGTGATATTTCGAGTGACATTTCCTGGATTACATTTCATTGGGATTTGAGTGATTAAAGTGACCGGCAAACGCCCTGTTGTGCCACTCTTTCGGCACACCCATCTCTCATTACAAAGCACCTGGTTGCAAAACGTGAGTATATTGTAAGTAGTCTGCTATGAATTTATGTCTTCCTCAGTCCCAGCTGTCGTACAGCGCAAATCCCAGACCTTGAGATCCAAGAAGAGACGTGAGAAGGTAGAGTTTTGCTGTTGGGAATTAAAACCTATTTTTAGTAACTCCTGCCATTTACTAACTTGCTCATCTTGTAAGTGTAAGGTCAAGGCATATCACTTGAACTAATGACTCTGCCCTGTAGGTGTTTAAGGGCACGCTTGGCTTGAAACTATTTGCTTCCTAAAAAAGCCCATCGATCAGCAAACTTCTAGTTATGCCTTTAATAAGTGTTTATTTTTATCTTATAGGACCTTAGGATTTTAAACGTCCTTGAAGTCACACGTTAAAGCTCCAGGTTCATCTAATCCACCGAAGCTTTGGCATTCCTGCATATAACTACATAAACTGATCCTTAATATATGCTCATCCCATTTTGATTTGCCTTAGAAATGTGGTAGAAAGACAAGATGAGATACAGGGCTACCCACTTGTTGTGCAATTCTGTTACCGAGGTCCAAAGTCAAAATGGATAGGAAAAGGGCATTGCACGGAGAAGATGACTCCGTAAATAGTTGCGGACTCCATCGCTCCCAAGATAGCCAGAAATTGGTGGCTGCGCTGGGCTTGGCATGGGCGACGGGCGAAAGAAAAGGAAGAAAAATCTACAGTTGGAAATTTGCCCAGCAGAGAAGAAAAGACTCCAGGAAAACCTTACCACGCCTTTCGAGCTTGCGAAGGAAAATTTTCCTTGGAACTTTTCAGAGGAGCCAATAGGCAGGTGGACTTGCCCCAAAGTTCCTTTTTTATAGCCTTCTTCAAGTTTTTCCTAACACTTCTCCGTATTTGCCACCTTGAGGACAGGCGAAGACAGCTTCGCTGGGCTTCTGAAATTTTTCGGGCCCGTAATCCCTGTTACGTAGGCGGGGTGGCATTGTTGCGGTATCCCGCGTAAGTGGGTGACGTCAACAAGTGCTAATAGCGTCTTGTATGTGGAAAGAAGAGCGAGAGACAAGCGTTGGGTTTCTGTTTGGCTGTTATGGTTCTTTTGGCTTGGATGTTTGATTGCCATACTTGATGCGCCCAGAAAACTGAAACTGAACGTGATTTTCTTTTGTTTTTCTGTGTTTGTGCTCCGTAGGTCAAAACATGACGTCTAAAAAGTTATATGGCAAGGATTTAACGGCGTACGATGATCTGGATGTGGACGACCTGCTCACTCAACTAAGTCCTGAAGAACTCGATATTTTGTCCAGAGAAGTTGATCCTGACGTAAGTTTCTAGAAATACTGGATTCAAAAAAAAAAAATTCTTGGTAAACTCTGCTGTTATAATGACAAGTTATACGTTACTATTAAACTTAATCCATGTAATTTAACCCTTCGTTGATAAATTAGACTGAAAGTAATGGAAATGTCTAGAACAGAAGCAAGAGTCATAATTTTTTAAAAAGAAAATTCGTTCTTATTGTGAACTATTTGCTGTGAGATTCATTGTTGTGGCACAGTTTTCCCTTCGAGTTTAGTTTAGATTTTCAGTGTTGCAGAGTTGTTTTTACTCGTAAAGTTTTATTGTTGCGACTCAGTTCCGTGTTGAAACGAGAAAGTATTTTTTTCATTTTTGTAGACATGTTCACTGTTGCAGTAAGATTTCATTTCTACACAACACTGAATTATTTTAGTACCATATTCCCAGTTGAAATTACTTTTGCATAGTTACATAATTTAAACTAGGAGTTGCTTAATTTTGTATTAATCGTCCTTAACAGGGATGTGCTGAGAGTTTTATATTTCCTAGCGGAAAAATCGTCTTGATGCTATTTTTAAATATATTTCGCCTTCTTTCATGATTGGGATTATATTATATAAGCTATTAATTTTAAAAGGTACATTGCTATTATAAATCATGGTGATTGCCATTACGAAATAGTTTCTAACTTTAGAAAGTTGGGAAAAATCCTAAAACTTTTTCGTGATTGAAAACTAAATATTTAATTATACTTTTAATAATAATAAATTTAATATAATAAATAAATAATGAATACATAATTTAATAAATAATACTTAATTAATATTTTTTAATAATAATTGGGTATTTATTAAGTAAGTCATATTTCAATTCTTATGTGTTTTAGGATAACCTGCTGCCTCCGAGTCAGCGTTGCGGCTACGTCTGTGAGCTTGAACCAACAGGCCCTTTGGATCGAAAGAAACTCATCGAGCACATCAACAAAGAAGCGTTAGAAACACCGGACAAACCCGAGTTTGAACCTTTCGTGGCTGGAGTCGTTCGCGGCAAAAAAGTAAGTCAGCATTAGAACAAAGAGACTTTACTCCTGGCTTTTAGCGTTGAGGAAGAAGGAAAAACACGCAGAGACAAAGAATCAGTCGTTTTAAACGTTTGTTATTTTTAGTTCATTGCACCGGAAGTGCCCCGACCGCCAGCCAGGCAAGATGAAGGCGTCAGTTATGATTTAGGTGACGAATACGAGCAAGCTCTCAGCGGGGCCACGGAGGAGGAATTGGTGGATTTAGCCGCCATCTTGGGCTTTCACTCGATGATGAACCAGGAGCAGTACCACGCCTCCTTACTCAACAAAGATAAAATCGGCCTAGGCTGGGACGGTATCACGAAAGCCCATCAGCCCAAAGCCTTACCGGCCGAACCGCCCAATATGACGGATCCTGAAGAATCTATTACCAAAGTGGAAGATGACGACGCGGATACCATCAGCCTCAATTGGAATAACCTGTGCAACGTGTCCGATGAACAATTCACTCGCTTGTTCAAAGCCATTGAATGCAACACCCGTCTCGAGGTCTTAAACCTTTGCAACACGGGCTTGCACGACCGAGTGGCGCAAGGATTAGTCGAAGCCTTGGAAAAAAATTCCACATTACGTGTCCTCAAGTAGAACCTTTTTTTTTTCACTAATTCTAAAAAAATTCCCTTAACACAATTTCTTGGTATTGCTCTTCTTTTCTAGTGTGGAGACAAATCTTATCAGTGCAAGTTTAGTTGTTCAGCTTCTGAAAGCCATGTTGATTCACAAATCCATAGAGGAATTCAGAGGCTCTAACCAGGTAAAAAGCAAATCTGTACAAATTTGTGTTTCATTGGTGATCTTTCAGCGCTCGCAAGTATTGGGTAATAAGGCAGAGATGGAAATAACGCAGATTGTGGAACAGAACCCCACGATCCTTAGAATCGGTTTGCATTTAGAGTACAACGACGCTCGTTCACGTGTCGCCACACACCTGCAACGCAATCTGGACCGAAGTAAGTCATGTCTTTTCATTTATTTCTTACTTTTAAGCCCAAACCACACAAAAAAGCCCTTCTCTTTGGTTCTTTTTACTTCACTTGTCTTTTTTTGGTTTATTTTTTTCCATCAATCTCCGCTTTTTTTCGTCCTCTTCTGTTTAACCCCAGAACCTCTTTTTGTTTCACGTTGCCGTTTATTTTTGGCTTGCTTGGAAAGTGCAAGATTTGCAGGATTTACTTTTCTGTCGTAGAAGTGTCAAATTTAGTTCATTTTTTCCGTTTTGTAGCTTCAGTTTTTGGGAGTACTTGATTCTTAAGGAAACTTTTCCCGCTTTTCTTTTGATAACTTGTGCCCGCCCCTCTTCTCCTTTCGTTCATATCATGTGCACATTCGAGTACACACACACACCCACACCAAGCCCATTTATGTTTAAATCAAGCCAAAAGAAATTGGTTTCGAGAGTAAGGAGTGGAAGCGGTATAAAAAGAGGGGAAGGTTAGAAGTTTGTTTGAGAAAATATACTATACACACAACGATAAAGGGGGCGGGGCGTGGAGAGGGCTGGCACTATTTTGGGGGGAGTATTTTGTACAATTGGTGGGGTTTTTGTGACCAGTTTTGTTGCTCACACACAACCTCGTTCGTCTTTTTCCCGTATCCTCTTGATTTTGTTCGGGGGGCGAATTGATGGGAAAACGCAGCTCGTACCAGCGTGAGTCTCAATGTGCGCATCAAGCGGAGTTCGGCGGGCGTGGCTCTGACGCAAGTGACGGAAGAAGTCAGCGTGGAATCTACTGTGACCATGACCTTGCCGGCAACGGTGACGCCATCTGTAGACGACAATTAAAAACTCGTTAAGCCCTGCCCATTCATCCTAGTACGTTGCAAATGCCCCTCCCACGAGTTGGTGTGACAACGTAGGCTGACGCCCCCTTTTTTGGTCCTCCCTTTTTCATGCATTGTGGCGCCTATATTGGGCGTAGTCCTTGCACTTACGTATTCCAAACACTAAGTCATACCCCACTTTGTCTACTCTTTTGTTTTCTTTTGGAAGATTAGTGTATAAAAAGTAGTCGAGATTCTGATTTAGTTGGAGAGAGACAAAAAATTCGTCCGTCCTTTTATCCCTATTATTTACCCCCCTTTCCTGCGGTTCCTGTTTTTTTTCTGTTATGGTGTACAATTGATTAGGTTAGCGAACGAAATGAACCAAAAAAAATAGAACGAACACTTACGTGGTTTGTTGTTATGTTTGTTTACCACCCACCCTGTTTTTCTTTCGGCTGGTCTTTTGGGGATCGTTGCAGCCCGCAAGGCCGTCAAGCTCGCAGTGGGCGTACGACTTTTTAACAACCTACGCCGGAAACGCCTCTTTTAAGCCAATTTCTCCACAAATTTCTCAAAAAAGAAAAGCCAAAAAATAAAAAAAAAAAATAGTAGCTCCCGCCCCGCCTATGCCCATCAGGTACCGCCTTTTTCTGGACCGTGTGCCTTGTTAATTATAATCTTACTCTTCTACTCTGTACTTCTTCTAGCAACGCCCCCTACCCACATCCCCACCCAGAACCTTTCTATATTCCTTCTTACCAAAGTTATTTTTTTTCTTTGTTATGTGGGCTGACTGTGCTTCCTGTCGGATGAGATTTCGGTTTTGTTAATTGAATTCCTTGTTTGTTGCTTTTTCGGTTTACTTTGGTTTTGATTTTAATTTCGCTAATTTATTTTGGGGAAAAAGGGCCTTTTAGGTAAAAGATTTTGGTTTTTAGTGTCCCTTTCGTGACGTCACCCATGTGTTGTGTCTTGTTTATCTTATTTTTTTCCTACCAGAACGTCTGGAACGGCGTGGAGCTGGCCCCGCCCATTCGTAAGAGAACCAACGTCCGACCTTTTCTCCAAAACTCCTACAAGAAACCCGATATTTGGCGCTAACATGACACTTCAACTAACCGCTCGCGAAAGAAAAACGTTTTTGACTAACAACCGAAATCTTCGTGGAACTTACCACCTTCACATCTGTATCTCTCTTTCCCACCAGCAAGCATGGCACCTAACGCAAGGCTCCCGCCGATTTTTTTTTTGAATCTTTTTTAGCTGAGAATTTCTTGGATGTGAAACTTTTGTGGTCTGAATTTGTCTGTTTTGCTTCCGCATAGATCGATTGCGGCGAACGGGACGCGCCTCTCGCAACCTCACAGTTGGATACGTTATCAACAAGAATTGAAGAAAGGAAGACCACGCCCACTCGATATCCATATGGGCGTCGTAGTCTGTCTCGGCTGAAGATTCTTACCGCACTGCCAATGTCAATTTGTTTCTCATGAAGAAACTTTTCTTTTTTCCCCTTTTTTTATAAAAAGAAAGAGGGGGTGAAAGAAGCTTTAACTGCATGTAAATAGCGCGATTTTCATTGGCGAGTATCGTGGCTTCATTTTACCTACCTACCCATCGGTGCCAGGCAAAACACACACACAAAAAGAAAAAAAATCGCCGGAGTTGCTAGATTCTTCTGATAATTGTCTTTAGCTTAATTTTGAAAACAGTGGAAGAGGTTGAAAATCCACGAGAAAGCGCGGCTTATGCTACCAGGATGGGGTGGGAGGGGCAATTTTGTAGTTTGCAGGTGTTATCAAACGATACTGTTTTGTTTTGAGCTCGTGTAAAAATAATCGTAACGAGGATCTTAACATGTCTATCCAAAAGGGGGTGGGTGGGGGATTAGTTTGTATAAAGTGGGTAGCGTGGTCATAAAAAAAGGACAGTTTTGACGTGTAATTTCTGTATTCTAGAAAACAAAAGACACAAAAAAATACCCCACATGATTATAATGGACTGTATCGATAGATCTTATAAGGAATTTGATTCAACCAATGAGTGGATTTGATTCAACCAATACATTGGATTTCGTTGTGCTGTATGCTAAACCGTGACTTTCGTTTTGGGGGGGCATTTTGAGGGTTGTTATTGGGAAGGGAAGGGGGATTTCGAGAGCGGTCGTTGCTTCCAGCTTTTAGTTCCTCGAAGACTTAACTTTGGAAATGAGGTGAGAATAAGAGAGCGTTATGTACCTGAGGCTTTGGATTCATTTGCATATGAGGAACAAAAGTAGAAGAATTGGGAGTTGCCCTGGTTGCCAAAGCTGGAGGCCAAGATGTAGGATGAGAAATCGTGATGAGGATGCAGTTTCCCCGGCTGTGTCAAAAGATGCAGAGCATGAAGTATTCAGAGCAGCTGCAAATGGCTGACGAAGAAGAAGACGACGATCAAGTGGCCCTGCGGAAAATTTCGACAATAACGAACGACAGTCTTTGCGTAATTCGTAAGTTCTTTATTGTATATTATCTAACTTTTTATTCCAAGTTATACTCATGATTTTTTTAAAATTTTATTTCTGTGGACATGGTTAGCACCGTTATGGGGTTCCTGTCGTCTGCTGCTCGCCATGATGTGTCTTCTTGCTACGTTGCTGCTTTTTATGATGCGGATAAATCTGAGTTTCGCGATGGTCTGCATGGTTCAACCGAAGTTTGTTAATAGTTCCATTACGGATGATTTTCCGAAAGGCAATTCGAATTACACCCGGAAAGAAGTATACTATTTTAATACGTTAAAAAGAAATTTAATTTTGAAAATTTCTTAATTATTTGTGTCAAGTATTTTATTAGGAAGTTCAATTGTCTTGTTTCATTGTTTACTCTAAAGCTCCATTTTTGGTTTCGTTTTAGGATAATTTATCATGGGATAAAGAAACACAAGGAGGGATCTTGGGGGCCTTTTATTACGGTTATATTGTGCCACAAATTTTGGGAGGCTGGATTAGTGACCGAGTGGGCGGGGGCAAGCTCCTTTTGCTTATTGGCTTGGGAAGTATGAGCCTTTTAACGCTTGTGACGCCACCTGTTGCCCAAGCCAATGCCACTGCTTTTTTGATTGTGAGAGTCTTGATGGGCCTGGCTTCGGTAAGTTAAACTCTGATTATCCGTAATTTACGTGCTTTCTTGATAATTTATTTTGATTTGTAGGGGCTATCGCTACCTGCGTTTAATACGCTGTTCAGCCGATGGGCGTCCCCAGCGGAGAGAGGAACGCTACTGGGCGTGGCTTTTGCGGGTTTCACGATAGCCAGCTCCTTGACTTTCCCGTCGGCCAGTTTATTGTGCCAATACGGATTTGCTGGTGGATGGCCTTCGATTTTCTATGTTTCAGGTATTTAAATCTACTCCCTTCTTATGCATATTTTCGTGTATTTTATTAATTTATCTATGTTTTGTCAGGAATTTTAGGGGCGCTTTGGTGTTTGGGAGCCTATTGGCTTATTTACGATAATCCTAGTTTACATCCAAGGATTTCTAGGACAGAGCAGGAATATCTGAATCCGTATGCAATGCTTCCGACTTCGGGAAATAAAGTAAAGCTTTAATTCACGAGACCTAAGGTGCCATTATCATAACTTCTTCCTCTTTAACTTTTCGCAGCATTTAAGGGTGCCTTGGTGTAAAATTTTGAAGTCAGTCCCAGTTCAAGCTGTTAATGTAACCCATTTCTGCCTTAACTGGGGGTTTTACACATTAGTCATTAACCTGCCTATGTACATGAAAGAAGCCCTGGATTTCGATATCACACAGGTAAAACAGAACTAAAGTGATTTTCCATTTTTTCGTTGTTCAGTTCGTGCTTATTTCGGTACTTATGGGCTCTAGAATGGACTTTTATCGGCAATGCCCTATGCAGCAGCGCTAGTTGTTCACTTGATGGCAGGAAAAGCCTTTGATGCGCTAAGACAACGGAATTTATGCTCGACTACGCATTTACGCAAGATTTTCAATACGATTGGTAAAAACTAAAGAAATTTATATCTGCAATATCTAGTTTTTCTTTTCTTTTTATGTAAATTACAGGGTTTGCAATCCCGGCCGTGTGTATGTTCTTAGTGGGACAGTTGACCCCTGACATGCGTTATTTGGCTGCGGTGTTGATTGCAATTAGCCAGGCAGGGGCGGAATTGGCTATTATGGGTGGTTTTATGTTAACGCAGATGGATATGGCTCCGCAGTATTCTGGAGTACTCATGGGCATTTCGAACACCTTGGGCACCATTCCGGGTTTCGTTTCGCCCTTATTGGTAGCTTATTTGACCAAAGATGGAAAGCGGGAGCAATGGCTGACAGTATTTTACATCTCCGGGGCTATTTACATGCTTGGAGTTTTGGCTTACGGGCTCTTTGGTAGCAGCGAGAAGCAACCCTGGGCTATGGATGTATACGAAATCAAGAATTCACTGCAAGAGAAAGAAACGAAGAAAAATAACGCTCCGTTGTAATAATGATTTATAATTTGGCGAATTGTCTTAAACACGTATTATTTGTCCATTAATTTTTATCATAGATTTCTGGAATATCCTATATCGAATATACTTAATATTTAAAATGTATATAACTCAAGACTATTCACTATCAGTTTTTACTGAGAAATTCGGAGATCATTCAATTTTACTTATACAGTGGTGCCTCGCACAATGAACGCCTCGCATAACGAACGTTCCGCATCACGAAAGAGCGGGAAAATCTTCCGCATAATGAACGCGGTCCCGCATTACGAGTCGCACGCTACAATTTTTACATTTGAAATTTGTGGAAACTTTCAGTGTTTTTTTTGTGTTGTCAAGATGCCACCTGAAGAAGTCTGTAAGTCTGAAGAGTATACTATTACTATTGAGTATGCACTTACTATTGAAATAAGCAAGAAATCATAGGCAAAAAAGAGTTGTTGATCTTGCAGCTGAATACGGAGTGATCAAGTCAACCATAGGAAATTTAAGCTAATAGAGAATCAATCATGAAAGCTAAGGTGGTCAAAGGAGTCTCAAGAATGTGTTTAGTGACGAAAATCGACTAGTGATGAAATTGAGAGGTTGTTGTTAGTTTGGGTTAACGAAAGACAAACCACTCACAAAATAATTTGTGAGAAAGCTAGAGTACGGTTTGAGCATCCACAGTGCTATAATGCAAAATTACGCTTTTTTCGCGATTTTGGACCGGGCTCGGATCAAAATTATTCCCATAGTAACGTTTAGGAAACGGAGTCCCGCATAACGAACGCCGTCCTGGAACGGATTGCGTTCGTTATGCGAGGTACCATTGTAGGCCTACTGTTGCTAAAAGCGAGTTCGAATATGCGTAATACAAGTCTACATTCCGTTGAACTAGAGCCATCTCGGAAATGGACGAATTTTTCAAACCCTTGTATATTTTTGCGTATTCGATGCTTTGATTGTGGGAGTATATTTTATTACCCTTAGATTATACTACACTGGTTCTGCAATGTAATTAAAGAAAATACAACTTATTAGTTAATCGAACCATGCAAGACTATACGAACTGAGATATGGAAGTCACCTGTACTCGTTCTGTATTTAAAACTCATACAAATGAAGCCACTACTCGTTTTCTTCGCTACGAAGACGAGCATTGGGATTGGTAATCTTGATGGACAATTGCTTTGCTCGCTCTACCATGGATTTGCGCTTGCGAGAAGAAATGTTGTGAGCGATTTCAGCGCAAAACGTACGGTTTTGCATCATCAGGAGCTCCAACTCTTTCAGGTTGTGGACCAAAACTTTCTTAAATCCATTGGGCAGTAAATGACGGGTAGATTTAGAGCTACCGTAACCAATGTTTGGCATCAAGAACTGGCCCTTGAACTTCCTGCGCACTCGGTTGTCAATACCTTTGGGCTTTCTCCAGCTTCGCTAGTAATTTCAACATAATTAGCCAGTAGCCTATAAAATACATCGAAAATACTTACTCGGACTTTAACATAGCGATCACTCTGATGGCGAGTGAAGAGCTTTGTCCTCTTTTTGACAATCGTCGGCTTCTTGGTAGGTCGGATGGCCATGTCGTGAGTTTACTGATGATCCTATAACACCCACTTAATTTAGTGAATCTGATGCTCAATTATTTAGAAATAATGTGAAATGACGAAAGGTTCACGTATAATGATTAAATAAGCAAGGATGAACGGAATATTTATGGATAAATGTGAAGAATAATTCTTACCAGAAGTAACCTCACAACAACATAAACAGAAAGAAAACAGCGTTGTCGCATAGTCTACGAGGTAAGATAACTTAAATACTTGTCTTGATATAACTTCTTTACATCACAATTATATAATATAATTAAAAATAAAATAGATAAGATATTTAATAAAAAAACTAGCTTTTTAAAAAGCTAAGAGTGTAGACTGGCATCAATGTATGCTTGTTGCCATGGTCCCCTTGGCTTACGTTGTGAGATTTGCGTCTAGTTTGACGTTTCAAGGTGCTTATTTTGGTTTGGACGTTAAAAAAGTGATGTGTTGATATTCTTCTGAACCTTGCTGTGTCACATAGTTAAAGATGGCTCTAAGCGGATTTGTGGATTTCTTTCAGAAAGGAAAGGTAACTCACAAGGATCGTATAATTGACAATTTTCGTTCTTTTGTACCGTTCTATCCTTATCATATCATGTTAAAAGTACAAGTAACCGCAGTTTCCGCTGTATTTTCCTGTTTTCCCTACAGACTTTCCGACCTAAAAAACGTTTCGAACCTGGGACCTTAAAATACTCCCTACATAAGCAAGCCCAAGCTTCCCTTTGCTCTGGCATTAATTTGCGATCGGTAGTACAATTACCGCCTGGCGAAAACATGAATGATTGGACTGCTGTTCATGGTAAATATATTATAATTGTTTTCCAAGCATGCATTTTTAATATTTTGTTGTAGTCGTAGACTTCTTTAACCGGATCAACTTGATTTATGGGACAGTGAGTGATTACTGTGCGGAAAGCACTTGCCCCACCATGTCAGGAGGACCTAAATTCGAATACTTATGGGCAGATGGACACAAGTACAAGAAGCCCACTGCGTTACCAGCCCCCCAATACATCTCATTACTCATGGATTGGGCCGAATCTCAAATTAACAATGACAATATTTTCCCTGTTACCATGGGTAACTATTCCTACTTCACGAGTTTAGCAATTAATTACAATACGCTAATATTACCTTGGTTGTAGACGTTCCGTTTCCGAAAACTTTCCAAAGTACATGCAAAAAGATTTTAACTCGGTTGTTTCGCGTTTTTGTTCATGTCTACATCCATCACTTTGATCGCATTGTCGCTATTGGAGCTGTAAGCAAATCATTTAAACTTAAATGAAATGTTTTCTGACCAATGAACTGATTTTTCATGAATTTTCGTAGGAAGCACACGTCAATACGTGCTACAAACATTTTTATTACTTTGTACGTGAATTTGATCTCGTGAGTGAGCGGGAGTTCGAGCCTTTGGTAGATATGACGTCACGTATCTGCAACGACCCCGATTCGGCCTATCACAGTCAAGCTGCTCGCTAAGAACTGGTCAAGGTGGCCTTGAACTGTACAGAAAGACCTCACCCTTGACTTTGATTTCACCTTTCCCCTAGTCCTGTACATAACACCTTACTTACTAGCACTGAAACCACCCTAAAATAATACATAATCTATTGAATATTGTTTTTCTATGTAATTTTTAGCTCTTTATCAGTTTTGGGTCATACGAACCCAACTCTGGATTCTAGAAGTCAAAGGGATGGGGAGGGAAATAATCACCATCAATTATTGCTAGCCACAGGTGGGTTGAGTATTAGTCTACATTCTACAAGGTATAGCGAAGGACCAGTTGCTGTACAATACTTCTACACGCACTTTAGGAAAATGTATCAATGTTGAGAAGACAGATGGAAATCCATCTAAGGCACACACAACAGTCGTTTTCGCCTTTTTCGCTGGTCTAAAAGATTTTTTTCTTGTTCTTCTACTAGACAAATTACAACGGTGTCTCTTGTGTCCTCATTATTCTCGTTTCACCCCTAACTGCGACTATTTAAAATCTGCGAGAATTGTTTTTTGAAACTCCTTTCCCAAGAAAAAAAGAACCAATATATCATCGGAATGAATTCAGCCTTAAGAAATAACGCATCCGGTACGAGCACCCTCATCGGTGTTGAAAGTTTGTGCCGACTCCTCACCTTCGCTAAGTTTTCTTTCTTCTTCGGTTTCATCAACACGACTTAAGACCGAAGTGACTCCGACTTTGTTAACCACTACTGAGGAAGATGGCAAGGCAGTGCTAGTATGCACAACTGGTGATGGCAACGGAGACACTCGAGGCACAGGTACCGGCGAAATCTTCCCCAGCATTAACTTGGTTAAAATGGAAATCTGGGCGTAGATGGCACTCACAAACGGGCGATAGCCAGGACTACAAAGATAATACACAATTTATATAAAATAATAATAACTATTATTACAAACTACAAATAAAAATAATCAATAATCTTCATCTAAAAAACTAAATTGTCTAAAAATCTCCAGGAATAATAAAAAAGATCGAGGGCTAAATCTAATTTCAACTAAAATATAAACGGAAGAAAATTTGATATACCAGTCAGTATCTGCCCAATGCGCCAACGCTAGAAGGGAATCGCGCAGACGCGTAGCAGCTTCCATGGGTAAAGAAGGCGGTCCTGCAACACTTGGTGCTCCACCTGGTCCTATTGCCAAACTTTTAGCCAAATTGACCAGTCGTAGGACTGCCATAGCGTCTCGCAATACTACGGCCAGTACCAGCGCCCAATCCATGCATTCCGCCTCGACAAATACCTGCAAGAGGTATCTTAAAAAGGAAACGAGAATATTATTAAACAAAAGTATAGGACAACCAATAAATACAATCAATTCCTGTTACTAGGTTACCTTAATTGTACTTCAGGTAAAGAAGGGCCACTGTTGGAGACATCAGCAGACAAGGAAAGGGAATCGACTTCGGATGCTAAATACTGCAAACTAGACAAGGATTCACTCCATTGATCGTTCTCAGTCCTGTCTTCGCCCCAAACCGAACTATCCTCGCTCACAAAGCTCGCTTCTTCCACTATTGGCGCAAAAGTTAAAATGTGTTTAAGGAGACTTTTTCTTATACTACTAATAATTTTATCTAAATTATCTAAATAACAATAGATAGAGAAACGACACGAATTACCCGTATTGACCAATGGAGCAAGCTGCGCTTCAACCATATGCCAAGGCTTGTGTCCATTGCTGAAACCCAACAATCCTTCGCCGGAACTGAGCTCGTTATTGGACAAATAGCCCGAATCTGCCATTACTGTAGACTGCGTATTACGCAGCAGTAGTGGTACCGGGAACGCCCCAGAAGTATGGGTTACATCGACTTCCAAAGCGGCGAAGGTCTTATCTTCCAAACTAGTCCCACGATCTACATCGTATAGAAAAACACAATACATACAAGCATGAAATTGTATATCTTTTTTGTACTTAATAATCAAATCGGGGTTCTTAAATTTTTAAAATGAAAAGTTTCAATTCGACCTACTGGAAGCGGATAGCCGCCGGTTCGGGTAGCTGACAGGTAAAGTCGGGTAGGGCCAACTAAAGTCTGCATGCATTGTTTTCACACCCCAGACGCAATCCTCCAATTTGGCTGCTCTATAGCGTTCTTTATGCAACCAAGCCACTAGAGGTGCATCTAGATGGGCGGCCATATGGCCCAAGTCACGTAACCGGCCCGCGGAAAGCAGTCTTCTGCAATGTCGCTGCAAAATAACGTCTAGGAAGAGTTCTTCAGCAGTTGGCCCAGCTAAACCACCATTAGGCACAACAATGGCACTTAGACCACTCACTGGGGGCGACATGAGATTCGGCGCAGATTTTTTTCGTACCACGGCGGTCTTTGGATCTGGAGTAGGCGTTACAGCACTTGGACTGGGTGCAGGAGGGGTTTTACCGTCACTCGCACACCGAACCACTTCCCTGTGCACCTGCTGGGTTTCCATGGAAGGAGTTTTGGGCCCACTCACGGTGCTAGTACTTCTTCCCCGAGGCACCTGTTAATAAACAAATGTATAAAATAAGAATCTTATGATAATAAAATGAAGATTTTTTTAAGTACGCACGTGCATGGATCCGAGCACGAAACTCAAATCTTCTTCGTTGGACGTGACAGGTGGAGTCTGCGGACTCATGCCGTATTTGTTGTGGAAGAGAAAAGGGCGTGGAGATTCCACATCCTTGGGATCTGGAAGGAACACACGACAAACAGATATGAATAAACTAAGCAAAAAATATATTATGTTACCTATGGCTCGTAAAAAGCGCACCAGGTCTTTGGCCAATTCCCATTGGTTACAGTCTAGCGCCGTATCCAACAGCATGGTGGCATACTGTCGACTAACAGTTAAAGGTTCTAAATTCTAAAGGAAGATTACGAGTACATTTAACAAAACAAACAAATAAAATAAACAAGAAGAATACAGAAACACGTTGACATTACCTGCAAAATTAATAAATAGGACGCTGCCGTGTCCAGCAATTTGGAATCCAAGCACCGCTGGAACAACGTTCGCGGATTGGCTGTTGCACCAAACAAATAGGGCCACAAGGCTACTTCTGTTTTTCGGGCGCATTGAACAATGGTGTCCAAATACACGGGAAATTCCTGAATGAATTCTAGCACGCTGGGTAGTAATGCATCAGGAATAGGATCTTTGGACGTGGCTTCCTCTTCGAGCACCTACATTCAGAAAGAAACCCCAAAATCGATTAATAATTAAGCTCTAAAAATTAAAATATTTATCTTAATATAAATAATTAGCCTTATTTCTGGAACTCTTACCTCATGAAGCAGCAACTCTAACGCATGAGGAAAATAAGACAACGAGGTACAACTTCTCGCAATCTCCCACGCATGGAAGCCCAAGTTGCGACAAATCAGCTGTCTCAGAATATGATGCAAATACACTTGACTCTAAAAAATATTTGCTTACAGTTTTTATTTCAAAATGTTGCTTTTATGTTTTACAAAATCGTTAGAATATAAAATTATTAAATTTCATGAAAAATATTAGAAAAATATTTACCGTTCTTTCCAGCACGCAGTAGGGTAATGAACACGGGAATTGGCTTTCGCAAGAATAGAGCACCGTATCATTCTCTACTCCCAACATAATCGCTTCTTCAAACAAAACAGCTGAAAATAATCGAGAAAATTACGAAAAATCAGTTCTGATTTAACTTAAGGAACGTAAAAGCGCAATCTTTAAAATATAAAGAACAAGAAACCTACCTAACGGGTAGATATTCAACTGAAAAGGTAACATTATTCGTTTGGACATGAACGTGTGAGCCTTGTCGCCTTCTTTAGGATAAAGTGGTAGCCAGACTCGCATTCCATAGGCTCCACAGCATAACCACAATGCTTGTGTCAAATGCGGCCTCACCGCGGACGCAGTACCTTCGCCAGGAACCCAAACTGTCTCCACGCACGATGCTAGCACAGTGGGCGTTGTATAACAGGGTACAAACTAAATGAAACCCAAATTATAAATGAAAAGACTTTAATTTTCCTTTGAAAATCCAATAAATTTTACCGTGTTTCCGTTTTGTGTGGCTGCCGCCGAGGTTGTTGGACTCTGTTCTCTCTGCAGAAGCAGCACTTTGCCACACACGTTGAGCAGGAGGCTCATTTGGGTGGCAATGCCTTCAGAATTCATCCGGTGACCTTCGGTACTCAGATTGGCTAAAGTTAAGGATACTAAGCAAGCTGGGTGCAACCCAAGTGAGCTAATGTCGATTTCTTGGGTTTGCGACAAGGAAACACCCATAGCTAGCCAAAAAAAAGGCTTTTAATTGATAAACTGAGTTAAAATTGTCTAACAATTAACGGATCTACCGCCATGAAGTTCCTGGAGCTGGATCGAGTATAAGCTAACTCGACTATCGGCCGTGTAGGCCAATAGCTGGTTCTGAAGCAGGTTAAGGAGCAAGACCTGGGCGGGTACAGGCGTAGCTCGCACGTACGCGTTGTCCAACCGCGGGGCTTCTCTCGGGTACACACGAATCTCGTCTCGGTCATGTAGTATGTCGTAACAACCCACTATCAAATAAGAATCCCACCAAACCAGCCCACCGGTAACCACGAAATCCTTTTCTTGCGATTCATTGCCAAAAAGCTTCCACTTGCGGTGTAACAAGGAGTATATCGCGAAGCCTGTTCTCCCAGCTACTGCTAAGTTCTGCCCACTCGCATCTAACGCGATATACTAAAAATAAAAAAAAATAATAAAAAACTGTATTGTCCCTCCAACGAGAAAAAGTAGTAAATTTCAAGCGATATTTTACTCGTAAAGGCCAGTTTCCGCTCATATAGGCAGACGGAAGGGGTAAAACGGACCACAATTTGCTTCCCATTAGCACGCTATCCAACCCTGTAGATTTCTGATGCTCTGACGACTGCAATCGACACGAATCTTTGAGATTGCACGCATTTATATAAACTCGATCTTCGCCTTGCAAACAAATTTGCTCCCGAGCACTCTGCCAAACAAGAAACATGTAAAAGATGCCTCATAACTCTTAAAACGTTTAAATTCGAATACCATGTAAGGATTAGACGTCAACGAGCTCTTCACAAACGGATACTGCAGTAGGATTTCTTCCCCTGGCGCAGGAATACAAGCCGCCCATAAATGGTAACCCTCAGCTGCCCAATCCTGGTTAGGATAATCACATAAAAATTAAATACAGCGGAGAAAAGGAAAACGTTACCATAGTCGTCAGTCTAAGAGGGTGTTGCTTGCACCGTTCGAATAAAGGGCCCAAGTCCCAGCATAAGGTGCAAAGGAGGAGGGCCCCAAAGGTGGACCAGAGCGCCAACCCGCCATTGGTCCATGCCAAAGCTAACGCTGATCCTTCTGGTGTCCATCGCAACAAGCTGACGGGGCCAGGCATGCCAGGGTAATCCTTGGACGACAATATTAGCTGGTGCGAAAGCTGAAGCGCGCCAGTGGTTTCATCAATAGAATACACACAACCTTGTGAACTAAGCCAACGAAAATGTACTAAACCAGACAATAGAAAAATACCATTTACTTTTGACGACCGAATGCAATAAGCCGGTATCGGTGATTGACAGAGATACAAGTTACGTCTTCCAGAGGCGCCCAAACTCCAGTTACTTGCTGCAAAGGGAAAACAACATTATAAACAAAACTATAATGAGTAGCTTTATTTTTCTCGCAATTATTTTCACTAATAATAACTTATTTACATTTGGGTCAAATTTGAGAGAAGGGGCAGTTAAGAACGCGCCTCTCCCATCGTTTAACACGATGGCGAAACCTCCCAATAACGGAGAGTACTCGATTTCTGTCAAATGAACGCCCGGTTCAGTAATTGGAACAGCTGAAAATATTTTAAGAAGAAACATAAGAGTTGAAAAAATAATCTTGGAGTAATGGAATTTCATATTTTACCTTTGGCAGAGAGTTGGTCCACGCAAAAGGGAATTCTTCTTAAATCCAAACAATAGTCTCGTTGTATCGTGCCATCCCATTTATAACGCATAACGTGACCATCTCTGGTAGCTGCCATCAGTTCGTCGCGTATGCAAGTAAGGCATGTGACATGACCCCAAACTTGAATTTCGTGGCTCTACAATAATTCCATAGAGAGATGTTTTCTATTCAAAGTTATTACCAAGGATAGTGTCAGTGCTGGAATGGATTCTTTAAGGAAAAGAGCAGGGCTTTCTCTTCTAAATCCAGCAGTGGGCGGGTCTTTTTGGTCGTACAACGACTTGTGCTGAGGCGATGCTCGGATTGAATAAAACATCAAATGACCCAGCGAAGTCTATCGAAGCGAAATATAAGGAAATAATTAATCATAGCCCTATTTCCAGACTAGTTGTTTTAGGATTTACCATAACGACAAGCATGGTTGAGTCTGGCTTCCATTGTATGGCAACATTTTCTCCCCATCGTTCACAAGAACTTGTTGAGCGTCTTAAACTAACAATTGGTAAACACGGCTAAAAGAAAATTATGATAGACTATTATAAAGATATATAGGATAAAAGGAAGGTAAATACTTGGCTGTAGTAGACAATAAGAGAATCGGGAGTCAGCACAGCAAACAGAACTTTGTCTCGGTTTGCAACAATCTGGGAAAAGGCTTTGGGGTCAACTTGAGGTATTTTGACAACCTTTGGCCATCCCAACGGATAATACATTTTTTAGCTTCCTATATAAACGGAAATAACAATGATCTAAATATGCATAAAAGTCATAACGTCAAATAAAACGGTTTCTGTCACTCGGAATTTTTGTTCACATTTATACGAAGCAAGATGGCGTCTATTTGTTTTTATTTACATCCATGCTTATAGCAGCCATCTATCAATTGCCAGCCCAACTTTATTAGCCGGATATTAGTTACATTTTATTGTAAAATTTCAATATCCTTGGAAGTTTCAAAACATACCAAAATATGCCTCGACGATATAGAACAATGTTATTTGTACACTATTTAAATTTATTATTATTATTTACGGTCGTATACTGTATAACAGTTGAGGAATTGGATGAATTGGATTTCGTAATTTCTTTATTTTTTCATTATTTCCTACATACTTTTGTAAATTAAACCCATACATGATGTTAGGTCATAAGGCAGCCTGTGACTAAAAGCTTCAGATGCACTGATACGGACAAAGTTATAAAGACCCAGTTAATAAAAATCACAGTTATCACACGTCGGCCAGGGCAGGTATAATGTCGCAGTAAATGTCGATTCCCTTCAGAAACACCGTTTCGTTCAAGAATTCATCGTGATCATGTAGAAGAACGGGAGTATTGTTCATTGGCGAGAACCCTAAAGCTGGCAGTCCAAGCTAAAAAGAAAAAAAAAATACCAATTCCAATCCTTGCTAAGAGAAACAAAATGTTACCATTCGCAATATACGAGAGTCCGTAGCACCCGAAAATATCTCCGGCTTGACCACAATACCCCTGCAAAAAAAATAATAAAACCGAAAATGCCACGTGAGATAATACAAAAACGAACAAACTGAGCTAAACCAGAAAACTTACGCCTTCTGGCAAGCTCCTGAGAATGCAGACCACCACGCATCATCCTTGGTAATGGGTGTCAGCGTTTGTTTGTCAGATTTTTGGATAAACGTGAGAGATACGTCAGAACCAGCTTCTGCGCACAACTGCCGTAACTTGTCTTCGAATTCTAATAAACTCACATGAGGATTGACGCGAATATCAAAACAAGCCGACAATTGAGACGGCACCACATTAAGTTGAACACCGCCCTAAGTAAGCCAAAAAATAAAGATAATTTATCCCTAACTTTTCGTCTTGCAAAATGGCTAGCGTATCGTGAAAACCTCCAACTTGGTCAAATTGACCGTAGTGACGTCACCCAAGTCTAAGCCGGGGTTGCTTTGCAGCCGTAGTTTTTCCTCTTCACGATAATCGAGAAAACGGTTGACGACAACGCGAAGTTTTTCGGCAGCTGTGTCTTCAATAAAGCGAGAGCCATGGCCGGGGTTGCCAGGGCAGGTTACCTTGACCCCTGTTTCAAAGATAAGACGGTGGATGTATCCCGACTAGAGCAAGTGCAATAGAGATAATAGATTTAAATAATTTTTACACCAGGGATAACGTTCTCCATAGAAGACAGTGAAAACATCAGTAGGGCTGGCCAAACCTTCGTCCAGAGCAAAGCCTATGTTCATTCGCTTGAACTCTTCGGTTTCTACAAAGAGTTCCATGCCAAGTTTGCCTCCAATCTCCTCATCGGGAACAAAGGACAAGTGGATAGTGCGCTTGCACCGTTTGCCAGCTTCTTTGAGTTTCTTGATAGCACCTAAGTATTGTATCCCCACGCATTTCATGTCTTGAGCTCCTCTCGCGTAAATATTGCCCTTTTCATCCTTAAAGGCCGAAAAGGGATCATGGGTCCAATGTTCCTGGAAGAAGTTTCTGAAGTTTTGCAGGGCCATGCTCTCTTAATTATATAAGCTGATTTACATACTGGGTAAACAGGAACAACGTCTGTGTGGGAATTAAGCAGAACGGATGGCAAAGCAGGCTCGGTTCCCTCCCATGTAGACAGGAAAATAGGTCTTCCAGCAAACGGTTCTATAACCCTATGAGGCAAGCCGATATTATCGCAAGCTTTCTGGAGAAAAACCACAGCTCCATCTGGGAAAATAAATTAAATTAAATGGGTGCATCAAATGTTTTTTTCTTTGTACTCACCGTAATCTGGGTCAGGCTGGACTGTTTTTATGCGCAAATAATCGCGAAAAATGGTTACTATAGGATCCTCCATTTCGAAAGTAGCTTTGATTTACACTGCTGAAAAATTCTTCCCCTAGCTCATACACACCGACTGCAAACACTTGGCCTGCGTGAACACTGAACACAAATTATGTGATTGACTCTTGAAAGCAGAGCCAAACCTGAATGTGACATCGCGGGGAACTTCAAACTTTTCCGATTCCGGCGCCAAATGAGGGCGGCCATGTCTGCTGGGTGAAGTGACTTTACGAAGGGATTAGCAGACTGTTAACTTTTCTCACAATTTCAATGTTTCTCTTTGCCTGCCCAAAAAAATATTCAGAAAAAAACATAAGCTCTTGGACTAATGCGTAAGCCAATACTTTATTAATAGAACACTCAAACATGCTTAACCATATAGAAGTGGACAACAATTTTATTCAAATACAGCGTGATACGAAAACAGGTTAACTTAATTTTCGACTTTAATTTGCAGTAATCTAAATCGTAAAGCTTATCTATGGATATGGTTTGAATCCTCACTTGTACTTCAAGAATTTCGGTCGTTTTAAAATTTTAAAGTTTTAAACTAGTTTTAAACCAGTGTTAGTTTAAAACTTCCAAGTTTTAAACTAATGCTGATAAATATAAGGGGCGTAACTAGAAAGTTTAAACTAAGGGTATACCCCACAGTAAATAGGTCCTATGTGCTGTGTAACCTATATGCTGTGGTCTACCCTTCTTCCCTTCTTATCAGCTGTTTACCACCTTCCTCCTTGGTATACAGTATTAGTAGGTCAACTACCCAATTTAATTGTCCCTTAAAATGTAGCATCCCCTACGTATCAAAATATTCTTTTCTCTAGGTTCTTAACTCTCTTGCTTTTATCCTCAGAAATTAGATTTGACTCATGGAGAGCAATGGATTTCATTGAAGCAATGAAGAGAAGTAAGGCAAATACCCTTCATCGGAACCATAGAACCACAGATCACAGATGTTTCAATCCGCACCCTAAAACCTGTATACTGTGACTCAAACTCTACAATAAACGACACAAGCAAGGATTCAAAGAAAGCATCCAATACATAATGTCTTTTGTTAGATAAAGTGTATCAAATGTCAAAACGTCAGGATAAACTTTCCGTAGGCTTTTCGACTGGAGAGTTTCGCTAAACCACGTGTTTTTTCCCTAAGCGGAAGTTGCAGGCGTTCTTTTAGCGGGAATAAAAACAGTATTAAGTTTTATCTCTTGCCGCTAGATCGCCTTGCAGCCAGTCGTGCGTGGGCGGGGCTACCTTGTCTTCTTGTTTTGCTCTCGCATACCTTTTCGTTAGTGCATAATTATTGAATATTAACCATGACTCGTAGCGCCGAGCAAGTTTCTTTCGAAGATTCTTCCTATTATCAAGGTAACTATACTTGATCTTGACGACCTTTCTATCCAGCCGCTTAGAGGTGTCGAAAAGTATTTGGAAAGTTGTTCGTTTGTTTACATTCCTTTTCTTCCCTCCCATACGTCGAAAGAGAACATTTCGATTTTGTCTCCTGAACGGCTGAAGCCCCAAAAGCCAGTCATTCCATTTGAGGGAATCGCCTCACGTACTTGGGTTTTCTTTTATAGAAAGATTCTGGATATATACAAGTGAACACGTGACTTGCGAAATTAGCCTTGACTTCTATCTGGGGTAAAAAGTTGCGACCTTTCTGGATAACCGTCTCGAATCATCATTTGCCCGGATCCTTAGTTTAACGCTATTCTTTGGAAGCACAGCTGTGTAAACCATGGCAACGAAAAAACCCAAAATAGCGAGTAAGAAAGGTAATCACCACTGTGGAAACACCACAATACCTTAAGTTAATATATAGGGTATAATTAAGCAGATAATAATTATACTTACATGTACAGAGTATGAATAAGCACAATGTTCCGTGAAACTACCTTTGCTATACCCTCCCCCCCCCCCCCAGCGTTTGGGCATACAGCTTGACTCGAAGCAGTTTATCGTTGTACGAACTATTCCACCTTCCAAAGCAGATTGTGTAGGATTTGAACTTTATCGAAAGCTTCCGGATCCGGGAGTGTAGTTCCGCGTAGTTTTCTGAAAACGGATCCAGTTTAAGAGATGTTGCCAGTTTTGTTTGTTGTTGTCTCGAAAGCAAAACAAAAGCGCAAAGTTGGGCTTTAAGATTGGTTGTGTAGAGGCCGTAAGCCGTGTGGTTGAAAATGCTGTCTCAAGGTCTTTTATCGTTTGCTTGGCAGGAATGCTGGGAATCTCCCAGGTAAAAAGGTGTTCGTGACGTCAAGACGGGTTTCTTGTTATTCGGGTAATTTGTAACAAGCTAAGGGCGGGGCTTCGCGGATTGGCGGGGTTGTGACTGAAGGAGATGTGTGTATGAATGAAAGCGTGGGCGAGGGCGGATGTTGTCATTTGCGGAGAGGCGGAAGCACACACGTATTCACTCTTTACTTCCAGATTCGAAGCCACAATCGTAACAATCTTCACGTGATGTGCAGTCCATCTGTTTGCCAGTGCTGGACTTGTGAGTCTTTTTACTATCAATCGGAATCCGAAATTATGAAAGTCCGAGCGGATAAGCGCGCAAATTCTCCTTCTGTAATTTAATTTGAAAAAATAAGTTATCACTTTTTTTTAAAGAAAATGCTGGGTTCTGAGCTCGAAGCGTTAAAAGCTACTGTTGACCCGTTGTTGTGGGGCTACTGGTCGTACTCAGGTGAGATTTTTTGTGTCATTCGGGAAAGTAAGAATCGCATATCGAGAATTGTATCATGAAAGTTGCGCACATTGCATTGTTACAAGAGAAGACAATGGTGTGTGATTTCCTTCTAAGGCGGTGCAAATGGAGTGAGTTTGAGTTCCAGGTGAGGATATTTTAATCGAGAGACCATGGTGACGCTTAGTGTGTTCTATTTATTCTTGTGTCACCTACTTTAGCGTGTTGGGAAGGTGCGCGATGAGTCAGACAAACACGTGGTTTAGCAACTTGGAACAGTTTTGTACAGGAACGTCCCACGCATGGCGCTATAATGTTCCCGTCTGAACTGACTAATGCTGTTTATCAAACAGCCCGAGTGCAATTTCGAGAAAATCATACCTAGAATAATGAATCAAACTAGGTGTTTTAAGTGAAAGCTAATCATATTATTGATTTATTTTTAATTTAAAGCCAAAATCCTTCCTGGATAGGTTTTTGGTGTTCAAAAAACCTGTTCGTCCCTCTTAGGCGGGACTGCGAGCACGCCCGGAATGTCACAAATTCCTTAGCGAGTTTATAAGTCGTGCTCGTATAATATAGAGTGCAACAGGAAGAAATAGAAAATGTCTGTAAGGCAGAATTCGAGCTTAGCTTCTTTTTGTTTAGAATTAATTCCAACTCAGGAATGTCCCGGAAGCTTGTTTTTAACTGTTGGACAGGATTCGGATACCTGTATTTTGTAAAGCTTCCTTTAATAGCTTAAAAACAATCTAACCATTTTAAGTAAACTTGTTTAAAGTATATTTTTGCGGATATTTTAGATATTTTCTAACGCAATAATGCGTATGCAATATTATTTTCTCTTTTGTTAAAGTTAATAGAGGAAGCACCACAAAATACATGTATCCAAATTCTGTCAAGAATCGTTAAATCAAGGGCTCTCAAACTTTTCCGTTCGCGGCGTCCCTCGGAACATATCCCCAGCCGCGCGGCGCCCCTTAGAACATAGCCCTATATAATTGCTGCATCTATGGAATTATAGAAGTCTTTCGTGGTGCACCAGGGCGTCGCGGCGCACACATTCAGAAACGCTGGGTTAAACAATGCAGTCTATCACATTTTTATGTACGCTATACCCAAGTTACTGTAGTTTACATTAAATGTGTGAAATTTCTGTTACGATTTTCTTAATGTAACGCCGTTTTCACTATTTTTTTTTTTAAGTACTGTTTTCATAGTAGTTTCTACCACAGTAGGCTATATAGGTTTACAAATAAACCTTATTACTGTTGTTTTTACCATTACTTTAATGGCATAAGTGGCACCGAAAAGAATGTCATGGGCTTGGGAGATTGGAACTCTTGGCAAATTACTGCATACCAGACTCGGTGAAGCTAGCCTTTGATCGCAGCCGCCGTTAGGTGGGGTACGAGTATGTATTGGCTATTAACTGTCATTTCGGTTTTCCCGGCGCCTAATTTCAATCTGGGTTGGCATTGATATGTACTGTCTGCATGTACTGTACTGGTCCTCGTGGACTTGTGTTTATATATAAAGGAGAGAAGAAGTGCACACTTTATTAGCACCACTCATCGAATGTGCCATTTAGGGACTTTGCTTGTCCTCCTATAGTCTATTCCCCCTTTCATTATTCTTTTTCTACGCATCCGGTTTGAATAAATATTACGGATAAACAATTTCGCAGTAAATTCAGTAAACCATAGGGATTA
Organism: Lepidurus packardi; assembly: GCA_023053545.1. Lineage (NCBI taxonomy): Eukaryota > Metazoa > Arthropoda > Branchiopoda > Notostraca > Triopsidae > Lepidurus > Lepidurus packardi. The sequence goes on along the minus strand of JAKZAN010000001.1, from coordinate 2,044,275 downwards.
AAACGCAGTATCGCGTGTCAAAAGCTTAACTTACCAGTTGAGGTTTATTGAATGTAAACTAACCTAGGGGTGGATTACTGATGAATCGCGTAGAGGGTCGAAGAATTCGCAATCTATCAGCTACTGGTTTATTAGTGCATTATTAGTGTATTTGTATGCGTGTTATGTCTGAGCGGCAGGGTGTTTGTGGGGGAGGGACAGGAGGAGGCACGTCCCCGTTAGGGATGCAATAGAGCAGATCAAAAATTGCCGCAGCACGATGGCGAGGCGGCTGCGCTGTAGCGACGGCCTTTAGAATAAAAAAAAAAAATAGAAACGCCCCACCGTGTGCCTGGGCCTTTTTTCCTCCTTCTTCCTTATATACCTCCAACTCCTTTATCGGCCAACCCTTCTGGCCAACAAAAGCGTAAAGCCCCAAACGTTGCCTCTCCCGTCTGGCGCAGTCGACTCGTTCGCGACTCTTCGTGAGTGCCCCAGAACTGAGCGAGTCGCGAGTACTTGCCATGGGCGGGTTTGGGACGGGAGATTTCACGCGGAGACGCCAACAGGGGAGGCCGTCTTTCGCGTCGACAAAAAACCTTACAGGGATAGATTGTCCCGGGTGTGCGGCAAAAAGGAAAAGCGCAACTATTTTTGCGGGTTGCGCGAACCCCCTCCTTTTTGTACCTCATAACCACCCCCACCCAGTCTTCCTTCCGATCCTTATATTGTGAATCGTCTTCGCGCTATGTCTGGCGGGCCAGACGTGGGATTTTGAGAGAAATCTCCCGGCCTCTGCAGATGGCTATTAGTATAGCTTGAGTTATTGACGACCTGTTTTTATCTTATTTTTGGCGAGTTTATTTTGGAGTTTTGATCGGGCATAAAACGGGATGATCCTTGTTTTTCGTCGGTTATTACATAACTAGGGCTGTTGTAGTGTTAGTCGAGGGTCTAGGAATTTTGAATTGTATTTTTTGGTTGCACTGAGGGTACAAAAAATGTTTAGGAAGCGGGGGGGTTACCATTTCGGGTTGTTTGGAGGAAAAGGTGATTGAACGCTGCGACATGCTGTCTGGGACGCGGGAGAAAAAAGAAGTAGTCAAGCCACTCTCACTCCAAAGTCCTTGGCCGCAATTCGCGTCAATTGCCGCGCCATATTCAGCTAAAAAAGAGACTGGAATTAGACGCGAAACAAGTCTGGCGTAGTTCAATCACCTTTAGGAAAGGGGGGTACCGTCTAGCGCGAGACTTACGAGAGGCAGTATTGAGATTTTGCGCGATTCCCGACGTTTAGGGTGAGCTGTTTTGAGGGAGTTAAACAAGATCCAGATGATTCTTAGGTCGTAAAAGGGTAGGAGGGTTGTAGGGGTGCTCGTACTGTGGAAAGCTGTATGTGACGCTGGGAAGAGTCTTTGTCGAGTAGTCCCCTCATAGAATCCTTTCTGTTCTGTTCTTCCTTTGTGCCACCAAACTGAGTCAAATTTTGGATCCCGGTATGGGGGCCAAAGTTTTGGACTCGGGACTCGCCGCGCAGCGTCCACGGAGCTGAAGTTAAGCTCCCTGAGTAAAGCGGCGGTTCTTGGCCTAGCCCTAAACTCCACATACGGCTCCGCACGGGAGTAGACGGACGCACCAAACGTTCGAGAGTAAGAGTCCATAGCTGGCTGGGCTTTGGGGACGGTTCAGTTTGGTGCGGTTGTTGTTGGGGGGCCGTGCATTGAGACAGGTGTGCTAGTATGCAAATGAACGTCGTCTGTCTGCTGCCAGACGTGCGAAGAAGGACGTGAGTGAGCCTAAAACTGTAGTGCAACCCCTTTTTTTATTTTATTTTCCTTTTTTCTGGTACCCACCAGAAATTCGGGCTTAAGAAACAAAACTTTGGGATTTACTCTGGCTACGAAGACGCATACCCCGATACTAAAACTCGATAAGTGGGTGGTACTATTACTGCCCAGAATATAGAACGGCATTGTTGGGGCACCTGTATTGGATACATAAAACTTAATGTCCTTGTTGGGGGACATCAGAAACGACGACCTAGGACACACATAAGAAAGTTCTTTGGACGGTTTTGCAGGGTGTTCTCGGGGTTGTGTGTGTTTTTTCGTCAAGGAGAGAAGAAACTATTTGTTGTTTTTTTAAACAGGGGTACACCCATTGGGTTATAAGACAAGGCCCCCAGTGTTGTGAATGGCTGTGATTAAGTGCGCAGTTCATTGTTGGGCTTTGGAGCGAAGAAAAGTCCACTACGAAGTTGGCCGCCTGCCCTTGGAGTTGCTGTTGCTAAGACTAGCTCTGTAGCTCTCTGTCTAACTTCCTGTCTGCCTGTCTCTGCCTCCGTCTCTCTCCTCTCTGCCGTCGATTGTTCGTGTCTCGTCATCGAGCATTCATCGCCTTAATGTGCATAGACGTTGTCAAAGGTATTGAGCGAAGAATGGGCATGGTGGACTGAAAAGTCGACGCACTCGAAGACCCCCCGATAAACAAAGAAGACAAGAAAAAGCGAGGAAAGAGGGCACCCCAGTTTGTTGCTAGAAACACTGTACCGTTTTTTGCGGGTTTGACGCACTGGTCCCTCCCTGTGGCGACTTTTTCTTTCGCAAGTTTTGTCCTGAACCCAGGTGGGCGTGGCTATGATGTACCGCGGCAGTACTGGAACCGGAGCTGGAATGGGCGGTTCTCTGCGGGAGCGGGAACGCGACCGCGGCCAGGACCCGCGGGACCGGGATCCGCGTATGTTTCGCTCTGAATTACCTGGGCTAGGATCCGAAATCATGGGTATGCTGGACTCTTTTTTTTTTTTCACGTTCTTTGCCACTAGACGATCTGAACGTACAGGAATTTGGAGGTTTTCATGAACGATTCGTAAAGTTTAGGGATTATTTGTAACTGTTTTGAAAAGGAAGAGGTGGGTTTCTTGACGAACGAAAAGAATTTGGAGGTTTTCATGAACGATTCGTAAAGTTTAGGGATTGTTTTTAACTGTTTTGAAAAGGAAGAGGTGGGTTTCTTGTTGAACGAAAAAGGGGAGCTACACCTTTATTTTTCAGTGAGAAGAACCCCTGAGGGTTTGGGGGTACTAACGAGCGGGGTAAAACGCCATTGTTGTCTGGCGCTGCTGTGCCCGGATGTCCCACCAAAGAAGCGATCGATGTGACGTCGCGGCGTCGCGACTGGCGACGTATATATACGTCTCGACTCGACATTGAACTTACTTGAAGCTTTTGGGACACGCTCGGCAACCTTTCTGTTACGTCTTCCACCCTCGCACCCTCTTCTGCGTCCTTTTTTTACCCCTACTTGATGATTCTCCCCGTTTGGGTTCACTGCGGATACTTCACGTGCTTTCTCTTCTGTTTTTTTTTTAGGTTGAGTTTTTTCTATTTAAACACATTTTTTTATTAAGTTTTATTTCATGGGGTTTTAGATGCTAAAAATGGAAAAGGGAGGGCAAGGCCCTCTTTATGGCAGTATGAAGCATAGCTTTTTGCAAGGCCGACGTCGTAGACGCCCGACATCGACGTCTGTTGCTATGCGGGTTTCTGTGTTCACTTTCTGGTAGCTCCAAGGCCTTTTTCAACGCCAAAAGGTTTATCGTCCTCATCTTAAGGATGGCAAGCTTAACTTTTAAAAAACGCGCGGCTTCAGAAACTCATTGGGCGTGTCAAGATCCGCCGTCCGCAAAATCGAAATAAGGGATAAATGGGTACAGGGAGAAGGAAAAGGGCGGAGCCAAGAATATGTATATGCGTGGTTATAGACGGGGTATGTCTGGTTTGGGATTCTTCCCCCTTCAAACCTGGGCCAGACGTCCCAACGAGCCAGAAAAGCTCATCTCGTATTGATCCAACCCTTGTATGTGTATGTGTGTGTTCAAGTGTCTGTCGAAAACTCCCAGCACCGGCTCCTTACGAGGGCACCGGGACGCATACACACATGCTTTAACGCCATGCTTGATTCTTTTTGTCTTCGCTTTAACTGCGGTCGGAAGTTAGGTAGGTCAATCTGGCGAATACTTTCTTGATGCGGCTTTTGTTGTATTCCATACCTAAAAGGGGGGAAACGCTTTCCGGAATGTCAGGTAATTTGGAGCCGGAAATTCCGATTCTTTCCCTCAAACTTTTCGACATTCCTTCAGCTTTTGGACCAGAATAGTTTTTAATTGAGCACTGTTTCTTGGACAGCGTTGTTAGACGAGTTGCTAACTCGCAGTCTTGGACAGGGTCGTGTCTCGCGTGTCGTCGAGAATTGTAGGTCAGGGACTTGGAAGTCACAGCAGCAGATCAATAATGGGTAAGCTGGTGAAAGTTTGTCATTTTGTGTGGATTTTAAGATCCCGAAAGGATTATTTCTGGCGTATTAAGAACAATTTTAAAGGGAGACTTGGGAGGTTCAGATTATTTTAAAAAGCTAATTACTTGTTGTAATTGAAAGGTCCTGGACAGCCTGGAGAACAGGAGTTGGCTACCAAGATGCTCCAGATCCAATCGAAGCGATTCTACTTGGATGTGAAGCAGAACCGACGAGGGAGATTCATAAAAGTGGCTGAAGTAAAAAAAAAGTTTTGAAATTTTTATGTTTGGTGGGTTTCTTTTCTTTTAAAGAGCAAATGACTAGATTGGAGCCGATGGACGGAGAAGTCAGATTTTTCTAGCATTATCCATAGCCGCCGAATTTCGGGATCACCTGTCAGCCTTTAGTGATTACTACTCTTCCTTAGGTATGTGAATTGGATTCAGTTTTTAGAGAAGTGATTGAGCTGTAGGATGTAAACCTTTCCGTTTTTGGATTTGACCAACAGGTCCACCAAATCCAGAGAATTTACCAGAAGATGGGAAACTCAAGTCGGAAATGATGACCAAAGAGAACCGACGTTATTACCTAGATTTGAAGGAAAATTCGCGCGGGAGATTCTTAAGGGTAACTATTGCTGCAGATAGAATTTCAAGTCTTCAAATTATCCTAGAATTTGGGACAGTGCATGCAGACCAATCTAAAATACTGAGCAATTGCACAAGCTATTTAAATTCAAACTAAACTAGTGACTATGTACTGGTGACTAAACGGGTGAAACTAAGATTTTTAGAGAAAGTATATATTTTTTTTAAAACACAAGTGTTTGTAGTAGCATTGTACTCGATAAGAATCTAAGAATTCCAAAAATCTAAGAATGTTAAGAATATAAGAATCTAAGAATTCCTATACAACTATATATGGAATAATAATAAAATTGTTCTTAATAACTGTAAGATTAAGGGCTTCATTCTGTTCTGGAACGCTAAACTGAATGGAGTATAAGAGTAATGAAGCGAAGAATATAAGACATGATAATAGATGAATGCCTACGTCATTTCAAACAATAAAAAGGACTTCATTAGTAATAAAGTAATTTATTGTTAAAACAAATAACAAGTTAATAATAGTGCTAAATAAAATGATATCTTATAATAATACATAATAAGTAAAGTATACATGGTTATAGCACGGTGTATATTTTTTTAGCACTTAGATTATTCAATATTCACTAATTATTACTTGTTGCTAATTTCGCCCTTCTCTTCCCAAAATACAACCTGGATAAGCTAAGGACTTTTTTTTATCTAGCAGGAAATAACTTTCAAGTACAGATCGTAGTCACATTGAATAAGGTTGTCCTTTAGTGCAGAATTTTGCTATTACAGAATTTTAGTTTTAAATTAAATGACTGAATTTGGGTAATGAATCTCATCTTCTGAATTACGATGTGCAAAAATTAAAGGCACCAAGCCCACGCATGTTTCCCCTTCAAATGCAAAACGTGCTTCTCAAAAGAGTACATACAAGTTTTGATTAATGAACCCATTATTATACATATAAAAGCAGTTTGACAACAGAAATGTTACTTTTTAACTTATTTGTTTGTACCTTTTTTCACTATTTCCTCTCAGACTTTTTTAAAAAAAAAAATAGTGATGATTTTATGGTCGCAGGTGTCGCAAACCATTGCGCGAGGCGGTCCGCGTTCTCAGATTGCCATTCCTGCCCAAGGCATGATTGAATTCCGGGATGCCTTGACGGATTTGCTTGAAGAGTTCGGAACCGATGACGGCGGCTTCAAAGGCGAACTCCCCGAGGGCAGGCATTTGCGTGTAGAAAACAAGAATTTCTACTTTGATATTGGGCAGAATAACCGAGGCATTTATATGCGAATCTCAGAGGTGAGGACCTTCCTTTTTATTTAGTTTTTCCCGTTTTTTGGTTGATCTCAACTTTATTAGAGACCGAATAGTTCACTTTTTGTTGTAAACTTGCCCCGCTAAACTCCTTTCCCTTGTATCTCGTCGTCTAACCCCGCCTTTGCCCTTATTTTTTCCCTTTTTAAAAAAAAGTCCTGTCCTTTTGCCTCCGTGTTATGTCTGTTTTTCGTTTGTTTCGGTGGGTGATGTATGGCTCTGTTGTGTGTTGAGGTTGTTGTTGATGCCTCCCAGGTGAAGTCCAATTACCGGACGGCCATCACCATTCCAGAGAAATCCTGGGCCCGTTTCCGCGACATTTTTGCCGACTATGTGGACAAGATGAAGGAGGGCGGAGCTGGCGACAAGAGCTTAGGAGGCGGGGCTGAACCGGGCGGACCTGGCCCTTCCAAGTGATCCAATAGCTTCACAAGCGTTCATGTGGGCAAAGTATGAAAGCAAAAGCGACCGAGACCAACCCAGCTTGGCTGTGTGGGACTCCCTTATGTCCCCCACCACATCAACATAGAACTTCGAAAAGAAAAACTACAACAAAAAATCACATTTTTCAAACTCACGTGGGGATTTACAAAAACTAAAGACAGGATATCAATTTGCATTGGATTCTAAGTTTAAAAAAAAAATGGCGGAGAAGACTCCAACGGATATTTGATGGCAAAACAATTCAATCAGCGCCGAGTTACCGACTGGGAAATTTACGAAACAACACGGAAGTGAATTGGAACAGTGGGTGCAAATGCCCCTTGTCGATCGCGACAAAACAATTTTTTTTCTACCAGGCCAGACAAAACAAGAATAAAAACTGCCTGCAAATACCCTGAAAAATACCGGTGATTTAACCCTGCCATGGCCAGAAAGGGGGACGGAGTCATGTAAAGTAAAACAAAAAAAGCCAAGTCTTGTTTGTGTAGTGGACACCAGATGGCGTTGGAAGGCAAGCAATCTTTCTGTGATGTCTTTGTTAGTGGGCGGGGCAAGAAGGCCGTCTTTGATAATGCGCATGTGTTGGAAAAAGCTGTGTATTAGTTTCTGACTTTCGGCGTTATAGGCTTCTCCGTTCGCCCCTTCCCCTCGACCCAACAAAACAGCTGTGTTCGGATTGAGAAGAAAAACTTGTTCGATGTTTTACAACAATGAAAAACAAGCACTGTAGCAACAAGTTTGGGGTTGCGTTTAGAGGCAGGGCTTTTAAGTTTAAGCCCAGCCCCGAATCCCGCCCCCTCCCCTTAGAGAGCAGAGCTAAAGAAAATTTTCGATTTCCGTGCGGATTTTGTGTCCTTTTTCATTTTCAAGTGCAGCTTAGTTTTTGATATATTGATGGAGATAGAGATGCTGGGCCAGCTTTGTTGCAATGTTAAAAGAGATGAAAGTAGAAGTTTTGAAGATGAGGTGGGTGTTAACAATGAAACAAAAAAAGCGTCCGCCCTTCCACCCCCTCCATAGCTCGCGGGTAGAATTAATGTATGGAGAAATCCCTGCTAAATGGTTTTGTCCATAAGCCACTTCACTGCCAATTGCCACTCCCGATATCGAGACAGACCTTTGAGGGGAAAGTTTAACGGACCTGCAAAACCTTAGTGTTCGTGGAACACATGGGAGAAAGAGGAAAATTTCTGCAGCAAATCGGTCATTTTCGGTACAGGCAGTTTTTTCTTCTTCTTCGGTTCTTTCTATTTATTTTTTTCTGAGTTGACTTACTTTTGGGGATTAATGAGAAAAGAAGCCCGCTTTATTAGCAAAAATTTCGTTTTTTATGTGACCATCCCTAGTTTCGCTAAAGGGGACTAAAATAAAAATTCTGGAAGAGAAAATTCATTACAGGGTAAAACTGTAACACGGGCTTTTTTTATTTATTCGTGGGAATACTTTATTTATTTTTTTTAACTAGTTGGGTACTTTTTCTATTAATTTGAATATTTCTTATTTGTTCCGCGCTTGTTCTGTAAAAAGGGGAGAAAATGATTAAAATCTTATTATTTGAGTTATTATTAAGGATATTGTTGTCGACAAAAATGCGAAAAAGGAGAAAGTAAAAACGTCCGAGCGCAATCCCCTCTTTCCCCTTTAGTTTTTCTGTTTGCTGTTGCGATTTGCCTGTTTACGTGAAAATACTAAACCTGGTGTTAGTAACCAAGTTACAAGTTGGCAAGAATTGCGAAGGAGGACGACACAAAATACAACAAGTCGGTAAGCTAAACTGCTAAGGCAGCTTAGGACCAACCAAATTAACGTGTTTTGATTTCTAAAAGATAAAACATTTATTACTTTTATTATATTTAAAAATATAAAACACGCCTATTATTTTTGCATAATGGTAAGTGAAAATTTGGTTTTAATAAACAGGAAGTAGGTCGACCAGCTCGGGAAAATGGAGCCGAAATACTTTGGCATCATTCTTGCTGAGCTTCAAAAATTCACTGAGCACCAGTTTCTCATGGGATGCTCTAAGGCTGGGCGGCATCGCGGATAGAAGATCTGCATTAAAGACCAATGTTGGCAATGGGTAAAGAAAACTCAATGAATTCAGAGTTCGCATCTTCGCAATAAAGACTAAAGCAAACTCTGCCACAGTTTCCTTGTCTGGGGACTCAAAAAGGCATTGCTTCACCCACAAAGTAGCTTCTTGGAGTACTACAAGACTCGATGCTAGCAAACGGTTGAAACTGGTGGTACATTTGGACATTTGCCAGTCTAGGCTCTCTAGATAAGTTCGCAGTGCCTGAGGGAAACGCTGGACGACTGATTCGATGATTTGGGGCTCTATAATCAATTCATTGTCTTCAAAGAGATCACGAAAGAGCTTTTCAGCGAATTCTGTCCAATCGAAGTTCCGTTTCACAAGTTCAGTCAGTGTGAGCTCTAGGGGTTCCTTCTTGAGATGCTGAGGCAGACCGGTTAGCATCAATTTGCTCAGAGCAAGAAGATCTGCATCGGAAACGTTAAGTAAGATGAAAGGATCAGTTGATAAATGCGATGCTTCGTCGCAGAGCAAACGTTCGGTCCAAATATGAGTCGGTTGGTACCGAAGCCAAGGGTTTTTTAACAACGCCCTCTTAGGAAAGGCTGCCGAATGCCAGATCTTTTCCTGAAAGATGAAATTCAAAATATATTTAATGGTATTACGAACTACAAACGTTAACATTCTAACTATTAAAGAATAAAGCATATTTCGAGGAAATGGAACATTTTCTAACCTCTGGTCTTTCATTTGAATTAACTGATGATTTAGGAGTAGATTGAAGCCAAGAAGAATGTCGCGCAAACACTTTTTCTTTTTGCTTACTTTCGTTTGTATTTTCCATGCTGGATAGTTCATTATTGTTGTTTATCATTATTTTGGTTTAGAAAGGAGCTAGTAGGGGCCTCTAGTAGGGACGAGGAGCATTAGCCAGTTGTAACGATGGCGGAGGAAAATCTACACTTCCAAGGTTAGTAATTAGCCTGATAAATCTCGAATAGTTTGGACAAAAAAATAATGCTGCTTTTTGCCTTAGAGCATATAACGGAAGATGAAGACGATGACACTTCAAGTGCCACTGACGGTGAAGATATGCCTGCTAATTTAGTGAGGGTAATTACTGTACGCGCTCCCGCCAACGTACACATAACAGATGCCGATGATGGAGGCCAGGAACGGATTTTTGATCCTGTTTTAGCCGTCAGGCACTCGGTACAGATTCCAACACCCTCTATTCTTTACACGTATTTTCAGTTTTGTCCTGTTTATGTTTCTAGTACCTCGGCTCTGATTTGGAAGAATTGCACGGACGAACTGTTTTCGATGAATTGAGCATCCAAAACATACCTTTGCTAGTACAAAACGAAATGGTTTGTGTTCCAGGACAGACAGTTCCCTTGACTTTATTTCACCCTCCCACTGTGGCCGTACTTCAGGAAGTTATTTCCAAGGATAGAACAATTGGCTGCATATCTGTTAGGTACATTATCTTTTTGTATATGAGTTTGCAGGCTAGAATTTAGCGGTTGAGATTTGTTTGAAGTTTTTAATGCCATTGTGTACAGGTATGACCCGCTTTCTAGTGACGCTAATCCAGATGTTGTCCAGTATGAGCCGGTTTTGGATAAAATTGGCACCACGGTGGAGATTTATGAATATAGTAAAGCGCCTCAAAACGAACCTGGCTTCAACATTAAAGCCAAAGCTAGGCAGAGGTTCCAAGTCATCAGCACACGACAAGTGAACGGGTAATTAAACTGGCAAACTTCAATTCAATTATTTGCCTCATTTAACTTGTGGCAAAAATCACAGTGTTATGTTGGGAACTGTGAAAATATTGCCAGAGAGGAAGCCAGGTCCTTCGTTATTCGAGTGCCGATTAACTAGCTTGGATAGATATAGACTCCCTCCATTCTCAAGTGCAAACAGTCTTTTAATTTTCTTTTCAAATGTAATTACAAAAGCTGTTTGTAGACATGCGTGCTCCATCGGTCACCGCTCAAAAGGCTCGAGTTCGGCAACACCATTACAATCGACAGTATCACGTTCCTTTGACAGCTTGGCCGAGTTGGGTCTACGCTCAATATGATGCCGTTTTTCTGGCTCACGCTGTCACGGAGGAGTTGCATCGCTCCATGACCTTGACTCTCGAAGGGGGTAACGTAATCAACGTCAATTTACCCGAAGATCCCATGGAATTGTCTTATTGGGTGGTTCAGAACCTACCGTTGGAAGACAAGCATCGATTGACGCTTCTGGGATTGAATTCTGAAGAACAACGATTGCGATGCGAATTGGCTATTTTGCGTGGGGTAAGTTTGCTTATTTCTAAGAAGTACCCTGGTTAAACAAGTGAATTCCTTATTTTGCAGTGCAAAGTACTGTGCTGTAGTACGTGTAATTTTCACGTAGCTAACCAAAGGGACGCCTTTGCCATGTCCGTGGAAGGACCCCAAGGCACTTACGTTAACCCGGGAGGACACGTTCATGAAACGCTGACGCTGCACAAAGCGGAAGGCGTCCGAGTGGTGTCCAGACCTTCTACCGAATATACGTGGTTTCCTGGGTAGGAAAATTGTGTTTAAAAGGCCTATTTATTATCATACCTTTCTATTTTATAGCTATGCATGGTCCGTTGCGGAGTGCCAGCAATGCAGGACACATACGGGCTGGCTGTTTACGGCGACAACGAAGAAATTAAAACCTGAAAAGTTCTGGGGACTTTGTCGTCGTTCATTGAAGCCGGATTTTAATTGGGAAGAAACAGAGTCTCGGAAGCTAGTTATGTGATTTACCACGGAGAAGAAAGAGTTTGGATGCGATGAGGGAATGCCGGTAATTCCATTTTTCTTTTGCTATTCTCCTTTTTTTTAAAACTTTTGTTCTTACCGGAGCAAGTGTAGAGATTAAGTTAGCACGCCTTGTTTAATTACAATTTTAAAGATTGTCTAAGAAGAATCCAACGTTACCTTTCGATATTTTATAGCATTTATACGAGTGTCGGTTGGGCGTCTTCAGTAACTGGAATTATATAGTCAAAGCATCAGCATTCGCGATCGACTGAAGGTACTTTCCCTAAAAAATTTTAACTTGTCAGATGGAGAAAATATCTTACGTGTGCATTTATTGTAATTTCTTATTTGTCCGTTGGAAATTATTTTTCTTTGTCTACCAGGAAGGAGAAACGGAGTTACTGAAGGAAAACTTTGCAGGAAAATGAGAGTGCTCCTGACTTGTTGTTAGAACTAGCCTCCTTATTTTATTCTTTATAAATTCGAATTACTCGCTTCGTTGGTTGTCGTTTATGGATTGAAACATAATTTGTACCATGTCTTCTTCTGGAAAACGTCTATTACAGTATATTGTTTTATTTTTGCGTTCAATGAAACTAGAATTGAATTGAACAGTTACGCACTAAGTTTTGAATGCGCTCTTTTCGAGGGGGGAAAAGTCATTCGTTGTTTTTTTTTAAAGTTGTACTTTCGCTACACTCTTATTTCCAAGCATTAGCTGTACTATATAACATAGAAGGGCAGAACCAGGAGAGAGAGAAAAAAAATTGGCATCATGGGAAACGGTAAACAATAACCCATTTTTTTTTTTGCAGGGACGTTCATCAGAAGACACAAAAGAAGAGCATGTTATATTCACACCATTATAAAACGCGTTCATTCCGATATTTCACATACCCAGTTCTCAGTCTTAAAATGAAGCCTACAAATGACTTGCAAATGATGGCACTTCGCACCCCCGCGAGAAAAAAATAGAAATACAAACAAAATCATAATTTAAATAAAAAGAAGGTTGGGCAGAACCTCGAAACATTCACTGGACAGTATAAACAAAATCTTGGGGTCAACTTCCTATGCCGCGTGAGAACTGTACATAACATAAAGGGGGTGCTATATGCTGTACAATGTGTTAGCCCAAACTAAATTCCTCGCCAAGTTTTCGCATTTCAATGTCGTCTTTCACAAAAATTTTCATTTTCACATCCCCGCAGTCCCAACCCTAAAACGATAAATGGATCTCTCTATCAGGCTAAAAGTAACAACAACAAAAATTTTTAAATCCTACGTGAACCCACTCAACAATGTATAATGTCACTACTCGCAAGTTTTTTGCCCAAACGTTTTTTTCCTGTTAAAGCTTCCGTTGCACATCACCATTAAATGTCTAGAATGACAAATTGACCTCGCTTATTTCTTCCATTGCTCTGCGTTTTTTTTCAGATCCACACCTCCCCCACTAGTGACCACTTTATTTCTCTAAAGATTTCCACGCCGACTTTTTTTTTGCCATCGCTTTTGTGCATTCCCAACCACAAAACAGACAATTTTTAAATCTTGGGCGACATAAAAATGGTGTTAATTTGTTTACTTGTAATTAAAAAAAAACAAAAAATGGAGAACAGGTTTTCTTTTACAAGGCGCTAAAGTTGCATAGTCTACTGTTTTTATAAAATTCATGGGAGGAAAGGGAGGGAGATGATTCATAATAATAATAATAATAATAAAAGAAAAACCGTGACCATCGATTAAAATTCAATTTGAGCGTGGAAAAATTAGAAAAAAATAACAACCAGACCAGACACATTTTTCTTAATTCTTTGCATCTAAACATGACAAGGCTCCGGCCGAGCTAAAACACTAGACCTTTTTTTTCTTCTTCTAGAAACAAAGAAGATAAAAAGTAAAAGAATCCTAAGGATATGGGCACTAATTTTGTCTAAAACCCCAGACAGGAAGATCTCCGTAATCGTACAAAACTGCGCTGTTTTGAAGAGAAAACTAGCCAATTTTTGATTCTACATTTAGAATGGAAGATTATGAAACCCCCATCACGTAACGGTACGACACGTAGTCTTACGTCTACAGCTAACTAGCTACAACTACAGAAATACTCCTTATTTTTGCCATTTGCAAAAATAGACCTAATGGAAAGAAATTTTTGTAAGGCAGCTAAATTCTTATGTCTTATTGCTTCTTCTTGTAAAAGGACAAGTTAATAATGAATAAGAAATTCACTATTGCTAAAAAAGGGGAGAGGTCGCAGGGCGGGGTACAAAAATGTTGACCTAATCTGGTATTTTTTTTTAACTAATCAAGACATCCTAAAATGATGCCCTTGCAAGGCGCAGGTGACTTGTTTTAGGATTCTGGTAAGAAGGCAAGCACAGTTCTTGTCACAGAAATGTCAAGAAATGGCGTCGATCAACTCCTGGCAAAATATTACGGTTCTAAAATACACGCCCCTTTTTTTGGTCTGGTGTGAGACAAAGACTTTCTTTCTTGCACGTCACGGCTACTTTTTACACTTTAAAAAAAAAAGAGACTTCTCCTACAGTTCTTTTCTAAGGCCGGGCCTCATGTGTCATTACTACAACTCTTGAAAAATGTTCTAATTTTTTTTTTGCTAAAAAGCTTCTACATTCCTATCCCCCTAAGAACTTCAGACGAAGTTTCTCCGGTACTTTAATCGGGTAAGTCGAATAGATAAAATATAGCATTATAAAGAAAAAGAACAATGTAGAAAAAACAGCAGACTGGTTCTTCGGTAAACTATAGCTAAGGGGTTGTCCATGTTCTTTCTGATAAAACGCATCACAAACTAAAATCACAGACAAACGGAAAAAGACTTCTGGTTGACAGGGAGGGATGGCGAAAATTTAAAGAAAACTTTTTTTAAAAAATACAATACAATGCAACTGTTTTTCTAATACGTTAAAAAAAAGTTACGAAACCAAAACGGGCACACAAATGATAACGCGCTCCCAATACTAGATCTGTACCGGTATGAATCTTGAATTTTTTAAATCGATAAAAGTCAACAACAAAACTGGGATATAAACTAAAAAGAATTGTTTTGTTGTTAACTTTTTCAAAATCCGAAAAATAAAATAGCGGAAGCTGGCTACAGTGGCATGTTATAATTATAGCTGGTGTTGGTGTTTTTCTCCCTCTTTTTTCGTGCTTTTTACGTTTCTTTTTAGATTTCCATTTCTCCTGGACTGCATCTTTTCCAACAAATTTGCATAAACTGCGTTAAAAGCCCATCACAGTACACAACAAAGCGCAAATATGCGCACTTTGGCACAGTGTCACGTTTTAAGCCCATTGTTCATGATTTTTCTTCCCACAATTCCCGTCCGGTTTTCCATATCTCGCGTATCCCCCACCCCCCCTCTCCAAAAAGGGGGGTGGGGGAGGAGGGAACGGGGGGAGAGGGTAGAAGGACGTCCAGGCCATGACTTAGGTTAGTTTTTGTTTTGTTTTTTAGCTTGCTTGCTTGGGGATTTAGGGTTTGTTTCATATATAACAATATACGTTTTTCAAGAAAAAAAAAGGGATGTCTCGGGGTAGTGTGGCGACTAAAAAACACGAATTTCTGCAAGAAATTCGGCACAACCTTGCGAGTGAGTTACGTTTTTGGTCACCCCTTTTGTTTTTTTCATCCCTCTTCAACCCTGTCTGTATCCTCATCTTTGCACACTCCACACTTTACCCTCCCCCGGTATGCGTGAAACATTTGCCTGTGTTATGACTTGTTTAGCCCCGTACTTCTTGTTTTCTTTGTCACACCTTTTCTTGTTAGGCGTATTTTTTGATATTTTAATCGTACGGAGTTTCTTGGCTTTTTTTTTTCTCTCTCGCATCTTCGCTGCATTCCCATGTGACTAAATAAGATTGAGCAAAATCCCTAAAAAGCGCGTTGCCTCTTTTTTTTTTTTAAATAAAGTTGCTCATTTGCCAAGGTCTACTTTTCTTGCTTTTTTTTTAGGAAGTTTGCTGTTGAGAAGGAGGGGGCGGGGCTTTCGAAGGTGAGCTGCTTGGCGTGGGGTGGTTAGGCGGGGCTGACGCACCTCCAGATGACCCAGGCTGGGGAGGACCATTAATTAATCCGTGACTGCTCTCCATAGATTCGTTGCTATGGATCACAGGATGAAAATAGCGCTCTGAAAATATAATAAAATGTGAAATTAATATTTTTTTTTTTTTTTTTTTTAATTTTTTCGTTTCTGTATTAAGTTTTGATTGAAAAATATTTTGAGGTTTACCATCATCCATACTAAGCGGTCCACCAGGTTGGTCTTGTCCACCTGGGGCGATTAAGGGAGACATCATGTTGTAATCCATGTTATCGTCCAGCGAGATGAAAGCTCCCGAGTTCCAACGAGGCACAGGCGTAGTTCGGTTGGGTGTAGTTCGGGGTGTGGCTACTGGCGATGCAAACAAGCTCAGGTTGGTGGGGCTGATGACGCCTGAAGGACCCAAATTGGGATAGGTGAACAACTGCTTGAAAGGAAATGAATACAAGAAAAATTATTAAGATTTTCCCTAATTTAATAGCTTTTAGAATTTAAGAGAATTAATTCAGAACTTAATACAGAATTTGCATAGAATTAATTTTTGAATGTTAATAGAATTTTAGTAGTAATGTATATGTATATGTTCGGTGACATCTCTTAAGAAATCTGTCATCTATTTCTAGTATATTGATTATCTGGCAAATTTTAAGATTGTAACCAAAGCGTACGCTTTTGTAAAAAGGAATTTATGGAAAATTTACTTGTCCGGGTTGGCCGTGCAAATGTGTGAAGGCATAGTCTCGTCCCGATGAAAAGCTGCTGACGACAGTGCTGCCTCTTCCGTGTAAGGAGACGTCTAAGACTCCTGCAGAACTCGCAGGCGGGGCATGTGAATGGGAGGGGCTTAGAGTGCCACCGTTTCGCGAATGCTGATCATTCAAAGGCGGCGTGCAGGAGGACGGTGGCGACGTGGAAGACGAGGTCAACTCTGCTAAACAACCCCCCAATAAGAACAAATAAAGCTTTACATCTTTACAATTTAATTTCTCAAAAATCATTCATCATCCTTACCTGTGGATCTTATAATGGCCACGGGCCTCTGCATAATGGAAGGTGGTGGCGGTGGTGGAAGCATGGACGCAGTATAGTACTGCGATAGCTTCATACCACGTGACGTACCGGCTTGTACCTAATTCAGAACGATTGTAAATGTGATTACTCCCCAAATAATTGCGATTCACTTTGTAGAATTCTAGAAACCCCTGAGAAGTCTAAATATATCTATAGCTTCGAGAAAAGTTTAATGGGTTAGGGCAATATAGTCACCAATAGAGAACTTGGTCTTAATAAATAGAGGACACAGTCTAGTTTCTATAGAAAAATTCGTTGCATCACGCGCAAAGTATGTGATTAAGGAATTTCACAGCAATAGGGTGACGTGGCTTCTCATGTCAAAGACATATCAGTTATCCATTAGTACTTGAGAGCTTTGTTTACTGTTTGAAGCACGCAAATAAACAGTAACCTTGGTAACAAGTGCCGGAAGCCACGCCATGATGCGTCTCTGACGTCACGACCAAAACTTTGCATGCTAATAAACCATGAACGGCGACTCAGAAATGAATGGAAATAAATTCGTCATTCTTAGAATATCTAAACAAGCACACATCAAATCCGCAACACAATTTTGGCAGCTATAAAGACATAAAGTTCAATACGTGGAGTAAAAGTATAATCTTACCGGTCCTCCTTGCGTATTCTGGGCTTCTTGGCACACTAATGTAACAAAATCTGAGAAGGTATCGTGTCCATTCTCCTGGTACTTGCCGGGAGAGTGATTTCCATGTACAATGTGCTGCTCGCTGCTGGGGCCATAATAACCACTGGACGTCAGTGAGACTACCGAATGCTGCCCCAACCCTAAATTCCGAAGAAGAAAACCACATATCATTTCCCATATCCTTAGTTTCCTTTATTTCTTTTACTCTTCGCTCCACACATTTTTAATTTGTGTCGAGCACTAGAAAAATTCCTCTCCTTTACGTAAACCTTGCATTTTTTTTAAAGATATATATCACGAAGAGGGAAAAAAATTCGCCGGTCAACATTAAAAAGAAAACGCAGATTTTGTAAAGCTTGTCGGTCATGCCCAATGCCCCATAAAAAAAGCCCCCAAGAAATCTTCCCATGCAGCAAGCCAAGGTACAGTTTCAACATTTAATTCACACATACACATAAAGCCGAACAGATTTTGGCAAATATCGCAAGTCACTTCATTAGAGATGAGATCAGAAACATGAGGAATCCAAAGCCAGCCGCCAAGGGAGACACAATGAATGCGAGGAGAAAGTTTTTTTGGGGGGTGGAAAGAAAATGTCGCTTAATTTTTTATGAAAAGGGGTGTGGTTTTTGTAGAAGCGAGAAAAAAAGTTGGAGTGTGATGTGTATATAAAAAAATCTTTTTTGGTGCGTAAGAGATTTTCTTTCTTTTTTTTCTTCTCTTTTTTTTTTTGATATTTTCTTTACCTTCCCTGGCGTGTGGGCCGGGGCTGAGCAGTGGGCGTGTCCCATGCTCGTGACTAGAGGGTGGCGGGAGAGGCCCTTCCCCCTCACTGGACGGATCACTGACGCCCACTCCCGAGGCGGCAGCTGCGGTGGCGATTGTAACCGGGACCGGGGTGGGAGGGTAAGGAGAGGGCACAGGGGTGCCAGGCTCCACCTTGGGCACTTTGCCCGGACCGCCCCCGTGCAAATGCGGCGAGGCCACGGGACCTAACAAACAACCCACGCCATGGCTCATCTAATATGATTTGCTTCTCTCTTTTCTTATTTTTACTGGGTATTTCTAATACTTTTTGTAAAATTCTAATAACACAAAAAAAAAATCAACCAGCTAATCAACGACAAGGAAACATCATAACAAACTCTCACAGACTAAAATTCAACTATCGAGTGAATGCTATAGAAACACTACTCTATGAAAAAAAATTCACCACTGCTTCATTTTTTTCCTCCAAGTTTGGATTTAAAAAAATTTTCCGTAAATCCTTGTTTTTAAATAAATGAATAGGCACATTATGCTTCATTTCAACTTTTTATGGATCATTTTTTAGGTATTTTCTTTTTCTTTTTAAGGACTGCAAAATTTTCTTCAAAAGACTATAAAACTATGAAAAGCCAGAGCACTAGAGCTAACAAAAACTTTCTGGGGATTTAAACTATTATCAAAACCCATCCAATTTGGTTTGGCAAAAAACTACATACAATGCAAGACTTCTTTGAGCTTTCAATTTAAAGAAAAATGGAAAAGTCGCGTACAAAAGTGCTAAAAGGAGTTCTCACGTTTGCCTTGGTAATACTTTATATTTTATATATTAAGATGTAAAAGGAATACATGATTTTTTTATTTATGTGAACAATTATTTTATAATTCCTTTACTGGTATTATGTATTAATAAAAACAAAAGCCCACTTACCGTGGTCGAGTTCGGAATGCCAGGAAGCCTGGCTGGACAACGAGGCTGGGCTTTGTCCGTAATAGCTCAAGTCTGTGGCGGGTTGAGGGGCATTTTTATTGGGCGGTTGAGGACCAGGACCCACATCCATGTCATCATCGTTGGAACTGAGTCTTCTTAGCCGCTTGCTTCGATGGTCCACTGGACTCTGCGAATTCCGCGGCAATGGGATGGGGCCTGAGTCAAGAATCTCGTTTTAACGTAGTCTTTTTAATAGAAAAAAATTTAAGGTTTTGAACAAAATTCGTAATAAAAAGAATCATCTCTGTAAAATTTTTCCTGAGGCTCGCGTAAACCTTAGCTCGGTATTGGCGGTTAGCATGGGGAATTTCAGAACAAGTTTTTAAGAAAACCAGTGGATTTAATGAGAAAAGTCTTCGACAGTAGTTTTGAGCTTGCCAACAGGTAGTGTACAACCAACGCACAATTCTTCCCAATGAGTACTAAATTAGCAATATGTAAATGAAGTTTGCAACTATGAGAAATACGTTTTCTAAAAATATGTCCATTGATTGTGCACCAGCTGCTACTAAAAGAAAATTTTTGTTTGAGATTGCTTTCAAATCTGGCAAGTCGTTTCGGGAAATCCTGTTCCGAAAGTTTTCGACTTGATTTGGGACATTGTGCTGCTACAGCAAACTGTGGTGATAAACTATACTTTTCAGAAGCAAAACAAGCGTAAACTTTGCCGTCAATTAGCTACCTATTTATTTCCTTACTTTCTTACGCAAGGCTTTCGCAAAACAATAACAAACATCAGTGTCATTTATGACTCTTTCCCACCAATAAGCTAAGGTATACCGGAGCATTCTGGAGTTTTTAAATTTTCTTCGGTGAGTCAAAATGGACAAAATTAACGACAAAATCAAACAAAAGAGTAAAGAATCAAGTTTCTAACGATATTTTGCTTTCCATGTGGCGATAAGCAATAATGAAGTTTATTAAAGAAAGAAATTTCCAAACAAGAGGGTCACGTGGCTTTGTGACGTCACAGGCATAGCAATATCCGTACCACTCGTGAACTTGTTTACTGTTCGAAAAAAAAACAGTAACCATGGAAACAAGCGCAGCAAAGCCACGCCCGTTTGTGACGTCATAACCAGATGTTTATATGCCAATAATTCGTGAACGGCTTTTCATAAAAGTTTGGGACAAAGTGTTTATGCATATGATGTACTACCTATTGCCCTGCTATGAGCGCTAAGCTATTTATTATTGATGCTCTTTAAAGGGCTAAGGATTACACTATAAATGCTATCAAGCAAGTAAAGAATATTGCCATTGAACAAAGACAAATCTAGAAAGTAGAATTAATAACTACCATGTATTTCGTAAAATAAAAGTAAAAACTAAATCGTAAAATAAAAGTCGCAAAATAAAAGTAATGCCTAAATTCTTCTAGGATAAGACGTTTTTTCTTTTTGGGGAGACAGTAAGAATTTATGTAAAGACTAGGCAATTTAAATTTCCTAAAAAATCAGAGCAACTCCGATAAAAAAAAAATATCTATTCTATTTTAAATTTATTCTTTGAATTTTCAGACAGAATTTTGTTAAACAGTGCCATATAAACCATACCAAAAACTGCACTTACTGTATGCTCCTGCGGGCATCATTGCTGCATGGTCTGTGGCCGGAGGCGTATAGCTATTGCAGTAATAGGCCGGCGCTTCCATCTTAATGCTGTTGAGCGGCGGCTGGATTCCATTCGGACCTTGCATAATAGAAGCTGTAACATAGAATTTCACAACTCTCGTTAGAAGAGCATCCCATCAGTTCCTCTCTTCCTGCCTCTTAACTCCCTTTGGTATTATTTCTCACTCGTTAAACAACAACCCATTGTATAAAACCGCCCTATATAACGTTGCAAATTTCTCATCTCTCCTTCTTCTTGTTTGGAAGTAGGCGTGACCGTTTGTTTCAAATCACCGTCACGTATGCATGTTTTGAAGCAAAGTCCGTTGGCACTTGCAAAGATGCAGGTAACGGCCCTTCTTTCTCTCTTTGCTGCACTTGCTGATTATGCGGCCAATGCCCCGTGACCGAAAAGGTCCCGCAAAACTTAGACGACCTCCCCTCCTTTTTTTATGCTTCTGCTCCTCTACTTTTGTTTTGGAACTACGTATTTATTCCTCACATATCAGCTGAAGGAGAAGAAACAGAGGCATTTCTATGCATCCCGCAGGCTTGCTTGATGGATCGTGGAGACACATCCCCCCTTTACACAAAATGTCTGACATTTCTGCCATTCTTTCCTATCGCGTTCCGCCTATAGAACTGTCTTGCGGTCCCTCTTTCCCCGGAAATCAACGCCGCATAAAAAATAAAATAACTTCTACCAATAGCTTTTTGGGGGAGAAATTTAAATTTTACTTTGCTTTTTTCCTACACGCTAGACAACAAAACGGGAGAAAAGAAAAGAAAAAAGGACTATTGTTTTCAGATGGCCTCATTGAGCACGGGAATTTTATAGGCTAGGATGACAGCGTAATGATGCTGAACATTTCTAAGGCCCCAGCAGCTTTTTACTGTACGTAAATATGCGCCTCTGCTTTTTTTTCTTTGCTGCCTACGAGAACGAAGAAAGAGCATGCTTTTTTTTGGGGACATTATCTGGTCATCAGACGTTTCAGGAGATGTAATGAAGTCTTTTTCTTCCAAAATAGACAACCCATACCAGTTTATTTGCTAACTCCGTATACAAAATAAAACAAAGAAAAGCTTTCGAATGTTATTTTTTGTTGGGGACCACTGATGACGTAGGATCCAAAACAAGGCGCGGTTGAGTTATGCAAATGCGATCTTGATGACCTTCCCCTACCCATCAGAAGGTTTTTACGTTTTAACCGCAATTCAACTTCGGTGAGGAAAAAAAATAATGAAAAATAAATTCACTGGGGGAGATAAAAATTCCGAGCCACGCCCCCTTGATGCATTGCCCCTGGCTAACTACCACGCCTGTTCGGCCACAGCGACGAGGAATGTTCACTGAAGCAGGACAAAGAAAGAAGAGCTGGCCCCTCTTTTGCTACTTCTTTGGGTCATTGGGCTGGAGGAGGAGGGTTGGGGGAACAGACGTCTTTCCGAGATCGGACAGGATTTCGCCGTCACGGAAAATGTAAGTATTGCCTTTTCCCTTTACCGTCTCTACACCCTGTGCAAGAGGTCGATCCGCGAACCCTCCTCACCCCCTTTACCCAGGGCAAGAACAAAATAAAAATAGAAGAGAAAGGTTCCTGCTGCTTTCTATTCGAAGAAAAAGGGGGCGGGGGAACGGTGGACGGCTGTTGGGCGGGTAATGGCCAGGAAGAAGCGTCGTCGACGTCCTTCCGTCAAGGGGTTAGTATCGCCCCATTGCTTCATCCAGACAAGACTCCATGCCGCGCCCCCTCACGGAGTTTTGCCCTCCGCGCGCACACACAGACACAAAAACATGCGGGGCAAAAAGAGTCAAAAGGATCGAAAAAGTACCGAAAGAAATAAACCTGACGCGCTCCGCTCCACGATGCTTTCATCTTGGACTCGTATAAAAGTAGTTACTTTCCAACCAGTAAAACAGTCTCGACACTTCTAGCGCTTGCAAATACATTCGAACGGTTTATGAAGAAACACTCTTAAAACGCTGAAGTAATGTATGATAGTACTCCTCCTTTTAACTAAAAGCTACCGACGTTTTCCCGTAAGGTGAAGCGGGTACTGGTAGCGTTAGTTCAAACTGCCTTACCAACAGCTACTGGTAAGCAATAGGCCAAGTTATTCATTATTGCGTCCTTGGGCTAGTGGGATACCATTGGAGCAATGACACAACAATGAATAATGAAATGTAACCGAGCGAGCCTTGGATTACTTCCGCATTAAGGTTAAGAATACCTTCACAACAGTTAAAGTATACTGTTACCCGTTTAAATTCAGGTAAAACTGAATGTACTCCTTTTCATACACGGCATCGGAACGCGGAAGATGCGTGGTTTAAAGGCCAAGGCTGATCCTCGGGTTTCCGCCTATCTCTTTCTCTCTTTCTTCTGCTGTCTCTCTTTGGCGTTCTTTAACAAGCAGGTCACGGCCCTTTGAATCTCATTTGCATGGCAAAGAACTTTCCTATATTATATGTATGTAAGCTGCCTTGGCCCCCTGCCTCACCCGCAGACAGAACATGCACACACGTTTTTTCCTCCACGAAGTTTGAAAATTTAAGATTTGGTGTGCGAAAATGACGTCAATAGTAACAGGTTTGTTTATAGAGAGTTAACTTCGGTATAACAAAATAACGGCTCATATTCTTTTAAAAAATTTTGAATTACCTTTTGAAAGTCGCCATAACTCCTTGGATGAAAAGACGCCTGTCGCCAGAATAGTGTCATTGTAGATAACGCCATTGTAAGGGTTGTGAGTATAACCTGGAAGAAATGGAGAGAGAAAAATAAAATCAAATTTTAAACCTATGAACACAAGTTATTAATTATCGTGGAAGGAAACAGGGTCTTCTCTGGTTTCGGAGCAATGATGAATGCTGACAACGGCTTCATTAGCATACGCCAAAACACAGGTGTGTGTGTGTTGGGTATTTATATTTATACTGGAAGGTATGTCTACTACTTTTCGCAGCGAATAGACACAACGCACACAGATACACACGTATGCAAAGGCAATGTTGGCTTTTTTTTTTTTTTTTTTTTTTTAAACTATAAATCTGCCAGAAGCTGGCCACGCAGGGGTCTTTCCCTGAACGCTTTTTAGTTTTGGAGCCCGAAACTCTTCTGATCAAGCTTACACAACTTATTTGAAGGGAATTTTTCATAGAAAAAAAAAAGGCTTCCTAAACACAACCTGTTTCTCTGCTTCGGTACTCTTCTTCGTGTCCTTTCTTTTCTTCAGTGACCCGAGTTATTTGGACTCCTTTTTTTTTGGCAAGGGAAATTCGTCAGAAATAAGAAGCAAAATCCACATTTGGGAGATTTTTGTACGTGTGCAATATCGCAAAGTGTGAAAAACCATACAAGGTCAAACCTTGCGCAATTGAAAGTTAAACCATGTCTCTTATAATCGGATGCAAATTGTAGGTTTTCGTTATGGGAATGGGAAATTGTTCAATAACACGCTTAAGTTGGGATTCAGGGACCTAACCTATGTAAATTTCGTCATACAAGTTCCTTAGATACGAGATTTGAGCACATTTAGACCGAAACTGGAACCAAAATATCTAACGGGAAGGCGTTTTACATAACCAAGATGTTCCTTGTTTAAAACCGGTTCAACTACGGGATATCGGCAGTGAATGATACTAATGATAATGCTACCAGTACCGCATATATTCTAGAAAATTTCACGTTTAAATACAGGATCTATTTCATATTTTTATTTTCAAATGCTGTTTTAATGTAGTTTATACTCTACTACATTTGTAGTTTATACTCTAGCTCTACTACATTACTAAGGATATTTCAAATCTGCCATTTGCTAAGAAAATTTGGTGATAGTTGCCGTTATCGGACTCAAATGAAGACTCGACAGCACGGGGAACGCAAAAAAAAATAAAAATAAAATAAAACTGCTACCTAACAAGTATAGGAGACTTATTTGTATGAAATGCTTGGACAGCAATGTAGACAATAGACATAGGAAGGGTAAGCCAGTTTTGCTTTTCTTATTTTTGCCTTCACTAATTTGGAAAATGGCAATTAAATGTTTACTTATACAGGCTAAAATGGCACATTTGGACATTGTCACTTCGTATCTATTGTAGTTTACTTTAAAAGAAAAATTACACGCAAATTGGGCATATAATTGTATGGCTATCCTTCTCGCCGTTTTACACGTAGAAGGCATGCGCGCCTATATACACCCCATACAAGACCCGCGCGCCTCCTTGGTGTAACAAGCTAAGCTTTAACGTTCCTTCAACGGGGACCTTAACGTTCTTTTCCTTTCATTTTATCTACTACTTTCCCTTTAAAAAGTGATTCCAAAACTGAACTGATCTCAAAGCAAACGATATCATTACAGAACTCGTATGCCAGGATTAGATTGGAATTAAATTCCTATCATTAGGATTAGAATTAAATGAGACAAACCCCATTAACTCTGCTCTCATTAAACTTTAATACTAGCTAACCTACCTAAAAATTCAAAATACGTGTACTCCCATCTAAAAATGTCCTAACTGAAGTCACTTACTGACCAATTGGCATGTGTATTGAACATCTCAATTTTTCCTCAGGAGCAATTCCATATTTCCTAGACAATAGCTGGAAACTTCTTTTTGCGGAGGAATTTGCACGACCGTAAAGGTTCCTAGTCGCGGAATAAGGTTTCAAAGGGCGATAATACCCGTTGCATCGCCTCTTGCATCATACCGTAACGAAAAAACCCGAGCCAATCCCCCATATATAGAAAAGTTTGACTCTTTTACTCAGGTGTTGGCAAGTCCAAAGCTGAAGAGCGAGCTTCTTGCTTTGGCCAACGCCAAATGCTGTTTTGGCAGGACTTATTGGCTGATCCCACTGATCTTCTGGTCCCGTTCAACGCTCCAAGTCCTCCTCAAAAGCTGGCCAAAAGCCCCTAATAATGTGTGTGTGGCCACAAGAATGTGAACAGTGTTGCGTGGTCTAGGTCACGGTCAAGGCTACGAACGCACGCCAATTTATTTTCTCCCCTACTCCACCTTATTTGTTTCTCCCCTTTTACATGCAATCAATCTGCCTCTCTCTTTCTTTCCCTCTCGCCACTGCACACAAATAATCCTAAACCGATACGCAATGCGCCGGGAACGACACTTCCGTCGCGGAGATCCAACCCATACCATACGGCGGGAATCGGCGGATTCGCTCCGGGCTGCAGCAATGCATCTGCCCCCGTTTCCTGACCTCATACCGTCACAATAGCCCAGTCAATACTCCATATGGGGTGCGATACGTTTCTCAAGTGTGTATGTGTATACGTGATACGTAGGCGTCAGAGGAAGTTATGGCATTCGTTCCGGCCTCTTACTAGACAATCCTCTACTCCGACGATGGATGCGACACTCCGGAGACGCTTTCCCAATGTTCCGGAAGCTGAGCACTCGCCCCGTGTCTTTTTGTCTGTGGCTTTTGACTGTATATAGGCCATTCAATTCCTCCGATCAAGTCATTAACCATTCTAATAAAAAAAAAATCCCGTCCTTAAGCCTTAGCCGCGAGATCCGATCTCATTATCATCATGAAGAAGAACCTCGTAAACCATGACGGTGCACGAACACCTTTAAAAAAGAAAAAAAAAAAAGAAAAAATACTCGCGAGCTCGCGTGGTGTGCTGAGCTGGGCAGATTCTTGTGCGGGGAAGACGTCGCGTCGCTAATTTTGAAAAGGCGTATTTTAAGCTCGGAGCAGAAGACCCCGTTGCGATGCGCCGCACAAACGCATATAACAGCGGCGGGATATTTAGGCTCGTTTTGAAACAAAACGAAGCGAGACTTTTACGAAGCGAAAACTCCCAAACCGAAATAGCAGCGCAGTTTTAAACTATAAAAGGCTGTGGACTTTGGGGAGAGCCACAAGAGGATTGGTCTTTGCTTCTGTGTATCTGGGCCAGTTTCACTTGGAAAAAAAATGTATGTTAGACAGGATGTTATTTGCATAGTTCTGAATACTCTCGTCTAACTCATTTTTCCTTTATTTTAAAACTGACTTTCTTTGCAAGACTTTGGTCCATTCTGGCGTATTTTTAAAATGATCAACTAAATAGCGGAATATTATAATAAATTATGCTTTCCTTTATGGCTTAAAATTAGTAATTAAATACAAAGTTAACTAACGAAGCGTTACCTATATATTGGCAACTTTCTAAACTTTGTCGATATTTTCAAGACAATTCAATTAATATTTTAAAACTTCAAAAATTGTCAACGCATTCTTCAAATATTGAATTAAAATTGAATTACTTCTGATTTAATAAGCATACTATAAAGGCATACAATTTATGCGTATTTTTATAGTACTTTTCTACGTAATAAGCACCATACATATCCGGTTTTAAATGTACATTTTAAAAATAAACTTTGGCAACAGGCTTATGCCTATACGCCAATATTACTATATAAAAAAAGCACCATACTATAAATCGTTTCATTCTAAATTGAATAAGTACAGTACACAATTTTAATTTTAATAAGCACACTGAAAAGGTATTGATTTTGCATTTCCTAAGCATATGGCTAAAGAATCATTGAACACGTGTCCTTGAATTCACACACAACTGTTCACAATTAGACACGTTGAACTACACGAGTAATTACAAGAATAATTCTAATGATTAAATAATAGCAATGATACTTGCAACGCAATTGAATTATCCTGCGCTGCTTCCAATACTAAAAGTAATTTCATTCAATTATTTTATTTTTTGCCGTTTCGGGAGTGGAAAAAACCACGCAAAATCAGGTTCAGGTGGTGCCACACCGCCAAACCAGACCTGAAAGCTCGTTCTTA
The DNA here is from genome assembly GCA_023053545.1 of Lepidurus packardi. Taxonomy (NCBI): domain Eukaryota; kingdom Metazoa; phylum Arthropoda; class Branchiopoda; order Notostraca; family Triopsidae; genus Lepidurus; species Lepidurus packardi. Next base: position 2,016,815 of record JAKZAN010000001.1, on the reverse strand, counting down.
TGTGGATTAAGGTACTTGTCCCGATACACCGTAGTGTGACAAGTCGAGTTCGATGCTAATTATGACAAGAAACCCGGAAAACATCGGGAAAGTTGGTTAGGGAGACAACCGCAAGAGTTCACCGACGAGGATTAGAGGGAGAGAGAGAGCTTCGCCCCATTTTTAGACCGGCTCCTTGCTGACGTCACGCGGTACACACACGAGCACACATACTCTTACACACACACACATATATATCCACAAAATACAGCACACAGGGGGCTATTTTAGCCGCTTTTTCTTCTTCGCGCAGTTTCGGCTTCGTTTCTATGACCCATTTCAGTTTCGTTCCGTTTTATTTCTAACGGGGTGGTGGCAGCGAGAAATAGAGACACACAGAAGAAAGAGAGAGAGAGGCAGACGATAGAACCTCCACCGATCCCCGTTTTAGCGCGCCCCTCGCGCATAACTAACACTCCTTTACGTCCATATTTGCTTCATCTATAACTGAGATAACATACAACCCGCAGCTCCTGCAGCCAGCCAAAAGGCTCGATGGGTGTTTGTCGAGAAAATAAAGCGTCCAGGTATTATTACCTTTTCAAAGCTTACGAGCAGAAAGGGGAAAAAAGTACTGTCACCACGCCGTGAAGATCGTCTACCAGCTTGCACCTTTTTAAGCTGCCCAGAAATGAAATAAACTGCACCGACCCATCATAGGACAGGGCGGAAATGAGCCCTCTCTGCATGTCTGTATTGCATGATGGCAATGCCAAGGACTTTTCATGGCTGAGCCTGCTATTGCACAAGTTAAGACTTGCATGTTCTATCTTCTAAAAAAAGGCCATCGTTAATTCGACGCACGTCTCTCGTCATTACGTATGCGCTACAACCACCTGGAATCCAAGCTATATCGTCTCAAAGCTTCGAGATGATAGGTCCAAGCTAGTTATTATAGAACCTTCTTAAAATCTGCAGCTTTTGCAGTAATTTCTCACAGCTGACAACCGGACAAGCTTCTCTTGGGCGAGCTGGTCTGAAAAAGGGAAGATTCAGACTGAAATATTGTAAATCTTTTGCGGGCATAAATTAGGATTAAAGAATAGGAAACTGGACGAATAATTGAGCCGATTTCAGAAAGTTGTACATGAAAATTCTAGTTCAAAAGAAATTCCTGATAAATAGTTTAAAGTTTTGCTTTAACGCCAATTGAAAGTTTCTTTAAAGGCAAATTTCAAAGTTAGCTTTAAAGCCAACTGAAAATGTGATGAAGACACGGTAGCAAGTTTTCCTTTCTATTTGGTTATCGTGAAAACTAGATTAAAAGCACGCCTACTTGGTCGTCGCAGTGCACATATCGGTTTGAGGTGCTTTCAGTTTCAAACTCCATCAGACGCAATACATTTGGCTTTCCATATGAAGTTTATTCAAGACATTTTGTCAGAACATGACCCCTTTAAAATGACGACTTGCAAGCTTTGCCTTGCAAGTCGTCCTAGTTTCGGCGAGCGAAAAGCACTTGTTTTTTGGTCTACAAAGAATGATTTTCCGAAAAGTGAGCGATTGTCAGCGAATATTTATTTCCCCCTCCCCTTTCACTGTGACGTCACCGCGAAGCCCGACTATGGCTGGCTTACGTCTATTAGTGTTTCCTAGATCTCGAATTTCGATCACCGACTAGAGTATCGCCTGGTGATTCCAGCACTAAATGTATAGTACATAGAGTTAAACACAATCTTGGAAAGGTATAATTTGCGAAGAAATCAAATGTATTCAGAAGAAATAAAAACGTTAAGACGTTTACGAGTTATTGGCCTAAAAACTATGGGTCCTGATGTCAAAGATGAAACATGGCGTGGCTTACGGTGCCTGTTACCATAGCTACTGTTTACTTCCATGCTTTCAAACAGTAAACAGAGCACTCGGCGTACCATGGCAGTGGCACGTCCGTGTCGTCCGGAAGCCACGTGACTGTTGTTTTGACATTTTCTTTCTCAAATAGCTTAGTTACTACTTTGTGTATGATGAAAAGAAATAAATCCCTAGAAACTAGATTTTCTGCTCTATCTTTAGAACACTATTGTTGTTGCTGCCTATACTGCGTTTTAAACAGTTACACAACAAGTTCTTTGGACGAAAATAGGAGCCCGACCACCATTCCCCTTTAACGAAAGATTTTGCGAATTAATAAGGCTTCCTATCAATTGCAGAATGGCTTGTCGCGTCATGCAAAACATGGCAATTCTTCTGCCAGCTAAAAAGCATGACACAAGTCCCTAAGCTGGGGAAATAGTGTCTTCAAGGCTTAGGGAACGAAGGGGGAGGAGGAAAATGCCGTGTCATCCATCACGGTCTATTCGTCTCACTCGACTTTTTCTCTCCGTATAACCTCTAGGAACACCCCATGATCAAGCAGAAGAAATAAAAGGGGGGGGGTTCGTCTTCCTATATACGGTGTACACTATACTCCTGTCGCCCGCTTGAAGGGGGTGTGGTCGTTGGGGTTCTCTTCGCGTTCGATCTATACAGTGGATATATATTCTATGGCTTGTAAGCTCCACGACGATGGAAGGAGTCAAAATAAGAGGAGTACATAGGAGCCCATCATGGAGGAGACGGACTACACTACACATGCCATGATCCTGATTATGCTAAAGCGACGACGGACGATTCCAGTACGGGGGGAGACCGAGAGGTAAACAGGGGACATGGCCCTATTAATAGCTTCGAATCTTGATCCCATCGCATCCATTCATCCCGAATCAATTATGCAACCCCCCTCCATAAACTGTTCTGGCTCAAAACCGACTAAACCCCAGAATTGTGTCCCACTCATGCTATATACAACGTTGGAGGAATTCTCCCCAGGACCTGATATAGCGAAGAGCTGGATCGGGCACGAGGAAGAGAACGTTTTCACCTCTGATATCGCTACACATCTGGAGAAATCAATCAGGAGGTTCTAAGTTAGGGGACACAACCTTTTGTCGCCCTTTGATGCGATTACTAGAAGACGTACGATGTACATGTGTGTGGGGAATTTTTACCCCCTTCGTCTTTTGAATATATCTTTTTCTGCGTATCTGTATACTTTCTGCCTGCCTTCCCTGAATTTCCGACAGGCCAGTTAATTGATGGAATCACTGCCGGGGAGCGCGCGAGCAGGAATAAAGGCAGCTAAGAGACGAGTCAAGCTTACATCCGTCTCTTACTCAACACAAAAAAGGGTAACCGAAAAACATACAAGCAAACCAAGACAGCAGGTCCATCTTTTCCTTTCTTTTTTTTTTCACGAGCTTCTTGTAATTTACTGTGTTAGCCCTGTTAGGATTGGGTAGTAATGGTAAGAAAAGGGCCTAGTGAGTTTTGGGACTTGGAATCAGGCATCTTTTATAGTTAAATGCTCGCATAATGACGTATGTCACAAAAAAAGAAGAAAAAAAAAGACAGAAAGTGGTGTGTATATATATGTTGTGTGCTTACCCCGGTCGTCGTCCACTTTGTCACCAGTATCACAGATTCCACTTAACGCATCTGCCCGAGAAAGAACGCGAGAGAGAGAGAGGGAGAAAGAGAGAGAAAACAAAACAAAAATACTTTATTAATCTAGTAATGTAAGGAAAAACAAGAGATCCAGCATAATTCTACGCTAAGTATAAGATAAGGTCATCTTTTACTGCCGTGTAAATTGTGTATAGGATACTAATAGGATAGTAACATTAAACCCAACTTTCTGATATCCACCAAAGCGATCAGGTTCAATTCAAGTCTGTTAATGATCAACATTGACAATTCCACAAAATTGCTTGTTAAACTCGTAAGCCTATGTCCTTTTTTGATCCAGTAACTACTCTGAATGACTCAAAATTTCACTGTTACAAGGATTGTCATTACAATTTTCATTGTTGGCAGTAAAATCCCACTACGACTAGACTAACTCTACAAATTTCAAACACTAACAGACCATTATTTATAATTCACTAGTGTTACATTAGTGTTTTGTCTAGTGTTTTTCCTAAATAGTGTTTTAGTTTTAATTATGAACTATTCTTGTTCTCTAAATGGAGCTAGGTTAGTGTCACCATCTTTAGTCTTAGCAAATGCACCTTCTGTTTGTCTTTTTCCTAATTTCCTAATTTTAATATAATTTTCATTGTTGGCAGTACAATCCCACTACGACTAGACTAACTCTACAACTCTCAAACACTAACAGACCATTATTTATAACTCACTAGTGTTACATTAATTATGAACTATTCTTGTTCTCTAAATGGAGCTAGGTTAGTGTCACCATCTTTAGTCTTAGCAAATGCACCTTCTATTTGTCTTTTTCCTAAATAGTGTTTTAGTTACGAATTACCTATAATTAATGTCAGGAATAAAAAAGTTAATCGCAAATCATTCCAATTAGAAGTGGGCTAAAATTCTTAAAATTCTGGAAATTCTGGAGAAAAATATATAACTAAAGTCATTCAGATAAATAGCAATACTTTAACTCGTACAGTAGATTTACAATTTCTTTTCTGCTGTACATTTCCTTTGATTTAAAACCCATATTTTAAATTGAAAAGGGTTTGAAACTTAAAACTTCCAAGCAAAAAACGGTTTCAGAAAATTACTGATCTAAATTCATCTTTTCCAAACAGTGTTTTTTTTTTATCAACACGCTAATTAGCTCTATCACTGAGACGCTTTTCACAAGACCCAACAGTCAGATAATAGTAAACTCGGGTTGGAAGAGAAGTTTGCATGTAGGTTGAGGTGAGCCAGCCTCTGAAAAATCTGCTGGGTTTTATATCCTGGAATTGACATACATATAGCCCAGTCAGACTTGAAAGCGTAGCTAAATAGCTTGCTGTCATGCAAACTCTTCATGGTAGTACGAAAAACACAAACCCCCCAAAAGTCTCTTTTTTGAAACCCAAAAAGTGAGAAAGGTTGTTTCATACCATGGCTGTTGATGAAATTGGCCAAGTACAAATCCAACTCCCGTACCGAGACGTTAATGTGATAAGGATTGACGCATAAACCAGGATGTAGACATTCAGGCGATTTCTCCAACCGCTCTCCATCCGTACTTTCCAGCGGGATGGCTTTGAATAAAATCACCATTACCAAATCTAAGCGCCACACCTGCAAAAGAAAAGAACAAGATGCGAGCCGGATTCTTTTCACTCCTTTATGTGATCATTCAAAGACTTTTCTTTTTCATTATCTCACAAAAGGTAAAGCTTTCATATATCAGAAAAGAAAAACTTACCTTATCTGCTTGCCTAAGACAATCTATGCGTCTCATTTTGCCCTTCTGGTCCGGATTGGATAACACACACATAGCTGGTTTTTTTCCTGTTATACCCAACACGAAATCTTCCCGACATTCTTGGGTTATATCTTTCCTCAATTTGCCCAATAATCGCGACGCCCATTTTTGTTTCACTTCCAATTTTTCATTCTGCAATAGAAATCAGTAAGATATGAGTCGCGTTTTCAACAAGAAAAACAAAAATACATACAAAATGGATCTTAATTTAATTCCAGCTTCTAAATAATAACATTCTATTTATAATATATTTCACAAGTTATATACTAGAATTAAAATTAATAAAGAAAACGAGCATGTCCCTTTTGTAACTCTTTGAAAATGAATCAAGCAAACTAAACACTCGAGAGTTAGAATCGAGCTAAGTTATAGGCTTTCTGGTTTGTATCTTCAGAAAGACATGGTTTTCGTAAAAAAGAGCGTATTTGGGTTAAATCCACGTGTTTCGAGGTCGATCAAGGAAGCAATGTAAAAAATAAAAAAAAAATCCTCGTGGTTTTGAACGTGTGTTTGTATGCGTTGAGCTCCACCACAACATTGAAAAACTGCCAATCTAGTGCTATTGCCAAAAGCCTCGCTTTGCCAAAGACCGTGAAAAAGCTATGGTATTTATATTGTTGTCCTAGTTTTTGAGGCCAAATCCCCAGAGATGAGCCAAAAGATCACCGAGTCCACGACGCCTTTTTTATTCCGAAGAATACCCTTAATACAAAGTTATGAATATTTTTTTTTATTTAAAATAGATATTACTAGAAATTATTAGGAATATTATGAGAAATACACAACTGGGAAATATTAGAAAAATAGAATACCGAATATTGTCATAACAATATTCGGTATTCTATTTTTAAATACCGAATATCGAATAATCAATACCGAATATTGTCATAACAATATTCGGTATTCTATTTTTATCTCAAATTATTAGAAAATCACTGATACTTTTGGAATAAATTAGGAATATTTTTAGGATATATTATTATAAATAATATTGGACCTTATGTGTTCGGCAAATGTGACAACCCTTCTAGACTCGACTTTTGTATCACTTCCGGCCGTAAGGGGCGATTCCAAATGATTCTCGGTTGACCTAAGGTCATCTTTTAGCATATGCTGTGGTAAACTTGGCCAGTTTTTCAAGCGCAATTCCGTGTAATCCATCATGTCCGTCGTTCCCCCAATCCCTCTTTCGTTGTCCTTTTGGTCGTCTTTTTCGCTCCATACAACGAGCTCCATTATCAACGACAGCGACAAGCTATACGGCACTCATTTGCATACGAAAAACGATTGTCGCTTGTCAATTGATTTCCCAAAGCCCAATGTCAAGAAGGTTTTCACGCAAATGCAATTTCTTTTTCAGAGCAACTGCACAGGTGAAGGGATGACCAAGAGTAAGAAGGAGCACAACTTCTTAACAACAATCTCTTTCAAGTACCTTTAAGCTTGGTTTCTTTTTTCGTTTCTGGGTTCAACCTCTTTACCTATGCGCAGAAAACCTGTTGGTTTTGCTACGAAGCTTCTATAACAAAGTGGCTCTGAAGACAATATTCATCAGGCACGTCTGGAGCTGGCTGGCTAGTCGTCCTTGCCCACAGCAGGGCCAAAAACCAATGTCGCAACTTTTTTCCTCCTTTTTTGTTTTTATTTTCATTTTCTTGGCCCGCTCTGATGCAGCAGGTGTGTACGTATCTGTGTGACGGAGAGAGAGAATGTGTGTCTAGGTGTATATTCCAGTGAGTGCAGGCTTCGGATATTCTCAGGCTAACGATTATACCTTGGGTTAAACGGTAAACCGACAACCTAAATTATCCATGAAGATTTATGCTATGAGCCCAAAGCATTGTCCTGAAAACAACTGAACGATGATACATTACATTGTTTCCATATTAATTTCTGTGGAAGAAAGTTAAGAACTGAACTCCAGAGCGGTCTGGTGACGTTAAAGTATCCGCTGGGAATCACGAATCAACTTATAAGGGGCGTGACATGAGCCTCCTGTACTTAACAGATATTGAATTTTCGCATTAGACCACCCCAAATCCCTGTTAAATAGCCTAAAATACGATGTCAGAGTATCACAAAACATCGAGAGCTCCCAATCGCGACAGGACTCTTAAGGGGCAATAGCCAGCAACAAAAATAAAGTTTATCTTAAAATCTAGACCAAAAGATCTGGTTTCTTTACTGATATCTTTTGTTCCATTATAGGCCAAGTCCAAGCTATTAAAGTCAGAAAATTTAGCAGTAAGATCACGTGACTTTGTTCCATTATAGGCCAAGTCTAAGCTACTAAAGTCAGAAAATTTAGCAATAAGATCACGTGACTTTGTTCCATTATAGGCCAAGTCCAAGCTATTAAAGTCAGAAAATTTAGCAATAGGATCACGTGGCTTTTACACGTCACAGAAGTATCAGTATTCGTGGTGCTCGAGTATCTTTTGTTCCATTATAGGCCAAGTCCAAGCTACTAAAGTCAGAAAATTTAGCAATAAGATCACGTGGCTTTTACACGTCACAGAAGTATCAGTATCCGTGGTGCTCGAGGGCCTTGTGTACTGTTTGAAGTAGGGAAGTAAACAGTAACCATGGTAACAGCCGCCACAAGCCACGCTCTGACTCCGTTTGTACAGTACGTCATGACCAATAGTTTACATACCAATAACTCGTGAAGCACTATAAAAAAAAAAGCTGAAACAGAATTCCTCGTACTCGGAATAATATAGCCTACAAGAGCTACTGCTATCAAAATCTCTTCCCTTTCAAAGGGAGTCGTAAAAGGAATAATAACATTGTGAAAGTCGAACGAAGGAACAGTATTTTTCTTTGCCCTCCCCTTGCCTTTTCTTTAAAATATTTGAAGAGTTTAAATGGTCCGAATTCCGACAATCTCTGAAGTTTTGATCCAGGAACTAACCTTGTATACGACAGAAGAAACGACAGAAAGACAACAAGGAGAAAGAGGAGGCTTATGGCGCTTAGCACAGGTGCAAAAATGCAGGCCAAGTCCTGGGTGGTGGCTTTTTGGATGCATGTGCGTATCCTCTTTCGGATGTCTTCTTAACCTGTCATTGACCTGCTGCTGTTAGCACCCCAATGGCCTCCAACTAGTATAGTAACTCTTAACTCTAGGAGCACACGTGACTTGGCAACACATTACGCCCCAGATCGTTTGAAATTTCGCTCATGTATAACCTAACATGGTTCCAAAAAAAAAAGAAAACGCTGAATCTTTCTTAAAACCCAAACAAAAAGGTGTGCGATATCGATAGGTAAAATTCCTCCACGTGAAGTGTTTACTGACTTATAAGATGAGAACTGGAGCCCGTTGCTTCGGCGCCCGAAAGTTAAGAAAGTAAATTTTTCAAATCTGATAAATGGGTTAGCCCATTCAAAGAAAAGCTAATTTATGGCCTACTCGGGTTTCTTTTTTTCCTCGTCTCAAACTCACTTTTAAGCTCAAACTGTGCGCGAATTTTTTTTTATTTTTTTGTGTGCGGAATCTGATCTACGAGAAACATTTCGCTTTACAGTGGGCGGAGCTAAGATGCAAGGTGCCGCAGAAAAGGCATCTCTAACTTGAATTTATTTTCTCGCATAAGGACATTATGATGGATGAATCACCACTCCCTACATTTTTTTCCTTTTATTATTTCCTTTATTTTTTTTTATCTGAGGCGTGTGTAATAGAAGGCGCCCATTGATTCTTGCCTTTGAATCGTCGAGGAATCCTTCTTCTCTTTGCTCCTTGCTCTCTTTTAGGCTTTTGAGGTAATAAAAAAGGCGGTTCATCCCCCCTTCTCCCGGACGATGCTTACGTTTTCCTTCGTTGATTTTCCCTCGATTCTCACTGCACAAACGCGAGATGCACATCTCACACCAGGGCCAAGGTTCATTGTTGAAAAGGGGTTGCTATTCAGTAATGGCAAGGGATGCTTTTCTCCTCCCCCTGTATGTCTGTGTCTATGTGTGTGTGTGTGTCTTTGTAGGGAAAGAGGATAGCAAACGAGAGGACCTCATACATCAGGCGAACGTCAGTGGCAGTTTCCTCCTGCTCGGATCACCGATTCCGCTCGCGTGTCGATTCAACCGTGGACACATTTCTGATAAGGCGAATCGCAAAAAGGAACTCCGGCAGGAGACCGGGACAAGCGTATTACAGGGGCTAAAGCCGGAAACCAGAGAGCAAGAGCAGGCCGCGAGCAAATACGGCAACGATAGAGGACGGATATCGCACAACACCCCAATAGGCACCTTAACATTAATTGTTGTCTCATAACTTCCTGGCTGGTGTCCGACCACGTATGTTTTTCTTAATGTAATGTCGAAACACAAATAAAATACATTTAAAGACAGAACCCGAGTAAACTGTTTTTCTTAAAGTCCAGCGAAATCTTGGTAAAACTATAAACAAAATGTAACAGTGAAGGTCAATGTAGTAACTTTGTGGTTTTAATATAGCTAAGTATGGCTATACATACTTATAAGATTACACGAAATTTCTTAATTAAGTACATAGAAAACTCTATCAAGAAAACGTATTTTTTCATATAGTAAGCATAAAGCACTTAGAAAAGCAAGTACCGACAATAGGCGTGAGCCTAAGTTGGGTTAATAAAAAAAAAAAAAAAAAAAAAAAAAAAAAAAGCAAGTCTATAGGAAATTTCGTTCTTAGTAAAAACACAGGAGCGGAAAGAGTAGCAAAATACGAAAATAAAAGTTGACTTAATGCATTTAATTGATTAATTTCTACTTCATGCTTTAATTTCTTTATTTGTAATTGCCTTATATATAGCAATACACTGTTTTATAGAATTTTGCACGAAAGGCTTCATTAAATCAAGTGAAAAACTTTAAATTCTAAAATTATGTTTTACAAAATGTAACTCTTAATTCAGCAGCACTCAAGGTAAGATTTTTAAAAAGGTTGGCTAAACTACTTCAAACTACACTTAATTAAAGCACATACTTCAACTTGAGTATTTGTAATTACTTGCTAACTTTATGCTTCCGATTGCTAAAGTGAAGATCTTCACTTCTGCTTATGGCAATTGATATTCACTTGACTTTAAAATTTTGTCAACACAATTCCTTTAAATCAATCCAAAAATAATGCTATTTAATTATATCATCCTACTAATATAATTAAGAATAATTATAATTGTAGGCCATGTTCACGAGCCTTAAATTACATGAAACAGTCGCAGAATAATTTTGAAAAGAAATAGAAAAATTCAAAATTTTACCGCGAAAACGAACACAGGAAGGAAAAAATTATTATATAATAGAAAATAAATACCTGTAATTCTTCTTTGCAACGACGCTCTTCTTCTAAGGACATCCGCTTTTCATGTTTCTTAAAGTACTTCCGCTTGGCCGCTTGCAGATTGAACCAGGTATACGAGAAAGACTTGACGTGAGGCAACAATGCCTCGATGAATGGATGGAACTCATCCTGCACGGGAAAGAAGGCACACACAAAAACGAAAAATGAAAAAAAATATCGAACATACCGGATATATCGTCATAAAATTGCAAGTAAATCACAGACATCCTCCAGACTGATGCAGAAGGTCATTTGCATGCCAGCGTATAAACACAGTTCCCCCCAAACTCAGCCCCCACGTTAATACCTGCCGTTGACTCTCACGTCCGAAATTATGATCCGAGTCAAGAGTCAAAGCGTGAATATTATAGCTTAAACTGCGATGCGGTTGATGTGAAGGCGTGGTCCAAGTAACTTCCCTCTCTCTCTCTTTCTGTCTCTCAGTCTTCCACGTATTTACGGCTTCTCAAAATATATGAAAAAAAAGCCATGCCTAAGTGTGCTCCGCCCTTTCCCTGCCGCGACCACGCCCACCGACTGCTATTCAGTTTCCCTCTCCATTTTCCTCGCTGACACTTCTTCGTTCTCCCGGTCAGTCTCAGTCCTGATGGTATTTTGCATAAAATGGATTCTGATGTCCCTCTTTATGCATAAACGTATATAAAGGGCCCGAAAGGGGTGTTTCTCGCCTAATATGTCAATGCCAGATCCAGCCACCTTATATATTCTTCTAATTCTCCCATACTAAACGCAAATACGCAAAACTTTCGGGGTGGGGGAAAGGAGGGGCAATCCATAACTTTGAGGACTTTATTTTTTTTTTTTTTACTCCAAGATCCTCCTCCCTGGCTCTATGGGAGCATACAAGCCTCTTCTGATCTTGGAAAAGTGTATTTCGTTTTTATATACGCGAAACAGTTTGTTTCAGTTCTTTACATTATTTATTTCGCTCCTCTTAGTAGATAAGAGATGCGCATTTGTTATGCAAGGAGCTAATTAAGTGTCTGTCTTTTGTCACCCCTTATTGCTTTTCGGCCTGACGATTCTTATCGGCTTCCTCCTTGTGAGCCGCCAAGCGTCTAGTCGCAGAGGCTTCGCCCTTGTGGTCCGCTTCCGGCGATGGGAAGCACGGATGTGCCGCTGGATGACGGTTACAAGTGACAACAAACCCAAGTGAGTTGAGAGTCGAAAGTCAAAATCAATAGCACCTTTTTTTTCTTGGGGATGAAGGTATCAAAAATCTTTTGGAAGCACTCGGCACGATCGTTTATACGGGGTTGTATAGCTTGATTAAGACGAACTTACGCGATGTCGCTAGTTTTCGGGGTTTTTTTTTTTTTACATTTTATTTTTGGGTGGCTGAGGGAAGAAATCGAAGGTATAGAGAACAGGGGTAATATAGATTCAAGAAAAAGGAGAAAAATAAAATTAAAGCTAGCAAAAGAGAGCTAAAAAGGGGGACCAAACTGAAGGGAAACGGAGGAAGTAACGGAGAAAAGGGGAAAAAGAAGAAGAAAACAGCGGAAGCATAAAAAGGCGGGAAAGCTATCGGCCATCGCCTTCCTCAGTGTACGGCGCCGGAATTCATGGTCCCAATCAAGGCCCAATGCCTGGCCCAGCTTGCCCTTTCTTGACCCGAGTTACGACCCTCCATCAAGACAAGCGCGGCAGGCAGACGGATGGCTTGCTCTCCTCCCTTTTTACCACCCCAACAAAATAAGAGTAGAAAGCCTTATATATATACCTCCGTATCTCTCGTGCTAGCCTTTCTTTTCCTGTTAGCTTTCTGACGCAGAGTAAAGTAAAAATGTCTAGTATGAGGGACAAGCCTCGGATGCGGTCTTTATCCCAAATCCTTGTTAAAAACAAAACCAAGAAAAAATACAACATATTTGGGTATACTATGTGCATGGTAGTGTGCCGCCAATCATCTATATAAGCATACACATACATAATACTTAAAAACAAGCTTTGCGTTGATTTTAGGCTCTGTCTTATTTTTTAGGCTCTGCAAGGCCTTCTGGAAGTTTTTAAAATAAAGCGAAAAATCTAGTTTCTAGCGATGTTTTGCTTCAAATCGTGCGTTAAGGAGTAATAAAGTTATTTTAAAAAGAAACATAGCGCCGCAACTCTATGCCGCGACACGTCTGTGACGTCAGGACCCAAAGTTTGCATCCCCATAACTCCTGAATGGCTACTCACAAAAAACCGAAACAAAATTCATCGTTCTTGGAACAACCTAGACTAGTGGCTGTTGCCCTCGAAAGTTTTACTCATTAGCGATCTATTTTCACGATCTTTTTCATAGTTTTCGAAGTACTTTGCCATTTTCTAACTCGGGAGCGAACACTTTCCAAGGAGGACCCACTGTCCAATCATGTTCAGTCTTTTCCCCTTTCTGTGGACTAATGAGATCTACCTCCATATACAACACAGTTTAGGTTTTAGCTGAAAATCAATAGCTTCTTGAGCTCTATCCATAGAGCGGAGACAGACTAATGAGTAATAACATGAGAGGCATTATAAAACCTTCAAGCTGAGTTAACAGCGCTTTTAAAAACACGTCAATATCCCTTCAAAACAATCTTCTTATAACCGAAAATCTTCTTGAAACAGAAAAATTAAATGCACTATCTTTAAGCTTCTCTTAAAGCGAAATAAGCGAGCTCGGTCTCTTTTCTCGTAACTGCAAAAGCAAAAAAAAATGGACTATTAAGTATATACCATGCATGGGCGAATTCCTGGTGCTGTGCATAGCAGGTTTTCAAGGCGAATACGGAGATCGATGTCGGCGGGTTTTGGGATAGAAAGTCCTTGCTTCTCCGCCGGATGATTCCTTTGCCTTTGCTTCCAAAACCCACGCACAACAACGGGCCCCAAATAAATCACACACACTGACGTCGTCTTAGTTCAGTCATTCAGCGTGTAAGCAACGTCGTTAGCATAACATGGTTCCCAGAGGTCTTTGCTGGACAAAAATTCCTGAACACTAACCATGTCAAGAAGACGGAACAAAAATAAAATACAGTAAATAACCCACTAACTAAAGAGTTGCATTTTAAAGATATATTAATTATTAGTACTTAATGCTGACTTTAAAGACTATGATTCTTAAAATGTACTGTTATTTTACTACTAATTTTACTTTAAATTTACTAAAAATAATATTACTTTAACTTTACTAAAACATCCTATTATTAAAATTATTTGCATTTTAAAAATATATTAATTATTAGTACTTAATGTAGACTTTAAAGACTATGATTCTTAAAATGTACTGTTATTTTACTACTAATTTTACTTTAAAATTTGCTAAAAATAATATTACTTTAAATTTACTAAAACATACTATTATTAAAATTATTTGCAAGTGCCAATTAGGAGAACGATTGAAGTTTAAATTAAAAACTCTAGAATGTTACACTCTCTAGTAGTATTATTGACTTCATGGGGTCGGAAATTTCCCCACAAAGGAAAACTTCGCTAAGAACAAAGAATCTTCTTTTTTTTATACATATAGGGGGTTGGAGGAGGAGACAACTTTTAATCAAACAAAACGTGTTTGTCCTCATCGCCCCCACAAAGAAAAATCATTTTGGAAATCCTGAAAACTCCTACGAAAGGAAAATGAGAGTATTCGGCTTCGACACCCGTTTTTCTTCATCTCTGTCACCTGAACGGCCTACATGGAGAGGGTGGCGACAGAATTATAGGAAAGAACTGTAGGGAGATGAGAAAAAAAAAAATCGTGAATCGTCAGCATGTTCTATTTTCGTTCCCTCCCCCCCCTCCTCCTCCAAATAATGAAGCCCCATTACCTCAAAATCGGATAAAAATGTCCCAAATCTTTAAATCTGATAAAACTTGAAAATAATTTCCGCCAAAAATAGAAGAAATTAAACTGAGATAAAGAATCTATAACTATAAAAGACTATAAAAACACTATAAAAGACTATAGAACGGGTGCTATTAAGAAAAAAAGATAAGAAAAATAACAAAAAGACCTCGAAAGGAACACACAAATACAGGAAAATGAGCAATACAAGCGGACGGTACGCGACCAATTAAATTAAACGAGCTAGCAATAAAAAGCTGTTATCTCCAAGAGTTGCGTAAAATAAAAAAAAAAACAGAAAAGGGGGCGAAAAGAAAGAAAGGGACCAAGAGCGGGCGCCCCTCAAACCCAAGAACGACGTCGGCCGTCGTCGGCGTCCCTGCAACAGCTGGGACGGGCACGCCAGGTAGGCTACTGGTAAAAATAGACGAAGCTAAATGTGAACCTCGCATTTCTCCCATCCGTCCATTGCCGCGTTTTAAGAATTGTGTTTTCCTTTTACACGTTAATATATTTCATACAGCCTCAAGTCCCCATTCCCACCATAGCTGTTTCTCTTCAACTTTTTACTTCTTTTTGGACCAATACGCCCTCAAAAGAAAAATTCCTATCACAGGCTCAAGGCATTGGATCCATTTTCCCAGACAGTATACCGAAATAATAACTGTTCTTGGTCCGAAAAAAATTGCCCTCGAATCGTCCTTTCCGAAAACAAAAATCCCCCAAATTTCCAGCTAAAACAAATCAAGGAAGCCATAATTTGGGGGGTTGGGGAGGAGGAGGAGGGGTAGACAGACACACCGAAAGTTGCCCAGCGATTAAAGCTGCCAGACCCATTTCCCTCGTTACTTTGCCTATTGCCCTGATCGGGAACGGGACTAGGACCAGAGCAGGAAGTTAATGTCCTAACGCATGCCCTGGCGATGTAATATAGCTCACGTGACGTCACACGCGTATGAACTTGCCTTCTCGCCCTGCCCCAACGCCCTTGCCTTTGCTCTACTTTGATGAATTACAACATAACCTAACGAGCTAGTGTCAAGACAAAGTTTTCAATCTTTCCAAGTACGGAGTTCCAATTAAACACAAGTTTAATTTTAATCTCAATAAATTCAATTTTAAATCAAATTTCCTTCCTTCCGAATTTACATTCTGAACTGAAGAAACGAAAGTTTACATTAAAATTGACATTAAATTCAACCTCCATTTCGAACGTCAAATAACTGTAGCATTTGACATCGGGGTGATAATTTTTAATACAATTAACTCGTTAATGCATTCATTTTATTGAAAGCTTTTTCGTATGGGAATTTGATAAGGAAAGAACCCGAAAAGGCTCATTCCCACATAACATGGCATTCAGAACAGCATATTAGGGCTATTGAGTATCATGAGCAGTCAAAACTGAATATCCTGAAAGTTACGGTTACTATACGGACTTGTGTATGTAAATATGAGCCTCGCGAGCATGAGAATGAGTATGAGAGGGAAAAAGAGAGAGACTAAGGGGAGTTGGATTCAGCGTTTCTGACGGTTTTCAATTCCGCCTGCTGCCAGTCCAAGGTCGCGGAAGACGTGTGAGCATAGCATTATCGAGACTACAGCTGGAAAAAACTAGCTTTTGCTTTGCTGCTTGTCTTCTTTAAAACTTATACGAGTCGCATTCTGCTCGGCTCACTATAAGATGTTCACCGAGGCTCCTCCAGATCTGACAATTTCAGTTTGCTTTCTCAATCTAACCCCCCCCCCCCCCTCCCCCTTTCAGAAAAACCAGCGTTACTTCATTGGCGTGTTAGCTCTCCTAATGCCGTAATCTGTACTCTTGTAAAACCGGAATCGGTCCGAATACTTCTTAAGGGACTCCTTGGACAATGCAGTGTGCGTGAGACGTAGCTCATTAAAATAAATCACGTAAAACTCTCGGAGAAGGTTCAGTCAAACGATACCCCAGCCAAGTTCGCAACTCTCGGCTAAAGAGACGCCCCCTTTGGACTCACACATTTTCGTTCGACATTGAACAGGACCAATAACTCTACAACCTCAACTTACATTAATTAAGAAAATAATTCTACATGCCTAAATTACATTGGTAATGCTGTTTTTTGAGGATCCCAAGTCTTAATACCGCACATTCCAAGTTTAAAACCATGTAAACAAAATTCACATAAACGAGTTAAGAAATTAGCTACGTTGTCCAAATGGTCCAAAAGAAATTCTAAACCTAGCTTAAAGTCGCTACACATTAGCTAAAAATTATGCCAACATGCCAAATCTTAAGAGAATTCGCGCTTAAATTTTGAGAGTTTTAGGTAAATTAACAGGTTTAATGGGCAATTTTAGTTGCAATCACGACACGCAAAAACAGCTATAAACACCTTCCTTTTTTATGTTTTTCGTAGCTCTACAACTTTTTTCTCTTTTCCTGCTATAAAAAGATTGATACTGCGACTTATTTGCGTTGTTTTGTAATGTGCTGCCAGTCACGTGGGGCTTCTCGTGATAATTTCTCCACAGTGTCAGACTCGGCGAGCGTGCAACTATTTTATCCCGCGTTAAACTGAATAGAATGTTATAGCTCGCCTTAAACAATTTTTGGTGACATTTAAAAACACTGAATTTAAAGCGTTTATCCTAGTGACGTCACTCCTCTCTCTCTCTCTTTCTCTGCCTTGGCTATCTGTTTTTTTTCTCCTCCATAGCGTAGGACGACCCAAAAACAGACACGAACAATATAAGAAATGTAATGTTGGGCAGCAATACGAAAAATGAACTTGAAAAATAGTAAAACACTCACACTCACCATGGTCATTTTAGTTTCCGAACCAGATCATGGGCATGGCCTTTTGGGTGTGTGTTTTGTAGGGCTTATTTAGGTGATTTTGGAGAGATTTTTGGGATCTTGAGTCGAGTCAAAGAAGTTTTTGCTATTCTCACGAGAGTGCAAGACGTGTCGGGACAGGCTAAAAAAATGGCAGGGTGTTTCCTAGCAAACGAGACACCACAAATAACACTGGGACATTAGCTTCGGTCCCGCGGGTGCTCTCTTTTCGCTCTCCTTTTGGGGGTTGGCAACAGCAGATTTACTGCAAACTTCACTGACAAACCTCAATTTTTGTGTCATCGTCCATAAATGAAAATTACAATCGAAACTTGGAGGGAATTAAAACACGATTATAGAAACAAAGTTCTCAAAAAGGGCTTGTGTTTTCTTTTTAATGTCTACACCACATTATCTTCCGCAAAACGGGAGACGATATAATCCAACAGCCAGTCTCCCCCCCAAAGTGTTTTGCCAGGAGAGCTACCCGCACCGCAACACCACGTTACGTGACGTCGTCAAGTTAGCGACTGACGCGGACACTGAAAGCGAACCGTAAGGACACGTAAAAGGACGCGGACACAGGCCGGGCCAGCTGGGAGGGGCTTGAGGCATGGTGTAATACGGCTCGGCTCTTGCCTGCGCGAGTCTGCCACGCCTCCACGGGGGTAAGCGCACAGTACGCCTAGGACTTGATTACCGAGAATTCATTATTGCCAACGCTCTTTTGCACGTAAAATACGCTTAGGTATAACATTGAAAAGGGTAAAAAGAGCAAAAACGGGAGCAGGATTTAGGACCAGCTCCATTCCATGGTTTCTGCTCACCTCTGGTATTTTCTCCTAGCACTTGAAACGGTTTTCGGCAGATTTCTTTCTCAGCCCTTTTGCTTTCATGTCAAGTACACAGGATAGGGCATAAACTATCTGGCTTGTTCGGCTTTTCCTTCCAAAGATGTAAAAGGCACAAATCTACTGGCAGAGGTCGGAGATACCATCACGGAGTTGCAGCACAAGAACTTGCCAAGAAGCAAGAATACAGGCAAAAGGGAAAACATTTTCAACCAAGAGGTGACACGAACGGTGCCGTTACATCACCAACGAAATAGGATGGCTTTGCGTCCAGTTTTCTTTTCGCAAAATACCAAAAAGCAATGAATAAATAACATAAAAATACAACTGGAAGAATGCTACAATATAGTAGTTTATATTTTCTATATGTTTGACTATTAGAACGGTATAGCATCAGTTAAGCAGGAAAGTGAACAGACTTCAACGGCTCGTATTTCCCGTGTTTGAATTATTGAATTATATTTTAAGTAATTCTACAAATTAATCTTACAAGCCCTTGCATTTTACAAGCACTTAATGGTATCTACGTCGATATTATTTTACATCTGTTTTACCCATTCTACATTAATATCATTAGCTGAATTTCTGTCTATGAGTGCAAACTAGTTTTAGTTATAAAGCATCGGTTATTATGGCGTCTAAAACACCCGAAAATACTAAGAATATCTAATGCTTTAACTTTACTTTTCGCTACTACGCGTGTCTTTCACTTTCTGTCACACAATGTGTGACCAAAATGATTGTAAATGAAGACTCCATAACCAAGTAGCAAATAATAATAATAACTTTATACTATGAGCACAAATTAGCTTATTACTTTGTATTTTGAAAAAACGTATCATAGAGCCACCTCAAAGAATTAAATGTCCGTGCACTACCAATAATAAGAGCCAGAAGCCTTTCTTGCGGTTCGCTATTTGCTTTATTTGCAATTTCATAGTTTTGTTACGGATCAAAGCTATTCAGTTTGTATACAAAGCTGATATGGAAACGTCACTTTTTTAATAGTTTACCCTATTTAAAAGCTCTACTTACAATTTTGATTCCATTCGTGGATACTTCGTGGATGGCTAAGATACGTCATATTTCATCCTCGCTAATACATAGAAACCACTTAAAAAGCTCTTCACGTGGTTTCATAAACATCAGGAAGAAAAATAGAAACTCGTTTAATTTTCTACCTGATCTTTAATAAAGATTTTTGCCCTTGCTGCTTCTATAGTGCTTGTGACAAGATAGGTAATAGAAGGTCATAAAGTGGCTCAGGCAGTAAAGTGGTGGCAGGAAACTCTGTTGAACTCCAGTCGTAACGACGGTGGCAGCTAATGACCTCGCTAACAGATCAGCAATTACGGACTTTGAACGCCCCGGCGAAAAGCTTCTGGAAAGGCAAGGATAGGACCCTCAAACTGCCACGCGTGCAAAAGTAGACCACTGCCACCGTCTTTTCTATCGAAGAAATCCCCCTTCCCCCTTTTCACCCTGTACAGGCGACGGGTTAATTAGACCCCAAGACTCGATTACCATTTAACCAGCAGCAGCAAAAGAGACCCATCTCCATTTCATAGTATTTTCCAGCTTCTACCTTTTTCCGGCCAGTACTTACATAGCTTCAGCGACACCCGAAACCAGACAGCAATAACTCTAAATGTAAAGTTATTTCGTCGATGGAAAAAGATACGAATTTTCTAATTATTTAGGCAAGGAAAACCAATTGTTTTAATTAACAAAGACGGATATGTATTTCTATAAAAATCTAGAGAAAAGATAATAATATCTCGACGGCTAATATTTCTTCGGTCGCATACTGACTGGCAAAATTAGCAGGGTTTTTACGTTTTTGAGGAAAAATGGAGGCAGAAGCTTAAGCTCTTCTTTGCTTCGTACAAGGGTCCACAAGCCGCAATAGTAGGTGCAAGCATATGGTAAGAGGTAAGTTTTGAAACTGTCTAAGACTTTAAGAGATGGGAAGAAACGCGAGCCAAAAACTACAAGATGGTTCTTGGCGGGTGCTCTACATCTTTTCGGTTTTATTTTTTTCTTCGGATCTTTTACCAACTTCCTTTTCAACTGACGGTTTCGCCTGATCAGTCATGCAACGCACCATTAACTAGATTGTCTTCTGAACTACGTTGATAAGAACGCCGATGCATATCGTCCACTCCCATTAAATACCAAGTACCCGGAAACAAACTGCCAATGTCGCCAACCGGGTTGTAAGGGGCTACATATGTTTCCCCCAAAACGGAGAAAAAAGGAAAAAGACAAGACAAAAGTTAACCCAAGCGTGAGTAGGGGATATCCCCAACTCCAATAAAGCCACTCAAGAACTCTTTTTCTAGAAAAAATAGCGAAGGGAAGCTATTACGGAGACTTTTACACAAGAAAGCGCCTTTTAATTTAATTTTAAAACCATAGCTTAAAATAAGAAGTTATTCATCCACTATCCTACTTCTAACCTAATAATACTTCTGGTCTTATGAATGAACATAGTAATTAGTATTTAGTTAAGATCTGCAAGAACTGTTTTGCTGTAAGAATGAGAATAATACAAATACACAGGGTTGATTAGAGTGTATAATCAAACTTTGATTCCAACTGCATTTCTTGTGTTACGTTAAATAAAAACTATAGCTCTGAACGAAAAGTTATTCTAGATCCAAAAAACGAAAGTTGGGTACCTTTATGGTGCGTTTCCTCCCTCAGCTTCAGAGTTGCTTCGAAATCCTTTGGTTCAATTTTTCGTCTCTGATCTAGTCTTGATTTTACATCGTTCAATCCCTTTACTAATGGCTCTAACAGTTTCTCGTCGCTCGTTACCAGAAAAGAGTACATAGTGGAGGCTAAACCTGAACCGTAAGAGAACATGCCAATTCTCTGACCGAGTAAACTCGTTGCAGGTCGACTATGAACCCATATTGGGTAAAATTACATGAAATTCTGTCTAGAAAAAAATTAAAACATTAACTTACCTGATTAAAAGTGAAACTAAGCCTCCGTATAAGGATGGTGTGTACATATTTCCTACTTGATTAGATAGGAGTAAACTAGGCTGTGTTTTTTCTCCATATATGGTTTTGGTTAAGGCGACTAGAGTTTGTTCTAGTTCTCGATTCAAGTAAGTATCTTCCAATTTAACACCACTACAAAATAACATGTTAGGTTAATACTATATAAAAGTTGAATGTTTGCTAAACTTACTGATATTTTGCTAGTGCCAAAAATTTGTCACTAACATCCCCACTTGGTTCGCGTACAAAATCGTTCAAAGCTATTCTGGCTAGACTTTTTTGTACCAACTTGCAATATGGTGAGTGAAAGCAGAAAGCATCAAACGTGTCCAAGCACGTTTTCCCACCTAAGCAAAATAAAAAAAATAGAGATGGACACTTAAGCTTCCTGCGAAATTTCAAAGATGGTTTACTTCGTTTATCAATTCGTAGTTAAGTTAATAACTTAAATTCAACTTACCAGGGAAGAGCTTATCCCGTTTTTGGCAGTACAATTGGTAACAACGATCTAGCGCACTCAAGTAACATTGAATGGACAGTTTTCCATCCACGACAGGGTATTCTGATTGCAGATCAGGTTTATAAAAATCATAAACATGAGCCATGTGCGTGGCACGTAGTCCTAACGTGAAAGACAGAAAATGGAGAGGTTAAATTTTACTAAAGTAAGTTTTTGTTAGAAATTAATGTAAAGCCAAACCTGACTCAATAACTAAAGGGGCGTTGGGTCCAATGAGCATAGCAATAGCACCAGCTCCACCAGTAGGCCTAGCACTCCCACTGGCGTAAACTGCGATATCTCCCGCCACAGCTAAAGCATATCTTCCGTCCCATGAAGAGGATTCTATCCAGGCAAGGGAGTTTAATAATGCAGCAGTTCCACCATAGCAAGCGTTGGTCGTATCGACGCCTTCGACGTCTGTATTGCCACTTTTCTCAAAAAGTTGCATCAGGACTGACTTCACGCTTTTTGATTTGTCGATGACCGTTTCGGTGCCGACTTCTAATCTTCCAATGTCAGAATAGTCTGATTTGGGGTCCCCCAAAACCAGACACAGTTAGAAATCAAAATAACACGTAAGTTAAGAGTATAAATTTACCAATGCAGTGTTTCTTGATTAAGCGTTCCATGGCAGTAAGGCACAGAGAGTTAATGTCTTCTAGGTCAGAACAAAATCCCATTTTTGATTGACCCAATCCAACTGTGTATTTTCCTTGGCCAACTTGGTCGTGGATTTCCAAGTCTGATTGATCTACGTACTGGGACGGAAAATAGATTTCTAGGGCCAAAATACCGACATTTTGAATGCCAGGTTTGGATTGACTTTGAAAAGGTGACATTATTTCACTATTTTTGCGCGTAGATTTTAAAAAAATAACAAACCAAATAGATTTTTGCCTCGAGAAACGTGCACCGAAAACGCCTGGCACTTTCGGCAATATTTGGTTACAACAGTAAGGTTAAGGTGTGATCCTCGAACCGCAACCTTCGATTTCGGGCAGAGGCTATTAATATAGCTTCTGATGGCACTGATAACCCAGTGAGTTATCAGGAAAGGAATGTAAAATGTATTGTACTGAACATATGAAATCTATGATCAGCTTTGTGGAACATCCTTTCTAGTTCTATTTCCTTTTCTCTTGCTATGCAAAATCCAGTGGCCTAGTTTCAGCAAAAATTGCTTGAACTTAGTTACGTAATTTTCGCTGAAAATCTTAAAATTGTTGACAATGTTGAAAATCTGCAACTATTTGAGTACGTTACCTTGTACGACGTGAAAGCCTTGTTTAGAAAGACCAGATACTTAGATATTTCCAAAGTACAGCCAAAAATCCCATGTTTGGCTTGGATCGCATTTTAGATGTTCATACACGTGTCTAATTTGCAAACCCGTAAAAACTTTGGAAATATGTAGCTAATTTGACACGTTGACCTTGCGCAGCTTGCAAACCTTGTTCGTGGATACCAGAAGCTTACAAACTATTACAGACTAAGCGGAGAAGGATTCGTCGACTTAACGAAATTCCAGTCAACATTTGCTGTAACTGGTATAAAAACTAAAAACGACGACTGAGAGTACTTTTCTGGATATGGAAAATTGCTCCAAGTGGAATCTTCGAAGCTTAGCTAAATTCCAAAGTGTCTTCATCGCACTCTATGTATTTTTGTCCCTTTGCATATTATGCGAAAACAAAGTCAGTGTCGCTTTTAAATCGTGTATTTTGTTGAACCCACTTAAAATATATATACTCCAGGAAACATGATTGGAAACTACAAATTTCAATCCTAGAATATTAGTAAGCGTAATAATCCATACCTTGTCACCACCTCGCACCTTCAAAGACGCACTTTTTTTTCGACTCCAACTTGACCCTAAAGTCAGTCCCTTTCTCTTCTTGTGTCATCTTTTCATCGTCATATCCATAACATATTTCCATCTGTCGCTACATTGACCGCCGCAATATTTTTTTCCCTTCCCTTCAAATTACTGGCTCTGTACACATAATTTTACAAAAACTGTACCAGGATTATACAGGCTTCCTATACAAAATCGCCTTGCTACGCTCAACAAAAGAAAAAAGTTCAAGACATTCAGTTTATAACCCTGGGCATTATTCTTTTTTGTTTTTAATCCTTAAAATTGCGTTTGCCTATTTTGGAGGGAAAAAATGAAACAACAAACATTCCAACAGGAACCAAGTTACTGGACAAGTACACAAGTATGATAGTCTGCTTTTTTTTCTCTACCAACTAGTATTAAAAACCCGGTATTTGTAAATTCCTGCAACCAAAACGAGCTCTAAAGTGTGTTGGCCATGAGACAATCAACGTTTCCCAAAAAATGAAATCAAAGTTGACGGGTAACACAACAGCTCAGGTACAACGACTAGGGTGGGAAACGAACCTGTGTGTGTATGTGTACGTTAAAAAAAAAAATACTACGGCTTAAAAGGAGAGACTCCCCCATCCCTTCCAAAAAAGATAAGCGAATTCTTTTCAGATGGATGGCGGTGGGTGTGGGGCAGTAAAATAATACGGCCAAATCCAAAGTTAACATTAGCACTAAACTGGACTTGAAAATGAGGCTTTGCAGTCTTCCGCTAATATTTGCAGTAAATACATTGGTTCGCCTTTCCTTAAGTGTTGTTCGTGTTTCCTTTTCCTTCCGCTAGAGCCCCAAGTAGAACCAACAATTTCTGCGATCGGCTCCGCCCAATACTGAATAGCAATTTATAGAACCACTGTTTCTTCCGGAGTTTCCTTTATCTCCTCCTTGTCTTCTTTTAGCACGAGTTTTTGTCTTCATTTTAAACAGAAACGAAAAAAAAAATAACACTCGCAACGGCCGTGGAGTTCAAAACGTCCATTGTTACGTATGCGACGGTCTGAGGGGGTTGGTTTTATTTTTGGGAGGTTCAAGGAAATCTTTGTACACTATTTTTTTTTCCTTAATCTTCGCCGCCACTTTCACCTTCTTCCAAGGTAATCTGGAACTGGATTCGTTCAGAGGGTACAGCTAACAGTGTATTGTCGTCCTCCGCTCCTTGATCCTGAGACGACGCGAATAGATCATCTTCCGCTGAAGGAGGCGGGCTCGAGCAGGTGTTGTGAGTAACGGACGAGGTGGGAGGACTGCTGCTTAAGGCAGAATTGGCCGGAGGAGAGGGCGGAATCATGGAGTAATACCAATCGCGGTTATCTTCCAAAGCGTCCAAGATATCTTGTGCGTCTGGATGGACCAAATCAGCCCACGTTTCCCACAGCGGGTGCACGATATAATCGATAAATCCAACCTGCAAATTTATTGAAGAAAATATATTCAACTTTATGTTATCCAACTGAGAATAATGTTCTAAATACAAAATATTATTATTATAAATATATTATTATAATAAAATATATTGGTACAGTTTTACTAAATTAGTTTGACAAAAAAGTCAATTTCGAATGAATACCTGGGTTTTCTCTACAGTAGCGTTGGTCCTATCACACATAGGGCTTGGGTCGATTCCTTGCTCTTTCTCACGATCGCCTTGCTGGAAAAATTCTTCCATGATTACCGTCACCCAGCGTCGATAAGTATTTAAAGGTTTGGTAGGATTGCTTAAATCCGCACAATGTACCATGTTTTGCAAAACCTATCAAAAGAGATTCCACGTATGAAAAAGAAGCTTTGGCACAAAACTGCTTTAAAAGCAATACCAAGGAATGTATGCACAAATCTGCACTAAAATATGACAAAGAAAAACAAAATTTACCTGAATGCGATCCGTATAATTATCGAGTAACAGGACCCCGGATCCGGCTACTTTTTTGGTTTCTACCATGGTCTTCAAGTCCGCGAGCAAACTCATGTGCTTGGACATATCCGTGGCCAAAACCATGTCTATTACCATCTTCCGTACTGTCTGGCGCTGCTTCTTGTTCAAATTCACAAAAATATCACATTCCGGGTTCTGCAGCAATTTAAAAGCCACTGCCAAATGATGATTCTCGAGGACAGATTCATCATTATACATCAATGCCAACTCGGAACCTTTTAAAAACAGGAAAGGCGCTTATTAGCACCGTTTGTTCTCCTTTGCCCAAAATTGTCTCAAATTTCTTTTCAAAACTTTCTAATTACTTGTGTTTATTAAGAACTGATTGGTAAGGCCAGGATGATCTACATCATGGATTGCCGCTGCAAATAAAGCTGCCATAATTTCCAAGTTGGTAAAAACCGACTGTAAAAAAAAAAGTTCCCCCGTTAATACCAACACTTGCTCATTTCCGCTTTTCAGGTAAAAGTAAATGCCTTACTTCAAGTGCAGGAGAATTCAAAAGGACGTTTGTGGACTGGACAACATCGGCGGCATGGAGACTATTATGGTATGGCACATCCTTGCCATAATGGTCTTCCAAAGTCAACATGAACGCCACCAGGGTTTTCGCCGGGATTTTAAACGCTTTCATTAGTTCGCGCTCCTGTTGCGATTTACAAAACGAAAGCTCTGTTTTAAAGCTTTGTTCTCTTTTCTCCCCCTTCAGTTATTTTCTTCCCCTTCAGTTATTTAGCCGGAAACAGCAATATTTTGTACTGAAACGGAAAAGCAATACCTTAAATATGGTATACGTGATGACAGTCAGCGGCCTATGATGAGAAAGCTCTCCTATTCTGAAGATATCAATCCCCCATCGATCGATGTCGTCCAACACCTAAGCAATAAACAGGGACAGACAGAAAGACATCTATCAATATTACCTTTTCTTTTCATCTCCCCAGTTTAATTATAATTCTTTCCAGAGCATCTCATTTCCTTTTCTTCCCATGCTTATAAAGTCCCAACATTCGTTCGTTCATTAGTCGATCTTATTCTCGCTCTCTCCCTCTCTTTCTCGTTCGCTCTCTCCCTTTGCCCTCTTCGCTTCCAGGAGCTTCAAAACTGAATTTATAGGATTTTTACCTTGCCCAACTCAGGTTCGTCTCCCGCTTCCACGCCAAATTTGGGGACTTTGTCGGTGGTTAAGCTATTCGAATGCATAAGGGGTCGCTTGACGCCTGAAATATGCGACATGGGCTTGCTATTGCTGTTACTCGTGCTGCTGGACGTCAAAACGCCGCCTGGTTTGCTGCTGCTAGCTGTCGCCGAGGACGACGAGCCTCCTGGTCCGGCGTTGGCTCCTCCTACACTTCCACTGCTCCATTCCTTCTTCTTCCCGGCAGGCGCTCGACTTAATTCGCCGTCGTCAATACGTAAGGACGGCAGATCCAGCTCTTGCTGCTTATCTATAAGAAACATAAACGGAAATATCTATTAATCTTTCCGGTATTTTTCTATTTACAAAATCGACATGTGACAATCTTAAAAGATTCCCTCATGTGTGCCCCTTTCTGCTTCCTTTGCTGCTTATCCACGTTCTGTCACACTTTGTCCCCCCTTTTACGTCTTAGGGTGTGTGCATCCAATCGATCTGCTTCCTCAGCGAAAGCTATGCCATGCTGAGATGAAGAGAGCCAGGGACTCTCTCGCCCCAAACCAGGGGGAAAGAGAAAAAGAACACGAAAAAGAAAGAAAATACACCGTTTTGTTCGTTTTGTTCCTTTCAGAAGACGAGGGTTGGGGATCTTCTTCAGGGGAAGCAAACTATCTAAGGACACGCCCCTAGATCTTCTCCTGTCGTTCCATTTTCCTCGTAAAGAGCGGACATGTGTCCCTGAAGCTGTGTTCGAAGTAAACTTGGAAGTTTCGCTTTTGTTCGATTTCCAGAAACCAAAAATCAAGGCTGTGTTGGAAGAAACTGGTACATATTACTGCTACTACGACTGGCTGTGGCTCTTTACTATATTCGGAGCAGCAAAATAGCGGACACATCCCGAAATACATCTCATAATCCGTTGCCCAAGGTTACAAATGAACGATTAGTCCCCCTGGTCTAATCTAAAGTGCGCGGACCGTTTGAAATGCGGTTGTTGTATGGCATAGAAAAGGAAGGAACACGCGCAATACCAAAGAAGAAATAAAAAGTTACGAAGAAATGCTGGGACATGTGATCTTAGCTTACTTCAAAACAAGCAAAAAAAAATAAATAAATAAAATAAGCACATAGATAAATAGTACAATTTCGGTTCGAATTAAGATAATATAAAAGTGTATAATTACCCAAAAAGGTGGAGCATATGTACTCTGATATCTGGTTTCCGGATCGACTGGACTCGGAAAAGTGGCTCAGCTCCTTGTTCAGCATCCTTTTAAACTGTCCCACACAAAAGGAATAAGTCCGCATTATTTAACCAAAATGTCGATCACTTTCAATCAAATTCTCAATCCTCAAGGCTCAGCCAACTTGGATTTTCAACTTGGATTTTTCAAATACTACCGAACCTTGGCTTGAATTAGTTCACTTGGCAGTATCCTCAGACTGATTGCTTGCATCGAATCCAAGATCTTCACTTTTATAAAAATAAATGCTTAATATCTTCCGGCTTAACAAGTAATAACAGCTCAAGTACTACGATCTCTGTCCTTCGGATCGAATATTTAAACTGAAGTGAGCACACCAACTGGGTCGGCTTTTATGCTTCATGGTTTGAGGTTTGGCTTAGCTTGGCTCTGGAACTCTCAGCGAGTTTCCTATATTCCCAATTTTAGCTTTTCTCAGCAATTGTTTGTAAACCTCGTTTCTCGCGAAGAACAATGCCTATGCTCGCCGGGGAATTTTCGCGAGAACTCGGTTACACAAACGTTCTGCCTTCCTTTGTTATACAGCAAAAAAAACACAAATTCAGATGAACTAACGATCACGTGTGCACAATGCTACTGTATGTGTCCGTTCTAAGATTGTAAACCAGACTTAATCTGAAATCTCCATAATGTACTCGCTTTAATCACAGAATTCAGGCGCACCACAGTGCGGTTTCATGAACAAAATAGTTTAAAGCCAAACAGTTTAATTAGCCAACGAAATAATAAAACTATGATCTAATCCCTGTTTTCTAAATCCTCTTAAAATTTCATTTGGAATTTGGACGGCTTTTCAGCCACCTTTTAACTTCACACGTTAGATATAAATGTTACGAATTATAAAAATGTTCGTATAAATAACATGAAATTATAAAATTCGTATAAATGCTACGAATTAAAAACAGCTTTAGAATACTTAAATGTAATTTTAAACGACTTCTACTTCTTATAAGATAAGATAAGACTAAATTTTAAAACAAACCTCCGAAATGTAATGCTCTCGATGGTAAGTTCACAAGTAGGCTAAAAGAAAAGTTACAACGCACCTCGGCAGTTAGCCAAACGCAATCTACGGGAAATAGGGTCATTTGTCTTTCTTTTTGACTGCTAGACGGGAGGCTCGTCTTATTTCGCGTGTTGCACGCTGTTCTGCTGAACCCAATTTTGCAAAGTACTTTACAGCTTCTCCTTTATTTGCTTAACCCACTCTCCTCGCTTTTAACGTCAAAACAAACTTGGGGCATTTACAGCTTCTTTTTTTTAAAAAAAAAAATAAAAACAGCCAAGAAGAGTTTTGAAAAGTCATTTCTTTCGCATTCCAGTACGTCACAAGCCCTTCCCCCAAACTTATTTTTAAAACGGTGCGCCAGAGTCGCGCGCCCAACAAGTCACACATGCTATGCGATAGCCCAGGTGGAAAGAGCGAAAGCACATCGCCATCTCAGCCGTACGTGTGTATTTTAAGCCCTCGAATTTGTTCAACTATTCTCCCAATTTCTTTCTTTCATTTTTTTTCTTCGCTTTCCTGGCGCCTGTCAAGAATTCTTCTTCGATGTCCATCAACCTTGGACACTTCATTTAATTACCTAAGCACCGTAGGCGCCTTTTCCTTTTAACACAATCACTATCTAAAGAAAAAGGAATCCATAACGAACTTTCCCAACCAAAAGAGAAACAGTCGCACAAGCTAAACACGTATGTACGCTATTTAAATAAATAAATAAATAAATAAAACTTTACGTTTGATTGCCTGTCTGGATCCAAGGCCAAGTTCTCTTAACGATATTCTTAATACAAAACGACTCCCTCATCAACTCATTTTTTAGGGGTCCCTTTTTACCGCGTTTTTTCCTAAGCAGAAATTCCTGGGCTGGTACCTGGTAGGTCCACTGGTAGGTGAACCTGGTAGGTCCACTTTTTTGGTCCCCCCTAATATTTCCAAGAAAGAGCTTCTTCTGATTTTTACCTGCTTGCATTTCATGTGTCTAGCGAGAAGACTGGTCTGCTGCTCTACGCCAATACTGGCGTCGTTGTACGGTACGAGGGGGTGCAGAGAAGGGTACATATTGGGACTAGAATGGCACTTTTTCGCGTGGCGCATTCCATGGCGGGTTTTGGCGGCATAACTGGCATTACTCGTACTAGCGTGACACTCGGGCCAGCTATTGGTGGCCATTCTTCCCTTTTTTATGAACTTAAAGTTTTCTTTTCTGTCTTCCTTTCGATTTTTTATTAGACTGTGGTACGGAAGATCCAAAGGAAAAACGTCTTCAATCCACTGCTCCCAATACAAGCTGGGATAGACCAAGTCGAGTTTCCGCGGCACTGACGTCACTGCAATCACTTACACTCAGCATGGTTAAATCCCCCGCGTTTTTGCAAAACGAGCGCAAAATAAATATTGCTTGTAGATTACGGTTTGGAAGTCAAAGTGGGAGTTGCAAGACAATCTTCCTCACGAGTTTGTTGCGAGTGCTCGGAAACGTCAGCGAGTCTCGTGTAATCGAATGCCAATGCCAATACTTGCCAGCCTTGGCCCTGGAATGCTACAGAGCATGCGCTACAAATGCTTGCTTTGCTTCGGCCGTTTCTCTTCTCTTTTAATTAACGGGACAAAAACAGATGGAAAAAAACTAGCTGAACCTGGACCATAGCAACTTTTTTTTTAAAATTATTTTATTTTATTTTGGTTCGCATAGCTCTCTTAAATCAAATCACGCCACCTGGAAGGTATTTCTATCAACTTTTATGTTACTAGTGCTGCCTAGTGTCAGATATGAAGACGTATTACTGCTCCACTGATGAGCCGAACTATGCGAGTGAACGAGAATTTGTCAAGGATCCGAACCGAGGGAAGTCAAGGAGGAAGAGTGAAGTTAATGATTTGACCCCTAGGGCTCATCTTGCTCACCAAAAATAGATACGAAAAAGGTGCGTAAAAAAAGAACATCTCACTTTCTAGGGAACTCCTTTTCTTTTTGGTCACTCTGTACAAAAACAAAACAAAACTGGAGAGCTAATGGTTGCTTTCTTCCCAATAACCCCAGCCTTGGACTAAATTCAACCAACTAATAAAAAAGGGACTATCATAAACCCTCCGTCTAATCTTGTCATCGCTCGCTTTTTTCTATTTTTTTTAAAGAGGAGAAAATGTCCGGGTAAACGACCAAAAAATAAGACGTGCCATGTGCCAATGATACGCCCGCTTCATCAATTAGTTATACCATGTCCTTCAAAGACGCCTTCCAAGAAACGTATTTCTATTTTTGCTCATTTAGAAATTCCTTTAGCTTTTTTGCAGATTGAGTCAAAAGAAATACTTAGAAGAGCACAAGAGAACAATATTGGTGGTAACAAAAAGTTTTAAGACCTAATGAGTGCAGCTGGAAGTTTAATGACTGCTTTCAAGTTTTCCATCTTTCGAACGGTGTATAAAGAGTCAGAGTCGTGAAATAGAGGAAGCAAATTGTTGA
The DNA here is from genome assembly GCA_023053545.1 of Lepidurus packardi. Taxonomy (NCBI): domain Eukaryota; kingdom Metazoa; phylum Arthropoda; class Branchiopoda; order Notostraca; family Triopsidae; genus Lepidurus; species Lepidurus packardi. The sequence goes on along the minus strand of JAKZAN010000001.1, from coordinate 1,985,479 downwards.
TTGAATATCAATAAAGGTTGGGTAACGAAAAAGTGCCTTGAAGGGAAAGGGGAGGGGGGCTAGCTCGAGGGCATGACGTCAATACACGCCCAATAAAGCGTTTCCACTGACGTCATCGCGACGCAATTTCTTCTGCTTCTCAACATAAGAACGAAAAAGACAGGAAAGTGTTGCTTGTTGAAAGCTATGGGGCCAGATATCGACCCTTCTGCCTCGCCTGCTGCTTAAGGCTAGGTATATCCCCCGAACAAAATAATGAAACTGAAATCCCAAGGAAATTTTTTGAATCATTTATAGTACGAAATAAATCCAAATAAATTCAGGAAAAAAGTAGTAATCATCTGCTCAGTACTTTCCTTCTTATTGATTCTTACTACTTGATAACTTCAAGTAGTCTACATTTTTGTCAAAAGATGGCACTGATGTCATACCCTTATATTACGAGAATCAACTTGAAACAAAAGTTTAAACAGAAATTTAACGATATAATTGACCAAATTCTTTCTAAAACTATCCTAAAACGCTGCCAACGATTTTTTATATGATTTCTTTAAACTTACTCAAGTTATGAAAATTGAAAATAAATCATCCAAGTTTCGTTTCAGAGTTGCAAAAGTGTCACGATACAGGAATATGACATCAATGCCATTTTTTGTCAAAAGATGGCACTGATGTCATACCCTTATATTACGAGAATCAACTTGAAACAAAAGTTTAAACAGAAATTTAACGATATAATTGACAAAATTCTTTCTAACACTATCTTCAAACGCTGCCAACGATTTTGTATATGATTTCTTTAAACTTACTCAAGTTATGAAAATTGAAAATAAATCATCCAAGTTTCGTTTCAGAGTTGCAAAAGTGTCACGATACAGGAATATGACATCAACGCCATCTTTTGACAAAAAAGATCAACGACTTGAAGTACACCGTGACCTTCCAAATACGTACAACTGATTTGTCACTGGACTTTTCATAGTGGACATAAGACAATGAAATGTTATCTTTAAGATAATAAATAAACAAATTTCTTTTTAGCAAATCCGCAAATTTCCCATGTAAAAACTATCTTTACGTTAGATTACTCTACAATAAATGAAATAATAATTAGTAAAACAAAAAATATAAATGTAAAATAGCATTTCAATAAGTAATTACATATTGTAGAATTACATTAACTTTTTTTTCAGGGTCGGTGGTCAAGCAGAGGCAGAAAGGTTTGAATACGATACTTTGGAATGGGAAATAAAAAGCTGAGGCTTTTTTTTCTTTCCTATGGATTCTTGGACTCGTGATTGGACACGTGAGGGCCATGTTGGCTTTTTGGAGGTGTCCAAAAAAGGGAGACTTGGGTCTACAGTCGGACGTCAGTCGTTTTTTTGAGTTGTGCACTTGAAAGGCAGATTCAAGCATGATGCCAGTTGCTAAAAGCTAAAAAGAGAGACCCTGGATTGAAAACGGGCTATTGAAATCTATTTCAAATGCTGATGGCCGGGCTTGGGCTTTTCAGTCGGGTGGAGGCTTATAGAACCGTTTCTTCTGGCCCACACTTTCTTTACTAAAATAACTTCCAAAGAAATCTTGAATACCCACAAAGTAAAAGCCGGAAAGTACCCAAAAAGAGCCTAACAAAAGACAGGCCTTGAATAACATCATTGATCACGAGCTGCATGTAACATCCCCGACTGACCCTTCTCCTTTTCTTTGTTAATAACATATGAATTAAAGGTGCTTCACGAGTTTTCACCACTATTTCATTTTGGTTATGGTTTGGACATTCAATTTTACTCTAGTCGTCTTACCTTGCTGGACGCCATATCGCTGACAGATCGATGGGTTTGTATCGTTTCCAATTGATCCAGACACCAATCCAACTCTTCCAACGTTTCCATAGCCAATCGCATGTACGCATCATCTGGGGACAAAGCCAACAACTCTATTAGCCAATTTTTTTTTAGTAATTGTAATTCCTACACACACGTCTACAATTCATCAATAAGTTCTACGCATACGCGTTCATTTCTACACACTTTATTTCTAAAGTAAGTCCGAGTCCTCGGAAGGATATAAACAGTCCGGAAAGAATAGCTGGGATGGTACGCTAACCGAAAAGATCAATAAAGCTACAGGAGCAAAAGTCTTAATTTATCTCTGGCCACGTTTCTTCCTCCTATACCACCCTTGTCCCCCCCAAGTCCACCTTCTCGGTCCCAGAAGAAGAAATATCGGTCTCCTAGGACTGTTCCCAAGAAATCACGTGGGAATTGCTGACAGCAGAGCTCTCTCCAGCTACTTCCATATACGAAACGTCGCAACCTAGTCCGTCTTTTTCTTTTTAGAAACGCTTGTCGCCAAAAAGCCTCGTAAATGGAACACGTGCCCCCGCTCCTGCCATCTATCGGCATTTCCACACGTGCGTTCTTGGATTGAGACAAAATGCTGGGATAGAGTACGAAAGAAAGCGAGATAGGGCCCGCCCAATCTTTCGTTTAGTATTTCTCTTGCCCTTTACTGCCCCCTCCACCCCCCTCATCTTCTTATCTTCTTTTCGGCTCGCACAAAGCTAAGCCGCTTCTCTGTTACGAAAACACGTTTTAGACTGAAAGAATTGGTGTCATTATTACTATGATTTTTAGGGGAGACTTTTAAAAACAGAAGAAACTTGAGACGAGTCATTGAACTTCAGAGTAATGAGCAAGTACTGGTTACTATCTTGTTCACTGTTTGGCAAAAGAACAGGGCATATTATTCTCGTGTGTTCATTTCAAGAAAAGGCGGTATGCGTGAGAAGTTTCGTAAACATGTTAAGAATGCTAAACTACTTTCCTTATATTATCCCTTCACTGTAGCGAGTGTTTTATTACTAGAACGAAATTCATGTTACTCTTAATAGTGAACGTAACTAACGCTACAAAGAACGAATTGACCACAAAGACGGTTAACTAGGTTCAAGTTACTCGCAAACTGGCAATCTAAATCTTATTTTATTAGCCTTTTGTTTAGATACTTGTAACAAAAACTGCATACTATTATGCATAATATGGCATAATATATTATGCATAATGTTGCATATGGAACACGTGCACTTGGACCTGCCGTGGAGCAGCAATAATATGTAACGCCACATATTATTATCTTATATCAATAATAAAAAAAAGATATCGAAAGATGGTCCTATTAATGGTACTTTTGTAGGATAATATACCCTCTATCGCCTTAAAGGATTATAGCCATCAAAAACATTTCCTAAAACTAGAGCAGAAGATCTAGTTTCTAGTGATACCTTTCCTTCTATCATACGTGAAGTAGTAATTAAGCTATTAAAGAAATAATTGTCAATACATAGGATCACGTGGCTTTCTGACATCAGAGACGTATTAGGTCATGGAACGCGAAAGCTTTGTTTACTGTTTGAAGGCATGGTAGTAAACAGTAGCCATAGTAACAAGAACCGTAAGCAGCGCCACGACGCGTCTATGACGTCAAGACCAAAGCTAAGTAATCCAATAACTCCTGAACGGCTACTTGTAAAAAACTGAATCAAATATCATTCTTCTTAGAGGAATCTAGGCTACACGTACCCATCAAAATCTCATATGTGGTTTTTTGGTGCTAACTAGCTAAGTGTCCTTTTAGGCTATCCCTTATTTCGCTCCATACAATGTTAATGTCACGCAAAGAGCTAGCTGCTCATGTAAACCGACATTTACCTCCGAAAGAAAGATTCCTGGGCTGAGGAGTAGTTCCGCCAGCAGCTTGTGAAGATCGGCGTGACCTGTTCAAGAAAAACAAAACCAAAAAAGATTTTTTAAAGGCAACAAAGTTTAAGGTGGGTTGGGCCCAATCTGGAACACACCCAAAAAGTTTCCCAATTCCAAAACGAAAAAAAAAACAAAGACAAATATTTCAACTTAAATTCCCCTAAGGAATCCAGACGATGTAAGGAAATGGGGAGCTGCTCTCTTCCTGTTCTAGGTTGCAAGAACTCACACACAGGAGCCTGGAATGGTTTAATGCTAAATTTTTCCCGAAACTCATTTTCATGTACGGCACGACCGACATGGAAACAGATTCTGTCTATGAGAACGAGCACAACAAAAACCTCGACAAAATAATCTTCTGCTTTCTGTTTCCTCTGGTTCGCAGCCCCGATTTCAAGTTAACATGTAAACTAGGCTGTCTCTTCTAGTTACTCCCCAATTAGTTTTCCCTTCTTGTCGTTTCCCTTCCCCTTTGCCCCCCATCGCCTTGGAAATGCAACATAGCGGAAACCTTGACTTGACTTGAAATTCAATTAATCCATTAAATCCCTTTACCTCCTTAACTTCCCCAAATCTTGTGCTTACCTGTTGGCCGGAATGCTCGTCAAACTGATGTAATTATTCCGTACGCTGCGAAGACTAGCCAAAATTTGAGCGAAAGGTGTCACAATTAAATCGTCTCCATGCCTAAAAAAACGAAAAGGAGAAACCCCCCCAAAAGTCAAACTTTTTATTCGTTCAATCCCATTACACGCTTGCCAAGTCCAGCATTCTTCACTTCAGAAGAACGCTTTGGGAAGAAATTAAATTTCAAAAGTAAAATGACTGATGCATATGTCAAAGCCCATCGATTTCCGTTCTTCCCATCTTATTTTTGAACGGTGAGGTTTCATTTCACGTTCTCCAGCTCGCCAGCACTTACGGCAACTTGCGATTGTGCTGCTCCCAAAACCTTTCCCAAAAGGATGACCTATGCTTAATCCTCAACACACTGGTACTCAGCGTGCGCGGAAAACGGTCTTTACTCAGACCCAACGGTTCCATGCTCAGGCTTGAATTAGGACTGCTGTTGCTGCTGCCAACTTCATTTGTCGCACCCAAACAATTCATCGCCCTCCGTTAGGTATACGTTCCCTTCTTTTTAATTAAAAAAGTACAAATACAGATAAATCCTTGTCTCCCACTTTGGCTCACTTTTGCTCCACGCCTGAAAAGCTTAGCACATCAGTCACTAGAGAATCTTCACACTGAAGCCGTGTTTAGTCCTGCAAGTGACACTAATACACTGTTAAACGGCAACACGTGAGAGGCAAGGAGGAAAAATAGTGAAATTGAGAAAGCAACGCCGTTATCCAAGCTAAAGTTTCGACGCCCTACTGTTACTTCTCGCTGGTTTGCGTCTCGTCGAGAGCACAACAAAGACGGCAAGCAGGCAAGTGGCACCCACGAGAAGGGGCGGATCAATGCAGAGTAAAAGAAGCAGGAGCCAGGGAGTCGCTGTCGTGGCTGACGGATGCTGCGGCCCGGCCCGGCTCGGCTCGACTCTGGAGAAAATCGCTCGTGTTCACCTTTACGCTGCTTCCTCAAGATTTTAGGGCAATTATCTGCGTGGGTTCTGGAAATACACCTTATCTTTTTTTCTTTTTGTGCTCCCCTTTTGTCTTCACTTTGGCTTGCTTTGGATTGCTTGGGACAAGCCGTGGGGTAGAAGGTGATACTTGATGAGAATGCGTAAACTTTCTTAATTCCCCCCTGCCTTTAAATCCGAAGGCCCACACCCCTGCTTGGGATCACGTCGACCGCTAGTTTGGAGCCAAAGCAATCTTGCTCTTCTTCCGATAGCAACAACCCAAGTCACGTGGTGTCGTCGATGTTTTCTTGGCTGGGCTTCGGGCTGTTTGCGTGTAGCTTTTAATAACTCGAGAACGCGCGACGACTATAGGCTTGAACAAGGGCTGAAAGGGTTGGCAATACCCGAAAGTCCAAAAGTCCACCCACCCACTTCAAGACTGGGAAAGTAAGCAACAAAAACTCCTCCGTCGACGTCTCGCAGCCATCACGCGATACTGGATCGGAAGGTTCGATACTGGGAACCCCAACCCGGCTCACTGCTATATTCTACACTTGTCTCCCCCTGTCCTTCCTTGCTCGTAAGAAATGGGAACTCGCGAGTCAACTAGCTTTACCAGTCGACTTCCTTAAGCTTTCTTTATCCCTCTCTTATAAACCAGTGTGCATGTGTGCAGGGGGATGCCAACCACCACTCATCTAGGCTTTTTGTTATGGGTTTAGAACGCATTAAAAAGTATTTAGGACTGTTTTAGGCATTCGATCAATGTCGTATTTTTACTAAAACTGTGAAAAATGGCACGTGGGTACACAGTAGAAAATTTCTGTAAAACCTAAAATAAATATTTTTACGTTTTCTTAGTTGCTTCTACTAATTTTAACCTTGCTTACACTATTTTGTTTGTAGTTTTACAGATTTCAAGAGGGAACTACCAGTGAATTCTGCTTTTATCCTGTAATCTTACCATTTGCTTTTCAATTTAACACATTTTTTTTTTTGGCATAAAAGGTACCAGGTATCAATCATTTACCGCAGTCTAGTCAGCTTGAGTTATTTAACAATTAAAAGCTCAATTATCTGTTATTGTGACCTTTTAAAGAAGTTAACGCATTTCTGAAACCCTACTACACATGGGGCACACTCGATGCCAATGCCATCTGTGGGCGCGCGTCAATGTTAACAAGTTTGGCTGCTACAGGAGCGAGGAGCCATAAGCTCCCAAACTCTTTTAACTGCAAAGCCACTAGCTAGGTACCCCCGCTCATTCCCAGGTTTCCTTTCCATCTGTTTGGGCGCTAATGTCTTCCGCATTGACCAAGCAAGACAGTTATGGATGCATAAACCTTCTTCATTTTTCCTTCTTCATTTTTATTTGCATGCTTCCAGCTTGTCTACTGGAGGTCGTGACCTGTCAGTAAACACATGCAGAAACAGACAAAAAGTAGTCGCAAAAGCAAAAGTCCTCAACTTGACTTTATTTATTTTAAAGGAACTCTCTTTTCCGTTCCAGTCTGCTTTACCCTTTCCACCCTTCCAGCTTCTGCGTTCTTACGACCCCCACCCTTCACCTCACTAAAGGTAAAAAGGGGAAAGGGATTCCTAGGAATCCTGTCAACAATAAGACCCTATCGATTGACATGCTTGGGCATCTGGAAAAAAAGGGGATGAGGGTGGACGGGGGACAAGTCCTCTTGTACTTCCAACAATGGCTCGCATGACGTCATGATTTATGGGGCGACTCGGTTTGCATTGTGTATTACGATATCCTGCTCCCTATATAACCCTTGTGTTGACTCTTCCGCTTTATTTTTTTTTTTCTCCCTTCACCTTGCACAGCAGCCAATAACTAACACACGACACCCACACGGGCATGTGCCTAAGTCTGTTTACGGCAGCCCTGTTGTCGGGACCATTACGGATGTTTGGAATTTTCGGGTCAGCTTGAGTTTTTGGCACGGGATACCTTGAGCTTAAACTCGTCTCATCGTCGCCTGAATGTGTCAACGTGGAGGACCCGTGCCAACTCCTATATCGTCAATTTAAAACAACGTCGACGTCGACGCCGTGTGACGTCACGAGGCAATGAAACGTAAAAGAAAGGGGCCTTTTGACGCGGACCTTACTTACGTCGCGAGAAACCTGCCGGTATTGGCCTGCAAACTCATGTACATTACATAGCGCCAAAGGTCAGTTTTAAAAGGAGTCACGCAAATTAACTGAACAGGGAATTGTAATTGTAATTTCACGAATTTTAAAGCTATGAAAATGTCGTAATTCGTAGAGCTCAAGGGTGGAGAAATGAATATTTCATTTACAATTGTACAGCGCCGGCGCGATGTTGTCTTTTGTCAGGTACACGGCGAATCAATGTTCTTGACTTTGACTCGGGGAAAACCCAACTTTTCGATAAACAACAAGTGTGCGCAATGTACGAAGCTCGCTCATCTTTCGGCCCTCTTCAACCCCGACTCGAATCCGGCAATCTTTGACAATATCAGCCTGTCATCAATGAGAGGCCCAAGTCTCGAAGTAGCTTTCAAGTACCCAAAGCGATGTTGGTAAACGTAACTAAAAGTTAAGTCATTGGTACTGTTCCCATTTGTTCCCCATACGAATTACTTACATATTAACCTACTATAGAACAGCAATTAAATATCGCAATATATTTCCTAGGTGTCCTCATTGATTTCTACTTTATCCGGATACAATTTTATTCGAGTACTAACCTATTACTGTTCAAGTTAAAATTGTATTTGGAAATGCACTAAGCAAGTAGGGAATGTAGAAAAAATGGGAAGCAATAGAAGAAGAAAAAGACTCACCCATCCGAGGCTAAGGAGGAGTTTCTTGATATGGATTTCGGCGACAGATCATTTTCCGAGTCGCGATAAAGGAACGATTCTCTTCTCTGGGGCATATTCTGCAGAACCAAGGCTGCCCCGGACGGCGAAATGGCTCCATCCGTATGGGCCAATGGACTTCGACTTCGGCCTGGTCCTCCATTTTCAACTTCAAAACTGCCCAACGAGATGGTAAAGGAAAAAAGCATCATGAATGAAATGGTTTTTCATCTTAATCATCCCAAGATAAGCCCATCTCTAGATATAAGTACATTTCAACAACAATAGCAACAACATCAATAATGCTATTGTAATGATTGCGCTTCCTTAAGCGGATTATCACAGTTGCCTGCTTCAACACAATCCTAACGGGTTTAGCAAGTACTGCTAGGGACTCGCGAGAAGGAAGACGGAGGTCCCTCTTTCTCTCAGAAAACGTTAATTAATCCCTAGGAAGAGGAAGGGGGCAAGTCATTTCCCCTTTAAACTTTTCTTCCCTGTTGCACAACATTCATAGTGAAACGAGAGAAAGACGAGAGAGAGAGAGGAGAGAAAGGCCAAAGGGGCTCAGGCTTTTTGGCAGATGGCATGGGCCATATTAGTCGTGTACGTATCCATGGTGATATCGATTGCAGCAGAGAGCGCTTTTGTGTCCAGCTCTTAGCTGTAGAGCTCTTTACTACACACTCGCTTTTCCTTCTCGCCATTCTCCGGGTTTTCTCTTTTCTGTTCTCCCTTGCTTTACGTCTTTGAGTTGTCTGTGTTTTTGTCCGGGACGCCCTAATCGCCTTTCCTGTTTAGGCCCCGGATTAGTATGCAAACTAGGCAAGCCTCGGAGCTATTGAAAGTTTCATTAACCGACAACGACAACTTTCCTTAAGAGCGAGAGAAACATAAAGGACCACCAAACTCAACGAACCTGGCGCCTTTACTTTCCTTGGCCGCCAAGATATTGGCAACCATGGCGGCCGCTTGCTGGTGTTGGTGCTGGGCCGCCGTTGCTGCGGCCGCCCGCCGCTCCTCGGCCCTACGTCGACTTCGCCGCCCAGTGAAGGCATTGGATGTGGGGAATAAGCTGGAGGAGCGTCGCCGGGGTGCAGGGATGCTTTTGGCCGGTGAATTATACACATGGACGACGGCGAGGGGACTCGACTGGGTCGCTGTCGATTCGCAATTGAGGGGCAAGGACAGGGTGACCGGGAAGACCCCGGTACCTGCTGCACCCCCCTTGGCGATGTCCGAGCCCCGCGGAGGCGATCCCGAGAAGGGGGTGGAGGGCCGAGTCGCTGGATTGCTATTATAGCCACCAGGCAGTGCCAGTTTCGACTCGGGCAAGCTGCAACAAATGATGGCCTGGGCCGGCTCGCTTATGAACAAGACATCGTTACAAAGACATGGGGAGAGGGTGACGTCAACCGTGGACTTGGCCGCCATGACAGCCGGGGGTGAGATAGTGGACGAGGTGCAAACGGCCGTCGAAACAGTGGCAGTGGAAGAAGGCTGTTGAGCCACCAACGCTCGTAATTTCTTTTCTTTGTCGCGGCGTTTGCGACCTGACAATATTTCCCAGAGCAGCATGGCCGAAAACAGCATGATGCTTGGCTGAGGTCACATGGCCACTACTTTAGATCCTTCTGGGGGAGGAGGGGGCTCCACACAGAATCCCACAATAGATATCCTTGTTTATTTCTACGTCCACCGCCGCAACCTCCTCTTACTTGCTCGGCGAAAGCGATAACTCTCACGACGAGTCACATGTTGAGAGAGAGGGGGCAATAATAGCAGCCAAAAAAGGGGGGCGCAAGCTATGCAGCAAACACACACGACTCTCTTGCTAGTATAGATCTGCTGTACTGGCAGACTGCGAGGCGGGGTCTAAAAAGGACCGCCACGTCCAACATGCGGAAACCCCGGTAGCGACGGCGCAAGACCTTGTACTCAAACCCTCTTTTTACACCCCCGTGGCATCTTGTTCCCCTCTTTTGTTTAGGCGGGGATAGGGGGCTTCATATGGCTATATAGATTTAGCCTTTCCTGTAATATTGTTTCCGAAGAACAAGGAAAGGGGCATGGAGAGAGCTTTGTCAAGTCGCAAGTTGCCAGCAGGAGGATTTTCCGTGCTTCGATTATCCCCTCCGTCCCCGGGTGAAAAGGTGTATTACTGCGAAAGCTCATTGCTTCCGCTGCGTTCAGCCTTCTGATTAACGGCGCACAGCTTCTTGAGACACACTATTTTCCTATATTAGTGAGTGACAAGCTAAGCAGTTTTCGGCTATTACGGTGCACTTCCATGCCATAAAAAATTTAATTTGATTACTTTCAACAAATAAGTAATACTAAGCCTTCTGCCTTTGCAGTTCCTTTGAACAGGTAATTGAGCTAAAAAATCAACACGAATTTCTACAGAAATTACTTTTTCGTAATTGGACGTTTCGTTCGAAATCCTCAGCATGGAAATCCTCAACATGGAAGACAACTAATATAGTAAGGTATAAGAAATAAAATATTTTACAATATTACCGCAATATTTAAATATTGTACCAATATTTTCAATATTTTACTTACAAATAAAATCGACCCTCTAAAATTAACCCCTCGGTAGGAAATCAAGAGTCGCGTGATTTTTTGTAAAACAAAAGAAAAAAGTTCAAAGATGTTCGCGTTGAAAACAGCGGAAGGTTCTTCAAGATATTTAATGTCCTTACACCAGCTTCAGCTATTAAAAAAAATCGGTTTATACGGATTATTTGAAGTTGGGTGTTAAATCCACTTGAAAGAAAGCCTTTTAACCCAAATACCAAGGAATGACTGGATTTACTTGGAGAGATTTAAGGGTTCGCGGTACCAGCCAAAGGACCCAAACCGTCGATAAAGTCTCAATTCGAGTTGCATTCCCTCCAAGTCAAGTGGCTTGGTGTAAATAGCCGGGGCGTACGTCGAGTTGATCGCTAACGGGTTAATCAACCCATACTTGGGATGGCTGGCATTACTTGGCGACTTTCCACTCGGTTTACGATGTTTGGACTTGTTAGATCGCGGGCGAGGCATTAAAGGCAACCACATTTTGAAATCCATACTGTATACCAACATCCAGAATAGATGGGATTGCACCGTTCCTCGACGTTACAGTTTACACAAACAACTCCAGTTTCAAAAGAGTTATGTTTATACACTTTGGTTTTTCTCCCACAAAAATATCCAAAATCTCCTGCTAATTCCTTACTCTGACGGATGCCATGACCCAGACACTATCAAATAACCCCAAACTATTGCACAAATCTACCCCCATGTTAACCTTTCACTTGTTTCTGCTCTTCTAATGTAACTTGTACCCGGTCCAGAAAAAAAGGCAGAATTACTTATTTATTTCCTGGTAAGATTGCCTATCGAATCAACTTCCTATCTCCAACGGTTACAAAGAACTTTACACAATGACCGGCACGGTTTTTCTCAATGTCCCGTATGGAGAAGTTGGTCAGCCTTATATAAGGCGAGCGTGTTACCACCGGAAACTCTTATCGCTTCGGTTTGGCCATTTACCTGTCCCAATCACGGTCATGTTGACGACGCTTATCAGTCTAACCTTAATTACTATACCGTTCACTATAATGCAACACCTATGGGCCATTGGTGTCAAACCGCCTTTGAACTCATTCAAACCCTACATTTTGTATTTCTTTTTAAAAAAATTCCAACAGAAGATCCTTGGAGGGCTTTTTTGTACAGGTAAGAATGGGCAAGGACGATTTGTTAGCAGTTTAGCTTACGGGAGAGCACAAAGAGGACAAGACGACCTTGGAAAAAGTGAACCTCTCCAAAAAAAAAAAAAAAAGTTTGTGATGGACCCCGCTCATACCTGACTACGTGACTGGCGTTGGCGGTCGCTGGGCGCCACTTGCTTGGTGCACTTAATCGTCTCCGGTGAACCAAAATAATGGAATGGGGTTGAGAGATGACAGAGATTTTCCGCCTCCGCACCGACTCCATGACTAAATTTCAATGCACACAAGGTCCTTTTCTAGGGCAGAAATTCTCCTGGAGACGAAACGCCAATTTCTGCCGTCCACCCTTCCTTCCTTTCGAATACTGTGTACCGTAAATCCACCAAAAGGTTACGAAATTAGCGGGGAAATTAACCCCAGAACACCACGGGAGCAGAACTCCCGACGAGTCGATAAACCGGAGCAGAGAAGTAGGAAATCCGTCCGGTCGTTACGCACCGCCAACCTCAAAAGAACACCGATCCAACAAGTTTCTTTATTTTACTTTGCTTGCTATTTTCCTTTTTTTGTATTTCCCAGAATTCCTGGAAAGTGCACTTTCTGTCACCGCTTCTTTTTGCATAACAATGCTGCAGCTTTATCAGCGCATTTCTGCCACCTATGCTTCTTCTTCACACACGGACGCCAGTACTTTTTCTTTGCATCCAAACAAATGATCCCTCCCAGACTGCCATTAACGGCGGCTCTGGGTCCCTGCTCCTGATAAACATACAAGTTCCAGTCCAATGTTTTTCTGGACGGCGTTTTCGGCCCCTTTCGGAAGCCCAGCTTGGACCGGTGACACAAATACTGCCAGTACACGTTCCTTTCCTGTGCGCTTGCACAATAAATGCTCACAAAAGTCGCTTATTCGAAGGAAATGTACTTTTTTTTTAAGAAAAAATTGCCAAGGCGAGTGCCATTTTGGCACTACCAAGCTTTGACACAAATTCTCTATGAAGAATGTGTCAAATTTTAACGGTAAATAGGTCTTAAGAAAATGCTTCTTATCGGGTATCGCTCTCTCTAGGGAGATTAGCACGAGGTTCCAATCAAGTACTTCAATTGTAATCTCTTCAACTTCAAACTTACTGCTACAGTATATACTTCCAAACGCACAAATGGGGGATTCGGGTCAAATGATTTAAACTGCAAAGAAGATGTTTTGATACGGACCACTTGAACTGTCGGACGAGATTCTATTGCTCTTTAGCATGCAAAACAAGTTCCTCTCACGGTCCCGAAATGCAACAAGCAACTGCAGTGCCAGAGATGCTCATGAAGACCATCCAACGATAAGAAGAAAAACCGAAAAGAAATGGGAGGGAGAAAGGGATGAGAGGGATGCCACGGGCTGGTTGGGGATTTATAGACTGCGATTCACTTAGAGGTTTCGGCTGGCACAATACACAGGGAATATACGTTCTCCTCCTAGAGAAGGTATTATTCCTCCTTCAAAGAAGGGACTTTTTGTGTATGTCCTATGATCCCCTCTATTGCTTGTATATACCTGGGGAGCCTTGGCATAATGCAATTGACGTAAGAGAACGGTCGATCCCTTATCTAATACTATTATTGCGAGCAAGATTGTTTGTTGATCCGAAGCCCCAAGCTCGCGGCAAACCCGACAAGTGTTTGCAAATTCGGGGGGAAATTGACCAGATTCGTGATGTAATAAGTGATCGCGGAACACGAGAAAAGCGCGACTAATAATCAAGCGAATTTTAAAACGGATTTTTTTTTTAGAAATCAAACCAGATTTGAATTTCCTCGCTTTGAAATTTCTGAGAAATGATGATAGAACTAGAACTGTCTGACTACCAGTGGTAGCTACCTTCACGCCATCTAGCGGAAGAACCCCAAAGGTTGTGTACCGGGAAGAGTCGGTAGCTAACACGACGCTGATTTTTTTCTCCCTTTAAGCATGTCTCATGCGCAGTAGGAAGCGCTTTTTTTCAGATTGCTTGTGTTTGCTTCGCTAAGCAATAATACATTTACACGGCAAGGTGTGAACGATTCCTGGGAACTCAGGAAAATAGAGGAAACAGTAATAAATTAAGCGAAAAGAGAAACCGTCTTTTCTCGGGTCAAGGATGATTGTTTAGCTTAGCCAACTAAATTGACCGTATAGAATGATTGAAGCTCACCTAGGAGGTCAACGACTGGAAAACAAGTCGGGGAGTTCCAGCAAATCAATCAATTTCCTAGCACGTTTCGGTTCCTACTTCAAGAACCATCATGTAAGCTGTCTAACAGCCGTCCAAAGTGGGGAATTCCATTTATTTTTACCAAAAATCTGTGATGAAATACCGAAAACACCTTACGGCAGTCCTAAACGTTATGAAAAGAAGGTTCTTGTATCAAGAATGGAAGTAAAATGTACTTTTTCGTCCAAAAAGAAATTTAATGAAGCCGTTGGAATCGAGTTTCTTTAACACATCTCTTAACAATATTTATGTTATGATTTCCGATTTTTTCTCAACTGTTTTTCATGAAATTTAGCATTATAATTTATTAATATTTCAAGCCTTGTATGCATAAAGTTTAGCTTTAACATTAGACGTGTACAGTTCTAAAATTAATATACTGATTTTCCTGTGCCCACTTATTGAAAGCAAACACAATTAGTTTAGAACTTATCAAGAATTTCTGTGACATATTTGCTCTGCCGTTTTTAAGAAAGCTGGGTTCAGACTTTCGCGGACATCGCGCAGAAATTAGCTTTAACTCGCACATTCCTACATCGGAAAAAACAAGTCTAAGGAATCCCAGCTAAACGGAAACTGACCTTCTGTTTACCGGTTTGCTTGTAGACCTCAATTTTCACTTTAGCTTGGCTTGGAGCAAAAGTAAATGGTTACGTCACGTCAACAATCTTTCGACCCCCCTAACAGCGTTTCTATACCCAAATGGATCCACGGCGACTTGACTTGACGCCACAACATTCCCAGACGCCGAAGGAGAAGCCAAGGGGAATAAATACATAAATAACGCAACAAAGTGCCTTTCAAAACTAATTTCCTGCAACATCTTTCACCACTCTGTGATAACAACTTAATGGCTCCGTTTTAAAAAAAAAAGTATCTTCTTTAGAATAGCGTGGCATCTCTGCTGACGTCTTTTTACACCTTACGAAACCAGCTCCTGCAGCAAGAACCTGAGACTGTGCCCCCCAACATGAATCAGCACCTTTGTACCATTTCAGCTATTCAGAGTGCAAATCCAAGTCGAGTTAACACTATTAAATACACCCAAAAAGACTCTTCTGAACAGCATGACAATGCAGCAGCTGGAAAACCACTTGTTGAAACCACGTGGGCGGATCCAATCCTCACACTGGATTTTTTTTTTTTTTTTTAAGCAGTGGACTTACTGACAGGAATGGCTCCGGTAATTAAATTCAGTCGCCGATTCTTGTTGCTGCCACCAGAGGTGATGCCTCGAGCTAAATCCATGCTGTTCCTCGCCGGTTCCGCAGCCAAACACGCTACACGAGCTGCTACTGGATTGCCAAACCTGCCTGGATGACGTCACGCACGTGTTCTGCTTCAGACCTCCCATTTCTGCTGCCTCTTGACTGTTATTTTCCGGCTTGGTAGTCGGCGTGTTACTTCCGACCACGCTTCCGGGGCCGCCTGGCGGCCGAGGGATTTTCAATTTGGGCAAAATAATCGTTTTCCCTCGCCGCGTGCGGAGTGAGAATGAAGAGCAATAAGTCAATTCCGGCATGGGACTGTGCGGCGACAGAATTGTGAGGCCCCGGGCCGACTCTCGCCAAGATTCGAAACTCTTTGGGGACGCAAAGGCGTCCAACGACGACGTTTCATTGTTGTTCGGCCACGGCACCGTTAGAACGTTGGGATCACTTCCCCGCTTTCGAAATTGCTCGTGCCAGAGTACACGGTTTTCCCATTCAGGAGTCAAGTGCGGTTTATGCTCACTCAAGGTACCACCGCCAGCAGTAGCAATTAAAGAGTCCCATCGATTCTTTGGACTCTCCCCTATAAACGCACCCTGATGACAATTCTGAGGGATCGCGGCACTTGTGGTCGTCAACAACGGCAGCACTAACGACGGTCGAGATCGACCATTGTTCACCTTGCCGGGATTAGCTCCTGTCCCAGCAGCTGGTACTGATTCATCTCTTTGAGAATCACTCATGATTTTTTTTTCTTTGGCTCTTCTTTTCGTTCCCGTCTTTGACTCCTTTATCGTCGTGAAAATTGTCCACGAGGACAATACGATCTGTCCTCTTATCTGCACAAAAGTCTTTTAACTCGGCACAAATAATTCAGGTTCAAAAGACAAACGTCTTTTATCTCCCTTCACAGCCACGTTTCGCGCTTCACTGTCAAAGCCCTGTTGTTTCTTAAGGCCTTTTGCCTTAGTGTCTGTGCTGTATCTCGGTGCACGACTAACTGAAGTAACTAAAGGAAACCTCCTGTGACTCTCAGCGAACGAGCAGCTTCTGCTCCATCGCGGTTTTATCCTTTACCTTACCTTACCTACAAACTCCTACACAGACACATATACACCTTTGGCACAAGGCTGACTGGAGTGACCAGTTTTTCGTTCCAACCGCACATAACACGTTCCCCTACAGCACACTGACTACACAACTACAGGTAGATCTCGTTTGGAGGGGGCTTAATCAAGACAGGTGCACAGCGTGTTTACAACCGCCAAATGAGAGAAGAGTTTAGTTGTTAAACCAGCGGATAAGGGGGAGGGGGGGGGAGAAAGGAGGCCCAAAGCAAAACGCATTCCGAAAACACCTGAATGACTCACGGGGTTTACTCACGGAAGAGGGCTACGTTTCTTAGGAGAAAGGACAGAAACATTTTCTTCTTGCCTTCTATGGAAATTCTTTCCAACCTCCCCTCCCTTGAGGTATGCAAGGAGGGAGTTGCTCTCTCTCTCTAGCCTGCAGAGCTTCAAAAGGTAAAAACAAAGGGAAAAGAAGAGAATTTTTAAGGGGCTTAATCCGACGTCACCTCGCTCTTCAAAACTTTCCAACTTCACATTACCCGGCCTTGCTTTGTGCTTTGGCTTTGAGCGTTGCTAGTTCGGTGGAAACACTTGGCCGGAGAATAAGATGCTTAGCCTGCTTACTTAGCCCAGACCTTGGTTTGTGCCAAAGCGACAAAGGTCAAGAGACAATGGCGGGCGTTGAGGAGATGTGGCAGATGTTTAATGGGGCATCAGACTCGAATTAACATACAATTACGAAAGACAGAGGGGAAGTTTGCGTTGAACACGTGATCAGACTTGGCTGATTTCGAGTAATTTGGGATTTGGCTGAGAGTAGCAAAACAATGCAGAAAAAAACCGGTACCTGTGTTAGGGACGTTAAACTCGTGCCTTTGCTATTTTAAAGAGAGCTGAAACTGAGGAGAAGCGAAGTTACAACAAAAAAGGGGGGAAAGGCATTCTGGTTTTAGTTGAGTTGCCGTTGCCGAAATAGCAACCGCGATTTCATTTCAAACGCATGGTGCCTGGCAGGGAAGGACCTCTAGTGGCGGAACTTGAAACGAGTAGAGGCATCTACGTTTGGGATGGTAATGGCCGTTACCGGTAAAGTGCTGCAGTAATTTGTAAAATTGAACAGATTTGGAGATGGATGAGTCATTTGATCGTTTGATGATGACAGATTACACCTGGTCATAACTGGGTATAATAAATAGCGAATGCATGGCTGCTTACAGTCTTATAGTGCTTAGCGGCGAAGTATAGCTGGAATCACTCCTATGTGATTATGACTCACACCAGTACAAGGTGAGTACTAGAACGGTGTATAACGTGATTACTGTGAAGACGAGACCGCTCCCTATAAAGACTCTAGTTAGCTTATTGATTCCATTGTTCTATTGGGTACAGAATGCGGAAGACAAGCAGGTGGGTCCCCCCATAACGGTTCAAATATTTGCATACTTGAAAAATATTTAAGTAGAGTATTATGTATAATGAATCGTTGTAAGTAATAAACTTCCATTTTTACTAATACTTCAAGGACAACCTTCAAATATTTGATTGCCTTTTAAAACGGTACGGTATTTCACATTCCTTCCAATTCCAAATTCCTTTCAAATTTTAAGTAACAAACCCTTAAATTTGAAATAAATCCCGACATTTCGGAAAACACTAGGATCTATAGAGTACCCACTGAAAGTACTAAGCTTTACGTTATTTTATTAAAAGTACTTTTTCTTAAAGCTTTCTCGGCTTCTTGAACAGCTTCGCTGGATACGTTTCTTAGAATTTTCAATACTATATTAAAGCTTAGTCCTTACAAGTCTTTAAGACTTACACATTTTAAATAACAATACGCCTCACTGAAGAACGTAAGTCTTTGGAAGTTGCAAATGCATAATGAATTACGTTTAAGTTCAAAATAAAGAAGTCACCAAGGTAAAAGCCCAAGTCTAAAGTTTAAATCAAAATATAATTTACTACTGCAATTTAAAAATAACCTAAACCTTAATTTAAATTATATCTTTAGTGGCCATAGGTATTTAAACATTATTTATAATAAGTACTTAACAGTTAATATTATCTTCCATTTCTAATCTTACCTCAATTGAAAAAGATTTTGAATTACTAGCTAAACTACTGTGAAAGATATCAACCTAAAAGAATCCAATCCCACCCAAAATGTCCAATTAAATAGTACTGTATTTAAATCTGGTATACGATCTTGGTATACGAGGCTTGCAGCCATCCTCTGCGCTTTCGCACCTACCCTTGAACTGGAAATTCTGCAATGACTTGCCGAAGTTTGCACCGACTCGAGATAAGCAACAGCTTTAGTCAAGTGGAAACTATGGGAGCCCCCTTGCAAACATACATTCCACTCGCGAAATAGCCTCGCCTTTGCTTTGCATGTCACCAAAGGATCGATTCTGCAATCAAGGACTCTCCCTTTTTACTGAAAACTAGCCTGGCGGAATAACCTAAACGATCCATTCTGCCACCCCCCAAAAAGAGGGATTGATCGGAGAGGCTGCAACAGGCACCAGACCCCAAAAGCAATATAAAAAAGAAAAAAGACAGAGAAAACGGAGAAACTAGAACCGATACATTACAATGTAAGCTTTCAGCATCTAACTATGCCAACATATGTTTCTTCGTCCCTACTTCCAAGTTCCTCGCACGAGACGAAAACAAGAAAAAACGACTCCTCCCACCAAAAAAAATAACTAACTGGAAGTCATTGCTTGTCGTTCGTAATGGGCCAACAAAGAAAGTACAAACAAAGAAACAAAGTAGTAAACAAAGAAAGAAAGAAAGTACGACCATAATAAACACTGTAGCTTTTCAATCGATTTCTAATTCGCGTTCGTTCGACACCAGACAACAGGAACAGAAAAAGTTCTTCTTCGTACAGATGAGAATGGGGCGTGTCCTTCGCGTGTTAAACGGAAAGAAAACTCAATATACTCTATCGGCTTTTTTTTTTCGACGGTCAGTTTTTCTTTCTTTCTTTCATCGCTCTTTTCCCTTGTCCGAACGGAAGAAGCCAAACAATAATAAGCCTGCTGCGCTCTTACATGAATCGGTTTGCTATTGTTGGCTTTTATTGGCTCAGAACAAGTGAGTCTGTCTATTCTCTGACGTACCGTACGTGACCAAGCCACGTTTTTTTTCCCGCTCCCAAATCCCCGCAGAACACGCTGATGAGCCAAAACTCTATCAACCTGAAACAAAATCTACCACAGGGCGGGGTCATATTCCCGGTTCATCATAAAAGTCCAGCGCTCCAACACACACACACACACCTTAATCTGCATGTTTGACTGTTCCGAAAAAAGAAGGAATTTGCTCTCTGGAGAGCCTTGTGACTTTCAAACGAAAAGAGGGAAGCCTATCAAACTCTTTGATCCTTTTTGTTTCCTTTAATGCAATGAGATTATTCCCGAGGGTTTTTCCCATCTGCCATGCCAGGAGACTTAAAGTTATGAAACATAAATTCTCCCATTTGCTTCTTTTGTGTGTACCATACTTTCATATATTACTTTAATACTTCTCCGTTATAATTCATAGTTATTCTTTAATAATTAATACTTCTCCAGTATAATCCATAGTTATTTAGTTATTTATAGAGATCTGTTTGTAGGCTGTATGTACCTGCAGATCCACGAGTGCCTCCGACGTGGAGGACAAGGAATTGATAGGAAGGAGCCAAAGGGTAGCGCTCCTTCGCGCGGAAGATTGGAATAGCGATCTGCCGTAATTCCGCCAGCGTTGTTATCGGAAAACCACTCACGCTGAGGCGACCAGGTTGTCGGCCTTTCTTCGTCGCATACTGCACATTCATGACCCTGACTCCCAGAACGAGTCCAGCCATCACAAGTACCCTCTCCTAGCGCGGTAATCGTGAAGCTGCTATCCACGGAATCCGGACTGTCGTTCAGATTCTCCTCCGCGTCCTCGCCCTGGACACGGAGTTCGGGCACAGCCCACGTCAAGCTTCCCATTTTTCGAAACGACCAATGTGTTTATAGCTTTAATCCCATCTGATTAATTTGCACAGTATTCACTTCATTTCCGCTCCCAACTTTTTTTTCCTTTCTCTCATTCTTATTTACCCAAACACTGCACAACACCCATAAAATAAAACAAGCTCGTACACACGGGTGCTGCCACGTTTTTATCAACGTCAACGTCGCTTTTATCAACGCCTCAAAAACGTAGGACGAAACCTCTTCCTGCCACGTTCAACGGCCTTCTTTAAGTCTCGTCTATAAGGTTAGGTTAAACCACAAGAGGCCAAAGCAACGGCGAACCCACAGTACACCACAGTATGTATCTCTATGCGACCAACTGATCAGTCAGAAAGCCCAACATGAGACACATAACACGGTCAAGTGTAAAACATTGTCCGAGCGTGGGTTGGACCAAAGGTTTTAAGGCCCCAAAAAATGATTGAATTATCACGTCTGAAACTTTATTTTTTGCTTTTTTGCTGACTGTCTTAGCGAGCGAGAGAGAGGGCCCCGACACATTGTGCGGGTTGCATGGCCGCTTGGCAGGGACTAAAAGAGAGGGCGCACCAAACTCCGACCCGAATCCCCCCCCCCGAAAAGTTTCGGTGGCTGGATTTGCCGGCAGGAGAGCGTGAGCGCGCCGCGGGACTTTATTGTGAGAAAATCACAAAACGCGTACGGCTTTGAGGCTCCCTTTCTCTTTTACTTTTTTTTTTTTTTCCAGCGGCCCCTTTTGGCCTCGTGGTCGTGTTGGGGTTCGTCATATTGAGCGAGGAAATAATTTTAATTTTTTGCGTTTTGTAACAAACATTTTGGAGCCTTTTCTATTTTTTTCTTCATCCAAAAGATTATAAAGAAACAATACTGTCCTAAGAAAAGGAAAAGATAGAGCAGAAAGCCCTGGCCATAATTTTTGTTTTTTTTACTAGAGGCAATGGTGGATGCAAGAAAGAATGAAGAAAAAGCAACTGTTTTTTTTTCTTTTTTTTTCGAATGCAAATGTCAGACTTTTTTCTTTCTTGCCTTACAGGCTAGGCCATTGGCTGCGGTGGCTATCTAGTTTATATGGCGGGTAGTTTTGGGGCGGTAACTCTAATCTCCGCGAAAGGGAAACCAGGTTTCGGGGAAAACGACAGTTTGGCCCCTGCGAGGGCTGTTAAAAGTCAGAAAGTAGAAAATAAGCAACCACCCGGGCAGACCGAGCTATACAGCACAAGCGTTAGCTGATTCAATTAGCAAATGAGGCCGTATTTTCAGAGCACTATGTGTTTTGTAACAAGCAAAAGTGAAAGAGGACCAGACAAATCATTTCTTCCACGCTTCGCGTGCGAATGTGATTGCCTATTCACGTTACGTTTTGGTTAGCCTGTGTCTTGTTTGGTTTCCTTTGCTCTTGTGCTTTCTTGATAATGTCGGTACTAAAAGAACGCCAAGAGTGGAAATGTAGTATACGAGAATCCGTCAGGGAATCAGGTCTAAAAGGGGAAAGGAAAATAACTGCTTATCGTATAAGGTGTTATCGACTCAGGCAAACAGAAATATAGAACCTGATAGCGAATAGCTCGCAAGTAGCAAAGCGCCGGTACTAAGATTGGCTTAACGATCTGGAACCTAAAACTCAAAGATCCAAGGCACTCACGTAATGAATGACAGCACAGTTTTAATTTCTATAATTATATTTTCCTTCATTAATGTCTGCAGCGATGTTTATTTTAAAAAGTCAATAATATTTATTGCTGAAATTCGACGGAATTATTATTATACATACATGTTTCTCCCCGCTGAACGAATTCAGAGTTATTTATTGAATTTTATATTAATTCTTAAGAATAATTCAATGAATTACTAGAATTTTTTTCGGGATATTACAACTTATTGCTTAATAATTGAAGGGATACTAAGTAGATTGTATCCCTCTCTGTTACAAAAGACAACAAAACTTGTAAAGTAAATAAATCAATAAAAATAAATCAATAAATAAAATCAATAAATAAATCAATATAAATATAAATAAATAAATAAATCAATAAATAAGTAAAAGTAAATGATCTCAAACATGATGAAAAAACTTAAAAATTTCGTCAATCAAACTTTCTTAACCCTATTTCTTGAAATACTTAAAGATATGAATAATTTTAAATTGAAAAAGATGCTAAGCGTTATTTGCAAATAACATTCCGTAAGATTTATATATCCACGATTTATGTATCCACGTAAGATTTATATATACTTACAACTAATTCAAATAACTGTGTCAATTGCCAGAAATAAAAAATAATATAAAAATACTTCTTCACCTAAAAGAAAAAAAAATACCGTAAAAATACCTTAAAAATCTTTCTCCATCGGAATGGGGGAATAGAAAAAAAATACTTCAAAAAATCAAGTTCAACGCACCCGGTGAAACACGTAAGAACACAGACACACATGCACGGCATCACCGTACACTTTGAATTTGAATACCCTCCTCTATGCATACCTAATGAAGCCTTGCATAGTAAATGCCGAGCAGCACTTTGGGTATAAAGCTTATCGTAGCGGATCATCTCCCAAGGCTCATTTTCCCTTTGCACAGAAAACGCATATCTTGTACCTGTTTTCTTCTTCGCTGAGTATAGGGCTTACTCACGGGAAATTAGACGTTTTGCTGCTGTCTAAGTTTACTTTTTTGCCCTTTCCTCCCTTGCAGCAGTCAGGCACGTCTCACATATGAATAAACTGAGATTTTCGGCAGCGAAAATGGAAAACGATCATATCAACCAACAAGGCTCTCTTTCTCCCTCATAAAAAAAAACAAGGCGAAAAACACGAAATAAGCGACTTCTAAATATTGACATGAGAAGTGTTCTTGGAGATTACCCCTTAACAAGGCACCCAGAAAGCGAAGAAAAAGGCCATTTCCGGGATTTGATGGGTGCCGCCTGTGCTTAAGTTCCAAGTCGAGAAAGAGTGCGACAGAGTCGAGTGAGTGAGACGAAAGCCAAATCAATATGGCAAAATGGATCCCAAGACGCAAGCTTCAAGCATAATCTTAGATAACAACCTTTGGACTTTTAGCGTTGCATGGAAAGACACCTGCACCGAAGCCGTAAAGTGAGAGTGGGGGTTACAAATTTCTTTAAGTCCCCCAATATCTCTCCATCCCACGTGAACTTACGCACTCAAGCAGGGCTCCGACATATGGCTATGGAGCTCACCAAATCAAAACCCCTCATAGTACCTCGTAAGTCAGACAAGCGAAACTGCGCTTGCCGATATTCAGCTGCAGTGGACGGAGCAATTATTTAAGACATATGAGCTGGTCCAGAGCAGAAGAGGAGACGAGAAAGGTTAATTGAAGCGAAAATGGCGTTGACGCGAAGATCGTATTATATAGGAAACGTGGCTAAAGAACGTGGGTTCTTGGTGCTCAGAATTATCTGCCCGCAACAGTCCTTGGAGAGAGCCAACAATAGGAAATACGTCCAGCGTCATTAACTCTGGCGACCTTAAAAAGATGAGCCAGAGAACCCGGCCAAAACCATACACAAGTGATGACAGCGGGGACGTAATGTGATGGACGAGCTCCGAGTTTTTAGTTACACGAGCAGAAGACTCAGGAATAAGGGACTTACCTAGAAAGGAAAAACAGAGAAAAAAATTAGTACAACATCATTAACTAAAGAACAAGAAGCACATAAGAGGAAGATTAGAGCTGCGTGCCAAGATTCAGCTCATCTTATTGCGACTGCCAGAAACGAACTGGTAAAAAATAATAAAAAATGGAAAACATTAACAATAGAGGATGGCTTATACCCGAGCTTCTAGATTGGGTGGATAGTATATACTCATGGTATGCATTTTTTAAAGTTCACTCTTGAGCTATTAGTGTTTTTAGTTTAAATTAATTGTAGTCACGCAACGCGTGAACCAAACTATAAAGGACCCGCTGAGAAACCAAATGCCACGTAAAGCCTAAAAAAATAAAACTGTAAAAAGTGACCATACTTTTACACTAAAATACACGCAATTTGTGTTAAAATTTTCTGTTGGAACTCCATTTTCTATTCTTTACTTTATAAATTAAATTTTACTTTACAATTCAAGAAATTTCCTTTTCAAGAATGAATTACCTCCAAATTACGTATACATGCAAACGTCCAGTTCAAATGCAGTAAAATCATAGGAAGATTTTAACTATGTTTTTAGCCTTTTGTAATTAATACTTCCCAAGTTTGCTTAGATTAACCTCCTAATAATTTTATCCGCATTATACAAATTGACAATCACTCAGGATACGAGCAACGGGAGTCTACACGTAATTTAGTTAGTTTAGCAAGCTCATTATCTAATGTTACTTACGTTTAGTAGACATTCTTTTTAAACTTTAACGTTAGAATTTCCAGTTTCATTTGTCTTTATTTTATCATGAATCACCTTAGACAACGGGCATCTCGATTTGAACTTATTTCCCACAATAACAAAGTTAACACAGTATACTGCTACTGGTCATCCTTGAGTCAAATCGTCGAACACATACGCCATCTAGGCAGCGCTGATCCAAGCTCGCCCTTAACAAGGAATTTCTGCTGTTTCAAGTGTCGTGCCCGATATTGACTTTTGACTACCTCGCAACAGGCGAACAGGCGTTTCTATATTATAAATCTCCTGCCCCCGCTCGATAGATCCGAAACTAGTTGTAAGGGTCTAATTTCCTCAACGGATAAGACTCTAATTTTCCGTGTAGCAGCAATCCGAGAGACTTGAATTATGCGCCATTCCCCCTCAATTGCACTCAGTCATGTAACTAAGAAACTGGGACCTAACGACCCATTTTACCTTTTAAATTGATTTAAATCTGGAAGACAGCTGGTATGTGTCGAAAAGCCTTTGCTTGTTTCACAGTTACAGCGTAATTGCTTTTAATTCTCATTTTTAATTTAAGCTTCCGAGGAATGGCTAACTCTTAGTAACTGCCCAGCAGCGCGCTGTCGACTAGTCGAGTCAGCTCAAACTGCGACGTTCTGCACTTAAATTATTTCGCCTTTTCTCCCCTTGCTCTACACACTCGCGTGTTACTGGCACAACCCGTCACAGACTTGCCCCATAAAGAACCTCTGCGGAATATTTGATGCTTGAGGCAGCAGATACCGTCCACTTAATGCTCCCCAATGGTATTACGCTCACCAGCAAGCAGAAAAGAGGAAATAAAAAAGGATCCTCACGAATAGCCTAAAAACCGTTGCTACAAATGTCTACATTTTTTGCGTCATGGGACAAGGGCTGTCAATAAAGAAAAAGAGGAAGGCAGTCTTTACAAAAAGACATATGTTTGGCCATTATCGATATCTCTTTCCCCTTCCCGTGTGCAGTTTAGATAGGAAGGAGGTTATTCCTAGTTCTCATGATCCGCGTTCCTTGACAGTCGCCTTTCCAATTGAGAATACACGAACGCAGTAATGTGGAACTGCACTACGTGTAAGCCACAAAGGTCGCCCCATAGGTCAAGGGTGCACCTTATACATAGTTTATTACTTGACCTAATTCATTAGTGATAATGTATGGATGAAGTAAGTACTTTTCGGCCAGTACGCTTGAAAGTTTTTCTCGCAAACCTTCTTTAGCTTTTTACACATATTCAAAGAGGATTTATGAAAGCATACATTACCAAGTTTATTAAAATCGACTTCCTTATTGCTATTTTCATGTCCCTGTTAAACATCGCAGAGTAGGATTATAAAGTTTTTCCACGAAATTACAATGAATATTTTAATTAACAAGAAAATAAAGTAACTTAGAAGTATAATTCAATGATTTTCTACAGTTTACTTTATACTCTTGGAATTTCGGAAGAAATACGTACTGTTTGCAGCACTGGTAACGTGAACCCATCCAAAAGTAGCAATGTTAAACTACCATAGGGTTCATAGGTCATATATTTTCCATAATAAGGTTAGGTTCATTAGATAAGGTTAGGTTCATTAGATAAGGTTAGGCTCATTAATTAAGTACTTTTCACCGAACATTCAATACTAATTTCAATATAATTTTGGTTTTATTTTAATAATACCGCCATGCTACGAGTACTACAAACATAAAACATTGGAATGACAGGAAATACTTACTAAATCTCAGACTGCGATCTAATGACATTACTATTGTAATAGCATTTTCAAAAGATAGAAACACTCTAAGCATCACATTTCATGTCAGCCCGTAACGAAAAGAAAAAGGAAGTGATGCAGATATACCAAAGAAAGCAAATCCCATTTTCGTCAATCAAAACAAAACAATAGTATACCGTAAGACGTTGGCTAACGTATGTCTACGTGTCCGCAACAATCGACGATGATACTGGTGGAGCTGGACAAAACTTCCTTGTTCCACTTGCATCTTGTGTGTCATATACGTTTTCGTTGCAGCACAGCTCATAAAAACCAGGGAGCTTGAGAACCCCTTAACGTCCATCAAACTGACACTTTATCCCGACCAGCACTCTATACGAACGTTATAACGTCCACTGATATCAATTTCCCACTCTTTGTTGCCATCTCTTCCAGTTCCCTGTCAAACCACCCCGATCTCCCAATACCCGATACAACAAACTATCAATTTTCCTTTCCGCAAACTTCTTCAAACTTTCCTCAGCTGCCAACTTGAACGCGTATGCCCTCAACTTGGTCTCCGCACTCGTCACTATAAACCAGTTTCGTCTGATGCTCGAAAGGGGGCACTGCACCACTTCCTCGAATCCGTTTTTTGTCTTACGCTGGGTTCTTTTTTTCTAATGTCCTTTCCTTCGTGTTTTCCAACGAAAAGAAATCGAAGAAAAACAAGTTTCGTGTACTACTTCTGCTCTGACATTTTTGAATTTAATTAACTGACTGACCCGGAATCAGAAAGTGGAAAAAAATGAAGAAAAAAACTCAACACGGAAGCCATACTCCTATAATGGCGAAACCCTTGTATAAAGGTTGTGGGCTTTGTTGTCCTTATACGAAGGAAAATTACGAAGAGAGCTACAAAAAATGAACGCGGATTTCTTTTCCACGTGCAACTTGAAGCTCCCAAGCGCTGGGAGAAAATTGCGTGCACAGCGCTTGGACTCGGAAATGCGACTGAGGCACACCACACGTACCAAGTGTACACCGGGCGACCTGGAACCGAGACCCAATATGTGTCTACATCCAAGTATAATAATGTGCTACCCAGGGGCCCCTAGACGATCCACTAAAGCTCCAAGTCCTCTTACCATAAGGCCAAAACGTTTCTTATGGAAAAAACACGTGTCACGCAGCAATTCAAGGAAAAACTGTCAAGCTTAGTAGAGCAATTAACAATTTATATTTTACTTTACTACATTTTATTTGAAATGTTAGTTTATTTCCCCCCCGGACCTAAGGCCTTAAATTAGACAACTCTGGGCCCTAAACTTGCGTCTGTTTTTGGTCTGTTTTCACTGCCTGGGCTTGTGACTTGGGTATAAACGGTATAAACAGCCAGAGTTGCTAAGCTGACCAAACACGCCATAAATAAAAGCGACAACTAGTCGGCGCTAACGGTCGTCCCCGGCCATTAAACTCTGGACACGTGTTCCTACTTTGTCAAGTAGCTCATGAGCCACCAGAGATCGACCAAAAAAACAGAAAGCGAAGACGATATTTGGAGCTAACTTATTAGGTATTAGCCTTAGCGAGATTAGCCTTATGAATATAACTTGTACCCCCTATTTGTATTATTTTTTTTGGTGGTTAGAAGGACTCGTACTTAAAAGAGATCTACGAGAACATATGGAGAGCAGGCTTGCAACACAGGTCGATATATTTATCAATGAATATATCCATCCATCACAAGCTTTCACAACGGGCGATTCATTAGAGCTTCACCGCGGGACCAACCCTTAAAGTCACTCACGCAATTTGGGTGAAAGACCCTTTATACTTTTACCCTCCCAGGAAATAATGGGTTCCCGCTGAAGATATCGTCTGCGATATACTTTTTAATAAATAAAAGACGAGTTCAGTTTATCTATATCCTGTACTGTACCTGCCTGGTATGTACTGTGCTGCTGAAGGGTATAGTTGGCTTTCAATACACGTACTGCAAAACATCTTCGGACTGAACGAAACGAGTCTTTGGCAATTGGACTCCTTAAATATTGCCAGAGAATCGTTGAATCTTTAATTAAAATCGACAAATTTATTTCTGTCCAATGAAAAGTTTCAATTGTTTAACTTGTATGAATTTTAACCTCGATTCGAAAAGGTTATTTGAATACGAAAGTTGTCGGTTGAAAATAAAACACAAAGTAACCCTCCAAGGGATTTACAGAGTTTACTTAAAAGTTCACAAAATTTTCTGTCTCAAGAAAATAACTTTAGCTAAAACTTTGTAGCTGACACTTTTGTTCCTTAAAGCTTTTATTTCTCTTATTTTATAATACGTCATCATAACCTGATTACTAGTTTAGGTTTCATAACTTAGAGTTTAGTTTTTATAAATTACACAATTTCAGTATTTCAAAATTGTACAATTTTAATATTTCAGAATTTATTTTAATCCAGTCTTTTTGTTTAGTCTAAATCCTCGTGAAAACAAATTCGAACCCATTGAATATTTTCTTTTGTGTAGTCAAACAGCGTCTCGAGTCCAAATTTATCTCCGAACAGTTGTACCTTTCAGCTCTAGTTTTTCAAAAGAAAGAAAAAGTTTATATCCACCTTTTCAGAGATTTCATTTCTTTCTTACAAAAATAATAAGTGGAAATTACGCAGCTTGAAACCAACAAAAATACAAAGCCACCAAACTCGCTTACTAGCCAAAAGTAGAAAAAAAAAAGTTTCGAACAGAAGCCCTATCGAGATATTAAATTTTCCACATATCTTCAGGAAATCTTCACGCATATGTCAAAGTGCACATGGTGCCAATTCATGGGGCTTTTTAATTGCGAAAAAATGAACCAGCTGTCGCTCCCTCCGTTCCTTTTCTTCGCCATGATGGGAGGGGCAAACATCATGGCAATCAAAAAGCATTTTAAAAAAAAGAAAAGAATACCATACAATTGAAAAAAACAATGCATGCCAGAAGCAGCGAGTCATCGGCAAAAAGCCAAATCTGAAGTCGAGCGAAAAAGTACTTCTGAGCTGCAGCCCGACAGAGAAAGAACTTCCTGCTAATGATGCCCAACTACGCAACGACTTTCTATTCATCGTTCTAACTGTAGACCAACAATCTTATCACTTTGTCATTGTCCACCTACAATTCAAAAAGCCACCAAAAACTCTATCCATCGCAACGTCACTCGAGGTATCATTATCTCGAACACCAACCAACCTAAAAAAGAAAATATCTCCAACCTCAATCTCCCATAAATCAAGATAATTCTACGAAAGATATTCCATCATTTCCCCAGAGTATTAAACATATTTGACGTAACTTTCTACCTTAACTTTATTCGATATTTTAAGGCTCGGTAAGTGTATATTACAGCTTTTTACGGCACGACAGCATGGGTAACGCAGACATAGTCTCAAGTAAAAAGTACAGAATATTTGTGAAGATTTTAGAAAAAAACGTTATTGACAGTAATTTGGGTAATAAGAAGGGATAAGATAAGAAGGGCAGTACAATTTATTTGCACATTTATTTTTCACCGGCGAGAAAAATGGCAAAATCGCAAGTTTGGAAACCGTCTTCCCCTAGATACTATCTTCGTATATTTTTAAGACAAATTTCATGCAGTAGCTGGTTATAAAGTTATGGACGAACGCCTTTTTATGCCCAGAAGCAGTGCGCGCTCTTATACATACAAAACAAGTGCGCCACGTTGTGGTAGCGTGGGCTAAACAGCAGCCTTGAACCTATTATATGACCTATTCTTAAAGAGGAACTAAACTCTAAAACTCCCTTTTGGTATGTCATAAAGTATGTTTTAACGAAAAGCTTGGCATAAAGAAATGTATGCTTAACTTTAATAATAACAGAGATATCAAAGAAAAATTATCTCTAATAGCCCCTAGCGGCAACGCTGTAAACCACAAAGCTCGTCCGGCCGCCATTTTCTGTAATGTCTCGGTTATTATTAAAGTTTGGTATGTATTTCTTAATACCGTTTTATTCATTAAGATCTCCTGTATAACATACTAACTGACAGTGGCGGAGTTCGGTTCCACTTTAAACTGTCGATAACCCAAAAGCTCAAGCTACAGCTATTTTAATTTACAAAAATTGGAATTCAGTCATTCAGATTAAAATCATAAAATCAGAATACAAAATTTACAATCGCATCAGGTAAAAGGAGACCGATACTCACCTTCGGGGATGATGCAACACGGGCCAGGATCTTCGACTCCGCAAAATGACGCCCATTCGCGGAAGTAAAAGCGAGGAGCCCATTTGCGGCGCGGAAGTTCGCTTGTGGGACAATCGCCCGCGTCGTCCTCCAAAGTTCTGTCCATAGACGTAATTGGAGGGATGCCATGACTGGCTGTCCATAGAGTAGTGCTGCTCGGACATGGCCCGAAGGCCCTGGCCCCAGTAGAGTCCTTTAGGTCGTGGATTGCCGCAGATATTTACGACTGGCATGGGATCGCCTATATCGTCTTCGGACTCCCCTCCGAAGGGATGATTGGGATCCTCACCCGCTGTGGGAGTACCAGGACTTGTCACTTTCGTATCAGCTTCCGCTGCTTCCCCTTCTTCTGTCGAGTCGGGAGGCAGCGCTGTAGCGACCGAAGGTTCAACTGCATCTTCGTTATGCGGCGAATACGAGAAGGCGGCGCTACGTTCCAGCCTGTGCTCGCTATGGGTCCGTTCACCTAATCTCGTGTCATCCATGATCGAAGCGGGTCAAGCACAACCCGCGCAACCTACACACAAAGAAACCCAACGGAAATCCAATTTAAACCAAGCCTGAATGGAAAAGACTCTTCTATCTGACAAGAGAGTCCATGGTTTTCCCCCTATCCAAGATCAGAAAAAGGATTCAAGAGCAAAGTAAATCCCCAATTTACCGGCAACAAAAAAAACGTACAAAGACCTGTCATTTGTCCTATTTGGCACACAGCGCGAAGCCATTTTGGGAAACGGCGCCATTTCGGATGGGGTTAGTAGGGGTTATAGTTATAGACCTGTCGTTATCGACCAAACTTTCGACTATGCACAGCGGTTAATACTATTGTTGCATGAAAACGAGCCCATGTTTTATGGGGACACGATTGACGTATCAGAGGCAGCGCTCCTAACGAAGCGATACGGTGCTAAGGGTGCGACCCTGACATCTTACGTCAGAGTTCACGACCGAGTGCACTCAATTCTATATAGCTTCCCATTAGAACGCTCGTACTTGGCCAGCCAGCAATGCTGTTACTTCCTTGGGCGAGTTAACGTCAAATCAGATTGAAGAGACGAAAAAGGACAGTTCAGTTTAATTTCACGACAAATCCCCTCCAAATGAAATGAGTTTCTGTTGCATTTAAAACACAACAAATGGCATCTTTTTCAACATCGTGATCTGGTTGAACCGGTAGAATTAAAGTTATATATTAAATATCAGAAAGAGCGTAGTCATATTGTAATGTAATTATTGCCTTTATGTTGTATGTGAACACTTTTGACAGTTTTAATTGTTTAAGTCGTAGTAAAACAACGATTTGAGTATAATTTATATGAATATTTAAATGATTATAATTGATTGCTGAAACGTTAATACAAATAATACAAACTGTCCTTAAAAGGAAACGGTACGATTTGAAGCAGTGGACCTAATTTGAAACCCTACGACTAAAGAGCATTGACTAAACAAGTGATTGTTGTGTACAAGTGATAAAGTATAGGGCCACCTTGCAAAGAGGGAACTGAACGTACAATGGGTACAATAGAAATGTACAATTAATGGGAACTATAGTAAAATTTTCGGGAATACTCAGTGAAATAATTCACTGAAAGATTCCTTGAAATACTAGAGAGATATCACAAATAACTATAGCTAGTTTCATAGTTGGTTTAATGTATACACTAAACCCCAATCTACAGTATTATGTTTGAAACCTATTTCATTTAACTGTTGGGGAAAGATTAACCATCACTGTGCCTTTCATATATTGCCGCCTCAGCTGTGACTGATCTTATAGGAGAAGCACAAACCTATTACTACAATAGATTGAGGCTCGTCAATAAATCTGACCACAGCAATATCGCCGGCACAAAATGTGCACAAAAGGTATAGGGGTGTGGTTGATGTAGCATTGGCGATCAATAACGCGTTACCTGCCGGACATGGCTAAATGTGCAAATTTGAATAAAGACTACTATTGCCTATAAAGACTATTATATAAAATCGCCTGACTACCACAGTACGACTTTATTTTCCTTTCCAAAAATCAAAAGAAGAAAAAGGAAGTTTAAGCAACTTCGAGAAAAGTTAAAAAGCTATTTGGAAATGAGTGAATTAAGCTCTCCTGGCGCAGTGAAGAAGAATGAGAGGATTCCCCCCAGCTTCGTAAGTCCTTAGATCTTCCAGTCAGCACAGCTTAAAAGTCTCTACAGCTAAGTCGACAAAAAGTTACCTTCCATATTTCTTAAAATAAATCGGATGAAAGTCGCAAGCAAACGGATTACACTTTCCAAGTAAGAGATCAAAAAGAAACATTGCGGATTGGGCAAAGGTAAATATTTTCAATATATATTACTGCACTAGACATTAGTAATCCAACAGCAATGTGGTAACTCTTTAGAAGCAAATACCGTGATCCTCTTACAAACTCTCCGCTTGGTCCATTCCCGAAAACTTATCATGTTTAGATTCCATAGGCTTTCTTGTTTTGTTGCACGACTACTCAATCCGGCTTTCGCTGTCTTCCATCCGTCAAGCTCAAATAAAGCCCAAATAAAAGACTGAAAATCTAAAAAAATCTAAAAACTATGCAAAAATCCCTTCCTCACTCACCATAAAGAAACGATTGTGACTCGTAAATACTTCAAATATCAAAAACTTCCATCAGACGAAAAGATAAAAAAACTTTTGTAAAACCATTCGCTGAAATTGAAATTTAGCTGAACTTGTTTTCCTTAATACTAAAATATGAATATATTCCCTCGCTATCGCCTTTGCGAAGTCTTCACCTACAAAGTGTTGCAATGTAGCGAATTTAAAGCGAATCTAAGCGAATTTAAAGCCATTCTATACCGGATTCTTGAAACTTCAATCGCGATTTTGAGAGGATTCCCTGTGATATACGATTTACATCTTTTGATTGAAAATAAATTTTGATTTTGCTTTATATTTAACTTACCTCCCAAGGAAATGGCTGAAATTTGAATTCCAAGTCACAACAAATATGTACAGCATACCGTATTTTATGTGGAATCACAGCACATACTCCGGCTCGAATGCCTTTCATTGAAATAATTTTCATTTAAACTAAAAGTTTGAAATTAGCAGAAGAATTTGTGATTGAAGTTTCTGGTAAATCTGATCACACCAACAAATTTTCAAAGTCATAAAAGACGGTCAAAGGTATTTTTCACCTTTTTTCTCCCATCAAGAATCATTGTTATGGAAGAAACTTGAGCGGTTTGAATTACTACCAAATTAGATCTTAAAACGGAAAAAAATGTCGCCCACCTAAATACATGCAATTGGAACTGGTGGTTCCCATGACACGGTTCATTGCGGTGCAGTGTCAATCTTTTCAAATGTCCAACTTTGGGTTGTTTTCGGTTGCCACCGTTCATGGAATTGACATGTTATGGGCAGATCGTCACATTTCCGCATGAGTTAGCATGTATCGAGCGACGACACTTTGCCTGGTTGTCTGCCTCGCTTACCACACATCTGAGAAACTCCCGTGTACGTTTTATATAATGTATACACTTCACCCTTTGCAATCCGAACACAGCTACAGTACAGTTGCACGTTTTCCCTTGATTGAGTCTTGCTTCCCTTTTTTCCTTCAATATTACACTGTTTAACACCTGACGCGTCTACTCGGCGACTGCTATGGAAGAACTACATGCACGCAACAATAGACTTTCCTTCCATTCGCAGTAGCTCGTACCCAAAATTACTGCCGAGGCATCAATATGAGAATCGATATTCAACCTTCTCCTTTCAGTTTTTTTTTGCCTGCGTGTTTTTTATTTTTCGTCTTCTATTTTCTTGCTTTTCCAACCAACTCCACCCCGGTCTCTGGTCGCATCCTGGTAAAAAATGCAGACCCATCACACGACACGAAACAAATGTAACCACGTGTGCTACAGTCAATTGGTAAAAAAAATAAGCTCCGACATATTATGCAAAACCTCTAAAATATTTCTCCAGAAAGTGTGATTTTTTCATTTGTGCTGTAAGCTTAAGGCACAGAGCCCCTTCAATCTTCTTTTCCCTTCGATTTAAAACTTCCCAAGATAATTCACAAGACTTACCATATAAAATACTAACAAGTATTTGCTTTCAATTACAGAAATTAAGACACTTTCCTTCAAAGAAACGACTCGATGAGAAAGAACTGAAATGGGCACCTTTATTCCAGCTTAAACTTTTGACAAACGTGTGAGGACTGAACTGTGACTCACTTGTGAGTTTTCGCTTTTAAAGAGAAAGAAATTCCGGTGGAGGATCGTCAAAAAGATTTGGTGCAGTGCGCCATGCTGCTATCCAGTCACTAAAAACTCGCAACAATGGGAAGTTCTTCTTTTTAGGATTGCAGGTCGTTGTTCACAATTGAATAGTCCTTTTCACCTCCTATTCCAAAGTTAAGGTCCACGAGCAACTGACGTCGACCCGAATTGGGCAACACAAAGAAGGAAAAGCACGCGGAATTTCTTTTCCTTCCACAAGAAATTGCTGATTGCCCAAGAAATGTACGGTATTGTCCCTGGAAACAAACGAGTCGAGTCCGTTTGGAGGATTTACCAAGACTAACCGAGTGCCCCCAGAGCACACACACACAACGCTCCTATAGTAAACTGTACGTATACACGAACACGCACGCCGTGGAAAGGCAGGCAAACTCCTCGGTTTGCCCTCGCGTTCTTCGCTTTTGAACGCAAACTCCATCAACGCTTCGCTCGGCTCGCTTCGTTTCACCAACTTGGCCTATACGGTGTCCTAAAATCCCTCCTTTTTCCTTATTTCTGAGGATTTTCTTGGAGACAAGATCAAGTTGGACGGGACAAAAGAAGAAAAACGTGGCCTCTTTGCGAAGAGCAAACGTCCAAGAGCTTTGTTCATGCAATTGTTGTATTGCCATAGTAACGTTTATATATATCTTACACTATTCTTCCTGTGCTACCGAAAGCTTTTCCATTCTCACATGGTTTGACGGGCTTTTTTTGACGAATCAACCGAAAAAAACAGAAGGAAAATCTGTGTGCTCGTTTATCAATACATTTTCAATGAGCCAAAACTTGAAAACTTAATCATCAAAGCGGGTTTTCCCCTTCTTGGCCAATAAGGTATAGACATATATATATTTGGAGAAAAGACGGAAGACAGGACATGTAAGGAAGATTACTAGCTTCGTTCAAAATTCATGCGCTGCTAGTAACTTAGATGGGTAAATCTTGTCGCTTCCGAAGTTCCCTTTCTGACTTATTCAATGTTAGTCCTCTAAGGGGAATAAGAGTCTTTCTAATCAGAAGTGCCACAGGTTTCAGAATTTCTATTCGCGTTCGGAAAACATGCGTGTATATAGCACTTTGAGAAATTGCGGTGTTGCAACGTATTGCTTAATACGTCGGAATCTTATAAGGTATTTTACAAGATTAAAAAGGCTACATCGATAAAAAGGCAAAACCTTAATACGTCAAGGGACTTTACACTGATAGAATTTTAGGTTCATTAAATTCTATTAATTTGAAAGCTTTATTAAGTTAATTTCTTATTATGAATTTTAATTCTTCACTCAAACATCTTTTTAATATTCTCCTTAATTCTTCTCAGACTTTTTTTTTTCACTACAGTATGAGAATAAAGTTCCTTAGCCTACTTAATAAGTAATTAGGGATCGTCCATAAATGGCGCCACCCAAAAATCGCGAATTTTTTACCCACCCCCCCTCTAAGTCACCTACCGTCACCTTCACCCTCACCCCACCCTCTAAAATGGCGCCATCACCTGGTTGACCCCTCTCAAAAAAAGGGGAAAAAAATAAGTAGGAGATCTTGTATAATGAGATCGCTTGCTTTTTAACAAAATTTCAAGCAGACGCGAAGGCATCTGAATCCGTCCTCCACGTAATGAGCCATTGTTCCATTACAATATGCCAATATGGGCTTTTTTTAACCGACATATTGACAATCCTTCAAGAGTTAGGTAAACGCTACAAACTCTGTCTACTTAGGAGCTAGAAATAGCAAGAAAACTTTCAGAAAATTGTGAAAACACAAGAATAACATTCACGCTTTGGCCCTTACGTAAAAATGGTTTACACAGAATTACCAGTTAAGTTTAGAGTTACAGGATGGCGTCACTTTCTTGTAAACCCCTTCCCACCCTCTCATCATCTCGCGTCATCTTTTATTGAATCCACCCACCCTCTCCCTGGGTGGCGCCATTTATGGACGGCCCCTTAGTAATATTGTTAATAAGTCAATAGTGAGTATTGGTGCTTTTGCAAACTTTTATTTCAATCAATTAGCACCATTTAAAACTCTTTTAAGTAAAAAGAACCAATTAGTTATAATTAAATGGTGCTGGAATTTTTTCTTTTTCTGTCAGTAAATCTAAATGGGGAATTTGTAAAAACCCTAGTAATGTTTCGCTAACAGTCCCTGCATTTATGTGCGGTGTTCCTCAGCCAACAGTGGAAAGCACTTGACATTCACTACAAGAACTTGAGAAGCAATTGTGTCCGGACCCGAGAGTTTTTGTGGGAAACGAAAAGTGGAAGTTAATAACATTCTATCGCTTTATGAAAGAAGACGACACCCCTATTCGTTTTTCGGCATCGACACTACACAATACGACAAAAAAATCTAAAACAATCATAAATAAATAGTAAAACGAAGAGAGGAAAAACTCAAGAAAAGTTAAAAAGACAAGTAAACGATCCGCAGAGCTGAAATAAAAAAAAAAGACAGGGTTGCCAAGGTAATGCTACACATAACGAGAGAATTATGGCAATCTTTTGTGTGCTTTTGGGCGACATTCCGGTACATTGTTTCTTTTAAGGGCGGGAAAGGAAAGAAACACCAAACAAGACATTTGAACCAAGAAAACAGCCAAACGTGGTAATAATAAACTAGCTTTCGTACAGTCCTCGTATTTATTAACATTTTTCTCTTCCTCGCAGTATTTCTCCGCCTCAAAAAACTTTCACCTCGAAGGGAAGAAATGCAGAATCATGATCGCAAGTTGGTTATTTCCTCACTCTCTCTAGCCCCCAGCAGTCTATCTATGTAATGCGAACGAGATCAAAAGGCAGTTAGCTGGTTTCAATTAGCCTTACAAAGCACAAAAATAAGGATGAACCCTCGCTTTCCTACCTCGGGATTTGTTATAGCCCTTTGGTCAAAAACGTTCTTAGTTTTAATGAGAAAAAGGCCGGAAGGGGGTGTCCTACGAGGCTTTGGCGCACGAGTGTTAGGTAATAGCCCAAGCTTGAAAAGCTGCTCAGTGGGAGAACTCGGGATGATTACAGTAGACAGGAAAGGTGTTGTATCGTTGCTAGGGACAACACAACTTCCCAGAATCATCCCCAAACCTACCTCTTCCCCTTCGCTTACAACTTCCCCAACTTTGGCTTTATATCTTTGGAAGCCCAAGTCGGAAATGCTTGTTCTCCTTTCGTTCTTTTCGGCCTAGCCCAGTTAAGCACTAACATGACGTTACATGGGGGAAAAATGCCGGTAGCATCCAACATTACAGCTTTGAGAAAACATCTAAACAAGAAGCTTACATACAAGAACAAAAAGAAGGTCTACCACTCCAGGAGCTTTCTGCAGCTTCGTTTGGCTCTCTTCTATCTCCTGAAGCAGCAGAAAGAAGGATAAAATAAAATCACCTCAAATTGCAACGTTGTCTAGAGAGCTTGAAATTGCTGCTACCACATAGAGCTTCTCAAGATGACTAGCACGTAAACGGACTGTGGTGAAGGACGGAGGGAACAAATTAGGGTCTTGTTGCGAACCCTAGAGAGCAATCATGGAGACAAACGAGGAGAATCGAGTAACAACTCAAATTGCGATATATATATTGCTTCACGTAATAGACAGTTTGACTAGTATATGGCGTCCAGCGGGGAAAACTACGCACCAAAATGTATGGAATAGAAAGAAAAAAAAAACTAGACTTATCGCTGAGAGGCAGTCGACTTGAAGGAGAGCGAACATGATGAAGAAAATTGTGGAGATATAAAAAAATGAACAAAAAAAGTCGGGTCAATAGGCAGAGAGCCTGGTGGGATTGAAACGCCCCGAAAGCCATCAGTGGAATATGGATGGAATTTTGGATTCTGGTTTCATAGCTAAAAGTTTTACTTTCTGGGATAAAAAAATCATAATAAAAGATGAAACAAAAAGCACAAAGAAGGAGATGTGATATGGTAACAAATCTGTTGGGGTTCCAAACCTTATTTTTAGCTCTGGATTTTCGGACTGTCAACTGTCACATTGAATTGTTAAGGCCCGCTGCACTGTAATAAAATGGGGTGCAAGTTTCTGTAAAAGACTGCGTTCTCACAGCAATTAATACTTTCTTTTTTATGCTCAAGATACGGCTCAAACTAAAGCAAATTGGCAAGTTAGGTGCCTCAAAGAAACCTAAAAATAATTCTGCTCATTTGTCAACCGTATTCTCTTCGGCAAGACTACGTAAGTAAACATAAGAGAGTGAATTCCGTTAAAACCGAGGGAAAGATCGTTCACTTCCGATGTACAATTTTTACCGAGTTGTAGTGTATGGAAATTACCTGAACGTACAGATTGAATAGGAGAGCTTGCACTGACGGGGTAGACTATACACCAGAATGTACAATATTTAAATTACGCGTGTTTTTGCAGAAATGCTTTGCAGCAGCGTACGCATTGTTGGTAGCACTTCTCGAAGCCCTCAGAACCATTATCCTACTCAAATTACCAAAATAACTTGCCGGAACGAAAAAATGAAAACTATGGGAGGAAAAATAACTTACGTAATAAGGATCTCGGATAATAAGTTCTCCTTCAGGGTCATAACTACCCAATAATACCAATTTTGCCTTCGAGTTGGGAGGAGCCATGTGTTCCAGGTCGCTCATATTATCGTCATCCATACCGAAGATATAATCGTATTTATTAAAATCGACCGTCTTTATCTGAAATATAGGATTTTGAGGAGTAAGATGCGTGCAAAAACGACAAAAAAAGACTAACTTGACGGGCCTTGTGAGGTGTAACAATGTTATATTTCGCCAGAGTACTAACTGCGCGGCGGTCAGGGCCTTTTCCAACATGCCATGAGCCCATAGCTGCACTGTCAATGTCCCATTTTTCTTGCTTTCCCAAGTCTTTAACCAATTCAACGAATACTGCTTCAGCTATTGGCGAACGGCAAATGTTTCCTATTGTTAAACAAAGAGAAATCAAAATCTTTCCCAAGATGGCAAGAACAATGCTACGTTATTTCAGAACCATAGTATTACCTTACTTCTACAATATAAACGTATTTACTATAAAACAATAACAATGAATACAAAATGGTTTTCATTCTTGACTCAAGAATGAAAATAGAAGAAATAGTACGGCAACTCAAGTCTTGAGTTGCCGTACTATTTCTTTTTACACTCTAAACTTTAATAAATTAAAATATAATAATACATAGAAGAAAAGACAACTGATTAGTTAGGCATTCACCTAAACAGATAAATAAGACGGATTTCTTGGATTGTGCCATAATTATCTGTTGTTGTTCTTAATGAAGACCAAGATCACAAGCAGTTCTGAGGCAGCGAGGTGCTCTGAAGGCTCGACCACATTCACAACAAACAAATGCTTTTAAGGCGTGGTTTGAGAGATCCCTAAAGTGTAGAGGTCCTTTTCGTGTCCCCACTATTTACGGACGGCTTTGGTAGTCTTTCTCTTTTCCGTACTTTGAAGTGTAAACCATGGCAGATCAGGTAAATTTCATTTAATTTTCTGTGTTTTATCATTGAAACTTCGCAAAGTAGAAGTTCAGATTGGTAAATTTGTATTCTGTAATGCACTGTTTAATTACGTTGTCTATTCTTGACTACGACGGTTTCAGGAAAGTAGAGAATGTCATTTTCAAATGGGGGCTTGGCCATGCCTTCCCGCATGTATTGTTATTATTTTGCAAGTTACTAATTTCGGATTTCTTATTATTCCCGATAGACAGAGAAGGCTTACCAGAGGCAGCCAACGGTTTTCGCTAACCGCAAGAAGGGTGTGAAGAGCAAGAAACCCCTTCGTTATTACCGCAGTGTTGGCTTGGGCTTCAAAACCCCACGTGAGGTACGATAAGCGTCATATTCATAATAATGTATCGATTCGCAGGAGCAGTTTGTTCATCATGTGATTTATCCTTTGTTTATTCAACAGGCTATTGATGGAAACTACATTGACAAGAAATGCCCCTTCACTGGCGATGTCTCCATTCGTGGTCGTATCTTGACGGGCGTAGTACAGAAGATGAAGATGCAACGCACCATTGTCATTCGACGAGACTACTTGCATTACATCAGGAAGTACAACCGTTTTGAAAAGCGACACAGGAATATGTCTGTCCACCTTTCGCCCTGTTTCCGGTAAGTGTATTTGAAGTATACCGTGTGAGTGATACCTATTTTATTTTTCCTTCCAAAGGGACGTGGCGCTTGGCGATGTTGTAACTGTCGGCGAATGCCGCCCACTCTCCAAGACAGTGCGTTTCAATGTATTGAAAGTTACCAAGGCCACTGGAGCTATGAAGGCTTTTACCAAGTTCTAAATGCCTAAGCTAGTGCGCTGAATACACCAAGTTCGCGACAACATTGTGTCAATTCCTCTTTTTGGTATCTAATAACCTTTTCGTAACTCTAAAGTCTTATAAGTAGTACTCACGTAGTCTAGTCATTTCAAGTTAGAGCAATTGATATCTTAAAATTTGGAAGGCTTCTAGCGAAATGTTTTGTTCAATACTATCGAGGATTGGCAATAATCTCAATTAAGGGTACTTCAAAGCTTAGACCAGAGGTTCTCAAACCGGACGGCGAAAAGATTCCAATAATCTGCGCAGTGCACAGCAATTAAATAGGCCTATGTTCTGAAGGCCGCCGCAGCAAGTTTGGATTACACTGTTAATGCGCCGCCAAGGAAAAAGTTTGACAACCACTGGCTTAGCTCGGTCTTTGACATAGTAAACTTCCGAACAAGTCTTTACCTAAACCCACAGAATTTTAATGTTTAAAGAAATCCTTATAAACAAACCAAAATAGGCGGACCTTTTTTTGTACGCAAAATAGCTTACACAAAAAATTTCAGTTCCTAGTAATGCTCCGTGAAAAGATCGGTAATGTAATGCATAATCTACGAAATCTAAGACAGTTTATTTGCTAAGTTACAAAGCCCAACGCTGCAAAAACACGTAATGTACAAAAAAGGGGCACATGAAGTAAAAAATGAATAGTAAAAATTTAAAAAGCGCAGCTTCACCAGGTTGCTTCTTTGTTTCTTATTGGTTTAGGTTGATTCTACGATCCTGATCCATAACCGGGTTTTTCGCCTGTATTATTTTAAAAAAAAGTTAGGCTCTTCGATACTTTCAGGTTTTCAGTTTCTTAGTTCAAGTTCCAGCGAGTTTTCTGGCTCCTGTGCTAAACATGACATACTAGTTCGCCTCCCTTCAGTTTTCTTTGTTTTTTTTACTTTACACGTATCGTTTGCTTCCACGTGCGCTCTTTGCCGGGGGCTGGACTCCAATGATATCGAGCTGATGAGAATTGGATGCAGAGTGCGCCACCTCGTACGTTTTGCTGGACAAAATTGGTTTCAAGTTACTAGACTGGGCCACATGTGGGCGTTCTTCATGAGCAACAGCAGCAGAGGAAGCTGAATGAGCTTGGGCCACGTGCGGGCGTTCTTGATGAGAGACAGCAACGGAAGCTAATTGAACCTGGGCCACGTGTGGGCGATCCCCATGAGAGATAGCAGCAGAGGAAGCTGCCTGAACCTGGACAGCGTGTGGGCGATCTCCATGAGAGACAGCAGCAGAGGAAGCTGCCTGAACAAAAGTAGCTCCTTTAGCAGGGGGCTGAGCTCCCAATGCTACGGTTTGGGGTTGGAACTTAGAAGAGGCCGGTACTACTCCAATATTCTCGTTCAATCGGAAAAAGGATTCGCTTTTGGCGCATTCCACATCAGGCCACCTAGTGAGACGAATCACAATTATTCACCATGTCTAGTTTGATTTTTCGGTACCAATTCAACATCTTAGTCTTGCTTAAATGTAGGCTAAGCTTTAATTTTGATTTTAAAAGTGCGTACCATTGGCAAACGAAGACTTCTTGGTTGAAAATAGTGCCGTTGGGACAAATAAAAGAGTTCTGGATGGTCAAACCCGCATGGTTTCGTGAACACACGTGGAACACTTGGCAACGTGTCTCGAGGTCAGCGTAGTAACCTATTACAAATAGTTTTATTATTTATTGTTCTTAATAAATGATACCCTTGTTCTTTTTTCTGATGTTAAGTAAACATTAAAGAGGGAGAAAGAGCTTACCTTCAATGCGGTTGGCGCAAGTGAAAGAAGTCTTGGGGATTCCATCCAGAATGGGATAGTCGTCAGCGGGTTCACCAGGGATTGACTCGCGGAAGTCCCAGAAAGGCACATCATGATGGTGGTGGTCGTGATGCTCGTGATGCTCTGTCGTCGTGGAAGGTGTTGGGGTAGGACGAGGGCGAGCAGTAGTAGTAGTCGTAGTGGTGGGGAAAATAGCTGTGACAAAATTGTCAGAGTTTGAGTCCCCGTCAATGACGGGTTCAATGATCAACGGGGGAAGGTAATCTAATGAAGGAGTTGTGGGTCGACGAGTGGTCGTAGTAGTCGTGGTAGTAGTGGTAGTTGTGGGGCAACGAGGATCCGTGCTGCCTGTAATTAAATAGATGTAAAAATTACCAGAGTTACTAGAGAGTTGTGTCGTCCTTTACCTGGGAAGCAGTTGGGCCTGCAACGAGGCTCGTTGCTAAAAACGGTGCATGGTGCCAAAGTGGTGGTGGTGGTGGTGGTGGTTGTAGGGCAACGGGGATCAGTGCTGCCTATAAATACATATATTTTAATATTATAGATTGATGGATCCTAAAATGTAAGATGTATTACCAGGGAAGCAGTTGGGTTTGCAACGGGGTTCATTGCTGAAAATGGTGCACGGCGCTAAAGTGGTTGTGGTGGTTGTGGTAGGGCATCGGGGATCAGTGCTGC
This sequence comes from Lepidurus packardi, assembly GCA_023053545.1. Lineage (NCBI taxonomy): Eukaryota > Metazoa > Arthropoda > Branchiopoda > Notostraca > Triopsidae > Lepidurus > Lepidurus packardi. The sequence continues at coordinate 1,941,687 of JAKZAN010000001.1, read as the reverse complement.
CTGTAATAACATACGTCATTCATAAATCATCCGTTCTAATTGCGGAGTGTAGAAATAGTTACCAGGAAAGCAGTCGGGTCTGCAACGGGGTTCATTACTGAAAATAGTGCAAGGCGCCAAAGTAGGAGTGGGTTCTTCTACAACTGGTTCCCTGGTAGGAGGGGGCAAATAATCGAGATTGGGTGGAGTAGGTCTAGGACAGCGATTATCATTGGGGTTTCGGTTGCAGTTGGGTGGGCAGTTGGGAGAAGTGGAGAATTGGTCGCAAGGAGGCGGGGTGGGACGGGGGGTGGTTGTAGTTGTGGGTCTAGGGCATCGGTTATCCGAAGGGTTAATATTGCAATTAGGGGGGCAATTAGGAGATGTGGAGAATTGGTCGCAAGGAGGCGGGGTGGGACGAGGGGTGGTTGTAGTTGTGGGTCTGGGGCATCGGCTGTCTGAAGGGTTAATATTGCAATTAGGGGGGCAGTTGCGGTCGGTCGAGAACGGGGTGCAAGGAGGTGGCGTTGGACGCGGCGTAGTGGTGGTTTCTTCGACGACAGGCTGTCGTTCACAGCGTTGATCGTTCGGGTTGACAAGACAGTTAGGAGGGCAATTCGGAGACGTGGAGTATTGGTTGCAGGGGGGTGGAGTGGGTCTGGGGCATCTGGAATCTGAGGGATTAGCATTGCAATTCGGAGGGCAGTTGAGGCTGGTCGAAAATGGTGTGCAAGGAGGAGGAGTGGGTCTCGGGCATCTGAAGTCCGAGGGGTTGGCATTACAGTTAGGAGGGCAGTTGGGGCTAGTCGAGAAGGATGTGCATGGAGGAGGAGTGGGTTTCGGGCATCTGAAGTCCGAGGGGTTGGCATTGCAGTTAGGAGGGCAGTTGGGGCTGGTCGAGAACGGGGTGCAAGGAGGTGGCGTTGGACGCGGCGTAGTGGTGGTTTCTACAAGGACAGGTGGTCGTTCACAGCGTTGATCGTTCGGGTTGACAAGACAGTTAGGAGGGCAATTCGGAGACGTGGAGTATTGGTTGCAGGGGGGTGGAGTGGGTCTGGGGCATCTGGAATCTGAGGGGTTAGCATTGCAGTTCGGGGGGCAGTTGGGGCTAGTCGAAAATGATGTACAAGGAGGAGGAGTGGGTCTCGGGCATCTGGAGTCCGAGGGGTTGGCATTACAGTTAGGAGGGCAGTTGGGACTAGTCGAGAAGGATGTGCAAGGAGGAGGAGTGGGTTTCGGGCATCTGAAGTCCGAGGGGTTGGCATTGCAGTTAGGAGGGCAGTTGGGGCTGGTCGAGAACGGGGTGCAAGGAGGTGGCGTTGGACGCGGCGTAGTGGTGGTTTCTACAACGACAGGCTGTCGTTCACAGCGTTGATCGTTCGGGTTGACAAGACAGTTAGGAGGGCAATTCGGAGACGTGGAGTATTGGTTGCAAGGGGGTGGAGTGGGTCTGGGGCATCTGGAATCTGAGGGGTTAGCATTGCAGTTCGGGGGACAGTTAGGGCTAGTCGAGAAGGATGTGCAAGGAGGAGGAGTGGGTCTCGGGCATCTGTAGTCAGACGGGTTAATGTTGCAATTCGGAGGGCAGTTGGGGTCCGTTGAGAACGGTGTGCAGGGTGGTGGCGTAGGACGCTGAGTCGTCGTCGTCGCGACGGTCGGACGCGGACATCTAAAGTCCGAAGGGTTGGCAATGCAGTTAGGCGGGCAGTTAGGAGAGGTTGAAAAGGGACCACAGGGTGCAAGGGTAGTAGTCGTAGGACGGGGACAACGGAAGTCTGCCGGATTTACCAAGCAGTTAGGGGGACAGTTCGGACTGGTAGAGAAAGGACCACAAGCTGGCGTTGTTTGTTCAACGACAGGTTGAGTTGGGAACGTAACTGGTGCCTTTGTCGTTGTCGGTAACACGAATGGAGGGTCAGGTTTCGGGTAAAAGTAACCTTTCTGAGCCTGGGCCGTCGCTAGCACCGCTAAAAGAGATCAGAAATATTGTATTGGTTAATTTGTGTAATTCTATATAAATTCACTCAATCTGAATCGTCGGATGTACTTTCTCTTGACAAGAAAGAAAGCAAAACTCACCTAGCGCGACAAGCACGTATCCCTTCATTGTGCACTGGTCTTGGAAGAATCCAAACGGACAAGAAAAGGTTCCACAGGAAGAGATTCACACAGCAAGCTATTCCGCGGGTTTTCGGATACTTGTGATTGAGTATACCTGTATACTAAAGCTTCCGTTGCCACACACAACACACGGAAGATGGTAAGTATGGATTCTCAACTATTCTTAGCACTGCAACTGGCACACTTGACACGGCGGCGGCTTTTTATATGCAGGCATGAGGATCGGAACCTAACCCAGCGAGGGGAGGGCGGAGTTCTAGGGGAAAAGGTGAAGTAGATGTCTATTCAAAAGCATTGTGATTACCCAAGCCCTGTTGCATCTTCATGCTCTCGCTTTCTTACGTGAAAATATCACGTGAGGGGGAGCTGGAGTGGGTGGCTTGGGGGGGTAGAGGCGGGTACCAGGCAGAAAAGGGAAAGAGCGATCTTCCGCCCTGCAGCCACGAAACCCGTGTAAGAAGTTGCGGTTGGCAGGTAGACGTTCCATCCTCTCAACCCACTAAAGGCGATGGTGAAGATGTGCTGCTACTTCGGCTGCTGCTTTTTCCTGTCCATGCTATACGGGAGGGTTTTCAGGTGGGGTTTCCCAAGGAGGCCAGTAGGCAACCAGTTCTTATTTTCTTTGGCCTATACTTGCTGTATACCTTACAGACCTCGCTGGACAACTTTCACTCTCCAGACGTTTAGGGACACATTTACATCGACAACTCCCGCCACGAGCGCATCTTCTCCCTTCCAGCTTCTTTTTTTTCCTGCTTGTTTTTGAGTGCCTCGCTCAACTTCCTCTGCTCAACTCTTAACTCAACTCCTTTCTTTTCTGAAGCGGTTCAGCTCGCTCGCAAGAAACAAGGAGGAAAAACCCCGACGTTCTCAGGGTCTAATTGCTGAATTTATGCTCAACTCTTGTTAATTGCTTGCATTCTTTTGGCGCAAGTTCAGAAGCATTTTGCTATCTGCACAGTTAAAAATAATCACATTGTCTTGTCGTTCATAAAATCTTCCTGTCAACGTTTCTTACGTTTGATTTTTGCAGGTAAACCAAGACGAATTTTCAAAGAAACCAAAATTACTGCGGTTTGGAATGCATGGCTGGTTCTTATTAGTAGATCGATTAATAATTTCGTTGTCCTTGAAACAATAAAAACCTCGTTTATTGGGAAACCAAGCAAAAGAAACAACAGCAGTCTTATGATGAACTGAAATCCACAATACATTCATAAATTCGAAATCTGTAACTTAATTTTTAATAGTCTTTGTACATTGTAAACGGGATAAGCGTTGAGTCCTTACTCGATATCTATCCACACTCAGAAAGAATCTTGTGAAGTTTGTGTTAAACCATTATTTTCAGTATCGAGAGAGGCAAAAACATTCATCTTCCATATTGAAAGAGAAAAACAGAAACAAAAAGGAAGCTATCTTATCTAAAAACGACATTATCTACCGTAAGCAACGATCTTACGGTATCTGTTTTCCTTTGTCCCCTTATATTCAATGTATTAATACTATTATACTGAATATATGTTGAATAATTGAAGTTAATTGACAATTGTATTGCGCTACATTCATAAAGATATTGAATACGGAAGTCAAGTCGAAAATGTACCTTTGACCCACAATGTAGAAAGTTCGAACCGAAGTCGATTGGAAGAAAAGAAATAAAATGATTGCGAAACAGTCGATAGAATAATAGTTTACTTTATTTTGACCACAATATTTCCAAGTTGCCTTCGTTTTATTCATGTGTGCACGGATAATTTTAAGGAGGTAAATATACAGGTCGCTGAAATGAATGGTTCGGGATATGTGAAACATGAATTGGACTAAGCGGCCGTCATGATATACATTGTCAATTTCTATACACGCTCAGATATTATGTTGAAACGACGCGAGGATGTTACCAAAAATCGTGGGCAGTCCGGCCTTGGTGTCATGTTTTTGCTTTACCCGGATGGCCTTGTTCTTGGGAATCTTGTTGGGAAAGGTAGAACCACGACGAAGCAGATGCTCCGTGGCTGGCCTATACAAGTCCAAGCCGGAGTGGGAGAGAAAGAGAAAGAGAGAGATGGAGATTCTTCATATGAGGGAATAATAGAGTCGGAATTTTCTTGAAGGTTCTTTACCGCCGTCAGAAAAAGAAGGCCAAATCGGTGCGGCTCAACAAGAATTCTACTCTATGTATATGAGAAAGCTGATCGATAAAAGGAATATGTGATACGAAGAAAGCTAAGTAAGTTATTATGTCATAATCTGAAGGCTAGCAAATGAGAAACTAGGTTAACACAATTGGTTACAACTATATTAAGTTAGCAGGTCCATTTTCAGGGGTTTTTAGTTAGTTACAATTTTGCCTTCATCTCAAATTCTGCGTTCTCTTGTCCTGTAATAGAAGAGCAAAGAGCGTTGCATTTATTAACATGCCATCTTCCATGTTTGCATTTAAAAAAAGAATTATTTGGTGACGGAGGAGCCAAAGAGACGGGCAGTGAAACTCGAGAGACGCAAACTTGTCTACATCTTTTCGAAGGAGGAGGAACATGGACGATCTTTACGTGCAGTGGAGAAAGTAGGGAATGCTTGAGGAAGTTGCCGGATAGGAATGACACAATGCATACCCCCCTTCCTAAAGAAAAGGAACAAAGTGATGGATATCCAACCAACTTTGGGTCGGGAAACTCCCTCGGGATGAGCCAGTATTGCGCCCTGCCTCAACGGTTTTCCTCCTTTTTTTTGACCTTTTGACAGAACCCACAAGCTCGAGAGTTCTGGCAGAGATAATGCTGAGAGAAAAGATAACCCGCTGAGGCAGAGCTAAGAGAGTAAAACGGTACAGGGCGCCGAAAAGTGATAACTTGTGACCAGTAAATGTATATCCTGGTGGGCGCAGGTATAGATATAAGCATACAATTGTTACGCAGATGTTCAGCCAATGATGGACTGATAATCACAAAGATGCTTTGGGCAAGGTTACCAGAATTTTTTGCCATGTAAGCATTTCCCAAGGTATTCTCTAACTATTAGCGTGTGTTATTGCTACAAGAAAAAATATCATTGAATTAATTAAAATTAAATTGAATACAATACCATGTGTTGATGCAGGAATGTTGATGTAGGAACTGAGATTCATGCAGCCCAAAAATGTAGTGCAATTGGCATCCGAATTCCGTTTCTATGTTAAGAATTAAGCGAGGTATGAATTTGTTATGGCTTGCCGTGCAGCGCACGCCACAGAGTATGAGTGCCATTAAAGGGCAATACCCATTAAAAAAACAAAAATATTTTGTCGTAAAAACAACAGAAAAAAATCTTGCCAAAAAATCTTGATTCTAGTGGTATGTTTCTTTCCATCATGCGTGAAGAAGTAGTTAAACTATTAAAGAAAAAACTAAAATAAAATAGGATCACATAGCTTCGTGACGTCACGCGGTGCCCGGAGATCTTTGTTTTAGTCAATGGAGGTAAACAACAACCATGGTAACAAGCAGCATAAGCCACGCCTTGATACTTCCGTTACGTCATGACCAAACGTATGTATAGCAATCATTTTTCATCGGGTATTCCAGGAAAATTGAATCAAACTTCAATGTTTTCAGAATAACCTAACCTTAATAAAATTCTGTACTTAATAAAACATCGCTTAAAATTACAACATGTATTTTTTGTAGCTATGGCTCTGAAAGTCTATTAACTAAACTAGACGTATTGGAAATGTATTCAAATACTATGAAGCATGTTTCAGTATTATTTCCAAATATTATATAGTATTATTTCCAAATATTATATAGTATTATTTCCAAATATTATATATACAACAATACAAACATCTTGGAAACAAAGCTTGGTATTAAGGTTAAGTTAGTGTATCTCCAATAACAGCCAGAATACTGATGAACTTTTCCTTAGGCCTTTTAATTATTATTAAATAAAGCCAAACTGATATTCGTGTCAGGTAGGAGAGATTGAGCTGTTTATCTGTAACCCAAATTTTAATCTTCTATTGAGTGAGTACGCGGTCCCAACGAAGCTAATACGCCTCTCCATCCGCCCAGAATATATGAAACCGAGATGTTTTGTGAAAGCGTGATGGAGTGTATGATGTTTTGATACTAAAGTTGGCCTCTCTATTTCAAAGTCTTTATGCCTCAGTATAATTTTCTGTATGTATTCCTTTATTTGTCGTGGTTTGAGATTTCGATCCACGACTTGTTTATTGGGTGATGGTATATGTGTATTGGCCATCAATTCACCTTGAATTGCGGCTTTGGGTTGTACGTCAAGAAGGATGAGCAAGCTAACACTATGTTATATCCAGTTCTAGCCTTTTGTCCTTCTTTTTTATCCACGTTGATGTTATACCTTGAAAATAAGAAAATTCTCTATAAAAGTGAAAGGAGTGGACTTGGACTGGACGCTTGGCTACGCAAGACAGTTACAAAGTAATGACGACTCTTTTGCAAAACGTGCCCCATGTATTATTCTTTCCATCTCCATATTCTTTAAATAAAAAGCTTTTTTTTTTTTAATGAAAAGCGGTTCATGGACAATTGCTTTCAATTTTCATTTATCGTTCCATAGTTTGGAAACTATGAAACGCGTTCTCCGCCTCCTTGCCAAAACAATGCATCCAGCTCCAACATCTTGTTCAGGCAGTTAAAGTCGAGGTGAAGACTTTTATAGCCCGCACGGATTCATTTTTACGTGATTTTTGTTTCATTTTTATTTATTTTTTTTAATCCCAGCTGTGATGTTTATTGATCACGAATGGTCAAGTTAAAACTATCAACTCTCTTTCTTTTTGCTTTTACATTAGCAAGAAGCTTATAGGAGTGCTTGTAGATACGAAAAAAGATGCTTTCGGAAACTCCCTTTTAGCCGTAAGAGTGCCGGTACCAAGACTTAATTGGGAAACGGACTCCAAAGAGGATCGTCTTCGCTTGAAATCAGCCTTCACCTACCATGTCAAGGCTTTCGCTTACTTGCCCAGAGGGAGACGTTTGTAATTTTTCACTAAATGTAGCTGAGGTATATACCTTCACTTCCTGTTGCAGAACTTTGAACACCATAACTCAAATGTTACACAATAAAATCTCCCGCCATTTTAGTAATTTTCATTCCGGGCATTTATGTAAAACTCGTGAGGATTCGCTGTGGTGTGTGGGAGGAATTTTTTTCATTTTCTTTAGTAAAAAAAAGTACCAACAAAGAAAATACAGCTTTCGTGGTTCTTACAAGACGTTTATAGATGAAAGGAGGAAAATGCTGGTAGCAGTTGAGTGTTTGAACCTTATTTTTTTCTTTTTTTTTTTACCTTCTTTCAATAGAGCGCGAAAGTGAAAGTAGTGTAAAAGAGGACCCTAAGCCTTGAACCTTGAAAATACCATAAAGAATCCACGCTGGAAGCATCTGCATCTGCCTCGGCTATTTCTTTTTTTACTCTGGGAGGCTTCTTCGGTCCTGGAGCAGAAAGCGCGAGAGATCTCGTACTGGTCATATTGGACTGGTCGTACCCCAGTACGACCAGTTCAACCCGATTTGGAACTTTTACGAGAACAACAATGTGACCTTGCTCAAGTATTTACCTTTCTATTTGACTCTTGGGGTTTAGAAATGGCCGATTGGAGAGTCGCATTCACGGGACATGTTCATAGAGGACATGTAGACATTCCGTCATTCCGCAAATAGCGTTTCTTGTGTGTCTCTTTTTATAAACTGGCTTAAGAAAGAAGTTTCTTTTGTGTTTGATTCAGGATCCGGGTTGGGAGTGACGCTCAAGTTGAAGACGAAGCTGGAGATGAAGAAAAGATGACTGAAAATTCCGTGGAAAAAGAAGAGAAGAGACACTTGACGGGCCGGTTTTCAGGGAGTTTCGCGCTGAATATTTACCCAAGCGTCAGTTTCTTGGGTGATTGCCCATACAAGGCTTCCTCAAGGTGTTTTAACGATAATGAAGTGAAGATGCGCCGTACAAGGCTGCACTGCAGCACCAAACACCGAAGAAACTGCCAACTAAACCCTTAAAACCCGGAACCCGTTTCTTTGAAGCAGACAAACTATAAATTCTAATTGTTTCTGTTATCTTTCTAAGTAGAAAACCGAACTTTCGCGAGTCTCTAAATAATCCCAAGATAAAGAAAAGAAAGAGGAGAAAAGCTAGCAGAAATTTACGATTCGAGTTATTTTGGCGTGCGTGAGAGACAAGGAGAAGCTTTTATGGGAGTTGACCCCAAGCCTGACATTTTAACTACAACTCACCGTCTCGTGTCCTCAGCACACAATGTACATGAAAATAGGAAAGGAGTTTTAGAAAAGCTTGGTAATAGGAATCATAGAACTTTCGCTCATTTTTCGAGACTTGTGATGAAGAGGAACGGAACTCTTGAGTTGAAGAATTAAGCTAAGGATGAATATGCAGTTTTCCGGAATGGGAATGGCTCCTTTTGAAGAGAGCTTTGATTAGTTTAGAGTAAAACCTTTTTACACGGGTCACTTTCCAAAGAGGACGATTCTAGCCCTGGGAATATGGGAATCAACTCAACATTTCTATTCAAGGAGTTTTTTGCTTGTGGTTTTATAAACCGACCTTGTAGACAGTATTGTATTGTTTTAGGAATAGAAATGCATACAAGCCTTTTAAAAACCTCTTATGTTTGATATTATAAGTGAATGTATGAAATGTGAATGTAAGAAAATGTATGAATGGACAATTTATCTGCATTGGGCCACCCCTTCGTACTTTTGCACGCGCTTTTTACACGTGCTAGAATCGCCTCATCACGATCCTTGCGATTTACAACCTGCAACACCTGCCGGCCAGCCCACAACCTCCCCCGATAAGTGCGGACATTTGCTTAACCAGAGGTATAAAAAGTGCTCGTGCCTTTCATTACAATACTAATGCTTGTTTTCGGTACTGACTGGCTGACTGGAGTCTTGAACGCAAGGAACATCCATCAGCTCAAGCATCTTTGCCAAGACAAAAAATAATTTCGGTGTGTGCCAGGTTACTTACTACCTGCCTGACCCACCCCTTTTTCTTAATGCGAAGTCCTTGCGTACGTGTATATTCGTTTAACCTTAATCTCGACGTATCTAGCTACTACCATGTGTGCAATATACCAATACACAGGACAGACGTGTCCTACTCACCCAAATATATGAATTGCTAATCGCTTTACAGGAGCGGCTTTAAGTACCCTTGACCTACACACACGCAGCGCTCCCTTTTCGGGTATCACTCACATTACTGTTTCTAGCTGACCCAAGTCAGTTTCCTCCGTTACCTTTGTCTTTTGCCCCTCACCGTACATATGTATCTGGGTACTTATTAGCTATACTTACAGAACTTTTGTATTTTTTGTATTAGCTATACTTTACAGAACTTTTGTATAGTTAACATGCGAGTATTCATTTTCAGTGTGTCTGTAAACTAACTAGGCAAAGTAATTACAAACTGAAGGACTTCATAATCGGTCACGATTGCATTCAGCATATAACTTTGAGTATCTTGAAGTTGTTTTCTTTTTTGAGGTGATGGCCTATGGCTCTTACATGCGTGGTAATTTGAGTATCGTGAAAAAGGGTTTGAAATAAAAATCTTACTTTGGGCGCGATTCGTGATGGTCTAGCTTTCTAGTCCTTTACCATCATCTTTGTAGGAAACAAAGAATATACTTCTGAGGGTGTGTGGTTTCTTAAATGTTTTCGTCTTTTACTTGCAGGTAACGTTTTTTTTTAAGTAAGCAATGTGAAACAGGGCTCAGATGACCATGATAGTGCAAGTATTTCCGGCCCCATTTCATGTACGACAGTCCAAGTCACTCAATCCCACTTTCGCGTTCCATTCGACAAGTGAAAAGAACTCTGTGATTTTTGGCGTTGGGAAATTTTATTTTTTCTTCTTGACTACTTAACCCCCAATTTCCTTGGGCCAACCATGAAAGGTCATTTATCTACAAGAAGTAGTAGACTATTACAACTTCTTTGTTACCGCCTTTAATTTCTGGTTCCCACGATGGTTGTCATCAACGAAACAATCTCCATTACGCTTAAGCTTGGCTTTAGTTAACATCTCCGCCTTTTACAGAGAAACTTGAAGTTAACTTGAAGGTAGTAATCGACGCTGGATGTTGCAAGTCAAGTATTCCTTCTTGGGTGTCGTTCGTCGTTAGGTACAGAGAGTTCAAGAAGGTCGATATATTTTTTACGACTCCCCTCCTGAGCACAGCAGCTAACGTCAGACAATTCAAAGTCTCGATAATCGGTGTGACCCATATAGATGAGTTTTCCCTTTCAAAAAACCTTCAGTCACGATCAACAAGTTATGCTTATTCATAATTCAGAATATAAAACTTCCTTTCTGTAGTTTACATAAGAGTGCGAAAAGAACGCTCAAGCTTCTGTACTGTGACCAACAGCACCATGACTATCATAAAACGTCAAGTCTTCCGTCCAATGGCGCTATTCACGACGCTGATGCTTATCCTCAAAGCAGTGTGTTACTTGCACCGTTGCTAAGAATCTGTGGAATTTAGCAACGAGATAAGTTGCAAAGAAATGAAAGACAGAAATGAGGCTTGGATGGGAAGCTTGTGAAGATAAGAAAAAACCAAAAAACTCAGAGATGTTCCAGGGCAAGAATCTGCATTTTGCCGGGAGAATTTTGCAATGCTTTTTAGGATTTGATGAATGCGAAAGTGTGACAATATAACCGAGTCGGCTGTAAAACTCGCTTGAGCATCCGAAGGAGGATGGCAAAAGTCAAAGCGAAGAAGAAGGAGAAGCTACACAAACAAGCACTTTCTCTCCGGATGAGTTCATGGGATTTAATGAATTTGAATTTCGTAACTGACAGTCCCCACCAACTTGGAATATGGCAGCTCGTGGAAACGAAGAAACCCTTATGGAAAAAGAGAAGGGCCTGTAGAAGCAATGGGCTTTTACTTGGCTGGATTAATCGGGACATGTGGTAGAACAGGGGAACTTTCTCCTGTTCTTAGCAGCTTTTACCACTACACAAGCATCCTCTGCTATTGTTGTTACATTAAAAACAAACTCAACAGCACTTCCTGCAATCCCGAGGAACATGTTTATGCCTGCAAACATAGTATGTCAAAGGTCACAGGCAGCTTGAAAGGAGGGTAAACTTCAATGTAACCAGTAAAACTATAGTGTCTATAGGAAAGGACAATAACATTACCTTTAAACTATGAAACAATTCGTATCGTGTGCAAAAGCGTTTAGTTATAAGTTCCGGTAAAGGTTCGATTTGAACTAAAGGGGAGGATATACGAAGTCATGTTCAAGCAATTTTAGGTTGTTAAAAGGTCGAAAACGGTGGATCTTACTGTCTTGCTAAAAACCTTTTGTTTTCTTTTCGCCACCGCAAATATAACGAGCGAGAAAGTTGGCCATCATTATTACGCATACAAGATCTTGCCCAAGATTTCTCTTGGCGTGCAATGAGACGCTGAGAAAGGTGGTTTTTAAAGTTGCCCTGGCTCATTGGAGAAAGCTCGACTATTTGAAAGGGATTTGGCATTTTTGCCTGCTTCTCGCTAACGTGTTTCCTCCTGTGGCGAAAATCGTGTTTTTGCTACTACAAAAAGTAGCAAACGGCTTAAGAAGAGTAGAGTTATGATGTATGAAATTGATCCCACATAAAATAGCGAAATTATTGTGAAAAAGTATCATAAGAAATATTTTAATGAAATGAGTAGAAACAATTTGGATTATTTTACCGGTACACGACTAGCGGTCGTTTTCGAGAAATGCGCGACAACCAAGTTTGCCTAATTGTACCGCATGGTGGCGACACTGCCCAATAAGCAAGTTTAGGGACCGCCTCCCTGCTTGTTCTTGGCACTTCCGACTAAAAATGGCTTCGAAGTTATTAAAAGTGAGTCCTGCAATCCTTAAAAATGCCGCTTTTGCTGGAGTCGTCAAGGTTAGTCTCTTACTTTACAAATAGCTTATAGAATTTAGAATTTGAAATCATAAAAGATCCACTTATTCGAGGTCTTTTTACTGCATTCACAGCACCATACTCACAGCCTGAAATGTCTGTAAAAATAGCACTGCCGTATAACATGTCATATGTAAACACAATTTAATTTTTTGTTATTTATGTCCAGGCCCCTGCAAGATGGAGGGCAACTGCCGCATCGTTGAACTACGACCGAGCTTTGCTAAATGTTCCTCCTACTCGTGTCAGCGTTCTGGATAATGGCTTGAGAGTTGCTTCGGAAGATAGTGGAGCACCTACTGCCACTGTTGGCGTTTGGATTGACGCTGGATCTCGTAGCGAAAACGAAAAGAACAATGGAGTAGCCCATTTTTTGGAGCATATGGCTTTTAAAGTAATAGTATCAGAGGCACGAATCAAATTTCTTTTTAAAAGGCTGTTTTTCTCCCTTACAAACTTAGGGAACTGGCAAGCGGTCTCAGACTGATTTAGAGCTTGAAATCGAAAATATGGGCGCTCATTTGAACGCTTACACCTCCAGGGAACAGACCGTTTTCTATGCCAAGTGCTTGTCTGGCGATGTAGGCAAAGCCATCGAGATCTTGTCCGATATTTTGCAAAACTCTCGTCTGGGAGAGCAAGAAATTGAGCGCGAGCGAGGCGTCATTTTAAGAGAAATGCAGGAAGTGGAAACAAATCTGCAAGAAGTTGTATTTGACCATTTGCACGCTACAGCTTTCCAAGGCACGCCGTTAGGAAGAACCATCTTAGGACCCACCAAGAATATCCAGTCTATTTCTCGCACGGATTTGCAAACTTACGTCAAAACCCACTACAAAGCTCCGCGCATGGTTTTGGCAGCTTCTGGAGGCGTCAAGCACGACGACTTGGTCAAACTAGCGAATCAACACCTCGGGGACGTAGAGACCAAGTACGATGGTCCTGTGCCCGAAATTACTCGCTGTCGGTTCACCGGTAACTCTAATTAATGAGTTAATTATTAATGGACGTTCTATTGATTGGAATATTCCTTATTCTCGTTTTTTAAGGGTCTGAAATCCGCGTCAGGGACGACGATATGCCATTGGCTCACATCGCCATCGCAGTGCAAGGCTGTGGCTGGTCTTCGGCCGATAATATCCCTTTGATGGTGGCCAATACGTTGATCGGAACCTGGGACCGTTCTCATGGTGGTGGTTCGGCTGTAGCATCACCTTTGGCCCAAACTACCATCAAATACAACCTGGCGCATTCCTTCCAATCCTTTAACACGTGCTATAAAGATACGGGACTCTGGGGCATTTACTTTGTTTGCGAACCGTCGAAATGCGAGGTAAAAAAAAAATCATTTGCAATTTATGTTCAAACTAATCTAAGAAGTTTCATAGGATATGACGTTCGCTATCCAAAACGAATGGATGAGGTTGTGCACCAGCGCCACCGAGTTTGAAGTGGAGAGGGCCAAGAACCTGTTGAAAACTTCCTTGCTGTTGCAATTGGACGGAACTACACCGGTTTGCGAGGATATCGGCAGACAAATGTTGTGCTACGGGCGCAGAATTCCGTTGCACGAGCTCGAAGCTCGCATTGATGTAAATCTTTTGCTAATTTTTGACGTTGAAGTTGGTTAATTTATGATTTTTCACATTTCTGAAGGCTGTGGGATCTAGTGAAGTTCGCCAAGCTTGCAACAAGTATGTTTACGACCAATGTCCAGCTGTAGCTGCTGTGGGACCGGTGGAGAACTTCCCCGATTACAACCGCGTGCGCTCATCCATGTATTGGATTCGAGTTTAAGCCAAGAATTTTAGTGGAGAGCCAATTTACTTGTAGAGTTTATCGTGGGCGTTTCATGATTGCGTTCATTGTGCGCGTGTTTGAAACTATGTCAACCTTTGCCCTTTGCGAGCCAACAAGTATGGTGTAAATACATTCAGTAGAGGACAATACGCGTTTTATGTGAAGGAGAGTATATGTTAACAAGTCTTAGTTTTTGCGGAATAGCCAAGAAGCCACATTTTTAATTTTGTAAAATCTGAATAAGCTTTTCACGCAAAAAAATGCCGGCAATGGCAATGACTTTGCCTTGCATGGCGAATATAAGCCGTGTTCGTTTTGCACCTTCGACGTAAATTTAGACTAGCCAAACTTAGACTTCCTCTGCTTACCCCTTAAGCGTTCGTTTTAGCCTAAACTTTGACAGTTTATGGAAGTCGACTTAAAAGTCTCGAATTCACGGTTATAAACATTTGTTCGCAATTGTTCCACCCATGGGGCGGTTGCTTGTGAATATACACGTTACATTGTTCAGTTCCGTCCAGTGGGAAGCCCTACCAATATTGTCTCCAATCAACTTATAAATAAAGATGGCTTGCTTAAATATAGTCACTTGCTTTCAGGGTTACGACAAACAATTATGTATTTCACTTCACAGTTTTTAGTAAACATACGGAGTACATGTTACTCTCATACATGTTACTGTATTGAAACACATTCAAAGGTGTCAAATGTAAAAAAATACAATATTCTTAGAAAAATACTAATTTTAGGCATCCGTACAGAAAACACATACGCAATAATATACAAGGTGGCGGGGTACAGTTCGGGCACACGAGTACCCGTTATATAGATTTACCTGACTTGAGACCAAAACTAAAAGTAGACTAGCTAAATAAAAGGCTTATAAGCTCAAAGTTTATCCATCTCGAACGCTTATAAGCGCAAGTCTTGAGGTAGACTTTTAAGTCGACTTAAACTTTCGTCAAAGCGAACGCGGCCATAAATTCGGCTAGGTAGGATGATAGTTAGTGCTGCCATCTAATAGCACAACCTTAATCTCACTTTCTCAGCGTGCGAGTAACGTGTGAATTGTATTCTCCTGCGTATTTAGAATATGTTACATAATTAGTGTTAGTTTCCACTAAAAGGCGTATTGAAAACCACACTATTAAGTAAGTAGCCATATTGCTATCGCTAGAATTTAGTAAGCTATACGAATTCTTGTGTAGAGCATGGGAAATACCCTTACTTCCGCCGAAGTTGCTGCTTCACAGATTACCGGCATAAATGGAAATTCTTCCGAGACCAAACACAGCCAAATCTATCACCAACATGGTTGGAAGTCTTATCAAGGGACTACCGGTTCTCCACCACCTGAATGCCCAATGCATAAAAAAGTAAAAGACCAGTTTATTTTTGTCCAAACAGGTATTTATTTCCCTGTCTTCGGAAACTAACAGTCTATATTGTACAGGATGATTCTACTACTCAAACCAAGCAGTATCCTAGTGAATGTCCAATGAGTCAAGGGGAAGGCACCTTGTTAGTCAATACTCCTGAGGATGTTGATCCTCGTAACATGGTTAGTATATGAACGACTGTATTTTCTTCGAAAAAGCGAAAGAAAAAAGAACATCGGTTTTCTTCATAGATGCCTCCGCCTAATCAGCGCCCAGCTCCAGATCAACCGTTTCCTTTGCCTATTAGTAGACAAGTTTCTTCTATTCCCAAGTCTGGGACCGATAATGAACAATGGGTATACCCTTCTCCCCAAATGTTCTGGAACGCAATGCTCCGCAAAGGCTGGCGCTGGAAGGAATCTGATATTGGGCCCGACGAAATGATGAGCATCATTAAAATTCATAACGCGAATAACGAACAAGCTTGGCAAGAAGTAAAGTGGAGCTGCAGAGCAACTTTTGAAGTTTCAAAATGTTCCTTCCTCTTATCTGTAATCACTTAGGTTCTCAAATGGGAAGCCCTGCACGCAAAAGAATGTGGAAATCCTAAATTGAAAAGTTTCGGAGGGAAAGCCAAGGATTTCTCTCCTCGAGCTAGAATACGTTCTTGGATGGGGTAGGACATCCAAATTTATGAATTACCCAGTGGCTAGAGTCTCTCTAAAAAGCTCCCCTTTTCGTCTATTTCAGATATGAGTTGCCCTTTGATCGCCACGATTGGATTATTGATCGCTGTGGCAAAGAGGTTCGCTACGTTATTGATTATTATGACGGTGGAGATGTGGATCCTTCATTTAAATTCGCCTTACTGGACGTAAGGCCAGCCATGGACTCCTGGGAAAACGTGTGGGATCGAATGAAGGTTAATCAATTACAATCCTTCCATACTCCCTAACTATTCGCTCAACGTCTTGTCGTTTTTCTCGCTATAGGTCACATGGTGGCGTTGGAAATATGTTAGTGAGCAGGAATCTGAAACCAAACCTTCGACATCAGATTCCTAGCAGCTTTTAAGATCATGTAGTATTTAAAACTTCCGTGCGTGTCACAGAAACCTGCAGCAGTCAACGCAGACCTCAATACATCTTAATAAAACCCCATTTCTCCCGCCTACTTAATACGTCAAGTTAATCATTATTATTAATTAATTAAAAAGTGAATTATGCGAAGAATTATAGCTTTTAGCGGTCTTGTCGAGTTGGGTTGTTCTTAGTAGCCTCTTGCTTTCATTGTAGCATTAAAAATGCGAGACACATGAACTTTCGCTCTTTTACGGAAACTTCTGCCTTGTTAATTTATTCAAGACTACCGAAGCCAAAGTGTAAAGTAGAATTTTTGCCAATCATGCCTCTTCCAGAAAACGAAAAACACATTAACCTTCTTAGCTTAGACTAAAATAAAATGTATAGATTTTGAAAAGCTACTTTCAGAGTCTTGTAGACGAAGCAGTAAGACGAAACGATCTGAGAAAATTTTAGGTTTTATTAGGGAGAGGAAATTTAAATTCTGCGGTTCGTCCTTTTACTTTTAAGTGGATCATGGTCGATGAATCGCTGTTCGTAAGATACCGTTTAGAAATTTCTAGCAGCGTCTAAGAGGAAATTGACACTTGTGGCTGTGTTGTGTGAATTTCTCGATGTAATTTTAGTGACTTAATTACCATTATTAACATTCCTAACTGTGATTCACCCATCCAGGATGAACGGGTAAGTCAATCGCTGAACTTCAAGTTACACTAGTCATCGCCGTGGTCAAATTTGGCAAACGACAGCAACAGTCAATTTCTAGGAGTTGCTTTTCTTGGCGGGAAGGTAGCGTGGGTGGAAAAACTTAGTTATTCTCCCCTGGCAAAAATGGCTCTTACATTATTATTGCACCGTAGGTCTAGTTTCTAACTATAAAGCTCCAGAAAAAATATGGACGATCTGACTTATTAATTCCTCCAAAGGAAAGAACGTTCAATAGTTCCTGCAAAGTCGCTGGTCTCTCCAACAATGAATCTGGTAACCCAACATCTTTTAGTAATGGCCTAAAACCTTGTAAACGCTTGTTTCCTGGAATAGAAACCGCAACTGACCAGGCAATCCTATTGTCTAAGCCTTCTTTTGTGAGTCTTAAGAAGAAAAGGAATAAGAAGCCTTTCTTCTTTCTTCACAGCCCCAAAATTCGTTTGCTCGTTTTTCCCAGTCTCAAATTCTTCCGGATGTTTCATATTACCTCCCGTGTTTTAATACCGAGGCTTTTTCATGACATCAGCACATTTACCATCGCTCGTTTTATGCCCCTTGTCTCGTGACTACCCATTTTTTTTTCTTTCTTACCTGACGCTTTTCAGTTTCTTCCTAGGCCCGCTTTTTGTCTTGCATCCCTGCTTCAGCATATTTGCCTGCTAAGCCTGCTACCAGAGTGACAAGCAATATTTTGTCTTCTTCCTGGTCCACTTCTCAGCTTGCCAGCTTGTACTAGGAAAACTTTATAGAAGCGCCTAGTTTAAATGAGAAATTTTTCAAGCTCGCTGACCAAAAAAGTTACTTTAAGGTGCTCTGTCAGCTTGCGCCCACTCTCGAATTTTTATGCGAGTGCAGTTCCCAGGAAAACAGGGTCGTAAACATTTGTCAGAGTTAATTCCGTTCCCTGGCACGCAAATTGAGACAAAGCAAGATCCCTTTACCGATTTCTGGAGATATGCATGGTTTTACATACACTGTTTCACGCGCGGCCAGCAATGGAGACATGTGTGTGTTGTTCCAATCTGGGCACCAAAGTTGGGAGTAGGTGGGTGTCTTGGGTGTGTTCTTTACACCTAAAAGCAGAACGTGAAGTAATTACGTATATTGTGCAATATGTTGATTAAAGCTCCGTGTTTAGAAACGTTGCAATCGGATCCTGCCTCGCCACAAGCACTTATATGTGGAACGTGATGGCATGGACCATTCAAAACCATTTTGCCTGCACTAAGCTTGAGGTTTGGGAAGGGAAAAGGGGGTGGGAGGGTGTAATAAGAGCCAAGTATAGCTTTGAAAGATGGAAACTGGCAGCCAAGCGTAATGAAAGATTCAGGAGCAGCAAGAAGCCTCCATTTTCGCCAAAAACCTTGAGCTTTTGGCCTTAAATTATACATGGTTGCCACCTGAATGTATTGAACCGGTACTCAGGTCTTGCATATGTGCGCCCTCGGCTTTGTATTTTATTTATTTATATATTTTTTTTTTGAGACTCTTAATTGTATGTTTTCCGGAGGAGGTTCTTTCAGCTTTACCTGAGCAACAACAAAGAAAATCAATAACAGCTTGTTGCTCCTACTTTGGTCCTTTTTCGCCAAAGTTCGAGATTTTTTCGGGAAAAGAAGGCGTGTTTTTCAATCTTGGCGGGATTAAAGGTGACGCAAATCGTGGGTTGAAACGTTAAAGAAGTCTAATCTTATTCATAACAACTGCTTGTGTTTTACTTTGCCATTTTGTATGGAAAATAAGCAGACGAGCGTTCGTTGAAAATTGGGTCGCGTGCATCTGAGACGAGATTTCATTATCTTCCAGTAATTGTCAAAATTATTGTCCTTTGAGTTGTTTTTTTTCTTTTTCTCGGAATGGAACCAATCTAGCTACAGGTGTGCTGGTACCCATGATTAACCACCCCAGACAGTCAAGAAAAAGGGAGGAAAGGGAGAAGTTTATTCACCTTGACAACAGCTTGCTTCGGGCCATAGATTGTAGGGGGGTGAGGGGGCTTTGAATTTGCGAGGAGGGTTTGGAAGGGGGGAAAACCGGAAAAGCCTACCGGAAAACGGGACTTGTTGGGGGTAGGGGAGAGGGGGTTAGAGATTGGAAGCCTTTTCTTGTTACTCTTGGGTCGGATCACTTGGACTTCCCTGGTGAAGGTAAAAGAGGGCAAAGGATGTGTAGAGAGAAGTGCTTAGATGAAAGTAGGAGGCTGGAACGGAAAAGCTTTTATATCCCGTACAGTCCTACCAAAGGGGATGTGGAGACTGGTTACCACCTCAAATCACCCCTTGAAATCGCCCACCTCATCGTATTGATCGAGAGTACCTAAAGCATCCAACTGTACTGATTCTTGGGGTGAAGAGAGGAGGGCAAGTTCGCTTGAGGTTCTTTTATTTTTCGACTCCCTCTATAGGGTAAGACTGAGGTACCATTCAAGTCTATTGCCCCTCTTTTTACCCTATCTCTCCTTCTTTCTTTTCCACTCCACGCTTGATCCTGACCAAGTTATCTTACCCTGAATGCGTTCGTTGGGTTTGTGTTGCTCAGGCCTCGTTGACCTGCAAATTGGAAGTTGAATCCGTTCATTTCTGTTCACATTTCGGTCGACTTTACAGGGTAGACCCCATTCAAAAAGGTTTCCATGAAATATTTGGTCAAGTATTACGAACTTGTTAAACATCGTCTAAAAATTATGAAAAAATCGTGTGAATACATGATCAAGTATTCCAGAATTGGATCAAGTACAGTAGATGCCGCGTATTGTGGTCACTGGTTACTAGAATCAGCCGCTTTATGGAATCAAATTTTAAAGGATAATCAAAATCAGATAAATAAATCAAATAAATCAATCAGATAAATCAAATTTTAAAGGATTTTTTAAGGATTTTAAATGATAACATTCAAAGTATTCTAATCGGTTATTAGAATCACACTTTTGGATATTAGCATCAATTTCAACAGAATCTTCGCATGTGCAGTAAGGAAACTACAGTAGTAGTTGCTACATGGACCAATGACATTACTTTTACGTCATTTTGATCAATCCTACCATTTCCCGCCTACTACTACGTTTAGGAGAATTCCCTACTAAACTCACCAGTTCTTTAATTGACGGGGAAAATTAGAAGGGATATCGTGTTGCGAACGCCACGTAAGCGTAAGAGTAGGCTTCAAAGGCGCAGTGTTAGTTGTGGTTATATACAAATGGCGACGAACAAGAAAAGAGTTGATTTGCATGTAAAAGGAGACGTTGCGGCTCGTTGAAGCTTAAGTTAAATTTAAAGGGTTTGCCATAAAGGAAAGCAGTTGTTCAATTAGAAATTCTTCAATCATCTCTATGAACATTTTTGAAAAATCATTACGATATAAACAGCAGTGCGTGTAGTGAATCTAAAAAAAAGGAAACGCGTTGGAAAGTGCCATGAAGTAGACGATGCTTTGTTTCTTTGGTACATATTTCCGATGATTAGAATCTCCACTTAGTGATAGGAATCAATATTCACTTGACAAACGTGGTCATAGTAAGCGGGATCTACTGTATTAGAAAATCAAATAGTGTCCAAACATTTTATTAGCTTGTAAACATTGAATGAGAGTCAAATCTTCTCACAAGAGTTTCAAAAAATTAATTAATAATTCATTAAATATGTGCAGTAAAGCCGGTGCAAACTCGGATAGTAGGAAGAAACCCGCATTTTAAGCCAGAAATTTTTTTCTTTTTAAAACAACAAGATAAATCAACATAGTGACAAGTTCAAGAGTTATTTTAGTCAAAAGCTTGTGTCCCAAGTTTAGAAGAAGTTAATCCTATGAACCCTTATGGACACTATTGAATTCTTGGGAGATCTTGTGTGAACTTATTCGAGATTGAAGTCGAGATTAAATTCGGAGCAGAAAATCAATCGGAGGGGCTTTACAATGACCTAAAAACAATACGTGCAAAAAGGGCAGGATTACAGGTCTTGTAAATGAATAAAAATAATTCTTTGCATTAGGGCACTTGGTCTGGCGCGCTTTTGATTCGATTTTGAATGTCTCAATGTCTGGCGTCTTGAGTAAGCACAAACTCTTCACGTGAAACTCGAGGGGAGAAAGAAAAAATTATTACCTGTGGAGCACACGAGAGGCTTTTTGGTGACTCAAAACAAGCAATATGAAATCGTAAGTTCTTAGAAGCTTGGCAAACACGGACGAAAAAGGGCAATTACGCTGGAAAAGGTCGCCATAGCGACTGCAGTGGGGAGAAAACGGGAAAGAAAGGAGGGGGGGAGCACACACCATGATTACTGAGGCCACACCTCTTTTCCCCCTGTTGACTACCCAAGCCCCGCCCTTGTCAGCACAGGGGGGGCCAGACGCTGTTGTAGCTTTTCAGTAATACCGCGGGAAAACGGACAGGCTGAGTGTCCTGAGCAGACTGGGCTTTTCGGTGTTGGAACAGCAGCCAGAGCAGACGAGTTTTTGTGCCCAGGAAACCCGGAAAAATACCTTCTGAGAAAAATTGCCCCGAAAAACAAAACAAAAAAGGACTTGGCGTTGGACGAGTGTTGGTTTTGGCCTTTGGTTTTTTTTGTAACAAGCTAAGAAAGTGTTCGTTGCAAGGATTTGCTTGAGTACATACGTACCTAGACGTCCAAGTTATCGCTTGTGCGGTAAACTCAGTGAGCCACCAATCTTTTTAAAAAATCTCAAAAGACCGGGCAGAATTTGGTACCTGTGGATGGCCATGTTCTTAGGGCCTGCTGTTGGCATACCACTCGTGTGGTAAGTGTGTCTTGCATTGATCATTGCACGGTGTGGAATGTGTACCAATAATCGGCCAAGCCATTGAATTACGTACTATTAAACTCTGCTAAAATTAACGACAGAATAGAGGACACGGGCCACTTTTCTCTACGACTTGTTACACTGGGAATGGTCTAGTTTCACATCCTTTGTTTTCAGTTCAAGGTTCAAAAGGCAGATGGTAGACGACAAGTTGGAGAGAGAAAGAGAGCGAGTAAAAGTGGTAAAGCAGTGGTCGGTTTTTTTTTTTTTTTTTATTGGTTAAATTTTTTTGAGATTTTTTCTTTTGTTGTAGAGTAGGGAAGCTTCAAGCTGTCAGGGGGGTGGAGTTAATAAACTTAGTGGACCAATTTCGGGGCGAATGAGTTTGTTTTACGGTTTCCGGGCAACCTAAGGCAGTTTTGATTAAAATCGTAATGTTCCTGCTGCCCAAACTTGTCATATTTCTTTTTTTAGTTTCTTTAAGAAAACATCGTGGATTCCTTTTTTCAGCCCCTTACCTGTTGAATGAACTTGCCTGTTGATTTACGCTTCTCTTTGGAAACTTTTGATGGCTTTTCATACACTACATTACACGTTTATCATGCAGATTAGAGATGGAGCGTTGGAAGCTTTTCAATTTTCATGCCATTTTTTTTTCCATGGAAAATGACACTCTTGGCTGTTGTTCCTTGATTATTCACCCCACCAGTTTCCTATCGTGGAATGAAGCAACGTTGTATTTTCTACTCTTGACCACATCCGTTTTTTGTTTGATTTTTTAAATATTTTTTCATTGCTTGAATTGGTTTGAGTTGAGCGCATTAGTTTTGTTTTCTTCTCTTTTGAATTCCAAAAAGAAAAGAAACGATTGACATTCTTTAATTTGTGTTTGTTGTATTTTTCCTGTATAACATCTTGATTTACTTCTATCTCTTTCTCTTTTTTCTTCTTTCTTCCAGGGACCTGTACACACCTGGCCAGAAGGTAAGCTTTGGGTAAACATTTGTACCTCCCACATCCTTTGTTGTTGCTGTTGTCGTTGTTGCGTGTGATGCCTACTTCTACTACACTCCACCAAAAAATAATTCCGCTGACTGCGTGTTGCCCCCTTTGACTTCAAAAATTCAACATCACCACCCCAAAAAACCGTATTGGTTCAAAACGTACCCATGCCTTTGCTCTAAAAGCGAAATCTCAAACATCTCTCGCTGGCTCGAGATTATTTATTTAATTATTTTTTTTATTTATTTTTTTTTTACACTTGACACATTTTTTTCCTCATATATCAGTCCTGTCCCCTCCTTCTCCCCTTTTCCATACGGTAAGCCTTTATACATCTTTTCTTCGTTTACATCGCTGGGATTTTTGTAATTGAATGTGGAGCGGGGCAGATGGTTCCCACGCTTTTAAAATGTTGTCAAAATTGGAACGTGTAAAAGCCAGTTTTAGATTTTAGAGTATGTATTGTTATTTTTCCCGAGCTGGAGAGCGAGGCTCAAGTTTATGTAGATTAGGTTGGGTTTGAAGTAGGTGGAAGGTTCTTAAGGTGCGAAAACGGGCGTTTATGTCGGGATTAGTTCTGACCGTTGTAATCGTTCAATTGATTTACAATGTAATAACACTGGCCCCTAAAAGCGTTAGGCTTTGGGGTCGTCGAGCTCTAAAGTTCTAAGGTTTGGTTTTTATCGTCCACCCGGCTAATAAGGGAAGAAAAATGCAAAGTGATCAAAGATTATGGGGGAAGATAGCGATATATATATACATTAGATATGCATACTAGGATTAATGGCGTGGATTCAGAATTAAGGATGATAGACGAGCAAGAAGGGTAGCCAAACAGATTTTTATTTATTTCTCTGGCTTTTTCTTAATTTAGGTCTCACGACACTATTCGGAAGTACCAGACATAAATTCTTAGCGTACGAGCTGACTTTTTGACCATGCCTTTATTTTTAAAAAGAACCAAGTTTGCAGTTTCCATTCTTTTATTCCTTCCAGTATCTTATGTACGAAAGCTTGTATAATTCCGAAGAAAGTTTGACCAAACTAGTCCAAGTTCTGGTTTGCATTTTAAATACTAAAAATGTTGTTCAAAATTTGTGTTAGTTTTTAATAAATTCGTTAGATAAGTAGAATGGGAAATTCTTATTTAGTAAATAAAGTAGTGTCTTTTAATGCATTGTTAAAAAAAAAAGTTCAAGTATCCAATCATCGCGATATGTATTTAGATAATGATTGATTAAATTGAGTGATTTGGAATTTGTAAGGCCTAATGTAGTCGTTTGTTTTACATCTAACCTAGTATTTTGATAAAAGCTTAATACGTTGTCTTTATTAGAGTTGGGAAAGGCAAGTCAATTAGGCTTGGAACACGAGAGTTCAAATTAAGTCAGTAATTTGTGGGACGAAGTTTATAGTTCATCGTCATCAAGTACTTTAATTACGTAATCACTTTACTGTAATCACTTTAATTACGTAACAAAAATAACAGCTATTTTTCAATTTTCGTTAAGTCACAGTCTATAACTTACGTAAGATTTTGAAAAAAATCAGGAATTTTTGGACAACGTATGTATGCAATTTCTATATAAGAGATTGTATTCCTAAATTTCGGTTTAGTAATTTTCATATAAATGAAATCTTTTTCTTTTGTACTGTTGTCATAAAATCTAGCATTTTTCTTTAAACCGTATTGTTAAATTTTACTCTGCAAACAAATACGACTTTACAAGAAAGTTCTTCTCTATTATTAAGAAAAAAACTGATCCAAGTTATCCGAAAATAGGAACTCAAAAGAAGTGTATTTACAGCGTTTGAAATATAGATAAATATAGACAGTTTGCCAGTATGAAGTCATAGTTTTGCAACCAAACATTGTTCTCTTCTGCCAATACCGTTCTACTGGAAAGGGGCGAATACTTTTTTTTTGGGGGGGGGGGGGGGGTTGGAAGCTGTAGCACAGCAACATATGTGGCCCCCAATTTCTATCTTCTTGTGAAGGGAAAGACGACACAGGCCTCGTTATAGTGACTATAAGGTTTCTTTTTCACAAACCATTATTTTTCCCCAGTCTTTTCTTCTTAATATTTTTTTCTTTGACGATAATACGTCGTCTCGCTTGAGCATCGCGTTCAATCAATAGACAAAACCTTGCAAGGTGGGGGTTGTAGCCCCTGGAATCAGTACAGGATCAGCACAGAAGGTGCAAGCTCCGAGTTCGTCTGTTTTGATTGAGGCTAGGTCGCACATTACAGGTAGAATTACTTTCTATTAGTCTTCAGGAGTCCAAGAAGCTTTCAAAAGTGCTTTATTGTTGCACTGTTCAATTAATTAAATATATAATTAGCATTTTCTTTTCTTTTCCTGCCGGTGGGAGGGGTTGAGGGCGGGTGGGATGTCATCCAAGTCCTTTTCCCCCATTACAAGCCTAACCACGTTAATGAAAAGGAAAGAGTGGACTATACATGTATGGTGGTAGTTTTCCGAGGGTCTGTCGCTCAATATAATTTTGGGTAATTATGTTGAAAGCTTTTTCTTTTGCTTGGGACCTGTAAAACCCATATACTACATTGTTACTCCGCTGGTTGAGTTACCTACGATCTTTCCCCCTTTTTCCTCGTTTTTTCGTGTTTTTATTTACAATTTTTTTTTCATTTAAGTTTAGCTCTTGCGAGGCAAGAAGCTTATAGAGGTTAAAGAGGCAAGAATCTCTCCTGTATTGAGTTACCTACGATCTTTCCCCCTTTTTCCTCGTTTATTCGTGGTTTTATTTACCATTTTTTTCATTTAATTTAAGCTCTTGTGTAAGCGTAAAGAGGCAAGAATCTCTCCTATACTAATGATGATGATAGTCGTTGTTGCAGACGGGTGCTTTGCATGTGCTCTGGTAGAAATTGACAGTAATATAGAAAGGCAAGGGAAGGTAAACCAAGCATACAAGGAAAGCGCACGCTTGCCTGAGAATCTTTGTCATAGCAACATCCTGGCAAAAGCCGAGAGTGAGCCTGTTTATTTCATATTTTATTTACTTGGGGGAGGCCAGTACGGGTAAGGATGATGGTACGTGAGGGATCCAAACAGCTGATCCAAGGAAAGCTGCAGTCTTTTCCCTTTTTGTGGTTCACGTTGAGTTTGCCGGTACAGTGAAGTAATTCTAAACGGTAAAGCTACTTTGATGCTAGGAAACTGAATATTAAGCGTACCAGGCAAGTAACTGAGTGGAAAATGCAAACGTAGCGAAACGAAGTATTTATTTTTTAAGAGTTTGGGACCTGCAGTGGCCATTAGGACGTTACCTAGGTAACCAATTGTCCCGTGTAGGTGCGATTTCCAGGAGAGCAGAGTATATATAGCCCAAAGTCTCAGCTGTACTGATGCTGAACCTGGAATTTTTGCTCGCATTTTAAGTACGTAAATATTTACAATCTGAAATGGCATCAATTTACAAAGCAAGGAGTTGAGTTCAATTCATTTTAAAAAATTCATTCACTGAATTCAAACCGAAGTTTAAAACGAATTCAGTCGAATTGATTGAACTTGAAACATTTCTAAAACACTTTCGCGTTATTAAAAAGGGAGAATTGGAGTTTTTTTTAATTGTATTGCCATTTAAGGTGGCATTTATTTATTTATTTATTCATTTATTGATTGATTCATGTATTTATTTATTCATTTATTTCTGACGAAACGTATGTGGAAAAGGAACGCAATGCACCATGGATGAGGACCAACTCGTTCATTCTATTTGCGAATCTTCCAGGATCAGCAAGTTTGAAAAGACTGGAAATTTTGTTGCGTACTGTATATTGGTTATGGAATGTTTAATGGAAAAACACCTTTAAGGGGGAGGAGGGGAAGGGTGGCAAACTGTTGACGTACACATCGCAGCTCTTTGCTTATTCTGGAGCTGTTGTCTCGCAGTCCCTCGCCGCACTGTTCCCCTGTTCCCAGGTTGCTCTTGGATCGATAAGAGACCGTACAGTACAACATAACGTAAAAGCTTGTCCCGTTGTACCGGCAATGGTACACGTATACCTCATTCCTGATAACGTTCTCTCCCCCCTGGTGCAGTCTCCTTAGTACATAGTCTTGTCACAGGCTCTTCTCCCTTGCTTGACGTTCCCCTGGCTGGCTGGCGGGAAAAGGGGACCTGATGGATCTTTGATTCAATCAATACGTCCGGTGCAGTTTCTGCTTTTATACGGGGAGGCCATGGGGGACTTGTTGCATCCCCAACCAGACAGGGAGATTCCAAACTCACCCCGCTACTCCGTAACAATGTCGAAAGAGCGATATTAACTGCTTTGATGTCGTCGTATAAAAAGTTGTGTGTGTTGGGATAAATGCCGGTTTGCCTCCTGAAGTAGCCTGCAGGGACGGTCGTCTGGAAGGGCAAAACCCAGGGAAAGAACTTGAATGTGCTTCCAGTGCTGGAATTAAAATTCTGCCGTATTTGATGAAATATTACATTTAAAAGCTTTCAAGTTTAAGTCTTTAAAATCAGCTTAAGATAAATGTACTGTACAAAGTACTCGTACAATAGAGTATTATATAGTATACTCGTAGTATTTTGTTGGCATGCAGGTAACAATATGTTACTGGGAAATAAAAAAAAACTACTTACTAAAATTACTGAAATTACTTACTTAAATTACTTACTAAAATTCCATTAACCTTAATTGGAAAATTACCAACAGTTTATTTTACAGTGTAAGATGAATTGCGATATTACAATATAGTATACTCCTAGTATTTTGTTGGCATGCAGGAAACAATATGTTACTGGGAAATTTACAAAAACTACTTACTAAAATTACTAAAATTCAATTAAATTTAATTGGAAAATTACCAACAGTTTATTTTACAGTGTAAGATGAATTGCGTAAAATTTCAGCATCTGCATTCCTCTATTTGGTAGTGTAGTTGAGATGTTACAGTCTTGGAGTTTAAGCTCCGCCTATTTTCATGAGAAATGCTTCAAAAGAAAATTGGATATCCACAAATGGGGTTCAAAGTACTCTAGTAGATCGTTAGATTGGATTACGTTGTGTTATGACAGTATACATTATCGCTGTTTCGCGAAATGCCTTTTGGAATGTGATGGGAAAAAATACATTTAAAAGAGATGTCCATTTACGTTTAATTAAGATGGTACATTTAAAAGAGAAAAAACGAGATGTGTGAGATACACACATCTCGTTTTTTTTTAATGGTTTCTTTCGAAACCACTGAGTATTGAATAAGTTATGATATCTTAGATCAATAAGACCTTAATAATCTTCTAAGTACGCTATTAATTAATTAGGACTTTAATTTGCTTTAAATAAATTGCGTCCAGAGATGTATAGTTCGTCGTAAAGTGGTTTGGATGTATTTTTATTTGGTTTATTGCTACAAACAAGCGGAAAAAAAGCCAACTTAATTTCATAATTTACCTTGCATTAAAATTAACCCGGCTCAGAACTTGTCGTTGGGGATGAAGTGAATACTATTGAGAAAAAAAATGTGTATACAAATATGAGTAAGCTTTTAATCATGTGACGCCAGAAAACCGAGTTTCGGGTTGTCAGTGATTTATTTCGACTTGGAAGACAGGCTCTTAAGGGTTAATTTTGTAAGCGATCATCCGCGCTTTTAAGGGTGATTATTCTGTTAATGAGTAATGTGTCTTGGGATTTTTAATGAACCCTGTACTCGGAATCGCTACGCGGGTCTGGTCTCTGACTTTGGGGCATGAATTAGTCCGGATTAAGTCGTTTTTCCATGACGTCAACGCAGCCAGTTGGAATTCAAGTCAGACTCAATTAAAAAAAAAAACGTTTCCTTAAGAAATTCGCTGTGAATGGAGATTAAAGTAGTTATATTCAGATAGTTTGAAACCTAAACACTTGAACCAAAGTAAAACAAAGAAGTCTGATTTCAAGTTAAATTCGCACATGAGAATCTTACAAAGAAATTGTAAATAAATAAATAGAAAACTATGTTATTTTTTAATTTTCTGCCAATAAACGGGAATTTTAATGAGAGACTTGAGTTGTATAATAAATATAGTTCACTTTGAGAGCAATCGCATTTAAAGCTTTCAAAACGACCTCTAGACTCGAGAAGACTTTTTCCCACACGGCGTATAAAGGAAATGTTCTATTTTAAGGATGGGGGTGTGGCTTATTTAATAGCTCTTTCCCTCAATTGTATAATTGCTATTTTTTCTCAATTGTTTCATCTCTTTACATCAATGGTTTTAATTACGCTTGTTTTTAGAAATTATTTAGCTAATATTGAATTAAGGAATTTCATTCCTCTACTTGTCAATTATGAATTGCTCAATTTAAGTCCAGTTTTTTTTATTAGAATTTAATTCTTGACAGATGATTTACTTTTCTGTTCAATTTTTTTGTTTGAAAGATTTTATTTCTCTAGATCTCTATATACATTTTCTTCCGCGAGTCATATTTTAAAGCGTTGAAAGGGAATGAGCACGTAGGACACGATTGTTGGCCCAGGGCGGACTGCTTGAACAATGATGAGGCAATGGGTTCGACATTATAAGGCTGTTGAAAAGTCCTCGACATCTTTTGGAAGAAGCAAGGCAGGGAAAGGCAGGTTATGAGTCTGCTTCAGGGGCTTCAAAAATTCGAAAATCGAGATGTTTATTATTCCGGCACAATACTGTTTGTGAGTTTGAAGAACGTTTAGGTTCTGCCAGGCGAATTGTTGACATGTAATTAGCCCGTGGACTTTCTGAGAGAGAGAGAGAGAGGGGGGGAGGAGCAGCAAGAAGAATTGCTTGTTTGCTTGTAAAGTTTAGGTCACGTGCTTCTTTTCCTTCGAGGAATGCTTTGCGTTGGTTTAGTACCCAAATCTGCTCCTGAACCCCCGAGTTTGTTTAGACGTGTGCGAATTTCCGGCTTTGTTTATTACTCTTGGCTTTGGAGAATTTGCCTCCCCCCTTCGTTTTAATTTCGTGTGCGCTGAGATATAAAGCACGGCACCAAACCGAAACATTCTACACAGCGTAATTTTAAAAAGAAAGAAGAAGCCGAAAAATAATAAAAATGAAGCACTACGTCGAGTTTTTGTTAGCCTTGAAGCAGAATGCAAACGACGGGACGTTATAAAAGTCGCGAGAGCGATGAAAAAGTCATCCAAGGTGACCATATTTAGCCTGCTGGAACGCTCCTAGGTTCTTCGCGCCATGCTTCCGAAACCATTAGAACTTACAAGGGCCATTGTTAGGAGACCCCAAATACCAAGTTTTCGGGGTAAAAAAGGATGGTTGCGGCCACCGTAGGATAACTGTGGAGTCTGGCGTACACAGTAGGATAAACAGGTATCTTCCAGTGTACAGATTTTGGACCGACTTTCTTCCCAAGACTAGAAAGTGTACTATACCTTCCAAAAAAAACGAGTACAGTGGTACCTCGACATACGAGTTTAATTCGTTCCGCAACCTTGCTCGGATCTTGAATTACTCGTATCTCGAAGCAAATTTTCCCATACAAAACAATTGAACTGCCATTAATCCGTTCCAACCCTCAAAATGTCGCCCCAGTTATTTTTGTTACGTGGTTTTGAATTTTGTTTACGTGGTTTTCTAGATAAGCCTATAAATGATCTACTCCTCTATTGATATAAAATTTATTTATCTAGTTAATTCCTAATTTTACCAATTTTTCAGTCCAATATTTTTTTTTCAATGGATTTCTCTATCCCCTTCTCAGTATTTGCTAGTCGTATTGAAATATCCTATTGAAACTACTAGCTTCTTGGTAATATTCGCTCTTGATAATTGTCTATTCAATGCTATGACCAGCGTATAAGCGTGGAATCTCATTAGTATCTTGAGTATCTTGGAAAAGTTTTACTCCTAGTCAGTACTGTTTTTACACCAATTTAAACATGGCATTTATTTTTGGTAATTTTTTTTTTCACACATTGCATCAACATCAATCTGCTAAACCGAACTCGTATCTCGAATGTCGCTCGTAACTCAAAGCAAAAAATCACTCGCTCGCCGGCTCGTATCTCGAAAAACTCGTATGTTTGGGGCACATGTATGTCGAGGTACCACTGTATAGGGAAACCACAGTGGTCTAATCCCCTACCCGTGGGATTAATTAAAGACTGCTTAACGAGCCGATTTGTAGGTCTCCTGTCTAAAAACCAAACCGAAACGTATAGAAAGCGGAATCCGTTTTAACCCTGGGCTGTAGAACAGAGAAAATACTCTTACAGAAATGCTCTTGCCAAACCCCTCTCCCCCCCAAAAAAAGTTGAAAGTGAGCGGCTGGCTTTTCCTCTTTTTTCTGCTAATGTGATCCAAAAATCAGGGTCTTCCAATATTTCATCCCATACACGAAGGACTTGAACCCAGAGTCCTTCTTTTCCGCGTAAGGTCCAAGTGCTAATAAAAAACTGTGATTTTTTTAATTGATAGAAATTTTACTTTATCCTTCGCTTCAGCATGGCCCAGGCATGCTCTATCGGGTTGAGCTCGGGTGATCGTGGAGGATGTGGTAGAAGCGTAATGCCTTGTTCAGTAAGATACGTTCTAACTGATCTTGCTGTATGCACAGGTGAATTGTCTTGCTGGAAAACCAAGGCATCGCGCATTATGGGAAGTTCTTGAGAAAGAATCTCGACATAATTTTCCGCAGTCAGTTTTCTTGTGATTCTCGTAAGAGAACTAAATCCATTAGTAGCAGAAAACCAGGCAAACGCAGATACTGGAAACCTCCCACTTCGACAACTGTCCCTCAGCATCCCATCCCTATAGCGCTTGTTTCTCTAAGAAATTGTGCAACTGATGTGATGATACATCTTATTAGCCGAAGTAGTAATTACCTCGCGATAAACTATAGTAGGTTTGTTGGAAACAGAAGAAATTGTTGTTTCGTCCGAAAAAACAACACTTGCCCAATACTCATAATCCCGATTTCGGAATTGTTCGCAAAACCGAGCTCTAGCTTCTTTGTGTCGCTCTGACAGAATAAATTTCTTAGCGGGTCCTCGAGATCTGATACCTGCTTTCGCTAGAATTATGGATCCTGTTTGCGTTGAAATATCATGTTCCTGGCCAGAAAGTTGAACTCATTCTTTCTCATTGGCAAAGTTGGATATGCTACGGAAGCAGCCATCAAGTTGATTTTCTTATTTACGCGTAATATTTCTGGACGAGCAGAGCCAACCTACAATATTACATTGAAAATTCTGTTTAACAAACATTTTCATTCTTACATTATTTTCTCTCCACTTTTCCTTCATTTTCTTTCCGATTAACCCACCTTTGCACTGTTGCTTTGCTTACGTTTAACCTCAACGCTATTTGTTTGATCGAAATACCACTATTTCTCAGTCCAAGAATGTCTCCCTTTTTGTCTGATGTCAGATGAGGAGCCATGTTTAGTAGAAACTGACATGCAAGTGTGATATAGACTAGTAATATTACCTTTCACAAAAATAACCCCACCTCGGAGAAACTACGATTCTACTATCCTTAGTTTTTGGTTTGGTTTTAGAGAGGAGCGGGTTCGAACGAGCAAATTTTGATTAATCCCACGGGTAAGGATTAGCCCACTGTGGTTTCCCTATACTCGTTTTTTTTGGAAGGTATAGTACATTCTGAAACCTCCGAGTGCAGTTTGCAAAAAAGGTCACGGCGGTTTACAGAGCGCAGTGTAATGCGGGTATGATCCTACGACAGCCCAAAACTCCAACACGTTCTCCGGATTTAGTTACATACGTACGTAAAGTGTCCCTGGGTCAAACATGACACTAGTGTGTCATTGGCCAACAGTGAATTCTTCTTTTTTCAGCTAGTGGAGTGAAAGAAAATTCAAATTTTAGCGACTCTCATCAACGAAAATTGATGAGAATCGTGAAGCTAACCTAACCTAATCTAACCTAACTTAATAACCTAAGCTAACCTAATCTAATCAAACCTAAACTAACCTAATCAAACCTAAACTAACCTAACCTATCCTAACTTAACCTAACCTAAACTAATGTATTAACAATCCAACTACCATTTTTGAGTTCGAGTGACACCCGTTTGTCATTCGTTTTCCGAGAACGTTTTGAAACCATAATACACACTAGTGTCACTTTTATCTCGGATTTCCGAAACTGGAGAACCTGTTGGCAAAACTCCCCAGAAAACCAGTCCCCGTTTTGGGAATGTTTTGTTCTCTTAGTAGATTAGGAATGCGTACCTTTGCGGGGGCATGGGCAAGTCTGTGAACCCATGCCTCTTTATGTTCCTTCACTCCCGCAGAACCCATTGAGACCGAGAAAGTCGGTTCCAAAACCTTTACATTGGAAGATATCCTTGTTAAACAACTGTGTAAACCTATATACTAGGGTTAGGGCTAAGATTTCAAGTTATGCAGCAGATGTTGGGCGGGGGGGTGGGGGATGAAATAACAAAAGTACCGTTTGTCTCGAGACTTGGGTAGGAGAAACAGAAGACGGCAACGAAGAAGAACGTCTGTGAGAGGGATTTTAACCCCCTCTGAAATTTTAACCCTCCGGTTTGGAAGTCTATTCAAGTTTCCTTTGGGCAAATCGGCGACCCCTGCCAGCTTCCGCGTCCCTAGCCCTTATACAAGGATCCATGCTAAACCATAGGAAGTATTGAGAGGCAGTGAAGCTTTTCAAGAGACCTGGTTTGAGGGTTGTCTTGGATTATGAAGGGAATTTTTGAGTTGGGGGAATTGTTATTTAGGAAGACATTTTTTTAGGGTGGGCTTGTAACTTTTTTTTTTTAAAAAAAAGTTCTTTTTCCTTTTTCGAAACAAGTTGAGACATGGGTTTTGAAGCATGGTTGAAAGGCTCCTGGGAAAGTAATTCAGTTGGGGTGTAAGGGGGGCGGAGTCTGTTTACGGGAGTCAATTTGTAAGAGAAGCTCTTTGCCTCGGTGATTTCCTTTTAGGGTTTTCCCTCCTTTTTTTTAGGGACTTTTCTATTTTATTTTTGCTTTAGAAGTCTCTGTTATACTCCAGAATAAAATTCCAGACAGAAACCTTGACTCGGAAGTGGAAAGTGAGACCGTAATGGTAATGGGAAGAGGATGGGGTAGGCTGGAAGGTGTGGAAAAAGGACACTTTTGGGGCAGAATTGTACCACCTGACTCCACCTGGAGTCAGTTGCAGGCATATGTTGTGTTGGCACTAGGTTAGTGAAGCAATCGCGGACAATTGTGTACATAGTAAGGTTTGATAGTATTTCAATGTTTATATAATGATTCAGAAATGTGATAGTATTGTTTGAATTAATTTTCGATAAGAAATGCTTTAAATTACTCTAATAATAATAGAATAATAAAAAAATATAATAAATAGTAACATAATGAGAGATAATTATGTATTGTGCAATACTGTCTAAAGCGACAATTATTCCCTGCATGTAAAAGGCGATAACTGTCAATAATATAACTGATAATAACTGTCTTCCAAGTTTGGAAAGTTTTGGAAATCAAATGACCCATATAGAGATTGGCAATAGGCTATTGCCTACGCCGGTTAATAAATGAAAAAAAATAGTCGTCTCAAAAATCGGTGAACTATATTTACTTAATTATTATTTTAAATAAGTAGCAGTTTCTTTAAAGTAATAACTTGTTAAACAACAACAAAAAACAATAACTTGAAAAAAAAATTGTCTCAAAAATCGGTTAACTATATTTACTTAATTATTATTTTAAATAAGTAGCGGTTTCTTTAAAGTAATAACTTGTTAAACAACAACAAAAAACAATAACTTGAAAAAAATTTTTCTCAAAAATCGGTTAACTATATTTACTTAATTATTATTTTAAATAAGTAGCGGTTTCTTTAAAGTAATAACTTGTTAAACAACAACAAAAAACAATAACTTGAAAAAAATTTTTCTCAAAAATCGGTTAACTATATTTACTTAATTATTATTTTAAATAAGTAGCAGTTTCTTTAAAGTAATCACTTGTTTAATATAATAGTTGGTGTTTAAGTGCAGATTTTAAATACAATTTAACTTAAAAATGTAAGATTTTGTACAGATTTAGTGTTTCAGCACTTTTTTCAGTTGTTATTTAATTAGCCGTGAGATAACCCTTAAAGTTAAAACCAAAGTAAACAATTCAACCATATTTGTATACATATTCTGGAATTTAGAGTATGAAAGGAAAATTTAAAATCCTAATCTGATTAGGATTTTAATCAGATTTAATCCTAATCTGATTTTAATCCTTATCCTAATCTAAAGTATTATTATGGTTAAAAATTGCATCTAAATATTCTCACAATTCTCGACGATGGCTTGATTTATTATCCTCATAATTTGTTCAAGTGCTTGTAATATTCTAGGAAACCTATAAGTAAACTTTCGGAATAAGTCTGACTCCATTAGGGTTAATGGTTGAACCTGGGAGACCAGAGCATTTCCATCGCTGACTCACGAGAATCCTTCTAGCCTTGGGCTCCCAGGAAAGGTGTTGCTCGGAGCTCAGGTGGAGTCAGCGTCCGTCAGTCACAATACGTACTTTAGGGCGCGTCGCGACGCAACAAGTATTGCCACATGCCTTTTTTTTACGTTCTTTTCCCCCAACTTTCGTTTTTTCTCACTCTTTCAGGTTTCGGTACCAGTTTGATTTGGCGGTTGTGGTTGGTAGAGGGCAAAAGGCCATATTCTGAGAAAATAATGTGAGGTCTTCTTCGTGCAAGAGACCAAGTCCACATTGGGAACCGTGAGAATCAGCGAGAGGAGGTTTTTGGCAAAGGAGGTCTTTTTGAGTACTTCGGGTCGCGCAATTAACGTTCTAGACGACTAAGAGAGAAACTTGCCATGCGCTCGACAACGGAGGAGGAAGGGGGGGGTTGGGTTGGGCGACATAATTTCCGGTGTGGAACTCGGGCACGACTTGAGCATTAACTTAATTTTGTATGCTTTTATAGCTTGTCCCTGGGTTTTCGCAATGGTTGGAGGGTTTATATGTACGTGAAGGGGATCGCGAAGCTTCTTAAAAACTGGGGCTATCTTTGGGGAGGGTGCAGGGGGGTTCGGACTCGGAGCAGATGTGAGCAGCAACAGCACGGAACGAATAGGAGCAGGACAGTGTCTCGTGTTAGTTGTAGACACAGGAGCGAGAACCGAGGCTAAGAAGGTGTTTTGCAGCAAGCAAGCAAGAGCAGCAGCTGTTGCGGGAGAACAGGGCAGGAGGAGGAAGGAAGTGAGAAAGCAGAGAGTAGAAAGGGAAAGAGCGCATTGAACCTTTAGAGAAACTTATAAACCTCCTGGTGGATTGTGGGTTTTATCAATAGACTCGTCTCTCGCGTATACCCGGTACAGCGCTTTTTTGAGGGGAATTTATCGATCCGACGCTTATCAGGAAGGTAAACCGTCAGGAACAGGCCATCTGCCCTCGTTCGGGGGCTCTTGAACCTCTAGCGGTACCTGTTTATCTCTCAGCTTTGCTTTGAGCGAGCAGAGCAACACATGGCCCTTCCGACTTTGTGAACAGAGACTAATTTACGTGCATTTAATCATGTTCTTGGCACAAGAAGTTGAGAGATTCTTGATCACTTTGGAGTCTTTTACGCGACAATTTTTTTTTTAATATTCTAAATAATAATTATGAATAAATAATAAAAAATAAATATCTAAAAAAATAATAATTCTAAATTTTTTTTTTAATATTTTACATTTTTTAAATATTCAGCGATCCTATGTAATGGGTGCAGATCCTAGAGGAACTTTGGAAATGATTGCGAGTTAATTAAGAATTAGTATCGTCCCTAAAGTGTGATTTAGAGAAGTAAAATACGAACAGTAATGTACCAGTGTCCACATTTTCCCGAAGCTTAAAATTTTCAAGGAAGAATTAACTAAAGCAAAATATTTATATGGAGTTCTAAACACATTCGGTCCGAGTGGCTTGTTTGAAGGTTTGTGTTTTAAATCACTGCGTTTCGTCCCTTCCTTTTTGTGTATTACAATAGTATGAAATTCGTTGTTGTTGCAGTTTCGGCAAGTTGGGAATTTTAAGCAATTATTTCAAGTATTTCAGAAAAGGGATTTTTGCATAAATCTGTCCTTCTCTTCTAGAAGCCACCTGGATATCTTGCTTCATTTGCAAAAACGATTTTCGCCAAGTCAGAAAAACATATTTGGTTATCTGAAAATTTGGAAAATTTGAATTCTTGAAATTTGAAATTTTGAAATTCCATGCGAAATGTATGCTAAAAAGGGCTAGGTGTGTCGAAGGGAAAATGTGAAAATAATTTCAACGTTAACTTTATTCCCCGTAAAAGAATAATATTTACATGTCTGCAAATTCTTCCAATGTTTCCTGAAGCGAAAGTTTCTGGAGAAGAAAGTTGAAAGAGAAACGAAAGTTTCTGGAGAAGAAAATGCGAAATATCTGCACAGGAAATACTCACTTTGCAAGTCTTCGGTATTCTGAACCGAATCCGAATTACCCTTGCAAAAAGCTTAAGTAAAATGTGCGAACTGTGCTCTTCTCTCGACTCTTTTACTTTGAAGATATCTGTCATCAGATGAAGATCATGAAGCTATTTGTCATAAAAATATACATGTAAAACAAGAGCGGATCCCCTTTTCAGCTTACAAACTATTCTTCCCTACATTCTCATTTGAAAACACAATTTAACCAAATATTTGTGCCAAAGCGCTGTGAAATCACCTATGTTAAAAGCATAGTTAGGAAGCTGGGGGGTACCCGATGGTAATATATAATGAATGTTTGGGGCATTCCAGGAAAAACCCTAGGCGGGGGCGGTGAGTGTTATCCCCTTAGGGGGTGGAAGTTGTTCCCCCTGTAAAATGCTCCGCCTCCTCGGGCGGGTCTCAGTTTTGCTAGTGGTCTAAAATAGCTCTTGACACGCCGGAGGTTCGCCTTTTGCGGTTCCGGTTCGGATCGACGAGTTTGGCCTGAGCTAGCGTCGAGTGCAGCCTTTTTTGGCATGTCAGACGGTACAGGCACCGGCTTGACGGGCTCGGGGTGAGTGTTTCTAGTGTTACTCTAACGTTCCCCCCTCCCCTCCAAGCACCCAGCCCCGGCAAAAGCTAGGACCCTGCCCTTTTCGGTTCCGCTGAGGCATTCTACTTTGTCCGTGCGAGGCGCTCGGACGGCTCGTTTTTAGGTGTCCTGTCCTTTTTACATTTCGGTGCTTCATTTTCACTTTTTTACCCATTTTTACCTCGTCCTCCTCTCTCTTGATCCTCTCTCCTGCTCTTAAATACTTTCTTTCACTGTTTCACAAACGAAAGGAAGGCAAAACCCTTTTGAGGCGGAATTCAGAGAAGTTTTCAAACCCCAAACCTGGATTTTTGGCCAGTTTGCGCCCAAAAGAGGAAGACAGCGGAGCTTGAATTTAGCCCTGCGCGTGACTCCCCGGTGTTGTGAAGAGTGCGTGTAGCGAACTATCTGCAAAAATAAAATCACCGCCACTCATTAAAAGAGAGACTCCCTCGCATTCCTAGACTCATTTCTGGGGTTTTATTATTAGTTCTCTGTGGAGAGAGTTTGGGGAAGTTTTGGAATTTCTGCGAAAACTTTGAAGTGTGCGAAAAGTGAAAGCGTTGACTATTTCGTACGCCAACCAATTTTAGGCGTTGCCGAAGAGTTGTATTGGAAGGAAAGAGCTATCCCTCTAATTTTTTATCCCGGCAACCACCGACGATAAGCGCAGAAAAAGGAGCGGCCCCTGATAATTAAGACCGCGATTAGTTGACGTCACGTGACAGGCATCCGCTGGTCTGTTTTTATCCCGACCGAAGTTTTCCGCAGGAAATAAGTCACGTGGATAACTACCCTTGTTTGTGTGTATATTCGTTCTCGGTGTGTGTTGTGTCGAGCAGCGCAGCACAAATTCTCCGGCCTTTTAATTATTTTCGAAAGAGGGAGAAAATTAATTAAAATATCCCAAAATGGTAAGAATTTTTTTGTATTTCCCAGAAGATTATTTTTGATGAGGGGAAAAAAATTTCTGACCTAAAAAATTTCTGAAAAGATTACTGACATAAATAACATAAATATTATAGAGACCTAAGGCATAAATTCATGATTTATGCTGTTTTATTTATTTTTTGACGGGGGAGGGGTGTTATGGCTCCCCCGAAGCCCTATAAAATTCTCGTTCGTAACAACCAATCTTGGAAGATCGGAGGAACTTACCTGGCTGGCTGGCGAGCAGTCCAGACAAGGAATAGGATATACCAGTCAAAAGACAGATTCCAAGAGCTGTAGGATTTCTCTCCTTGGCTCTTGGGACGTGGAAAATGGCTCCTTAGGAGCGTGTTACAAGGTCAAGGTGTTGCTAACATTCCATAAGGCATTTTTAAAAAAAAAAAAATCTGGAAAAGCCGATTGAAATTCTGGTGAAAATTTGTTGGCAGCTTTTTCAGCACTGTCACGTCGCGTGACCGATTTTTTTTTTTTTTTTTTTCCTTGGATTATGGAAGTTTATGAGGCTTTTCTGAGTCTGGACGAAACTGGGTCCAGCGTTTCGGTTTAGCGAGTTAGTTTTGTAATTCAAATTTTGAAGGATTAATAATAAAAAAGAAGATTAGAAAAAATGAAAAAAAAAGTTTGGAAGGATGAGGTCACGTTAGCGTTAGTTACTTACTGCGTGACTCACGGACGAACAAGACACGAACCCATTTTCATTGGCTTTTTCTGCACAGTCGAAAGGCACGATACGTTAAGGAATCGAGAACATGAGGGAAGTTGCATATTGACAAGTGGCTCAAGTTAAACTCTCTTTTCCGGTGCGCATCAATGGAATACCATTTTAACGGTTAAAATCTAATTGGGCGCGAGAGGAAGAAAGAAAGGGGGAGAGGGAGACAAGCGCAAGCCCAATAGAATTTGGCCATATGTTCTGTTTCCGTTCGCTTCGGTTTCTCCAACTTTTGACCCATAGAGAAGGGATAGGAAGCAACAGCGTTCGAGAGCAAGAAAAGTGGAACCAAATGTGGCCGGCTGTAGGCTCCGCCCCCTGGAGCATCTGCTGTTGCTTGTCCTCTCGGTGAAGTTTCAAAGAGAAGGGAAGACGTCTTGGCAGAATTTTTGGAACATTTTGGGGATGGAAAGGAACATTTCTGAAACCTCCTTATGCCCTTTTAGTACTTGAAAGCTGTTGTTGGTGCCTTTTACGAAGAACTTGGCTTCGGGGCATAGGAATTGTTTAGTCAGGCGGAACAGACCTCAAGAGAGTCTGAGAAAATTAGGCACCGAACAACAACGCGGTTTAGATAGTTGGAGCCACGTTAGCGGAGAACATAAGCTTGTATTATCCGCGTGTGTTGTTTATATTTACTACGGGTTTAAAGCATGATGAAGAGAATAAGAAAGAAGGCTATAGACCGAGGAAAGCAAACCAACATCCGGCGGATATCCTTCAAGGTTCTGGTTTGGAACCCTTGAGCATATCTGTAATCGCGGCGAGCTTGAGAATTTCCGTTTTGCGAATTTGGCGAAACCTTGGCATCGCTAGGATCATTAAAAGGGTTCCGGAGCGTTTGTTTCCTCCCTCTCTAGTTGTTATTTGTAAGTATTTCACACTATTTCGCTAGGATTTTCTCTTTCCAAACGTAATTTACTATTAATAGCTTGCCACAGTAAGTATACAGTACATTCACACAGTATAGTAAGCTTTCCACATGCCTGTACTTACGTGTTTCAGAATGCATAAGTACATTTCCCTGATAATTAAATTATTATTAAACTATTCATTGAGGAAAGTTGTGGAAGAGATGATTTTAGCTCAATTTCTGGTTCCAGTTGGACATTTTGAGTTGAAGAATTAGTTGGACTGGCGGATGATAAAATGAAAGTGGTTTGAAGGGTTCGTCTTGTTCTGGGAAGGCAATTTTTCAAGGATAACCACTTTCTTCTTCCTGTCCTTAAGACTGTGGCTTGGTTGTTGTGTTGCATTTTATTTTGAGAATTTTTTGTTTGGTTTCCCTGCATACTCGAGAAACGCTTGAGGGATTTTGATCATGACTTGGCCCACCTGTGCAGTCCGCTTCGCGTTCGGTCACGTCCTATTGTTGCGGTTGGGATCATTCATGCGAGCCACGAACCATTTTCTCTACCTAGCTTCTTTTTTTTTACGGCGCCGAAAAATTGCCGTACATTTTTGTTTTATTTTTTATTTGGGAGGGGAAAAGATCCCGCTGACGTCACCGGATTCGCACTGCCGACACAATAAAGCAACTCGCCGTGGCAGCTGGCCAAGAATTTCTTCCTCTTTTCCGCCTTTTCTCGGACCTCAAACTCCTGTTTCAAGGAGTTTGAGGTCCGACAGAACACATGAGAGAACGCATGCACAAGAGAGACAGAGAGGGAGAGAGAAATATGCATACGGATCTCAGCTGTCGTGTCTGCAGAGATGTTGCAGAGATTGGAAAGACGAGCAGCAATGACGTCATAACGGTGTTGCGTAAAACGCCTTCTAAAACATGATTTCAAAACCAAAGACATACGTCTTTCTGTTGGCAAATAGCTTTCCTTGCCCTACTAAAACTCTAATATCATATCCAGAAATTGAATTCCAATGGAATATGGAGGGACAAAGGACCGGAAACGGCGTATTTACAAAGTATGGTTCTAATTGCTATGAAAGTTTTTGGAATCAAACTTCGTATAATAATTTCTACTATTTTATACCATTTTTTAGTTACTAAATTATCTTAAATTTAAATGATGTATTTTTTAAATTACTCTTTTTGAATCAAACTTCATATAATAATTTCTACTATTTTTTAGTACTAAATGAGCTTCCATGGGCGTACCTTTCCATGAAAGTGTATTTCGGGTTTTTGTCTGTCAAAAGGGATTCAAGCGACATTACGTCATAGCTTCATTCACGAACCGGCTCTTGTCTGGTCTGGCCCAATTCTAGTGGGGGGATATCATTCTCCGAGTGCTTTTCAAGAGCTGGTACTGTACGGCATAATACAGGACAAGCCCTTTCTTAGAACCCAAGCCCCGCCCCCTTGTCTGCTCCTTATGCGGGCCACTGACCCTAATTCTGTTAATGAGTAATACACGAGCGTTTTGGCCGGTTACGGTCAAAAGTATACGACAGACTATACACAGGCATGTTTCAAGCGTCACCAGGAATCGATAGTGTACAGCACTGGGAGGACAAATACCACCCCACCTCCCCTCCTTCTTGGAGGTGTGATCCTTCTTTTGTTTCTTCGTACTTTTTTCTCACGCTACAAGAATACCTGTGGGGGATCCCGAAGGTACTTTGGCGGTGGCGGCGGTCGCACCATAACAATAACAACCTCTGAACCTGAACCCGAAACCTGCGAACAAGAGAGAGCCCCCAAACTCGTATTCCAGGAGAGCAGAAAGGAACCTGGGAATTTATAAGAAGAGCAAAGTGGAGGGTGAAAGAAGAGAATGCTATGTGTATAATCACGATTTCGGGAAAAATCCCCCTTCCCCCCCCCCACACAGAAACGTGATCAATGGGTGGAATTCCGGGGGTAGGGGGGCTTTGGCCGAAAACTACTTTATAGAGTCTCTCCTCTCCGCATGTTTACCTGGTGGTGTGTGGGAATGGGTTTTAAACCCCGTGAAGATGAATTAAACCTCCATAGTGAAGATACTTGAAGAGGACCTTTAGGAACCGAACCGTGAGGAACTTTAGGATCTTAAGGAACGCCAAGAATGAGGGCAACGGGGGAGGGGAGTGTTCGATTTTCAGAATTTTTCTTTTCATATTTTCGTACCCGGTATCCGAACTATGTGCCATTTGTGCCACCTACTTTTGGCCCCTCTTTTGTTGATTCAGCACTCGTCCTGGATGTGTAGGACTGTAAATGATGGACTATCGCTTCATGGGAAATTTTCGGTTCGTGTTCTGCATTCGGTTTTCCCCCTGCCTTGTAATTGAACCCGCCAGGTGTGTCGTGGAAAGTCACGGAACTCGGTCCAGGTGCAAAAAGCCCGCAGAACTCAGATGCAAGGAACCGTTTTCTAAGCCGGTGAAAATTTTTCGTTCCACTCCGCAATTTTGTTCTGTTTAGGAGTGTTGACATGAAATAGGGGAGGATTATAGAGGTACAGCTTTGGCTTGTTAAGACGGTTAAAGCGTTTGCGTTACCTGGCTGCTTGTTGCCAACCGACAATGTGAGTATGGGACTGTGAG
Organism: Lepidurus packardi; assembly: GCA_023053545.1. Classification (NCBI taxonomy): domain Eukaryota; kingdom Metazoa; phylum Arthropoda; class Branchiopoda; order Notostraca; family Triopsidae; genus Lepidurus; species Lepidurus packardi. The sequence continues at coordinate 1,898,738 of JAKZAN010000001.1, read as the reverse complement.
GCATTCTTAAAATGTATAGACGGATGGAACGGGGCACGCATGGCAAATTAGTCTTGATTGAACGGTTTTCTGTGACACCCAGGTGTCCTTCGTTAATTTTTATAAATGACCACGCCTTGAATTTTTGGGCTGTGTTTTTCGAGCAGAGGAAAAGCTTATTTTGGAAAGCGAACGTGACGGTTATTGTTTTTTATTGGGTTGAGGTTGGCGGTGAGCCCTTAGGATATTGCCAAACCTAATACAGATCCTTTCGACAGGAACTTTCCGGTAGTTTCACATTTTTGCACGACTGTCATGCAAGATTTTAGCACCCGCTCGAGTCAGCTGCCTTTACAGCTACAGCTTTCACTTTGATTTAATACCTACGTCCCGTAGAATATTTTAAGAATCGAATAGTGAAATGGGACAATGGAAAATAGGGAAAATTATGGGCCGGCTGTCTTTTCTTGGATTTAAAGGAGTTATTTAGTCTAGAAAGCTTAACCTCCTGTGAGCAATTCTTGTAAGGAAATACAGCCGATGCCGCTTGTGATCATGTTTGTCAAGCGAATGTGGATTCTATTAAGCGGAGATTCTAATAATCGGAAATGGAAATATGTACGTATTGTGTGCGTATTGGTAGGGTGTTTTTGATGTAAGTAATAAAAATAGAATATGTTATTCTGAACGAAATTACAGTTTATTGTCTAAAAAAGGAACATTGCGCCTTGAAGCGTACGCCTACGCTTAAGTAGGGTTCGCAATACGATATCCCTTCTAATTTTCCTAGTCATTGAAAAGAACTGGTCATTCAATTGAGTAACCTGCTCATTTAATTGACTGGGGAGTTTAGAAGCGACTTCCCTTAAGCGTAGTAGTAGGCTGGAAATGACAGAATTGGCCAAAACGACGTAAAAGCAATGTCACTGGTCAATATGCAAGGTCCATGTAGCAATCACTACCATGTGAAGATTCTTTTGAAATGGATTCTAATATCCAAAAGTGGTTCTACTAACCGCCTAAAATGCTGTGAACTTTATCATTTTGAATCGGCCCTTTAAAATTTGATTCCATAAAGTGGCTGATTCTAATAACCAGTAATCGCAATAAGCGGCATCTACTGAATTACTCTGGTCAGTTATGAATCCGACCGAGTATCGAAATTACAGTCAAATGGCGACAAATCTGTTTAAAACTGTTGTGGTTGCCCAAGAAAGGAGCTAAACTTGTCGAGAATTGCTGTTTTACTGGAAATCAAACGATAATTATAATGAATTTAGTAAAAGGATAATTATACCGAATTAATATGATATTTATAAGAAATAATAAAGTGATCATATATTACAAATAAGCGGATCTGATCATGTCAAAGGAAAATTGTTTTCCCTTTTTGTGTAAGAAATTACCCGAATTTAATAATGTGTAGTGTAGGTTCTCTTTGCGACAGAAAGTGAAGAAAAGTTAAGATCGTTTAATCTGTTTAAATCGACAAATCTGTTTAGATCGACAAATCTGTTTAAAACTGTTGTGGTTCCCCAAGAAAGGAGCTAAAATTGTCGAGAATTGCTGTTTTACTGGAAATCAAACGATAATTATAATGAATTTAGTAAAAGGATAATTATACCGAATTAATATGATATTTATAAGAAATAATAAAGTGATCATATATTACAAATAAGCGGATCTGATCATGTCAAAGGAAAATTGTTTTCCCTTTTTGTGTAAGAAATTACCCAAATTTAAATAATGTGTAGTGTAGGTTCTCTTTGCGACAGAAAGTCAAGAAAAGTTAAGATCGTAACGTACTTTCTAGAAAATTTCGTATGGTATCGAATTCCGAGTTACCAAGCCCTTGTCTCCTTTATCTCTTTTTTTTAAGTAAAAAAAAATGTGGGTGTTGTATCGCTGTTCAGGACAAGGACATGGCTAATTAAATTTCCTGCTGGTTCTTGTCGCACCTGCCAACCGAGAACTTCGCAGGCTTCCATTTTGACTGCATAATGCACAAGACTTAATTTTTGAGTATTTCTTTTCATTCGTGCGAATTTAAGGCTTAAAATTTTTCAATTTCACGGTCTAGATCACCTAGATATTGGCTACGTTTTTTCTTCATGGGGAGTTTTAATTGGGTTTCTCCCAAAAAAATGTAAGGTAGAAAAAGGAGAAAGAAAAAAGCGTTGGAAGATTTTTACTTTCTTTTTTCCCCCTTGAACTTGCCTTGGTGCGAACAGGGAACAAAGAAGAGAGATTGTTAGCATATATTTGGGTGAGGTATATATTTTTTTGCTGACCAGGTTTCTTGTATCCGGGTTCTCGCCCCCAGCTTTGCTCATTGGTGGGTGAGGCCTTCTTTGCATAAACATTGAATTTTTCTGCGTGTTACTTCCATAACCTAAACCCGACTTGTGCATCTGCAACGCACCTAAAATGGGCCTGGGTTCTAACTTGTTGCATTTTATTGATTTATTTTGCTATTTTACTTTTATGGTGAATCTATTTTTGATGAGGGTTGGATCGATAGACGGTGCGGTGCGACTTCATTTTATTGGGGGAAATATGATGTAAATGCAAAGTGAAGAAACAGGTGGCAATCATTTTTGGGGTGGGGGATCAATACCCTGGACTTTATGAGTGGGTGATGCGGGAGGAAGGGAAATTTTGTATTTATTTTTTTATCGTTATTAAGTAGGATAACGACTTGAGCATTCGTGCGAAACACACAGGGCTTTGCGAGACTGATTTGGTGGAAGATATGAGCTCCAATTGGTCTGGTAACTTAATCAGATGTGTCTTTTTTTTTCTTTCTTTTGTTCTTTAGCGCGGGTCTGAAGAGCTGACGATGAGCAATGGAGCTGTAATGAGCCCCACGTCCAATCACTCCAACAATAACAATGACGCGAAGAAGGTAAGAAATGGAGATTGAGTAATTAAGAAGAAAAATGTGAGTTGAATGGGACTGATAAAAGAGTATTGGAGCAAGGCTGGAAGATCTCGTTGATTCTTGTTGGCAGCGAATGGTTAAGCGTCAATGAATGACTTCCCGGATGTTCCCTCTTGACTGCATGAAAGCTTGGATGATCTAGATTTCCAGACTTTTTTTTTTTTTTTGGTGTGTGGTGCTTCTTCATTTCGCTAACAGTCCCGTTCAACTGCAAGTCATGCTAAAGCGTTCAAGTTGCAATTCCCGTGCCTGAGAATTGAGCTGCTTTACTTGAAATAAAATGGTCATTGGTACATAATGAGTTAATAAAAATCTATTTAGAATGAAGTAAGAAATTGGTATTTAAAGGATAATTTTCGGTACTTTTGGAAAGCAAATTGGAACTCTGATTGGTTTTCAAGCTTTTTGTTCCCCCCTCTTTTAAAGGTGAAATTGGAAATTGATTCCAAGAATGTGGGGAAACCTTCGCGGGTAGTGCATATCCGCAATATCCCCACGGACGTGACGGAAACGGAGATTGTGCACTTGGGTCTGCCTTTTGGACGTGTGACTAATGTTTTAGTTCTAAAAGGCAAAAACCAGGTAAAACATTCATTTCCCCATCCACAAACTTATAAAATGAATAGGACAGTAATATGTAAATTTGTCTTCTTTAATAGGCGTTCTTAGAAATGGCGGATGAAGGGTCTGCCGTGGCAATGGTTAACTATTTCACCAATGGCACCGCCCAACTACGAGGGCGGTCTGTCTATGTCCAGTATTCGAATCACCGTGAACTCAAGACGGACCAAACCCACTCCAATGCTGTAAAATTCTATTTTATTTCGAGCTTTTTGGCTCCCGTTTCCGTTAAAGAAGGTTATAAAAATGTCTTATTTTATTTTATTTTCCCCCATTGGGACATACAGAGTGCTTCAGCCCAAGCTGCCTTGCAAGTCGCCCAAGTCCTCGCCGGGCAATCAGAAACGCAAGGCGGGCCTAATACTGTATTGCGAGTAATAGTAGAACACATGTTGTATCCGGTCACGCTCGATGTCCTCTATCAGATCTTTTCTCGTGCTGGAAAAGTTCTTCGGATCGTCACCTTTACTAAAAACAGTAAGTTTCAGTCTTCGGACCGTCTCAGATAAAAAGGAAAAATAGAAAGTATAGATTACGCTAGAAATTGGCCAGGTGTCCTCCAAGCCATGTGTGTGTCGGAAAAGTTTTCATTAAAACGAGGGTTCAAGAAATGGGAGTGGCCGCCTGCCCCCCCCAACTTAAAAATAAAGACGAAAAAGAGGCCATGTGGATCACATCAAAGTTCAAAGGAAATTTTTTAAAAGGGGTGGGTGGGGTTCAGCTCACTTAGAAACCGCTTTGAAAAGATCTCGAGATTTTTTTTTTCTCTCGACAAGAACCAATTTAAAAGCCAGATTGTCCACTTCATATACGAAGCTTTTGGGGGAAATAGAGAGAGAAAGACAGGAATAGATTGGACTATTCCGTAGAGTTTGTTATTCGTAGAAAACTATGAAAGATCAGTGTTTGAAGGATCGTGGGAAGTGGGTTCTTAAGAAAGAGGGTAAAACAGCCATTTTTTTTCGTATACTTTTGTCTTGGTCAGTATAAAAACGAGGCACGTGGGTTTAGTTTTAGCTAAAGGTGTGAGAAAAACGAAACGTGGACAGTAGCCCAGTAAATCAAAGGAGTTTGGACGCAGCCAAAGGATGCTGGGACCAGGACTTTTGATAAAATAAACGTCTCGGTCTTTCAGCATTTCCCATGCAAGCTTCCTGTTTAGAAAGGGCCCCCCCCCCTTAAACACATGGCCGTAGAGCCTGGGCTCCGCCCACCCAGCTTCCATATGCTATGTCCTTTGTTGTTGAGACGCTCGAAATAGATCCGCTGTCCACTGATCCCTTTTCTAGCTTATGGCATTTCACATTTTGTTAATTTTTCCTTTTTTTTCTCGCTTCTTTCTAGACACATTCCAAGCGTTGATCCAATATCCAGACGTCATTGCCGCCCAAGGTGCCAAAATTGTAAGTTTGTTTTATACTAATTTTGCATTAAAATAGTTTAGGGAATCTAGAGCAACTAGTTTCTAGTGGGTTTTCGTTTCTGCCATGCGCTAAGTACTAATGAAGCTATTACAGAAGAAATTTCGTAAAATAGGGTCACGCGGCTTTAAATCGTCACAGATGTATCAGTATCCATGGTTACCCGGGAACTTTGTTTACTCTTAGAAGCACGGAAGCTAACAGTATTTTTGATAACAAGCAATCTAAATTTACACCATGTGACCAACAAGTTTTGAATGCCAATAACCTCGTGAATGGCCAATCACAAAAATGTGAAACACAAATTCCTTGTTCTTGGAATAGTGCCGACAACAATCATCTACCACAATATAGCTAATTTAGCTGGCTACTTTAAGAAAATCAGGGACGATTTTAACAGTTTTTGCTGTGGTTATCAATACTTCAGGTTTTGCTTAAGGTATACCTTGTAGGCGGTTAGCTCGGTATAGGCGGTTAGCATTGGGAATTTGAATTCTGACAATCCGTTTGCGAGAAATCTTGTTCCGAAAGTTTGAGGACTTGATATTCTGCTGCTACAGCAAACTGGGCTGAGAAAATTGTACTTTTCAGAAGCAAAACAAGCCGGCAATGAGCTATCTATTTCTTTTCTTACTTTCTTACGCGAGGCTTTCTCAAAACAATAACAAACATCAGCGCCATCTGTGACTCTTTCCCATCAATAAGCTAAGGTATACGAGAGCCTTCAAGTTTTGTATAACCGATAAAGGAATATTTCTTGTAAATTAAGCTTTAATGGAATCTTGGACATTTCTGGTTGAAGGGGCGTTATGGGTTTCTAATAATATTTTTTCCCGTTTTGTAGTCATTGGACGGACAGAATATCTACAACTCTTGTTGCACGTTGCGTATCGAGTACTCCAAGTTGACCACGTTGAACGTGAAGTATAATAATGACAAAAGCCGGGATTATACCAATCCCTCACTGCCAACTGGCGATCCTACTTTAGATGGCGCGTTCGCTTTAGCAGGTACCCATTGCTTAGGTTTGTTATGCACTTTAAACACTTTCACACTGTTAAAACGCTAAGATTGTTTTTTTTTTCTAATGGACAGCTAGAGACGTTTCCATTTTAGATGTATTACCAAAGTTGCTCGCCTTTTTTTGCCTTCTCTTGGATCCGTATTTTTTAATATATCTTGTCATATTTCGTTGGGCTGAGTAAACAAATTTTTCATCGTGGAAAAGGCCTGGATCAATGTTTCCAATTTTTTTTAGAGGATCTTTTAACTAATCTCATTCCAGAGAAATAGTTCTCGTTTCGCTCCATTTCAATTAACGTGGGCTTTTTTTTTAACGCAAATCTTTCCGTAATTCTGGCTTTCAAAAACTGTTACGTTTAATTTTCGGATGAAGTTGCGCAAGAGCTATAATTTCCCCCCCTTTTTAATGAGCACTTCCACAGCCCTTGTTGTGTCTTTTCAAATGAATTCCATTTAATTTTGTCGATTCAATTTTACGAACAGTATTTTGGAGGGAGGGAGGGACGGTTAATAATCGTCCATTTGTATTTCATATTTCACCCAAAAAACGGTTCTAATTTTAAAAATGTGTTCTTTCGATGGGGGGATTAAGTTTTCTTAACATTTTACCCCTTAAACAATATGTACGTTTTTGTGTTATTTTTGGGGTGAGATTTGACACATCTTGGGCTCATCTCGTTTGTTGTTGGGCGTGTGTTAGGTGGTCCCGGTGTACTGGCTTCCCCTTTCTCAGCCATGCACGGCCTGGCTGCTGCCTATGGTTCACCGTCAGTAGGAGGTAACATTCTCCCGCATAACCGGCTCTTTTGTCCCCCACCCCCTGCCCTTAATAATAAAGCAAACACCCATTTGGCCTTGAGTTATTGCTTGCTACACTTAAATTTTGGGTGTGTCATGCATGATCCTGCTTGTCCTGTTTGTCTTGCTTTTGAGTTTCTTCGTGTTTCGTATTCAGACATGGGATTGTAATTTTTGGCACTTGAAACGTGAAGTTTCTTTAGGTGGAGAAATTCCTGTCTCTACGACCTTCCTAAACACCCTTTTATCCCTCCTCTTTACCCAAGAAAAAGATGGTGTTAGTGGAGCGAGAAGTTCTATTAACAATTTTTTTTGGAATTTCTTTGTTTAATTTAGGTGGCGCAGCGGATTTCTTACTTCCAGGTAAAAATTGTGGTTTGCTGGCTTACGGCGTCAGTGATGACAATGGCCATTACGCAGGTCCTGTACCGTTCTTACCGGGCAGTGCTGCAGGATTGGGTCCAGCTGGTCTGCGACTTGGACAAGGAGCAGGTTGCGTACTTTTGGTCAGCAATCTGAACGAAGAGGTAACCTACGTTGTTATTATTATTGGAATATTTATTTTCAGTTTTTCTTCTTGAAAAAATAAATATATCAGATTAGGAAACTGTTTTGGGCAACTTACAACGGAAAAGTTCTTTACTAGGTTTCGAGGGTTAGGGACTGCTTGCTAGCGTAGTAAGGAACCTGGCATTCAATTACTTTCAGCTTCACATTATATTCAGTTAAAAGGGGCTACATGTGAGAAGATTTGGTAATCCTTTATGGCTCCTGTCTAGCTCAGCTTCCGTGGCACGGTATAGCGTCGAGAAAAAAGAAACATTTTAGGTAGAATGTATAGAAGAGAAAATTGCATAAGGTTTTTAAACGAAGTCTCATTACAATAATTTTGTTCTTATCAATAAGAACAACATGGCCGTTTCCGCTTTGTCATTTTTTTTATTAGTGAATTGGAAAAAGGCAAATTAAATTTTCACCTACGCAAAAAGAGGCACAATCGTGAATACGGAAACCCTACTTCCACCAGATATTATTCTAGTCTATATTGTAAGAACAATTGAGAATGAGAATGTGGCATATTGCATTCTCAATAAGCATATTAAGAATGTGGTCGTAAAGTTAGAATGCACGCCATTTTATGCGCAGAAGCCATGCGCGTTCGTATACGTGACGTTTGTACACATGAGGTGCACGCTAGCGCCACCTTGCGCTAGCATTCTTATGACAGTGCTTAGTTACACGGAAGCTTTAAATCACCCACAAATAAGCTTATTATGGTAATAATTCCTAAACGACTCTTACTTGCTCTGCTTAAGGCAATTTCTGCCGAAACTTATCATATCTAGCTCCTTTTCAAGGAACACTTTCATATCAGCCCATGCGTTTTAACCCTCGACACTTCTCGCTTTGAGTGTATCTTTGTGGATCGTCTGCATCTTTTTATCTCAAGTCTTTAGGGCCCAGTGTTAAGGACAGTAGTACGAATCTATAAAAGAAAGAACCGATGAATTTTGTAATGAAATGTGTGAACAAACTGTATGTACTTATGCCTAACTCGTAATCGTTTTTTCTTCTCTTTTTTCAAATTCCTTTCCGGATTCCCGTATCTTCCCTTCAACATTGGAATCTAACCTTCTGCTGGCCGCAAAAAAAAATGCCTTACTACTTTGGTCACAATTTTATGTTCATCCTTATGGCTGCGTGGGGATTTGCCGTAACGATTCCCATAACGCGTTTATTTTTTATTTTATTTTTTATTTCCAACCTAATTTTCTTCAACCCCTCACCTGAAACCCTGCTCCTCCGTACTTTTCTTATCTTCCTGACCACGCCTACATTCGTACGTCTTTTCCGCCTCCCCGTCTGGCTCCTCCTCCATGCTGCACGGATGGCCTGTTATCCAAAATCCCATCCAAATATTCCGCCTGTAGGAAGTCACGCCTGACGCTCTGTTTACTCTTTTCGGTACGTTTTTTCCCTTTATCTTACAAGCCTTTTTCTTATTGCGTATTTTGCTATGTATTTGCTGTGTCCGTGTGGGAAATTTTTATTACTTTATTTTTTTTTTCTTTATTTTTTTAAGTTTGATTTCGCTAGGGAACTGAGCCTGTTTTTATTCATGGGAGATAAAATCCCACATCTTAAAAGACCTGTTTCTTTCTGTTAGTGGAAACATTTATATTTTTTAAGAAATGAGCTAAGGGGTTTAATTTATTATTTTCCCGTTTTGTTTCCCTTTTTGTGTCTCCATCATAGGAGTGTATGGTGATGTGCAACGCGTGAAGATACTCTTTAACAAGAAAGACACCGCCTTGGTGCAGATGTCGGAACCACATCAAGCACAATTAGGTAAAACATTAAAATTATTTGGAATTCATATTTATTGATTTGTTTTAATAATAAAATATGTTTGACTTAGCTTTAACACACCTGGACAAATTGAAAGTGTTGGGCAAGCCTATCCGAGTCATGCATTCGAAACATCAGGGTGTCCAAATGCCCAAAGAAGGAACTCCGGATGCTGGCCTCACCAAAGATTATTCTTCTTCCACCTTGCATCGTTTTAAGAAACCAGGCAGCAAAAACTACCAGAATATCTATCCTCCCTCGGCCACCTTGCATCTCTCGAATATTCCGTAAGTTTTTTTTTTTATTTTGCTGCCATTTCTTAAACCAATGTATTTGTATAGATATAGGGTAATATATATATAAATAATATAATAATATATATAATATAATATATATATATAAACAGCATATATATATATATATATATATATATATATATATATATATATATATATATATATATATATATATATATATATATATATATATATATATATATATATATATATATATATATATATATATATATATATATATATATATATATATATATATATATATATATATATATATATATATATGCATATATATATATGTAATATAATATATATATAAACAGCAGATTAATACATATATGTAATGAACCTATTGGCATAGATTTAAGCGGATCTATGTTTCCATTCTTTCTTAAAACTATGGTTAATTCCTTAAATTATATCGTTAATAACTAAGTCTCTAACTTTTATCATTGTTAGACACTATTGCTTATACAGTCTTTCTTGCGTGATTAACAGGCCCAACATCAATGAAGAGGATATCAAAGATATCTTTACCAAAACGGGTTTCCCACTCCGGGCCTTTAAATTTTTCCCCAAGGATCGCAAGATGGCACTCACACAACTGGGGAGCGTGGAAGAAGCCGTATCAGCACTGATTGTAAGTCATAACTTGCTTCTTTTTAACTACTTTTATAATTTTGTGTCCTTGTTAGACTTCAGTTTTAATTTTCTTTTTTTCTTATAGAAACTGCACAATTATCAGTTAAGCGATTCTAGCCATTTGCGAGTGTCGTTCTCCAAATCTACTATTTAAAAAAAAGAGGAAGAAGAAAGAATTTGTCGAGTCACTTGTGACTGGTTAAGATGTGCTAGGTATAAAAAAAAAGTGAGAATTCCCCATCAAAGTTTCTGGTTTGAATGGAGTTTTGGGAACACAATGAAACAGCACCTCAGCCGAAGCGCATAGCAAATGTGTGTGTGACATTTGAGATAACCCAAAAACACAAAACAGGAAATCGCAAGGGGAAGTTCCAGTTTTTTCATTGTGCAAGGCTGCTGCTGCTTCTCCAACTTACTTGAACAAAAAAAAAACACAAATCTTGGAAGTAATAGAACACAAGATGTGTGAACAAGGCGTAAGGGGGGTTGTTTTGGGGAGACAAGGTATTTTTTATCATTAGTGATGTTCGATCTACTACCAGGTTTGATCTTTTTTGTCCCCCTTCTTCAATGTACGTCGACCCCGAGTTGCCTAACTTTATTTTTTTTTGTGTTCTTTCGCGTTTCGTTGTCCTTGTCCAACTCGTTTTCAGAAAGAAGATAAGGGGTTGATGAAAATTTTGGCAGGTTTTGCAGGGTTACTTGTTAAAAGTGAAGTAAAAAAAAAGCAAGGAAAGTGTATTTTTGCCGAAGCTTTTCGATACCTAAAAATACTTGTATTTTGGGGGGAAATTGGGAAAGTAAAAAAGGCAAGAGGGAAAAAAGCAGGGTTTTGGGTCTCAAAGTAGGGAGACAGACAACAAAAAACTATTAACTGGGGTAGAAAAGAAAACAACAAGGTTTATTACATTTAGGGGACCTATTGACAGTATATATCATAACTTAGCCTTAAACAACCCAATTTATCCCCCTGTTTTTGCCATTGCGAACAAAAAGAAGATAGTTGGGTTTAAAAAGAGAAGCTTTTTACCAAGTTGATTTCAAAAAAAGCTTTCACATCTCAAAGAGAAATTGAGTCAGTAAGAGGACCACTACTCCGTACATTATTACTATACCTTTTGAAGAAAAACCACTTAGCCTTCTAGCCTTCAACTTTGGGGGTTGTATTGCACTAGTAAAAAAAAAAAAAGACCCTAAAATCTCCTTAATTTTTCTTTACATTTATTACCCTTCCCCCTTCCCCCTAGACTCACTGAAGAGATCATTTTCTTTTCTTATTTGGTCGCTGCTAAGACTTTCATTTTGGAGCAAAAAAATATGTTGCATGCGCAAAAAAGGGTCATGGTGTATGGGGTAATATTTCTTCGTGGGATTTGCCTTGCCTTTGTTTCTTCCCTCGTATTTTCCTCTTTTTTTTTTGGAATTACTCTGCCTTATTTAACACGTGTTGATTCCATGTCTTCAATTTCAGTTATTCTTGTTCAATTATTCTCCCCGACCTCTTTTCTTTTTTTTTTCTTTGAAAAATCTTTAAAAAAAAAAAAAAAAAAAAGGAAATTAACCCAGGAAAAGTTTCGTGCTGATTTTTTTGTCTTGGCTTGTGAAAAAAAAAATTCAAATGTATTTTCTTGCTTTTCCTCTTTGACTTTTTCTTGTTATTGTTTTTTTTCGCTTCGGCTCCCTTTTTGGGAGGTGGAGATATTCTTGGTCCCAAGCGGAAAAAAAGGAATCGTGGGTCTGTTTTTTTTAAATTTTATTATTATTATTTGTTGTTTTTAGAGACATGTGAGCTTTGTCGTATGATGCTTAATTTTTCTATATTTCATCCCACTTTTGCAATTTTCAATTATTATTATCACTTATTTTTTGGACAATTTCTATTCGAAGAGATTTTGCAAAAAAAAAGGAACAGTTCGCATTTTGAAAGAAGCGAGGGTGCTCTCAATGATCGTAAATATTGAAGGTGAAAGAAGGAGTAGAGAAAGTCCTAATTGCTATTGCCACGCCTCTCGTTGCACGAGAAGGGGAAAGTGAAACCACGTTTTTGAATGTTTGAATGTTTTTCGAGGCGCAAAAAGAAGAAAAAAGAGCCTTGGGCTGATATCACAAGTATTACTAGATTAGTGCATAGGCTAAAAAATTGATATCATCTTTTCCTTCCTTTTTAGGGGAAAAAAACAAGAAACTTAATTAATTATTGTATACTACTACGACTTTGGCTTGAACCCCGATTTTTGCCTGGCAAGTTTTTTCATTCAACACATCCTCGACCCTCGTTGCCTGTTCTGTTTTCCACTTTTCTCACACTTTTCCCCCGAAATTTGTCGAAATTTTTACAAACGTTTTTCCACCTTGCTACTTTTTGACACCTTGCTGGCATCCACGCCCCTCCCCCTTTCTATAAGAACACAGAACTCTAAACATTTTGCATGCGATGGTCTCGTTTCAGGGCTATTGAACTAGTGGTTAAATATAAGGGTTTTTAAATCTAGCTCCAAAGAGAATAATTCAGGCCTGGAACCGCACTTTTTCAGTTAAAGATTTTCTTGGAGGTGTGACCAAATGAAATCTCCTCTCTTTTTCTCAAGAAGAACCATATGAAAAACAGTGCTGGTCCCATGTGCCTTTGAGTTCCGAGGAAGAAAAGCAGAAAATTTCATTAATTTTTCAAAACAAAGGTGTACCTTGGGGCTTCTTGTTTTTTGGGGGTCTTGTCTTTGAATGCATTACCAATGTCTTAATTTTCCAAGTCACCATTTTTTAAGTATATAAGCATTACTCGTGCTATTTAGATCAAATAACTAATTGGAGTTCCTGTAAAATTATCCGTGTTCAACTCTACCACATTTTTTCTAGTTAGCATGCAGTTTTTTAACCCCTTCTCTCACTCCAGAGTCATTTTTTCAGAAACCCTTTGTTGTAAAAGTATTTTCTTGACCCCCGTTCTTCCTTGTCTTATTCAATGGCGTTTTCTGGAGACCATCCAGCAATTTACTCTGACGATTTTTTTTTTGTCAGTTTGGTAAAAAGTGGGCTAGCGTGAATGCGATATTTTTCAACAATTCTTTTCAAAAAGCTTGGTGGAAACAATGGGGGTTTGAAAACATTAGAAGAGAAAAATCTTCTAAAATAGTTTTTTTATTTAGCATTATGACATGATGCCGTGATGTGTGGGACGGTATATGGCAACCGAGAGGGCGGAAAGATAATGTTATATCAGTGCTCAGTAATCTGTGAAAAAAAAAGATTTTGGACCCCTTTGTAAGAAACCGAAAAGGGGCCATTTTTTTTTTGCTGATACTGGAAAGAAAAAAAGAACAAAACAAACCATATTTGCCCCTGTAATCTATTTTGTTATACTTATTACAAAAAGTCGGCTTGAACCAAAAAAGATGCACAACTTTTAACTCTGCGGACATCAGTGACCAAAATACTTGGATGCTTGTGGTTAGAAAAAGTTAATACTCTGCGGTAAAACGGGCTAATTTCTCGCTTCCTCGATTGGAGCAAATCGGTAAGATGATTTTAGTGTGTTGAATTAGTGAATGCGTTTTAAGACTCCCGTCTACCTTAGCTCGGTATAGGCGGTTAGCATGATAAACTTGGGAACAACTTTTTGAGAAAACCAGGCCTTTTCATGAAACAATTCTTTGGCAGTAAGCTAAGTTTGCTAACAGGTCATGAACAATTCAATGCACTTTTTTTTCTACTAGTACTAGTATTAGCAATACGCAAATGAAGTTTGCGAAATACGAAAAAATATTAGAAATACATTGCCTAAATATGTCCTATGGTTATGCACCTAGCTGCTAACGAAAAAAAAAATATATATTTTAGATTGCTTTCAAATCTGACTAGCCGTTTTCGAGAAGTCTTGTTCCGAAAGTTCTACAACTTGATTTGGGATTTGCTGCTACAGCAAATTGTGGTGATAAGTTGTGCTTTTCATAATCAAAACAAGTGTAAAAACTTTGCCGGCAATTAGCTATTCTTTTTTTTTTTTTTACTTCTTACGCAAGGCTTTGGTTAAACATAACAAACATCATTGCCATCTGTGATTGTTTCGCAGCAATAAGCTAAGGTACACGGGAGCTTTAAGCGTGTTATTTCGAATTCGTTTAAAGATTTCTTCGTTCTGAAGCTTTCCTTAGTTATAAAGAAGCCTTGCTAAGTTCAGAAATTCTAATGATTTTCTTCATTCTAAGGATGTCTTTAAATTAATTAATCGACTAAGGCTAACTAATCGAATCGTTCGCGAAGCTTAGCTTTCTCTGACATCAAAGCGTGAAACACAGAAACACTTACGTAAGAAGTACAGGAGAAATTTGTTAAGAATTTCTTGACAGTAAAGTGGGTAATATTAATAAGAAGAGAAAAACAGTTTCACGTTCTTAATTTTCCCCTTCGTTAATTAGAAAAACGACAATTGAATTTCAATCCCACATAAAAAAAGAGCAAAATCCTCAATTTGGAACCTTATACCCCTGTGCATTAATTCACTATACTTTTTTAAGAAAACTGTATGCAAATTGAGGATGGGGCTAAAATATTATCATGCCCGCAGAAGCCACGCCCATCCGTATAAACCCTATACGAAACATTCGCGCCACCTAGCAGCTAACGTGGATGCAACAAGCTAAGGTTAACTCGTGTACCTTGTTTAAAGGGCAATAGCCACGAGTATAGCGTATTGATATTTGGATGGATTCTTATTGTACACATTATTCTAAGAACGGGAAAATTTGTTTCAAATTTTTCCGACTAACCGTTTCCGAGTTATTGGCTTGCGAAGTTTTGGCAATTTTCCCGCCACTAGAACCGTGACGTCAATAACGGGAACAGCGCTAGAGTTGTGGCTTACGGGCGCTTCGTATACACTGGCTTTGTGTAGGCTTCCTCTGTGCTGTGTGATTTTTAGTGGAAAAAATGGCAAGTAATCTGCCATCAAAGACAAATAACCATAGTGGTAACTATTGTGTTGCTTACGGTTGCAATAACAGTGGAAGATCTGGTGTAGGGATATATACATTCCCAAAAGACGCAGAAAGAAGACGGCAATGGGTGTTGCAAGTGCAAAGGACTAGGGCTGATTTTGTGGAAGCCACATGTAAATCGGCGTCTCTCTGTGGTGATCACTTCACCGAAGATCAATTTGACGGTAGTGTTGATCGACAGTTAGCAATGGGATTTCGGGCTAAAAGGCGTGGTAGGAGTTTGTTGCCAACCGCTATCCCTACTAAGTTTGATAGGCCGGCTACTGTGTCTGGGCTGCGAAGTCCACCCAAACCTCGGAAAACCTCAGCTATTGAGAAAAGACAACGCCATAACGTAAATATACTCCAACGTTTGAAGACAAAATAGGGTAATGACATATGCACGTTTTAGATTATCCAAGAATTGCTGCTTCAAGGCGAAAGTACAAGTTCTGTCCCAACAGTTGCCACAAGCACTTGTACGTCAGACTCGGTGCCTGACTTAGTTTTTTCGGAGTCCACACCCGCAATTGATCTGGAAAACAATGAAGAAGAAGTGACTTTGGCCGAAGCTAACATGAAAGATTTCTCTTGTCAATTTTCCGGAGTTGAAATGGCAGACTTTTCTTGTCAGTTCTCCGGTATGACGACCCAAGACTTCTCTTGTCAGTTTCCTGAGGACGGGCTACTTTTGCCGGTAAATAGGATACCAATGCATATCAAACGTTCTAAATTGGAGAAACTATATGTAGGAAAAGAACCCGCTTCCAAGAAGCAGTACCTTTACCTCAGAAAACCTGAATAGTACCCTAACTGAACAGGGCTATCCCTTTGACGACGATGTAGATTTTGAACCGGACGACGAATACGAGGACACGGAATCGGACATTTCACCCGTGAAAGAGTAAATTATATTGATCCAAGAATGTATTCTATATAAAGGCATTTACTTCTAGGGAACAAGCTAGCTCTCCAATTCCACCTTTTGATCAAAGAAACAAAGAACGCAAATTTATGGTTTTCGAGAGTCAGTTGCGAACTCAGATCGCGAAGGAAGGCAGATCGCGAGTTCCGCCACCCATGTGCAGCACGTATTATCATCCGGATAAGCGGAAAGCTGTGGACGAAAAAGTTACTCGCTTCAAAAAACCGAAGCAAAATAATGAGTAACAAAAAGCTTAGCTTGGGAAACGGTTTCTTTCTTTTTTTTTTGTCATCTGACCAAGAATGAGGGGATTTTTACGAATGATTTTTAGCCCTGAAAATAAATGAAAAGCTTAGCTTATGAAACGGAATTTTTTGTTGATTTCATATGACCTTAGCCCTGAAAAGGGCTCGGGCAAGGCCAGGGTCGAAAGGCGTCACGCATCGTTATCAGGCGTCAGGCATCCACTCCGAGTATCCGACATACTGGCCAGTTGGATCTGGAAACTTGCTTTTGATGAAATGTTCAACACATGCTGGCAAGGGCTTTCTCGTCCTCGCTCCCAGTATCTTATACACGTTCGTGGTAACAGCACGGTAGGCGCTAAACCTGTTCCTCCTAACACATAAAATTTTACTTCAAAGCTTGATTAGCCATACTTTATGAAATACCTGTTGGGATCTACATCATCAGCAAACGGCAAATGTTTTTTCCGGGCACTAGCGTAAGTACACCAGCTAAGGTATACATATTCCAGGACTGCCGGATGCAGCAAATGAGGAATAGCTTCCATTTCTGTATAGCACTTTGCCTGCTGATGTGGAAAGTCCTCGTTATTAGCGTCGATTTTGGCTAAAAAGTGACGATTTCTCCTGCAACAGAAATTGTTGACAGGAAGAGGCATCCTAACGCACTTCCCACAATCACACCTACAACATACTGTACAGTTAGAAGCACGTGATGTTTTATAATAAGTTACCAGTCAGAAACTTCAGACTCTACAGAATCTCCAGGTCCAGAATCTGCAGCTACAAGTGATGTTGAAACACTAACACTGGCACGTGGGTTTGGCATTGGCAACCTTTGAGCCCTATATGGCTCAAACTGGTAGGCCTGAGCACACGCAACTATTGGCACAGGAATGACAAAAGCCTGGTCCAATTCCGTCCCTTCATCCTCTACAAAGGGGCTTCTATCAAAATAAACGCTCTCGTCGAAACCTTCAGCCATTTTACTCGCTTTGTCTATCACTTTGTATACACGAAACGCAGGTCTGTGGTGCGCCAAGGTGCCGTGGCTCCCGTTATTGACGTCACGGCGCCACGTGACCGCGTTGGGCCAATGGCAAAAATGCCCGATTTGAATTTTAGATTTCTCATGTTCTGAAATATCGCAGTTATATTTTCGCGTATGATAAAAAGACACATAAAACTGTAAACTAGATTTTCTACTCCATTTTATAAGACAAAGTTGTTTTTTGGTGGCTATTGCCCTTTAACAAAAACAGTAAGCTAAACAGTAGGTCCTTAGTTCGGAAGGTTATTTTCTTACAATGTGATTCGACGTCACGCGTTATTGAAAACCAAACTGACGTGAGTTATGTCTACCCTTACTAACGAGAGAGTGTGCTCCCGTTTCGTGGTAGTATTAGTATTCGGTTACAGAAATGTTATTTCCCTAAGGTTCGTGCTGCGAGGATAAACACGTGGCCACCACGAAAGGAAGGAAGCAATGGCCCCAACGTCCCTCAAACACGGAGTGGAGAGGAATAAAACAGTTGCATGTGTCTACGAAACGGGCCATTTGCACGTGTCAGGGTTCGCTTTTCTTGATGCCTCACGTGCTAGCTTATCTCACCACTCCTTTTTTCCCTCGCAGTGACGATACTGGAAATCCCAGGCTAGAAACCACGCCTACGCTTTTACAGGTGTAAGCAATCCGTGTAAAAATGCAAAGAAATATATTATTCTTTCCTAATTATTAATTACTTATGCTCGAAGGATTAATTAAAAACAGGAAAAGGCTTCTTGGTCTCCCTAATGAAAACGTGGGCCATTTGGGAGAGAATTGACACATGGAGCTATGATTTTTAATTCGAAATTTTTAGTTCTCACGTGGTTTGTCCTGAACCTCTCAGCTTAAGGTCCGCCCTATTGGCCTTTGGTCACGAGAATACGGCGATTACGTCTTAGCCAGCAATTTTGAGCCATAGCACGTGATGCCCTTCTGCTATTTTTTGCATTATATGATTTTGTATATGATTTTTATATGCATTATATGATTATATGATTTTTTTTTATATTTATTTTTTTTTTCTTTAATATACATGTAAGACAGAGACGCGTATGTGCGTAATGATGATTTTAGCCTTGACTAGTCTAGCAAAAAAAGGCTATGGGTATGGGTCTATGTCGATGGCAATGATATGCAATTTTTGTTCAATACAATTGTCCTTGCCGCTTATCTCGCAGTCCGAGCTTGTTTTTCATGTCTGGATCTCTTTTATCGCTTTTTTTACTGTTTTCGAAACGCTGAATTTTATTTTGTTCCGGTTTGTTTTTCTTGCCCTATTTTATTTCGTGATGTAGAGATCTATAGATAGCGTCGACGTCATTGGGAGTCACCGATTGCCAAGAACGAGCCAAGCAACGTTGTACTGCAAGTACGTGACTGACGCAATTCTCAATTCTATTTTCCACTAGTATGGTTTTCATTCCATGCATTGGATCCTTTTTCTTCCGAGCAGCCGATACAAGTTAAAACTAAGTCGATTACAAATTCCTGATACGAAAGCGAAAACAAAAAGAATTGACCAAAGACAAAAAACTCTTGGACTCTATCCACCTGATACTAACGCCTTCTAGGAAGAGGTGGCCTCAATTCTGGCAACTGAAAGGGTTTCAGATTATATAATAGTTTTTTTGCCTTTCTCCATGTTGTGCCTCTTTAATTCGCTTACGCCTATGCCAATGCCGAGTGGCGGCGAGTCACGTTGCCCGCGACGTGCCTCACCGGCGCTTACGGGCGCCGGTGTACTCTAGGTGGAGTGGCATGTGCAATCAATTTCGAGGCTTAAACTGTTTTATTTGTTTATCTGCAAAATAGTGTCTTGCTTGAGGAGTCAGAACAGGAAACTGTTGACTTGCTGCGCGGCGTGAGGGAAAGGACGTGTACCGAATAGTGAACACGCTCGGGTCCACGTGAGTCACGTGTTCTGGGATTTCAGGTTCTTGCAAGCGCGTTTGCCACTTAAGCCGCGCCCCACACTGGCTTTCGCGTGACAGCCGTTGCAAAAGCCCATTCCCAGCACGTGTAGACAGTTGCTTCTGCTCCATTAGCCACGCCTCCTATATGATTCCAAGCATGGTCAGCAACTTGTCTAAGGGTTAAAATACCCCTGACATGGGTAAAAAACTGTAATACTTTTGGCCAAGTTGCGTAAAAAATGGGAGATTTTGACAGATTCTTGGACCATGAGACAGAAGAAGGTATAGATATATAGGTATATCCATGAGACAGAAAAAGGTATAGATGGCATAGGATTTCAATGTAACCCTTTATGAGGACAATGTGGGAGAGTTTGGTGATTTGATGGAGATTTAGTGGGGACTTTGGAATCTCCGACTTGAACACGTGACGAGACCCAAGTTCGTCCCGTTGATGCGAATAGCCCAAAGGAGCCTTATCGATTTGCGTACGAAGGAGAGCAAGACGCCCGAGAGGAGGAGCGAGAAAAGAGCGGCCTTGGCGAGAAAAAGCGAGGAGGAGGCGGACTGGCAAGTGGGCGACGTACCAAACGACTAACACAGTCGGTGAGGACAGAGTGGTATACAGCATTGAACCGTCGTGAGACTTACATGCTAGTGCGAATTTTCACTCGTTCGTGTCTGTTTCGTGTTTATAGTAATAAAAAGGGAGTCTATATCCCGTATGTGCTAGTTATTGAACCAAATTAAAACGTAATATAGACTTAAACAACTACTTGCAAAAAAAAGGAATGCTTCGTCATGGATTCCAGTTCGCCCGTCACGGATAAATACTGGGCTGATTCTCCAGGCCATTACGACAGGTAAAAAAGCATGTTAAATAATAGCCTACAAAATTAGCTTATACTTGTTAAAGTAATTAGGAATTATAAGAACTATAGATGAAAGCTCATAAGTGTTTAAACTATTCTAATCTAAGACAATTAAGTTTGATTTAAATACAAGTCAATGCGTTATACTGTGCCAAAATAAAGGGGTAATTTATAGTGTATAAGTTTTATTTAAACGATAAGTGGCAAGATTTTCAGTTCATTTTATCGCAGGTTTATCCTTCAGGGGTAACTGAACTCGCAATACTACTTTAGACTTAAAGGAATAGCACACGAGCGTGATGACGTAATTCATAGCGTCTGTATTTCATTGTTGCTCTAGACTTGGGTGGAAAAAAGAGAACACGCACGTGACTGAAAGGGAGGGATCTCGTTTTCCTGTTTCTGCTTATGCGCCAGTCGATAACCAAATTGAGGTCTTTGGGATCAAAACAATATACATAAGCTTGAAAAAATCGGGTGCGAACCGATTGCTTTTTGCATAAGCTTGTGGTGATACGCAACTGAGTTTTCATAACTTATTGGCCTGGGGGAAAAGGCATGCATTTGATTGCACCATATTTACAAACGCCTGATGGTTGCCAAGTCACGTGGGATTCTTGAAAACTATGCACGGTCTGGTCTTCACATTTAAAGACATAATACTTTTATGGCTGGCAAAGGATAAGATAGGATTGTTTTGGGGGATCCATTTCTAGCTAGCACTTTATTTCGTTACGTAAAAACGCTCTTCCATTTCCCTTTCAGGCAGGGGTCACGTGCCGAAAAACGTGCCTGCCTTCCATAGTGCGTGCTTCGCACACATTCAATAATTAACACCTTTGTTTCATTTCACAGGAATCTGAACTTTGTCGCTTTAGCTAACGATATTGAAGAGGAAGAAGAATACGGTTGTTCCAAGAAGAAAACGACCAGGGTAAGAATTATTTTTCTGTTTGAATATTATATTAGGTTCAATTCTTTTTTGTTTTCAATTATTAGCTGCATTCTCTGGTTTAGCATAACACTTCCATGTTGAAATTAGTATTTGGCAATTTTTGTAGGATCCGATGTCGCATCGGATTATTGAAAAGCGTCGCCGGGATCGCATGAATAACTGCTTAGCAGACTTGTCACGTTTACTGCCAGCGGCTTATTTGAAAAAGGGGCGTGGCCGGATCGAAAAGACAGAGATTATTGAGATGGCCATAAAACATATGAGGCATTTGCAGATTCACGCGTGCCAGCAAGTGGGTAAGGAATCAAATCTCTGCCCTTTTTCATTGAAATGACCTTGCTGACTTGTTTTGCTCTTTTTTGCGGGAATTTTAGAGACGTGTGAGATTGCGAGTAACATCGAGCGCCAAAATAACAGCACGGACCAGCAGTACCGGTTGGGCTATTCGGAATGCATGTCCGAGATGATGCATTTCTTAGTGGAAGTTGAAGGCTTTTTTGCGGGCGATGCTCTTTGCAGCCGTCTTATGAATCATTTGCAAATGCATGGAGAGAAAATTAGTCGAGGTAAGTTTAAAGAAAAAAAAGCTTATGTGCTTTTCATCCCATAGAATCCCTATTTATTTATTATATCTTTATCGACTTCCTACTTATTATATTTATGTTCATAGGAGGAAGTGGTTTTCCACACGCAGGTGCAAGAAGTTCCTCGTCATCGTCAGGCAGCTCCTCAACAGACTTTCATCGTAACGGGACGAGCTCGTCAGGTTCTTCTGCAGACAGTAGTCAGTGCATGCCCCGCAGCAGTACCGGTAGCAGCAATTGCAGCAGCAAGAGTACCAAGCACCAGGTGTCGGAACTGGACGACAAGGAGACCAGAGTCAAGATCGAAGAAAATGAATCGAGTGCCAGTTCCAATAGCTACCGCTTGCCTTCTCATATGGCCGGTATTGACAGCGAGGACATGGATAGGTCCTCCCAATGTACCACGAACCCTTCTTCCACAGCTCCTTCCGAGAACAACAACCAAGATTCATCTGATTCGGGTGCAAACATGCACCAGAAAGACCTCAAAGACATGTTGTTATCCGACTCCGGCTTTACCAGCACGGGGACTAGTCATAGTAGCAGTTCTCGCTTGGATGAAACCGGCTTCTACAAAAAGTACAAGACAGACATCCAACAACGATTCACAGCCGAAGAACACCACAGTCAAGAAGAGCTAGATGAACCGAGTGATTTGGACTCTAGCAAACGTCGAAAAGTCGCGTATAAAACTAGTTCAACTCATGAGCCGAGCAAATACGACTTCAAAACACCTACAGGAAGCGCTGATAGCTTGGTACCACCCAAAGAACCCTGGTTGGCTACCCGGCAGAAATCACCCAGTCATTCCGTCTACCAAAATGGACCCAAAGCTCCGCCCCTTGATAATTTCCTGACGGCTTTCCCGGCTACACATTCTCCCCAGTGTGAAACCGTTTCCTCGATAGACACGAACAATTTGGGCCCTAGCAGCAAGCCAGGCAATTTACCCGTGTTCGTGTTGCATCCACAGGGCTCGTTTTATATTCCTACGCTAATTGAAGCATCGGTGGTGACACCTTTACTTACAGAATACGTTCAGGCACCCGTTTTGCATCCTGTAACCATTCATGTTAGCTTTGGACACTCGGCTAAAGTTATTGGCGCGAAAATGGAGCCATGTTCATTTCCTTCAAGTACACCAGTAGCGGACCCTAGCGTCGGAAGTGAGAGCAGCAAAGGATTGTTGGCCATTGACAGACAAGGGCGTATGTCACCCTATGAAAAGCGCAAGTTGCCTCATGGACTTGCAGCTCCGTCACAGGCACCCTTGGATGTAAGCAACAATGAAAATACAAATAATAACAACGTTCGGCGGTGGATGGAAGAACGTGTTCCAATGGATGCCAGGGAGTATGGATCCGAAGATTTACGACTTCCATTGAATGTTGAACACGAAGACAACCATCGGAGAGCAGTTGAGGTGACTGCACGCGGTAACGCTATTTTTGGAAGCCTGGGGCAAAGCCCAAGGCGTGGCCAGGCAACGACTGTAGATATAAAAGAATTGACGGCGCATTCATTGTTGGAATTATCCACACAAACCTCTAAAGACAATTATCGAAATAATCGTCATTCGTCGGCTGCCGAAAACACAAATTACAGGTTCCCTGTTCAAGAAAGTATTGTACCTGTTCACCCTTTCCCATCTCGAGACTGTGAAGTGCTTCGAGAAGTACCATCTTCGAACTCCGCACGCTGGTCTTATTTAATGGGCAGTGCAAAACGTCTGTAGTTTGATTGATAGTAATTTCTTCTCTTTGGAGTACTTTTGGGATGTCTTTTGTATTTAAAGGTGTTAATAATATGCTTTAGGTAATATAATATTGCGTATAAAGTGTTTACAGTATTACGAAGGGAAAATATGATTGCATCAAATGGCCGTCAACCCGACGTTACTCCTAAAAATTCAAAAACTTAGGTAGCAGCTGAATTCACAATTAAATCCAGTGAAATTAAAAAAGTTAATAACAGCTTCAAAAGTGTTAAAAAATATAAAATAACCGATCGTTGTCCAGTCACGGGATCATAAACCATTCGTTCGGTAAGCCACAACCCCAAACTCAAAATAAAACCGCCTTCAACTTGTCCAACATCCACAAGAGGGCTCAAGGATTGCCCGACGTCTTCCAAAATGTCAACTCGCACGATTTAAGGTAATTCAACTACATTAACAATCTTGTTAATATATCTCTAGTATATTACTTGTCTTTCGCCGGTCAATACATCCACTTTAACTTCGGTGACTACTGCCCCATGAATCAAGTAATCAATCAAGCCATCCGTAGATGCTCCACTCCTAGGGATAATCCTAGGGGTCCCGTGACCCCCTTGGAAATTACTTAATACAAAGTAATCCAAGCCTGGAATTCGTTAGTAGCATGAAATACCGAGAGGAATCTCCCTTTTTAAATGCAAATCTTTCTTATGACGAGCCCTCAACGCCTTCGACGCCTTCTCATAAGCTTAGTCAACAGAATACAACAAAAAAAAGGGAATACAAAGATGGCAGAGTTAATTGCGGGTGGGTTGTTATATGAGTACCGGAAATAGACGGAGTTTCTGTCAAAATACTTATTATCGTCCGAGTTTTCTACGATTTTATTCGTTTAGTGATCTCATGTCGACACTTTGTATGCTTTGTATACACGAAGCACAAGATCTGTAGAGCGCGTGGGAAACGTGGTTCCTCGAGGTTATGTCGCAGTCCACATGACCGCGCTGGGTCAATGGCAAAAATACCCGATTTGAATTTTTGACTATTTTCTTAATATCTTAGTTATTATTTCACATATGTAAAAATAAACATATCGCTGGAAACTAATTTCTTGCTCTTTTTTAAGACAAAGTTGTTTTTTAGTGGCCATTGCTCTTTAAAGCTAGCTTTGGTTAAGATTGAAAGTTTTGAGATTGATGTAATTGATAAGATTAATGCAATGGCCCTCTCGCGCCACCATACGGGGGGCGTAAGAACAAAACCATAGGAATACAAAAGTCACAACAACTTTTTTTCATGTGTTTTTCAAGTATTATTTGAAAATGTAGCATACAATTTCTCTCAATTTTATAGTTTCTCATTTTACCATGTCTCACGTGATTTCGCTCGCGCGGTTTCGTAGGATCGTTTCGCGTTTTAACATTCCGCGGTTCAGATTTCGCATTTTATCCATATCCAATGAAATAGGTCAACATAGTAATTGATATGAGTAAGAAACGATTTCGATTCCTGATTTCGATTTTGGCGGTATTTCAGTAAAGCAAGGGAAGCAGCTGGTCTTTCTTCGGGTCAAAACATTTTATGTTTTTTAAGTTTAAAAGCTATGCTGAATAATGACGGACAAGGAATTCAACTCCTTGCATAGGCAAATCAATGCTGGTTCATCTGACGGATGCTTGGAATTAGCAAAGGTAAATCAAAGCAAGGAAACATGGAATAGATAAATGTTATTTTTTGCAGAAAACGGTAAAATCTCCCGAGAAAGCAATAACACTACTTAACATATTAATCCCCCAATTCAAACTCAACAAAAATTACTTGGAAAAGCCTCTGAGGAATGAGTTGATACAATTTTGCTGCTCTATTTTGGACAGTTTAAGTATTACTACACCACTAGAAAACAAGACCGAGAGAGAACAAATAGTAATTTTTTATCACGTTATAAGTGGGCTTTTGAACGAGGTAAAACACTTTTTCTTTTCTTCTATATTACTATACAAACATCTTGTTTAGAGTGAGGCAACCTTGGCTCATAAACTGACGCCTTTTTTTATCCAGTCAATTCAATCAATTGTGAGCAAACAACATGACCCTGCAACTTGGAATACGTTCAGCCAAAACATAGGTAGGTCTCGTTTACTACTTAGTGCATTAAACAGTTTACCAATTTCCCAGAATCTTGCTGTCATTCTCTGGCGATAATGTATAGCAAAAAAGAAAGTTACGCAGAAGCCCTAAAGTTTTACGACGCCTTTATGAGTATCACCTTTAAGTCTCCAAAGTTAAGCGCTCAGATGGTACATTGCAAAGAACCTTTAAGGACCATAATTTTACTCTTACCTTCTAGAATACAACAGCAGCATCTATTTGCAATGGAGTCTTTATTTGTCGTAAAGCGTTGTCGCAATGGTCTGAATTGCTGTATGATATCGCCAGGTTGTTGCGATATGAAGCCACAGATAACCAAACTTGGCGAAAAGTTGTTGGGAGATACTGGTGTTCCCTGAAAGATGATCTGAAGAAGCTCCAACATGAGTTACAGGTATGACACAAATCCTTTAAATGTTAATGGACTAAAAACGTACTCTAGGATTGTACTGTCGCTGGTATTTTAAACATCAAAGGCATCGCTATTCGCGAATCAGAACGACAAGAATTACTATGGTGGGAACTTAAAGCTTACCTCCAAACTAGGTATTTTCTACTGTAAGGATTTTTTAAATTTAGTTAAATTTTTTACTATTTCCAGTCTCAGCGTCAACCATTTGGTTCCCCTTAAAATTATATTAAAAGAGCTCGGCAAGTTCCGCACCTATAAAGGTGTGGTTTCTCAGCTGGAATCCTATTTTTGTATGGTTACTACCCTAATGAGCAAGGGCGAAACTTCGGATAGCAGATTCGACAAAGCTGTGATATTTGCCAAACAGAGTGTTTCTACACTTTCAAGTTTGGACACAAACGTATTTTTTTTTTGTTTACAGGCATTGTAAATTCCAAATATTCTAAAAATGCTCGCTATAGGTACCAGACCCTGAAAACACAGCTATAAGACTGCAGTTGGCTTTGTCGTATTGGTTCAAATACTGGGCGGAATGGCACCGTTTGCGAGCTAAAATCCATACCGAATTGGAGCGTCTAGGGCCGCTTTTGAAATCCGCCAAGGCTCCGCCTCCTGGTCAGGAAATGAAAGGGGAAACTGTTACCATCCCCGTCTATGAATACCTGGGCATTGACCGCGAGCAGAAGTTACTGCTTACGTTAGAACAGTCGCTCAAAATGTTCCAATCCGTCTCGCAAGTATGATTAAACAATAATTATTTTACAAACATTTAATTTTTGAATATATTTTTTTTATATATTTTTTAAGATTATCTTAAATATAATAACTGTTTAAAAAATGTAAAAAAATCCTTCAAAATTAGTGTGATTATCCTGAGGTTTTGATTACTCCTACCCAATGGCAAATCTTAAGCTGTATCCGGTCCTTGGCGTGCGCCTTCGATTGCTATGGGCATGTCAATCTAAAGGCTGCAGCCTGGCAAACCTGCTTGGATTACGCGCGTCGTTTTGCTAACGCAGAGTACATTGTCATAGGTATATACTTTAATATTTTTTGTTAGCTAAGCTAGATTTAATTAGCGTTTTTAATTATTTTTTCTTAGCGTGTTCGGAATTGCTAAAATTGGGATTCCAAGTTTCCGACGACTTACGCAGAGAATGTGATCAGTTCATCCAGCAAGATTCCTTCAGGCTGTCAAACTACGTCAAAGCTAGTTACGCCGTTGCAATTGCGTGGAGCAAATTCTATGACGAAAAGGTATTGTACTTTAAAAAAACAAAACAAATCTTTAGTGTGGTACATTTTAGTATGACGAGTGTAGGACACACATGAAGGAAATACAAAGCAAGAACGCCGCCATTAACAGTCCCTTAACGAAAAGCCTATATGTGGTTCACACGGAATTATTTCTGCTGGAGAGCTATTTGGGAGTCATTCCTGCCCAGTTTCGAGGTGATAACCAAGACGATATTAACTTCCACGCCTTGGCACGCCTATCCTATGAAAAGGCGTACGGAACTGCCGTAAACTATGAAACTCATGCGAAAGAAATCGGATGGGGTAATAAAATTAATAAAATTTGTGCGTTCGTTAAACAGTAAAACCATTTCTGTTGTAGATTTTCCTGGCCAAGAACTTCAAATTACGGCTTTGGTAGCGCAGACGTTTATTTGGACGTTACGGTTAGCCTTGCACAATGGCCTGGCCTTTGATTTGAAAATCTACTCGAAGGAATTCGTGTCCTATATGCAGAGAAGGGCACTCACTTACAAGTAACTCTTTTATAATCTATTTCTAATATAATCTTTTATAATCTAAATCTTTACACTCTTGTAGGACAGTGGAAGGATTGCTATACCGTTGCCAGAGCGATCTGCTGTACGAAAACGCCGAAGACTGTCTGCTCACTGTGACGTCAGTGTTGCAACTTTTGGGTCTCCACAGTAAAACTTCCGTTCGCCATCCAGAACAGGCCCTTGAGGTCACTCGATCTGATCATTCCTCGAAAGACAACTTAGTTTCGGCCGAGACTTTGCGCGCCTCTTCCAACGTTTTGTTTTCACCGGTGGCAACATTCGAGTCTTCCACCAAGTCCCGGAACGCAGGAAGCAAACTTGACCCCTCAACTCTCCCAAAAGCATCCAATTGGCAGTTGTTTCCCGGTACGAGCAACATGGGCAGCTCTCCTTCCTTGAAAGGAAAAGAAGAAGTGACGTTACCCGCTTGGTTGTGCCATAGTCGCAGTTGTCGCTGCATAGACTGCGAAAATTTGCTTTTATGGTGGCTGGCGATGACTTTGATCGGAATCCAAGGTCGTTGTCTTAGTCTTCAGGGATTTGATGTTGCAGCCGTCACTGCCTTTGAGAAAAGTTGGAACTTGCTGCAGCGATTTCTGCAGAAGCGTTGTTTTAAGCTCTCTGTCGCAGGAGAAGGCGTTTCCAGAAGTTTATGTTATACCCAGAAGGACAGCGAAGAAGATTTGGAGCAGTTGGTTACTCGCATTGGGGATTTGAATCTGGCGGCGATTAAGTGGCAAGTACCGATCGAGGCATGGATTCAACCAGTGATCCTATGCGGGGCCATTAACCAACTTGAGTCCGTGGCTCACTTGGGAGGCACCAATCATCCGGAGGAAGCGAGAATGGCACTACTGAGCCTAAAGAATCAGTTGTTAAGTCAGGATTTGCCCTTACGTCTGGGACTCGAAAGTATCGATCTGTTGTCACGCTTTGCGCTTCAGTTTCACCTCTTGGAAGGGAATATTAACAACATTCTAGGCCAGAGAGTTCCGGAACCAACTAACCAGCCAGTACCAATCTTCAAGCTGGTCGTGAGCGATGCAGACGAAGACCAACTCTCGAAAATGGAGCTTTCGGGATCCAGGGAAATTGACGATGTGGCTGTGGAAAGATCTGTGACACCAAAAGCGCCCATTCCGATCCCAAAGTTTAAAGCTAAGGCGGCAATAAAAGGGAAAAAAGTAGAAAAACGAAATCCTTTGTTCCTGGATATCAACGAAAGCGATTCTGACGAGATGACCAAGAGCGACAATGAAGAGATTGCGGAATTTTTTGCTAAGAATCGATTGAAACTCAAACATAGACCGCTGGTCATTGAAAGCGACGATGAAGAGAAGGAAGAAGAAGAAGAAGTTGAGGAGAAAGTGGCCAAGAAATCCGTCCGGCCCCGTCCGACTCCATCAAAACAGAAGGTAAAGGTAGCAGAGGAGGAGCTTAAGCCAAAACGGGGCCGGGTAACCGGGAAAATAGCAAATGCCACCGCTAGAGCGAAGAAATTGGTGCAGGTTGAAGAAGATGAAGACTTCATCCCGCCCACTGACGAAGAAGACGACAAGAAGTCGATCCTTAAAGCAGTACGCAAAGCGGAAAAGGCTGCTGGGAAGACGAAAGCGGTCAGCCCTAGTTACGACATTCGAGAGAAGGCGAAAGGAGATGACGTCATTGATCATTCGAGTGGAGACGATAGCAAAAAGCCCGCTGCTGTTAAGAGTAAAGTGATGCGAAGAAATGGTAAAAAAGCTCCCAGTTTGGTAGCTGATAGTCCTGGTACTGAAACGGATGACGACGTCATAGTCATTCTATCTAGTGACGATGAAGAGTTGAACGCAGGACTAGGACCGACTGCGAAGACGAAGACCAAGAATGTTGTCCAGGTAAAGAAAAAAACTTTGATCCTAAAGGAGGCCCTTTAAGTAAATCTTCACATGTATTAAAAATGGGAAGGAGATACAAGGACAGATCAGGCCAGATCCATGAACATTTAAGGGATCAATAGAATTTCGAGTTTTAAACGTCTCTGCTCATTGGTTAAGCGCCAGTGAGATTAGAAAGTGCTTAAGCTGTATAAAAAAATACGTCACAAGGACTCCGAACCCCGACAGAAGGACGCCTAACCCAACGTAATACCTTGTGACGTATTTTTTTATACGGCGTAAGTACTGTCTAAGCTCGTGGCACTTAACCAACTGGCGGAGACTTGTTAAACTAGAAATCCTATTGGCCCTTTAAAAAATTATGGACCTGGCGTCCTTGTGTCGGGTACACAGGAGTCCTTTTGTCGAGTCGTCCTTGTGTCGCGTTGCTTTAAAAATGTCTTATTTGTTACCGTTCCATTAAAATAGGTTAAACGAGTGCAAGGAGATGCGAACCTTCGCCGGCGCCAAATCGCTGAAGGTCGTGACGCCATTGCTAGTGGTGCAGAGCCTGCTGAGCCTAGGAAAACTCGGAAAAGACTAGCCAAGAACCCGTTTGTTTTGTGAAACATAGAATTTTGTATATGGAAATGTAAAATGCTCAGGTGCCTTAATTAATATGTTTTGTAACGCTACTTTAAGCCGTTTAGTGAAAGGTTTTCGTCTTCAGTATTGCTAACTGGGACACCGGGAATAAACTGTGTTCATAAAATTGGTTTAATATTTAATAAATTATGGTTAATAAAAATTAGTTTAATTAAAATTGTTAGAGCTTTTTAGGGTCGCCACTTTTGTTTATTTATTATGTTTCTAAGGAGCTGATGGTTAATTGACTGGCAATTACTAGGCTAACGAAGTGACAATAAAAATCGTTTTTAATTCTTAATGGGGGGTTAACCTTGGTTTGTATGCGTAATTTGTCTACAGTCTTCTTGCGCAATGCATAAATGTTTTCGTCAGATACACCAGTAGTCGAAAAAACTATCTGCAGTCACTTTCACACACAGTTTTTCCGTCAAATCTGGGCCGGAATCGTTGACCACAAACCAACTTAAAACGAAACGGTTTTCACCACCTTCCCCTTAGGAAAAGAGGAGCTCGGTTTTTAAAATTTAACTACAAACAATACCACGATACCTGAAAAACCACGTGAAAAAAACAACAAAAAACGAGAATGACAAATTCTTCACAAGTAGTCCTGCTCGTCCATTGTATCCAAGTTCCATGCTTGAAGCCTGCTGTAAAGCTCCAAATTCCGAGAAAGTCCGAGCCAATGTGCAACAATTTCACAGGACAAAACCCCCAAAAAGGAAGGCCAGAACCTCCCGACGCGTTTCTTTAATTAGAGTCACCCAACAAAGTAAATTTGTTACCGTCCGTAAATACCTACCAAAAATAACAACAAAAATTAACTATAAGATCCAAACATTACAACTAATTTAGATAATTTACCGGGGGGCGAGGATCCTCGTATTTCTTGATAGTTGCCTCTTTCGAGGACGTTCGTTCAGGACTGTGGCGGCGAGGAGCAGGACGCTCATCCCGATCGCGATTGTAGCGCTCTCCACTGTGATCATTCCGGTAGCGGTCTCTGTTTCCGTCACTGTGGCGCTGTGGTGGGCCGCCATGCCCTCTGTCTCCACCCCCGCCTCCTCGTCCTCTATATTCTCCTCGCGGACGTTCGTCACGCCCATAGTCAGGTCGCCTGTTTCCATAATCTCCTCTTCCACCGCGAGGATAGTCATCTACGATAAAGCAAATGAAAAACAAAATGATAAAACAAAGCCGATGCTAGACCATCTTGTAATTATTAATAGAAAATAACAAGATAATCCAACCTCCTCCTCCTCGTTTGGGCCGGTCGTCATAACCTCTTCTCGCCTCGTACGAACCTCTAGTCTCTCTGTCTCTGGGGGCACTCGGACGATCTCTAAAACGATCTCCGCCGTCATGGCGGCGGTCGCGGTCTAGGTCTCTGTCTTTTTCCCGGTAGTCACGATAGCCTTCTTTTTCTCTATAGTCCCGATCTCCCCGATCTCGGGGACGATCTTCGTCACGGGGGCGTTCTCGCTCCCGTTCGCGTTCCGCGGGCTTTTCGTCATGCTCCTCTTCCTCTCTTTCTTCCTGCAGAAGAACAAGAAATAAATATTTATATCTAGGAAACCTTTCGTATCCACGAAAGTCATCAAGTATGAAATGTTTCAAATGGTACGACCAAGAAAGCCAAATTAGCGTCCCTGGTGTCTTCCATTGAACGTTTGCTCTAGGGTACTTGAAAACGACAACACCATAACAAATATTGCCGTTAAATAGTTCTCGTACCCAAATTAATCGCAAAATATGGTGGCAGAATGAAATATTGACATGTACCTGTGGAGACACGTGTAGTTTTCTGGACCACGCACTTTCTTTAGGGAGTGGAGCCAACTGGACACGAGGCTTTTCGCCTTTGGAGGGGGGTGGGGTGGGCGAACGTGTGCGTTCGCTGTCGCGACGTTCTCTTTCCCTTCTAAGAATGAGAATTTACATTGGATACATTATTTTCCTCGTGCCTACCATCTATTACACTACAGAAAGGAATACCGGTATTGGTATAGTAAAATATAATAATATTAATATCGATATTACTATCAATTTTAATTATCGATATTTGTATCAATATTAATTATCGATATTTGTATCAATATTAATTATCGATATTTGTATCAATATTAATTATCGATATTGCTATCAATTCTAATTATCGATATCCGTATCAATATTAATGATCGATATTGATATTAATTTTAGTGATCGATATTAGTATCAATATTAATTATTGATATTGGTATCAATATTAGTTATTGGCCATTATTTTCTTCCTACCCAAAGTTTTTCAAGCGCGAATAATTTTTAATAGTTATACTAGTTGTTCTATCTTTTAGAATAAAGAATAGAAAAAAGCATAAATAGAATAAATAAAAAGGCCTGAATAGAATATTGACAAATATTTTCTTCCTACCCTTCAGATTCGCCACGGCTGACTGGGCGTTCGCGCTCAATACGACGAGGTTCTTCTTGCAATTTCTCTTCTTCCTTCTTACGAAGTCTCTGCTCGATCTCCTTTTCTCTGGCAGTGGTGTCCACGGGCTTGGCGCCACCAAAAATGGACGCCTGCGTTGCTGTTGACGCGGGCGCGTCCACTTCTTCTTTGGGAGCAGCAGCCACCGAACGAGGTGCCAACACTAAACGTGGTCGTTCTTTTGGCGCGGATGGAGCCTCTCTTTCACGCTCACGTTCAGGTTCGCGCTCTGGTTCGCGACGTTCCCGCAGTCCACTGAAGCGTTCGTCACTCTCTTCTTCCCCACCACGTTCTCTGAACTCGCGTCGAGGACCTCCTCCACCGCTACCAAATCCGCCCCTCTCACGGTCACCTACAATGGGAAAAAAAAATAACAAGTTAAATACCAATTCGAATGGAACGGAACCAAACCTTTCAGCACAGGAAAGTGAAAAAAGCACCACAATAAAATACCATACAGGACTTACCATAATCTCTCTCTTTAAAGCCTCCGCCGCCTCCACCCCTGTCAAAACCACCATTCCCACCGCGTTCAAACCGACCACCAGAGCCTGCATGAACACACATAGACACACATTAGGCCAAACACCTCAGAAAGAAACCCCAATGAATAGATTTAGAAAAATCCTCGACACGAAACTTGACCCGGACTTCCGTTTTCATGTTCCATAACACTATTACCTTTACCATTAACTCCATTACCTTTGTCACCGCCAAATCGGTCGTCGCGGCGTTGTTCGAAGTTAGAGCCTCTGGAGAATCGCTCGTCTCTGGATCCAAAACTGGATTCATAGCGTTCTTCGCGGGGAGGACCACGCCCAAAACCACCACGATCTCTATCTCTGTCACCACCGCCGAAACGATCGCGTCCAAAGCCGCCTTCTTGTTCTGTTCCACGAATTAGGACAGATACATGTTAAGAATCAGTACGACGCTTTAAAAATTGAATGCAATACCCCTACGCTCTGATGGAGGGGGACCTTCTCGAGGAGCGCTACGCCAGTCGCTATCAGGGGTGCGATCAGCTTGTTCTTCTCGCTCGCGAGGTTTACGTGGACCTCTTTTATCTTCCTCGTCGTTCTGACCAGCCACATCGATGCGAATCTTGCGGTTTTTAATCATCTACAAGGGTCAACGAGATAACAAATGAAGTCCCAAAATGAAGAAAATGACGTAGAAGATTTTAAAGAAGTAAATGTTTACTAAGTCGCTCATTCCTAAAGCCTCGACCAATTCTTGTCTCTCTTCAAACTCTGCATAGCCAAAACCACGCAATCTGCCACTGTCGGTGCCACCATCGCGCGGAAGCCTCACCGAGACAATCTACAAAGGACACAAGGTTAACTTCCTATCCCTACTAGGTACTAGATGAATAAACAGCTGAGTTTACCTTTAATCCTTTGAAGAAACGAACAATGTCCTCCGTATCAATGTCAAAAGGAAGATTTGCTAGGTAAGCGGTATAGGGAGGATTTCTCGGTAGCTTATTCTCATCCAAATCACCTCCGCGGGCTGCTCTTGGAGCCGAGGGCAAGATAATGCGCTCTTTCGAAACTGGAGGCGCATAAGTTTCTGTAAGAAACGAGAGAAGCGGGATTAAACTGAAAATATTATGTGTCATGGACCATACCTTCACTCTCCATTTCATCTGCCCAGCTGCTGGTTCCCATCCCTCCTTTCGGAACCATAATCACAGTTTGCCCAGATCCCACATCTTCTTGACCAGCAGCTAGGAAGTCTCCTAGACCTAGTGTTACTCCCTTCGACTTCTTTCCTTTTTTACCTGCAACACACGAGAGAGGCATTATCACCATTATCACTTGTCTAAAACAGTAAAAGCAAAAAGGTGAGGAACTAAATATTGGTGGGACTGAAAACGACCCCAAACAAAACACATCGCAAACTCGGTCATCCCGACCCTTTCGAGTAGTTTTTCACAACCAGAAGGGAAACAGGTCATATTAAGTACATCTCGTTAATAAAAAGGTAGCAGAAGCTACTGGTAAATTACTATTTCACACAGAGCACATGGAAATTATCACTTACCAGTGGAAGCCATGTTTGGGCAAAGGACTCCGCGATTGGTTCTGCCACCTAGCGTAAATAGCAAAAATGAATCAACGTCGCTCTAGCATAAAATAGATTATTTTAATCTGATCAGCAAGTGCGACAATTCAAAGCGTACGTTCTGGTAAAACGACATAATTCTCAAATGGATACCCCTGAGTGGTAGACGCGAATATTACTTCAACTTTAAATTGGCTGACAGTGCCAAAAACAAGCATTAATTACCGTTCAATCAAGTTAAAGTTAGTTTTTTCTGGCTTCTTTTTAAACCTTACTCATGCGGATATCTTTATAGATCATGACTCAGCATGCCAATGAGACTAGTCCAGAGCAGCTTATAATGCGCGAATCGGCAAGTTTGGGGATGTCTTCACCAGAGTCTCCTCATCACCTTCATACCAAACGAAATGAGTCCTTTCCCCTGGAAGTCACGGAAAAAGTAATAAAATTTTCCTTTTTCACAGAAAGCTATAAGATTTGTCTAACAACTAGCAGCTTAGCAACACGGACCGAGTGATTACTAGTTTAGCAGCTGGGGCAATGGCAGGAGCGTTAGCCAAAACGGTTATAGCCCCTCTCGACAGGACCAAGATCAATTTTCAAGTAAAAATCTAAATTCCTGGAAAAATATGTTTTTGTAAGGGAATCGGTCTTTTTAATTTAGATAGCAAAGCGGAAGTTTTCGGCTCGGGAAGCATTCGGTTTTCTAAAACATAGTTACCGGCAAGAAGGAGTTTCTAGTCTGTGGCGAGGCAACTCGGCCACCATGGCCCGCATCATTCCCTATGCGGCTATTCAGTTCTCTTCACACGAACAGTGGAAAAGAATCTTGGTTGTGGATGTAGAAGGAAAGGAAAAGTATACAAAGCTTTTTCTGTTTCTTGAACGCAATAACAGTTCCAAATGCAATACAAGTTTGTTTTTTTCTTAGAGCGAGCTCTGTAGCACGGTTTGCGGCAGGATCGCTGGCTGGTGTGACCTCACAAACGTGCACTTATCCCTTGGATCTGGCCAGGGCTCGTATGGCCGTTACTAAACGTTGTATGTACAGCTCGTTATTGCAAGTACCTAATTCTATTCTTAAAATCTTATGTTCGTAGGGAGTTCTAAAAAGCGTTTCTATATCTTAAGGTGTTCATCAGAATCTGGCGGGATGAAGGGCCCCGTAGTTTGTACCGAGGCTTCACGCCCACCATCTTGGGAGTCATTCCCTACGCGGGCACTAGTTTTTTTACGTACGAAACTCTGAAAACATACCATTACGGTATGCTAATCATATCTCTCTTTGAAACTAGCTAATTTAAGCGTGTTAATGCAGAACGTACTGGCCATAATCACCCCAATCCGTTTGAACGTTTAGCATTTGGGGCTATTGCAGGATTACTGGGCCAGTCGTCATCATATCCGCTTGACATTGTGCGGAGGCGTATGCAAACTGCGACAGTAACCGGGGGAAATTATGAGACAATATGGGGCACACTGAAACATGTGTACAAGTAATTAGCGCGTGTTTTATGAGAAAGCATGAATAATTCATGAGTGGATGTTTTAATTAGGGAGGAAGGAATCGTACACGGGTGGTACAAAGGATTGAGTATGAATTGGATCAAAGGTCCCATCGCGGTGGGCATTAGTTTCTCGACGTTTGATACCATGCAAGATTTCTTGCGACGACTTCCTGTCTTTCGTGAACGATAGCATAGGACAATTCTATGACCTAATATTGACAGCTCAAAGCCTGACTCGTTTTCCGTCGTTGCCGTCTTTTTGGCAATTGTTTAGCCCACACCCAAAGCCTTCTTTAGCGTTTGCATACCCACAAGGATTTGCCTTTTTTAACAGTAAGAAATGGAATTCGGCTTAGTGCCTTTTGAACCTGGTGCTAAGTGTTCGCATGAGAGAAGCTGTGATGACCAATCAGAAACTCGTGTTATGTCGTCTTATTACCTGGATACTTAGAAATAGGATAGTGTGGAAAAGGGAAAAAAGGCGGAAACAAGCATCAGCAAGTGCCAATGCAATTTTTAGTTACGTTAAATGTAGTGTACTGCCAAGTACCTCCAAAGTTTTATGAATATAAAGACTGCTATGTAGTACACCTTAAACTTAGGTATTTTGGTTCAGAATCTATTAATATTTAAATGTGTTTCAAAGCCTAAAATCTAGCTTATTCATTTTTTTATTACCGAAGAAATAAAAAAAATAATCGAAAATCAACGGACGTACGATAAGGCCAAAGCGAAGATCGTTGAACTACGAAGGGATTTTTCCTCACTATTTTCTATTCCTTACTGTGTCATGTGATACCAGCCAAACACATGATCAGAAGTGATCCTTCGTAAACTGTCAAGGAATTTAGCGTTTAAATTTATAATAACAATGGCAGTGGCAGCAGCTAAAGGCAAACTGATCGCAGTCATCGGAGATGAGGTACATCTATTCACTTTCACAAATAAAAATTAAAATATGACATGGCAAGACATGAAATTTTACCCAAAATATAGGACACTTGTGTGGGCTTCTTGCTGGGTGGCATTGGTGAGATCAATAAACATCGTCAGCCGAATTTCATGGTTGTAGATAAAAGTAAGATTTATTTTCAACTTGGCTGTGAACTAAATAGCAGTTTCTTCCTTCTGAATATAGATACTAGCGTAGGGGAGATAGAAGAATGTTTCAAGAGATTCTTGAAGCGAGATGACATAGACATTATTCTCATCAATCAAAACGTAAGTTTAAGAATTCGAAAGAAACTCTTTGAAATAAACACGAAGGAGTGATTTGGTAGGTTGCTGAACTAATTCGTCACGTTATTGACTTGCACCATTCACCCATTCCTGCCGTTTTGGAGATTCCTTCTAAGGACCATCCTTACGATGCCAGCAAAGATTCCATTTTGCGACGTGCCAAGGTAAAATAAACAGCTCATTTAGTTCATGAAAAATTGAAAACGTGTACTTTCTAGGGTATGTTCACGGCTGGAGATTTTTAGAAGAGTAAAGACCGAGCGAAAGAACTTTGGTTAGCTGTACTGTGGGCTGCGTTTTGTGTATAGAACTCTGTTTGGTTGTCCTATTGTACCATGTACATTCCCATTCTTTTCGGCCGTAATACAAGCATTCGGTGTTATGCCCTAAAACATTGGCCTGACAAAGCCGAATCCGTTTGGGTAACCAAGGTTCTAACGAGACTCACCAGTCTTGTAAACAAATTCTTCCCCTTAGCTGCATTAAACTGAATCAGATAAACGCTTTTGGCGTATTTCTCTCCGATTTCAGCCATTTCTGAAACACAGACTTCAGGAAGATTGTCTTGCGTGCATATTATGACTAGATTTCCATGCTCGGAAGGATCTAAAGCCTCCAAGCAAGCCAGAAGATTGAAATCAGCAAAACATTCACAGAAAATAACGTGTTGCTGAAATCTCTGGGACATTTCAGTTCGACCGAGGCAAAGGCGTGCAAACTGTGTCTTCAGTCCCGCCACAACTTCTTCTTTGGCCCCGCCCATACTAGGACCCTCTACCAACACCAAATTTTCTCCTATAACAAGTTTAAGGAAACGATTCAGTGTGTAATTCGTTGAAGTATTCTTTACCAATTCTACGTTACCAGTTAGCATTTCTTTTGCAAGTACCAGATCTTTGGGATAAGTTACTTTCCACAACTCTTCTCCTCCAGACAGTAATCTGGCCGCCACCTGTCCATACTTCAAAGCTAGTTGCAAGCATTCGGTTCCCTTATCAAGTTCATCGTCATCTGCCTTAAATGAAACTCAACTCGTAATTAAAAAATGTAAATTCCATTACACTGTCGTACTTGCTTATACGCGCCCCATAAAATTTCCCAACGAAAAGCTTGGGGCGTTTCGCTAGCCCGGTAGAGATCCCGTTGCAAGACTTGTTCTAAGACATCTTCGTCATTCCGTGGTTTAATAACGGTGGACACCAAAGGTCGCACATAGCTGGCCGCTCCTTCACGAAAAGCAGCTTCGATTAGGTCGACCAGATTAACCGGGATAAAGGGTCGTACCGCATCGTGTACGAGGACAACGTGCGGATAAGCCTGACTGGCGATATGTTCCAAGCCAGCAAGAATGGAGCGATGTCGCGAACTGGATCCTTTCACGAAATTCACTTTAATATCGAAGTCTAATTGGAAACGTTTAGCAAAGTAAGGCTTCAGTAAAGCATAGGCAGATTCTACGTTGTCAACTACGAGGATGATTTTCTCAATGCAGTCAATTCTAAGTAAGCCTTCCAAGGCGTAGCAAAGTAACGGTTTGCCTTTGATGATAGTGTACTGTTTAGGCACGGCATTGGCGAACCGTTCACCACAGCCTGCCGCAGGTAGCACGGCTACTGCTTTGAGATTCTGCAAATTCGCCATTCTAATTTTCTGTTTACACTCTTACTTAAATTCCCCGCCTCCCCCGGATGAGTAACGAGGTTAATTGCTCCAGCAAATCGCCCTGCCAAACCGTATTTCCATTAGGAACGGGAAGGGATTTTTCCCTTCTACATTTTCTTGTTTATATTCGTAGTTATCAATATTGCCAGCTGTGACATGCTCTGTATTCAATATTAAATCTTTTAAAAATTCGTGATTTGCCAAAAATAAACTGATACAATTACAAACATGCAGGTACGAATTAGTCTATTCTTTCTTAACTTTCTTAATTATTACGAAATTTTTCTAAACGTTTAAATTAACATTACCCAGAACAGAAGAATGAAAATAAATTCGCCTTAGCTTTAATCAGGGAAAAAGCAAAAGAATATTATTTAATTTGCTAGTGAGTTAAGTTATCAGTCTTTATATGATGTATCGTTAGGACCAAGAGATGCCAATTGATATTCAGTGCCCGAAATTATTGGATTGGTTATTGAGTAGACGTCTGTGTCCCAAAACTTGGCACGACCAAGCATTATCAATTCGCGAAAAAATCAACGCAGCAATTCAAGATATGCCCGAACATAAAGATATCACCCAACTCCTGTCAGGAACATGTAAGCCTCGTCAGAATTTCTTTAAACAATAGAAAAAGTCTTTTAAAAACCATTTTCTCCGTTACGTTTAGATATAAATTATTTCCACTGTTTGCAAATCATTGATATTCTCAAAGAAACTGAAGCGGATACAAAAAACATATTTGGGCGATACGGCTCCCAACGGATGAAAGACTGGCAAGATATTGTACGTTTGTACGAAAAGGACAACGTTTACTTAGCCGAAGCTGCTCAAATCCTGACCCGAAACGTGACCTACGACATTCCAGGCATCAAACGCCAAATGGCCAAGTGCGAGCAAGTCCAGCTGGTAAATCAATCTAAAGTCTGAACGGGAACTACGTTTAAAAATGTCTTTTTATTTTGTCAAAAGGAATGCGAACGAAAAGAGGCCGACTGCTTGAAAAACGCATCCGATTTGCGCGACAAGTATTATGCGTCTTGCAAGCAGATTGGCATCGAAGGCAAACACGTGAAACGGGAATTGGTAAACCTGCTCCAGGACCTGCCGGGGCTCTATACCGCGATTGCCAAACAAGTCGACGTCCTGAAAGAACCTCGTCACTTGTATCAGCAATTTATCGCTTATATCCTCGAAAATCCTGTTGTGGAAGACGATACCTGCTTGCCCTTACTTAAGTACATCATGGGTAAGTGTCTTGAACCTCTAACGAAAAAACTATTCATATAAATTGTAATAAAACCATAACAGAGCATGGGAATACGACCACGTACGAATGGCGTTATGGAGAAGCTCCTTTGAAAATCGAAGAACCGCCCATCAGTATCCAGTTGGAAGATGAAACATCAGCTCAAGATAACCAAGTAAGTTTTCTGAGAAAAAGAAATGAGAAGGACGATTTTTGTAGTTAATTTTCGTATGTGTAGATCAATTTCGGCGATGGGATTGACTTTGATGGAGCGAATGCCGGTATTGATTTCGGTGAAATAACCTTGGAGACAGGTAAGAGTAGAAAAGAAAGAAGTGGTGACGCATGTAAAACACAGCAACAATGGTTAAAGCGATTTGGGGCTTGTAAATGTGCTAATTTGCTTTTCTTTTTGGTTAAGGGGACATTGATTGGGGTGCGATAGATGCGACCGCTGAGGTAGACCCGAGTTCTGTAGGCGAGTTGGATTTGGGAGACCAAGTGGAAATGAGCGGTATTGTTGTCGAGGAAACGGGTATTGAAGGCGGGGTTGCCCGTGAAGCGGAAGCGTTAACCCTTTTAGATGCTGTTCAGACACGCAACCTTTTCACCGATGAGTTACTTGAAGTAAAAAGCCATGTCATTTTTGGGTTGAATCTGTTATTTTATGTTGGGTTTTATTTGGCGGGATCAGTTAGAAGCGTTTCTGGTTCAAAGAATCCAAGAAAACACGAGTCAAGGGCAGAATTTTAGTCTCACCCAGTTACCTACCGCACTCCAATTGTCGAGTGATCAACTTAGCAGTGTGCTCGCTGATGTCCGGTCTATTTTGCGTCTTTTGAACGATATCAAGCTGCAACACCTTGCTTTGATTCGTGCTTCGCCCAGGTAAGTCGTTAATTTTCTATCACGTGACGCAATAGACAGTTGAATGTCCGTCAAATATTTGTTTTCCCCCAAGAAATCACTATTGAATCTAAATTGCGATAACTTTTATTTGCCTTTCTCTCAGTTTCGTATGAATTCTTGTTATTCCTAAAGTATTTCGTATAAATACTTGGTCAGAAACCGAGTTTAAATTAAAAATATTGATGGAAAAGGCATCTGTTATTTGCATTATCAACTACTGTATATGCTTCAACTGACAGTTCGCTGCTTTGTTTAACACTTTAAAGTTGATTTCGATTGTTTCTCTTGAATTTTGTCATGCTTTGCAAGTCAAAATTGGACAAAATCGACTTTTTGTCAATACCTGAAGTGCGTCGAATTTTCTAGTTCGTGTTTTCCCATTTTTCTAACCGGATACGGGCATATCGGCATTTGTACATGAATGGGCAAAAACTTACGAAAAGTGCCTTTCCAACTTTGGGGTGATTTCAGGTACGTGGACCGATTAGCGTTATCTTTGCAGCAGAAAATGCATTTAGCGGACAAAATGGAAGCGTCGCGGGAAAAAGCGGAGCGCCGTCGGAAGGACGCCAGTGCTGAGCAATGTATTTTGCAGCCCAAATTGCAAATCTTAAGTGCTAGGAGCAAAGTTTTGAAAGGACAGGTGATTTTCACACGTCAACATTTGGGTCTTGGTTAATTTAGTATATTTCGTTTTTAGCTGGAAACGGACATCGGTAAGCGATACAAGAATCGTTCGGTGAGCATCATGGGTGCCGGCGTGTAAATTCGGACTTTAAACGTAATGTACGTTTCAGGTGCAATGTTTGTGCTTTGTCGAAAAGGGGGTGACTGGCAAAAGGGGATATAATACAGATCTTATTTGACTTAAAATAACAACGTTTCGGTTTTTGGTTTCCGCGTTTGGGCCTGCCTTGCCAACATACGTGAATGATAACTCAGTAATCCTAATGTAGATAAGAAAATTCTACTTTTATAGATGTTACTTGACATATTTCTTGAGTTATCAGTTTCGTACTACTAAACGTGGAATTGGGGTTCGTTGGTTACAAGGATTAATACAAGGAAATTAAGTACTACATTGCTAAAATCTCGAGAAGTTTATAGTAATAAAGTAAGTTAAGTTATTCGTATTATTTCCATACTTACTATAATATAGTACTATAAACATTATACTTAATACTTACAATAATAGTTTAAGTTAATAAGTTAATGTATTCGTATTTTTCGTAAATTCTATTGATATGTTGTTTACAATATTTCTGTGACAATCTTTGGAGATATCTGTTGTAGTAGAGCTGTAATAGAGTCCCGGTTTCATGTTTAGCTTGTAATATTTGGGACATTTTTGGCATTAAAATCATTAGTGGCATATAAAGTGCTGCAAATGTCATACTGTAACTACGGAAATTCTTTGCAGTGTAAACATATACATACTCGTATTTACACACAAGTGACTAAATTCTCAAGTTATTTATAGTATATTATATTAAGTTATTTATATTATAGTATTTTCCTCAAGAAAATGGGAAGATGTATAAAGAAAATGTTGTATAAAGAAGTTTCAAATTGCAATAACAACATGGGACTGGAATAATGAGGGGTTGAGGCTTAATGCTTATTTGGCATTGCCTAAACCGACGCTACCCAACACAGTACATATACGAAATTCAGAACTACATCTTAAACATAAATCAAGTCTTGCTTGAGGAAAAGAAACAGTCCCTTCGGTGACTCATATTGAGATTTTCCCTGCTGCTAAATTAATTCAGAAAATTACAATTTAAAAACATGCAGGTTCGGAGCTTTCTAACTGCTGTGCGCCATTCAGAAAAAGTCGAGATTCTGTTTAAATATAAACAGCATTAATTCCCTTCGTTTTACTGATGGCATTCGTTATTATTTTGGGAAATGAAAAGGTGAATATTAAATTAAGGCTTCATATAAAAGAATACAGCTTACACACAATTGAAGTTAGTTCAGATCTTCGGTCTAAACTGGACTATTCTGGACTATTCGGTCTAAACTGGAAGATATTCTGGTGCCTTCTTTTGCCAATAAAGAAATGGTAAAATTACCATAAATTTATAATTTTATAATAGAAAAACAGGTTTTGAAGCTAATCCACTGTTGGAATTTGCATGATTGCAAATAAAATGCTAATCGGCGTTCCAATAAGAAAATTGTTAATAGTATAATCACTGCAAATTTAAAAAATTTCAATTTAGAAAATTGTTAATAGTATAATCACTGCAAATGTATGGATATTGTTTTTTTACATTGTACATGGTAACTTTAGTTCTTATTTTATACAACTCAAGACATGATGCAGGTCGTGTTTGACTGTTCAGCTAATGTAAGCTTTCCGCGTTTGGTTTCTCTCCCTTTCAAAATTCGTTACATTCGGCTCTTTTTTAAGCAAAAACAGACCCTATTTACATGGCAGGACCTCTGGTTTAAATTCGAATAGCATAAGTTAAAAAAAAAAAAAAAAAAAAAAACAGAACCCGAAATGCTAGAGCTTTTTATCCGGGTCTTTTGTGTGTATGAGCTAGTTTTTCCTTATCCACGACTTCTCAGCGCAGCTGGAGAATTTCATCCCGAGCAGAATTTGCAGAAAACGTACGCGTAAGTGCAGCAAAAAGGCTGTAAAAATGCAAGAAAAAGGACAGACTTTACTAGACTGTTATAAAGTCCCAAGGAGACAAACATGTCGGCAGCATCCCCGGAGTCGCAGCGTCCCGGGCTATAGTGCACCGGACCTTCGCACGCATGGCACGGCTGGGGCAGGGCGGGTATATCGTCGTAATTGCCGTCGGACCACGGGACTCAGTCCCCACTCCTCCCCGGAGGCGGGGTTTCCCGCCGCCATTACTCCTATTTTAGGTAAGATCCCCCGTTACCTAAGCAACCGCCGCCATGCTGCCCGACCCTTAACCCAATCCGTTCATCCGGAAATCCATTTTCGCTCATCTAGAACGCGGCATTGGGCAACTAGTGCCGCATAATTTTAGACTCCATTTTGCTGCTCTTCGCCCATGCTCGTTTAGCTAGCCGGGGACGTTGCTAGAAT
This sequence comes from Lepidurus packardi, assembly GCA_023053545.1. Lineage (NCBI taxonomy): Eukaryota > Metazoa > Arthropoda > Branchiopoda > Notostraca > Triopsidae > Lepidurus > Lepidurus packardi. The sequence continues at coordinate 1,854,396 of JAKZAN010000001.1, read as the reverse complement.
AGATCAAAATAGATCGATTTTCCAATGGGTAAACAAGGGATTAATTATTTCTATGAACATTCTGCTCAAGCTTCATTGTCCATGGAATAAAATTTAGAAAATAAAGAACATCAGTTAAGGATCATTTCGGGTGCTTTGGGTCACGTTAGGCTTAGGTTTGACACGAACCAATGGGCGACGAGGCACAGCCCTGTTCCCACTATAGGCCTACCTAACATTACACACTACAACCTGGTTCTATTGGCGAGTCAAGTGCTTCCCGCCAAAACTTGATACTCGGTTTAAGAATGGCGGATGCGGACATGATCTGCTTTCGTGGTATCTATCACGATGTTAGAACTACGCCTAAGCGACGGGTAAGGCGTAAAATCGGTTAATTGCAGAAGAAACACTTTTTGGGCTTGGACGATCAAGGGAACTATTTCCAGCCCCAACCACGCAGGCCACGCCCCTTTTCAGTTATTTTACAAGCGATTAGGTTTCAGTTCGCTAAACTAAACCCACAAATTGAAATCAATTTGTTGTTTGCCCCATTAAATAGCAATAAGTTCCAGTTCGTATCCGAATATCAAAACACCGTACTTCCCTTGTATTATTGTATTTCTGATACCCGCCCATACATTGGCACATCATCCCACATAAATGGCGAGTCTCATTGCTCATAAATTCTTTTTAACATTTCTTTTATTTTCTATTTCTATTTCTTTTTTTTTCTATTTCGCCAATAGCTTAGCATTTCTTCGCAATATCACCGCGACTTAAGACTCTTTCTTCTGCATCAATTGGACCAGCTTTTCCCTGCGTTTCTTGTCCAAAAGCGAAGGGGCAAACATTATGGAGTCGTTGAGAGCCCCGCAATGAGGCCACAAAGTAACCATTAAAAGCTTTTAGCCAATACACAACGTTGTCGCCTTATTCCACCTCGACGTTTACCCAGACACAAGGCCGCTGAATTTGTCCCAAGCAGGCGAAAAGCAGACGGAATTAAACAACGTGGAAAAAGTGAAGAAAAAATAAAAACGGGCCCCGAAAAAGCAAGATACCAACGTCTGTATATAATACGGTATCCTAAGCGAAAAGCACGCACACACACACACAACACATACACACAGAGAGATCCATACTAACATGCCCAGTTTTAGGGTCATTTTGTTTGCTTATCTTAGCCGTAGCCATGTTCCTGTTGACGAGCCGCGCTGCCTCCGAGGTCCCTCCTGATTACCCAGATGGACACACATGGCCCTCTTTGCTCATCCAACATCTTCTTTTTGTGTCCTCCCGCCCCCAAACGAGAGATCAGCGACATGCCAACCTTTATAAGACAACTGCCTGGCAGAAATAGCATTGGGTGGCCCAGCTTCCTTCCTTTTTTGTGATTGTCGCCGATCGAATTTGGGACTCCAGAGCTCCGTTGCTCCACACTTGAGTTTCTCCCCCGGCACGAGGAAGGAAAAGATAAAAAAAAAAAGTAATTTCAGAGTGAGTAGGTTGAGTATGTGCTTTCTTCGTGGGTCAGGGTGTTTGCCAAGGCTCATGGGCGTGATAAGGCTTATTTCACACGTCCTTACGGTGCTAATTTGCAAGGCGAAGAAATCTTTCATAATGTTTGGACACTATTTAACAAGAAATGTCTCGTACCAGTGTTAAAAGGGACTAAATAAACAACCCATGCCACGAAAGCCAATGTCTCCGTTAACCTGCTAGTTTTCTCGAGTTCCTGACAACGTTATCTAGTGTCCTGATAGCTTTTTTTTCCAGTTCGGGGTCCTTTTTGCTTTTAGTATTTCCAATTTATTTTCGCTCGGTAAGAAGACCAAGTGAAAGATACCAGAATGTCGTTAACCAAGTGGTCCCTCGAATTTTCTGGCTTTTTAACTTTTTTGCAAGGAGAGAGTTCGTCGTGAGCGATAAAGTATAAAGCAACATCACCCTGCTGTCGCGAGAGAATTTTGGCTGTGCCCTCGTGGAAAAAAGAAGCGCCACATTCTTGTCTCTCGCTGCTTAAAAGAAGTCCGCCAGCTGAAAGCCATGCAATGTATATATACGACGAGTGCTGCAAGAATGACAACAAAAAAGAAGAAAAGCGCCAGGGACACGACACGACCAAAGCCAAAAACGCTGAGCCAAGTCAAACTTGTCTAACTTTTTTCGGTTGGTGGGACCAGCCCCCCCCCCCCCCCCCCCCCCCCCCCCCCCCCTTTCCACGCCAAGTTTCCGGCAATGTCAGTCTTCCAAATGTCGTGCTCCATCAAGTGACAAAACCACAGCTCGCAATTGTCAGTGTTCAAGACTGGACCCAGCCTTCTGTGCAATTACTGTCTGGAAAACCTGATCCGGGATTATACTCTTAAAGCCCAGGTAGGCCACGACACCTTTCTCCTTCCATTATGCCTAATTCCTTCAACTCCTTCATTCCAATAACAGTTATCACTTAATCCAACTGTTTACTTGAGCAAGACGCAATCCGAAGCTTGAAACATAATTAGGGCAATCTAATAATTAATAAAAAACATTAAGATATCAACGCATTATGTTGACATAAAATCGAAGTAACATATTGAACAATGCTAACCCATTAAGCAAGAATTATAATTAGACAACAAATTATAATTATACAGACAAGAATTATAATTATAAGGGCAACAAATTATAATTAGTATCTCTTTTATACTTGAGCCATCGAAAAGATCAGGACATATGACCTTCGTCCTGCTCGTGTGCTAGACATGTATATGAGGGGTGCAGGAATGGCAGGATTACTGCGCAATAAATTTACCGAAATCTCCTCGTTTGGTCTGGAAAATGGCCCAACCTAGGTTTTTCTTGCTTATTTTTAACCATCGGACCAACAGTGGCCTAATTGAGGGGTGATCATCCCAACCGTGGAAGACTATATTCTCGCCTACCAATTCACTATCAATTTACTGCACTACCCCTTTTAAAAAACTTCCGACGCCAAATAGAATGCCTGACAACTTTTTGGCTGCAAATCTCTAATAATTCCCGCTCTCATAGCTATTCCTTACATTTAGTGTAAGGCAAAATGGCCAAACTAGTTCTCGAGCAACTAGTTAAACCATCGCGCCAAAATGAATCAAAAGAAAGTACCTTTGAAAATTGAAATATTACAATTATAATTACCCAGCTAATTCAGTACTTCCATGTTGCAACGTGGAGTGGGAAATAGGGAAAATATACTGGATTTCTCACATTTTCGTTCTTTTTTTATACCCATGAACATTTTCCACGCGTTTGCAAAAATTGCCCGCGCATTACCTGGCGTTTTCTGGTTAGGATACCGCAGGCATAAATTCACACCCCAGATCCTTAAGCTCCGTTGCGCGGTTTGTCAAATTTACATAAATCAGTTGCAAGCTACCCATAAGTTCGCACTAAAGAATATCACAGGGCAAGAAAGAGTTGGAATTGAAAGAAATAGGCAGAAAAATATCGTTTTCTGTATCTTGTGCAAAACCAAAGCACTCCGCCCTCTAATGAAATCATTCAGCAACACCAGCTTCCTGATCGACCTTGCCTAGGGCCAAACGACCCATGCCGCTGACCGTAATAGGCCTACTACGACTCCGTAAAAAGCGCCCTCATGAGGGCAGGATTGAAAACAAGCAAAGGGGGGGTCATAAAGGTTTAGGAACGCGTTATAGCGACTTGATTCCTCTTTTAGCGTCCATTCACAACTAGTCCAACTCAGGTTTCAATAGCAGCTGTATCGCCCGAACCTTTAACCTAAAATAGCCTCATAAAAGTTCGTCTGCCAAGAGTCTGCGACTCTCGCACCCAACTTTTCCCACTTTTAAGCTCTCCTGCGTCCGTTTCGCCCTCTTTTTACCTCCATTAACTGACTTTTCATTGCCTGGCCCTATAAACCTTTGCTGGTACCCAACGTGGGCTCTACTACCATCGAAAAAGCCACACACACATCCAGAAGCTGAGCCAAAAACAACGCTCCTGGCCTAATAGTCACGGAATGGCTTATTGTCCCTTGTCCACTAAAAGTCCCACTCACCCCCCCTGCGGCCAAATCGAATTCAATTGGAATGACTCGAGGGGCGGCAGGTAAAAAGACCCCTCGGGAGATGACCTTCGTGCTTTCATACATGATTTCATTGTTGCGTAGTGGGAAACGCCATCCATGCGCTGTGCACGTCAATTGCCCTCCTGTTTACCCTCCCCCTTGGCTCCTCTTTTCCTCCCTCCTACTGTTCACTTCGCCAGCACAATGTACTGTACCGTACACAACAATGAACGCAAATTGACAATAGACGCAGCACAAGAAAAAGCCTGTTTCCCCCCCTTCGGCTGTCGGAATTTTCCAAGGGGCAGACCCGAACCCTTAGGTTGGCGGAAGTGGGCTTGTTTTACGAGGGCGCAGTCGACCAGTACATTTGCAGCAATGGCCGCGTGCGTGAGCATCATTGGAACAGTGCTGGGAGTCACGCAGGGAACCGGCCGCATAAAGTGACAGCTATTACCCATGCCGCAGCCGATCTGCTTGCGAGAAATGAAAGAAAAGCCTCCTGGGTTGCACAGACATGCCCGTTTCAGGGGAGTAAAGCAGAAGAAAAAACTCGAGCACCAGATGGGTTGTTATGGCAACCCCCAAGGCGCAAACTTGGCGAGCATGGGCTAAATAGGGTGGAGCAGGAAGAGTGGGTGGAAGTGGGGTAGGGAGGCTGAAAGGCAGTAATATGACCATGGGTTGTTCAGCGTTTCCCCAGCAGGAGGTGTGGGGGAAATGTTCGAAAAAAGACAGGAAAGACTTGCGAACAGGCATATGGCCCAGAGAAATTAGATAAGGACCTCAACAATACATTAATAATTGAGGCTACAAGAGCGTTGCGTTTCATTAACCATCATTTTATAGACATCCTTCCACGCGTTTAATTACTGCATAGTACTGCCACAATTCCGGGGGCTAGATTTTCCCATCCCCTTCATTAACAATCCTCCATCCCTTGCCACTCGTTGTATTTTCCCACACCAACACAAAAAGCTATGGATATTCCAGTATTCCAGGCAGAAAAAAAGACAAATCACGCGAGGGTGAAAATCAAACCGGTTTCATTCCACCACACCTAAAAAAAAAGAAGCAGTAGTAATCTTATATTTTACCTGCGAAAGAGAGGAACTGATAAAAGCACTCTAGCTAATGAAAACACAAGCTCAGATGGCTTCCCAAAATCTCCAAGGAGTCCATAGAGACCATAAGGAAAATTAGATGAGAACCTCAGACACACACACACATACACACGCCAAAAGGTATGCTTTCATTAAGAAGAAATGGTGCAACCCCTTTAAGATTGGATGGGGATTATAGCGGAACGTTGGCTCGTTTGTTAGAAGCTCCGCAGACATAATCATCAAGATTCGCCCGGATTCCATTTACGAGCCTTTTCCTTGCCTTACTCACTTACTTTTGCAACTTGCCAAACTTGTTCTTTCTCTTGCTCACGGATCCCACCCTTAGCTCATGCCCAACCCCAACACTGAAACCTGAGAACGTAATGACCCGAGTTATCTTCCATAACAAAATTTAATAACCAAGAATTGTCTTTCCGTTCCCTACTCCCGCAATTTTCGCCTCACGTGTGGACGTGTGTGTTTTCAAATTTCCTTAGCTCGATTCGGGGGAATGTGCGGAAAACAACGGGGAAAGGGGAAAAGTCAAGCGCGACGCAGCACGTGGTCTCTCAAAGTAAGCGTCCAAAAAGAAATGGTTTGTTTGCACTGCGGCAGATTTGATAGAGTCATCAGACGTCAGACTCTGACCTGATAATTGCTCATAAAGGGAGGCATAAAGAAGGCTGTGCAGCTCTGGCGGACTTTGAGGACTTGTTGTGTGAAACGAATATATAAAAAAAACTATATAAAACCCCCAGTGAAAGAAAAGGACTTTTTTTGTATTAGGAAACCAGCCAACCCCCCGCCCACCATACCCTGAACCATTCTACAAGAAATAAAATATAAATAAAAATAAAATACAGAAATATTTAAGAAGAGGTAGACTATCAATAGGAAAGAATCGAAAGGAAGAGGGTTGTGTCCCTCCACCCCCAAGATAAAAAAAAGCACATCGCTACCACAGTAGTAAGTATGGAAAAGAGGCTCTTGCCTCTCCGCAGGGGTTCTAATAACTTTGGACGTGTAATGTTCTATAAAGTTGAACGTAATAGAGTCCGAGCAAGGTATTAAAAAGGAGCTGAGCTCGCTGTGGTGTGTGTGGATGTGCTGGAAATACATATCTAACCCAAAGCTGGGTGATCCCAACAGGTTGGTCCTACTTTTTACCTATAAAAATCCCTTGGCCCGTTTTTCACTCTCGAGTCTTATGAGACTTTCTGGCACACCTTTTCACACCCCGGTGAAAAACCCTTCAACATGGGGGGGGGACCTTTTTCGCGAATGTTAAAAAAGCCCCCGCTCTGGTGCTACCTTCCCTTTCCCCTCCCTCTTTTTTCGCGTACTTTTATGGGCCCTTGCGTACGGTTTCATCGCCTCATAAAAAAAGCATTTTGTTTATCGGACTCGACTACCGACGACGTCTTTTTACACCATCCGCAGCCTCGTTTGTTAAGCTAAATGCCGAAAGAAACACGGATTTTCCCCAAGCCACCCTCGTTCTTTTTTTGTTCCTTTAGCTTCTGTTCGAACAGGTGGGTTATCTTCCGTATAACAGCCACCGTAACCCAGCCAAAATAAGGCGGGCGCGACGCTCGAGCTATCGGCCAGGGCCTCGAGATGTCGTCGGTAGGCCGTGTAGGCCGATTTTATTTTCCCCCGAGTAACTCCCACCCCCTTGTGGAGCGCAGTACAAAATAGAGTACAAGCCCGCCCAGCCCGCGGAGCATTTGCGTTTACGCCGTGTTTTGCCGCGTTCGGGATATTCTCCGAGCATACCCGAGGAGGGGGTCGGGAATATGCGCAGCGTCCCGGGCAATAGCGAAGAGCGTCTGTTGTGCCCTCCCGTTTCCCTGGAGTTAAACTCCTTATTTCTATGGTGGTGGTAAGAGGGGGGTGGTGTGGGGTGAGGGGAGGGGGGAGAGAACAAGTTGGTGTGTGCAACTCCGGGCGACGCCAGGGTGAGTCCCCTTTCCTTTGCGCTCTGAGCCTCCCCGGTTTTCTCCCCACCAAGTTTTTGCCACCCATTCTCGCGCCCAGCCCCAAGACAAGGTTCCTATGGATTTGCTGTGGGGAAAAGGGGAGTCCGTGTGGGGCTTGGTATCTTATACTCTGGCTCGGGCCCCAAAGCTGGCTGACTCGTAGGGATCACGCTCACGCTGCTGGCTCACGCTCACGCTAACACACAGCCACACTCACACGTACATACACATTAGAGCGAGAGAGACGGCCGACCGGCAAGGGCGGCAGCTAAAATACCCGCCCGTCCTACTACACACACACACTGAGCGTTCTTTCGCCTTCCCCCTTTTTGGCCCGAACCTGCCTTCGTTGGATATCCTCCGCGGGAAACGCTAGGCTGGTGCAGTTGGTCTTCTGTGCCTGGATCCAGGGGAACTCGCAACGTTTCGTTTTTTTGGGGCGTTCTACTACACAGTGTTACTTTTACCCGTTCAAGTGCGTGCGGGCAAATTCGTGCGAGAGTGCAATTTGTGTCTGACTTTGGGTTCCCACAGTTTTAAACGACAATTCATAGTACAGCAACGCTCGCTATAGGGAAAAAAAAAGTCCCAAAATTGTCGCTCTTCTTCAGTGCTGTTTGACGTGTGGCGTTCGCTTTGGGAGGCCTGCAAAACGCAAGAGAAAAGAGCGAAAGAGAATAGGAAAAAAGCTACTGGAATCTATCCATCGGTAAGTTGTTCCCTCCCTACCTCTTCGAAAGTCGTAACTTTTTTTATCGAGCTGTTTTTCATGGAGGGAAAACGGCACATACCCGGCCAAAAGGGACCCCCGAAAACGCAATCATAGAAAAACCCTAGGCAAGCGAGTCAAGTTGAGCGGCTTGGCCGATAGATGGTGGGGACAGTCCCTAAAAGCATTTTGTTTTCCGGGGAAAATATTCACGGGTCCCAACCAAAATGCCCTAACCTCCCCCAAAGCACTCTAAATTTGAAACGAGATTTTTCTATAAAATTCCAAACAATTGCCAACAGGGTTTGCTTAAAAAAAAAAGATATCTAATTATATTGACAAATTAGGCAATCCAAGTTTTTTTTTTGCAATTAGTTTTCGGTTTGCCAGAAGCCATTTCTCTTCCTTTTTTATGGCCTTAAAATTAAAATCATGGTCTCGTTATTTCCACACCTGGAAATCTGAACTCATCCTTCTTGCTTACGCCCTGTAACCGAAAACCTTGACACGTGTCAGCGAATCCATTCTACCCATCCTCACCTGGGGTGTTTTCTAGATGTGTGTGTGACTTGAGTTTGTGTCAACTTCCATATATCCGCGCCCCTAACCTGCATAGCAGGTGACCCGGGAGATTATTAGAGTCCTAATAACTGCCACGCCTTCTTGGGGGGTAGACGAGTATTACGACATTAATCGTTTAGGGGGAAGGCAAATGTTGGGTGCAAGACGAAAAAGGCATTGTAAAAAAATCGTTTTCATCCCACCCACCCCTTTTAGAAAAAGAAAAAGGGGGGAAATCGTGACTTTAGCTTGCTTTAGGTTGCTTTAGGTTGATTTAGGTTGCTTTAGCCCACCCGCCTGCCTATAGGTACCGCTTTTGCACATAGCGAGTTTATCTTAGAAACGAACGTTTTTTGAGCAGCTATCACGCAGGGTGGAAAAAGCAAAAGTTGAACGAACCCACCCCTCTCGTGTGGAGGGCCAGCCCCTTTTGGGCAGCCCAGAGCAAGCACTTGGGTTTTCGAGCCTGTACTTTTGGGCCGGGGCTCTTTACGCTCCGCTCTTGGTCCTCTCTCTTGCTCTCACTCCCGTGTTCGCTCCCTTTTAGCCTGGCTTCGGTATCCCCGGCACCGAGCGAACTTCGCAGCCTGCCGCACAGTCGGAGTCAGAGACGCCGAGGAAGCGGCGTCCTTTCGGACCGTGTGTAGTCAGAACCCAACAGTACCTTGCATACACGCAACACACATACACACACACACACACAGCCCAGCAGGGTTGAGTGAGAGTCTTCCTTGGGTGCAGGGCTTGTGTTAGCTTCAGTGAACGGAACGTGCCTGTTTCCCAACTCGTGCTTAGTGCAACTGTTTACTTCCCGTTTGAGTTGACGGATCAAAAATCTTAATACAATAAGGGAATAGAATACAACAAGGCTCCGATCAACTTGTAGGTCTCATTTCCTCCTTTAAACCTGAACGGCAGTTTTATTGCACCCCCAATAATCCTAAAAGTTAAAAAAAAACCTGTGACAACAAAAAAGGTTTCTTTTCGTAAAAATTGTGACAAAAAGCCTGAGATTGACCCCAAAAAGGTTCGTAACAATAAAAACGCCATGTTTTGATAACTTCAAACTTTCTTTTTTTGCTTCGGGGCTTTTCCATCAGAATTTGACGGCGAAAATGTTAACAAATTTAGTAAGAACTGAGTTTGATATTAGAACGATCTTTTGCCTCCTTACAACTACGCAGAAACATTGGGGGGAGGGGGGGCCACCGTTATAAAAATTTACAGCCGAGGTCATAAAACGTCCTCGTTCGTAACCCTTTAACGTGAACAATCCTTTCGAGCACTGGGTCAGTCCCGGCATATTTGTATGTTGGTGTTTAGAAACCCATTTCCTCTTTTTCCTTCATTTTTTATACCCAAACAAGCGTAGCAGTGGTAAACTAATGCCTCCGTTTTTTATTCTCATTTATGTCTAGGTAATCCATGCGTGTGTAAGCGCTTTCGTGAATGGTGAGTGAACAAACGTGGCCAGACTATTTTTTTTTTAATTACCGACCCCAACGGCCGGCACAGTGACACTGGTGGAGGTATTAAGTGCGTGAGCTGGTACTCGAGTTAGTCAACCTCCGGGGACGTAGTATTTGTTCTGCTAGCGCCGGTGTGAGAGTAAAAAAAAAAGCCATTTTTTTCTTACTGAGGTGTCGATCGCCCCAAAAAGGAACAAACAGAAAGAAAACAAGAAGGAGAAGTCGTGTTTTCGTGAATGAATACGATGCAACCTGGCGCGGGAGCTCATTAACACATTGCGCACCGTCCACGCACCAATAATCTCCTGGCAAGCCAAAACAAGAAAAGAGACGGTAATACTTTTCTTCTTTTCCCAACCCCCGAAAGCCGCAGCTGTGCCCTAATAAAGTCAGGGTCCCCGAAAAGGCAAAAAGAAAAAGAGCCAAGGTCCTTTGGCAGCCGAGGAAATATCCCAAAAAGAAGTCGGAAGAAAGCAACAAAAACTCAAGGGAACAAAAAGGAGCATTCGAGTGGCCTGCAGTCTGCTGGCAGCTACGCCAACTATGCGTCCTCTGCGGCGGCCCCTTGCTCGGCTAGTCCGCGTCGACGACGTCGTCCTCATCCGCGCGAGCGGAGGACGATGAACGGAGCACTCTACGAAGAATCTCCGGTGCCGACCGGTGGTCGATCCACCTTAGACTCAGCCCCATCTCCCCTTGCCGTTTCGGCCACGTCCTCGACTTTGTCTTCCGCTCATAGTAGTAATAACAATAACAATAATCATAGCAGCCACAGCGGGCCTTTACACATTCCCGCCAAGCGTTTGGCGGCCGTCACCACGCCGTACGGTCTGTCCAGCAGTCACCACCCCCTCTCGGCTACGGTGGCGCACTCGGCCCACCACCACCCCCATCACCATCATCACCCTCACCACTCGCATCACGCTGCGGTGGCCGCGGCCGCCCTTGCCCACCATCACCACTCGCAGCACCACCCAGTGACACATTCCCACGTGGCCACGAGCAGCAACAATAACGCGAGCAACTCGGCCGAGTGTAGTCCCGTGTCCACCCAGAACGTGCATTCAGACAGTGGTGCGTTGAGCAACAGTATTATCAGTAGTACGTGCGTTACCTCCGCTAGCATCAGCAGCAGCAGTACGGCTGCTTCGAGTGCTTCGGCTGCGGCAGCCGCCGCCGTGCTTCGTCATCCGGCGGCAACGCAGTGGGCCTACGCGGCCGACGGTCACGGCACCACCCCGGTCCCTTCCAACCCTGCCACGGCCTTCGAGGCTCAGTACAGCCCGTCGTTAGTGCGAGAAGGCATGGCAGCGGCCGCTGCGGCTGCCTACTATGGGGCCGAGCGTTCCAAAGCCCTGTCGTTCTGGCCCACTGACTATGGCAAATACGCGGCCGGGGCCACGGGAGGACCCGGAGCAGGGCCCTCCGGGTTGGCAGCCGCGGCTGACACGCCGGGCGTGCAGTTTAACCCACAAGCTTGGTGCGCGGCCGGCTACGGTTACGGCGGGCGGGTCCCCGAGCCGCATGGACACGGACTCGGACCTGGACCTGGCCAAGGCATGGGCGTCCCTGCGTCCGTAGCGGGTTACCTAGCAGCAGAGGCCCACGATGTCAGGCGTGGAGCCATGGACGCTGCCTGCTTTCCACACGACAGCTACGGCCTCCGGGGCTACGGACCTCCCGATGGAGTCCCACCTGGAGTCTACGGACCAGGTATGTGCCAACACATTTCTTTTTTTTTTTTTGCCAATTTTCTTTTTTCTTTACGAACGCTGCATTATTGCCGTAAGGCTCCTGTAGTACCAAATTATTCTGTCTTGGAAAGACCATTCGCAATTGCTTAATTTAAGCCAGGCGCTAACTTTCTGCGCAGGAAATTTCACGAAAGTTTACGGGCTAATACTCCCGAAATTCGAGTGAATTTCGAGCCATTTAAACAAACTGCTATCTATTTCTATGCATACTTTCATGCAAGGCTTTCGCAAAACAACAAATATCAGTGCGGTCTGTGTTTCGCGTCAATAAGCACCGGTATATTGGAGCCATAAATGTGCAAATTGCGTTGGAGGCCAAGAATTATTTTTTGCAAAATTAGGGAAATAAAGCCTGTTTAGTAACGGATAATAAATCACTCAATAAAATGGTCTACTTGAAGTGCCGTGTTTAGGAAAACTGTGCTAGACAATAGTCGCTGCTAAAGATAAGTTTCGCTAATTCATCAGCTAGGGAAATAAACTTTCTTGGCGAGGAGAATGACGACTTGAAGACGAGGGCTCCTTCGATGTGAATGTCTCCTATATTACTGTTATGAGACTTTCTGGAGATTTCGCTTCGCGTTCACGACACTCAGTGCCCAAATTTGCTCTTTCTTAAGAGCTTTCATCCCAGTCGCCAAGCTATACAGGAAGGCCTGTAACCTATTCCAGCCACGGCTGAATGAAACCAGGTCCACAACTTTTTTCCTTTTTCTAACGTACAGTACGCTGCACAAAAAGAAAGAAGCTTGCTTCTTTTTCTTTTCCTCGACGAGAATAATAAAGACCCGCGCGCGGCCAGCTACACACGTGCTACGGTGTGTTGATTCGAGGAAAAGCGCTCCGAACGTCTCTCAGGGATCTCTTTCTTTTTAAAAGCGCCAGCAATGTCCGCGGTCTTTAGAACAGCTACTCATGATCATTACCTCAGACAAAAGCAGTTACCCATTTACATAACGACTCTTCTAACGCTTTCCAGTTGTGTCTGCCCCCTCCTTACGCTCCCCTTATCCCCCCCCCCCAACACCTAAAAACTTTTCCTTTACCCATTAGACTCGCGAACAACTTTGTACCCTTTCCAATCTTCGCCGTGCTCAAAACTACCGTCTACTGTTACTACGTAACTTCTTTTCATCACCCAAAATCTATTTGTAAAAAAACGAAGAAACGAAAGAAAAAAATTAAGAGCTGATCCTTCAGGGAAGTAGATTTTCGCTTCTATGACCAAGTTTTACTACATAAAGATGCGCGAACGTGTGTTTGCATGGCGATGGGTGTGTCAATGGGCGATTGAGCCTCCTGGAATGCCCCGTTATGGGTAATATCCCATAGATGGCATAGGCTGGACCACTTTTTTCCCGAACGCCCGTTTAAAAACTCCCCCTCCTTCCTCACCCGTTTCCTATTCCTCTCCTTACCCTCTCCTTTCGACTCCCTATAACCAGGCAGGAAAAGAGGAAGGGACGCAAGACCCTAAAAAAAAACTTTAGGGCCCATGGGAAAGTGCGTAGAAGACGACGAACCCCACTAGATGGATAGAAAGAGAGAGAAAGAGAGGGAAAAGGGGCTGCCCCTTCCCCCCATCCCAGGCGTATTTTCATAGTTGTCGCCCCATTCATGGGGCGGTGGGGAACTAAAAGGCAGGCCGCCCTGCCCTTTTGCATTCCCCCCATTAGTGATACACGCACACGCACATGGAAGGGCTAGGAGGGGTTGTGGATGATTGTTCTGACCACCCCCTTCCCCTCCTCCTCCTCGTGACGGTGACGCGTGTACGTATATATGTATATAAACACAAAAGTGGGGTGTACTTTATATAAAAATAAAAAAAAAAATGAAGAGGTTTTCCCCCCTCCTCCCGGAAGATTTCATTAAATCCTCTGGCGTGATGAAACATTATGGCTATTGCCACCAACACCCTCAGCCTCGTTTGCATATGTAATCCCCTTATTTTTCTAAGCCTAAGGAATCTCTGGAGAAAATCTTTTAACACTCTCCCTTTTCCACGCGGGCACATAAAAAGGGAAAAAAAGGAAAGAAAAAGTAAAATAGCAGAATCGCGAGGTGGCGAAAGAGTCAATTTGACATCGGGCAAATGGCAACGAAGGAGCGGGGTGTTTACGAGCCATTTATCGTCGCGTCAAACAGTCATATCTTTCCCATCAACCGGACTAAACGACTTCAACCCCCTTGTCTTCTTTTTCTTTTCTTTTCTAATACATTTTGGGACTTGGTTTCGGTACCCGTTTCTCCGGGTATTATCTTTCAGGGCCTCAACGACATCCTTGTTATCCTAAACCTTTCATTTCTAGGCCTGGAAAGGGTTAAAAGTTCACAAGTATTTGGGTTTTTTTCCCTCGCAACAAGTTTCTGGAGACTGGGCTAAAAAGTGCCTTCCCAGAATCACTTGACGAATTCATTACGAAGCTTAACGAAGTAGCAGGCGATAAACGTGGAAAGCCAAAAGAAGAGGAAGCAAGGGGCAAAGGAAGAAAAGAAAAAAAGAAAATCAATGATCTTGAGTAGAGATCTGAGATATAACGAGACGGAGTTGCGGAGAAAAAGGATCAGCTGGGTAAAGCATCTCTTGGAATCTGCTCACCCCTCGCTTCTTCCTTGGCAGCCAAGACTTATTCTTTATATATTCCCCCTTTTTTACCACTCCCCATAGCCTTTCCATTCATGCACCCTGCGAGTATCTGGGGGGGGGGTTTCACATTCGAAAACTGGGGGGGAGAAGAGACGTCGATTCCTACGCAAAGTGCTCCCACGTTCCCCTACCAAACACCAAGCTCACACACACACACACACAAGCACTAAGAACTATAAGGCTCACACAAACGGGACGTCGACGACGTCGTCAGTTTTATCCACTGTCCTCTTTTATTTTTTCCTTTCTTCGATTTTCTTCCCCTCCCTTGTCCCGTAGTATCGTTTTTGCAATTCTTGGCCTCCAATGCCTATCAGTTCACTTACTCTCCACCTCGTCTTTTTCTTTCTTGATTAATCAAGGATTTTTTTTTACCATCTAATAATTCTATTTATGAAATGTTGAGAAAAAATATAGATTTTTTTTCAATTACTTTTCTTAGGATTTATTATATTACTATCTATTTATTATTTATCTATTTATTATATTACTATCTTTCCCGAAAAAATGGAAGGAATGCGTAAATTAGTCGGTTTGAAATAGGATTCATAATCTGTGAAATTACCATTTTTGAGATTTCAAACAAAAAATGTTTACAAAAGGTGGAATGGTAATGAATGTTTGGGAAATGTAAAGTTTTTTGTTTAAATAGTAGGTTTCCTTTTCTTTTCGCCAAGGAATCAAAGGAATGTATAGCGCATTGAAAAGCGCTTTTACTCAGTACGAGATTTTGGGATGGGACCGCCTGGAATGCTGAGATCAATGGGCCGCTGCATGCAGCAGAGCAATGATCTCGCACCAGATTTATTTCCTCCACCCCGAGCCTCCCAAGCCTTCACTCTGACCTATTACCCCGCCAGCCAAAGTTCTAGCTGGGCCATCGCTTCTTTTTCCCCTCTCCAGCTTCTTTTCCAATGATGTCATCCGCGTCAACGGAACGCGACGATCGAATGACAAGACTGATCCAATTGTCGCGATAGGCCTTTATATTGTTGCGTTCACGCACGTCTTAAAATCCTTTCAATTTATCGAATTTTATTTAGATTTTTTAGTGGATATTTTGGGACCTCAAATCATAACTTGGCTTAGTGACGTTTTAAGGTCTCAATTTCTAGATATAGGTCTATTTTGTAAAAAATTTACTAATGTACTCACTCAAGTCGTAAAATCCTTTCCATTTTCCCAGGGTAATTTTTTTTTATTTGATATTGTCGTAGGTGTATGTTTTATCCATCAAATTGGTTTCAAACCGCACTTGTTTCAATTGGTTGCAAATTGGTCGTTACCACACAAAAAAAGCATGTTTTTCTTGCAAAAAAAACAGAGTCCGAAAACTCTCCAGAAAGACTTTTCCACTACGAATTCTATTATTATTTGGTCAATTACTGTTTCCACAAAAAAGCAGATTTTTGGTTGGTCCTTACCAAAAAATACCGATTTGCAAAAAAAAGTTGGGAAAATCTCCAGAAAATCACTGCGACTACAAATTCTATTATTTTACACAGTCTATTAGTATTATGTCACTACTACTACTATTTCCAGAATAACGCAAATTTTTTTTATCAAAAGAACGCCAAAGTAAGTTGAATTGTGTTATTAAGCTAACTTAACAGTAATAATAACTAGTAAATCCGATTCCACTATACATCGCACAGATCAGGTGATAAAGACGCATAGATCTATGCATCAGTTGAGTGTATAAGTTTGTGCACTACATTAAGAATCTAGATGTTTTTTGCTCTTCTTATGAATGAAGGAAACTTAAAGCACGAGCATAAGGAGTTAAAAAGGAGCTGAGTTGAAATGTGTTAAAAAAAACTGTTGAAAAGTGTTTCTAGATTTCGTCGTTTTGAGAAGACGAAATCTAGAAAGAAATCTAGAAAGTCTAGAATAGAAATGTAGCAAGTCAATCCGGTAAACAGGAGCCTGAAAGCTAGTAAAAAATTGAATTGGCTGAAGAAAATCCTATGTAGAATGTGTATTGCATGCGTTGATTAAGCTTGTACGGCGAAAGTAAATGGATAATTTCAATTGATATAAGATTTCTTGCAATTCTACTCTTCGTCGGTAGGTTCGTTAGGCCCGAACCCTTTGGAATGGACGGGTCAAGTGACGGTCCGGAAGAAGCGGAAGCCTTACTCCAAGTTCCAGACCCTCGAATTGGAAAAGGAGTTTTTATTCAACGCCTATGTCTCGAAACAAAAGCGCTGGGAGTTGGCCCGGAACCTCAACCTCACAGAACGACAGGTGAAAATCTGGTTCCAAAACCGGCGCATGAAAAACAAGAAAAACAGTCAGCGACAGACCCCCAGCGACTCACACTCTGGCCACGGCGCGGCCTTAGGAGCGGCTGGGCACGCCAATTCCACCGGCAGCTCCTCGCACAGTTCCTGTAACACCAAATGACCCGCAACAGAATCTTCACCCCTCACGAGATGGCCCCTCATTCGCTATCCCCAATGAGTTTAAGAACGAAACAAGTTTCATTAAACCCGGGATGGCCATGAGTAGGGGATATTAAAGGTTCGACAGTTTGAAAGAAAAATCAGAAGGAACTTTATTGGGATGAGAAGAAGCAACGAGGGGCGAAGATTCGCAAAAAAAAAAAACAAAAAAAATCATCATGATTTTTCACAAAATGGCTACCAGAAATTCCCCAGTTCAAATTTTTCAATTGATCCCAAAAAATGGAAGCCAACGAGACAAAAAAAAAATTGATACCAAAGGTCACCACTCCCCCAAGAAATTTTTGCAAAAAAAATGCTCTTTTTTCTAAAAAAAGAAAATGGAACCTTTTTAGTTTTGAACGCTGGAATGATATAACATGTGTGTCAGGCAATCTTTTCGTGCAATGAAATCAAGTGCAACCAACAAGAAGATAATAATGGAACCATGCTAACAAAAAAACTCGAAAAACTGGAAAATGCTTCAAGTTAATATTTGATAAGAGAAGCATTCAAAAGGTGGCGCCAAGTGCAATACTGGAACCGAACGACAATTTGTGTGACACTGTGAATTCCGAATTAACCGATGAATGAAGCAAGTAAAACTGTGAAGAAAAAAAAATGACAGCTACCTCGAATTATTGCAAAGCAAAACTGTTTTCCTCGTGAAAAAAAAAAAAAATTCAAGAAAGAAGGGTCTGGCCGTCTTATGAAAATATGACAATAATCACGCAATGCATCACGAAGACATATGGGACGATGAGCCGCGTCTCGTCAAACCTTGATGTTTTGTTGTCAAACCCAGGGAAATCATATAACAACCACGGAAGTGTTGCAAAAAAAGAAACTGTGTGTCAAGAATCATCAGGAGATTTTCGTTTGTTTGTTGTTGAATCCCCTCAAATCTCTCTCTCTCATGATTGTCCGCGCCCTAATTAATGTTAAAAAAAAATCCCAGAAAGGTTAAAAGGTTTCGAAAAGACGTATCATTTGTACGTACAACTTTTTTGGGTCGATCACAATTTTTTCTAACAAAAATTACGGCCGCTATTTAACTTTAACGGGTCCCACCAACTTCGAACGTGAAAAAATTACTCCTTTTCTTTTTACGTCCAATTAATTCTAGAAAAAAAAAGCTAAGCCCCTCCCCCTCCTCCTCCTCGCTTCTCTCTATCTCTACCGCAAACGTTTTTTAAGCAAACAAATCACGTTTGGTCACAGGTGTATGTTAATGGCGTACTTAATTGTTATAATAGCCTCTTTTTTTTCGGTTCGGGAGTCGTAAAGCGCAGCCTCAGCTAAAAAGAAACCAACTACTGTTAATTGTCCGCAAGATTCTTTTTTTCGCATTTAAAAAAGAACTATTCTGGCCCCGCCTTCTTCCCTCTCCTCCCGTTTTGTGCTCTTGTGCTATTGATATCGATATATATTCTAGAGTTAAAAAGGATTTTTTTTTTTTTTTTTTTTTTCCAAAAATGGAAGAAATAAGGTAAAAGAAGAACATGTGTTGTGACAAGTGTGTGGTGGGCTGGTTGCAAGCCCACAGAATTCATACCTCAAGAGCGTCAGGCCAAGCAAAAGACGTGGTGTTCCTAGGCTTTCTCCTCGCTTTTTTTTTCTTCGCACGAAATAACTAACCAAACAAAACTCCCCCTTTTTTCCGCATTTTGACAAACTAACCCTGGTGGGTTAAAAAAAAACTAAATGAATTAAAACTAAATGAATGAATTAAAACTAAATGAACGAAATAAGGGCAGCTCATTCAAGTTAATCCGAAACCAAAATCTTCCGAAAAGTCGCTAATTTATTCAGTTAATTCGAAAGAAAAGGAAAAACACTGGTCTCCCACACACGCTTCTTTCAGTTGCTAAGCTAAACTAGCTAACGCTTTGTGTGTTGCAGATTTTGCTGGACTTTCTAAAGAAGCGAACGAGCAGCTTGGATGATTTATTTATTTATTATTATTATTATTATTATTTTTTTTTTTTTGCGTACAAGGGCGAAACCGACAATCCAAAGATCAACACGACGTACCGCCATTGGGGCAAGTGTAAGGGAAAGTTTGAGCTAAAGGGTGATTAAACAAGTATGGTTTCCAAATGGAAGGAAATCCAAAAAAATACTCTCGAAACATAAGCTTTATGATGGGATCAGAAAAGAAAAGCACAGCACGTGTTCTCCCAAACGAACCCCCCCCCCCCCCAGACACCTTTCTCTATGTGCGTAATCAGCGGAAAACTGACCGTGATTTCATTGATACGTGGACAGTTGTTAATGTAAAAAAAAAAACACTTGTGCGTAGGTGTAGATTTTCTTGGGAATTTTTTTTTTCTAAAAAGAAATTAGCCCTCAGGCTGGAAATGACCTGGTCCTTTTCATTTCGCAGCATTTCATTTATTTTCCTTATTAATTGCCTGCTTTAATTTTCCGTTCAACTTTATCAAAACCACGTCACGTCATTATTATTCCTTTACTGGGCAGTGCAATGGGTTAAGGGTCTGGAATTATAATCGCGTAGGGCTTTCTTTCCAATTTTTTTTGGCCATTCTTTTTTTTTTTTCTTGGAGTGGGATAAAGGAACTTTGATGCCCTGGGCCGATAAAAAACCGAAAGGAGCCGAATTAATTCAAAGTGATAGTGCAAATTTGCTGAAAAGGAAAGAAATAACTAGGACTGTAATACTCTGGAGCCGAATTAGTGAAGGAAAACTGGAGCTTTGCACTGAGGCGAAAAATGAAAAAAAAATACTTTCATTTTTTTTTTTTTTTTTTTTTTTTAAAGTTGAAACCTCTTTCACCTTTCTGTGTTTCATCAAGGGCCAGATTCTGCTCAAGGAAATTATACGTCCAATGTTGCTAGCCTGTACAATGGTTTGCGTTTACCCCCCGCCCCCTCCGTTACCCCCTTTTGTGTACATATATATATTTTAAAAAACTGGCCACATCTCCCTTGTGTCGTTTTTTGGCTTTTTAAGACTGTCTACGTGGCTTATGCATTCTTTTTTTTTTCGAAAAAGAAAAACTTGTTACCCCCCCCCGTCCCTTTGATTGTGCAATCCTAACCGTCTTGATTTACGTACATACATTGCAGCGCAGGGCTAGATCGTCAAGACATCGAATCGTCCCCCCATCACCATTCAGAACTCCTCTCTAACTTTTCATTGATTGGAGACAAAAAAAAAATGGCACTGCAAAAAAGCCCCCCTCTCCCTATGTAAATTAGTTTCAAAAGAAGCCGCAGCAAAATCCATCGCTTTTGCAGATATACCTCATAGCTAGGCAAACTTTGTGTACGTTTTACGTTGATATATTAAAAAAGGCCGCCAAGATGTACAAAAAACATTAGCTTGCAGTTTTTTTAAAAAGAAGAAGTAAAAAAAAAGGTGGAAGAAAGGGACTCACACATGTCGAAAACAAAACCTGGTTCCTCTGCAGCTCTTGCAGCTCTAAAAAAACAAAGCTAATTTTTCTTGGTCACCCAGCTGGGAGGAGGACTGTATGCTTTTTTAGTTCCATGTTGAATTATTTTTATTTTTAATGCCTTTTTTTTCCTCCTTCGAGAGCCGAAAGCTTCTGTCAAGTGTGTGGCATTGATATCGCTGGTTGTGTAATAACTCCTTGTGACTCTTCAGATGGGACAGACAAAGAAGAGCCCACCTTAGCAAAACCTGAAAAAAAAAGAAAAAAAAATCAACTTAAGATCGGAAGAAAAAAGAAACAGCATCATCACCGCCCCTCTCACCCTACTAAAAAATAGTGTAATAATAAAACAAACTCTTTGCGCCTTGTCCGCTGGTTTACGTGTGCATCTGAAACAAAAGTGGAATTTACAAAACAAAAGTCTCAGTTTGTGAGAAAATTTCGGTTTTATTTATGACTCCCGTGTTGTCCACCCCCACTACCCCCCTTTTGTGCTCCACGCAAAAATGTTTGCATAATCTTCGAAATAAAAGATCCCCCCAATGATACTCTCCCTTCCTCCTTCTTTGCCCCGCCCCCCCTATTCAATATATATATATATTAAAAAAACAGAAAAAGGAAGTTGGTCCCCCGGTTTAAAAAAAAAAATCTCAGTGGAAAAGTGAACATTTGAATGTTAGGAATGGATCAACCCCTTTTTCTCATGTTTGCAAACGAAAAATGGCGTATGATTGTTTTGTCTCCATGCTCATTTCTGGTTAAATACAAGTTTTCATGTTGGTCTCAAGCATTTTTTGTCATTTTTCTTCATTTTGTGTTTAGCAATGAAAGTTTGGCTACTTTCTTTTTCGAATATGCTTTCAATTAAGCCTCCCGTATGCCTTAGCTTGTTGATGCGACAGAGTGACAGATGGCACTGATGTTTGTTATTGTTTCGCGAAAGCCCTGCGTCATAAAATAAGAATTAAGTAGTTTCTTTTGTTAGGAACAAGTGCATAACCATAGTCTCATAGTTGCAAGCTTCTTTTGCCTACTGCTAAATTATTATTCATTGGAAAAAAATTGTGCTCTACCTGTTAGCAAGCTCGAGCTTACTGTCAAACTGGAATGGAACTTGTTCTCAAAACCTGGTTCCGAAATTCCCCCTGCTAGCCGCTTATACCGAGGCACCGAGCTAAGGTATACTGGTGCATTAACAATGCATTCTAACTAATCTAACTAAACTAATCATGCATTCACTCATTCACGCATGCATTCAATTCATTCATTTCACTCATTTCAACAGAGCTTCAAAATTTTCTTTCGAATATTCTTTTAATTTCGCTTTAGATATGTTATGTTTAGCCAGCTTTGAAATAATTTCTTAGGATTTAGTCAATTTCTGTACATGATTATAAAAATGCCGAATAAACAATATAAAATAAACTAAAACAACGAATACATACTGCAGTTGTAAAAAAAAGTAACGATAAAAGAGACGATAAAACCCCGACTAGTAACTCTAAAATGTCTCAAATAATGTACTAAACTAATCAATCGGAAAATACCTAAGACAATTACTTTTGAAAAGGCAGAATATCTATTAGATTCATGATTAAAACCATGTTACAAAAAAGAAATAATCTTGGCTTCTCTAGGGAAGGCTTTTACACTTGACCATCA
This sequence comes from Lepidurus packardi, assembly GCA_023053545.1. NCBI lineage: Eukaryota > Metazoa > Arthropoda > Branchiopoda > Notostraca > Triopsidae > Lepidurus > Lepidurus packardi. Next base: position 1,832,610 of record JAKZAN010000001.1, on the reverse strand, counting down.
ACTTTACATTGAAAGAAAAAAAAACTTGACCATTTTTACTACATGTAAAAGATTTTCGCTAAAGTACCAAATTTCCTTTTTCTGACTTTATTAGAAAAAGACCCGAGTCCAAGTTGGCGCACCATTTTGCTCCGTTACCCTTTTATCATTAACGCATCAATTTCTCGCTTCCGCCCTGACCGGATAACGGCAAGATCCCTTACCACACCGCGCTTTTTGTTTAACCCCCCTCAAAATAACTGCCAGTTACGCAGAAAAGTAATACGTATACCACCCAGCCTTGCAAAATGTTGCGCCGAACAAACCCGGCGTGGATAGGGTGGTCGGGGACCCCCAAAAAGGTGCCAACGCAAGGCATAACGAACGAACGCCGCAAGAGGGATTTTAACATGCCCCAACTCCCCACCTCTTCTAACCGGCTGACTCCGCCATTATTGTGCTCGCCGTCTCCTTTTTCCTGCCTAACGACACTTTCTCACGCCATGTACACCCAGGTATAACACAAGGCAACGTGTATATCTATCTATCTATCTATATATATGGACATATGACCTAGGCCCGCCCCTTTAACCCCTCAACCCTCGAGCTTGCCTTCCAGCCTACATATGAACGACTTCAGCCTTACTAAAAAACCGAAACTCGCATACAAACCTACACGCGTGTAGATAAACTAATGCAGCCTTATGCGAAATACATGAATTATAACGTCCTAACAATGGTACATCCATATACGCCTGTGTGCGTACCGTACACTACCCACAAAGCTTATAGACAAGCCTTCCATTCAACGTATAGCTATGTCTACATTTACGCTACGGTTCCTTTAGTTTTCAGTGTTGGGGAGGCCAAGGTGTGTCCGTTATGTCAACCCTCCCCAATCAGTTAATAACCCATAATCCCCCATCTAGACTGATCCATACATTCTTCATTCTTTTTGGCTGGTTTCTGTTTCGTTTCTTTCTTTTTACTAACGTACACCCTCGGCTTCATTCTCTTGCTGCCATTACATTGCCCGTTCATGCTCACGTTCACCAAGAGTTGCCATAAAACGCAACCACTACCAGTTTTATTTCCGTCACGGCAAAAGTTGATCGCCCACCCCGTTCTGTAAAGGGAGGGTAGGGGCCACCTGAAAAAGTTAGAATAGCTCGCACCAATAACGACACTCCCGGTTACGCTAGGCCTAATTCCCCCCGCAATTCCCAATTAAAAATGCGAATCCCATTTGCAGCCAAAGCTCCTGTTCTAGAAATAACTCCCCTGCTGGTAAATGAAAAGCTGGCCAGGTAGAGGTAGCAACCCGATGGCGTGCTGCCCCAAACTTGTAGGTAATACAAATATAAAAATCAAGGGCTGTGAAAGAACAGGAACTCATTTCCCCTGGATTCCCATGCCAATCCCACAGTCTTGCACTGGAGCACTCTTTGTTAGCGTACAAACTAAAGCGAGCTTTCTTATCACTGGGCTCCGTTTTCATTAAAAACCTTTTCGTCTTTTGCCATGCAAATCACAACCGGAAACTTTCATACAGTCAAATCTTTTCTTACCCCCTGGAAACCTGCTGCCAACTCATTAAGCTTCCGAAAATTCGCTTCCAGTTGTCGATTGTCATGGCGGTTTCTTATGGGAAGCAAATAGTATGCGGAACTAGTATAGGAAGTATGCAAATAGTATACGAAAAAAATGTAGAATTTAGAAAACTGAGAACTAAACCATTTAGAAAAATATAAGGTCAGAGGAATTAAATGAAAAGGCCATTTAAGTGAAATTAAATAACTTGAGAAGGCAAAGTTTGGGATAAAACGAAAATAATTGCGAGTAATAAAATATATTTCAAAATAAAATATATATTTCAAATGCATATATTAATATATTCAAATAAATAAATAGAATATATAATATAACAAATATATTCAAATAAATATATTTACAGTACATATTTTAAATATATTTCAAAGTAAAATAAAATATATTTCAAAATAAAATAAAATGGAGCTGAACATTGTAACAGGAGAATTATACTAAGGTTGGGGTAAAAACGATAATAGTTCACTTTTTTCCCATACAACTTATTTGGACTGTAACTTTATTTTACTTTTTAATGAAGCAACTATATTCGAACGAAGTGAAAAGGCGCTTGAAGAGCAAGAGGAATGGAAGCAGAGGTTTAGAAAGAAACGAGTTGGGAACTCCGTTTCCCGGCATGTTTGGAAATGTCAAATATCACGAAACAAATGGAAATATCACGTATCTTTTCAACCAAAAATTAACCACGCGAAAGTTGGGAGTAAAAAGAGCCGCAATTTCGAACATTTTCAACACTTGGAAGCCATTAAACGCTACTATACTCCGTTTTAAAAGCATAAAAAATCTTGGAGCTTAGAAATAAAACGACGTAATAATCTTGGAGCTTAGAAATAAAACGACGATTTTTTTTAAAAATTTAATACCCACGTAGGCTTCCGCCTAGTATTGGCTGTCTTTATTAAAGGTCCGTTTTTACATAGCTCTATGATATAAATCTGTATGCAGGGAAGGTAATTTAACCGGGTCTTTAAATAATGAATGAACAAAAATGAACCTTAAAAAACGACGTATTGTTGTTACTTTTACTTTCATGAAGTACTTTTTACAGCATTTAGGTTGAATTCAGGCTGATTTTGTATAGAAATTTCAGTTTTTCCAAAAGTGAAGCAAACGCTCAAAAGGAAGGGGCATAATTACGTGAGGAATTTAGGTTCATACATAAGGAAGTAAGGGACACTAACTAGCTTTTCTTAAAAAATAAATAAAAAAAAAAAGCTAAGAATTACGACATGCGATCTGACAAGGGGGCTTTGCCAAAACGAAAACGAAAATGACTTCGTCCGGTTGTAATCACGAGGAAAGATAGCGCACACATAGATTCGCAGCAGGTATATAGGCCTACCTGGGATTCCACACTTGGAAAAGCCCTAGGTGTTTCTTTTTTTAGGACACGAAGGTCAAGAAAGTAAAACCCTTCAAAATGGACTGAATAAACCCTAGAAAAAAAAAGGAAAAAAAGCTTCTGGACCACGTATTTTCTTCCAGCCAAAGTGAGCAAAAGAGTTGTCGATACGCCTACTACTCCACCTTTCCTATTCACCCCATTTTTCACCCTCCACCTACTCCTAATATCATCCCCCTATTCTCCGCTAGAATAACTCAGGGCGAGGCTATTAATGCAAGACCTTCACACACCAACGAAAACGAAAAAGAAAATGCGCCGTAAAAAAAAGGTAGCGGTCGCGCGACTTTTTGAGCGTGGAAGTTTCGCCTCCAGGCCGAAAAGAAACAACCCTTTTCTTGTGTCTCATATTCTGTACCTAAATACCTTCCAGGTGTTTTATTTTCCTTTTTTAAATCATCCTCAAATATGTTAAAATAGGCTCTCAAGCTTCTAAATTTAGTACATGAAAAGTATAGATTATTATTATTATTTTTATTTACTTTCTTTAAAAAACAAAAATTTACTTTTAAAAAAAAAAAGAAAAAAAAAAGAAAATAGCCAGAGCTCACTGGCCTTGATAGATACTACGAGTTTATAAAAAAAAACAAGCAGTTACGGACATTTTTCACACGGCAGTTGGCTTCTCGCTTGGCTAACGTACGAACTACTGGTATGCAATAAAAAAACATCGAAACTTCTTCCAATACAAATAAAAAAAAACAAAGATCCAAGCGCATACCTCCTCCGCCGATCGATGTGTTGCTCATAAAAGCTATAAGCTGTGTCTTGCCAGAGCTATCAAAATGTGTCTATAAGCACTAATCGAAGCTCAGTGCAGCTCATCATCGTCCTACTACGCCCTTGGATTCAGGACGGGCGACGTCGTTTTCTCATCTCTTCTATGCCCTGCCTCTTGCGTTCCTGGTTGAGGCAAAATTGCGTTCGGAAGCCTAGGCAGCGGGGTATAAGGTAAAGGCCTGCGTTTCTGACCAAGCAGGGGGTGAAACAAACCCTCCACAGATGTCTGTAGGGAGGAAAAAAAACGCTCCCGGCCTATGACGTCAGACATTAAGGCGCGAGCAACGTAATCAACCAGGGAGATCCCCATCCCAGATCAACGGCGGGAAATTCAAATATTGTTAAGGGGCGGGAGAACGACATCAGGTAGGTTAGGAAATTGGGTTTTGGACTCAACTCCTATGACGCTGCCGACGCCAACGATGAGAAGAATCCGACGCTAGCAGAAGCACAATGGATAGTAATGCCCGCGGGGTAAAAAAGGGACTGAATCCCTGGCATCGGTGCGTTTCGTAAGGTTTGTGCCTTTACAGCCATTGGTCAAAATTTTGTGTTTTTTAGGGAATTATATTAGTAACTTTAATATTTTAATATTTTTTTCTTTTTTTCTTTTCTTTTTTTAAATTTTAATAGTTTATTCCTTTCCGGCCATTGGTTAAAAGTTTTTGTTTTTTAGGGATTTATATTAGTAACTTTAATATTTTAATTTTTTTTTCTTTTTTTCTTTTATTTTTTTTTTTAAATTAAAATTTCTTTTTTTTTTTAATTTTAATAGTTTATTCCTTTCCAGCCATTGGTTAAAAGTTTGTGTTTTTTAGGGAATTATATTAGTAACTTTAATATTTTAATTTTTTTTTCTTTTTTTCTTTTTTTCTTTTCTTTTTTTTTTTAATTTTAATTTCTTTTTTTTAATTTTAATAGTTTATTCCTTTCCAGCCATTGGTTAAAAGTTTTTGTTTTTTAGGGAATTATATTAGTAACTTTAATATTTTAATTTTTTTTTCTTTTAATTTTTTTTAAAAATTAAAATTTCTTTTTTTTTAATTTTAATAGTTTATTCCTTTCCAGCCATTGGTCAAAATTTTGTGTTTTTAAGGGAATTATATTAGTAACTTTAATATTTTAATATTTTTTTCTTTTTTTCTTTTCTTTTTTTAAATTTTAATAGTTTATTCCTTTCCGGCCATTGGTTAAAAGTTTTTGTTTTTTAGGGAATTATATTAGTAACTTTAATATTTTAATTTTTTTTTCTTTTTTTCTTTTCTTTTTTTTTTAATTTTAATTTCTTTTTTTCTTTTCTTTTTTTTTAATTTTAATTTCTTTTTTTTAATTTTAATAGTTTATTCCTTTCCAGCCATTGGTTAAAAGTTTTTGTTTTTTAGGGAATTATATGAATAACTTTAATATTTTAAGTTGTGGCCAATCGCGCCGAGCTGCTTTTATTTAACAAATTAAAGTTGAGGCTCAATACTTGGTTGTAATACTTTCAGGAGAATGAATACAGTTGCTTCCGCCAACAGGCGCAAGCCCTACGTCTGTCCTTGATTATTGAAACAAAATACAGCTGAGGTACTGCACATGAAGCTAGGGGCCAAACCATACAGCTTTTAAAGATGGGCTAATACCTGGATAAATGCTGGATAATAAAATAAAATAAAATACCTGGATAAATGCTGGATAAATAAAATAAAATAAAATACCTGGATAAATGCTGCAGACTGCACTTGAATCGACTTGACAGAATAGGCGATAAACGGTAATTTCTTCGCCACTGAACCCAAGTGACGATGGACGTAATTTGCGTTCATAATGAGCACGTAGGAGCTAATTAGCCACCACCTGCTGTCCCCCATAGTCATAATCCACACTTGTTCGCAAGCACGGGCAATCCGGAAGTGGAGCGGTAGTTCTAAAGACGGCGATATTTATAAATATTCGCACATGGAATTAGGGCACACGACACGCGTGGGCAGCCTTGATCACTAGTCCGTATCACATCATATCATATTGATATCATATTGTATTGATATCATATCATAGTGACGGTTTCATACAAAACGGAATTCAGCGGCGGGTTATTTAAAAGTTTGCCCCACTTTTCTCACTTAAGATTCTGGTCTAAAATGTTCTAAAATACTAAAAGAAAAGCTAAAAAAATACGAAAAGAAATACTAAAAGCTACTAAAAGAAAAGGTTCTAAAATACTAGTTAGTAAATAACTTCCTAGTTCATGCCCATTTTTGTAAGGTTCCAACAGCGTAATCCATGCTTGGTCCTCAAAGGTATCTCTTAACTCGAACTCGGAATAGTCCTTGAATCGTGATCATCAGCTAATAAGATCGTAAGATATATTCCCTGAACGGAAATAAACCCGTACACAAGATTCGAAACTAAAGTGATCCAAGCATCAAATCGAAGCTAATCCAACCAAACGGCGGTAAAAGACTAAACTTTATAGAGTGTTCAACATCGGTGGACCAAAAAGTAACTCACTGAATCGTCTCAGAAGCTAATACCCTCAAGTTTTTTCTTATTGCAATGCAATCGCGTCGATCTTATTCTCGAAACCATCTAATCAAGTAAACCATCTAGTAAACCAAAAGTTGTCATTCAAGGCGTCGTATCAAAGGAATTCTACCCTTTTGAGACCTTATAGCGGCAACCTTTAGTTATACGGAGAGTTATAGTTATACGGAGATACTATCCGATACATTTTGTAGAAAATACAGACGAAAGTAGCATAATTTAACGCAATAGCACCAAGAGAAACACTCACACGATTCAGAACGGCATTTCGTCATACCTCCTTGATCTGAATTAAAGGATCGCGAAAGTAGATCACGTAGTACCTAAAGGAATAGGATTGTAGAGCAGTACGTACTACTCAATAGAATGACAAAACCAAAAAAAATCTGTACACGAATTAACTTAAAACGTGTCCCATTCAAGAAGGATTACTCTAAGACGACCACAACGCCCATTGTAAGCAGCAAAAAAACTCTTGGTGGCTAAAGAATTGTACAATATTACTTAAAGTGTTGCAAATCCCGAAGAAATAATGAGAAATCCACACGACGCTAACGATACGACACGTGAGTATAGTACGTGAAAGCTCGGTATGTGATTCAAATCCATTCTACTGAGCCATTCCATTCTTCTATAACAGAATTCCTCGCAAAGCCCAATGGTACATAAGATTCTTAAATAGGAAGATTTGAAATAACTTAGACTAAAGTTTCAGATGAATCGATCAGAATGGCTCAAGGAAAGTAAAGCTAATTCAGTTGAAATCAACTAAATTGAACATTCAAATCCATTCAATCGGAAACCTGTAGATCCATCGAAAGCGAGTGCTCAAAGTGAAATACTGTCTCACTTGATTTTAACTTTATTAATCTCAACTCATAAATAACTCATATATAACTCATCTAAACAATATAAGTAATTAGAATTGCCTGAGAATATTTCGAATCCATAACCTTGTCATATAAGCTAATGCGTTTGCACTATCAAGCATTTCCTATTTTAATGAAATCGGAAAATTATAACTAACTAAAACTAACCACTATGTTTCCATTGCGTTTGCACTATGAAGCATTTCCTATTTTAATGACATCCGAACATTATAACTAAAACTAACCAAACATGGTTAACACGTGACATACCCAAAAAAAATAGAGTACCACTTAAGATCTCCTTAGCTACAGGAACCAATTAGACATGTTAGTAAAACACCTGTGCAGACTCCAATAGAACCCTTTCAAAGGTGTGAATTTAAACTAAATCTTTAAACCGGAATCAAGCGATCGAGACCACCAAGGATCCAATACTATGGGGCACAAGAAGTCGTTAAACCATACGTAGGTGACAAAACACCGGTTCGAAAGTCGGAGCTATAATCAAGGAAGCGATCATATCAAGCATTAATTACAACATATCTCATATAATATCAACATATAATTACATGCATATCTCGGCAATGAAAACACGCCGTATTGAGATTAACGACCCGTAATTGATGTACGAATTAGTCTCTGATGACGATCACAATCATTATTTTCTCCCTTGCTCTTGCTACCCATCTATCGATACATTTCCGGCCCAGTTTGGTAAATTGAAGGTCTCCAATACGGGCCGAATTGAATTACCGTAGCTACTAAAAGCTGAAGTGAGGGGAGTTTTAATTAATTAAGCGGTCTAAAGACTAAAATGATCTGAATTGAATTCAATGAACACCAAATCTAATAAGGTCGAGTCTTCAGGCATTTAAATGCTGCGTCCACGGCTGCAAACTTTTGAAATCTTACGTGGCACATATACGAATAATTATTGAGATGACAGCTGTCTTTACACAGAAATATGCCCTAAGAGTAACATATTGTCCCTAAATACGGCTTGCTTAAATTCTGAATTACGCACGTCAAGCTGCGCGGAGAAGGTGAAGATTCCAATGGCTTTTAACGTTAATTGTCCTGACTTTGTTTTGTTGAAACGAGGGCAAACCGTACAGTACACAAAGAGTGCAAACCTGTACTGAATCTTAAGGAACTAAAAATCCTAGTTTTAGACCCGCGTCCACACGAATACGACAAAATGGCGTACAATACATACGACACATGAGGGAAGCACGGACGCCATTTTGGCCGCTTCATTGCTGAACCCATACCAGTTTTCGGTAACTCGGCTTACACCTAGTCTAGTCCTAACCAGCCCGAAAAAGAACCAATCAACAGACTCCGCCCTACGTGATCGAATTCGAGAGGTCCCACCAATTAAGCCCCATAAAAATTTCGAACAAAATATAACGATGATACATCATCACTTCTATGGTCAAAAAACTATAATTTATTGATACACGATATTTATAACCATCATCTTATCTACAATTAATTTAGTTAAATTAATTAGGTGGGTTTGGAATTCACTTACCATTCGCCATTCGATTAGTTAAATTTGCATTAACTTTTACGAGTTGACCCGTTAACTATTAGTATTATTATTAACTATTATTAACTATCATTGTATTATCGCCATTCAATCACCATTCGATTAGTTAAACTAATCAATTAAATAAAAACATATTCCACTAGCTGTAAAAGATAAGTTCAATAAAACGACTCAGCTATAATGTACTCTAACTGCTCCAATAGAACTGCAACAAGATTAAGAAATATGAAAAAAATCGAAACCCGGAAAATGGAGTCAAATTCCTTGAAATCAGGGTACAGAAAACTGTACTGTATATCACCATTCCTGTAAGAAAAAAAAAGAAACATCTTTCTAAGTTATCGTTAAATAACCCGGATTCTTTAACAAAAAACCACGCCTACAAGTCGGTTCAACCCTGTTCACCAAAATGTTCAACTGGAAGCTAAGTTTTTGAATGGGTGAAAAAATCGGCGTTTGTTATTTAGCGGAAAATTTCACAATTTTTTGTATACACCAAGTTATACAATCAGTTAGTTTAGCTAGATCCAAACACCTTATTTTTGATAAAAAATTGATTCAAACTAATAATTGTGAAATTAAAATGTTTCTTGGAGAGTGAATTCAACGGTCTGAGACTGTCACACACGAAATAATACCATATATCTAATATATATCTAATACTAAACTAAATGTGATTGTAATGGTAACTTCGCTCACGCTGATTTGCAACGCACATGAATTTCGCAACTACTTGAGGCTGCACTTAACCCCGGGAGGCCTGGATTAGAAGACAGTTGTTGTTTTCTTGTAGCAGTACTCTAGGGATATAATTAAGTTTATTGCACAGTAAACTATGCTTTGATCCATGTCAGGGGCAATTGTAAGCTTAATGGCAGCTCTTTGATGAGATAATCCAACTTTGATGCAAAGATGATGCAAAGATTGATGCAATAATAGGGCAAACCAAACGATATATTACAAGCTTTCTAACATTTTTTTTGTATAGAGAGGTTTATATAGCCCACCTCGTTAAGCACCTTTCTTGTGTGGTATACAGCCAGAGGTCAAGTATATTACACGTCATATTTGTTATATAGACGTATGCTTGTATATGTATAAATAACAAATATGAAGTGCAGTATACGGGGTTCGATTTGGTTACTACTGGTGATTGAAAAATTGGATTTTAATGCAGCTACTCATTCGATTTTCATAGGCCTTGATATTCTTCGGGCAGAATCCTAAAAGGTATTCTGCAAAAATGTCAGTGATTTGTACCATAAATGTTTACTTCTAATTGAAAAAATGTCAGCGATAAAGTGCCTCCCGATTCTTCATTCTATTGTACGATCGTCACTGTACAATCCTTTAACTGCAAAATCAAATTCTATATTTTCATATCAAATTCTTTAGTTTACTTTACCATTCTTTATTGGAATAGACGGTACGTGTAATCTAAAATTACTGATTAACTAAATACTTAAATCCAGTTCAATCAGTGCTAATGACAATACATAGTTTAGAGACGTCACGTATGAACTTACGTTAAAGTATGTACTCAAAGTATGTACTTAAAGTATGTACTAAGTATGTACTCACGTCCCGTTACCAAGTATGAACTTGACACGTACGTTGTTATTCGTCAGGCTTGTAACCATTAATACTATAGTCATAAAAGCTTCATCTTACGACGCATTAGCATTCTAACAGCAACGACAGACTCGATCATTACTGCAATCATGATACAGCCCACGTTAGACTTGTACTGTAATTCATTACAATAATAACAATCCACCGGCTTTAAATTTAAAAAAAAAAAAAAAATAACAATCCACGTCTTCATTACAGTACGTTGAAAGCAAGTTCCAAAGACCCTTTGCAGAGGAATATTAAACCCATGTTAATAATATATGGTTGGAAGGGATAACTTCTCTTCACGACGAAAGTAGATCTGCTTTCCAAAAGGAGATAATAATACACTAAACTAAAATCTAATCTAATAATCTAAAATCTAATCTAATAATCTAAAATCTAATCTAACTAAAATCTAAATTTTACCTTTTTTTGGCCTCCTTGCGCTTTAAATAAACTAAAATGATAATACTTCCAAGAGAGTTAACTTCCTTTTTAAAAAATAAATAAATAAATAAAAATACTACGCCTCCTTGCGTTTTAAAGCAACTAAAATCTAAATTTTACCTTTTTTGGCCTCCTCGTGCTTTAAATAAACTAAAATGATAATGCTTCCAAGAGAGTTAACCTCCTTTTTAAAAAATAATAAAGAAATAAAAATAGCCTCCTTTTTAAAGTGCCTCCTTGCGCTTTAAATAAACTAAAATCTAATCTAATAATCTATAATCTAATCTAACTAAAATCTAAATCTAATAATCTATAATCTAATCTAACTAAAAACTAAATCTAATAATCTATAATCTAACCTAACTAAAAACTAGATCTAATAATAGATAATCTAAAATCTAATTTACATTTTAACGTAAAATATAGACGATAATAGCTAGGTTCTCTTGCTGAATTAGAATCTTCGAAACCTAATATCCGATTACGGTGTCCACCTACCCTTGTACTTATACAATTTTAAACATTGACAATGTACAACCGTACGCATAATACAGGCCGAGGCAATAGGCGCGAGCCTACGCCAGTTAAAGTTAAAAAAAAAAAAAAACGTAGCAAAGGCCTATTCTCTCATAGCCAATGTAATTGGTCGGCATGTACTCTAGTCGTGCAAATAATTTAGGTCATTGGCTCAGTCAAACAAGCAGCTCTTGTCCAAGTGCATCGATTTACCGTTGTAAACTTGCCATTGCAAAGGGATACGCCGTATGCATACTCAGAATTACATAAGGGTGCTCACAAGCTTCGAAATTAGGTGCAAAAGATGTGTTTTTAACAACTCTGGGGCTCATATAAAAAGTGCTACGGAAACGCATACCAATACTTTACTTGATTTTTAACTGTGTAAACATCCTGATGGCGGTTTACACAGAACACTCGCGCTAAAAATACGCAAGAAAGAAAGATTTTCGCAGTTTGTAGCGAATAGCTCGAAATAAACGTGCCAGCAGCAGCCTGACCTTAAGCCACACCCACGTCGCCATATCCGTTGCTCAGCAGCAATTCGTTGCTTCAACCTAATCCAACTGCCCTAATATGACAATCAGTTAACAACAATCGATCGCCATTTATACCCAAAGCGGGGGTTTCCCTTATAAACTTTCTTGACTTTACATTTCTTGACTTTCTTTACATAAATAAAACTGACCATGAAGAATCTTAATAGTACATTACGCCTTTCGGATTGAAATACATGTACCTATTCAATGAACAGCTTTTAGAGTGCTACACGATGACGACATCGAAAACGGGACGAGAACTTGTCTCGAGCACATACCGTGAGGAGATACGAGCCTAATAAATCGGAATATAAAAGACATCCCATCCTAGGTCTTCATTCGCCTTTGATTTACACACCAGGCCCACGACGCCTTACAACAGACTTCAAACTTTCCTTCTACATCATGTTCAACTAATTCCACTAATAAGTTTCCCTTACAAACTTCCTTTAACTAATTCCACTAAACAGTTTCCCTTATAAACTGTCTTTACTTTACATTTCTTTACTTTCTTTACATAAATAAAACTGACCATGAAGAATCTTAATAGTAAATTACGCATTTCGGGTTGAAAAACGTGTACCTATTCAATTCATGTACCTATTCATACACACCAGGCCCACGACGCCTTACAACAGACTTAAAACTTTCCTTCTACATCATGTTCAACTAATTCCACTAATTAGTTTCCCTTACAAACTTCCTTTAACTAATTCCACTAAACAGTTTCCCTTATAAACTGTCTTTACTTTACATTTCTTTACTTTCTTTACATAAATAAAACTGACCATGAAGAATCTTAATAGTAGATTACGCATTTCGGGTTGAAATACATGTACCTATTCATATTCACCGGGCCCACGACGCCTTAAACAAACCTAAAAGTTTCCTTCCACATCAGGTTCAACTAATTCCACTAATTGCAACGCTAATGAAAATCGCCCCCAACGTATCGAAAATTCCTCGACGGCTAAAAAAATCCGCGGAACTACAACTCGGCGACGTCTGTCGCAAACCCATTAGCTTGATTTGTCGGACTGTCATAAAAAACTTATCTTCAGACTTCTGCACGTGTAATTGGGAAAAGTTGGCCTCCCTTTCGTTTTCCTCGTCAATGACGAGTGGACGGAAAACTGTGAAGGAGTTTTAATTAACTGGTGCGTACGTACACAAGCTATCAACGTCATCTCGCTTCCCTAAAGAATGAAAGAATAAATTTAAAAAAAAAGTGTCGGGCTGCTGACAAACTCCAACTCGTTAAAACCCAGGTTATTTACTGTACAATACTTGAAATAATCCGTGTGAAACAGTCATCCGCAATAATAAGAAAAGAACAGCAACCAATTGGAAAAGAAACGTTAAGAAACTTGGAACGTCCGTAAGGTTGTCAAACACGACGCTTATCCATGAGGCTAGGAACACAACACAGCTGTGTTTTTAAGATTGAACCGATTTTTCTTTTAATTTCCAATTAACGTTCTAAAATAGAACAGATTTGTAAACGAAACAAATCGTTTCAAGAATGACCATCATGGGCCCTAGTCACGCAGCCTATTTATTCCATTCATCTCTCTGATGAACTCCTGGAATAAACAAAAGAAACCAACTTCAAACGATTTCAATGGACCGGAAACGGAGGGGACCGAAACATCAATCTAGGAACAAAGAAAGCAAGTTTATTTTTAAAATGGTATTAAATCACGAGAGCTAATTCATATACAACCAGCCCATAGGCTTTATTTCAATGAAAAAACTGTGCACAGTCAAGGTCCACACGAGTATACCAGATTGCTAAAAAAAATTATACCAGATTGAAGATTGGAGGCAAAAAATGGACAAAAACGCCGCTCAAGCGAATTCTTTTTTTTTTTTTTTTGCCAAAAAAAAAAACAATATCAACGACCCCAAAAGAGGACACCGACTGCAGCAAGAAAAGACGACAGCACCAGAGAGAGCAAGGTGGGGGGATTGACCCAACCGCTCGTTTTTTGCGTGAATGCACGGGTGTGCAAAAACAGTCGGCTTTTGGATTGATATTTGACACACGGGTCAGCGAAAATGTGGTGATATAGACAGACAGAAAGGTAGTTTGATGGTATGCGACGAGTGCAAACTCTGTGAATATAAATCTGTATTCCGTCTGGAGGAATTCGAAATGGCTGAATCGAACCTGATTGTTTACTACGCGAGAATTTTCTTTAAACATGCCAAAAAATCAGGAAGAACTATTTCATCTTTTAACTTTAGATGTCGCGAATTCGGACGAGGCCAACAATTTCACATTGGGCTTTTTTTCTTCTTTGACTTTGCTTCATCTCCCTGACATTCTCTCTCGTATTCCATACTGTGATTGTAACGTTGACTTTGATATAAAAAGACCCGCCATGACACTGATATTGTAGCGAATGACCCTTTTTCAACGTTGATCTTGGTTCATTTGCATGTTTTGGCGGATTCTTGGTAAAGGGCAAGGTCGGGTCAATGAAGGACCAACGTTGAAAGAAGCTAAGAAAGAATGTTCGCTAAGAAAGGGGTCGCCGAGTGATATAAAAAGAGAAGGAAATGTTGTATTTCCAAATGTTGGAAATACGTTGAATGCGTTGGAATACGACAGACAAGTTGAAAGACGACAGACAAGATGGGCTCAAACTACCACGCGACTACGGATTTTTCGTAAAGTGCTATGTGAACAATCGTGAATACATTTGGTACTATAGGCGTCCATCTTTCTCTGATTCAACTCTCAAACCCAAAAAACTTCAAATCTCTACGGTCTTCTCTCTCTGACATACCAATATTTTGCAATTCATAGTGTAATATAGTCAGGTCAGCTTGACTAATCACCTGATGTGTACCTTTACTTTGTGACCCCATGTAATTAACCTATCTATCCTTGACTCTATTCCCCAATCATGCCTCCTGGATATTCTACAACTAGTATAAAAGCCCGCGTACAGATAATACAGAGAGTTACTAGACGCACTAAGAAGTGTGAGAGAACATTACACATAGCATTAGATATTCTAACCGAGATAGAGCTGATGTAAGTCGGATCTCTTGCGGGTTTACTAATGGCAATAAAGTCAAGACATTTACTGGCATATTCCTTTTACGGGCTTTTCGAAATTGGCCAGAATTAGACAGACGAGTTTAATAATATATCTCGTTTTGGTTAAATGAAGTAAGAATTGATTACCACTTTGTGTTTATGGTAAGAGATTTATCTTTGTGTATATGGTAAGAGAAAATCTTAGATTTTCAAATCGAACTCAATTCTTGCAACAAGGGCGTCGCGATAGTTTGATCGGTTCTGGCCTAAGAAGATGAAATATTGACTAGTTACCTTTGATTATCCATTACTGATGACAACTTCACGAAATGTACGTACACGGCAACTTTGTTCACAGCAAAGTTACTTAGCTGACACAATTACAAGTTCTTCTCAGTTTTCTAGGATCCCGTAAACATTCCTGGCAGTTGAAAAATAGCAAATTAGAAAAGATTGATTGGCCAGATTAATACAAAAAATAGTAAATGCGTGAAGGAAGCGGTACGTGTCTAGGACTTGCTATAAGACAGGGAATTTTTTAATCCTGAATTATGAGTGCGTCACAAACACACCAAAAATGTCGTCTTGGAAGTTTAAGAAATCGAGAAAAATTCTAAAATTAAAATAAAATCTTCATCAGAATGTAAATTCGACATGTTGCTGCTAGAACCAGTTCTTAAACGCTCAGTTTCGCGAACATTGTTCCAAATTTGGAAATTTATGAGGAATATTCTAACTCGTGTTTGTCACAAAACCGATTACAATGAGCCTGTATATTGGTCACTGGTTCCCGCAAAGCAAGATTCTATCGTTAAATGCTTTTAATGTATGTCACTATTCTCAGAGATTATAAAAAAAAAATCCTTTATTTTTTAAACAAAATCAGAAAATTGGCAATAAAGACCTATTATTGCTTTGTCGTGTTTATGTAAATCTGGTAAACCAAATTAAACAGTTTGGCCTGTTTCCCGGCAAGTAATTCACATCCCACGTACCACGTATTACGCGGTACGTAATACACGTACTACGTTGAGCACAATCTACTCTAGCTGTTTAAGTGAACCAAGTGTTGGACTCATTGGGTTACCAAATCTCACCCTAAAAATCTCTTACTTTTTGAATAATTTTAGTGAAGAACTCATCGGGTTACCAAACAATATCTCACGATATCTCACGAACTATCTCACGATAGTTTGATCGGTTCTGGCCTAAGAAGATGAAATATCGGCTAGTTACATTTGATTATCCATTACTGATGACACTCTTCAAGAGCATGAAGTTGCATGAAGAGCATAGCGTTCAAACGCTATAACCATTACAACCTTCGCCCAATTTATCCTATCTAAATGTTCGAGCAAATAGTGGAAAAATAATCACATGTGTTATCGGTCATGTAATTGGTCATGTCACTCAGCATTAGGACTAGAAAGTACGGATCGAAATTAGAACTCTGAAACTCCTGAATCTTGAAACTCTGAAACTTCTGAACTCTGAAAAAAAAACATCCCTGAATACAGTAGCTCGATTCTAAGGTTCTAAGCCTTCGATCCTCAAGTTTAGAATGTAACATTCAGCACTATTTTAGAAATTTCTGGAAAACTCTCCCAAGTCTACGGAAACAATGCGTAAATCAATTCTAGTTCAAGAGTTAATAATCAGTTCAAGTCGAAGCTGTCTACCTAAAGCCAACATAAATAGTAAATGAAAGCTTGTAGGTTCATTCCAATTGGAGCACGCTACAGTTTATTACCAATGAAACGTCATTAATGTCGAGTTAAAGTCTTGTAGATTAGTTCCCCACCTAACCTATAAGGCCTATGTAGCTTTAGCTCCTTATCAATCCTCACTGAAGAAGTTTTCCTCAATCCTCACTGAAGAAGTTAAGATCTGACGCCAAGCCCTTCGGAAGTAAGAAAAGAAGACAAGTTGTCTCCTCTTGCAGCGTGAAAAAGAATACTTAACACCTGGCCTTGATTGAAAGATCTTTTCAGTTTGAGGTCATTTGGAGGTTGCAGACTGTGCTACAATTAAGGTCACGTCAAGTTTCGCTCAAGGGTGGGTTTGACTGGTTACTGCATAGTGTTACTGCATAGTTAGAGCCGTGTTTGTTCTCAACGGAGCGTCTCAAGACTGATACATGGGCAAATTGGAAGTCAAACTCCAGGAAAAACCTTGTGATTAGCATATAATGTAGAAGGGTTTTTTTAGCCCGGTCTTAGAGGCCTTTCATGGAAGGAGACAGACACGGAGCTCACGACGTGCAAGTTACGTACCTGTCAAAAAAAAGTATGTTGGTAGCAGCTGCGTTTTTCCCACACGAACCAGAAGACGCGCTCTTCGTTAGCTGGATTCTTGGTAGTGGGCGGTCTAAGCCCAGCCACATGGAAAGCTTTTTTCCGAACATGGAAAAGCGAAAATCCTCTTGGAAAACATTCCAGCCCCAAGGGAGGTAAGTGGACGATCGAAAATCATACATCTTGCCATTGCTATGCACACAGTTCTTGCTGGGTGCACTTCTTCCCCTTTGCCAGATTAGCAACAGATAAGCATGAACCTACGAAAGTTATTTCTGCTCTAAGATGTTACCTTCCATCTGCCATAAATCTTGAATCCTCATCATGCATCGCAAAAAAACAGCTCCGGACCCAGACACGGCGGCTTCATCGAAGCAAATGGGCAAACCCAGCACACCTTTGACTTGAACTTGATCACTTATAAGCCATCGAACAGGGCATAACTCGTGGACTTGCATTCATTACGCGAACACAATGACAAGCCTGCCTCCGCCCTGGTTGCAGCGCCAACTTGTTGATCTTGGGCATTGAATCTGTAAGAATGTAAAGCTATCTTAGCATATAAACCTCTTAATTACACTATACAAAAAATTACTTGGAAGGAAGCGAGACTTTTTGGCATAGGTTCGACAGCTTTAATTCCACTAACTAGTACAGCAAACTTTCAAAAAAGCCTGCCAAACTTGTTTTGATCCGTGTGCGTATACAAAACGCTGTTGGTCACCAAAAGACGGGAAAATAACGATGCGGGGCTAAACATAAGCGGATTGCGGTTTTTCGGCAGGGGTGGATATATACGTTATAGATATGGTATATGCCTATCTGGCGCGCTTTTTAAAAATCCGAGCCTAAGCTGGAAGGGCCCGGGCTAGCCCGGCTGGCCACGTCAAGAGCTCCGCTGCCTCCCTCTTCCAGGCCGTACAAGGTGCGGGCTTTCGTCCACGTCGCAGTGAAATGTTCGTGGACGAGCCAAGTTTTAATGAAGTTTTTGATAGTGAAAAGTGACAATCCCTCTTTCAAGCCAAATTGTATTGAATTAAGGTATGTAACGCATTTTAAATGTAGTAAGACTTAAGACCAACTCTTCGGCGTTGAGGCTCAAAGTCTGCTTTTAAATTCCTGGTTCCTCTGGGTTTGCTGGGCTCGTTCCTGCAGCTCAGCTTCGGGTCCTTGGCAGCCATCTTCGATGGGCCGGAGCCGCGTTCCTATTGGTCGACTGCCTTATTTTTGCAGAGTTGGCCTGAAACGGGGAAAGTTTTGCGGTAGTTTGGCCGCTTTTATATTATTCCCCATGAATTGTATTTCTGCTTGAGTGCAGTACAAATTAGCCTGCAACTATGGGGACTTTGCTGCACACGAAAACATGGGGTTTTTAAAACATATATGCAAGAAAAAGGTCGTCTCCAAAAGCCACGCCATTTCTGTTTCCCCTCTCAAACCCTGCATTTACTTTTAAGAATAATTACCGTAGCTGGGAATTATTTCTAATGTGATAGCCGCATACTTTCGTATGGTCCTCTTGACTGTTCGTTCCCAAGGCTGTATAATTAACCCGTGTGTAATCCGGGTTCTTTTTACCACATTAACCAGAAATTATGTTGAGGATAATTAGATTTACTTTTATGGTTTTAAGTTTAGCATATGGTAGTCTGTTACGTGTTGTTCTATTTGAGCCCAACACGTCATGTATATACGGGATGCGGACACAAAATGAAATTAAACCAAGTGAACGAGTTATCATCTTCACAACGGAAAATTAAAAAAGTCTTTTACTAATATTCAACTCCAAATCATATGGCTAGGCTATTATAGTTATATATTATATTGAGTTATGGCTATCGGGAGTACACGGTAAATAAAGCCTGAAACAACGGACTTTTAAGTTGAAATTTTCGTAAACTTAATAAGAATTAGAATACATTTTAGTGCCTGCATATTTAATTAAGTTTCGATAGCGTTTTGTTGCTGTTTCTCTATGACTGAGTTATGGGAATAAGTAAGGTTGTCGTGCTTGCATATTCTTAGAATAATGGTAGTTTTAGGGAATTTTGCATTTTAACTCTAAATGAGGAACTGAACAGCTGCATATGACTATAACAGAATACAAAATATGGGATCTGTCTTAGAAAATAATGTGTTTCAAGGTGTAATTTAGCGTAATTAACGTTTTCCGGAATCTAGCCCATTTCAAGCCGTTTTTGTCCACGTCACGGAAACTGATCTAAGCCAACGAGAGACAAAGATTTCGAGCTCAGTTTAATTACGGTAACAATTATTTTTTAAAAAAATCATTTGTAACAGTTATTTCTATTACAGTTTGGGTAGACTATACACTTGTAATTGCAAGAGATTACAAATATCGAATAATACAGCTTACGCGAAAGAAAAAGTTGTATCTTTGGATCTGCATTACGAATGTTAGAAAGTTTCTGATAATTGTTCTAAATATGTACCCAAATGGACAACAACATGTGGGGCTTCTGAAACTGATTTACGCCAGAGATAAGATTTCGGCCTCAGTTTTATTTCTGTAACCATTATTTATTTATTTATAACCATTATTTCTATAATAATTATTCGAGTCAAAGGACTGGAAAAGTAAAAATGTTCCAAAAGCTTTAGAATTCGTAAACATGCCAAGTTATTTACCAGCCCAACCTTCTGCATTCCGTATCGCGATAATGAGGTTAACAGGAATGTAGTTTGACGTTTAATTCATTGTACTCCGCCCACCAAAAAAAAAGCAATCAGATTACGCTAATGAGCAAGAGCTTTGGCTTTCCAAAGCCAAAACTTATAAAGAATTATGCTACGCACCTAATTTTACAATGCTTCTTTAGTTTAAACTGTTTAGTTCTAAGACTATCTATATTTCTAATAGAATTTTTCCCATGTCTACATTAAAGTAATGCTGTAGCGATATATAATATGAAAGTTCTTCCGTATTTTATTGGAATAAACATCACTATATTTAATTTTAGAATTATCCAGATTTGTCTTTGCAGTATAACAGCCAATTAACTCAACTGATAATGAATTTCTTTATGTATAATCCGTAAAATTGTCACATCTTTTTCCTTTCAAGATTTCAAAAAAAGTCGAAGCTTCTTAAGACATTATTAAGAATTAAGACATGATTATCGTTTGAATTCTAGTGAATTATTTCCCTGGTATTGCACGTTTGGCGACGTACGGTGTGTATTATCACCTTTAACGGGGCAACAATCTAGCTATAGCACGCCAACAGTGCCAGTACCACTACTGCGTAGTATTTGTAACGATACTTGAGAATATATTTCAAAACCCATAGACTAAGCTTGCAATTGCCAAAGATTCCTTATATGTATAATACCATAGCTTACACGGGACTCCAACTTTCCCCTTTTTTCTATCTGCATCAATAGCGCTAAAAAGTTTGTAATAATTATCATTCTAATTATTTATAATGTTACAATTTTGAGCATATATTTAGAAACCCGTTCGGGTAGAGCAAGCGTGAAATTATTGCAAGCAATTTCGAATAATAGCTTCCAAGTTTTATCTTTCTATCTGCATGAATCGTGCTCAAAAGTTGGTAATAATTCTCATGCTCATTCTCTATCAAAATATGGACAACCACATGTGATGCTTCTCTTAACGCATCCACCCTTTTAAGGAACATTTTAAAGCATTTTAAACGTATTTTTAACCCTTTTTTTTATTACAGAAAACAGTTGAAAGCCAGACGCTTTTCCGAAACATAAGGTCATGCTGTTCCAAATCTCACAGCATTTGCATTATGAAATATTCCCCAAAACTGACGGCTATCCCAGACAATAACTACAGAAACAAGTCGGAGCCTACTCAAACGCTGCCGCCCAATGTAAACAAAATGCCGCAGGAAGCATTTCCTCTCCGGCCCATCCTGGGTAAGAAACTTGAGGAATATACTGTTCTTAACCAAAAGGCGACGTGAACGAGTGGAAGCTGCAGCGAGTTATGTGAAAGATGTCAAGCTATCCCTCTCACTGCCACAGTCCTAGGTTATCCACACTGTAAACATATCCTCCCCGAGGTTTCCGAATGCGCGCATTGCCAATGAGAAGCTCGCGTTCCGGCCAATTTGGGTTTTGTCTCCTGGCCGTTTTTCGAACTCTTCCTCTCTGTTCTGCTCCTTTCTTCGCGGGCCCTGACAGGTGTAGCCAAGATGCCAATTACTCCTTGAACTATACGACCATAAGCTGATGTTTCTTGTTCTTTTTCAAAGGGGTTCCAAACTTTTTTGGCTGGGCAAAGTCGCCCCAAAAAGCACGTCGCAGATTTAATTTCCTTTCCCGAAACATTGAAGAAGGTATAGCGAAAAAAGTGTGTACTCTCTCTCTCTCGTGTATATATACCACAGCCCCGAAAAGACTCCGGGAGGGAATAGTAAAAAAGGGCGAAAAGAGAAGGCAAGGAGCTACATTTCATTATCATATGAGACAAGGGATCGCGTAAATGGAGTTTAAGAGCCAAGAGCAGCGTTTGGCCATAGGTGCCTGGGCACTCAGATCGTTGAGTACTTAACCCTATAAGGCGGCTGCAATTGGGGGGTTTCTTTGGTTATCCCGACGTCGATAACTGTGGGGATTGGTTTCCGCGTTGTAAATCCTCTGGCTAAAATGGCCTTCGCGAAAGGGTAACTAACTCGGGATATGATGCATTTCAAACGGACATTACAGCGGCACACACAACCTAAAAAGGGGGGGCCCCTTTTACCACTGGCACACACACACACACCATCACGGCAAGTTATTCGCCATTCCAAACTCCACCGTCGTTTTCGGCCCCAAAAGCCGGGGGAATACGAGCCACACACACAGCATAAAAGGACGGTGCCATCCTCTGGGCTGCAGCATCCCCCTGCCATACCTTCATCTGCAACTCGAGAGCATTCCAGTACCCGACCGACACATTTTTTCGGAATCTCAACTGACCAGCCAAAAGCTGAATTATCCTTTTAATCAAAAGCGGTTTTAGGGGACTCGCTCCAACATTGGAGCGAACCGAAAAAAAGGGGAAAAAAACGAAATGGACACACAAAAAAAAAAGAAGAAAACAAAAGAAAAAAACTCGGGGAATGTCATCTGGCGCTCAAGTCGTGACAGAACTTCCAAAAAGAAAAAAAAAAGTGAAAATGGCCAAGCAGGGGTACTGGATTGGGTTGGGAGCAGCCAAGGAAGAAAGAACCTCCCGTTTGAGTTTTTTGCTGTGATCAAATTTGCCAATCCAATGGCCGCGCCTGGGAGTTTTCCTGAAAGTCCTTCTGAAGCCCGAGAAAAACGAAACAAAAAACAGTTCAGTGTTGGTTGCAAGTGTGCAATAAGCGGCATCTAGGGCCCCTTTGTCATCCACGACCAAATCGGGCTGCTTCCTCTTGTCAGGTAAATTGTTCTACGGGTTTCTTTTTTTTTTTTTTGCTGAATTTTATTTCTCTTTTTGTGCGAAATCTGTACCCTCTTTTCCCCTTTTCTGTCGTCCAATCTGAGCTATGTGTTGGGACAAGAGACAGATTTCAACTTTCGTTTAATTTCATCTTTGTGTTTTCATCAAGCGGGATTGAGATCTCAGCTTTGTGCAGATTGGTTGGGCATTTGTTCTACGGGTTTCTTTTTTTTTTGCTGAATTTTATTTCTCTTTTTGTGCGAAATCTGTACCTTCTTTTCCCCTTTTCTATCGTCCAATCTGAGCTATTTATTTGTTGGGACAAGAGACAGATTTCAACTTTCGTTTAATTTCATCTTTGTGTTTTCATCAAGTGGGATTGGGATCTCAGCTTTGTGCAGATTGGTTGGGCATTTGTTCTACGGGTTTCTTTTTTTTTGCTGAATTTTATTTCTCTTTTTGGGCGAAATCTGTACCTTCTTTTCCCCTTTTCTGTCGTCCAATCTGAGCTATTTGTTGGGACAAGAGACAGATTTTGAGCTATTTATTTGTTGGGAAAAGAGACAGATTTCAACTTTCGTTTAATTTCATCTTTGTGTTTTCATCAAGTGGGATTGGGATCTCAGCTTTGTGCAGATTGGTTGGGCATTTGTTCTACGGGTTTCTTTTTTTTTTGCTGAATTTTATTTCTCTTTTTGTGCGAAATCTGTACCCTCTTTTCCCCTTTTCTATCGTCCAATCTGAGCTATTTGTTGGGACAAGAGACAGATTTTGAGCTATTTATTTGTTGGGAAAAGAGACAGATATCAACTTTCGTTTAATTTCATCTTTGTGTTTTCATCAAGTGGGATTGGGATCTCAGCTTTTGTGCAGATTGGTTCGGCATTAATTCCTTTCGTTCGGGGAGTAAGTTGGCATTCGTGACTGGACAGTTTTTAGTTGGTATCGTCCAGAGGCTAAGGGGGTATTATTGCGAAGACAGTTGTCAAAAGACTTGAGCAGGCCTATGAATTCTGAAAGAAAGAGGAAAGACGAGATCTGTGTGTGTTGATTACGTGATAAGAGGCTTCTCCCAACGCCTGCAGCAGGCACAAGTCTTCAAGCCTTTCCCTCGGTCCACATAGAACATACTCAGTACTAAGCCACAGCAGTTGGCTTGTGTGGTGTGGTAACAAGAAATTCCAGAGCCAGTTTGACAGTTTTTTTTTATATATTTTTTTTTCTGAAGAAAAAGGAACTCGTCACAACTTGCGTGCGAAGGACCAATTTGTTCTATAAACTTCGCAGACCACTCGCACACTTGGGCGTTGATGGCCGTCACTTTTTCCGATTCCAACGTCCCCAGCAGCCACAACTCACCACTTGAGGTAAAAACGTATGCTTTTTGCATCCAGCCATGCTGTATGTACTGCCTAAGATAATTACAAGTTTCGCATTGAGCCCCTTTTTGACGAGATTAGATGACACAGAACGAGAACCTGTTTTCGGAAGAGGAGTTGTATTCAGTCTCGGCAGCACATGTTCAAATAACGCTTGTATTTCACCAAGTCAACACATTTGCCGGAATCTTGCCGGAATCTTCTCTAGAATACCGAACGACAACAGAATACCTGGAAACCAGGAGTACACAGCAAATTGGAGTCGAAACACTGTAGTATAGCCCAAACCAAGCAAGTATAGGGCGAAGAAAGCAGGCGTTAAGTTTGAAATCCTCGAATTCTTGGAACGTAGGAAAAGCCAAATCGTCGTTTAACTAGGGGCAGTTTTCATGCCGCTTCTGAAGACAAGTAAAGAAGGCACTTTTCTTGGTAAAAAGTCGGCAGCTGGGATCGTTTGCCAAGAAGATAGGCCTCAATATGGGTGGCCGTTAGTTTAGCTTCGCTGTGTCAACTTTGGGTGCCACTGATAAGCAAAACGCCCAGTTTCTGGCTTCTTTTTAGGTCCTTTCGTCTTCGGTTGGTGTCACGAACTTGCCAAACTGTACCTTTTCAATGTCCGGTTGTATTTGCCCTCTACTGTGAGAGAGATTGTCGGGGAGCTTCTGATATGAAAAGGGTTTTACAGATGAAAAGTAATAGTTTTGTTTTCTTAATTTTAGTTTAATGGCCGCAATGGATTAAGATGGGAGATAGTTAGCATAAAGACTATACAGATGTACTCTAAAGAGGGGACATTTAGTTTGAAGAGTATTTCGTTTGTTGTCGTTTAAGGTTATAACACTACGAGATAGAACGACACGAAGATTTAGAAGATTTAGAAGAGATTGAAGAGATAGAACGACACGAATACACGAAGATTTTGAGACGTCGACGTCGGACAACAATCACAGCAACTGTTCTTATCTGTGCAGTCAGGTTTGGAGGGCTGTGGACACAGGTGGGTTAATTAAGGGCAATCATTACCCTTCAAAGTGTTCCCAGGTGCCAGTTCTGTGTGTCCCTTTTCTTGTTCCCAACAGCAACAGCTTTGACATCTTTCACAACACGAGACAGCACGCGAAAGAGGGTTAGAGAACAAGCTCAGGGGCCAAATAAAAGCGATTTTCCTCCAACAGGGAGGGTACAAATTATGCCCTTCATTAAGTTGCGCACAGTACACATATTAAACGTGAAGCGTCACTCTGGTTCCATGTTTTCACTGAAGCGAAAGGCTTTTTTCGTCCCGCCACAGACGCTCGTTACAAGTGCAGTAAATGTAATTGTTGTAAAAAGGGAAGCAGTGTAGCATAATAGTTTAGAGTGCAGCGCACTTGAGCTTATAATTACAGACTTACCCTCGATTTACCGTCATTCTCAAGGAGCTTTTTGTTCGGCTAGGTTTGACATCCAAGCATGCGCATTAGTGTCAGCGTAATTCATTGTATTTACAAATTGGATTATACTATTAAAATGGAAACCGTCATATCAGTACTAATGAGTTCCTGAACGGAAAGGAGGAGTTCTTTTCAAAAGAATAAAATCAATTTTCAAAAGAACAAGTCGAGATTAACTTGGAATAGTAGGAATTACGTTTAGCACCAGAGTTAGTTAACAATGTGAATTGAACGCAAAATAAATTGAGAGTAAATCAAATGGGTGGTTTGGAATTGCATGCACTTTTGGTAATAACGTTAATTCCCTGCTTTTAAAAAAAATTATTTAGGAAATTGTCGAAAATTAAGAGGGTTTTAGGATTTCAAAGGAAGTCTTCCCGTTCGAAACACTCCTTGTCTTGTTTGAAAAAACTTTGAACCGTTTTTTGGGCAGACTTTCTTAACTAGCAATCTCCAGTACCAGCATTTAATGGATTCTTCATAGAAATACGATAGGCAATGGTGTTTAGTAGGATATGAAGCGACTACTTCATAATGATATCTTGATATTGAAGACATCTTGAGGGAATGTTGGCCGTTCTGGATGCCTAGAAGAGTTCCGATCTTCAAAATAGAGCAGATAATTTTCTTCTTAAGTCTACTGACATATAACTGAACTGAATGCATCGATATGTTCAAGCAATAGTATCAAGAATTATAGTTCTTCCCTTTGAAAGTGGTCGTCCAAAACAAAATTAATTATCAGATTTTCGTATCAGTATTCCAATTTCGTATCAATATTCCAAACCAATTATTTTTTCTTCGCGTAAGACATTACGGTGGCTATTGGAGAAGCATATAGCTAACCATTTAGCTATTCGAGAGAAATCGTGCGAAATCACGACGATCAACCTGTCACTTGTAAATAAAATTGTCGGTTAATAATTGCGTTTAGCATTCTCACGAGGGTAAGTTTGTCTGTTTAGTTAGTAGCTTTAATTCAGGAGAATTCAAACCTCATTGGATTCCAACTTCATTTTAAACAAAGTGTATGGAAGGTATCACGTTTTAAAGAAAGAATTGGTGCACGCTGTTTGACGTACCTCCAAGTTCCAAGTTCCATCCAAGTTCAAAGATTATTTCAGTTGGCGTAAAAGTTACGATCCAAAAAACGTTCTTAATTGCAAAGGCTCCCGGCGCTCTCTATCGTTCCAAGGAACGCCATTTTGTAACTCGTCGCTTAAAGTTGAGTTTCTAGTGCGTAGTAATTGCAAAAGCTTGACTTGCTTCGTGTCATACCAACAATGGTTTCTTTGTTTGGCTCTTTTCCCCTTGGGTGACGCCCTCAGCACCCAGCCACGTTCATTAATACACATGTAAGGTACACGGGAGGAAAAAGGAGAAAAACGTTCGCTTGTTAACCGCATCACACAAAAATTCACTATTGTCTAGCTCGCGCTCCCATTGGCTGCTATAGACGTCTACCCCTCTTGTAATCGATTCCCATATTTATGTCCGATTCAGCTTAGAGACTCCATCAAGGAATCTTTCCATTAAAAACAAAAGTGAGCATTTGAAATATCCGAAATATCCCCGCAAAACTCGCTGCAGAAAATTTTCTCCCCAAAAGAACACTGCATTTTTAGAAAGCGTTCGACAAAAAGAAAAAGAAAACTGTATAAAAAAAACGCCCATGCATTTTGCAAATGGATCGTGGTTCTAACACACCTTCGTCTTGCCCTTTGTCCGGGACCATCGTGTTTTTTCTCTTTATTGATAAGCCCCAAATTATCCGTTAGCCCAAGCCGTAGAATTTACGAGAGAGAGAGAGAAGATAGGGTTGCATGCTGGCGTATGTAATATAGTTTATGGTCAGTCTGCCAATCCCTCATCTTTTTCAGCCATGTTGCATAAAAAAAGTGGAGAATTTTCTGCCGACTCTTGTTTCTTTCAGCCCGAGAAGAGTTAAAAAAAGAATGAGATCTAAGAAAAAAAGAGTCGGAAGAGTTTATTTTTGCGTATGCTTTTCTGTTGGCCGTCGAGGTATGTAAACGTGTTAGGTGGAGTCTGCCATGATTTCGTATTCCACCTTGGCTCCACACACTTGAATAAAGAGTTCTTTTTATGAACCTCCAGACTAATGAGTTTCAACTATATACCCTCAACTTTTGGCCTGGACTCTATAATCAAAAGCGCTTTTTATTTTTAGTTTTTCCTTCGGCTATATACCATGCAGATAGAAAAACCTCTCAAGCTTCTCGGACTGCTAGCTGGCTCAGAGCTAATAAAGAGCCGCCCGTTTTTTTTTTATATTCCTCCTCTTATTTGGGGGAGTTTTGAAGCATGGGCGAAAAAATGGCGGAAAGTGCAGTATAGTTAGCAAAGTTCAGGGCGAGTGGGGCGGTTTTCGTATTTTTTTTTACTCCTCCTTCATTGTTGAGGACGTAAGCGAAAACTCCCAACCAAAGGGCAGCCAAGGGAACGAGGAATTATTATGCCCCAAACGCGGGGCTTTTGCAAGACCCAGAGGGTTGTTAACTGGGAGAAATGGCCCCGGCTGGCCCAAGAGGCGCGTAACCGGGCTTGCTCATTTGTTCCGGGGTCGTTAAACTTGACGACTAAGCCCCGGACGACGAGGAGGAGCTCGTCTCGCTTCAGAGCCGGCAATCCAATCGAGACTTGACTTGGGAGACGCGCTCCCAACTTTGGGCTCTAGGACCGCTGTAGGAAAATGTGTTTTTTTTTTTTTTTTTTTTTTTTTTAGATTTTTACCTTCCACTGCCCACATTTGAGTTATGTCCCTAACCCCAACTCTTGGGGGAATTTTATCTTTTTACTATATGTAGGGCAAAAAAGATGGATTGCGTTTTTTGGTTAAACTAGGAGAGTTGGAGAGTTTCAACCAATAAATGAGCCCTTTTCTTAATTTTAGTTTTATTTCGTTTTTTTCGTATTGGAAATATCTAAGGGACTTGGCTGGAACATGGGGCAGGACATTGAAGGTACTTTTTCAAGTTTATTTTTTGGGAGGGTCGGATATGTAGAGCTGGAGGACCGAATTTACATGATGGGGCAAAAGACGTAAAGCAAAACGGGGCCAAGTTTCAGCCCAGGCGCCAAATGGTTTGCTAAGTTCGAAAAAATCGGTCTTCCAGAAGCTTTCCTTGTGCCGACGTGAGCCAAGGCTATCATTTAGCTACTTTTTTTTCGTTTAGCTTCCATTTCCTGGGCGCGAAAGCCGCTTTTTCGTTTCAGACAAGAAGACTGTGTTTGGATTTTTATTTTTGAGCCACTTGAAGCCCAATTGCCTGAGTAAATTTTCATGTAGTTCCTTAGTTTTCTGCGAATTCTTTGGAAATGGATTTGAAGTGTTTCTTTTTTTTGGGGAGTTCAAGTAAATTGGACAATTTCTGTGGACTTGGTGTCGAGAGATTGTAATGTAAATTTTGTTTGACTGCCTAGAAACCTTTCCAGCTTTTTGATAATATTACAACTTTTTTCTAATTAGATTACAAGTGTTCAGATATTGCTTATAGGATTTTAGAAGGGTGGTTCCAATGATGGATTGCTTTTCAGTATTTTATTTTACAAGTACTTTTGTGGGTTGCAGGGTGTTGTAGTGTTTAGAATAAAATAGCGAGTAATGGGGAAAAGGTATAAGCTCCAGAATGTGAAAATTGAATATAATTTTATTGAAATTCAATTTTTACATTTGAGTAGTGTTTTGCAGTTTTGTTCAGAGCGTAATAACTTTAGGATATAGTTTTAAAGAACCTTTAGTTGGGATGGCTTGACTTCCTGAATTCTGATGTAACAGATTGGGTTTTAACAATTATGATTTAACAACTATGATTGACTTCAGCACATCGATGGCATCGTTTAAAATACGTTTTGGAATCCTTCCTCTTTTTGAAGATCGGTACACCAATACATGCTTGTCATGTGTACTAATATTTCATTAGTACTATTTCAAAGTTATACCATGATATCGAAGTCTAAGACTATCCCTAAATGTCTACTACAATCTGAATAATTTCTGTAAGATTTCTGAAACTTCTATAAAGTGCCGCGTAAAAGTTACCACCCTATTTCACTCTAAGATTTCCCACGATTTTTTTTTGCAGCGTGTAGTATCCAGTCTTTAAATTCTTTAAGGGAGGCTGCGAATCCTTAGCCGAGTATAGGAGCCATCTGTGCATTGTTGCCTGCTGTTTTCCATCCTGGCTCTTAAAAACGAAATAATAAAAGCGTCTCAACCAGGTTTCTGTGTCTGGAGTTAAGAGTTCACAAATTCAAGTGGCCAGGACATATTGAGCTGTCAAATGGGGTGCTTCTGCACAAAAAAAGCTCGGCAAAAAAAAAAAAAAAAAAAAAAAAAGTTGTCCTTTCCGGGTTGGTCCCAGCCGAAAGTTGGGAAGGAAAGATGGCCGCATAGAGTAAAGAACATGTTCGCAATTGTTGGGTCTTTGCCGGGCGCGTAAATAAAAGCATCCAAGGGCTGATGTGTATACGGGGAGCGCAAGGGAGAGGTAATAAGGTCCTGCTAACACGACACGCCGGTTTATATAGACGTGTGCGGGGCGGAGGGAGGGGAAAATACGAGCCTTAGTGGTAGATGGAAGGGGCCTTTTGCCTAACTTTGGCAGTGCTACGGGCATGGCGGCAAGGGCTATGAATCTGGCGATGATTTTGGCAAGAAAAACCATTTGAGTTGGAGTTTTAAAGAGCCCCATAACCCGTAGCTTTGATGTCCAAAGTTATCTTCGACGCCCCAACCCGCTGCTCCGGACTTTTTTGCGGGGTACTCGGTATCACCTCGCCCGGGCTATCCGTCTATGTGTGGTGCTCCAACGCTAAAAGCGGGCTAGATCAAGGGAAAAGGAAGAATACGACAGCAACTCAAACGCAGCAACTCGGACGATACACACAGTTCTCTTATGCTTACCCCCCCTCAACCAACACACACACACCGCACTCCATCAGTGGACGCTAAGCAAATCAGATGCCCCCCTCTGGACCCACAACCCTAATCTCATCTTTCCGATACGCAAGCCGAAACCCAAGAAACAAAGTAGCAAAGTTCTGACTCTTGAAATCATCTTTTCGATACGCAAGCCGAAACCCAAGAAACAAAGTAGCTCGCGCGGGGAAAAGAAACCCAACAGATCTCTTACAACCCACATAAACAGACAAGCAAAGCAAATGGGGGGGCCAGCGAATAGCTTTTCGTTAAGCCCAGCCTTCTAAACAAGACATCAACAAGAGGCATTGTGTGCATAACAGTCCTCCCAAGCAGATCATGGCTACCCGATTTCTTCACCCAGGATCAGCATCTCTGCATCTTCTCCTCTCCCGGCTCGCAGCATCTCTTGTGCCGTCTGGCGATCGGCTCCTGCTCTGCCGCCCTAACCTCTCCCGAGTGACAATCCAAGGTGGTCTGCTGCTGCTACTTAACCTTCCCCGAGAGCTTTCCAAAACCCCGAGTACCCCAAAAAAAGAAGACCCCCAAAAAAAGGAAAGAAACTCCCACTTTTTGAAAAAGTGGCTCGGCAAGGAAACAAGAGTGCACACAGAAAAGACTTATGCCAACACCTGCAACCGTAAGTTTGTCGTAATATTTGATATGGGGATCTGGGCGGTGTGTGTTTCTTTGGCTTGACTTTTGTTTTAAGAAGATGGCAGGAAGAAGAGTCCCTTGTTTGGCATGCAGAGTGTCTAACGAGCAGCTTTCCCCAAACCTGGCCCGAAAGAGCGAAGCGGCAAAAACCCTCCCTTCTATAACAAGAGCCTTCGCCGAGTTGCTTCGGTTATTATTTTGTGATGATGGCGGTGCCGGGACAGACATTGTTCCCTAAAAAAGCTAGTGTGTTTAGTGTGTGGAGTCGTTGTGCATGTGCTTTGTTTTTTCTTCGGCTTCGGGAGGGTGTTTTATGGAGAAGCAGAGCGCAAAACGTCTGGTGCTGATGCGGCGAGTCGTGAAAAGAGGCCTTTTTTTTGTTTTTCGACGGAGCTGGCAGGAATATTATTAAACACGGACCCAGACTCGGTGTGTGGCATCGGAATGATCGAAAATGAGCCACTTTTATTGGGGAGAGAGCGCATTAAAGATGAGCGAACTCGGCAATTTCTTGGTTCCCCTACATCTTCGGCTCAGGGCTTGTATATTTATATATCTATACTCTTGGGTATTATGAATATAAGCCCGAAAACAGTGAGGCGCGCGGACTTTGTCTTCACCACAAGTAATTTCTCTGGCTAGATACTTATCTTTCAGACTTGTTCGTTAAAACAAACGAGGAAAGCAAAGGAAGAACATG
This sequence comes from Lepidurus packardi, assembly GCA_023053545.1. Taxonomy (NCBI): domain Eukaryota; kingdom Metazoa; phylum Arthropoda; class Branchiopoda; order Notostraca; family Triopsidae; genus Lepidurus; species Lepidurus packardi. The sequence continues at coordinate 1,800,924 of JAKZAN010000001.1, read as the reverse complement.
CTGTAAAAAAGCCTGGCGCAAATTTGACTAGGGATCTCATCAACTTTTGAAACTGTTATTGCTGGTACTGCACATAACCTAAGCCCCGGACTTTTGTCTGAATGTATCCAAACACAATTTCCACAACTGGAAGTTATGGTGGAGCGTATTTTAATTTGGAGTTGTTATATTTAATTTGCTTCTGCCTTAACGAGAGAAAGAAATGGCAGTACGATTTATCGTTATCCTGCTAATTAACATTCTTTTGCTTCTTTTGCTTGACTTTTTTTGTCCTCTTTTCGTCGTATTGTTACTGATCGATCGGCGTAATGAGTCTTTTGCCTTGTTTTGTCATACAAGCGTTATGGGCTGGAAAAATCGCGGCCGATCCAGGGAGTTTATGGGATCCAATTTTGACTACGTGACAGCCTGCAGATTTTGGTTTGGGGGGCGGTTAGGGGGGTCAGATTCGGAAGTAAATCATGCCGTGGCGGTCGACTTGCTGACTTGCGAAAGGTGTGCGCATTTGCATAGTAAAACGAGACAGTTTTGTGTGTGTACGTGTACTGCAAAGAGATGGGAAGTTATAGAGAATGGAGGGGTGGGTTGATTACGGATAGCTTGGCTGGATAAGCTACAGTAAGGCGAAAAAGCTGTCTTTTCCTGCACATGGCATGTTAGCCGCCTATTGGGGATTCGAAAGGGAGGAAATTTGAAAAGATAATGCGAGGAGCCAAAAAGCTGCGCCAGTTGGCGAACTTAATGCGCGATAATCACTAGCGACGTATCCCTGAACGAACGGAACAGCAGCTTTTTGTTCACTTGAAAGTCTTTTGTCTTTGACAGTGGAGAGCATTCAAGGAAAATCATTGGCGGAAATCTTGGAAAGCTGTTCTTTTATGAGTTTGAAACGTCATGTCAGCACCTGACTGAAGGAAATCGGCAATCAGAGAGATCTTTGTACAGAAAATGTGGGTCTCAAGCAAAGACACCCGTTTCGAAACCTTTAAACATCTGCTCAACGGCAAAAGTGCCACTGCAAAAGACGTTAAATTTACAGCAAATTTGCATAACTTGGGTTCCGATTCCGTAGTTGCGACTCTCATAACACGGTTTACCAGATCGTACTTTGGTTGGTTCAATAAACCAAAAGCTGTCTTTTCAATAATGAATTTCAATAATGAATTTCACTGGGAGTGGTGTTTTTGGAGCTGTAATATGACGTAGGTAGAGCCCTTTTACCCATTCATTGTTGTAGGAATTCGTTGTTCTTAGCGGAAATTTTCATAGTTGAACTTCGAGAATGCATTTAGCAGTATAGTCCTAGTGTTCATTTTAGCAAGTCAACAACGGCCAGTAATCTTTCTCAATTTAACAGAAGCGAGAGCTTACAGTACCGATTTTAATTCAACGCTTGGTTCTATGATCGCATTTTGGTTGAGTAGAATGTTACATGTGTGGAAAAATAGTGTATGGTAGGAAAATAGCCGCTTTTTAACGCAGTAATTGAAACTTAAAATTGAAAATATTTCAAAATCATTTGCACTACTCCAGCTCGCCTGTGCAGGCATGGGCGAAGATTTTTTTTTAACAATAAAAGTGCCTCAAGAAAAGGTTTCGACACTGTTTTCGTTTAGTGCAAGGCTGTAATCACGTTAGGGTAACGATGCTGAACCAAAATGAACCAAACTTGAAACTGCCATACGGTCATTGTTCTTGTAGGAATGTTCAAAAAATGCCTTTTATTTTTTGGGGACTGGAAAGAAAGAGCCAGCCATGCACGGTGGCTGTTTTGGCGTAAACAAAAGAAAAACCCGAAGACATGGTCCTGTTGTTGTCCTGCGATCACGCACGCTGCTAACTGAGCTTTTCTGCTGCGAAACACACACGAGAGTTGCAATAAAGGTGAAAAAAACAACACACGTTACCTAAATAACTCAAGTCGAAATGAATTTTAAATCCTCGCCAGTCTTGCTTTCAGGGAACTTGTGGAGTCTTTAGCAGTGCCAACTCGGGAAAGGTGTTTCAAAGAGTCATGATGGGGAAAAAATGGTAATTTATTAGCTCTTCAATGCGGGCCAAAGTAAATTCAAGTGACACAAGCAAATCAATTTGGAAGGTGACAAGTTTCCCAGTTCACTCGTTGCCAAATCCCACGCAGAACTGTCCTGGAAATGGCATCGCCAGTCTTCGCACAGTCGACGATAAATTGCAACCGCTTTTTGCTTTCTGTCCCGTCCCGTCCCCCTAGATCTCTATACCAACAAGAAAAAAGAAGATACGGAGCGAAAATTAAAGCAAAAAAATCGTGAAGCATATCAGTCATGGGCGTCCGCACGTTGCGCTTTTATTTGCCTGCTGCTCCCTAGCAGTCACAACTCCTTTTTTTCCGCTCCATCTCTCTTTGCCGATAACGGCTTCTCTTTTGGGAAACATCGCCGCATAGTATGGCAGAAATTTTTTGCCAACCACTGAGGTTAACCCTTTGCAAAGGCATAGCCCGAATTTGTGTTCGACAGAGCGCGAAATACAAGAGAAAAAACTACCAGGAGCCTTTTTTTGCACGAGTTTGGCAAGCATATCTGTGTAGCGGCTGCTGCTCTGGGATGGGACGAGGCAGATTTTTACGGCCAGCAGATCGCTCCGCTATGGCCTAACCAGGATACAGGACTCGGCGTACTTAAAACAGCACGAGTGGACCAATGGAGGCCAAGAGGTCGGCCATCTTGGGGCGAGCTCCCGTCCCGTTTTCTTTTTGCTTTTTTGTGGCTTTTTTTGCGGGGTCGCACTATTGTTGTCGGACAGAGAAGATACGTGGCTGGTCTCCTTGGCCGCCTTTTCAACCCTCCTCCCGCTCTCTTTCCCTCTTTTTGCTCTTCTATTTTCGAGTTCTTTCGTTGGCCCCAAACGCGAAAGCCATTTTTTGTGGCTGTAATATGTGAAGTGGAGACACTTTCCTGCTAGATAGATGGGGCTCTGGACATTTTTTGCTCTCCATTTTTTTTCTTCAAAAAACGAAGAAGAAAGACGTATAGTCGATGGGAACCGTGAGAGAGAACACCGTTTATACCGTATCGGGGGAAATATTGGCAAAATATGCTCGACTTTTCGTACCGGTCAAAATCGACAGTCCAAACCGCCTTTTTGTCCTCTTTTTTGTGTGCTTGCCTTGCAAATGGGGTTATAGATTCGTATAGCCCTGCTCCAACGATTTTTAGCGTTTTTGTGTTAAGCCTCTTGGTTAATACTTTTTTTTTATATTTTTGAAACATTTTATTTTGTTTTACTTATTTTGTTTTACTTACTTGTAAGTTTACTTTCTAAGTTTACTTACTTGCAAGTTAGGCGTAAGGGTTTTCTGGCGTATTGGTCGAAGATTTAAGAGCAGGTACTTTGGGTTTTATTTTGTGAGCATTTTACTCACCTTTGAGTCAAAATTGAGACTTGTATGCGTAATTTTATTGAGGAACGGGACAAAAACCCGGAAGGCAGTCATTTGTTTTTTAAACCTGTTTTTAGCCAGTATTTAGCGTCGTATTAAAGTAAAACCGTTTTTAGCGCATTTGGGCTGGATATTTACAATGTGGCTTTGAGGTAGGTTAATTGCATTTGGATTTTATCGGTGGTTGAAACTTGGAATGTTGTACTTACCTTCTTAGTAAAACTCGGGGACTGTGTTTTTATTGTGTATTTTATGGGGGATTTGGAATTAGGTTAATTGTGGTCTATTGTACTCTGATTTCAATACTATCTTGTGAGTAAATAAACCGTTTAGCGTATGTTTCATTATATTTTGTTTAAAAATAAAGCACTGCTTTATCAACTCTAACTTTTGTCAACTCTAAAATCCTGATTTGATTTGATCTTGATTTGATTTGATTTTGATCAAATCTTGATTTGGATCTGCGGCGTTTTTCTAGTCGATATTAAAGTTAGGACCAAGCCCACCGTAGAGTTAAACAACCCAGAACTGTTTTATCGTGTATTTAACTGGGACACGGAGGGTTCGCCAGTTTGTTTAGTTGTTATTTTGTTTTATTTGAGCATTTAGAATACTTACCTTTAAATGAAACGCGTTTCTAGTATTCTGTATTTATTCCAAATTCGAAAATCATATGGGGAAGAAACATATATTCAGTGACAAGGAATGGTCCCGTGGTCTTTCAGGTAGTAATTGGCAGTAAATGGAGCCTTGAAAGTGAAAGGAGTTTTTCTTTGTTGAGGAGTTTTTCGCCAAAAAAAGTGTTTTGAATTACAAGCCAAGTTAGATGCAGTTCTTTGGCACTCATTTGTCAGAAATGTCGTGTGGAAAATGATAGGGTATGTACAGTCCAGTCCCGAAAGAAACGAGTGGCTGAGATGCTGTGTTTTTTTTCGTATTTTTTTTTTACGAGATGCCATATAAAACTTGGGTTATATGTCGTGATCCCGCAGTTAATGCATTGCCATGCAAGAAAAAGTCCAAGCCCAAACAAAAAGCAAAAGAACATGCTTTGCTGGCTCGCTTCCCTGACACGGCTGGCCGCGCTTTATATCGAGTCATTACCAGTGTGGTGTAGCTTTTTGTGTATTATATAGTTCAGTTCTTCCTAGTTTCAGCGCAGAGCAACAGCAGCAGCCCGTGTCTCAATCGCCAGTGCTGTTTTTATTCTTACGATATGAAAAAGTCCGAAAAGCGCCAGGAAAAACTGCAATGACTCTATAATATTGAATAAAGGAGCAAGAGATGCGGACTCGGTAGCGCTAGTTCGCGGATATAGCGTCGTATCCTGTCAGGTTAGGCCTTTTTTAAGGCTGTCGCATCTGGCTTTACCCAGGAACCCATCAGAGCCGAGTTAACTGCAGGAAATGTTGCCCAATTCGGACTTTGTACTCGAGAAATTTCCCTGAAAAGAAGAAATACCTTTTGCGAATAAAAGCTACAAAGTCTGCTACAGCCACGAGTTATATGCTCCAGCCCTTTTATCCCCTTCAAGTACCCTGTTTTACTTCCCTTTTCACGTTTCATAGTATGAATAGTCATTTCGGACGTTTTCGCGACGCAAAACTCGACGATCGGTTGGGCTGTCGAGCGGACTCGAAGCAAATCTTGGCTTTTAAACGAGGTTTGGTTTAGGACTTTTACGTTTAAGGTTTTCTTTAGGATCTGAGATGTTTCAGTGTTCTTACTTGAGCGAGATTTCTTGGAATGTTGATTGAATTTAGGATACCAAAGATGGAATTTTCGCCCTAGTCAAGGGGATCCAGGTTTGCGTTGGGAGAAGTTTGACAGTTCATTCTATTAGATTTGTGTTCAAGAGATTTCTGGCAATTTTATTGAACTTGGTTATGGTGGATACTCGGTGTGATCCAGGTTTTGGTTTGGCGAAGTTTGTGTTCAGTTCATTAGAGTTTTAAGTGATTCGATTAAGAAGCTGCTTGGGTTTGAGCTTCTGAAAGTGTCGAGCATTTAGTGCCATTGTATTAAGTCATGAGATTCGCAATGACGAAATAAGATCCTGAATTATTTCGTATCATTGTCCTGTAGTAAGTTGAGATCCGTCATTGAGTTACCTCTTAAGTTAAGTTAAGTTTGCATTTTAATGTAGAATTACTCTTTAGCCTTTCGTATTAGAGTCCAATAATAAGGATGGATAATTTCGTAGTAGAGTCGAATAATAAGGATGGATAATTTCGTATTAGAGTCCAATAATATGGATAAATAATGTCATATTAGAGTCGAATTATAAGGATAAATAATTTTGTGTTAGGGTCCAATAATATGGATAAATAATGTCGTATTAGAGTCAAATTATAAGGATAAATAATTTTGTGTTAGGGTCCAATAATAAGGATAAATAATGTCGTAGTAGAGTCGAATTATAAGGATAAATAATTTCGTAGTAGAGTCCAATAATATGGATAAATAATGTCGTATTCGAGTCAAATAGGAAAGAGGGCTTGTCATATGTCGTCTGATTTTTAAAGGGAAGGGAAACCAAGTATGAAGTTGTTATTTTTTTTTAAGATGTTCGAGGCAGGTTTGAATGGCTTCTCGTAAGTTACATCGGTTGGATATAGCCAAGTCTAGTGCAGCTATTATCAAGCCATCAACGGAGTAAGCAGCAGCGAAGAAAAGAACAAAGTAAGAAAGAAGACAAAGTTTGATGGCTGCTTGCTAACGAAGCCATGACTCTGTGATATAAAGAAAGGCTTTGGGACGTTTGGAATGATGTTCCTTACAACCCCTTACTGCCCAATTATTGTTTGCCTGTAACAGGGTTAAAAAAAGAAAAAGTCCGCCAAGTTTATACGGCCTTTAAACAAGCAGTTGATGAACGTCAGGACTAAAACCAGACTTTGTACTACGAAAACGTCCGAGTTAACGAGCCAGCCCGGCAATAAGTAATCCGTCTGAGTTATAAGACTCCACCTGAGACTCTTACGCGTCGGACTTTTTGTCTTAACCACGAAAGCTTGAGAATCTCGCCGTCCAGCGTTTTTCCCATCTCGAACATGGCATCCAACGCGTCTTCGAAAGTTATCTTACAATATGAATTGAGTTTTGTTTTCCAAAAGTATCGGCAATATTGTAAGCTCGTGACGTAGCAGACTTAATCGTCTTTGAAAGTTATCTTCTTACAATATGAATTGAGTTTTTGAAAGTTATCTTCTTACAATATGAATTGAGTTTTGTTTCCCAAAGGCATCGGCAATATTGTAAGCTCGTGACGTAGCAGACTTAATCGAGCCTTGATTATACAGTGTAAACAAAGTAACTTTGTTATACATACGCTCATATCTTTGGGCTGGGGCTCACGAAGGATCCCAAGTCTATTAAAAGGGGGGAGTCTTGACGCAAAAGCAATCTTTTATAGCGCTGGACTTTTTTCTTCTTTTTCAAGTCAAGAACGCTTGCACCGATAATATAAAAAAAAAAAAGGAAAAGAGAGATATTAAAGCGCTGACATTGTGTGCTGTGTGCTGCAGAGTTGATGGAGCAATAATGGGCAAGCAGGGAGTTGTAACAGGATAAGATGATGGTCTGCTTGGCTTATGACTTTGTTGGAGGGCTCTACGCGTAGTTAGTTGCTCGTTTTTCGGGAGGTCTTGTTTTCTTCGCGGCCCAAGTTGTGCGCTTACTGCCGGGGCTTGCTTGGTTATGATCATAGGACTGACGGTGCGGCGGATCGTATAAGCAAACTATGTTTGCTCTTAAAAACTTTTTTGCGCCAGACAATGTTTCCAGATGCAACACCGGGTTTATCGTTGCCCATGCATCTTGCAACAGGCAAACATTGTTACTTTGCCTCCATAAGCGGAGAACGTTATTACGCTTACAGAGAGAACTTTGCAGCGTTTTATGTTCCAGCGCATGGCTTCAAAATAAAGAAACTGGAAAAAAAAACGCCAAAAAGTCCAACTTTGCCATCTTCTAATTATCGCAACGCAGGCCAGGTGCAATCGGATAAGAGTGTTGAATGTATATAGCGTGATCAAGTCATCGTTCGCGAGCCGAGTTTTATAGGGACTTGGCCAAAATACGCAATAATAACATGAAAAACTGCCTTGCCAAACGTTCCAGGGCCAGGCTCGTTTGGATTTGCATGGAAATTGAGCCTGTAAAACACACACAAAGTAAAGAAAGTCAAAGTTTCCCAACTTTTACAGCACTTTATTTCAAACTCCTAACTAGGAAGTTTTTTAATGCTTAACGAACTCCCAAAGTCCTTGGCTTCTTTTTGGGTTCATTTTTGTTTCAAGTTTTTTCAACTTTCAAGCGAGATTTAACTGTGTTGAGGTTAGCATTAAGGCCTTGATTTGGGGGTGCGAATTGTTAGGCAAACTATGTCCACTGTGTCGCATTAACGTTGGACACGCATGGATGTGGGGGGCCTACCCCCCAAAATCAAAAAGAAAATACTTTAGAAACAATTAGCCCGTGTTGGTTGTCCGTAATGAGGGAGAGTTTTTCGGAACATAACAGTATGTTAATTGAGCCATTTCCACTCGGATGAGTCTTGGAACCTCCAGTAAACTTTTCGGTGAAGAGTTTTTTTCCTGCTGGAGGTTTCGGATGGAGTTTCGAAGTTGTGACGGGAGTAAAAAAAAGCACCCAGGATGTGAAAAAAGGGGAAAAGTAAAGCAGTGGAGTCGACGAGTTTTATGAGCCACTAAATTAAAAGTATGCAACGACAAGAACTGTGAGCGAGCTCTTGATTTTGTCTATTTCTTTGGGCTAGCCTAGGTCGCCACAGGTTCTTTTTTTTTTGCTGCTTGTTGTTAACTTTGTCGCTTGGTCTTTATGGCAAATCCTAGGTAACGTGTTATGACTTGCGACTAATTTATGAAGCTCTTGGGGACCTCGTTCTATTTCCAATAGCCCAATATTCTGCCTATGACTGTCGAGCTCAATTGTCGCAGATTTTGATGGCAATTTTATAGCGTGTACCTCTTCTTTTCCGCCTTTCCCGTTTTTTAGCTCATCCAAGCCGTTCTGATCGGGAAAAGCTTGAAATTTGGACACATTTTTTATTACATTTTTTATTTTTTTCATCCCTTTTTTCTAGCTCATCCAATCCGTTCTGATCGGGAAAAGCTTGGAGTTTGGACACATTTTTTATTTTTTCATCCCTTTTTTTTAGCTCATCCAATCCGTTCTAATCGGGAAAAGCTTGGAATTTGGCCAAATTTTTTATTTTTTCTGGGCCAAAATTGTCACAAAATAAATTCCCAAAAAAAGAGATTCATTTCGCTCCAGGGTGGGGAGAAGCGAAACAGATTGGGGGATAAACCAATGCTGTGGGGTGTTAGAATTCAGCATCGGGGTTGGGCCTAGGCGAAAATGGCGAAAAAGGCCCCAATCTTGGGGTGGGATCAAAAGGGGCGGCGACTTAAAATTGGCAATTTTTTGATACTGTGAACCTGGGAAGTTTCCACGTTCGGAAAAGGGGTGGTTATAGGGGCCAGACAAGGTTAAGAGTGATAAGAAAAAAAATTGGCAAAAGCCGAAAAGCTTAGGGGAAAGAGGAGAACGGTAGTATAGTATTATGTGACGGTATCCAATTTTCTATGCAATGGCCAAACGGCTTTTCTTTTCGCCCTATAAGTTGGACTGGATCCCCAGTCGCAAGTCTTTATTTCAGTGTTGCTCTATAGCCAAAAAGAAGAAGGAAGAGGGGGGCTCCCGATGAATTATTGCGCGGGTGTTACAGCGAACTTTTTCGGAATGGCGGAACCTTTTCACAAAGTCTCGGAAAGTTTTAACTTTTTCGTAGGGCTATCATTCTAACTCGAGTCTTGATGCCCAGCTTCAGTCGTGAAGGGTGTGTCCAGCCAAGCACATGGGGTGACACATCTTTTTGGATCAGATCAAGCTGTGGGGCTTAGTTTCTTAAGTGCATATTTTCCCCTAATTAGTGTGGGTGTTAAAGTGAAGTAGTTCCTAAGTAGTTCGAGACGTTTGAAAACTCGGAAAAATGTATGACTAGCTGTGTGTGTATGAAGTTGGGGGTGGTGGGGGGGCTATTTTCGGAATAGTCAAGAAGCTGGGCCCAAGCCAAGCGAAAACGATCTCCACTTAGTGCGTGTGTGTCTTCTTCTGGTTAGTATTGGAGGGTTTGGAGGCCGTTGTTGGTCCCAAGTCTGTCAGAAAGCGTTCTTACCTCTTCATTAAAGTGCGCGGGAACTCTTCCCACCGCCATCCGCATCCATTACGTATAAAGATGTTCTCCCTCCTTGTGTTCCCTCCTTCTCATTTCTTTCTTTCTGCTTAATTGTACCTTCGTTTTTTATTTTAGTTGGAATTTGGTGAGGCGCTTCGGAAAAAATGCACAGGGGGCATGAGTCGAGTGTTTGAAAGCATGGGACCAAAACTATTCGGTTTTTCTATACTTGGGCAAAATTACGGCCAAAGCTTATACGGTGATGAGAGGGGGCTTTGGCGGTCTTATTTTGTGTGCGAGTAATTTTCATGTGCAAAGGAGAACGTGGTGCCACGCCCCTTGCAGAATATTAACAATAGCCTGGATGAAAAACCATTACTAACTTTTTTTTCTGCTTTTTTTTTCGCAGGTGAAAGTGGATGCTGGTGGTCTCCAAGATGCAGCTTTCCATAACGGAATAAAAAAAATGAAAAAAACATGAAAAACATGGAAAAATACGAAAAACCAGAAAAAAATGAATTAAGAAATGAAAAGGAGATCAACGGGATGGAAGACTTTCGCCAAGTGTTGGTGGTGGGTTTTGTCAAGGCATCATTTCGCACCCTGAAAAGTTGCTGGGGAGGATTTGGCAAGATTTGGATGGGCCTGGCCAACACAGGGGGAATTGCTCGAGTCCTGAGGTGCTAAACATGTTCCAGGAGAATTGTAAGTCCAGCACATTATACACATTATATACGTCCCAGAGAGAGTCGATTACGTTTAAGACAAGCGCACGACTGGGTACAATCGAGACGCTTGCGTTTATGTTACACCACCGCATCGAAGAAAAAAAGAAAATTTGGCTTGGAACATTCGGGAATGCAAATCAATGCATCTTGGCGCGGTGAAGCCCACACACGCACCCCTTGGGAAAAAAGAACCCTGCTAATTTTGTATTCAGAGCTGCGAGTGTGTGAGCTCCATGAAATGCTGACATCATTTTCCCTTTTTTTTAACAAAAGGAAGCGTTTAATTACTCGAGCAAGTGCGCGCGCCCAAGAATCAGTTGCTTATCATTAGTAACGCGCTAAAATAACTTAATAATCTCCCAAGATCCTTCATTTCAATAGTCTTCATTTACTAAAGATAAAACGGAAAAGTTTGTAAATATTCCGCCCAAGTTCAAGTCCTTTTATTATCCAAGTTACCATTTTGGAGTCGGGAACTAGAAATGGAGATTTATATGACCCGATCTTTCCCCCTGAAAACTTATGCTCGTAAAATCCTCCAAGAAGTTTGGACTTTGTCGCAGCATCCCAGGAGGATTTTGATTTCCCTCGACGCCCCTCATGGCTTGACATTTCAGCCTGGTAACTCGCGCATTACGATTCTATTTGCCGGGATCTCTCTTGTTTTGGGATCACTTTGTGCACAACGAAGTGAAAAGCGGAGAGCTAAAAACTCGTCTAAAAAGAGTTTTTTTTTGTTATTTTTGCAAACGCTTGGCAAGCTTGGAAACTGTTTTTTTATAGTCATGGCGAAATCTTTTGGGTAACTGTCGTTGAGAGTCTTTTGCACCAATGTTTAAGACGCTTTTGGGACTTTGAAAGACAATATAGACAAGACAATGGTCGACTTCACTTTGCCGGAAGAAATGAATTTGCCAGCAGATTTGGGACCTGGCTGAGCGTGCTTTTCCGTGCCCGTCATTCCTTGCACGACGTTAATTAGCGAATCGCAAACTGGGCGTGATGGCTCTGTATATCTCAGTCCCTTTTTCTTTCTTCGGCCCATTTCGCATTGTCTCTGATTGTTTTGTTTCCGAGATAGCGTCAACAAAAGAACCGCGTGGGAGTTCAAGGCATGGATCAATAATACCTTGGGAAGCTTTTTTTTGACCAAAAATGCTTCAAAAGGTCAAAAATAGATTATAAATGAGATAGAAATTTATATGTAATTCAGCAAAGAGCGTTAAAGAAGGAGGGTGTGGGGGCTGTGTAACCAGACCAAAAATGTCAACTGTCTTGTCGAAAAAGCGAATGAAAATCTTTGCCAAAAAGGCCAAGTGCTAAAGCTGTCGCTATTTTGTCAATGTTTGGTTTAGTATACCATTAGTTCCGTCTATGCCCACTTATCGCACATGTTTTGGGTCGTAACGTCGCCTTTTATTTCTTGTTGTTCTTCTTATCAGCTCCAGGACAGGAGCGATTAAGTCAAGACAAAAAACTCATTATTGGAGTTGCCTTTCGTTCTTTTTTTTATTTGGTTCCCCTCAAGAGAAGAGTCCGCGAGTGTAATTGGTCAATTGCTCTGATCGGCCTAAAGTGTTATCAGACTGATGGAAGATTAACGTTTGGCGTCTGGTGGCGACGCAGTAGAAATTGCCCTTAACTCAGGTTAAGGACGGTTTTCGCCTCGAAACAAGGAATCGCGTCAGAGCTGGCTGCATGCGAACTTACCATAAGCTTCTGTGCTTATAGGTTCTGGGTTTTAGTGCTAATGAGGGACCCCGAGTCGTTTTCAAACTTCATTTGTTGCATGCCACACGGTCGCAAAACGATTGTAGAGTCATCAGGCCTGAGCTTATTGGGTTTTCGCCTACGTTTTATGCCTTGCTCTCGCTTTTCTCCTTAATTAACTTGGGTCTCTCCTGGCGGCCCTCTGAAAGCCGGGGACTAAACTCCTCGCGCACTTTCCTTAGACCCAAACTTTCTTTGATTGCATGTGCTGGAGCTGTCTTGATGTCATGTGTGATGTCAGCTCCAGCGCAAGTTTATATTCCCTGGGCTCCTCTACGTCAGTGGAATTGTGTGGCTCCCTTTTTCCTAATGAAGCGAAAGGAGTCTACATTTTTCACTGTTGTCCACTGCAGACAGCATAAATAACAGGGAGAGGCGGAGTCTGGCAGAAATCCTAGTGCGTTTCCCCACCCGTTCTGCCTCTTGTCTGGAGTTTCCAGACGAGGGCTACAGCGCAAGTCGGTTCCGCCTTTCCCGAGCGCTGATTCGTCAGCGCGCCGTTTCCTCCCACCCGAGCAAGCCATTAGAAGCGGTCGGTGGCGTGGAGTGGGGCGAGTCTCTCCTTCTTTACCCAAAGGTTATAAAATGGGCTAAGCGTTTGCCCCTTGCCATGGCTGACTGGTCCTAGCGCCATTTGCACTGGACGAATTGGCTTTCTTGTCCCTCGCCGGCTTCTCCTCCGTCGTTCCCGGCCTGCCCTTCATTATAAACCCCCCGAAAACCGAACGTAAAAATTTAGGGGTGGGGGGGATGCTGCTAACGCAATCTTGGGTTCTTGGTGGGAATGTGGTAGAAGAAGCTTTGACGCATTCCCACCCTCTCCTCCACCTCCTTATTTTGAAGCCCGCTCATAATTTCCTCTCTATTCCCAGAGCAAATACACCTTTGGGCCCGCATCTTTTATTGCAGCTGGAATCATCCCCCTCTCTTTTCTCTCTTCCATTTTCTCGTCGCTCCCAACTCGCAGTGCTGCAGTATTAGCCCCTATAGTACGCAATTTGAGTTGACGTGGTCCTCATTTCCCGCTGGGTGAGCGCAAGGGGCCCTAAAACGGGCCTTTACTCTGGCACAGTTTTATCGATACTCGAGCGAAATTCAAAAATGTCTCCTCCCTCAGCGTAGTCGACGGAAAGAAGAAGAGCAGTTCCCACGGGCGGTAAATGACTGGAAAGAGTGCGAAAGCAAGAAGAAGAAGGGTATTACATCGAACCATCCACCCCCGTTCCTCTATACGGGAAACGTAACGTAAAAGTTGAGTCCCTCCCGTTTGGGTCGTGGGGCTTCAGTATATGGCGTTAGTTGTCCCGCGGTATACAGCATTTTTATGTCCCTTTTCGATATAAAGCGAAGAAGAGAGGAGTGCGATGGTGGGTGAGGGGGCAACGCAAGGGTGGCTTGGGGAGGACATGGCTGCAGCTAAAAGAGAAGCGTCAGGATTCGCGCCAACGGTATAATTCCGGACGTGGATGGGTTCCTCTTATTGCTACTGCTGCTGCGGTGCTGCACCTCGCCAATACAGCAGTTCTTTTTCAGACTGTCCCATGTCCAAAAGCAAAAAAAGAAACATACCCTGGACCCAACTTCCGCTTGGATTGTTTACGCGGGTGGAGGGGTTGTTTGTCATGTGGCGGTGCAAGGGGCGAAAAGTAACCATCACATGAAAACATTAAACCAAAGTTTACCCCCTGCTTTAGCGGGAAGGAATTGTCCAAACGGCGACGCCAAGAACTGTCAGTGTTAACCGTGTTGTCAACCCAGGACAAACAAGGGATGAGTCCACAGTCGCCGCCTGTCCATGGCGACAATGAATTTTCCCGTGCCCCGTTCTATTCTGTGTTGCCTCTGCCCAGCGTGTAGCTATACGACGCCAGAGCTCAAACGCCAAGATATGAAGGTAAAATGTGTATGTGTGTGTGTGTGTTGTGGTAAGCGATAGCGAGCGATAGCTGGGAACGGCTCCACTTTTCTTTTAGCTGTGCATAGCTGAGTGTGGTGTGCTGGGGCCAGAGTTTTTACGGCTCCTTGGGTTTGCCAGGTCGCATGCAACCCCCCCTTTTGAGTGGGAAAAGCTTTTTCGTTGTAGGCCTCGCTCGTTTTTGCATGAATGGCGCCACTAGCGCAGTCGTCGAGGTCAGTCTGCGAGTAGAAGGGTTGAGGAGCAAAAGGGTTCTGGCCTAGGCTCTGGCTCTTTAACTCCCTTTTCCTGAAGATCAGGCTATTTGCCCTTCTTTTCTGGCCTTTCTATGTGCCGTCCCTTTTTTAAAGCTCGGAAATGTATGGTTAAGTATAGGAAAATATAGGAAGAATATTCTTCTATATTCGTGGAAAACAAAGTTGAAATTGTGCCATGAGTTGGATCCGAAATGAACAGTTTATAAAGAACTGGGGAGCGTTCAAGTTTCAGATTGGAATGATTTGAGAGTTTACGTTCTGCCACGGAGGAAGTATGTGGCAATTTAGATTCAGACTCACCATGTATGGGATTGAACTAGTTACAGGATAGGATGACGATATTAGGCGCAAGGTTTTGAGTTGGTTAGTCTTTATTCAGCGATTTGAATTCAAACCCGGTCGCGCAGTTAATGTTAAACGGGGCTTTAAACCTGGTCCCCGTGCCTTGAATAAGACAGCGTTCTTAATCTACTTTGTATGTACGACTTGGTTTCCTGAAGATGGGCAAAAAGGATTGATGGTGTGAAATGGGTCAATTAAGCGAAGATTGGATTTAAGAACGAGGTCGATTCCATTTCTTATTGTATTTAAGGATTTTCCTTTGGAGTGATTGTGAGTTAGTCTTTGGAGCGTTGATTAATTACGAATGAGTTTTAGTAGACCTTGGAGACTTTCTGTGGAAAACCCCAGAAGTGGGTAAGAGTTTCCGCTTTCGGCTGGGTTGTTATTATATGAGCTATATGAGCTGCGTGACCAGAAGCAGTTGAGAAGTAGTGAGATCTAAGAGGGAGTCATACTGGCGTTTTCTTTCCTAATTACCAGATTACCAGCTTACCCGTTTCTGCACTGTCGACCTCGACTTGAGTACTATCCCAAAAACCAAGCAGTTTCGATTTTTTTTCAAGTCGAAAGTCATGCGAAAACGTTTTCTTGTTTTATTTTATGTTTAACCGAAACCCACACTAAGCAGGTCCCAATTTTCTTTGACTTTATCTCTTTCCCTGGGAGTGCAAAAAGATGGGTTTAAGACTTGTTCACTTACGAGCGGTTTAGCTCAAAAGAAGCTCATTACCGTAGTTTAACAGCCAATTTCCGTTAAAGATGACAAATTCCACACAAGCCACACTCATATTTCCTAAAGCAACTCTTGAGGCATTTCATACACAAAACAACACAACACTCATTCATTGAACACATTTAGCTTTTATTATTGGTATCACTTTAACTTTATTATCACTTTATTGGTATCACCAACACTGTGTATTGAACTTGAAACTTTCTATTGGTATTGCACACTTTGAATTCATTACACACAATTTGAAAAAGTACACACAATATGAAGCAACTTTGGGGGGATACATAAGATGACTTGGACAGACGGAAAGCGACTAAAGATTGACAGGCGACAATACATGGCGAAAAACATGAGGTTTGTGTGGTGAACCCCAATTTGACCAACAAGGTTTGCAAAATTGTTGGCGAATTTCTTGCCGTTTTTTTGGCTGCAGAGCAAAAAAGAGTGTTTGAATTGCAGGTCAACCTATCCGGGCTCAGCTTTGCGTAACCCAACATGGCCGCCCTTCCTAACTATGTCTCCCGATTTTTGCAAATTGGCGAAATGTCAAGCGTGGACAGGTTTCGGCCTGAGCAAAAAATGCCCGGGTTCAACCGCCACCGTTCCCGCGATTCTCTTCACCGTTCCCGCAGTCCCCGCAGTCCCTGCAGCATCCCGTTCTCGCGTCCCATTCGTCCGCTTTCCAAATCACCGCAAAAAATGTGACGACTCGAGCTTTTTTGCTGCTGTATAACGGCCCCAGAACCGTCTCTCAAGCATTTCGATCAGTTTTTTGCTCTACTAAAGCTGTCAACCTGATCCTGAAACGCTACAAACTTCGAAAAGCTTACACTTGAACATCTGGGAATTGTAACATTTAACTCACTAAGCAATTTTAGGTTTCATTTGAACTGAACGGAGAAACTTGAAGGGAAGTGGTTTAAACTTGAGGTAAAATTAGACAATTTTGTTGCTATGGTACGAGCAGTTTGGTTCTCATAAGAGGAAAATTTTGGAGTTAATCGCCCAAAAGAAGCGGTTGATGAGAAGGTATTAGGTCGTTTGATTACGTTCTATATATTCTTATAGTGTCGATCCCGAGTTTTAGTTTTGTTATCATAAGAGTAAAATTTTGGAGTTAAATCGGCCAAAAGAAGCGGTTGATTAGAAGGAATTAGATGGTTTGATTAGGTTCTCTATATTGTTATAATGTCGAGCTCCGAGTTCTAGTTTTAGTTTAGTTTTGTTCTCATACGAGGAAAATTTTGGAGTTAATCGCCCAAAAGAAGCGGTTGATGAGAAGGTATTAGATGGTTTGATTAGGTTCTCTATATTCTTATAGTGTCGAGCCCCGAGTTTTAGTGCGCATGGTGTTCAGAAGGCTCGAATTTTTGATTGACAGTTGGGGCCGCATGAAACGTAAAACGAACTGCGAGGGACTGTAAGGAAACTGTAATTTGTATGCTAAAATCCTTCTCGGACTAATTAACTCTTAGACCCCTATGAGAAACGCATGCGAGTTTTACGGGCTGGGCGCTCAACTTTGCTAAAGGAAGTAAAACGAAGGGTGGATGCTTGGTTAAGAGAGTTATAGAAGAAACTAGAGTAATTGAGTCTTGGCCCAAGAATGGATAACTTTGAGAACAAGTTTGACCCCCCCAAAAGCCCATGAAAACGTTGTTGAGGAAGTTAAAAGTCCCCTTAGGTTCCTTCTTGTTCATATATTAAACTGCATACTCTATGACAGTACCCATGGGTCGCTTTTGGGCAGGGCGCAAATGGCAAAAACGGAATATTATTCCCAGACTTTTTTAAGGTCATGCAAGAATAAACAATTCTGTTATGGAAAACTCATTCCAGGTTAGAACTGGGCACGGCCCACGTTTATTAAGGTGGAGTTTGAGCCTCCTACACTCGTTTGCATGCTCCCGGGACATGGTTTGCCTATATCAAAGTAGATAAAAGCTGTTATATGCGGCTCTAAGGCCAGGAGCTTCGTTTGCACATTGCCTTGCATTATGCCATGATAGAGACTTGGCTCCGGAAAAAAAAATTGGAACGAGAAGCTATACAAACCGCCGGTGGAAACAACGCTCATTTCTGTGTTGCAGCACTGGCAAGTTTGGAAGCACACTTGGATTGCATTCTAAATTAGGGCATCTTCCCCAGGAGTAAGTTTTATTTCGTAGCTCGCCGTTGGGATGTGGATGGTTCCGGGGGTAGTCGAGGAATTTCCCTTGACGGTACTGAAACACGGAATGTAGAACACCAGACACAGACACACAGCATCTCGTTTCTTGTCACGAAAACATGCTCCCATAACCCTACCCAGCCAAACTTAATCCAATCTTTTCTGGAGGCTGCCCAAGCTCCCAAGAGCTTGCTTTTCTTTGCGGAAAATTTTCGCTGGATTCACTGGGCACCTCACGAACTTGTTCTACAACCCGCTGTAATGCGATCTTCCCTTGATTATCATCTCGGCACTCATCAAAACACTGCGACCCTTAATCCCTACGACACGTTCATCTTCTCGCCCAACACTCTTTCTCCTCATTAGTGCTGGCATCAATTTCTTTCTTCTGGGGTTTTCCAACTGGAATTCGTATTCGAAATATTGGTGGGATTGTAAGATTTTCGAAAGATTTGTTCGAAAAGAACGCACTCGAAGTTGCAAGTTCCGTCCTCGGATTGGCCTGTAAATTTCATTTTTTGTCTACAGATTCAGCCGCATTCAAGATTTTGTTTGAAAAGAGCGCACTAAAGTTCCATCAGCTGGTTGGACTGTAGGTTTCATTGTTGTCCATAGGTTTAGGCGTAGCCATGGTAAAGATTTGTTCGAAAATATCGCACTAAAGGGGAAGTTCTATCTGTAGATTTCATTGTTGTCCATAGGTTTAGGCGTAGCTACGTTCAAGATTTGTTCGAAAATAGCGCACTAAAGGGGAAGTTTCATCTGTAGATTTCATTGTTGTCCATAGGTTTAGGCGTAGCCACGTTCAAGATTTGTTCGAAAATAGCGCACTAAAGGGGAAGTTCCATCGGTAGATTTCATTGTTGTCCATGGATTTAGGCGTAGCCACATCTTCTTTTTCGGCAGTCCAAGGCGCGGCGTATTGGGTTTAACAGCCATCTAGGAACGTACAAAGAGACATTAAAGTTTGTAATTCAGCGAGCATTGCGAAAAGCGAAAAGCAATTTCTTTGCAAGCCGAAAAGAGTTGGGGAATGTGCCGGAGAGGAACCAAATTAGAGAGCAGGTCGGTGATTTAAACGAGTCGGAGCTCGCATGTTTTTTCGGACGCGGTTGCGAAATGAGCAAATCCTGGCACGGTAGCAAGAGGTTTCGGTTGCTATAACACCCAAATTTAGCTTTAAGTAATGTGGTTTTGCTCTTGTGGGCTATCGTTTCTTGTCGGCGGTCATGTCTATCCCGTCTGATTTTCCATGGTTTCTAACGTTTAAGTCAAGCGACGGAGAGCCAAGAGCTTTTTATTTCAACTTTTTTTTTTTTTTTATTTCATTTTTTTTTTTTTACCACATAAAGTGCAACAATTGATGCGCAATAAGTCCAGACTCTGACAAGCGATGGTCCTTTTAAGTCACCTGGAACCCCGGTCGGCATTTGTGTGTGTGTCTTCTTCAATTGAAAGTTTTCAAATGTGTAGGTCACTAAAAGGTGCTGCTCTTTTTGGCATTTTTCCGCCTTACATTTTATTCGCTTCTCGGCATAATTTCACTATTGCAGGTATCCTGTCTTTCTTTTAAACAGTGATCCTACGGCAAGGGGCCAAACATTTTCCGCGTAAGAGCCTATTTGGAGACTTTGGGAGCGACGTAATGAGGCAAACCGTGGTTTGTGAGGCTGTTTCGACATACAAAGTCTTCCCTTCTAGATTTTTGTTTTTTTTAGGCGTTTTTAAGACTTGATGGGAACTAATGGCAAGAGTTTGCTGGAGTAAGAGCTCTGACAACGGACATTTTTCTCGGTTCATTAGGACGACATGATGATGAACATGCAGGGTTAAGACGATGACTATAAAGTTTCCGTCCAGATGTAAGAAAACTTGTCCAACTTACAGGAACTTACAGGAAATAAAGGGCGGGGAACGAAAAAAAAAAAGGTAATCTTAGTATGGAACTCGAGGTGTGTGACATGTTTATAAGTGGAAGCTGAGTCGCTCCAAAGTCTCGTTTTGTTACACAAGTCGGGGGTCGTTCTTACAAGTCTTGCGAGTTGTGGGCGTTTTAATTAAGCGGTGCGGAGTTTCGCGTCCCCAAGTGCCAAGCAACTCTTGTTGCAAGTTGTAAATGTATTTTACGTCGTTATTCCAAGAACGAAAGTTAACAGCTTTTTCAGAAAGAACTGGCCACGCAACAAGAAATCCACTGTTTGGGCACGAGGTCATGAGGTCACGGTCTGTAATCGAACGTGGGCCAGCGTTGAGTTGAGTGTGAACCAACTCTACTTTGAAAAACGTATATATGTATTATAATAATAATAGTAAAAAAAGGAAAGAAATTTCCGTTGCGCTCAGATTTCTTTCGCAAAGGTACAGACGGAACATGGATCATGGCGAGCTTAATTAATGCACAGCAACGTCGACGGATGCGGGATAAAGTTATAGGTTGCAGGTGTCTGGAGTGTTTGAATCCTTTTTTTTTTCACAAATATTCGGGGTATAAATCTATTAAAAAAAGACGGGATGCTGTTGGCTTCCCTTTTTGCGCAGTTGCGGATGTGAAAAGCACATGCGTGAAAATAAGTCTCGTGTCCACTTTGTGCAGAGCCAAAATTGTGCTCGTTAGCGATGTCATCGCCAAGACACACTCGCTTTGGGTCTTTTATCGCTGGCCCATCTTCTATGACGCTTTATAAACTGTTCCGTTGGCTCGTAAAGCACAAAGTAATCCATGCGCGAGCCACACAATACCCTCCTTTTTTTATTTTCTCACGCCAAATATAATGAAAGACATTTTGAGTGATTATCTTATGAAAAGAAGCACAGATTTAAGCAATAAAAATTAGATATTAGATTGTATTATTGTGTATCCTTATACTACACTGTACTAAAAATCACGTAAACTTGCAATTAGTGGACACAAATAACTAACGATTTCCTAATTCGAGCGCCGTTTACCGTATTAACTAGTAAAATTACTATTAATTAGTAAATTATTAACTAGTAAAATTACGTGGGAATTTGTAATATTTCTGACTTGTAATACTACAAATTCCCACAGTGAACTTAGAGATTCTGTGTTGTGCTATTGCATTTGTTTATTATTATTAATTTTATTATTCCTTTATTGACATGAAAGGTACCGAGCTACGAGAGTTTAGGGTGTAAGAAGCTGAATGTGTTCCATGCAAACCAACGTAAAGGAAATAGTAGCCAACACTGTATGGTTACTGTAATGACACACCCAAAGTCGCACTTCTGTCGAGTATTGCGAATTAAATGAGGTGTGACTTGAGCGCCATTTGATTTTAAGTTTGTTCTTTGTTTTTATTGGAAATTTCGACTCGAGTTGCTTTGAACAGAGAGAGTCAAGTGTGTCTAAACGAAAAGCTTTTCACCCGATGCAGTTCATGGTTGAGCTCTCTCGTTTCTCTGTTGGTATTTTCGCTATCGTGGGACGTTTATTCGCGTAATTCGCCTTGGTTTTATTCCCAATTTTTGCAGCGTCTCTCTTAGGGCTAGGGATCAAGCAAATGCACTTCTTGGGTCCCCCATTTCAGCCGTATTCGTTTTCGTTTCCGTGTGGACCCAATTATACTATACTATTGGCGTTGAGAGTATCCGCCCCATCAGCTTAAATTGAACTTAATCTTTAAAGCCTTCATTCCTTTTCCGCCTTTATGACTTGCCGAGGAAGGCTGAGGACAAACATTCCGTACCTTAGAAGCTTTTAAGGAATTGTATTAGTTTCTTTGGTGTAAAAAAAGAAAGCGTTGAAAGGACAAGAAGATCTGTCGAGTTCTGCCCAAAGAGCAATATCTGAGTCTTGGCGAAAAAGGTTGGCAAAAAAGGAATAAGCCGACCAGTTTTGGTCTATTCTAGTCCCATGGATTTTTGCAAAGGCTGAAAAACCTGCAGGGCATCAATTCGCGAAAAACTTGACCGTTTTTTTGCCCATTTTTTGTCCTCTTTGGTCTCCAAAATGTGTGCAAAAATCCCTCTCCGGGTTGGGCAAACTTTGAATTGCCCCTTCCAGCCATCAATTCGCAAAAAAGTCTGCCGTTTTTTTGCCATAAAGTATCCCCCAAATTTGGCGATTTTTTAAAAGGTCTGGTAAAAGCTTCGCGAATCTTCCATTATAGCGTGAAGCACTTTTTTGTCCTTCCTTTCAAAAACCTTACCGTAACTAAATTGGTTAACCTCCCCCCTTTTGGAAACCCCCAGTAAAAATTGGGCCTTTTATTGGCGAAAACCGTGCGTTTGCCGCCATCTAGGAACAGTATGCCGTAACTCCATTTGCAATTTGCCAAATGCTACTTGCGCCATCTAGCGGCAGCTGAACGCACAGGCTGCAGTCGACGGCCCAAACCGGTTTTCCCAAGCCTCCCTCCCATAAAAGGAACAAATTACAACCCAACCGCTGACCAATTAAACCCGTTTTTGGGTCTGGAAAAGATCCATACTACTCGCCGCAAGCCATTCTTTTCTACCTTTTTCCTCGCCAGCCTTGATCTCAGCTAATTTGCTGTGATTGAAATAAATCCTGTTCTTTTTCCCCCGCAACAGCTGTTTCTTGCGCTTGCGCACCACATGGATATTACTTTATTAAGAAATAGTCTTGATTAGTCTTCCCGGGAAACTAAAAATTCCTTCAAAGATTCTTTTTGACATTTGTCCTGTATTACTTTGGAAAGATTACCGTGTCTTCCTCTAGCACTTGCTTTTGACAAATTGAGGTAGCTTTTCGGGATGCTCTTGTCATCTTGTGCTTAATTAGGCCTAATTAAAGTAAATGCCACAGTAAATAACGAGCTAACCGCAAGGTTTCCTTCCCAAGGAAGGGAAAAAAAAACAGCTTCTTTGTCTTTTTTTTTTAAGGATTATTTTTCATACGTATGCAAGCTAGTCCCGCAAACCCATTTCCTGCCTATAACCACTCTATTTCGCGCTATACTCCTCCCTCATTTGTCCTTAACTCTTTCCCTTTTGCGTTGCTTGATTCGGGTTTGCGTTGCGGGAAACAGAACGTGGCTTTGAGGCTGTGGATGGGAGAATCTTGAGAATTTTTTTTTCTTTTTTTCCCCCCGAGATTGTTGTACTGCTCAGGCGCCTTGCGTCCAATCAATGTTTTCTTGGCTAGGAAGGCGACCCATGCTTTTCTCAGTCTGGTATAGCTTTACAAGCTCACGTATGAGAGGTGAGGTATGCAAATGACTTGGCCAGAGTTATGTACGAAAATTAGCATTTTCTGTTGTGCCCTGTCACGTCTCGAAAACCTTCCTACAAAGGGCAGACAGAATCGTGGCTGTCACGCTATACACCCAACACACACCCTTGTAATGCTTTCGTTGCCCAAGGAAACTACTAGGCAAACAATTTCTTTCACAAAAAGAACATAGTCTTGACCCTCTTCACGTTAAATAGTTCCTTAAAGTACTTGAGAAATAAACCAGAAAATAATGTTGGCAATGCTAGATGGTTAAACTCCTTTTGGTCCATGGCGAAATATGACTATTTAAAAAAAAAATAAATAAATAAGAAATAGAAAAATAATCTTGACACTCTTCAGGAAAATAGTTTCTTAAATTACTTAAGAAATAAACTAGAATATAATGTTGACAATGCTACAGGTTAAACTCCTTTTGGTCCATGGCGAAATATGTCTATTTAAAAAAAATAAAATAAATAAGAAATAGAAAAATAATCTTGACACTCTTCAGGAAAATAGTTCCTTAAATTACTTAAGAAATAAACTAGAAAATAATGTTGACAATGCTACAGGTTAAACTCCTTTTGGTCCATGGCGAAATATGACTATTTAAAAAACAAAAATAGAAAAATAATCTGACACTCTTCACATGGAAATTAGTTGTAGACTAAGGAACATTGGCTCCTTAAATTACTTAAAAACGAAAATAGAAAATAAGCTTGATACTTGAACACAGTGAAATCATTGGGAGCATAAGGAAATACTACTTCCTTTTAAAAAAATTTCATAAATAGAAAAAAAATTATGGCACTGGACGTGGAAATCATGGTTGAACTTACTTTCAAATAGTCGAAATAGTCGGTATTTTGGTTCACGAATTCGTTCGAGCCACTAAAGAAGGCGTTGGTTCAATTGCTTCCTTTTTTGCGGCGGTCAAAAAATGTTTATAGGCACAAAAAATTGGCGAATTTCGAGCCATATGTTAATGCGTGTCCAACACTCTTTTGCCCGGTACGTTTAACATGGTTTGTCATACGAAAAAGACTTGCACGAAGGCTGGAGTGCCGAGGAAAACTGAAAAAGGGCTAAAACCAAAGCTAACAAGCCGTGCAGAAAGTTTGACGTCCCGTGACCAGGGATTCGCCAATGCTTGCCAAATTTTTTGTCTAATTTTTTGCTGCAATTTGCTTTCGTTTTCGCTGGAAAACATCCGAGGGGACGGAAAGGCTCGGCGTTTTTAGTGCTCTTAGGAGGTTTTCATTTTTTGCTGGAGTAAAAACCTATGTGACAGCAATTTCGCCGTGTCGAGATGGGACGAAACGAATGGGCTGTGGCGAATTGTCCCCACAATTTGCGAATTCTTAAAGGCTTGGGCTATGCCTTGCCAAAGTGTAGCCTGCAGTCATGGACCGTTTTTTTTGCGGGCCGAGCACTCTGACCAACCGGTTTTGAAGGACAAGTTCCCCCTTTTTGCGCCAAAACAGCGAAAGGGACATGGGCTGGCCAAAAACAAAAAAAGGATTCCCGAGAATTGGCAGGCCTGTGCAAAAACCTTCCCTTTTTTGTGCCAATCTCAAACTGGAGAAAGCGACAGCCATAAATGAACCGAACCAGTTGAGGTTCGTGTTGAACAAAGCAACATTTTCTTATTGCACCTCTTTGCAAAAAAGTTGGGGGGTCCGAAAGTGAGTTTGGCGAAAAACAGCCTTTCCGGTGTGCCAAATTTTGTACCTGCGACAGTTGCGTCCCGCAATTTGCCAAATCCAGTGGTTTTATTTTTCGACTGCTTCAGCGCCATCGAAAAGGATATATAGCCCTGTATAAGTTTGGCGAATTAGAGCCACACAAAAAATGGCAGTGGTAGATAGAGCCTCAGGCTAATAGCCACTTTTATCGTGCAGATCTTCGCTGGCAGCCATTTCATCCTGTTTTCGCGTGTCTGCCGTGCTATAGAATTACCCAAAGGAGTGTTGGTGGTCGGTTTAGCCCGATTCCAAGGATCCTTTGGTCACTTACTCGACAAGGTACGAAAACTCCGTCGATTGGATTCTCTTCCTTTCGACTTTGCGCGCAGTATTGTGATCCGTTCTTTGTTTTTACTTTCCTTGCCAGAAATAAACACACATTTGTTGAAACAGTCAGTATTTTTGGACAATCTCCGCGTTGGATTTTTCGCACATTCCAAAGTTTTAGAGGCGTTCTAAGGGTGAAGAACTTTCAAAGAAGATTTTACACTTTTTTTAGACAATCTCATCCTTGGGATTTTCGCTTATTCCAAAGTTTTAGAGGCGTTCTAAGGGTGGCCAACTTTCAAAGAAAATGTAAACTTTTTAGACAATCTCAGCATTGGATTTTTCTAGAGGCGTTCTGATGAACGCTGATGAAATTTCAAAATTCTTCTGATGAAATTTCAAAGAAAATTTAAACTTTTTAGACAATTTCAGCGTTAGGTTTTTCGCCCATTCCAAAGTTTTAGAGTCGTTCTAAGGGTGGTGAACTTTCAAAGAAGATTTTACACTTTTTTTAGACAATCTCAGCGCTGAGTTTTTCGCACATTCCAAAGTTTTGGAGTCGTTCTAAGGGTGATGAAATTTCAAAGAAAATTTAAACTTTTTAGACAATTTCCGCGTTGGGTTTTTCGCATATTCCAAAGTTTTAGAGACGTTCTAAGGGTTATGAACTTTCAAAGAAGATTTTACACTTTTTTTAGACAATTTCCGCGTTGGGATTTTCGTACATTCCAAAGTTTTGGAGTCGTTCTAAGGGTTATGAACTTTCAAAGAAAATTTAAAATTTTTTTAGACAATCTCAGCGTTGGATTTTTCGTACATTCCAAAGTTTTAGAGGCGTTCTAAGGGTGATGAAATTTCAAAGAAAATTTAAAATTTTTAGACAATCTCAGCGTTGGGATTTTCGTACATTCCAAAGTTTTAGAGGCGTTCTAAGGGTGATGAAATTTCAAAGAAAATTTAAACTTTTTAGACAATTTCCGCGTTGGGTTTTTCGCATATTCCAAAGTTTTAGAGACGTTCTAAGGGTGGTGAACTTTCAAAGAAGATTTACACTTTTTTTAGACAATCTCAGCGCTGAGTTTTTCGCACATTCCAAAGTTTTAGAGTCGTTCTAAGGGTTATGAACTTTCAAAGAAAATTTTACATTTTTTTAGACAATTTCCGCGTTGGGATTTTCGTACATTCGAAAGTTTTAGAGGCGTTCTAAGGGTGATGAACATTCAAAGAAAATTTAAACTTTTTAGACAATCTCCGCGTTGGGTTTTTCGCACATTCCAAAGTTTCGGAGGGCGTTCTGGAGGAAGTTTCTAAGGGTGATCAACTTTCAAGGAAGATTTTAACATTTTGAGAAGATCAGAGGAGGGGGAGGAATATGGACTAGTATAGTAGTCCCTTTTTTCCTCGCATACACACAAGACAGTTTGACTAGAAAAAGTGCCGACAAGGGAAGATGTTGGGTGCCGGGTCCTTTGCGATTCGCCCACGGAAAATCAAAGTGTGGCATCTCCGCGGTCGTTGTTGCGGGCGTTCACGGGCCCATCATCGATGCTAAGAGCGGGGGCTAAGCCAAGCCAAAGGAGCAAATACTCAGGGCCTAGTGTGGTAGCAGGCTTAGCTCCCACCTGTATGTTATTTCTTGTTGTCCAAAAGACACCCCGAGTTCCTTGTACCCTCTTTCCGCGTTAGAATCGAACCCATTTCTATTCACACTCCCCAATGTGGCCTCAACTTTGACCTCCTAACCTCATCTTGCGGACCAAGACCTGCGTTCAACCCTTTCCCCGAATGTGAGTGGCGTGGAGATCGACGTGAGTGATGTGCTGAGACTGTGCCAAGTAGGACCATCTCTTTTTTTTTTTTCGCCAATTGCCTTACGAGAGAAAGTAACTGTAATTCGGCTTTGTTCTGCTGCTGCTGCGGTAAAAAACAAAAACAAAGACATTGGATGCGGGCTGCAGGGCGGCGGGGGGTATAAACCTGGAGACGTGTGATACGTGAGCGGGCAAAAAACTTGGTCCAGAGCATACACAATCTTCGTTGCTCATATAGCCAAGGAGAGGGTAGTCAGCACCGACTCTTGGAAATAGCCGTATTAGAGTTGAAGGGAAAAGAAGAAAGGAAATAGAAGGAAGCTTATGTGGACGCTGTGTCGGCAAGAAAAACGACAAGACAAATAAAAGGTTTTTTGGCGAAAGACTTTTTCACCAAAATGGGGAAACATTTTGAGGGAAAAAGGGGGGGGATTGTGTGAGCGAGATTGGCTGGGGCTGTTTAGCGTTTTCGCTGGTGTCATTCCATTTTAGAAATTACTGTAGCCAAGCAAGCACAAAATCCCACACCCCCGTTCGCTTTTTTATATTTTTTTTTTTTCTGGGAAGAAAAGCCCGACTTCCATCATCTGGCTTCTGTCTTCCTCCTTGGCTATGGTCTTTTTTTTGCCATGGTTTTCACACCAAGCCAAAGCCATTCTGCACTGATGAGCCTTTAAAACTTTAACTAGCAAGATTTGGGGAGGATACGAAGATTCATTGTTGAGGTTTTTAGAAGAGTGCTTCTAGAAATTCATTCTTGTCAATTCATTCTTGTGATTCCAAGCCAGTAATTCTGGAGTTTTCGTAACGAAAGCTCCGAAATTCATTCTTGTGATTCCAAGCCAGTAATTCTGGAGTTTTCATAAGGAAAGCTCCGGAATTCATTCTTGTGATTCCAAGGCAGTAATTCTGGAGTTTTCATAACGAAAGCTCCGGAATATTGAAACCAGTATTCCGGAGCTTTCGTTAACTTTCCATAACGAAATCGCTCGTAGCTTTCGAATAGATTGCAGTCAAGTTTGTGAGCTAAGCTTCAAGTAATTTATGAGAGCTCTCTGGGTGTTGGGTACATCACATCAAGGCTAGTCTTGGAGTAGTTGGATATCCGATGTATCTGCGTATTGCGTGGACGACGGAAAAGGGCCAATAGTGGCTGCATGGCAAAGCTTCTGACAGGATTGAAGTTAGGATTTTCATGCAAGTTAGTCGAAGTTGGATTAATTCGATTGACTGATCGAAGATTGATTTGATGGCTTCCAAGTTGAAATAGGAGAGTGAAAATTAGGCTTGGTTAGTTTATGTCTCCTGCAAACAGACTATTTTAAGCACTATATCAAACTTAGCTTCTATAAATAATTTTAATTTTAAAATAATGTTAGCACGTTAACCATTAAGTTCTTGTTTAATTATAGAAAGTGAGGATTGGTAAGAGTTTCCATTGAGCTGCAAATTTGAATGTATTGGTTCTTCATTTAAGAAATCATGGTTTCATGTACTGTCCAATTGATTTGGACAGTACATGAAGTTTAATCAGCACATAAGACTTGTATTGAATTCAGAGCTAGTCAAACATTGTTGGGTATATAAAAGTTCGATATAAAGTTGTTTTAAGACTACGCAAGACTAGAAGCGTTGGTATGGTTTGAATTGGCGAGTGTGGATTGTTGTGGATTCGCTTATTACGATGGCTTCGACTTGGTCGTTAAATGTGTCTTGACTGGGAGATTCACCAGCGACAACCTTGTGTTGGTTACGTAAATTACGCCTACAAGTGCGTGTGTGTGTCGTAGAGTGAAACTTCTTTTTGGGTGGCAGCAGGGAGGCTCGTAAAAATCAAAGTGTGTGTGTGTGTGGCTCTTGTTACCAAAATTCTTCTGCCAAGTCAAGTCTCTTCTGCCAAGGTGTCGTTGAGTTATCGTTGTTGTTACCAGCGATTCTGCAAGGCCTTGACCACCAAATTGAATCCTAGCTTTTGACGCCAACAAGCGAAGCGTTTTTGTGTACTTCAAAGCGCAAGTTTTGACGAAGACATAACTTTCTTTTTCTTTCATTTCACTTGAATTTCCTTCCTTTGTAGCGTGCTTGGTTTAAATTCGTCATAGTTTTAGAATAGTTTCCTGTTAAAATATGTACTATAAAACGCTAAAAGAGAGATAGTGGCGAAGGATTCCGCTTTGTGCACCAAGTGTATGATTAGCACTCCTTCCAAAATGACATGGGAAGTATTATTATTATAAAAGAACCGACTTTGGCCAGAACTCGGGAGCCATCTTTCAAACTCACGCACCAACCATTTAAAAAACAACAACAAAGTTTATATTGCTCCCAAACCTCGACCGTGGTAGCGGTTACAAAATCGCATGTTCGTGATCCAATTTTTATTTTTTTTTAGAATTTTCCGTTTCGGTATGAAAAGAAAAGGGAATGAAAAAAATCCTTGGCCCAGTTTGGTGTATTTTCTGTAATATCAAACTCATGAACTTCTGGTCGGTTAGGGAAATCCCCTGTCAAATGAAATGTACCCTAGTCAAGCTCGAGTGTACATAAGGGGGGGTTGTGCGTGTGCATGTACATACAACATAGGCATATATTAAGGTCATGGGTGGATAGAGTTGATATCCAATTGTTGGGCAACTTTTCGTCTCTCTCTCTCCTTCCCTTCTCCTTCTCGATCTTTTCCAAGCCGTTAAAAGCTTTGCGCAAAGCAAAAGGGGGAGAGCCAGAAGTCGTGTCACAAGGGGGAAATGTTCATTGTTGAATGATCCAAGCGGCCATTTTGGATTGTTCGTTCGCAGGCCTCGGACTGGTGCAGGCCTGATAACAAAGCCGCGCTCTGGGGTTGTGCAGCCACCAACCAGTTCCTTGGCCTGCTCCCAGGCGAAAACAGATTGGATGCCAGTCCCTCGGACTGTCACGTCAATCTTTTAAGCTCAGATATTACAGCATCCCGGAGGGGGAGAGAAGAAGAATCGTTGACGGGGGGGAGTGATTAGCATATAACAAGCTGGGGAATTGGCGACGTGTTAAATAATTCTTCGGCTCAATGCGATTTTTCATAAACTTGCAAAAGAACTCCCTCCCACGCACGCCCAGTGTCCTCTATCGACCAGTTTAGCGTGTAAGCCTAAAGCCGGCACTTTTTTTAACGACTTTGGCAGCCCTTGACTGCTCAATGCCTTGTAGGGGTCGGAATTGTCGTGCAGGCGAGGCTGGGAATAGTTTATATTTAGGGTCCCGCCTCTATTGAGACAAGGATAGGCCTAGGAAGAAGGTTAAACAGGGAAGATATTACATCATATTACATATTACATGTTAAACAGGGAAGATATTACAGATATTACGGAGAGTAGGAAGAGGATTCATTATGGGTTGGGTAAGGGTTAACATACTCCTGAAGACGTTCTGGAAAAAGAAAAATGAAGAATTTTTTGTAATTATAGAAAGGCCTGAGGAAGGTTACAATTTAGTGTTTTTGGGTAGATGGAAAGCTGGGTGGGAGTTATAGGGGATTTGTTTACGGAAATGAGATGGAAACTGAACCGAGCAGGTTCAAGTTGATGGATCTTATGTAATACTCTACCCGAATGGATTTTCTTTCATGCTTAGCACGAGGACTTTTCTGGCCCGCTTTCCGAGGTCAAGGAAATTTGTTTCGGTATATAACCCCAGAAATTCCTATTTCACTGCGGAGAAAAGCGGAGAAAAGCCCGAGTCACATGTGAGAAAGAGAAGATTGTGACCTCTTTTCGGTGGGCTTGGGGTTTTATGACGCAAACGGGCCATCATTGCAAGTTGGTTCAGATCAGAACCACCTGGCTTTCTTCTCTCTCTCTTTACCTTTTATTGCCTTATAGTGTAGATCCTTTTGACTTGTGTCCATAAGCCAACGCTACTGCTGACCTCTGTTTCCAAGTGGCAAGGCTTTTCTTGCCATTTTTTTTTCTTTTTTGCCAAAAAAACGCCTTTCCTTTTGGCCCATTTTGGGCCTCTTATGATAGCCTTTGGGGACCCTAGCAAATATTCAGATGGGGTCTAAACTTTACAGCGAGTCAAGACTACGAAGAGACTTTGGGAAGAAAGAGAGCCGAAAAGTTGAGTCTTTTTTGTTTTTCATTAGTGCCCTGTTCATCTCCCAGGTGGTTTCAGCAGAAGTGTGTCGCTGTAATCCAAGTTATATGCACTCCTCCGAGCTGGGTAGGTTTGTACAGTTTGTACAGGTTTGGGCTAGGATGTGTGAGACATGGCCCATTGCTTAGGACAAATAAAGAAAGAAAAGTAGGAAAACGAGGATCCGGAAAAGGGAAAGAATTGCTGCATTGCAGACAGAGAGAAGTCAATGGCATGGCACATGCTTTTTTGAGATGACCCGAGCCAAAAGGGTCATCAGGGAGCCCTGGTCGCAAGATGAGATGAGAAGAAGTCGGCAGGAATTGTATGTGCTTCCACGCGAGCCCAAAACAGGAACTTGTCCCATCTTCCCATCTCCATCTGCGACTATCAAAGTCAACTTTCCGGTCTCTAGGGCATACCTTCCTAAAGAAAAAAGCAACCCCCCCCAAAAAACTCGTGTGCCAAAGAAAATAAGAAAAAAAAACTATGGCGAGTTTAAGCCCGGCAATCCTATTTCCCCGGGATCAGCATAAGTCAGTAGTAAAGTGTCAGCATTTGGCCGACGTTTTCTCCCCCCCAAACTCAATTTCCTCCCTCCCTGTTATTCACTCTACTCCCCCAGAAAAAAATTTCAATAAAACACTCTTAGGCCGGACGACTTTTATTGAACATGGGCGGTCCATGCGTAGATGCATTCTTTTTTTTTAATAGCAATATTTCGCTCCACAGCAGGCTTGAAGGGGGGTTGGGTGAATGGAAGCATGCGTTAGCGAATTAAATCCAGAGCAAAAGGGGGTTGGACAGCAACAGCAATTCTCACCCAGTTTGGGTACACATACACAGAAATCCTGGTTTTCCCCTTTCTATAGTTAGCGAGATAGATCTCTAACAACAATGAAAAGAAGTGCAGATTTTCGCCCTGCGCCCCCTCCCATTTTGATCGGAATATAGCGCTTGTTTTCATGTTCATGGTCGCCTCCCGTGCTGCTCCAGTTATTGACCGAACTTGCTTTGGCCATGATACGTGAGCCCATCCTTTGATTGTTTTTCGCACTGTCGGGGTAGCTATTAAGTAAGTTGTGTGGTGAGGTGTTCCTTCAGCCATGAATTGGTGAATCTTCTCCATTGTTTCTGTTCCTTGTGCACTTCCACGATCCTTAGAAGGGCGGACTAGCTTCTTTGCCATGAGTCTCGTGCTTCATCAGTCTCATCACGGTCCATGAGTTGTTGTTGGAAGAGCTTAAGGTTGTAAGCTTGAACAGCGTCTTTGAAAACATAGCTTCTTTCTTGGGGGTTGAAAAGTATCACGGCCCCGAACTTTTTGCAGTCAATCCTTTGTTCTTCTTCAAATCTCTTCAAATTACTGTATTTTCCATGGAAGTAAGTCTGGAAGCTGTGGCCAAAACGCTCCAACCCGGAACCCATTGGGAAAGTTAGAAACATCTAAAGTTAGAAATCTTAAACTAACGTCAGATGATTTGGGGGATTTTCTTTTAGGCAAGGTTTCTTTTTTTTGTCCTGGGAAGAGTAACACAGAAACCAAATTTGGCTGAAGAGAGCCTCGCGAGTCTTGATTACATGGAGTGGTGCTCACGTTCCCAAAATCCTTGGCTGAAAGTCTGAAAAGAACAAGCAGACAGGTTATTACATCACTTTTTCTTTCCCCTTCTTGTTTTGGAAGTTAACCCGTGTAAACTCTCCCTTTCACTCGGGAGTTTTTGGTACACCAGTGTGTGGCCGAAGCCAATCCACGTGTAAATTAAAAGTACTTGAACTTCAGCACTTTGAGTTCAGCGCTAAAGCAAAAAAAGTCGGACGGTCTTTGGGTAACGCAAAGCCGGGAGCACAAAAGTTGTCCCATCGCACACACACTGCTTGTGCCGTGCTCCAGCTCGCCCCAGAGCCGTCGTGGTTTGTTGGTGGTGCTTTTGGCCAGTTAGGTTTCGTTTGAACTGATCTTTGTCGGAATCTAAAACGGCGTCAAGTCAAATCTCAAGAGTTTTGGATATGGAATCTGGGTCTTGGAGCGCCAATAGCGGTGCCAATCCATCTCAATCCCGTGCGAATCCCTCCCAATTTGCTTATTTGTGGTCGCCATTCGCGAGACCCAACGACATCTCTGCCTGGTGAGTGAAACCGTTGCTGTCCTTTTTCCACGCCAAGAATATAACGCCGAAATTTAAATAAAATTTAAGCTTGTCTAAGACGACTAAAGACGAAAAGACGACGAAACTTGTCACAAAGAAAGAAAAGAAACAACGATGGGGCCGATGGTGGTTTTATGTTAAAGGCTTTTAAAGTTTATTCATTCCCAGGCACGAATACTTGACGTCAGCTCGACAGAGGAATGTGCGTGGTCGCTGGATGCATAGTAATCAGTCAGGTTTTTTTTTATTTTCTGCGAACGTAATTTCCTCTGTCCAATTGGATTTACCAAAAACGCAGAAAGAGCGAATGACGTTGAGCAATATATGACGACACGGGGACAAGACGGCTGCATATCTGCCAAAGCCGATCTTTTGGGCTTTTCCCTGGGCTAATTTACTGGGAAGAGGCAAATTGGCGAGTTTGCAAAAGAAAAAAAAGGTTCTTCCAAAGAACCTTCGCGTTTTTTCTTAGAACGTTCTTTTCTCGTTGGGGGTCGAGCAAGTCAGGCTCTGTTTGCGAAAAAACTGGCTCATTTTCGTCCGTTCTTTTATGGCTTTCTGAGTTTTTTTTTTTTGTTTTTTTAACCGAAATTCTTCCATAATTGCTAACACATAAGACAATGTCTTTTCTCACCCTGCAAACGTATGGAGAAGGTTACGCCGATGTAATTTCAAACTCTAAAGTAGCGGTACTGCAAACACAAAGAAAAGTCACACTAATAAAAGCAGAAATGGAAACGCTTGCACGCTCCTACTTAGCTCCTGTCTTGTCACCACGATTTCTCGTTTCCTGCTGCGTATCAAGACAGGAATTAGGACATAAGCAATAAGCCAATTAGAGTTAAGGAAATAAGGCGTGAGTTCCATGTACTTTGTAACTTTAAGTGGTCTCTTTCAAGTGTTTAAAGTCCTACCAAAAAACTGTCATTTGGGTCTAGAAAAGCGGTACTAATTGACGTACAACTTGGTACAAGTTGGTACAAGTTGGGACTCGCGGAAGATTTGATGTTTCCTGGCCAAAATAACCCCGACTCGAAGAAAGTTTTCGGCTAAATTAGGTTTAATCAGGTAAAAAGTGTTGGGCGCGACTTTCAGTCGAGGACGAGATCCAGAGCGAGACAGAGAAAGAGAAGAGCTTTTGAAATTGGCATAGCTAATCTTCCTTTACACGTCCCAGGGCGGTTTAATTCGCTGTAGACGTTCAGGGCAGGGGTGGAAAACATGTTATGCAGCTTCTCCGGGTATTGCTGCAGTAAGAGGCTGAGCCTGAGCTAATATTCTGTGTATGTGAATGTGTATGTGTGTCTGCTGGGGACGCGTTGGGCTAAAGTAGCAAGTTGCTGGGGAAGCCTTATTAGGCCATTTTGCCCCGGCAAGGGAGACGTCTTAAGAAGAGAACAGCTTTGAAATTCGGCAGGCGTGTGTGTGTGTATGCAGTCGGGGAATGCTGATGGGATCCATCTCAAACACATAAGAGGACCGAGAGCTAACGTTATTCCCCATGGTATCACACATTCCGAGGAAGCTCATCCCGCAGAGCCTCAAGTTTCGGGGGGGCGACTTGCTTAAAAGACCGTCTTTCCTCTTTCTTCGTCTAACTTGTTCTGCTCGGCGCGACGCTGATGGAGGATTACACGGAAAACGAAAATGCAACCAATTCGGCCAGTGAGCGAGCGAGATATCCCGGGTGGAAATGATGATGGGGACGAGGAAGGTCCGTGTAGCTTATGTAGGCTAACGCTATAAAAACCCGTGTCTTTTTATACACTCGGGTGTGTACAAGTCCCATACGCTGTTCCGGGGTCTCTTTTGCCTTGAAACCCACATCGAGCCCCAAAGTCCCGGAGCCACTCACGTTGGTCTTGTCTCTATTTTCCCCCCGTCTCTTAGTATTCTGGAGAAATGGCCGTGTTATGTTTAGACGTGGCTAAGATCCAATGTCCGGGAGAGATCCCTCAGTTATGGTAAACTTTCCTTTGAATCAGTTTTCATTTGGGCTGGGAATTGCGTTTTAAAAGCTTCGTTTTTTTTTTTATATGATCAAGGGATATAGGGGGAAACTTGGTAAGAAGTTAAGTCCTTGTTAGGGACAGTTTTATTTATGCTTTTCATTTCCTTGGCTAGCCCTGTCAGCTGGGAAACTGAAAGTTATTTCCCGCCCCAAACAGAAAAAAGGATGGCTGTCATAAAAACTGCGGGTAGCAGGTGCTCTGATATACTTTTTACTTGGTTCGGCATTACACGATCATGTTCCTTTTCCTGTTGATCTTACTACGCACGTAAAGACTGATTTGCTCTAATCAGAAACAATAGCAGACCGGTAGGATAGTGGAAAAGTTCTGATGAGCTTCCTGAGATTGGGTCATTTGCTTCCTTTTAGTACCACAAGAGTTAGTTTCGGCCCGAAGATCACGCCCAGCAAGCTAATTTGGATTCGTTAAGGATGTTGTGAAAGCTAGTTTGGATTTAAACCATAAATTACATATAACTACATACCATAACTACATAGAAAAGACTCGGTACTGCTTAAAAGTAACAAAGGACGACTATATTATTTAAAAATTGACAGCTTGTGTTCACATTTCAAGTAAAAAAGTTCCTTTATAATTGAGATAAATAATTCCGGTAAATAAGTTCCTTTCTAATTGGCCGAGGGTTTCCGAGAATAGTCAATAGGTCAATAGGTTTCAACAGTCTTTTATAGTTCTTATAACAAGTTGGTAATCGGAATTCTGCATCAAATTGATCTGTCAGTAATGAAGTACTTAATTGGGCATTAGAGTCCTTAAGGTTGCAAGTTTACAACTTGTAATGACTACTAGGAAAGAGCGTTGTAATTCTAAAACTTGTTTCACGCAAGTTGCTACACTATAATGGGAATTTTACCTACAGTATTTAGGTTGTTTTAGTTACAACTTCAGCCTCTGATTCACAACCTAAAGATTCAATCTGAAGTTTCAATCAGACTCTGAAGATTCAATCAGAATCTGAAGATTCAATCAGATTAAGATTCACAATCTGAAGATTCAATCAGACTCAGATTCACAATCTGAAGGTTCAATTAGAATTTGAAGATTCAATCAGAAGATTCACAATCTGAAGGTTCAATCAGACTCAGATTCACTGTATAGTTATTAGAAACTAACTAAATTCCTCACACATTTCATTTCGGGTATTAATTGACGACATGTTTCTCCTAAATTTTACGACACAAAAGCTATGTTTAAGCATGTTAATGGCTCTTTACGGCGGGGGAAATTTGCTCCACCCTCAATTGTGTGTAAAACTGGTTGTTTCTTTATTTTATAGTGAAAAAGGAGTTGTGACAATCGGCTTTTTTATGAACTATTTGGGTTGGAAGGGAGTTGCTGAAAGCCGAGTCCTATAAGATGAGTCGTTGACGCACATTACGAGCCAACGTAAAAGCAAACAAGTACCGGAAATAAATCTGGGTCCGTTCATTCTTTCAAAGTCTGCCCGAAAAACGCGAAAAAAAAAAAGGTTGAGCTCCGCACTCCTTTTTTATTGCGCAACTAAAATTAAATGAGGTCGTAAAATTAAACGTTACGATCAATGAATGCACCTGAAGTGCGACTTTTATACCAAGGGGTACAACCGACCTCCCCCCCCAGTTTGCACATGAGCCAAAACAGCGACAATACACAGGTGGAATTTGGAACTCTCCACGCCTTTATTTTTAGCTTTGCATGGACTTTAAAAGCCTTCTTTTTTTAAGCTTCGAACCGTAAAACTCGATTCCGCCTTTCTCATTCGTCGGCAGATGTGGACCAAAGAACTTTTAATTAACCTGGAGAGCCAAAAAATCCTTTTTAGAAAGAATGTTTGCTGTTGGCCCGCGTAATGAACTCACTATCCTCTGGTTTAATCAACCATTTCTTTCGTACGTATATACGAGCCACCTGGTGGTTTGTGCTTGACTGATTTGTGGGACTGGTACCGACGTGGCCTTGTGCATGTTAAGCTAACCAAGTCTTTGGATTATACATGTAGGGACTCTTTGTTGGCGTGATAGAGCTCGATTCTCACAAGGAGGAAAAGGAGAAAAGCCTATGTAGATCCCACAAGGTAAGAAAAAGAGAAAAGGACCTCGTGGGGCTTGCATTAGCGCTTTATCTCGGCCGAAAATTCCGTTTTTAGCTACAAGGCTAAAGATAAAAACCGCCTCCGAGTCCAAAGTCACACGAGAAACAGGGTTAGGCCAGTTTTGGGAATGCAAAGCATCCAAAGAAGAAATAAAATAAAATTAATGTCAAGCGCAACAGTTTACGGCCTAGGATTGCGTTTCAAAATAGTCGCTCTAAGAAGAAATAGACGAAATAGAAATAGACTCTTGGCTCAGGTGAAGAAGAACGACGAAAAGTCTGTGTCAAAAAAGGGGAATCCCGGAATTCTGCTGATGGTAGTTGCTTCGCGAACGGATAGATGGTAGCACGTTTTTGCGTAGGATGGCAAAAAACGGGCCAGTCAAAAGTTTGCAACAAGAAGGGAAGGTTCTTTGGTGGACGCGGAGTCGCCTGCGTGCGGCGAGCACGGGCAGCTAGCCAACACGGGACCAGGGAGCGCGTGACGTCACGCGGTTTATGTGGCGCGCACCTCCAACTAGAGCGGCTGCAGAGCAATTTAGGGTTCGGCTCCGAATCCCACGGCTACCCAATTATACCCACAGGCTCGCACATAAACTGATAATACTTGGTTAGCAGTATATTGCCAGCCCCTCGGAAAAAAATTCGACCCAAATAAAAGGTACACCTCCCCCCGAGCTTATTCCAGGGGAAAAAAAGCAAAATGAATCCAAATGAGCTGCTTTTGCTAGTAGTTTGCACGGAGCGGGTGCTGTCTTGTTTTTTTTTCCGTTTTCCGCCCCAAAAAAAGGACCACCGCAAAGTGGTAAGGTATAATTAGAGTCATAACACAAGGACTTCTCAATTAAGCACAGCGCTTTTGTTTCGCCTCATTCCGAATTTCCTGACAAGAAATGTGGAGGGTTGTACCAAATTGGGCCACTTGTTTGCCACATTAACTATTAGAACTGAGTCATGCCCATTTCTTTTTGTTTTCGCCCCAAAAAGCAAACTACTTTTGCTTGCAACACCACATGAACTGTAATTAGGTTTGGCAGAGTAATTATCCCGGAAGATCTATTGTAACTTTGCCTTTCCTCTTACCAGTTGTGACATTAACTAGTCCGGCGCCTTTTCTGAAGTACTATCTAATCTATTATGTAACACATTGCAAGGAGTATAGTAATGTATAATGCGTACGTTGTTTTACATGGTAACAATAACCAAAAAGTAATTACTGAACCGCTTCTTTTTACATCATTGCGCTGTAATTTGAGTAAATTACAGTTAGTTTATTCTTACTATATCTACTTTCATTTAGCGTTACTTTACGATAGTCCGACAGTTTGTAAACATAATTCAAAAATGCACAAGTTTTCATCTGCGTGAAAGATTGATCTTCGTGAAATGAAAAGACTCTTAAAGGTTTTCTCTGATATACTGACTGTTTTGAGAATGGGAAGGAACTATTCTTTCTATAGTTTTAGTGTATTTACGTCTTGACTGTTTTCATTAGGAAGAAATGTGCAGAAAAAGAGCTTGGAAATTGATGTGGGAGAGATAAGCTGAGCTAAAAGGCCAAGCTGTAAAGGCAGTGTAGTTTTCATACACTTAGAAATGCGCGGTCACGGAGTAATTGTGCGGTGTGCTGTGTGTTTTCGCGAATGCAAGGATCAGTCATAAAAGGGGGAAATACTAGTGCGGCAAAACTCGCAGGACCCAAGCGACGGGCCGTAAAAACGTAATTGAAAAGGATAGTTTTTGTCGGGTCCCAACACACACACACACAGTCATACACATACACACAACATTGTAATAAGCGTTAGGAAACTGTGGTATTAAAACTCTTGCGAAATTTCCCCACTTTTATGCACACTGGCTGGTGTGTTCTTAAGCTTTTGTGAGAAAGCGTCCCGCTTCAAAGTCGTTAACTTTTACAAGCCATTCCGGGAGTGCATGGGCTTGAAAACGCTTTAATTAGAATGGAGCAACGAAACCGACGTCCGTTTTTCTTTTCATGGCTTTTCACTGAGATAATCTCCACACATCTTTCTAAACTTATGCGTAGAAGGCGTTGGCCTTGCCGATACTACGAATCACTTGGTACTCACGCCCAACTGTAATCACGCTTCATAAAAATCACTCATTTTTTTTTCTTAATCCACCACAAAATCCGTGGCACTTGATGAATTTGCAACGGCACGCATGTTTAAAAATTTATGGGATTACATGATGGGGAAACTTCCGAGGAATGTTGACCTTCAGTTTTTATTATGATTTTTTTTTTTTTTTTCTACAGTAATGAGCACTGGTACAAAAAACAATTGGAACAGCTCGAGAGGTGTTACTGCGACTGCAGATACAGTCAAAGCTGAATTGGCAAATTTAGGCAAGCTGCTGCGAAGCCGGGAACTTGTTTTCCTTAGGGTGGCAAAAAAACCTGCCAAAAAAAAAAAAAGAAAAATATAAGAGTAAGGCTTTCCATGTTTTCATTGATGGACCTCCCTTTTTTTTTGGTGAATTTGGCAAGCTGTTTCCCCTTTCGACAGTCCGCCAGCTTGAGCTCTGGGGCTGCCTGCGGAAAATTGCAATATTGCGCGAATTTTATGACTTTACCTTCTTAAATGAGCAGCAGAAGACTTTTGCATCCTTTCTGTCCCCGAATTGAGTGCGAAAGGGCTTGAAAAGGTGCGCGGTTTTGCTAAAACCGTCAGGTTCCCGTGTGACGAATGGCCAATTTTGCACACGAAGCTTCAGCGTGACCGATGCTTCAACTAAAAAAAAAAATCGTACCTGTACTGTAGTGCCAACACGGCCACTCGCCAGTCTGCGAATCTGTCAACTATGCAAAGCTTTTAGGCCCTCTCGTCTCCGACATTGTCGTCTTGCCAACTTTTTGAGCCTGTAGGCTGACTGTTGCGCTCGTAAAAAACGGCAAAGGTGTTGTCGACGGGGGGACCATGGCAAATTGTTAGCGAAAGCAGCCCTTCTAACCCTAGGATCCGCGTAGCAAAAAAAAGGGTTTCTCACCTTTCGCCTTTATGGCGAAAAAGCCTTTGCAAAACCCTTTTTGGCTCACCAGGTTCCCTTTTCCCCCCTTTTTTTTTAGAACTGGTGAATTGCACTTTTATTACCGAGCAATAGAAAACATTCTCGGCAAGAGTGACTCAAGTGGCCCTTTGTACCATTTTTCTGCCAATTGCCAAAGTTTTTGCGGCCCATCAAGTCATAAATCTTGCGCTCCTTTTTTCTACTGATCCTAAAAGATGGGACTGAAATTTTGTTGGAATGTAGCGACATTTTACTGTCTATAAAAAGCAGAAAACTCATTGACCCACTGACAGGGAAGTTGAAGAAGACTTACGTAAATAGTTGACGTATTTTCACACATGGCGAAGAAACAGCTTTATTTCCCACCTCATACCCTGGATTTGACTAGAAATAGTGGCTAAAACATGCTAAGACGTAAGAAACAGAGGGCTTTGGAGAATTTATTGGGAATAGTTCGTAATAGTTCGCAATAGCTGAGCACATGGCGAAGAAACAGCTTTATTTCCCCCCTTACACTCGCTAGATTTGACTAGAAACAGTGGCTAAAAGATGTTAAGACGTAAGAAACAGAGGGCTCTGAGAATTTATTGGGAATAGTTCGTAATAGTTCGCAATAGCTGAGCACATGGCAAAGAAACAGCTTTATTTCCCCCCTTACACTCGCTAGATTTGACTAGAAACAGTGGCTAAGATGTTAAGACGTAAGAAACAGAGGGCTTTGGAGAATTTATTGGGAGGTGTGCAGGGAATGTTGCCGAGTTTGATGCCGACCGGAAAGAGAGAAACTTTCCGAAGAAGACGATATGCGTTGTAATTGATATTCAAGAGAGTTGAACCCCAAAGTTAAAAGGCTGAGCTAAAAAGTCAAAAAGAAATATATATATATCTAAGGCGTAAAGGCAGCAGCGCAAGGGAAAGAGAAAGAGAGTCAGCGACAAGAGTTCTTGCTTAACCCAAGAACGCCGCCCTCCCTGGGAAAACGTACCCAAAATGGCGTCCTGTTTTTGACGCCGAGCTCGTGGCGTGCTCTTCTCTAGGGCTTTCCCCGTGTGCTTTAAGACGGCCACACTTTGCGTGTGTAGTGTGTGTGTAATAGCAGGATTGTAATTAGATTACGTTTCGTTGTGTGTGTGGATGTGACGCGTTGGATCCCAGAGACGGGACACTTGGCGCGCCAATAATGGATCCGCATCTTAATGAGTACTTTCCATATTTCAGTGCAGCAGCCGTGTTGGGTGCAGGATCGGCGGCTGGCGGAGGATATCAGCAACATGGACAGCCTTCTTCGGCCTCAGCCTGGGCGTCATGGGGCGGCGCCGGTAAGAAGCCAAGCACTTTTTTTTTCCGTTGCCATTTTTTGTTTTTCCCTTGGCCCCTATTGCCATTTCTTGGCCCATTTCCGAGTCTGTCACCCTGTTTTTTATGCAGTCGTAGGGGATTGGATTAAGCCAAGATTGGATTACACAGTATTCTGTGTAACAGTACTATTCTACAGTTTGACATAACTTTGGGAAGCCTTGACGGATCCTAGCGGGCTTTGAGACATCCAAAGGCGAAAAAAGCCGTTAGGTTCACACAGATTTCGCTGATGATTTTCGTAAAGGCAGGTTTAAGGTCAGCTTTTGGCCATAAGAGGCACGTTTGGGACTTTGGCGAAGATCCCGAATTCCAACTTGGGAATCTGGGGAATCTTGAGTAAGAGACCCGATAACTGTTTCAAGCATGGTACAAAGTGACAGGTTTCAGAAGCCCGTTACACATTGCGCTACTAGTAGAAGATGAGGAAGGAATTTAGTTCTAAACCGTTGACTCTAGATTCACCTTGATCTGTATGCCATGTACAGTACTCTTGCAAATATAAGAGCAAATCAGGCCACACCCTGTCATACCCTTCTGTAGCTACTTTTCCCTGTTCGAATGGTTGCTACACCCTTACGTGGTATACCTTTAATACCAATAAGAAACAGCAAAGAAATACCTACGTAGACATTGTATATCAACAAAACTTATATCAAAAACTTATATCAAAACTTATATCACAGTATATCAACAAAACTTCAGAGTAATTATACTTCAGCAGAACAGTTGAGGTTGATTGATTGATTGTTGAGGTTGAACAGTGAACAGTTGATTCACTGTTGAAATCTGCAAAACAACGAATAGGATAGTGTAAGCAACGTTGTAATCACATCGTAACCGACTTTACAACCACTGACTTAATCTCACTGGCTCAATGAGGAGATTCGAAAAAAAGCACAAAAATTAAGTGTACATTGATAGAAACTTCTGTTTTACAGTCAGAGCACGAGGAAGCAATGGGCCTTCTATTGACCATACATTGACCAACAATGCAATTTCTGTTTGAAAACGGTTGGAATGTTGGAATGAATTGAGAAGGTAATTGTTTGGCCATTTTAACTGGTTTGAAGAGCCGTTCCCACAACATGTAATGTTTGTAGGGGCAGTTGTTGGCTTGTTGTGAGTCGCTTCCACTTTTCAGTTCAGAATTGTAGTGAAAATGAGTTGAAAATTTCCATGTAGTTGAGGAAGGTTGGTTCTTTGTCTGTCCAACGTTAAGATTACCATCAGCGAGATGACATCATCTTGACGCGTTGAGATGCTGGTGGCGGCAACCATGTTTTGGGCTTTTGGGATGAATATACGGATCTCCTGGCGTCCCAAACTTGCTCGTGCTGGCGACTTATTTCCCTCGAGGCCAACCCAAGCCATCTCCTTGCAATATCAGAAGCAGCCATGTCATTTGAGAGGATAAGAACTTAAACTACCCTCCACCACTCAGAAGACGTGGGTAATACAACATAGCGACGAGAAAATGTGTTGCCTTGGCTTCTTCCATCATCCGAGTGTGTTACAATACATCTGCATCTGCACCTGGGCTTTACATAAAGAAGTCAATTTTTGGGAGACTGAAACAAAACGACAATTTCCATTCTCGTCAGTCTTTATGCGTTCCTACACCAATCTTGTCTTTTTGTTTACTTAGAGGAGCTCCTTGTTTGCTTTTTAGAGCCCTATTTCAATAACTGTCCATTGTCGTGCAAACGAAAAAGTGCCCAAGACAAGATTAGGAATTGGATCTTGCCTATTGCAGGCTTTAAAACGTATGATGGGTGTGT
Organism: Lepidurus packardi; assembly: GCA_023053545.1. Taxonomy (NCBI): domain Eukaryota; kingdom Metazoa; phylum Arthropoda; class Branchiopoda; order Notostraca; family Triopsidae; genus Lepidurus; species Lepidurus packardi. The sequence goes on along the minus strand of JAKZAN010000001.1, from coordinate 1,757,839 downwards.
ATATAGTGAAGGACCTGGACCAGCAGGACTTGAATGGAGGAAGAGGTTAGAGATGAGTTTGTTCTTTCTTCTTCAAGCGGTTGATACAGTGGGACAGTCGTTTTCCCTGAAGCTGACCATCTTCCGGACAGGAAAACTTCCCGGAGATGTCTCAAAAGTGTACACTTAAGGGCCGCTGCCGTGTGTGTGTCGAGTTTAGAAGGAGACCAAAGAAGAAGATAAGCGAGGTCTATTTCTTGGCTGACGACCATGTCAAGTTTCCAGGGAAATAGCAGACTAGGGAAACTTGGGGGATTCTGTCTTTTTTTTCTTTTTTTCTAGTTAGACCCAAGTAAGAAAAAAAATGCTTTACCTCGCGTCGCTGAACCTGAACTGCTTTTTTTGGTCAAAATAAAGATTGAGTGCAAAAAAAAAGAGGAATAAAAAAGGGACGAATCATACCTGCGAAAGGTCGGAAGCTCTTTTCTCATCACATTATCACGCCATAGTATTTCTGGCAGCAAATTAAATAAAGAAAAAGGGGAAAAAAATCATTTTTTGTTGGTTTTTTGTGTGTTTGAGTGCTTGGGTTGCGGTCCTTTCCCTTGGCGGTGGATGTTGCGGAAATTATAAAGCAACCAACGAAAAATAAGCGCTTATTGTAGTGTGTTGTCGAAGGCGAGGCTGTTACTTTGCGTTGGATTTATGGCGGAGGTTGCAATTCTTTCAGCAAATCAAAAAAAAAAAAAAAAAAAGAACCAAGACGCTGCCTTTTTCTGTCCTTTTGGTCATGCGATAAGCGTATCGATAGGGGAAACAAGCAGAGGATTGAGAGGAGAGAACGTTTTTTCGATATAAAAACTCATCGCGTAAAGCGAAAAAACGAGTCTTGGTCGCAATTTACATGACATGGGCCAAGAAGAAGCGTCGTGTCGTGTTATCTGCATTCTCCCAAAAGACGACACTGGTGTCTGCGTGTAACCTTAGGGGCGAAAAAGCCCCCAAGAAAAATCGTGTTGGAAAGGATATGTGAAATGCAAATTTACATTTCCATCTCAAGCCTTTAGGCTAACATCCCAGTCAGCGAGTACCCAGACAGTCCTGACCTTTTTATAAGAAATTACGAGGATTAGGATTGTATGGTGAGCCAACTCCTCGGCCTTTTCCTTTTCCCCTTTTTTTTTGGCTTCAGCCACGGTCTCTCGGACAAGTCCGCGGATTCGTTGATGGGAACCGTCTCGGGCTCGTAGCATGTGTTGTGTCTTTTCGCCCCGAGAGGGCAGCAGGGGCACTATTGGCTAAAAAGTGTCGAGAAATTAGATTCTCGCTAATGTCAGTTGAAAATCTTACGTTTTGGCCCGAAAGCGGCCAAAAGAAAAGCGGCCCGAATGCTTAAAGTGTTATTTTAGGCTATACATAGGGTTTTTTTTGTTATGGGGAACAGATTAAGCTGGAAAGAGAGAAAGAAAGAGAGTGATCAATAGACACATTGCCTTCGCTTAATGCTGGCTGGTGGGCGGAGGCTAGGCAGGAAACGGAAGATAACCATAGGCTGGTTAGGCGAAAAGCACGGAAAATAGTATTGTTGTATTGACTAGCGTGTCGCTGCTGCGGTTTTTCAACTTGGCATGACGTGGCATGTGGTTGGCTGGGCATGTTCCCCCTCTTGTCTTTTGACTGAGGTCATTTCTATGCAAAGCAGGTACCGTCCCAATTGTTCATCTTCTCTATACGCTGCTGTCGTGCTGCGAAGATCGCCCTCGGGGAAATTGCAGCTTGATTTATCACCTCTAGTAATTACGGAGACTGGATGCTATGGTATGAATTCTCTCCCTTTCCCCCCCCACAGCACCAGCGCCACAGCCAAAGACCAGAAAGCCAAAGAACGAAAGAGAAGAGCGAACCTCGCAATAAGCCAAGCAGGAAGCACAAGTTGGTTCTACTTGACTTGACTTGGCACGTCTTGCATGGCAAGTCCCCGCATTAATAATGCAATTTCCCTGGCTCTCTCTACACATATACCCTCAACTAAAAGCAGTGGTAGAGAGAAGCGTGTGGCTGTTCGCTTTCCCCCCACCCCGTCCAATGCCAAACAATAAAGCATTCCAGGGCCAGGTTGGCTAAGCTTCAAACAGTCATCTTAAACTTTAGCCACTGTTTCATTAGTACAGGTTTTACCTTTTAAAGTTGCCAATTCCCGCCCCAGGGGGATGCAGCTTGCGAAAATTAGGTTCATAAAACGTGGGGTTCCAACCCCTGTTTTAAAACGTCATGGAAATCAGGATTCATTTCAAGTTAATTTCAAGTTTGGACAACAGTTCCTATGCATTCCTAATTCAATCAAATTCATAGTGCCCCAAAGAACTTTACTTTTTTTTTATTAATGAATAAAACAAAGTAAATTAATAAAACAAAGTAAAGCCTTTGTTTTATTCATTAGTTTTAAAAACAAAGTAAAGACTTTGTTTTTATAAATTAGTTTTATTTTTGGCTCATTTTTTTAAGAGAATTCCCACAGCTGTGCCCTGCTTTTCGCACTTTCGTTTAGGTAACAAGTTGGCGACAAAAGTCAGTTCTAGTTGGATTGGACCCTCGGTGGGCTAAATCCTTTTTGCGCCTGAAAGGGTTTTTGCCTTTGAACATCTTTTCATTTTTGTTTAGTTTTCTTGTGGCAATTTCCTGTCTTACGTTCCTCCAACAACAGCAAAAAGTTGCTTATACGCATATGCAACCCTCGAGTCCTATGCATAGTAATAGCATTTCAGGGATATATACGGGAAGGAGTTTTTGGGTGCAAGGGGGGCTGCAAAACTTGGCTTTTGTGGAGCAGGCAAAGCAGCATCTTCCCATGCTCCGCTGGGGGAAAAAAATTACCCTCTTCTTTAAGAAAAAAATGTAGAAAAAAGGGTAACAGGCGGTGCACTTTTTCGTCTGGCAAACCAACTTTTTGAATCCCCCCAAACCTGTTCTTTTTTTTGCGTTCTGGAAGAGTATATTCATCTCCCAACTCGTCACTTCGGGGGCTCCGAAAGAATGAGGTATATAATCAAGTAAAACCGGCAAAAGTCTGCGAAAGACGAAAGAATGCGATCTGTTCTACGTTATCGCGGTATCTACCAGAAGAAAAGAAAGGTACATGTAAGGAAAAACCGGATGGGTTTTTCGAGTCTTATTTCAACTCACGTGATGTGTACAGTATAGTACATCTTCCGGTAGCACCGCTATAAAATTTCATTGTTGACGTCGTCTTACCCAGGCAGCTACAATTGCATTTGCTTCCCCACTCTTCCCTCCCTAAATAACTGGGCGCAATACCTAAAGCTTTTACCGCTCTTACGTTGGTCTTTTAAGTACGTCTCTGTGGAACTGAAATTAGATTCAAAGCTCATTTCTATTTGGTCAGAGGAGTTACTGTTATTACAACATTTGTTATTAATAAGCCGTTCAGGTTGATTTTCAAGTTACTTTAACAAGTTTATTTAGTTAGCATTGTAACAACACGAGTTTTTGGTAATGGAATTGTACTCCTGCGTGTGTAAGTTTCCGACTCCCGAGTCGGCTTTATGGCTAGCAGAATTTATCCCAAAAGCAGGCTTGTTTAGAAAACGAGTCACTTCCTTTCTCTTGTCCCTGCCCCTTCCAAGCATCTTTGGACGCCTCCATTTCTGGTCCTTCCACCTGAACAATAACAAAATTATGAGTTTCGAGCTCGGTGTACTCGGTGCACTCGGTGCACTCGGTGCACTCGGTGTGACACCTCGGGCGAATAAATCAAGGACGCAAGAGATGCATAGAAGCGCCAAGGCATGTCTAAGCGGAAAATCCAATTGTATTCCGAAAATAAATACAGATCATAATACAAACGCAAGCAATGGGATAGTTTCTATCCATGTGATCAAGCTCAGCAGGGGAAACGACAGTTTTCTCTTTTACTCCCATTACTTTGCTTAGCTGGAGAATAAAAAACGTGAATCGATATTAGCACAAAATAACCCCAATCGGATTGGATTGGACGCAAACCGAGTCAGTTTCGGATTCTAGCATCATAGAAGGTGACTTTGACACGTGTTGGATTGGGATTTTTAATACTGCGTAGCCGGGCCAAGGTAATATGAAATAAAAAAAAAGTAATGGCTACAATAAAACAAAAATGATAGCGTAAAGTAAGACAAACTCAGAGTAACGCTTTAAAGTCAGGGCCACCATTACACTCTTTCACCTTCCCATTCGGTTATGCCTCCTTTGGCACAGTCTTTGGCACAGTCTACACCGTAACACTTTTATTGTGTCTACTATCTATTATCCCAAACAAACAGTTGTAAAACTAACCACATGAACAATTCTAAACGGAGAATGTAGAGACCTGGTACAAGTAAACCTCTTACAAACGACAAATGTAGTTCAAATCTAGTCTGTTAAAAGGTGTTACACTTAGAAACGTGTATCAAGGAACTATTTAATCCATGTTCAAATCAGTACAGTGATTTACAGTGGACTCATCATTGACAAATAAATAATCATTACAGTGGACTCACCATCTCTTTCTTTGATAAGAGATGGTGAGATAGATAAGAGAGAGGGTAATAGGTATTGGATATTTGAAACGGCTTTTTTAGCTTCAGGTAGCTTACGTGTGAATAGTCAAGCAGTCAATTTGCATGGCTTGTCTATCGCACACCAGTTTTCCTATTTCATCCTGCGTTTCCTTTTACTCCCCCCCAATAAAAAAAAAAAAAAAAAAAAGAACGGTAAGCGGGGAGGGATGGTAGGAATAAGCAAGATGGTGCTCATTTTGCGTCTTATTCGCCCCCCAAAGTTTGCTAGGGTACGGTGAGGGTTTGGTAGGACGGCCAAGCAGCAAAAGTATCAGTCGCAGCAGCCCAGGAGTTGAGTTTCCATTTCGCTCCACGTCCCTGGTGGCTGACTTTACGATGACATGAGACCAATTTCTTGCCAAGTTTTATCGTAGCCCCGACAATTGCACACAGCCCAAAAGATCCAGCCCTAGCCTTACTTTCTTTTTCTCATTTTGCCTCCGTAAACTTTCCTGAGACTTGCACAAACCCTCCTCCCACTCTGCTACCCCCCATATTACCAGTATAGAGTACAGCATAGCACGGGGACAACCCTTTTTAGCTTTTGATTTAACTTTATGGACGTTAAAGGTGTTCTCGTTGCGCTCGGGAAACTTTTTGTCTTCTCTTGCCAGCATCTTCCTTCTGTCTGCGTGCTGAAAAGATAATAGGTCCCTGAAGATGGGCCAAAAGCTTGATGAAGCGCTGGCTTCCCGACACCGAGTCACATATTGGAGCTTTTTTTGGTTGGACTTGGAATATAGGATTTAATTTTGGTCGAGATTATTTGCTTTATTTTTGTAACGTTCGAGTAAATATGTTGTCGTAAAAAAAGACTTTTAAAGCAGAAGGAAGGCCGGCGTGACTAGAAAAGTTGCACCTCTAGCGCGGAAAAGCATTTTGCTGGGGAGGAAATGAGATGGCTTCGGGATTTACTCTTAAAGCTTCTATCATTGTATGTTTTTGCTTCCCGGCTTTTCCCTGGCCAGGAAAACTGCCTGCTTTTTTGCTGGTCGGTATGGTTTTAGGCACATATCTCTATAAAAGAAGCTTTTCGTTTCTTTTTTTGGGGGGGGGAACCGCAGCAATACAGAAGGCTTTTATTCCCAATTTCGTCCGCGGAATATAACATGTCCCCATTCGCTTGGACACTTAATCGTCCACAATCTCCCTTCTCACAAACTTTTCCCTGGGAAAAAGCCGTTTCCTAACGCGTCTTTACTTTTCCATTTTTTGGGAGAGAGAGAGGGAGAACAGATATTGCCATGCAGATTGCCAAGAAAGCTAGTAATTTTCGCTTTTCGGTTGGGCACGAATGTAGAAGAAGGTATTATTTCCCTTTTTTTCGTGTTTTGCTTTTGTGGTACATCTCCCAACACTGGCTGGACGATTTCTGTGGGACCGACCAGGGAGATCGTGCAAAGGGGTTATATAGCCGTAGCGGTATGTGAGAAGGACTACTTGATGGCCGGGAACTGATGTGCTATTTCAAGTGCATAAAAGTTGGGGTAAGAGGACACTTAATTCAAAGGCTGTTCCCTCTCCCCACACAGTTTTCCGCGAAAGCAAACCCCCCAAAATACAGGGGCAACCCCAAGAAAATCCGGTTGGGCTACCCTTTTGCACATTATAACATCTACAGTCATTTTAACGTGCCATAAACCTTTTATTGGTGTCCCATGACGAGTGGACCACCTTACCAGTGTAAAGCGATTCCAGAGATTTGACCGATGGAACCACAAGTTGCATTCTTAACCACCCATACACTTAATCTCCCCACGATTTAGTTCTGTTAATATCCGCCAGGGGTTAATTTCGGGGCTTACTGAGCTCATTCAAGCCAGTTATGCCAACGGCGACTCGTGTGTGCTTTGGAAATGTTTCTTCAAGGGGAAGAAATTGGGAACCAGATGACAAGTCTCACGTTGCTTAGAGATTATAAAAGTCAGCTTATGGGTCGGATAATATCCGACTTTGAGTGCAGAAACATTATTAGTTAGGCCTCTTCGCTCCCTCCTCCCTTCGTTTCCTTTTACTTTGGCTATTCGCTCTAATACTTGGACAGGGGGAAAATGTAACCATTCTAACACAGATGGATAACTTTACTCTTGCATTAAAAGGAGATTCGCTCTCGCTCGTACTACCCATAAACACTCGCTGTGAAGCTCGTGAACATCATTTTTTAGCATTCGACTTTACAACGTGTTTAGTTGACGCCTAAACGTTGTGGCGTTTTAGAGTTTACTGTCAGTTCATGGTTTCTTAAAGTTCATTGTTGGAGCCAGGCGGCGTTTTAGAGTTCATTGTTGGATCACAATGCCGTTTGACCAAGTGAAAAGTGCTTTAGTATGTCGTAGTTTTAGAGTTGAGCCATTGATTGAGCGTTGATTTAGTGGGTTTTTGTGTGATGACAGTGTCAAAGCTCAAGTGTTTGAGCTGTTTATTTATCGCGTCCATCTGAAACAAGGTAAACTTTCTCAGAAAGTATAGTAGGACGCTATACAATCCCCCCTGTCCATGTTTGGTCTTTTGCCTTGCAGCTTGGGCAATTTGGGATCATTAAACCAAGTTTACATTCGAGGTATTTTTCACGTTGGGGCGGGAGCAGTGGCGAATGTAAGTACATGCAGAAATGAGTTACGGGGAAAGTATTATTGCTTTTACGTCCAACGAGACGTGTCACTGCCACCGTGAACGATTAATTCACTCAGGACTGGCCGGGGCACAGTTTTGAGCTAAATAAGATTCCTGGAATTTTCCAGACGGCGGGGTTTGGAAGTAGAAGCGACGCAAAAAAGTGATAGTGGCTTGTTTCGTCTACTGAGTTTCGGAAACAGAACCAAAGAGAGAGAGAGAGAGAGAGACGCCATAGGGGTTATTATATTGAACGCGTCATAATGCATGATAATTCATCGCTGTAGTAGTTTTTCCCACCCAAATTCCCCCCCTCCCCCTGAAAGCTCATCAGAGATAGCAAAAATTTAAGCAGCTCTTTGTTCGGGAGACATTGGAAAGCTGACAGAGAAGAAAAAATGCATTAGAAGATGCATTTTGATGCATTTTTCCCCACACATCCTAACAGAGACTGTACTGTGACGTCATCCCTGCTCGCCCTCCTCCCCTGCCTTACGCTGTCTTCCCATTGGCTCCCTGCGGTCCATGATGGCTTCCATGATGGCCACCACGGGTGGGGCGGAGCTATCCGAGTCAAAGAACGTAAACTTGGAACTTTTGCCAACAGTTTAGGTTTCACGGGACGGAATTGTTAACTCGACGTTTTCTTTGATATTTACCCTTTTTTTTATTCGTAGACCTGCAAGAAAGACTATAGAGAAGAACGAGATACAGCCCTATCGTAGGATATTGCCCTAAATTAAAGATAGAGTAGAGGGGAAAGAAAACAAAAAGTCTGGTCTTCAGCATTCTTCTCCGTTCGAATACTTTTCAAAGTTTTTCGCCTACACTGTCTTTATATATACGGGGGCCCGACCATTTGCTGACGTTATTACACTCCGGGGATCCTCGGAAGAAAACCTTGCTAGAATGTTTGAGCCAGCTTCCTTTCGTTTTATAGCAGCAGGGCCCTCCGGAAAGTTTAATTGTATGAAAGGCTGCAATGCAGATCATTTCTGTGGAGGCTCTGTGGCATTCGCAGCACCGAAACTAAGCACACACTAATTGCGTTTTCTTCGCTTACGGAAACGTGGGGGAAATTGGGACTGACGCTTTTTCAGGCATCCGTGACCCCGCTGTATGGTAATAATAAAAAAAAGAGCCAGGAAGCAGTGTTGCTGCGAATGAGAAAGTTTCCATCAGCCAAGGTTCCCCAATCCAATGCTCTGGACCATAAAATGCACTAAGTGGATCAATACCCTTCTGTAGAATCCATTTTCAGCTCAAATAACTCGAAGATTTTCGCTACTCCGCCCCTTTTTTTTAAAAAAAAAAAAATAGCACTTGGAAACTTGATAGACTTCTTTGAAATACGCCCCAAAAGATGTTCAGGTTCCGGACCCTTATATTTCCTAATTAAGAAAATAAAATTGGCTTTTCCATCCGAAAATAACGCTAGAAACCATTCGAAACGTCGTTAAAGGAGGGTTCAACATGGGGCATAGTTTGAAAGGGCTAATCAAAGAGTTTGTTAAGAAGTAATAGTTTGTGAAGAACTAATTTGTTTCAGCTAGTAACGAAGGAAGCGACGTTTCGCTACGAATCGGTGAGAATGGGTCAATCTTGACACAAATGAAGAAATAAATACACGAAATGCAGAGTAGGAAATGTTATGAAGCTATTTGAGGCCGTGTGACGCTGACTGGTTTGGAGCAGAATTTGGTTTGCATTATGGGCAATTTTGGGGTTTCTTTCATAAGCTCGAAAGGGTTGGGTTTAAAACTTATAAGTTGCCTTTATATGGGACGTCACGCAGGTTGTGATCTCTTAAAAACAAAGTTATGGCGGGCGTCTTGGGGTAGTTCATAACTTATCGTGCTGTTGGAAGACGCTCAGAGTTAAGATATTGTGGGCAGCCTTTTAACGAGCGATCTGACGAGATACTAACAATCTTGAAATGCCTCGCGATGCTCAAAACTTAGGCAAAGCCCAGCAGCAGGCGATTGTCGCGCTATTTGGACTGTTTTCTGACACCTAACGGACCTTTGATGAGTACTTAGGACGGCTTTTATGGCACATTTGCTACCAGCGAATTACAAATGTTATTGGAGCGCCAGCCGCGTTTCCAGTGTGGCTTTTTCGCAACCAAAGCCCCTCCTGGTGCGTCCCCATAAGCACCAGTCCTTTCCCTGTTCAATAAACCAAGTTATTTTACTTTGATCTTTTACTCACTAATTTGTCGCCAAGTTAGGGCTCTTTTAAAACCTTAAACAAAAAGCTTAAGCTGCTTCTAGTGGCGTTACAAGTAGAACGTTTACGGATCCTGTCACAAGAGCTACGGGATCCGCTACGTAGTCAACATATTCGGCAAGGATGGCGGCAGTGTAGCCATTCCCCTCCCCCTAGTCCTCCCCGCCCCGCCAAACCGGTCTTCCCCCCACCCCCCGTTCTTTCATTGTTGGGGTTCGTCCACTTACGGCCCTCGCTTCTGCTCATGCTCTGTCTCGGGCCGCCATTTCAGTTTGTCTCCCGACCATTGATCTTGGTTGGTATAAAATTGTAAGAGCCGAGTTGTGTCCAACCAAAACCCATTTCCCGGGAACCCTCTTTTTAACCCACCTCCCTCCCCCCACCCATCTTTCCTCCGCTCTTTTGGTGGCGTCGCTTAGGCCGGGGCTTACAACATAAAAAGACGCCCAGGTAACCAGCACAGGTAGGCCTTCTAAAAGGTTTCTCATGCCCAATTAACTTGAATATCATATTATTTAAATAACTCGGGGGGAAAATGCTTGGCCCCGCCTATTCAAGTTATAGTTATTTTTATACCAATCCTAAATTTAGTACTTCCTGTTGCTTGACTTTAAAAAAATCTTTATTTAAACATATTTCTGGGTAGATGTTACCTCTTGAGTAACCAGAAATATGTTAGCCAAATGGCGTTTCTCGTGTTTCCTTCCAACAATCGCGTCACAGCACTAGGTAACAGCCCCCACATGCGCCTATAATTAGCTCGCCGGACTAACCGTCCAAAAAGGTTGTTGGGGAATTCAAGGAAGAAAAATAGAAACTTGGGACACGTAATGGAACCGTTTTATAAACTGCAGACGAGCTTTGGCGGTCAATTCGCGAACTTGCACTAGATCACGGCTTTATGGCACCACTACACCCGCTTCACACGGTCTTTTGCAGGTCGTTAAAAGGTGATGGAAGGGCCCCGTAATAAACATCCGCGAATTTGTGGGGGGTAACGCGGATCCCGATGGTCCGTTACCGTACCGTACGCAAATCTTATGTACGGCAGGGATGGTTTTCCACTGCCCAACTGACGAATCTGCCAAAGTTTGACTCGCCCGAAACGCTTTGCAACGCAGTTTTCGTGTCCCTTTTTTAGTTTCGGAACTGCCAACCCCTTTTTACAAGCTGTAATAGGTTGCCGGTTGCCTTTGCCAATACCCAACGTGGTATTTTCGCTGAATTGTAAAACGCAAAAGGTTTGTGTGCCATCTCGGAACACCTTTCATCCCTTTCCTGACAATCCTCTACCGTTATTTAAGGAAAATAAAATTAGAAGAAAAAAAGGGTGGACAGTTTTTACAACTCTCGGGGACTAGGTTTCTATTCCTCGGCCAAAACTCGATAATCGCCAACTCGGGGGCAGCCAGCAGACTCCAGGAGTGCAAGTTCTGCAAAAAAAAAAAGCGGAAAAGAAAAGATGCTAGGTAGTAGGTATAGATATATAGTCCGCCTGTAAGTCGTGTTCTAGATCCACGAGTTCTGGGACCGTTTGCAGTCCATTGTTATGAGCCAAGATTTTATGGCAGTTTTTTTGTTGGTGTTCCGTTCCCGGTACTGGCGAAAGGGATCGCGGGCGACAGCTTGAAAAGCGTAGCCAACTTGCTCTTTTTTTTGCACTAGGGGTTTTTGCTTTTAGTAGTCAAAAGAGGCTGAACTATAGGGGGGCTGAGGCCATGAACAGACAGCTAGAGGTGCTCGGGAAAGGTGCAGCAGTTGTGCAAGATTGTAAAACAGTCCAGAAGTGTCAGCAAGACTGCAGTAAAAATGGCCAATTTTCCTTCTTTCCGAAGGGGGAAGAGGCTCTTTGCATGGGTTTTCCATTTCCTTAAAGGTTTTACCCGGTACCAGAAAGTGCGAAGCAACGGTCCCCAAGCATTGCCGGGTCTTTCTCTCGATGTATCCCATGTTTTAGTTTTGTCCCGAGGAGTAATCAGCTATCCGGACATAATGGGGCGCAGCGGCGACGGCAAAACTCTCATCAAAGTTTCGCTCCCGAAGTCCTCAATGGGGGGCGATGGAGCAAAAACTTGTCCGTTGTTTTGCATATCTTCGGAATAGGACTGCCCCCTTCTTCCGAACTGATAAAAAGTTGAGATCTGGGAAGCCTGCAACAGTAGAAACTTTTCATTCATCACGTTCATTAGAGCGGCTAAATGAGATTGGCAAGATTCCGCCCGGAAATTGATTTTACTCTATTTTGGCGCTCATTTATAGATTCCAGCGAGTCTTATTGGAGACTCTGGTTTGCTTTGCCCCAGCTGGGTAAGAGTACAGAGAGTTTTCTTTCTTTTTTTCTTCGGGGTAAAAGTTTTACCTGCAGCAGAGCCATTCTGGCAAAAGTGTTCCCGCAGTCTCTTTTACGACAGTTGCAGCCGTGGCAAAAAAGCAAGATGGGCCATTCAGCGAATTGGGCAGCAATACTTTGAGGGTCCCAAAAACCCCTTTTTGTTCTTTTTCCGCGGGGTAACTCTCTTGTCTGACTGTTTTTTATGTGCGTGTTTCATTCTTTGGCCGTTGCTAAAACGTCAAAGGAAAGCAAGAGGAGTAAAAAGAAACAAGGAAGTGATCGATCCTCGAAAAAAAGGGTTGAAAACTGTTAGTGGAACCGCAATCGAGTTCGCCTCCAGGTAAAGGAGCCTTCAACGTATTGGTGTCACATTGCATTTCGTATTCTGTTCGCTAAGATTCCTTAAGACGCGTTTCGGGCCCTCGTCTCAACGTGACTCACTAAGAAAATCTTTTTCGGGGACGTTTTTTTTTATTTTTTGTCTTTTTCAGGCACTTGATGCCGGGAATTCGAATCACGTAACTCGTAATAGCCTCAGCGTCTTGAACCTCTCCCCCCCAAAAGAAGCTTATTTTTTTCGGCCTGTGCTTGCATCAGGGATTATTTGCGCCCAGATTTTTGTATGAAAAGCCCCAAAGAAAAAGCAGTAAAAGTTTGTTTTTCGTAGGTCCGTAGCGGAAATTTGGGCGACGAGCTTTAATTTCCGCTCGCATTCTCCGGGGAGAGAAGATTTTTACGTTCGTTGGACGTTTTCAGAGGAAAAAGAGGAAAAAGCTTCTCAGGGGTAAACTGGTCTATTCTTACCCCGACTTGCGGTTTTGGCAGTAAGTTGCGACTTCTTAGCATTCCGAACGTCCTATTTGCGTTGGAATAAAGCAAGTTTTCATTGTAAGCGTAACTCGAAAGGAAAAAAGCGTTTTGGGGGTGAAAATGGCGCATAAGAAACCCTCGCGCGCATAAGAAATGGCGCTTTCTGAAACCCTCAGTTTGCGGTGCTCTTTTGTTAACGTTGGTTTGTGGTTCGGGAAGGACGCTGATTACATGTTGGGCCCAAAAGATGAGCTTTTTGCTGCAAGATTCCTGACTTGTACAGGCAGGCTTCTTCTAAACGCAAGTTAAGGAGAAATGACCCACCATTTTGGGGGGGATGCTGGTTTTGCTCGCATCTTGTCCAATTTCCGCTGCCGTCACCGTCAGATACACACTGGAAAAGAACGAGAATAAGAACGCAATTCCGCCGCAGGACTCTAGCTCCGCATGCAAAAGTATTTATCGTCTGTGCCAGCTTTTTAATGGAAAAGGTGACAAATGGCAAAGGAGGTTATGGGGCCTTGGGACGGGAAACACTTCTATGATGACTATATACAACAGCCCAAGGTAATTCCCTGGCTGTTTGCAACAGTTTAAGGGGCGAAGGAATGTTCTCATCAGTTTCTGTGCCCTAATATTTTTATTACTATGATTAGACTTGGACAGATAGCAAGCAAAAAAGAAGGATGCTCTTCAGCGCCCTGCACAATGATTTCCAAAGAAAAATAAGAAGATTGGGACGTGCGTAATTCTTGGCGTTTTGCTTTAGACGGCACAAGAAAGGAAAAGTCCGAAAGTTTCTACCTTAGACAGGCGAAAAGACTTGTATTTTTGTGAGTGTGTGTGGGTTCGGAGAACCAAGTTATCTCGTGTAAGCTCTCTCTCTCCCCTTAGGGTCCTATTGGACGCCTTGTTTTTCGCTTTTTGCAGCAGCAGAGGATGAAAGTTTAGTAATCGAGTTTTATGGAGCATTAAGGCGAGGATCAGTAGCAGCTTCCCCATCTGCTTCCCTTGTACGCCTTTTCCTTGGAGAATGAAATGGAAACTAATATCTTGTATGGAAAAGGTATACCTTTCTCCGTTTCTTTCGCAGCTTCTGCCTACCTTTTATAATTTCAGCTCAGTTACAAAAGCGATTCGGGCAAGACAAAAACCGGAGGTACAGCTTCCTTACTTTACTCTCATGGCTTTTTGGGTCCAAATCCCAGAGTGGACTTGTTTTCTTTCAAGACGAATCCACCCAAAGCTCTTAAAATCTCCTGTAGTATAAAGCATTGCTGCTATGATACCTTTTTATCCCAATATGAAGGATTGAATTCCTTCGTAAGTTTGAAACGGCTCAAATCCTAAGTTGGTAGTCAGGGAATTGTCGGGCGATCTAGTACATATTCGAAAGTTGTGAAGATGAAAATATGCATATTGTAAAAGGCCTTACCATTGCAAAATTGGAACAAAGTGTGTTTCATGTGTATTTGCTATGAAATTACACTGCATTCTTTTAGTGGAGCTACTGGGAACAGTTAAGGAGCAGAGAAAATCTCCCGAGACACATTCCTAGACCTGACTCGTAAATTTGACTTACCTTTTGCCCTGAAAACCCCACTTCCAGATAGGAAGATCTTGGGGTTGTACTTTTTCTGCCTACTTTTCGGGGTTCGGTCGTTATTTCAGTCCTCCTGCCTTTGCCAGGCCCAATAAGCTTGAAGGCAAGGCAAACGGGGGCGACTTCAATTATTCGGCTGCTTTGCAATAGTTATAAGTTGTCTTTTCCCTCAGGCTAAGCAAAAGACCGGCCGTTTCACTGGGTGATGTTGCATGCAAATCAGCTCTCCGAGTGTCGTTGTTTTTAATAATAAAAAGATATGAAAGACGATCCAATTTAGTCCTGGGGCGTCGTGAGACATACCCAAAAAAAGAAAAGAAAGTTTCTCCCCGTCCCGAACACTATCTCCTTATTTTTTCCAGTGTTCAATTTCTTGCCTGGCAGTTATACTTTTACTTTTACGAGACTGCTGGGGACTGTATAGCCAAGGGATTTCCGTATCTTGGGCCCAACAGCAGGCGAAACAGCATTGCCAGCAAAAAAGAAAAGGGAAAAAAAGACGAAGCGAATAAAAAGGATTCCTGTGTGTTTTGAGCCTCTCCTTTTATAAATTAGTTGTCAAGTGCTGCCACTGCTCACGCTATATATGGCCCCTTGGCTGAAACAATATCGCTTTCGTTATTAAGCGCATAACCCTAATCTACTTACTTATGCATTAGAAGCCGGGTTTGCATGCCCTTTTCCCTCACAGTGTTACGTTTCTCGAGTAACGTAAAGCGCACAATCGTTTAAAGAAGGGCGAGACTTGCACTGGATAAACTAATAATAAACTAAAGAAAAAAAAAGTGTGTAAAAGTTCTTTCCTCCTTACATCACGTTCAAGTCGCCCCATGTTCTTATAAAAATGGATCGTCTGAACCCTTTGATCTCTACTTGACAGGTATATGGAGGAACAACCCCCCTCCCAACACCTTTTTATGAATGATCAGGGGGAGATAGGGCGAAATCGTCTTGCGTATACTATATATTCACGCCTTTTTGTCGTGGGACAAAAAGAAAAGACCCTTCCTTGACACCCCTCCCCCTCATTTCCCTATTTTTTACCCCTTTTTTACCTTTGGACCCCTAGGAAACTGTACTAGTTAGGGCAGGAACCGCAAGTTGAGAAGACTTGAAGAACTCGGCCTTTCTGTTTTTTTTTTTTTTACCATCCGTTTTTTATGGCCGCGTAATTCCTATGCAGTTTCTCTACCTTCCGTGAAGGAAATGTGACGTAGTTTTTTTTTTTTTTACCAAGGGGAGTTGTGAGCCAAAAAATAATCAAAGGATAAGGAGGCAGGGCTCCTCGTGTTGTTTGATTCCCGAAAGGCTTGTTGGAATGTGCTCGCAGGGACGCCGAGCATGCGAAGGGAAAAACGCAACGTAGATTTCATGTCGGGCGGCTGCCAGCTTGTCTATAGCCGTCCGGGCTTTGCCATTGGGTCCCGGCGTGCGTGAAAAAGCAAAAAAAAAGATGACGAGCGCCCAATACGCGAGTTGGAATGGCGGATGTGCGTGCGCTCAAGCTATGCATTTTCCCATGTAAAAAGAAAAACGAACCACGGATGAACATATTTTTATCCTCCTCTAATGTCCCCAACAATTTTCCAACGATTTTTCGGTCCAGAGAAGGACGCCTGAAATAAATAGTAAAGGTTTTGGGAGAGAATCCACTGAACGAGTTCAAATTTTGCGGCAGCTTGGCAACACATGTCAAGCGCCTTTATAGGTGGCTGATAACACATTTGGCCTGATGGACACATGATCTACATGCTGCGATAGCTTTTAGTAACCTCTTCAAACATGATTGGTCTGAATCTCAGGCGCCCATATCGAATGTGTGATTTACTAGTTGGCAAAAGTGCTAAACTAGCTACACTAGCTGAAGAGGATGCGTTGACGTGGAGAGCTTCTTGAATCACCGTAGTTTGACATTCTTGTAAAGAACGTTTGATGCCATATGTTTGGTGCTTTGGGCAGAAACGCGTCGAATTCTTTTGGGAATGGATGGGAGCATAATCTGTTCCCAACAACTTGCCGTACGTCGGCGAAAAGGCTTAAAGGCCCACTTTCTGTTGTATAACAGAGAGCTTACCAGAAACTGGTCGTTCGGTGGAGAGGGGACAGGACTGTCCATTTTCTCTGTCTTGAGTTTGTTGCAAGCCAAGTTGGCATAAAACTTGCCGACTGAACAGCCGCCCTTTGGACAGACGGCGAAAAAAAATTTACAGCCTGGATTTTCAGGGGGTGCGGAAAAGCCTGGCCTGGGCTGCGTTTGTAACAGCGTCCTGAATTTTTGGCTGTAGGCCTAAGAATGTTCCAAAATGCAGTCCTGTACGCTTTTGCAGCTTCAAGAGCTAAATTTAGGGGGTGTTTGGGGGGCTCGCAATGCGCCCACATTCCTCGGCAGTGATACTGAAAGACTTGTGTCGCTAGTTTATCGCTCTGCTTTCGTTCCAGCAGAAGATCCCAGATGAATGATGAGTACTACCGAGATTGACGTATGCATAAACACATGCGATTATGCTTTATCTGCGGGAGACCGTTGAGCTTTCAGCTTTTCAAAAAGGCAACTTGAAAAGTGAGTGTGCAACCGTAATGGAATGGTACATAAGTTATCCCATAACGTTCACTTGAATTGGGTATGGAAACATGACTAATTGGGCTAGCTCGCTTTAGATCGCCAGTCGTGTGAAGCTTGGGGGTTTAAGTTATAGGACCAGGTCTTACACAAACGACGGCCAGTTTAATTTTCAGGAGCTTGTCCTTATCCCTGTCTGTCTTTGTTTAAAAAGCCAGTGGCTTTTCAAATCGGGTTATGAGGTTAGAGCTCCTTGTCTTTGGTGATGACGCGTAATTCATGTCTTGTTTGCCCCTTTATGTGTGTTTCATGGCCCATTTGACTAAATTCTCTGTAGTCAATACGGTGAAAAAGGGTTCTCGACTTGGGGATGGCCGCCGCGGTTTGAAAACCGTGTCCTTTTCTTTTTCCCAGGCTTGTAAAGGAGATGGTTACGAGTAAGACTTGATTAGCTTCTAAAAACCTTGTTCTAAGTGAAACAAAAAACTACACCGTCAGCGGTTGTTACGTGGAACACCTTTCATTACAGGTGTCTTATCTGGGTCTGGATGGAGAGTTTTCGCGAAAGCGTTTTGGGTCCCCTGCGAAAAGTAAAAAGTCCAGCGAACCCCTTCTCAGTGCATAGAACACCTATCGTATATAGCTTTAGTTGCAGATCGCTTTTTAAGGTAACATAAAGTCACCGCCTTTCGTACCAAACATGACATAAAAAGCCACTATAGCAGCTCGAAACCAAAGGGGGAAGTAGAGGAAATGTGTCATTAAAACGTACCTTTAATGGTTTGTTTATACTAACCCAACCCAGTTCTGTTCCGTTTTTCGAGTTTTTGCACTACGCTCTTGCCCTTCACATACAATGCCGCGAAATTTCCTTTCGTAGCAATCAAGGCTTTTATTCCCGTTCTAGTTTGGGCATGTTTGTGTGAGCTCGCCTAACACAGACAACAAAAAGCAGCTTATAAAACTCCCGAGATGCATGCATATTCTACCCCTTTTAACAAGATTCGATGATGGTTATGGAAACGTCAACCCTGACCTGAATCTCCCAAATCATGCTGCAAATCATGTTGGAACACAATCTCAGTCGTGACTTGAGTTTTATTTCCGCAAGTTTTCTTGTTACATACATATTTTTATTCATTATTGCACAGCTTCCCGAATCAATACCCAGGCTTCCAAAAGCTCCCGCTTCTCGCTCAGTCCATGTTGGAAAAAGAGGCACGGCACGTCTCGTGGATTGGTTACTTGGGGTGCTCAGCGGAATGACTCAACCTCCAATTGTTGAGCCTACAAAGCCATTAGGAGGCTCTCTTGCCTGAGCCTGTTTGCCGCTGTACCTCCCCCACTCCCCCCGTTGTGGTGTGGGGATGGCAACAGTGAATCTTCCAGCCTAAAGAAGAGGGGGAAAGGTTCGAAAAACGGAGAGCCCTCTAGGGTTAGGAAAAGGGGATTAAACATAGCGGCCAAAAAAAAGATAAGGGGGAAAAGTTACATCTATCTAACACTGATGTGTGCGTTAGTTTT
Source organism: Lepidurus packardi (assembly GCA_023053545.1). NCBI lineage: Eukaryota > Metazoa > Arthropoda > Branchiopoda > Notostraca > Triopsidae > Lepidurus > Lepidurus packardi. The sequence continues at coordinate 1,739,594 of JAKZAN010000001.1, read as the reverse complement.
CGCCCCGATTCTTGGTTGCTATGCTCGCCTTTTCACGAGGATTTAACAACGCGGTACTGTTATTACGCCTCAGTTCCCCTTTTTGCTGTTGACGGAATGCACCTAACGCGCATTCCGTCCCTCGTCACCATACCACGCACAATCCTTTCCTCTCTTTCATTACCTGAGAAAAGATTGATATAAAATTACCTGTGGAAAAAAGGAAACCCAGGTTAAACCAGCCAATTAAAGTGGGCCTCGAAAAACTGAGGAAAACACGAAAACTCTGAAAAAAAAAAACATTATCGCCAGACTTGCTTTGCCTGCTATCTTGTTATTATGGGCCTCGCAAGGAATGCAATTTAGAAACTTTCCCAACGCATGCACCCAGAAAAAGAGGCGTGGCCTTGCGAAAATTTGAACGCGTAAAACTACCCGCATGTTGCACTGCCAATCTTAACACACAAAAAACTGTACCGCTTGTTAATTCTACTTTTTGATTTAGTTTTTGCTGATGCTGAATGCAACGCCTAGTAAAGCGCCCCATGATTAAGTTCCTATCTCGATTATAATGTTTTGTCTTTTTTTTAATTTCTTCTTTGGAGCTGCCTGCTTTTTTTCCTGCTGATGCTTGCTGGTGTGGTTCGGAAAACTTTCCAAGTGGGACTTACTGAAGCTGGAATGAAGCAATTCAGCGGTGTGCTTACGACGACGACGATCCATTCTCGGCCCACAGTGCTTGAACACATATCACACCGTAACGCAGGAAAAAAGAAAAGATCCCCCAACGACGCCGTGTTGCCTCCTGTTACGTATACTGAAGGTATACCGGAATGTATATGCTCAGGATACATTCAGTATACGTCCAGGGGGTTCTACATCCGATCTTCGTCCACAAAATCGTCCCTTGGTGATCTTTGCTGTAAAGGTGTTGTAATTTGTTTTTGGCACGCAGTAAAAAAAACTTTTTTTAAACAAAATTTTTGCATGGTCTTCCTTCATATGGTCGTTTTTTTTCCCCAAGCAAGTCTGAAGCAAGGAGTCTTTCTAAAGTTTACCTCACAAGAGAGACAGTCCGACTCACCCGGATCAAACTTAAAACTTGGGGTTCACCGTACGCATACGAGGAAAGCTCACGGCAGTGTACACGAAAACGAGCGCTGCCAGCCGAAGTTTGACAAGCGAGCGGGGGGGACATAAGACGGTCAATACTCACACGTGTTGTCAGTCAAACTTGTCACCCCCAACTGAAGCTCCTGTGCCCATAGAGCACCCACTTTTAACAGAGAGACAAGTGCAGAAAGAGAGATGGTGGTATAAAATGCTGGTGGTAACTAGAGGCTCCTCTGCTGTCCATACTGGCCCATACGGCAGCATGGACCCCCGAGAGTAGCTATTAAAAAAAACTGTTTCCAATGGAAACAGCCAGCTTAACCGAAACCCCCCCTTTTTTACGCATCCACCCCCTGGCCTCTCACCCTAAGAAACACATAAAAAACAAAACCAGAAATCCCAAGCCGCCACCTCAAGAAATTATTCCGGAGAAAACCATAATTTTTTTCCTATACTTGTCTATAGGATTACACCTCGATCCCCTTTTTTTTCATTCTTGGGTCATATAGTTTCCATGTCCCCCAATATCCTTTTGGGTTGGTCCTCGACGAATCTGGAGGGTACCGTGGTTGCTGGCTGTGGTCACTCAGGTTGACCCAAGCTGGAACCTCAAATCGTACTCATCTATAAGGAGGGAAAAAAAGATACAAGATATGAAAACGGATGCTAAGCTTGCAGTTTTTTTTTTTATTTTTGTGTTTATTATTATGAATCTTTCTTTTTAAGTAGGATTAAAGTCTCGGCATAGTAAACCAAATCTTTACTGTATTTAGAACAATCCCAACAGCTCATTTTCCAACACCCGCATAATTTGAAACCGCTTTGTGAATTGCGTGACATGATTGTAGAATGAATGTCACGCCTCGGTCGTATCGTATCAAGCCAACACATTCGACAATAGTTAATTCGGTTAATGGGAACACGCATGGCACGTTTCTTATCGCTACCTCATACCCTTACCTGACTAGAGGCGCTAACTTCTTTCCTCGCATTGTCTTTCTTAGACAGGGAAAAAGGTAGTCTATGTAGTTAATTGAGATTAGCCAAGAAAATGGCACTTGGCTCCTACTTTTTCCTCCTTAGCCCCTTTCCGTGATTTACCTGCCTTATTTTAAGCCCTCTCTTTTTTTTTTTTTTTTAAGTTCCAGGCAGACCGTTTATCATACAAGTGTGTCGGCGTGGGCATACGACGTAGCCCTATCCAAGACCCCTTTCTCCTTGGCCTGACTTGTCTTCAGCGAGGACGCTGGACTTCGTGGCAAGGACGCATTTGTCCACGTTTTCTGCCTTGGACCAAGGTCTCGAGTTTTAGCGTTATCATTCCTTGTTTCGCACTTGGGACGGCGGCTTTTTGCGTATTGGCCACAACGGTCCCCCCTTCTTGAGCCAATTATGCTCCGTAATAAAGTCACGCCGTACGAATATACACATGACTGTGCAAGGTAGAACGCAGGGACAGACCCGGATTTTGCCCGACGTCCAGGATACAATTACAAGCTGGCGGGCGGGCAAGAGAGTTATGGTTACCTTTAAAAAAGAAAAAGAGGGAAAGTACCGTGCGGCTTAACAGGCTAATAACAGAGCAGGGTGTCCCTCCCCTAAGGATATTGGGTTCGTCGCGTTAATCAGGCGTTTGATTCTGTTTTTATTAGGACACGACGCAAGTCATTGGGCGCCTATACTAAATTTGTAGCCGTTTTCTAGGCAATCCAGCATGAAAAGAAATCAATAATGACCTTGTCACACGCCAAACTGTTGTGCTAGCTGTTCTATCGGAACGGGAGTTTAAACTTTGTAAAAAAAACTTCCCCTTAAAAAGATATCAAATAAAACAAAAATAACGCTCCCAAACTGGCGGGTAATAAATTAAGCTCGCACTGAGGGACATGCACTCGTTTGCCAGTAAATCACACTACAGTTGTATACCTTGTATACATTGTATACCTGCTGGATCCCCAAGAGCTAATTATACACGAAAAGATCTTTTGTTTGGGTAACGTGTGTGTATAAATAGTTTTATGGTATGCTTACGTTTTGTAGGAAGAACCGGACGAATCGGCCTAGCCATTGTTTTAACCCCAAAATAGAGGTCGAGGTATTGGAATTCTTGTCAGTCTTCCCAGTTACCTGCACTTGTGTTATCTGTTTGTATTTGCCTTGTTTCTCTTTGGGGCTCTGTGGTGGGACGGACAGAGATGAGCGAAAACAGCATGCTCAAGTCACGGTACCTCTCTGTCGCTTTGAGTTCATGGTCTCACGGATGCTTGGGGCTTGGGACGCGTAAAGCGTCATGTGTATGTTTTGTGCGAGCAACGGAACTCCCCAAGTCAGCCCGGAAAAACAATGCCTGAAACCGAACGCGAACCGCCAAAGCCCGAGCAGCTTTTGTTTCGCTGCCCGTTGCCTTCCCTAGCTTCTTGGTCTCTCTTTTTCCTTCCGTGTCCTACTGAGGCCTTCCCGAGTAGGCGGGACTATGACCACGCTTTCGAAGGCCTTGCAGTGGACCAATCCTGGCGCTCGCTGGCCGTTGCGCTTCAGCGCCCTAGGAACGAAAAACCGAGCCGAGTCCAACGGAAAATGTTCGCTCAAGCGCCTCTTGGGAAGTGTCGCCGGCCACATGTCAGCGTCCTTTACTCCAAACACACATTCTCTCATGTGTGTGTGTTGTTTGTGTTCCTTTTCTTCGCGCCCACAATCCCAGCACTTAACCTTTTACGCACACGTCTGTCATTCACTGTCTGTCCCGCTTTTTCTACCCCAACAGGGCCCTTTGTACTGCCACCCAAAGAAATGCCTCATGACGCCACTATGAGTTGGATTATAAAGGATGGTAAAGGCGTCATCACTGCGTCAGCTGAATTGAGACTGCGATACGGTAGAGCCGGTAACTTTTTTTAGCAAAGGCTGCCGCAAGGGTGGGCGAAAGATAACGAAACAAAGAAGAAGGCCAGAGGAGTGGAGGAAAAAAAAGAGAGAGCCTCTCTGTTGGGTACTAGATACCAGTTGGGCAGGCTTCAAATCAATGCTCGATTATCTAGTACACGTTCCATACCCTTAACACTGCTTGCCAAGTCCTGGCTCATTTATGCAGGGATATTTAGGATGGACATGTTTGTCTGAGGATCCCAAAAGTATAATAATTGTAACATGGGGTGAGCGACAAGAAACCCAAAGGGGACTGCCAAAAATTCGGGATCTTTGCAAAAAAATAAAGCAAAATATTTAGGCACAACTTGCATACCTTGGGGGTAGGGGAGCTCCATAGAACGCTAAGCGGTCATCAACCCGCGAGTTTATAACACTCCTCCAGAGGGAGCTATTTGGTCAAGGGTACGAAATGTTTTTGGGATTCGCCAACCACGGAACCGATCACCAGCAATAAAACAAACGAGACGCTTTTTATCACCCTTAACGTGCTTTGGCGAAAGACCTTAAAGGTAGAGCGGAGCTGGTGAGCACGCCAAACAAGTTTTCGCAAGGTCTATCGGTGGCTTACTGCGGAAATGATGAGGAAATCTGCCTGTCTATGGATGGGAAACGGCGGAGAAAGCTATAAGAAAAACGGTTAGAGCCTCCTCGCCAATCCAGACAACTCCCTGAAAGCCCTCATAATTTTCTTAACTCGTTATAACTTTTGCCCGCGCTAAAAGATGCTTCATTGTCCTCCTTCACTCCTATTATGTACACCCGGCCATAAAGAAGGGGGAAGCCAGGCTCAACAGACATTGGACGAACGAAGCTTACGCGCTCTTGCTTCTTTGTCTTATCAATATGTTTCTCAAGCATATATCCTATACTCTTTGTATCCCGTTTCTTCTTTTTACGGGTTTCTTATTAACGAAAAGGCAAACTATACCGTCCAAGATGCGTTTTCCAAATCGAGTGTGTTCTCTTTCACTGATCTGTTTCACTGACCTGGATCTGTTTCATGTGAAGAGCCAGAATAAAATTGTTAGGAAATCCTTTTCATATGCGCCGTATCGATTAAGATGCAAGCAGGAAACTCATGAAAACGCAGTAAGAACAAGCACCGGCGCAAGAATCATTAAAACGGGCTAACTTCATGCAGAAGAACGTGGAAAAGACGACGAACCGATAGATCGCATTATATTCATTACCTACCTTAAATGCCCCAAGGTTCTAATATGAGAATTCTTTTTGTAATGGAAAGTAGGTTCTCAGGTATCCGGCCTGAAAGTAGGTATCCTATCAATTGAAACATTAGTACCTTAGTCCTGCTTAGTCCGTTAGTTGCGAGCAGTTTCAAAGGAAAGTGAATTCTGTTTTAGCCCGAGTGAAAAAAACCTGAAAAAAAGACTTGTTTGCGTGCCAAGTAATCCAAGTCGATATCCCTGCCGCAATTCTTGGGGTACACTTAACCACGTTAAAGGTTTAAGTCTAGACCCAAGTTCTAACTGTAAACCAAAACAGTCGGCTCGTTCGCTCTCTCTTTTTCTGCTTCTTACTTTCTCACTTTAAACCTGAAGAAAAGCTTTTGTCAGATACAGGCCTTCCCAGCAGTAAATGAAGGGAGAATCTGGATATGGCTCAAGAAAAGCGGAAAGGGAATTGAGAGACATGTTGAATAGTACAGACACAACACATTGTTGAAAGGAAAACATCACCGAGCTTCCTCAAAAAAGTCAAGAAGACCCCCAAAACAGTCCAACTGAAATTGTTGGAATGGAAATAGGAAAGAGTTTTAAGGCCTGGGCTGTAAACTTTTTTTTTCATTAGTTTCTACGTCTGGGAAAGGCAACCCCTGGAGACCTTTGGCTCAGTGGCTTGTGTATAGTCGGGGCATTTTCCAACTTAACCCTTTCAATCTTCCCAGAGCAAGATGGCTTGTAAATGTAGGTCGTATAACTTTGCCTTGCCGCCCTGAACGGGTTGAAAAGCGAAAGAAAAAAATGGGAAAATAGAACAGGACCAAGATCTAAACCAAAAAAAAAAGAAAGGCCTGTGGATTTATGACGTTTAATTCGTATACGTCGCCGATAGTCGCAATTCAATCCATATCCCTCAGTTTTATACCTTTGATCTTTTGACGTTGTGTTGCCTTAATTTTTACAATTATTATACTTTTTGGATCCTCAGCAAAAACACGTCCATCCTAAATAGCCCTGAATGTCCTGAATACAGACGTTATTATAGTCACGGTTTGATATGCCAATTCGATTCCTGATTTGATAACCGTTGTTACCAAAATGCGGAACTAAAATCCCAAGATTCGGACCCAGAAACCAAATACATCGAGTACGACAAACCAGGAAAATCGTGCAGTAATTAGCGTATGGCAACTTGTGGGCCAAAAAAGGACTGCAATTTGAGCTCCGCAGGTGTTGCAATTACTTCATGGGGCTATGTAAGCATTTACCGCTTGACGTTATTTTTCCAAGTTGGGTTAAGGGAAACGCGGGGGAAAAAAATAGGTGTGCTTGCTAGGTGAAATTACTAATTAGCAGTAAAACGAATTACATTCCCTAATTGCCATGCAGGGAAATTAAAACGCGAAACACACTTCCGAAATAGGTTCATCCTAACGTTGATTTACGAAGGTTCCAAGTCTTTTATTTTTTTAACCATATAAATAGCGCATTTCTTTTTAGGCCTAGTCGGGAGTTTCGTCCCCGTTCATCTAGATGTCAGTTTAGTACGGCCCACACATTGCGCCCAGAAAATAAGACAAACTTTTGGGGGTGGAGAATGTGTTCCGAAGATAAGTCACGTTCTTCACCTATGCCAGAGTATTTTTTCCTGATTTATGGGACACGGCCGTTATCGACTTTTCCTCCCCTTCCCACCCTAGGATCCCCTACAATCTGAAACCCCGCCCTCTTAGTCCCGCCCCCCATTGTTTGCTATAGGCCTCTGGTGCGCCTACGCCTGAGGGAGGTTTGAGGAAGAAAGATGGCCGGCACAAACCCCTCTAGGGATTGTGGCGTTTCTCCGCATCAGGCTTTCCGGTTGCACGATCCTTGTATAGATGAACTCCACCTACCCCCCCAAAAAGGAACATAAGGGAGAGAGAAAATGGGGTTTTCAACGAAATCAGCTAATTATCCAAAGAGCTTTTGCGCCGGTAAAGCGAAGGGGCCCATGGGCCCAATGGCTAACCACAGCCGGTTTGCCCAGTAACCTGGTATTAGCAAAAAATGCTAATAAATTGCCCGCAAAGTTGGCGTCCGTGTCCGTTGATAGCCACTATCTGTTACCTTTACTTTCATCTTCTTTCTTTTTTTTAAAAAAATTTCTTTCTTTTTTTTATTTGGCAGGCCCGTGTCAGTAGATAACGTGCGTGGGGGGTTCGTTTCATGGGAAAACCGTTGAGCCTATTAGGTTTATATAAAACTGGGTTCAGTAGGACATATATTGACTTGGGGGGGACGGTAATGGCGGAAACGTGGCTGATGTGAAAAAGAATCCCCCTCCCCGCCCCCCCCCTTTTCCACGCACCCAATTCTTGCCTTGCGCTCTAGAGCGCAAGATGCTGTGTATTAGTGGGTTTCCTATTTTTCTTTGATTTTATTTTTCCTATTTTTCGGGCACATCGTCCGTGTTGCCAGTAATAAAGCTGCTGGTAACGTAACGTTGTTGTTTTTTCCCCCCTTCGGAATGTGTCCCGCACGCAAACAGTACTCCAGCCAGAGGCAGCCACGTAGCAATAGCAGCGACAGCTGAGCTAAACGGGAGTTATTTTTTCTCCAAGTTACCCTATATGTAAATATATACTCTATAGCTACGCCCCCCATCTCCCTTCGTGTGTCACGCATCCTCAAGACTCGCCAGGGGAAAGATCAAATTCAAATAGTAGTGGTGGGCGGTCTCTTTTTTTCGTGGAAGAAAATGGTCCACTTGGCCTCCACCTTAAAGACATGCTTTTGAGGTCAAAACGGTACACACACACTTACCTTATCGCGGAGGAAGGATTTTACCTCCCTGCACCCTTTCCAGTATTTCGCGTGTATTTCTTGAAAACCTTTACCATTCAAAAAAGTTGGTTATCATAAAAACAAAAAAACAAAATTATATGGTTGACGCCATTCCCAAAAATTCGCTACGAAACTAACGAAAAACGAAATCCCGTACTACCAGAATGCAGATATATCATATAGAAAACACTTGAACATGTCACGGAAGCATGCTGTGAACTCTTATTGTAGCACTTTCAGTCCGGGCGCGTATGTTGGGGGTTGTTGCCTCCTTCATCCCCTAAGACGAACAAGGGGGGAGGGAAAGAAAGCAAACGGAACCAAAAAAAAAAAAATCCCATCAACTTCTGTCCATTTTTTTCATTTTTTTTTACCCTTCTTGGCCGTCGTCGTATCTTTCTACTCCACGTGACGGTCTGCCAGGAGTTATTCCTGCTATATATCCCACTAGCCGGCATCTTTTTTAAACTTGGGTCTCCTAGACGGAGAACGAAAAACCCCTCAAGAAACTTACATTAAATCCTGATCCTTTTTTTTCATTTGGTAAAGGGTTTAAAAGGGGAAATCGAAGAAATTATGCTAATAAAAATTGGATTTTATATGGCTTACCTTTTTTTTTTTTTTATGGAAAGCACGTTTTTCGGTGGAGCGTGTCGCATGGTAGAGGAAGTTGTCCGTCAGCGTCTCCAGCAATGCGTGTCCTGCGTTTATTCGCCAAGAAATTAAACGTCTTTTAAATTTGGTGGCCGGGGGTACGTACTCATAACAAGCCCCGGCAGTACCTGCGACTAGGGGAAAAATTGGCGTATGGGAAAAAGTCAAGCAAGCGTTTTTCTTGGTTACTACGTTCTTATGCAAGTGAGCTTTGCGTTTTCGTTTGCTGAAAAGTCAGAAGCCCCCAAATTGGTTTTGCTACTTCCACTTACCCACAACTGTGACCGGGAAACCGTGGCGTCTATGTCGGTGGCCGATGTGAGAGACTAATTAACAAGAATTGCATTGAGGAACCTCCGAAACAATGTTCCCACCGTTCCTGTATAGCAACGTAGCACAACTTTTCTTGTCTTGAAAGAATTCCAATTTGTTCTAGACTCCCTTCACAAGAAAAGAAAGATCTTTAAGCCATTGTCTTGTATGGATCCCCGTATATGAGAATAGAACTTAATAGGCTTGACTGCTGTATCTTCTTTTTTTGGGTTCGGTTCCTTTCGCAACTCTTTTCTGGGGGTATTCCTGCTGTCGCGTGTCAGCTGGCGAAGCCGGTAGCCAACTTGTCGGGGGCAACTTTTTCCGTTCCCTTTTCTCGTTCTTGGCGTGAAAGAAGCTAAAAGTAAAAGAAATGAGACCAAGGAAACTTGTCAGATACGTTTCCAGCCAGCAACAAACAGCAAGCTGTATGTGTAGCAGCAGGAGAAAACTTGGAGGTACCAAACTTTTGCTCCCTGTCGTCCACAAATTTTCTCTTGGGCCAAAAAAAGAAGAAAAAATTCTTGCAAGCGGTACTTGCAAGCTTTTTCGTTCGGGAATTTCTACCCCAACTTGGCGTGTGTAGCAACAATCTCATTCTGCTAAACATTCTGCCCATGCGAAATCAACTTCTCTATTCGAACTCGTTAAACTCCCAACTAAATTGCGTTTTAAGAGAACAGAAAGAAAAGAACGGTCCTTAATATGGGGTGTAATATGACAAGTTAAGGTCAGGGAGAAAAGGGTGGTGGTAGTAGTAGGTGCATGTGTGTGTGACGGCAAGACACGTATGTATCTAACGGATCAATAATGCCATTCCGTCCATGCCCTGGCAGCGTATAGGACTTTGCAGTTTCCAAGGTATAATGGCATAGTCGTTGAGGCTCTGTGTCCTCGGTATAGTAGTATAGGCCAATCCATAAACCATTCATACACTTAGTTTTTACGTACAATATGTTTGGACGCAGTAACACAATTGCATGAGAGAGCTTAACATAACTTGTTTGGGGGTGACAGGATCAGCATAGCCGACTTTGTTTGGGTTCTTTAGCTCAAACACACCTCAATAAAATACGTTTGGCTCAACACAAGTGGCTTTAATTTATCGGTAGTCTCCCTAGCCTCTTAATCCATTAGCTCTCTGAAATGCATTAGGTAAAAATGATTTCAAAGGCGAAAGAAGAAAAACAGACAAGTCTTGGGCAGAGTGGAGTGGAATCAAATGTGATGCTTTTAGAGCCTCGTACAACTACGCCAAGGAGGCTTGTGGAATAAAAGTCGTGTGTAGTTTTGGATAAGGCAGAAATGGAGTCAAATGGCTGCTCTTTTTACTGCGAGTTACACGTAAGTGATCGCCAATAGTTCTCAAGTTTCCACGGTGCTTCCATTGGCCGGCGTTAATAAATCTCGCGCTCTAGCGTCAGGTTACACCTTGATTAACCAAGAGAACCGGGGGAAGGTGAGGGTATTTATGGTGCTACTGTCCAAGCCCCCCAAAAAGTCAGAGACTGGCCCCGTATATATACATACATGAAGAAGGTTTCGGGGGAGGCGATGAGAGCTAGCCCAGCCACTCGTATGTTTTGATGAAGCAAAACACGGACGGTGTTTCAAATGTCGCAGTAAAGTCTGGTGGAATTGGACAACATGCTCTGCATGCCCAACAGCTTTTGGTGTAGCCTCATTTCTGCCACTTTGGGGGCTTGGTGGGTGGGTAAAACCGAAACTCGCCCCCAACGCAGACACGAAAAGCCAAGGAACTTATCTAGCACCCTTAGCAATATAACTTGAAAGTCTTTGTTTTCATCAGACAAGGGGTGGGAGCAGTGTTTTTCGTAGAGCCAGCCCAAAAGCTTATTAGAGGAAAAAGCTCCCACCAAAGCAACATCAACATCTTGTGTTTCTCCGCGTGCTGGAAAAAAAAGTCTAATTCCCTTTCGCCGAAGACTAATATGAACCAGACTGTCAGTGTCTCGGTAAACCTGGGATGTTTCCAACGTCAAAGTTGCGGGAGGCTTGTGTGAATGTAATATGGATGGATATGGATAAATACACCGGCATGACTTGAAGTTAACTGGGGTGTTTGCTACGTCACTTTTGTAGCGCGTTTTCATTTCCTTCGCCAAATTTTCAATCAAAGAAGCTTTCCCACTTTTGGAATATCGTTTTGTGTTGTAGTTTAAGAAAAAGGGGGAGAGATAAGAGAGTTTCTATGCTTTTGTTTCTCGTTTTCTTCCCGTCTCCCGCAAAACCACCCTCCCTCGTCCAATTTAAAGCCTGATAGATTCTCACTCTCGGCTTCCGTGTGCAAATCTTCGGATCCAGTAAGGAAGCCTTCCGCTTACGCGGACGGACTTGGCATATCTTATGGGAATTGAAGAGTCTTGGAGCTTCGATAAGCAAAATAGATCGCTAGGTTTTCCTTCCCCCCCGTTTCTTCCTCTAAAGCGAACGAGGCTGGGGACGAAGAGATAGATAAAGGGCTTTTCCTGTGCAACAATACTGCCTGGTTGGGTTAAATTTGGGGTAGTATGCAAGAACCTTTTTTTTTTTTCACCGGCAGCCTGGATGGGTAGTATGTACGTGCGTCTGATGCGTTCCTGGCCGGGGGAAGGGCCCGAATCAATAGCTCTTCTCCCGTTGGCGGCCCAAGCAAAGGAACGAATCGAACATATCTACATTACGTGCGAGCACGTTGTCGGCCGAATTTCCTGTACAGAGCTATAAAAATGCTTGCTCCCAAAGCCCAAGCAAGGGGTTAAAAACCTGTCAAAGTATATTACACTTTGGGAAGATTGAAAGGTGGAGAAGCTAAAGACCTCTCCTTGATATGCCGACACTGTAGGCTAGAAGACGAGTCCCTGGATGGCCTTTTTTCCAGCAGGACCTTCTCCCCCCCAAAGTTCCTAACCCTTTTTTTTTTGGTGTCGCCAGAACAAGAAAAGTGAAAAAAAGGGGTAATATAATCGCAAAGGCCTTTAAAAAAATCTAGTTGGCTAGCCCTATAGGCTCGAACCTATCAGAAAAAAACGAGGTATATTGTTGTTTAGGGCGCCTCTTTTAGCGAAGGCCGAGGTTTCAGGGTCGTAAAACAAGGCTGGCGGGTTGTAAAAGTTTGGGGGGAACTGCTCTGCTGGCAATGGTCGATTTTGGTATCCGTAGCGCATTTGTCAGACTTTTTCTCCTTTTCTTTCTTTCTTCGTCTTATGGGCACGCCATTCGTCTTGGTCTAATATGTTATGCAAATTCCCCGACAACATGTATGTCTATTACTTTCTGCATAGTATTGGACCCCATGTGTAGGGTACTCGTTGCCTCATCGTGGGGTTGCGGACTGGACCTGGAATACTTTCGGAGCATTACGTGAACCATGATAGGGGTCAGTACAAGTACACACATGGCTCTTGTGGGAGTTTACTGGCAACCTATTACAGTGAGGCATAAGGGTGTTTCTCACCCCCTGGACCACAGTATATCACTCCCGATTCATTGTCCTGGTAACGCCGTAACGGAAGTTTTCTGGGAAGAAATATTTCAGGCCCGTTCCTTTTTACCCCTCCCTTTTTTGGGAGCTCTTGTGTGAACTATGCAAACTCCTCTATCTGCCCCTCTTCTATCCATCCCCTCTCTCTTCCTTTCTCCGTCCTCGTACTTTCCTTTGGGTTAATGTTATAACAATCGTGCTTTGCCTATTGGGCCCAAAGCAATCGAGATCTGGCCAGCTCACAAAAAGCTGGCGACTATCTAAAGACCTATATAGCTCCTTTGCTTCTTTTTTTTTTTTTGGTCCCCCGGGTCTGGAGATCCCCCCCCCATTCAAAGGCCTAAAAATTTTCGCTCACGATAGACATCTCTCGTAGTCCGTTCTTGCTGGTTTGTATTTACCAGCTGGCATCTTCGTAAATGGGTGCAACTCTCGAGGCAGTGCTAAATTGTTCAGTTTCTTGGTCCGATTCCATCTCCGGCCGGTCCTCCCCCATCACCAAGACAGAAGAATCTCATCAGGCGTTAAAAACAAGTATTTCGTGTTAGTGTCCTGTCTAGAAATAGGAGAAAAAAGAGTAAGATACCTTTTTCTCCTGGTGATTGAAACTCGGTGATTTAAGTCCCTGGGTTTTGTGGTTCTTCGCAAATGTATTGCCTGGCCGAGATCGATAAAGACCGAGCAAGAACAACCTGGACAAAAAGTCGTGTGGGCGTGTGTGTGCTTCTCTTGTCCATGTTACTTTTAGAGCGTTAGCTCTGCATTGACAGATCTACACAGGTATGGCATATTTCGTCCTGTCTCTCTCGCTCTTACGTGTGTGTTTTCCGATTCGGGCGGTTTTCTTCGAGGGAATTTGTTTAGCTACGATGGGTTTTTTCCTTGTTCGCCCTCCCGATTCCGAAACGCAACTTTATGGAGTTAATAGGCAAAGGCGATAGCGGAAGATTGTCTCTTATGCCTAGCCTCTCTCCCGAATAGTATATTAAGAACGTGGCGCCGCTATGAATGTCAATGAGGCTCTTTTTCTGTTTGTTCTTACGATATATGTGGGTCCCTCCCACTACCTTTTTTGTTTCTTCCCCAAGATATAAATATGTTCGTCCACGACTCAACAGGATGATACCGCATCTTTCACCCTCTATTCCAAATAATAGAGCAAACAGCGCTGACTCTTTGCAACGGTTCAAAGAGTTAGAAGAAGCTGCAGCGGAGCGATAGTTTCGGGAGCTTTGGTAGTTTCTTTTTGGGTTGGTTTCTCGTTCCGTGGAGGCCTGGTGAAGGGGCTTTTGTCTCATTTCGTGAGAAACTTTTATGGCCCTGTTACTCATATTAGAGCGTCGGGGGGGGCTAAAAAGAGAGGGGAAATGTCGGCAATGTCTCATTAATGCGAACACAGGAACCTTTTTTCCGTTACTTTTTGCGACTCTCTGTTTCTCGTTATCCGCGCCGATCCGAGTAATTTGACGTGGCTGGGTGCATTTTTTTTTTTTTTTTTTTTTTTGCAAACGAGCACGTATCAATTAAGAGACGTGTGTGACCTCGCTTAATATTTCGATGCCAAGCACACACTCCGCTCCTTTTCGCCAATAAGTAATGGACTCATATTGGAAGCTTTTGCACCGCACGCGGACTTGCCAATGCGTTAGTAGCCAAAAAAGAAAGATGATTAAGGATATTCCGGGAACTATCAGACGTATTGGAGTCGATTAGTGGAACAGGTTCGCCAAGAGAGCCAAACTAGGTTTCAACAACAGCATGTGACACATCCCCCGCACGAAGGGGGATGTTTATACGCTGGAGCAGAAATGGGGAGAACCTATTCCGTATCTCTCTTTACTGGTTTCTCGACATCTAATTCCAGCCTTACGTTGTCACGTTTGAAGTGAAAAATATTACGACAAGGTAGAATTTGGAGTCTGGGAATTACAGACTTCTCCTCTTTCCCAGCAAAAAAAAAACGGGCGCAAGCCATAAATATGCCATAACGGGGCGGAGTTGTTAACAGAGAAATAGGCTCGGGGGGAAGGTTTCTGGCTAGGCTTATATGCGTAACAAGGCCGAAGGGTCGTAAGCTCGTTGCCTGACTGGCTAGATAGGCCTAGGGTATAATTGAACCGAACAGAAAGCTATTTTATTGGTTAGAGGCCTAAGCCCTAAAAAAAGGCAGCCATTTTGAATGGCTTTTTATGACGGTCCATCGTTCTGGAACGCAAGTTTTCGCAACCAGCCAGGGAGAAAATCGTTAGGGATAATGAAATGCTAATCAAGCAAACCAACAAACAGCAACTGTAGAGCTTGGTGTGTTTCCCCCAGTATCATTTATTATGGTCGTATTGGAAGACCGGGTCTGAATTGTAATCTACTGCTCGGCTTCCCGCACATGCGGTAGAGAATTGCGTTGTGTGGGATCGGAAATGGCATAATCCTTAAGCTAGAAAGCTTATACAGTAATATCTGGTGTGGGGGGGAAACAGGAACATAACTTAAGGATGGAACTAGCCCAGATTTCGAGTCTGGTTCTGAAACGTTTCACCCAGGTGGTAAAAACTCGCAGTCAAAAGACATACACGCGTTTAAAAGACGCAACAAATTTACCTGTTGAGGGAGTATACTGAGTTTTGGGCGTAATAAAGAACGCGTTGCATTCAAGGGTGGAAATGGTCTATTGGAACACAACTTAAGTGAGACAAAGTTGCCCCGTCCGAGCTTGGTTGGGGTTATCCCTATGACAGTCATAACCCTCGAAATGGGCTGCTGAAGTACAAATTAAAGGATAGGGACCTGTCCTTTTCTTAAAGGGGCCAACTTGGACTCTTTGGGTTTGTTTTTTTATGTAGCACTTATGTACGGAAAAGCTACTGTCATGTCGGGATTCGCGGCAGGTCGCTTATACCTGATATAACCTGATCTTGCATTATGGTTATGGTACTCGAGCAACAATAATCCCAGTCGGGCGGAATATGACTAGGGATGGGGAAATCTGGCTGTAAAATCACGTTTAAATTATGTCATTTGGTTTGTGACTAGAGTCGGTATGAGTTTATTATTCCTGAACATCCGTACAAGCAGGTGATGGCTTAAACTGGCAGCTGGGTGGATTGGCTACTTAGTTACGCAAATTGGCTAATGGACTCTGCAATTAACTTACGAGCAAAGCATCATCTCCTCCTCAGGAATTACCTCATTTGGCAGAGGTTTTTTAGTTCCTACGATAAAGCCACCCATCTCTACGAAAAGGTTAACCTGACCTGCCTCTCCCTAATCTGTTCGTTCCAAGTGGCATTATTAAATCAGTTTCAACTATGATCTGAATAAACACAGCCTCCTTTAGCAAAAGCCGTCTAGTCTAGTCTAGGAGCGTAAGATTTTAAAACGCTACTAAGGATGTAAAGTCGTCATTGCTGTTTCCCTATGCAGCTTTGAGGTTTCATTGTTGGGACAAAAGCCCTTTTGTTGCCAGGCAGCTCTGTTTTTATTTTCCGAGTTCTCCGTGTCTGGAGGCGATAGCAGACTAGTTGTTCTTTTCTTTGGGTGTGAGCTTTAGCTTTCATTTTGGCGTTTTTCTTAATGCGGATTCCATGATAAAGCATTTCGCTTGGTTGGCTTCCACCATCGCACACACATACGTCTTGCTGTTGCATGGCGTCCAACGTGAGCAGTTGCTGTCCGGCAGCAGCTGTCTATAGGTGGCGGCCATTTTTGCCTGCCCCTTTTTCTAGTTTCACGCCGACTTGCATTGCAGTGAAAACCACGCATATTTGAGCTTCTTGGCTTCCCTCATTGCAAAGGCTCGGGCCCCCGACTCTCCATCTTCAATAGTAATTCGTGGCCACCCAACATTAATCATAGTCCCGCTTGTGCCGCGGCGCTGGATGGACTTGAGCGAGTACTTTTTTGTCGTGTTGACCTTTCGTTTTGCTTAAGAAGAAGAAACACAAACAAACTTCAGTGGAGATCGTGTTGTTTTCTGATCCACGCCACGAGGATCCACATTGATCCGAAAACTCGAGTGTGCTTTTGTTTCCTGGAGCAAAGACGGGCGAAAAACATTCCCATTTTCTTTTCTGTTTTATTACGATTCGCCCTGTGCTAGGGAGGCTGGGCCAGTCTGCAGACTTTTCAAGAGTATAGAGAGGATATATAAGTTGGCGTTTAGTTAACACAAAACTCGAGCTTAGAGATTGCCATCCTCATTCCGAGAGCTTTTGGGAGCATCTCTGGGGAAGCTGCGCTGCCAACTTTGCCCAGTCACAACTTTAATCAGCCAAAAAAGAACAGAAGAGGAGGAGAAGAAAAAAACTTCCACCCTACCTCACCCCTGTCTTGCTGAAGCTGAAAAGGGCGCCTTTAAACCAACATCGAGTCAGCCAAACCAATGATTAAATGAACAAGTGAAGGATGGTGGGTCAATTTGCATCCAAGTTGGATACGCCAAAATCTGTGGGACGGACGTTCCTCCCGTTTTCCCGTTTTTCACCCACCTTGACAGATTCGCTGGTCCCTTTTTGCTGGTAAAAGGACGTAAAACTGTTTCAAGTGCTTGTCGTTTAGTAAGTGATCCATGTTATGCGCCAATGTCCCTTCAAAGCGCCCTTTTATGACCGGATTTTTGGTTAACTACTATCCTAAACCAATAACCCAGTCGTGGAGAGAGTGATTAACTGTCTTGGACCTCCAAGTTCGACTTGGCTCAGGTCTTTAGCACCCCCCATTTTGCTCCGTGGTGTAACCGAAAGAAAAGGGAAGACAACTGCAGAAATTGGCGAAGAGGTTTTTTGCGCCCGCGCAGCCAGCGAACACACGCCAAACGCGGCCAAAAAGTCCGCGCGGGGACCCCAGGGCAGCCGGCACGGGGATTTGCGTGCAATGCCAGGAGTCAAAAGGGCTAAATAATCAAAGTTGCTACCGCACTTGAATCCTCAAACAACAAGCAAAACTAAAAAACACACCCCAAGCTCTGGCCCTTCTCACTCCTTTCCGTTTACGAGAAATCGTTTAGCTTTTTCTCCCTTCTCCGCTCTTTGGGCCAAAAACAAAGTGTATGGTGCAAAAACCTCCCAGAGTCCCAAGTTTATTACAAGTTTGTGTTGGTAGAACGTTTCCAATCTTGGAGCCAGCAAATTCAAATATCGTACGTGCCAATTAACGGGAGAAACGTGAAGCATTTTGCAAAAAAAACCCCAGAAAAGTTACCGTGAGGATTGATGCGAAAAAGGAAAACGAAAACAGAAAAGCCCATCTTGGGAAACTCGATTACGAGTTACCTGTCAAGACACATTCGGTCACTTTCATTTGCTTGGGAAGCGAAGACATGGTCAGGGTTTTAGACAATTTCTTCTTGCTTGGACGCTTCGGCAGTAGTTAAGAAAAAGAAGTCTGCCAGCGTGCATGCCAAAGAGTGTAATTATACCAGCCGCAGGGGCTTCGCAACGTGATGTATGTGCCGTCTGACAGACGATTGCAGCCCTCGTCATCCTCATATGTGCTCCTTCTGATCCTCCGCGTACTTACCAGCAACGTCTTGCTTGCTTTATTGTGTGTGTATCTTCCCGAACAACACTCTTTATGATTACTGCTCTCATTGTGGGGAGAAACAACAGTACACAATTACCAGCCAGCCAAAAAACTCCCTTGTCCATAGTTTATGGGTCTTCCTCAACCTCGTTTTTCAAGCTACATGTTCCAAAGGTGTTTTGTTGAAAAATTTCCGTCACGACCTTGCCGCGAATTTGCAACTTTTCTTACTGTGCATTCCAATCAAAAGTCGACATCCTCTACTCTCCCAGCCGTGCTGATTTAATCCTCATTATCCAAAGCCAAAAACGCTAATAATAAAAGACTAATACGACGCTTGGTAGGCATAGGCCATAGAAAGCTCCCTTGCCTTGAGCCCAGGCAGTAGTTCGCTAGATGGCAGTCAAGGTGGTGTTTTAGTAGTAGTACGAGAGTATACGTCTGCAAAAACCTGGTCGCAACCCCTGTGTGGACCGGACCTTTTTCCCCTCTCTTCTGTTGGCCCCACCAGCCTAACGCCCTGCGGTGCAAGTACAAACTAGCTGCCGGCAAGGCGGTTTTGGTGACGCCGTAGCGAGCGAGAGAGCGAAGGGGGGGAAGAAATTATACGGTACACCCCGCGGAACCTGGTCCTAACCTCTTGCGAGGCTCTGCAGCTGCGCTGTTGGCACCATCATCGCAAACCGTTTGTCTCGGGGAACTCCGTAGTCGAGTCCAGGATTGGTGGCACGCTGACACCTGTCCGGCGATTGGACCTGGTTATTTACAAGTGGAGATGGAGTCACAGTCGTAAGGGAACCCCCCCTCCCCATCCCGACTGGGCTTCCAAACCCCCCCCACTAGAACCCGCGGATCCCCATTACTGATCCCGTGTCACGAAACCCTCTCGCGCCAAAACAAAAAAGAGCGACTCGAGCGGTGAATAGCACCCGCCAGAGCACGCTGCGCTCGAGTTGCAGACCGCGAGAGTGCGAGGCAACTCAAGAAACCGAGTGTAGCATAACGCAACGTGCATATCCGCTAACCGAGTAGGAGCTCTATACGACACTGTTTTTAAAGAAGAGAAAAAAGAGAAAAGGCCAGGAGCTATTCTGCCATTGCCCCCTTTGCGTTATTCGGCTGGGCCAGAAAGGGCATTGTGCAGCTTGTAGCAAACATTGCCAAGCACGCGTGAGTATAGACCGGACGCAGTTGGAGCTCCATGCTCCGACTGTCGTGGCAGGGCTGCTGTGGTGCTTTTTTACCCTGTCGTCAGCCTGATTTGGCTGCTTTTTACATTTGTGAGCAGAACGATCGGCCGAAAAACGTACCCTGTCAGCGAGGCAAATATTTTTAAAAACCTTCCGAATTTTTGAAAAACAAGTACTCGTTTTGGTACCTTTGCATTATCATTGATATCCCCACGCCCCTTTCTCGGCAGCAACGGTGCCCCTCGCCATACCGGAGTATAAAGAGAGTCTGTGCCGCTACGAGATCCAAACCCAGCTCTCCTCTTGTAAACTCCCTCGTTGGCGTCTTTTCACCCGTCCCACCCCCGAGAACTCCCCCACGCGCCTCCTCCTGGGCTTCTGGGACGAAAATTCCGTGGGACGTGCCCCGACCCATACACCCCAAACTCGCGGAAACCCGCGCGCTGCCGCGGTCGCCAAGCCAGCTCGAGAAGCGTCCCTCCGCCACCGGGGCAAGACTCCTCTCGCCATAGACTTTTAGTTGTGCCATTCCGAGGGCAAAGGAGGGTTTGTGTGTGCCCTGGCTTTTGCCAGTACCAGCAAAAAGGCTAAGCAAACGCCACGAACAACCCCTCGCTAAAAAAAACTCTCCGCCAGTCCTATAAAACCTGGCCCACACGGTCCATAGGCCTAACATCCTGTCGGGAACTCCCCTCTGTGTGAGACACTTCGCCAAAAGTTTGTGGGGATACCTTGTTCTAAAGACCCGCTCTCATTTTTGCTGAAAAGGAAAAGGCCTGGCCCCACCAACCAACCAATCACCATCCATCCACAAACAATCCATCGTCTTTGGGTTCTCATCAACGTCATCGTCATCATTCCCCCTACTCCTTTTTGTCGAGGGCAAGGGGGCTCTCTCTCTCTTCCTTTCTCTCTTTCAATTACCATTACGGTACATCAACAGCATTGGCCCATTGAGCTATCAACTGATTCAGTCTATTGTATTTCTCACAACTCGTTGAACTGGTGGCATCTCTGTCTGCCGTCTTCGTTCTTTTTCCGCCGACGACTTGAAAAATAGTCCGATATTATGGTGCGACATCGTCGTGTGCGTGTGGTGGGTGTACTAGCTTGCAATTGTTGTGCCCGGGTTCAGTCTAGTTACGCGCTCCAAAAATAAACCTTATTCGACGGTGTTAGGAAAAAAGGGAGAAGAAATCCCCTGAATCGTCCCAAACTCCAAAAATCTTTTGAGCGTCTGCTCGCTGGTTACGCTCTAACCGTCTGTTGCCGGTAGTAGGAAGATTAATTTTGACGCTATGAGTTCAAAGTTCCTGGATAGTATGTTGACCAAGTACCAGGCTGAGAACGGGCCCGGTGTAGTGAATTATTCCACTCAACATGCGGCCGCGAGAATGTACCCATACGTCTCTATGGGTCACCAAAGTGCTGCCGCTAGTTTTGCCGGCGCTGCCGGTCTCGGCGGCTATTCCAATGCTCTAGTAGGGGTCTCAGACTCGGAAAAACAATGTCGGTTTAACAATGCGGCTGCCGCCGCGAGTATGGCCGGAGTTGCTGAAGCTATGGTGAATTATTCTTTAGGACACCAAAATGGCGTGGGCGTCTCAGCAGCGGCCAGCATGGCCCAAGCAGCCGCCGGATTCTACCAAGCCGCCGCCGGTGGAGGCGCTGGAGCCGGCGTCGGAGACCCGAACAACCCGCTCAACGCCTGTTCGCACGGACCTGGCGGTCTTGGACTAGGAGTTCATCACCATCAAACGTCGCCCGGACCCGAATTACCTCGCTACCCATGGATGTCCATCACGGGTAAGTTTTTTTTGGTCCTCATTCCGTGTTATTTGCTACCTGCCTTCCGTGAAATCCACTTTTTGAGTCTAACTCAACTATCTACTCTGTCTATCTACTCTGAAAACGTAAGAAACCGCAATTTGTAAGAAAACTAAAAGGAAAGAAACGAAAAGAATGAAGGTCCTAAAGTTGTTAAAAGTGGCAAATCGGGTTCCCAGAGACATTGTGGCTTGTTTTTGTGATCGTTTCACTAATTTTCAGCCAGTGGGCAAATAAAAGGGCAACCCTAACGCCCGAGCGGTTGGGATAGGTTTCGCACTTTATTGACCGTTGATGGTCGGTTTTATGGCTGGCAAATGAGGGAGGGGATAGAACTTTGCCACCGAAAAGTTACGGACCGCATTGACAATGATTATATGAGGGAAACAAGTGCGCTGTGTACACCATATAGTAAGAGTAAAATAGGTACTGCATAGCACGGGTGTAGGTCAGTAAAACTTTTATTCACGCCGTCTTCAAAACGTAAATGGATCCTAAAACGGCCAACTTGTAGCCCAAGAGAGGGGGACACAATCACCGCGTATTCTTCCTTAATAGTCCCTATATATGTCAGTGGGTACTATACAGACAGAGCCTTTTTTGATGTCCCATGAAAGAGATGTCGCTGAGCTTGATAATCGCTTAAAAAGGACCCATTCCTGTTCATGACAGCGGACTAATTTAGAACGAATCGTAATTTTTAAAAACTGAGGGACACATATATTAACTAGGGCTGTGCACGCGTGTCTAGTGTGGCTTTGGTATATTTTGCGGGATCCGTAAATCCCGGTAGGCGGTGCATCCCAAACAATATCAGACAGCTATCGTATTCCACATTGATTCACAGCAGCCATCATGGTATAAGACGCCCTCCACTTGGCGCGAAATGCCGAGAGGAAAAAGACAAAAAGTACCAGTTTATAGGGCAAAACTCCTTTTCGCTTTTCTTTTCTTTCAAAATTGTCTCCTGGATACTCGGGCTATTAAATGGTAGGGGACAAACATGAAGAAAAAAGAAATAGCCATTGCTTATGGGCTGGACGACCCCCGGTGAACGGTTTAAAGGGAAAAAAATAACTAGTAAAATAAAAGAAAGATAAACTAAACGAAAAATAAGCTTACTCGCGCACTTATGACCTGAAGAATGTAAAAAAAGAAGACCCAGGGAAAAAAATAGGGCTAACCTTAGCACCTATGAGATGGAAAGCCCTCTTTCGAAGAACCAATACAGTGTTTGCGCGTAGTACACGCCGGTCCAAGCGAATCAATACCCCATTTTCCTTTCCGCTTCTTCTGCTTCGTTTCGAAAACGCTTGAATTTTCTGCCCATCTATCCGTCTATATTTCCTCCCATCTATCTTTTTCTCTCTAATAAGCGGGAATTTAACCGTCACCAAAGCGAAATGGTTGAAAAAGGGGGAAGGAAGGAGGTACGCGAGTTTTACCTCCCAAAGTACCGGCAGCTCGTATCTTATGACTAGCTAGGTCCCAAACGTAGCTGCGGTTTTACTTTGGTATAATGGAATAGCTATAGCGTGACAAGAGCAACTACAAGTACGTTTTTCTGGTACAAGCTCGTCTTATTTATTATGGGCTCATCAGCGGTCTTGCGGCAAGTGCTATTTGTTTGCTAGTGTAGAAAGGAAGATGACGCGTAAATATACCGGGAAAAAAAACTTTGACTGCTAAGAGTCATTCAGACGAGAAAAAAAGAGGGTACTAAAGCCGCTGTCCAAAGACTTATAGTTTACTCTTATCGGAAATTGACCTGCCAAAGGGAAAAGTGTATTTAGATGTTTAGGGTGTACTATACGTCACAGTTAGAGCTCCTTGATCCTTTTCCCGTTATAGCAGTTGACAATTATGGACGTTGTACTTTCTGGAGCCCTTGCTTTACCTACAAGAAACCTGACGTTTCGTACGTTATTTCTTCTTTTAATTCAATTAAATGCGCTGATTTTATAAATTAAAAGTAATGATTTTGTAATGAAAGGTACAGCCGTAAAGCGTACTTGCGAACCGGTAAGTAAATGGCGGAAAAATGAGTTGCAGGGAAAACAAATTGGTTAGGGATGAGTAAGCAATGAGCGGTGGTTGTGACGTGTCTGGGCCAACGGCCGGGAAGGAGACCTTGACCTTACCCATATTTCATTCTTGGAGTAGTGAGAATTCAGCCATTGTGACGTCACGACTAGCAGCGTGGATGTCTTGCTCGAGTTCACACCCCCGGTATTTTATTATATTAGAAAAAGAAGGCAAAAATGAGAGCTCGGTTTAGATAACAGACACTCTATAAAACGTTTGAGATTTGCATCCCTAAAGGCAGGCGGATCCGTGCTCGATAAAGAAAGCAGGTGATGACGTTGAGAGCCCACTTGTGCGGCTCTGCCAGAGCGTAAGCGCACTTTCATTCCCCCGCGCTTATGGCGGAACTTTACCGCTTTTTCTGGACGGACTTAATAAACAAGTCTGGCAAATTGCCTGCGCGGTTACTTTGTCCCTCTCCAAGACTTGTCCATAACCTTGCAGGGCTTTTTTTTTCGCGCTTTTGCTATATTGTATATGAGTAAAAAAAAAAGGAGTAACGAAAATTATGAGGTTCGCTCTCCCTCCCCCAAAGGAGAAGCAAAATGACCAAAGATACAACAGCGACACTTGAAGGTATTTCCATAAATTCACCCTTCAAACCTGCTTGGGTCATTTCGACACAGCTTCTTTAATTCGGGCTACAGAGCATCCGAGGGCCACTAATTGCACCCTATTGCACACACACCTTGTGCTTAAAAAAAAAAGAAGTACTGAGGCGGATGGGCTTTAAGATCTTGTGCTTCTCTTTCGTTACCGAGCAAGATGGATGGCGGTGTCTGCCGCTGCCTGCATCGTGACAAGGAAAAGCAGACCCTCGGGGCCCGTTACCTGTAACGTTGTAACAGCAAATGCCAGACACAAAATACCTTGGTGTGGCGCCCCCTGAAAGCAAAGACGCTGCTAGTCTCTGGCTGCTTGGGCGCAACACACATACACTCAAGCTATGCATGTATATGGTACATGAATGTATGTTGGTTGGCTCTGGGGGCTCTCTGGCTCTCTCAGCAAGCGTCTTTCTCAGAATTGCCCTTGTAGCAACAAGATTCAATCCCTTGGCCTATCGTGTCTTACGACCCACCACATCTTTGCATACCCAAAAAGGGGTGGTGTCTTTTACGCTCAGGACTTGGGGATAGATACCAAAATCTTGTCATTTGCATGCGCCTCTGCTTGGGACCTCATACCGCGAGACTCTCTTTTACTCCCTTTTGAAAACAAACGAAATAAAAATAAACTGCCTAAGCTAGATACGCCAATCTCTCCCATGACAGTTTCAACCCGTAATAGATACAATTCCCCATTAATTTGCATGTTGGTACAATTTCCGTCCCGGTGAATGCGATCTCGTTTAGCTTCGCGTGATGGAGATCTCCTTTTCACGAAAAAGGTTTAAGGGGATTTGAGTGGAACGTTTTTGAGCTGGTTTGATCGGTTACGGAACTTTAGTCTCGGGTTACGGCACCTGCCACGCATAACTCGTACGGCCAGAAAGGGGCCAAAGCGGGGAAAAGGAAGTGGCGAACGCAGGGCCAAAGAGCCGCCAAACGAGGAGATCGATACAGCCATTTACTGCTACCACATTACGAGCTATTTGTGTTCATAGAACGTCGCCTAATTAGGAAATATGGACTTGCTTCCGTAGAGCATAACGTCCGTTGCGTAAAGAAAAGAGCTGTCATCGTTCGTTCATCACACGATAGGGAAAATGACACCAGAGCCTTTTAATTAGCCATGTGTGTGTGTATAATCCCTGAAATGGAAGGCAGAGCAGGCGGCATCAGGTAGTCCATTACCATTCCGCGAAAGCCCCCCCTTTACCCCATTCTATCCCCCGCGAAGAAGTAGAGGGGGTTTACTTTCTTCTTTCTTTTCGACCTTGTTCTTCTTTTTGCGTGTCCCGCAGTAGCATCAGTGCCCACAGAGTTGTAATCCACGTCGTTAGACCAGACACACAGTATAGTTACATTTCACGCTGTCGCATCTAGACTATTTGCTATGGGCGGACCAAGTTACAAGCCACGGGACGGCCATCACCCAGTACACTTTTTGGTATGAAGTGAAAGAGCTTGGCACTATTTAAAGACAAGAATAAAGAACACTGTGATTCTTGTTGGAAAGGAAAGCGTGGGAGGGGAAGCGAGACAGAAAGAGCGAGTCATCAACGATTTCTAAGCATGTGTGTGTGTGCTGTACAACACTTTCCCTATTCATGAAATGCGTGTCAAAGCCTTTGTTCGTTCACGCCAGGATCATGTCCTAACCAGGATTTACCCACATGCCAAAAAAAAAATGTCTTGCCGAACTTTTTTGCTTCTTATTCTGGCACACGAGCCGAAGCTATTTCCCTGGCGAAAAGCATACCTCATATATTATTGACACTTTAATTTTCAAAGTCTTAGAAAAGTTTCCGAGAGGATCCTGTAGAAGAAAAGTGAAATCAGTTCTGGCTCCTCCCAGCTTATCAAATGTATGCAAAGCAGGCTCACCCGGCACTGTTTTATAAAGTTCCTAAAGGATGAGAGGGGGTGGAAAGCCTCGCCCCAAATTCTTCCTTTTGCTCCCTATTCTGTGATTGAGGTGATCTTTCGGCTCCACAGCACATGCGTGAAGCGGCTGTTCCAATGCACATTATGGATCAGTTGCAACTCATTTTCTGATAAGCGCGTATCGCACGTATGAAGTCCCCTTCATGGGAGCCTATCCATCCCGATGCCCTCGCACAGTCCAATTATCCAACTTTCGCTTTATTTCCCTCTTTTCTTGGGACTAGATATGGGCGGACGATTGTTAAGAAAAGAAGCTCCTTTTTTCCTAGATGTAGACATAAAATTGTTAAAAAAATAGAAAAAGGAAATAAAGTCAAAGCCTCAGTACCTAGCTAAACGAGTTTGAAATGCTCCGGTACAGAAGTGAAGAAAGAAACATGACCAGAAACAGGCCGAAAAAAGAGTAAAGCCCCTCCTATCAAAGCCCAGAGACTTTGTCCGGTTTTAATGGGCAGCTTTAACGGCACCCACCAGTCCTCTTGCTCTTATTTACGATGCCAATTTCGCGGCCATCATAGTTTCTTACGCTCTCTCCCTGCTATGCTTGGTACCTCAACTTTTCCTTTAGACGCATTATAGGTTCTTACGAACGTTTCTTTGCGAGGTAACACAGCATCTTCCGCTGTTGTTCTCAGGGAGCACTAAAAGAAGACAAAATCCTTGCCGAGGTACTTAAAAGAATATTGTTTGCTGCTGCATCTGAATATCCCAATTAAGAGTAAAGGATCCTTGAACCCAGGAATTCCTACACAGTGACGACTCCCCAGGTCTTTGGCTCCTCCTTGAGTTGTTTGATTTTTCAGCTGGGGGCTTTTTTCCCCCTTTGGCGTTCCAACTCTTACCTATATCTTCGAGTAGGGCAAAAAAAGGAATTGGGTGATCCTTCTTGTTCGGAAAAAAAGGGGAAACGTAGGCCCAAGACTCTGGGCAACGCGGCCTTTTCTCGTTTTCCGCTGCTGTTGTGTTACGTGTCCCTTCCTGCCACGGTAATATATGGCTTTTGGGGGAGGGAGCAGAGGAGTGGGGGATAAGAGGGGAAAAAGATAATGTGGAACGGCCTAAGGATCGAGGGGGGAGACTAGTTGCAATGCTATTCGTCCGTTTCCCCTGGCAGCCATTGCAAAAGAGGCAGGGAAAGTGTCCAGGGGTTCAGATTTTCCCTCTACCGTAGATTACCTAAGCTTACGAATTACTAGGGTGTATTTCACAAAGACAAGCAAATGTAAACCTAACTCAGACTCGATTTCTTAGGGCTTTTGCATCTTACATTCCAACTAAGGTTGCCCTTCCTGGTTCCTCCAGAATCCAGTAACAATGAATTCCTAGTCTCCCGGCCTAGCAACCATGATCTTTTACGCTCTATATCCAACAACTATGAATTTCCCAGGTCTCGCTTACGTAGCAAGAATGAATTCCTTCTTCCCACTCCCACACCTAATTAATTATTAATTGTAACGATCGAACACTTTTCCCTTGGTCTTTTGACGTTATGATAATATGTCCGAATCGTCAAATTCAGAGGCAGAAAAATTCACCAAATGCTAGTAGAGAATTGTTTAGACCGATCAAGAGAGCTTGCGATGTTTTGGGAAAGGCATTTTGGGGGATTTGGGGACTTTGGGAAGACTTGCGCTTCCCCGGGAACGTTTGTCACACCTCTTGCGCACTCCCAGCACTCTCTTTGTGCCAGGAAGTTTGCTCAAGCAATGGCGGTATCTCTGCTTGCAAGTTTCCCTCGAGACCAAACACTAATTAGTCTCTATGCAGTGCTTTTTTTTCTCAATACATATTGTATACAAAAAACAAGAAAAGAAGGGAAAAAAACCGACGCGAGATTTTACTGACTTGAAAGATTGAGTATTTTCCCCGTTTAATGGCAGGAGTGAGGCAGAAGAAGGAGAAAAAAAACATGGGCCCAGCTGCAATAGGCTTGGACTTGATGTGCCAACTTAGATTGGATACGTGGGGGGAAGAAAACTCTCCGGACCCATACTGGTTTAATGGGCTGGTGTCAAAGCCGGACATGTTTATAACGACACTTTTTCTCGTTCTTCGGGAGCTCGTATTCTCACTAGGGTTATTAGAAAGTTGCGTTTGCGTCCAGAGCCCCGTCCTGTGTGTAATAAACGAGGATGTGTAAATAAACTGTCAGCTCTCATTTTAGGGGGGGTAGAAACAACACACAATAAGCCCTCAAGTTATGTGCAATCTATGCGCCCAACCTCACAGACATGAATTGAGGCCAGCAAAATGGTGACTGGTGTGGCTATAACCATGTGTAAGAACCCTACCATACCACTTAGTGTTATTGGACGGACCTTTAGCGTGGGCAGCAATAAAGGAGCTTACTTGGGACGTATGTGGTGATGTGGTGTAGCAGACGACTTGCCATCCATCCTGAGCTTGGACGCAGGAAGAAGCTCGCCGGAGAACAAGGAGCAGAAGAAGAAATAACGCCAGGCTTGCCGAAGCAATAGGTTAATTTCTAAGGCTGCGCACGAGCTTAATTTCTGGCCTTTTTCTCCTTGGTTTCGACGCCCAAATAAGCCCTTCTTGGCCAGAGGGGCAAATACCAATTTCACCGCACCAAATAAGAAGAAAAAATTGTCACTGGGAATGGATCGCATAGATAAAGCAAACAAAAAAGGAAGCTTCCTTTCAGATCTGGCAAGCCTTTTTGGTACACATACCAAACTTTGGCACATGCCACGAGAACCCCCAAAAAAATACTTTAAAAAAAAACTTCATATGCACTCATCACTAAAAAAAAAAACAGGAAAAGGCCCTTCTTGCGTATTCTGGGCAAGATCGTTAATCCTTACACGCATTTTCCCCCTTCGAAATTACGCGGATGAACTAGGAAAGCCTTTTAAAAGAGGCCGTGATGGGAGATTTTTTTTTTTCTTAGAAACACCAGATAACCAAAACTTTAGGAGGAACTGAGGGAAGTACACACGCTCACAGAAAAAAAATCCGAAAAACTTAGGGAATAACTCGAACCTATCGACATAACAGAGTATTCCTGACGTGGAAGGACTCTTTCCAGTGACACTGTCCACTTGAATTTTTTACCTCGTACTACTGGATATCCCATGTTTTTTGTTGGTTTTGACCCTGTGGCTGATCTGGCTGACCATTGTGGCTTTTTGGTCAACCCTTTGGGGTTCTACTTTAATGCCGCGATCGGATTCTTATCGTGAAAAAAAACGGAGAAAAGAGTTGCTGTCGACTGGTAGGAGGGGTCAAAACATGACCACAGAAAGAGAGGAAAAACGTTTTCCAACCCTTCCGAATTGATATTTAAATTTGCTCCGCATCGGGCTCTGATACGCGTGAACCAAAGTGCCCTAGTCTTGCTTAACCGAAAGGGTTTTCTTTTTTTTTTTTATTATTATTTTAGTTCCAAGCCTTGAGAAAGATAACCCTTCTCCTCAAAATGCCGAGCCTTTTGGATCGTTTAGGCTGTTGTGGCTACAACCCTTTGTGGGGAAAGAGGGCTAGGAAGTTGTAAAAAAAAAGGGAGAAAGAGCGGGTAAAAAGGGTTAGGTAAGAGAAATGCTGGCTCCCGGAGATTGATTGCAGCATCCTTTGCGTTGACAACCCTGTATCGGGTGGAGTGAGAAAAGGATTTGGAAAGGGAAAAATCGGTTAGGCTTAGGGGCCTCTCCATTGCTCCCGCCGCCATAAGGAACCCATCAAGTCATAAAAAAATGCGTCCTTTTAGTCGAAAAACAGTTGGAGGCAGGCAACCCTTTCTGCCTACTCGCTTTTGCTACCATAAAAAAAAGAGTTCCGACTCAAAGCACGGAGAACTTATTTTTCCAACCATTTATAGCCCCGTTTGGCTGTTCCATTTTGGTTTGTTACGAAGCATATATTTTCCGTTTTTTTATTATACATGAGAAAAGTAATTTGCAGTATGGGGAATATAACGTACGAGGGTAAGAAATGCGTTATGGAGTTAGGGTGATAAAGCGGTGAAATGATGTGTCGTCTAATTGTTAGATGTTGTTAAAAGTATAAAGGAATGTGTTTGAGGAAATGGATCAAATTTGCGACGCACAAAAGGTACGTGGAAAGCAGGAGGGGGGGCAACAAAAACAGAACAAGAAAGTTTCTATACATGAGGGACAAATTGGCCCGGGTTGCGTGGTAGCCCCGGGCGAGGTAGTTTCATGCAAAATAGGGGGAGGATGGTAAAAGAGGACAAGAGGAAAACCGTGTCGCGTTATACACACACTAGCTCCTTTTAGAAGGGCGTCGTTATATACCACCAATTTCTGTAGCAGCTGTAATCACAGTCAGCGTTAATTACCACGGGTCCATGGAGGAACACACACATGGATCGAGTCGGTCCAGGCTAATTTTAACCGGGACGGGAACAGAGATTTTCTCCCTTTGACACTTTGTCTTCCGGGGACAAGGAAAACGGATTTGCCAGCTTTGCGGGGATGATATGTTGGCAAAAAAAGGAGAGGTTTAATTCCCCCGCCGAATTTCCAACTATGTCGTAGCCAGAATCACTGTCATTTACTTTGGCTTATTGTCTTTTCGGATGCTGGCGATGGTTCCCGAACTTTGGGTCGCCCATTTTCTCATTTGAAATGGGATCAGGGTTTTAATTTATATTCTTTTTCTTTGGGGGTGGCGTGTTTTTAGGTCCGAATGGATGTCCGCGGAGGCGGGGCCGTCAGACGTACACGCGTTACCAAACGCTGGAACTGGAAAAGGAATTCCACTTTAATCACTACTTGACTCGACGGCGTCGAATCGAAATCGCTCACGCTTTGTGCCTCACAGAGCGCCAAATTAAAATCTGGTTCCAGAATCGACGCATGAAATTGAAGAAGGAGCTCCGCGCCGTCAAAGAAATTAATGAACAAGCCCGACGAGAACGGGAAGAGCAAGAAGCGCTGCGGAGTGCAGCGTCTGTCCCCTCCAATGGTGATTCCGACAAAAAATCGCACTCACACTCGCATTCGCATTCCCATTCTTCCTCCTTGGGCACAGGCAGCGATTCCTCCTCGCACAAGAGTCACGTCACCAACGACCTCGGGGGGCATCACCATGGATCCAGCACCGTCACGTCTTCCGCGGTCCACGGTCTAGCAGCAGAAGGAGTCATTAGCAAAATTAATTCCAAATCCCACACTTAAGTTCTTTTTCTTGGTTTTTGGGTTGAAAAACAACGTCATTCTTTATAAATAGCCAAGCAAAAAAATAAATAAAACAAAACAAATTGCTCCCTGCCCCTCCCCCCAAAGAATATCCTTGCAATATCTCCCGCCCCTTTTCACCTTGTCATCCCTTGACACATCATTGTCCTGCCCCAGTCCTCTATAACCTTCAATCCATTTAAGAGAACGCTCTGCAAGAAGATAAGCAAACAACGTAAAACATAGCATATATACGCAAGAAAAATCCAATACCAAAGCCAAAGTTGTACATACCATCTCGTCC
Source organism: Lepidurus packardi (assembly GCA_023053545.1). Classification (NCBI taxonomy): domain Eukaryota; kingdom Metazoa; phylum Arthropoda; class Branchiopoda; order Notostraca; family Triopsidae; genus Lepidurus; species Lepidurus packardi. The sequence goes on along the minus strand of JAKZAN010000001.1, from coordinate 1,708,492 downwards.
CTCCCCCCATCACCACGCTCTGCGGATGGTATCTAAAACTATATTTTTTGTGCCCCCCCCCCAGACTTTTCACCTATGACCGCTTTCCTTTTCGCTTTTTTTGAATTTCCCAGTTTCAAATTTCCGTATGCTCCCGCTCTTGAGTTAACGCAAACTGGTTTGGCTTCGAGTGAATGTGAAGACCGTTATCGTTTGAAACGTGTAAATGGCAATTTTTGGTCGAGTTTTCATGGACGTCATCCGTACTGCTGTCAGGCCCCCCCCCCCCCCCCCAAGTTGGCGAGCACGTCAAACTCTCGGTTTTTACCACCGCAACACCTGGGCCGAATTTTTCTAACCCCCCTCCCTCGACCCGTCACAAGGGAAGGTATGTGGCCCCGTTGGCTTATGTGAAACCTCAAGTTTGGGGCTTAGCCGTTAGCCAGTAAAGTATGCCCCAACCAACCAACCCCGGATGTGGGCCTTGAAACTACCCCAGGTACTAACCGTTTATTAGCCCCACCCACCTCCACCACAGTAGCCGTACGCGACAGCCAGCCAAGAAAACAGTGGTGGGATGGTGAAATATAATAAGCATCAGCCACTTTCCACACATTCGCATTATGGATGGTTTATTCAAGGTTGGAGAGGAATGGAGCACGCCCACGCGACAAGAGGTGCGGGAATCCGACAAAAAGTCCAAAGACAGGCAAGAAGGCTCAAGTCTGGGGCACTTAACACGCCGAAAGTTGGAGGGAGAGCGGACGAGAGAGATGGGGAAAAACTTGGCAATTGAATTCCTTCTGCACCAAGTTTTATCAAGTAAAAGTCTCATAGAAAGAAATTTCTGTTTATGTGATTGGAACTTTAACTGACGTTTTATGATTAGGAGCTTGACTGCTGGGACCAGCCTGGATAAATAACGCTCGCGGAGAATGAATACGAAAAGGCTGGACGGCCAGTGCCTCGGATCTGTTCACTGGGCGACGAAGATGAAGAGCATCATATCAAGTCACCGAGGTCACTCATCAAGGCTTCAGGCCCGTAAAACTTGCCTATATAACTGAAAAGACCAGCAGAGCCAACTCACGAGGAGAAGAAAATAGAGTAGGCAGCCCCCACCAACCAAAAAGGAGAAGCGCATAAAGAAATGAAGAAAAACGCCAGCTGTAAAAACAGCCTCCATGGAGATGAACGACTTGGCCTCGTTTCCTTCAGCGGACTCTCCGTTATTTCTTTCCGTCTTATGAAAAGAAAAAAAAGAAGAAAGCTAGGCTTGCACTAGTCTCCACCCTTCTCCCTTTTTCGATCCAATTCATCTTCCCAGACCCAAGTCTTTGAGCAGATCGTCTCCCCAGGAAGCCTTTCGGGTGCAAAATACGTAAGGCAGCGAAGCATTGTGGGAGGCCTTGCTATACTTGCAAGCTTGCTGCGTTACATGCACATATTACGCACGCATACACTTCCGTAGACCTGGCGAACGTGAACATTTTCTCCTGGCCAAAGACCGAACGAAACGGCTCACCTCGTCGCCCTTCTTCTTCTTTTTTTTTTTTATCTTCGCCAGCCCGCCAGCTTTATTGATCCGAAATGCTTCTACTACGTCAACAATAAACATGCATCTCCGGGCTATATTTCCTTCCGAAAAAGCGAGCCACCAGAAGGACCTCCGTTTGCCTGCCTACGTTGCTGTTACAACTCCCCAACGTAATAGATTTACTGCCGGAATCCCACCTGCTTAAGACAAGAGAAAATGTGTCTCCTAACCTTTTCCTCCCAGTTAAGACAGCCAATCCTTGATTGCCAGGAAGGCGACCGATTCTCACGAGTATTGATGGAAACGTGGCTTGCGAAGAAGATTCCCCCATTCGCTTCACTTCTTGCCCATTAGAACGAACTGGCTCCGGCCCCTTGCGACGCAGGACAGAGTAATTATAGTGTGCTGCAATGCAATACCCGAACGTAACAGCCCATGAATTATAAGCCACGCTGTCGGAAACTCTTCCCAACCCCTCTACGCCACCCCGATTAACTTCAAAACTTTGAGCAAACAAGACAGCCCCAGAGTAGGCAAAATAGCCCACAGTAATTTCGCATCTATCTGATTCAAGTCACCAAGAAAAGCCTCTCTTACGACGGATTTCCAACGCCATGTATGAAACTATTACACACCAATGAAGCTACTATCGATAGCAACACATGATAAAAGAAGGTTGAAGCTACTATCGGTAGACACACATGATAAAAGAAGGTGGCGCTAAAGCAATTCTTGGAAAAAGAAAAGAAGCCCCACTACTTCAATGCGTGGCTGGAGGGGCATTGATTTCCCGTAAATTTTGCTCAAGAATATCCACCAAAAAAAAACGGCGTTTCTTTTAAAGTTCTAAAGAAGAAATAACGCATTCGACCAACTTGGGGGAACTCCTAGCGTCGAACAAGGCAAGTTTTTAACTATCGAATCGGACCGCGATCCTCGATATCGTGATTAAATGATCAAAGAGTGGGAAAAAGTTGATTTGGAAGTTCTTTTATGCATCGCCTGGCCCCTCCTTCCCCCTTTTTAAAAAGCCACAAAACGGTGACTATCCAAGTTTGAATTCCGCTTTTGCCTCTTGCTACAATGCCTCCCCTTTCATGGAAAACCCAAAAAGAAAGAAAAAAGGGAAGCCCCGCCCCGTGATGGAGTGGACGGCGTGTCTCCTCCCCGCTTTGGCTCTTGGATCCTTTTACGTCTATGCCCCGCCGTTTACCCGGAAGGCTTGAAGAGGGCGTGAACGGTACAAGGCACACGGTCTCACTTCTTTTCGATCAGAATCCGAGCGGCTCATTTTGCTGTGTATACTGTGCTATATAAGGTATTCGATGGTGCTTTTTGTCCGTGATATTAGGCGCGAAAGCGTGTGAAAGTTTTTTCTTGTTTTAGTTGCGAACGTTTTGAAAGCAAAAAAGGACATCTTTAAAATTGTGTTTACTTGAGAAGCTGAAGAGAGAAAAGGAATTGGAAGGCCGGAAAGAAAAGTCGGAACCTCCCACAGTTAGCTACCAAAAAAAAAAAAAATTTAACGCTTCATCTGCCTGACATTTCTTAAAGTACGTCTCTCTCAAAATTGTGGCTTGTGTGTCTGACTTGAATGGAAATAATTTTAAAGGAGGCAGCTCGGTTTAGTTAATCCCTTTTGTCGCAAAAAAAAAAAGTTAGTTTCCCTAAAAAGAAATTTTGAAGGTGTATAACCAAAAGCCTTTTGCCCCCCCCAACGTCCATATGAATCCATATCTTGGCCGTAAAAGCCCCGCCCCCATTTTATACGTTTCCTAGTTCGCAAAACATAACCTTTTTTTAATTTCCTGCAAGATTGAAATGGCAAGAAATTACATTCCCAAATACCCCCGCGGAAAACACAGACACACAGAGAAGAGAAAGAAAGTAGCAACAAGATGGGTGCTCGCAAAAATGTGTTCCGTAATTACCGGCAATTGTTTAAAAAAAAAAGAGGAATAAGGGGGATTTTCGGACCTGGCGCACCCTTCTGTGTATCACCTGCAACTATTTTGCACGCCTTCTTGCATCGCTTTCGCGTAAGTCGTCTTCCACGTTTGGCTTTTTTAAGATTTTTTTTTTTCGTGTGTCGTTGGTACCATGGAGTCGCTTTTTGTTACCGGGAGGGGGAGGGATTCTAGTAAAATCGTTGCTTACGTAAATTTGTTAGTGGCTACGTGGCGGGTGTTTTTCATTCGTTTTTAATGGAACGAATTCTTGGCAAGTGGAAAGGAAGGACATGTTCAGAAAACAAAGGATAAGAAACGCTTCAATTAACCGCGCGGATTAGTGTCGTAGCAGAGCTATAACGTAACACGAAAAGAAAAACCTAATTGGATAGGCCAATGAGTCGAAATTTTTGGAAAAATCTCTTGCACGAAAATCAAAGCTTTCTTTCTTACAAAGAAAAAAGGAGGAAAGAAAATCCATGTCATCTCATGTGATGCGAGTTGCCAACCCAGTGTACGTCGTTCAACTGTGATTTTTCTACACAATAACCCCCGTTTTGCTCTATCTCCCTTCTGTCAGCTCCGCTAGTGAGTTGCGTTTTCTGCTCCGTGCAAGAAGCCAAGCACGTTCAGCAGCAAATCCAAATTGTTACATAAAACCACGGCTGCAAACAAGAATGCGGCCGTCTGAGGTTCAAAGACACATTCTTTAGCTCATATTTAAACCCGAAAAATTGTCTAGCGAACGTTTTGCTCTGGGCTCTCTGTGTTACCGAGAAACCTAGGGGAAACGGCGTAGGATAAAAGCCTATTTTTTTGTTAAGAAAAAAAAAAGAAAAAATTGGCGACCATCTCACCCGTCCCACCGTGATACAGCTGATCGCCTATGTAAACCGTGGGAAGCAGATCTTCCCTCGGTTATAGAAAAAACCCACATTCTGTCTCCGCCAAGTCAGCTCTCTCCCTTTCTGTCGCTCTCTCGCTCTCTGACACACACACACGACGTATATGACGATACGTAGCTCCTTTTGGATATTCATTGTTGTGTAGGGCCCGGTCAAATGTGTTGGTCAGCGTCGTAACAAACTTACAGTCGCTAACTTAGCATGGAGCAAAAAAAAAAGACTTGTATTTCTGCGGTCCAGTTTTCGAAACTTTTTCATCCACTGTCATGCACGCCTAACAGTAATTCACACCGTCAAAATTGAGGGATACAGGGGAATACCGATACATGCGAGGGCTAGAACGTGGTGTGAGTCATTTTTTATTTTTCTCTATTTTGTGTGTGTGATGGAACCTTGCGAGTTCGCACACGTGGAATAGATTGGGAGCGAGACACCACAGAAGGTTTATTAATTAGCTTAGCACTCTGTATAATGAGCCCGCAGCGGAGACTTTGGTTTTCTAATTCACTTCTGACTCATTCGCGTGTATAATCTGTTGCTAAAATCTTTCATTTAGAGGGGGGATGGGGTTTAAAAATAAGAAAGAAAACGGGAAAAGGACCCAATGCGGGGTTTCCAGACTGCCAAGAGTAAGTTTCACGTAGTAGGTCAGCCTAATGGCATGTAAAAGGAGCAGTAATTTTGGCCAAACGTGTTCAATGTGATAGGACTGGGTCTCGGGGACACCTCTGCTGACTTCATGATGACCTCATTTGCATAGTTAGAGACTAACCCAAAGTTCTCCCCTGCAATCTGGCCAATCTGTCTAGTGGTAGAAACGGAAACTTTGGGGAGGGAAGCGACGGCTTGTCACCGTCATCCGCAGCTACGTAAACTGTCTCTTTCATGTCCTCTCAATGCTCTCATCTCGTTTTTAAAATGCTCTCAATGCTCTCATCTCGTTGCTGAGCGCTCACAAGTTAACGAGTCCTTTGTGTGGGGCATTGTTTTAACCCCCAATTGATACAGGGGAATCAATTACATGGTTGGGTCAAATTGTGGACCAGCAGAGGTGTCCTTTAGGTGGCCGACAGGTGTGGAACGCACATACGTAAACCCTAGCCTTGATGCGAGAAAGCAAAAAACCGTGGTTACCAGACGTGAATGGGTGAAACATAATAAGAAAAGCCCGTGGTTTGGGTTCAAGAAAAATTCGGGGGAAAAAACACGAAAAGGGCCAGCGTTTTGGCCTAGCCAACCGTTTCGAAAGCTTTTTTTTAAATTATTTTTTAAAGTTTGGGCTGAAAACATTCAAATGGGTTTTTGCCTCATTTGCGTAACGGAACAGTGTGACTCCTCGGTCATTCACTTGGGCATTCTAGGCGAGGAAAGAATTCGTGGTGCTTTTTCTGCTGCTTAGCTTTTTTGCGAGGATGAAAAGAGTAAAGGGGCAAGAATGTTTGCAATTATAGTGTGATCTTTTTGACTTTTATTTCTTAGAAAAGGGGGAGAAAGAATGAAAAAGCGTTGTGACGGAATCATATTGCTGCTATCTGTGGTGTTTTTAAGGACGTATCGTTATCGTTGAAAACGTTTAGGACGTAAACCATTTTTTTTTTTTACCTTTGGCACGAAGGCCATTTGCAAGGAATTTTCGAGTGCGAATTATGAAAAGCCCAGCTAGCCAGATATAAAAAAAGCAAACCTGAGGTCTTTGATTTGCCGAACCTCTCTTGTACGAATTAATTCAATCCCCACTATCCTATCTTCGCGTGATAGAGAAGTGGTCGTGCTACTTGTACTCTTTTTTTTCATTTCTCTTTTTTTTTTTGCTTAGAAACGCCTTCCCTCTATCTCTTGTCGGTATTAATTATGCATTTTGGTTATTACTCCCTCCGTCCCCGACCTTCTGTAATTTTTTTTTCTCTTTATTACAAGTTTCAGTTTTAATTTTCCCTGGTATGTGTGCGTGTGTGTGTGTGTTTAACTCTCTGTGTTCTCTCTTCTCGAAAAACTTTGACTCCTTTTCCTAAAAAAAGAAACTCATCCTGCAACGTTCTATTGTTTTGGTGGGAAAAGTTAGAATTCAAAAAGTGTTGGGTATGCTTCGTTTTTATGGGCAAAAGGAATGGGACATCCCTTTTTTTGGTAAACGTATGCCATTTATATGTGTGTGTGTGTGAGCCCACATGTCCGTTTATGTACAGTAAAACCGACGCGCAAAAGTTTCATTTTGTTTTTTGTTCCACGTCGTCGCACACTTCATTGACCCACCATTGAATTCCATCCATCCTTCAGAAAGATTCTTCTCGTGACAAAAATCGCATGATTCTCGTTTCTGATCTGCTCGCCTGTTAGCAGAGAGAAAGAGAGAGATGTTTCGGGAAAGTGCGGATGGGTTTCTGTATATCTATAGGTTAAAAACTCGGAAAAGTTTTGAAACCTTTCAAATTGCTCCCACCTGGAACGTGTGTGAAACATTCGGGACTCTCAAAAGTATATTTGGTTCCGTGTTTTGCCTGGTGCGAGGGTGGATATTCCAATTTGTGCTGTGTTTGTGGGGCAAAAATTGTACGAACAGGAATTATTATGGCAGCTTTTGCACTGTTTTGTGAATTTGTACCTCTCCCTGTGCAATAAGCCCAAAGAAAAATTTTCCAGACAAGATTTTGAGAAAAGCAATGGTGTGTGCGACGAGGATTTAAAAAAAAATTTGTTTGCTTCCCTCTTGGATGATCAACGAAAAAATGCAGTTACTGAAATACAACTTCCCTGTGCTTGTGAACTTGTCTCGCCGTATATACAATACTTCATGACAGGGAAAGAAACAAAAAAAAAGAAAAATACTAACAATAATTCCTCCCCCCCCCAAGAGATTGGGATTTGCGACACATGGACTTTCCTTTATGGAATCCTAAAAGAAAGTGCAAGGTCAAAAGAATCGCAAAATTATGCTATACCACTCGTTTCATCATCCGTTGAAAGCAGCCAGAGTGAAAAAGCAGCGTCTTGACGTGTCTCGGAAATTCTTAGCCCCCCAACTTGCTTAGTTGTGGTGTCACCGTTCTTTCTGTTCCCGCCGTCTCGTTTCTCTTTTTAATTAACATTCAGACAGGTTCATTGAATATAAATTTCACCAAGCTGTTGTGTTGCCGTCCGTGGAATAAGCTTCCAGAACCGGATGATCCGAGGCAGAAAAAGGGCGTTGGAAAAAGGAAGAATGTCTTCTCTCGGTTCTTTTTCTTGGAATTTTTTCACATGTTTGGGGGTACAACCTATGAGTTTGTGTTTGTATGACAACTGGTTTGCTCATTTCCTTGTTATTGGTGTGTTACTGTATGTACCTAAGCAGCTATGGTAGTCAAATATAGGCCAATGCTTTTCAACCGGTCCCGTTTTATCCGGGAATATACTTCAAAACACAACTCGGGTTCCGATTTTTTTAAACTCATAAACATAGAGTGAAGCCCGCCATCGGTTCGTTTGCTATTCTTAGGTTAAGTAAACCATGTCTCAGGTGCTTATATGGCTTACTTTCTTTCAACCAAGCCGGCAATTGGCCTTGTAAGTTGTCCAGTTTCTTCTGTATTTCTAATGTTATTTTACTTACAGCTATGAAGAAACCGTGATGTGGAATAAACAAAGGTTCCAGGCCAATTCAGAAATCAACCAGAACGAAAAGTCGCGCTCTGCCCCTGGAACAATGCCTGTTGCAGTTTGAAAGTTTCGCCAAGGGCAAAGAGCTTTATAGTGCAGCACGCAACCTGCAATGGATTCTTAAGACCCGCGAACAAGTCGTGAACAAACCTTCTCCGTGCTTACAAGGTACTCTATTAGATTTGCACCTACTATCCCATGTTTACACTTATCATTAAGGCTTCTCTTTTTCGATCTTTCAGGTACCCAGATGCGTTCAATGCGATCTTCGGTTTATGCAGTCTGTAGCCAAAAGTACCCATGCACTGACGGGCAAGAAAGCACTACTTCCGGCTACACGTTCATAATCTCCTTTATATGCTCCTTCTCTTTACTTACAGACGATTTGGGCAACATTTAAAGCTGGGCAACACCGTAAAGAGTGACAACCGTTAAACTAAAGAAGCCTTTTACAACCAACGCTTTTACCTCAATAGCTAACGCATACAAAAAGTACCATACCAAGTTGGCGTTTCTAGAGTATGTGATCCTGTAGCAAGCTTGTCTTGTTAGGTTCGCTGGGCGCCGTTTACTTACCAATGCAAGTATACAAGGAAACTGACGGGTTTATTTTCTTAAAAGTAATAGGAATCGTGTCATTTATTACGGTAAAAGCTCCAGTTTTTGAAGCTCTAATAAGGACCAGAAATTGAAGTAAGGTTACGGAATTACAGGATCCGCGAACTCCAAGTAACTGTATGTTATGTAAATCGTTGTTCGCTGGCTTGCAGCAGCAACGCACAGCGAACGTTTTTAAGTGGCGTCGGTTTTCTCTCTGGGGTGCAGGTGTGTGTCAAGTGGTCCCATTGTACGAAGCATTTTCCTATTTATGCGGCATGGTGAGTTTCTTTTCCAGTACCATTAGTTGGAATACTTAGTTGTGCGTCTGTAGCCTTAATTATAAAGACGAACATAACTGAATCAATTACGTCTAAAGTCTTATTTGTTCAGTGGGGGTCTCGTGTCCCGGTTTGTCCAGCTCAAACCGCAAGTTAAAGGCGGGGCTTATTCTCCCATGATGGCGGCCTTGCGCTGTCTGTTCGCTGTAAAGTTACGACTGCCCTTCCCCCTCCCGTTCATAATTTGACAGGCCTTGTATTCAGTACCTTGAAGGCCACAAAGCTTCCCCCCTCAGCTCCGGACTTGATTACAGTAAAAAAAAAAAAAAAAAAAAAGCTAAAAAATACCGTTTCTATCCGTGCCTGAAAGGCTACCAATTTACGATTTTCTGCAGTAAAATTAGGCATTTTTGACCACCTTGTAGTGTGTAAAATGCTTACGTCCACCATGGAACGCCTGCAGCATTTTGAAGTTTATTCAGCTGGTTTTTGTTTCAACTTTAAGAGAAGTTCCTTCTTCGTTTTAACAGCTTGGGCTCGTCGTAAAACAAAAAATACGTTCTGATGCGCCATAAGTTTTCCCCCTTTTGCACTCACGAGAGTAAAAGCTCCTGCCGGGTTGGTAATTTCGATAATTTTTATTTGACGATTATAGCCACTTGTGGTATTTCAGACGAGTGTTTTACGGACTTGGCTACCGTATGCCAGTTACTCTCTTGATTTAATGGAATTGTAAAAGCATAGAATGACGCCTTTTGAGGAAAGTGGCCGCAAAAAGGGGGAGAAATGGTACATCCGTACATGTTTCTTATAGAGCGCTGTTAAAAAGAACATGAAAAAAGCCAACCCCGAAAGCAAAGGGCTGTCCTTTTTCGCAAGAAGGTACGAGAAAGACAAATTGATTTTTGCTGAAACACAGACAGGAGCAAAAGGATGGGCCCCAAAGGGTTTTACTACGCAGGTCAACGGTCAAAGTACCGCTAAATCAGCCCCTTTTAGCAATCTTTCGCAGTTGGAAGCTTTCAGATGCCGGGCGAATGTGAAATTTAAGCAGTTACATCTTTACGTCCTGGCATTTTAAGGTTTTATTATATTTGCTTAATTTATTTTCATTTTATTATTTATTTATTTATTTATGCATTTTAAGGAGGTCGCTAAGGTTTCTATTCGATGTCGATGTGAGTTTGGCGAGTGGGAAAGGCGAAATCGAAAAGCATTACACAAGAAGAGTTAAGTAGAACTCCCAAAAATCAAAGACAAAAAATTGTACACATGAAATTGTCTGCGCTGTGCTGGCTGGCTGGCTCGTAATTCAAGCCTACACCTGACAGGTGAGATCTGCTGCGAGAGAAGGGGATGGGGCGAAAGTCCCAAGCCTCCTGGCAAGTTAGGAATGAGGCCGACAGCCAAGACGCGTCGTAAATTCCAGTTCCCATAATGATATGTGTACATTCTGGCTGTGTTCGGTCGGGGCGTGCAGGAACCCAGCGTTCTGAAATATTTAGTAGATACTGTGTGCCTAACTATAACCCGACGATTACCATCATACTGTTCCCCCTGTCCCCTTGCATTTTTTATTTTTTTTACGCGACGCTACTTCGTCCCTGACGACAGATCTAGAGTCTTTACATATTCAAACATTAATCTAATTTTCATTGTAAATATTTCTATATTTTTTCCGGGAAGCTTAGACGCTCTTAGTATTGTTTGGCGTATTGTTTTTATTGTTTTATGCGACTCTACTTCGTCCCTGACAGATCTAGAGTCTTTACATATTCAAACATTAATCTAATTTTCGTTGTAAATATTTCTATATTTTTTCGGGGAAGCTTAGTAGTTTTTTGCGGATTGTAGATCGCTGGCCCTCGCTGTTAGTTGGCGTTATACTCGCTACGGGGCGCAACCGTGGAGTTAGGGGGTAAAATGTATTGATGGAAGAGTGGTACCTGGGGTTGGTTTGCAGTGACTTGCATCTGCAATGCTCGTGACTGGGAGCAAAAGTGTCAATAATTCCTCAATCCTGGAGAGTATTAGAAGGTATATTTCACGGTTTAAAACCAAGAAGAAACGCACTTGAGTTGCGGGAAGTAAGGTAACTTGCATTTAACTTGGTATCCACGTTACAATGTTGTAAGCTTCTTTGATTTTCGTTCAAGGAAACTTGATCCACTACACAACGTAACTTTGCTGTGGCCGCAAGTATATTTTTTGCCGCGTGATCAGGAGCACTTGTAATGATGAAGGGCACTTATTGAACGGGTCATGCTATGATCAACGGCGTATAAAAACATTGGTGACGCTGATCAAAGCTTGAAAAAAAAGTAACGCGCTGGAACCACGTCAAATCAGGACGTCTTACCCCTTTGGACTGAGATCCTCTCGAAAAAAATCGTCTCGGTTCAATTCGATCTGGTGGCCTCTTCTTTCCACTCCTTTAGGCCCCCCAAAAAGCGCTTCTTCGACCTCTTTTTTTACCCCCTTCGATTTTTGCCTCTAATAAAAACTAACCCGTTCTCGTTTCTTAGGGCTGGACACCTAAAAACCTTCTAAGAACCTCATTTCAGACCTAACTTCTCGGTCTCTTTGGATCCCGTACCGAAAGTTGGTCTTTTATTGGACTCCTTGTCCTTCCTGTGCAATTCCCAAAGAGTTGAAGCTCAAGCTTTTCGATGGAAGGGTTGTTTATTTCCTTTCAACCTTGAAATTTTTATGATACCCTTTTTTCCCAATAGCTAGACCCAATAAGGGTTATAGGGTGGTAAACTGGTCAAGGGGGTTGACTTTTTTGAGCGGCGACTTGGCCTTCCAGCTTTGGGAAGCTCCCCAAAGAGGTACAGTTGAACTTTCTGGCACAAAAAAGTTGTAACTGGCACAAAAAAGTGAATGTGGTTCAGCGAATTTTGGATTTATGATTTAGTTTCTGCGTTGGGAGCCGGAGCAAATTATAGTTGGGTTTCGCTTCAACTTTTTTTTGGCGTCCAGCGCAATTGCCAAAAGAACCGGAGCTCATTTCGTGTAATTACAGTCAATACAAAGCTTGCTATGCTTTGCGACTTTGTATCTAACTTGCTGCGAGGCATTTCTGGGAAATAACTCTTCTCTCCATGTGCCTTGGAGCGGAACTAACTTTTTTTTCTATGTCTCGCTTTTTATGGCGGTGCATTAGGCCTCTTTTTCTTGAATGTATCACGGGGAAAAACATCCTCAGCGATGAACATGGCGGGTCACAGAAAAGCCAGCCAGAGTGCCTAAGATACCCAGACCCCAGTCCAATGGAAAATTTCCCTTACGAAAAAGTAATAGAAACATAAAGAAAAATGTACCAAGAGGCTACTTAAAGGTTTTTGAAAACAAAACTGTGGAATTTGTTTTTTTTTATACACGCTATTTAAAATTTATGTACTTTTGGACGCGAGGTGTAACCGCAAATGAAGTCATTATATTTCGAAAAGCTCATTTCCAGTTGAAAGTAAAAAGAAAAGAAAAAAAAAAAGTTCAGACCTGAGCAAACGAACCTGGCCTGCTTATTGGTCATTGCAGAACAGAAAGAGAATTTTGGTGGCCAGCAGCGCAAGTCGCCCATTTGCATAACGCATTCGACGTGTACCTTCTTTTGGGAAGCTTATTTAATTCTTGCTCTAACTATAGATGTATGTATGGCTATGTTTCCGCATGCAGCGGGCGGAAAAAAAGGCTTCAAAGTTAGTCTATTGTCTTTGGGACGTCTTGCTAATATAAATCTCATTGGATTGTTTCCGTGAGGGGCAATGATGAAGGCTCGCCCATGAGCGAGATGTTTTTTTTTTTTGTTTCTTTTTTTGGCTGAGGATATTATGAAGTCATCTTCTCGCTGGGGTCTATGCTATTTGCCCAGCTAGGATAGCCTGCAGTGGCCAGTTTTATAAGAAATTATAGTTTGTCTGGCTGAGACCAAGTGGAGCCTTTTCGGATTTGGAAAAAAAAGGAGAAGGGCTGTTTTTTCTAAACCTTTTTTTTTAAAATTCTTATATGCGAAACGCGTCTTGGCTTGCCCAGCCTCCCCGCAGAGTTTCAAAGAGATAAATATATTTTCTCAACTCTTTTTCTTTATTTATTTTTTCATGCAGAAAACCAAACCCAAGTCAAATTCCTTGGTCATGCAGCGAGAGTGTCATGGAATCTCTTTCCCGAACGTTTTTTTTTTTGGCTGGCAGCCATGTGTGGAGTTTTAGTTGTGCTACAAAGTGGAAAGGATATGTGCAAGAGAATACGTGGCATACTCTAAGCTTGTTGATGGGTTCCAAAGGCTTTGAAAAAAGGCGGCGCTTACTTTTTCCTAATTTCTTTGTAGATATAGATCCTGAAATAGGTTTAAGAGCCTTGGCCACCAAAGCTGGCTTAATCCCCCGGCCCGAAATTCATTGGTTTGGGGTAAAACTAGCCGCGGCGAAGGGGGGAGAAGAGTATGGTCAATTGTGGTATAGCAGGGATGAAGATTCACCTTCCTTTTGGCGTTTTTAGAGTCGTGATCAGGGAAACTTGTATCCCTTGCACTGCAACAGGAAGAATAAGTAACTTAAGCATAGGAGCATGCTTCGTTTTTCGAAATAATCCAGAAAGATTGCTTATAAAACCATCGTCCATCCACTGAGAAGTATACCTTTTGCCTAATACCTTTAGGCAAAAGGTATTATATTATACCTAATACCTTTTGTGCCGGTGAAAGGACTTTTAAAGTAACGCATTAAAAGCTTAACTTACTGTAGGAAAACAATTTGTAATACCTTTGGTGAAGTCATTAGTTACGGAAAGAATTCTATTATCGCAATAATTTCACTACCGAAATCATTGCATTATTGCGGTATGAGAGACAGGTACAACAAAAGTAGAGGTAAAGTAGAGATACAACAAAAGTAGAGGTACAACAAAATGTTGCAAACGGTGTTACAATTAGGAAATTTAAAAAAAATTATAATAAAACAAATATTGCTGTAATATTACATTGGCTTTTTATAGGATTTAAAGGATGACGACTATATAGGAATAACTTTCTTTTTCATGGGCTTCTGTTAACCGAAAGCCATAAAAAACGAAATTCGTAGTCGTCATAAGGTATATTGTAGTAGCCCTCGTTTAAATGGTTTAAATAACATTTTATACTGAAAAGTAACAAAAACGTCGAACGAGAGACCACCAAGGCAGATCACTGCATTGTGGCATGTTTTGTTTTCTCCTAAGTTTTTTTTTTTTTTTTTTTTTTTTTTTGCAATTTTCGAATCGTTTGTAACGCCATTTTAGTCGTAAGGTGTGATAGTTAGTCGTATATTCTCGTTTACGCGAAAAGCGTGAAAAGAAACTTATTACCTTCGTAAGTGCCACTAGAACATCATAACAATCTGTGTAGTGGTCAAAGAGAATCCAAATGTATCCTTTTTTTTCGTCGCTTTTTGATAACAAAATAAGCGTTTGCCATTATCAAGCTGTGTGGCTTGACATTAGTTGTGTCGTTACAAGTTGGATAATTGATTCAGCAAGGTTTTTACGTTCCCTTCCTTTTATTGCTCTTGTGCTTCGTGCGGTCCAGTCGTTTGTGATGAGTGAATCGGAATCATTCCTGGTACCATGTAATTTTGTCTCGGCCCCCCGTGCGCGTAATACAGGATAGTCATCTTTTGCACTTTCGGGCTTGCGTTTTGGTCAGAGGCGTAAGGGGAAGGAAAATCGAACCGAAAAAAAATCGGATTTTTTTTCTTTTAAGGCCAAGAGTCGTTTCCATTATACGCCTTTGATAGATACAGCCATAAAACTGGGAGACTGAGAGTGTTACACCGTTGTCTTGCTGACACGCTGAGAGCCTTGACGGCATTTCGCTTTTTTTTAGCACTTTAGAGCATAAAAGCACCGCCTCTTGAAATTGGGTTGCCAATTTATGGTCTTCTTAATGAGCCGCTACCCTCAACATCCCCGCACGCAAAAAAGGAGAGAAGTAGTCCGTAAAAGAGACCGATCCAATGATTTGAACTTGATTTATTTTAACTGACCTTATTCGGTTTATTCATGTTAGATGTCTTACCCGTTAGATCATCCCCCCAAGTACGCTGTGTTATGAATCCATCGCGTTCATAGCAATTTTTATAGGCCTAATAAGTATCTTATCCCCACAACATTTGATTATCAAACCATCCCACTATTTATATCTGAATTTAAACAATAGTAAGTAGTAAAGTAACTCTCAAATTGTGTGCGTATAATGTAACAAGTATAATGTAACAAGTGCGTATAATGTCAAAGCTAGTGATAGTAATTTCAATATATTTAATTTAAAATCTCTCATGGGCATAAAAGGTGCTAAAAATAACTAATAGCACAACATTTGATTATGAAACCATCCCAATATTGATATCTGAATTTAAAAAATTGTGAGTAGTAAAGTACCTCCCAAATTGTGTGATTATAATGTAACATTCAAAGCTGGTGATAGTAATTTCAATATATTTAATTTAAAATCTCTCATGGGCATAAAAGGTGCTAAAAATAACTAATAGCACAACATTTGATTATGAAACCATCCCAATATTGATATCTGAATTTAAAAAATTGTGAGTAGTAAAGTACCTCCCAAATTGTGTGATTATAATGTAACATTCAAAGCTGGTGATAGTAATTTAAATATATTTAATTTAAAATAGCTCATGGGCATAAAAGGTGCTACAATAAGTAATAGCCCAAATCACCCCGGACTAATTTTTTGCGGTGTAAGGGTAGTACTAAAATAATCGATTTTTTTTGAGAGACAAACGAGACAGATGGCTGTTCCATGTTGTCCTCTAGTTAAACCAAGTCCGGCACGAGATGCACAGAGAGCGAGCGAGAAGCTTGCTGTATTACTCCGAGCGTGTTCCTCAAGTTGGGAAATTGCGCAATACACCCACCCCCAGCTCTTTTTTGGCTCAGAAACCTTCCCAAGTTCAATTTACGAGTGACATGCCCGTCTGTATTGCCTTCGATCCCCTTTGGCTAGCTTCTGGGACCGTCCATCCGTAAGTCCAAAAACTCCCCAACGTGAAAGAAACCAGGAAGTACCACAATTTTATTATAGGGGCGACAGCCAAACCTTGGATGTTTCTTTTTTTTTTTTTTTTTCGGGGAAGATAAGCTGGACATTGTTTGGAGCTAAACTTTATCTATATTTTCTAAGCAAAAGCAGTGGGCGGAGCCATACGCACGTCTAAGAGAAAGGACACGGTTTACGTGCGTAAGAGATGTTTTTATTGACCATTCATTGATCGAGAACAAACTATCACCTGATGCCACCCAGAAATAAAATTGATTTCGTGTATTATTTTCTATTCTATTCTTTATTTATTTGATTATATTTTCTTTTTTTCTTTTTTTCTATTTATTTTGATTATATTTGATTGATTTATTTGATTTTATTTATTTGACTATATGTCTAGTACTGGTTTCATCTATTCTATCATTTATTTATTTGATTAACTATATGTTTGGTACTGGTTTTATATTATACTATTTCTGTACACACTATTTTATTATTTGTAAATTTCTTTATAAATTTATGTATAAATGTATTTATTGATAGGAAATTATCTATTAATTTCAGACGTTGTTTATTCATTTAAGATTGTGTCGGTTTATTTTTAGGCTTTTGTAGTTAAGCTATAAGGATAACAGGCAGTTGCATGGACTACGAAACAGTAATAAAAAAACGCACCTGGCTCTTGAGGTACATCGACACACACACATACGTGGACACACCTGGAAATGGAGAGAAAGAGTTGATGCTTTACGACTTTTTTGTTTATTTAGTCATTTAAGATAATGGCGGATGGTACTTGTTTTCCTTGTTGCTATTACTTGGTTCTATACACTGAAAATTTATACAGGTAAAAGTCGGCGTAGGGTTTAGCAATTAGGTCCGTACTTGAAAGCTGCTAAAAACTTGCGAGACATTAGAGCTTTCCATCACATTTTTATTCGTTTTCGTGTTCCACGCCAAGTGGCCTTTTTGTTTACTTTATTGCGCTACATCATTTGGGTGGCATTGTGGAAACATGCAGGACTAAGTCCCTAACTTGATGGAAAGCCCGGCTAAGAAGAGAGACGTCGAGGATAAACCAAGCCTTGGCGTGTTTCATGCTCATTCTTGCATTAGTCCAAGTAAACAGGCATTTCGTCGTCACGTAATTTGCCAGCTCCTCAGCCCTTATTTTATTTTTATTATATTTTTATCCCGTTCCTTTCTTTGGGGCTCTGGCCTTTTGGGAAACCTTTCCATGTCTGCTAGCGCCTTAAAAGCTTCGTTCTTAACCGCGGAGGGCTGTCCAGGGTGATTCATTGTTGCGAGGTTGCGAGGCGGAGCCATTGCTGGGTTACTCCTGAATTCATTGTCGCGAAACGGAGGAGCATTCTGCATTACGCATCTGCTCTTGGCCGTTTTTTTTTTTTCCTGGTGCCTTTTTTTGCCCGTTCCGCCATCGTGGGTTTTGAGTTTCCCCCCAAGACGTGTTATGGCTAAATAGGAACCAAATTAGCTCGAAAAGCATTCCATAGTTACACTTTTGCGACGTGACAAGGCTTTTTTTTCCGTGTCCCGTTTTATTGACGGGTTTTCTTCCCATGTTCTTAACTGGAGCTTGTTGGGCGCTCCGTTTTCTGCAGAAAGCAGAAGAAGACGAAGCAAAAAAAGTAGATATATATAAAAGGAATTGGGTGGCCCAAGAAAAAGCAAGTCTCGGGCGAGTCGTTTGTCTGTCCCAGCGTTGGCAGAGACGTAAAGCCCCCTTCCACACAAGCAACACAGAAATGGGTTTCCAAAGGCATTTTCTCCCCTTTAGTTAAAAAAATATATAAAAAGCCGGATAACACATGAGGCTGTCCTCCTTTGCTTGTTCATTTTTCTTCATTTTTTTCTTATTGGTATTATGTTGTATACGCCTAAGTTATCCCTTGGCTGAAATGAAATATGAAAAACCGAGAGCTCTTGATTTATTACTCTTGCTTGTAATATCAGTCTTGCCCCTGCCCCCTTTTGCCCCGAGCCAAAAGGGGGTGTGGGTATAGCATTAGTAGCTGTTTTCAGTCTGCTTCGGACAACGTGCATGTGCGTCATTTGACTCGACGTTCAAACAGAAGTATACACTTTCATTTCTGTCAACTCGTATTTCAAAACCTCGTCCGTTCCCAAACTGAGCTGACTTTGTAGCACAACAAGCGCGTTAATTTTATCCCTCTTCAATAGAGCGTGAAATGCGCCAACAACCCTTTACTTTTGTATTTACTAACTCGGAAAATTCGTTAGCAAATTTCCCGTGATTTTTGTTTCAAATATTACTACGTCTTAAGGCATTTTGGAGTTTTGTTATGTATGTCCGTTATGTCCGTTTATTTGAGTCAAGTTAAAGTTAATAGGTTGCCAGTCGTGCGCCATTTCGTTTGGCCCCGCCCTCAAATTTGGTATACCACAGCGCTGCAGGAGCTGGCTCGATGACTCCATTGACTCGCATGTCCCCGAATGCTATTGATCTTGCTCATGCGATGATCAACTGACGACAAAAAAAGAAAAAGTCCCAAAACTGTGTGCGGATTTGTGTTCAATTGCTGCCAAGACTCCACCCCTGTTTATGCAGCAGAAAAGCGTCGTACAAAAGCCGGTTATCCTCTCCATATCACTACGAGTAAACCAGTACAACAGCCACGCCCTTCTAGAGTGTGAAAAAAGGCAAAGCAAAGGCCCGCAAATCTGCACATTGACATTCTCTCCGAATCAATGCATATACTTAAAGGCGCCCACACACCTACATCAGTTTCATTTTTCCTCCTTCCATGCTCCTGGCATGGCGGGTGGGCGGGTGGGGTGGGGTGGTGGGGGTAGAAAAAAAAAGTAAAAGAAATAAACGACCTGGGTAAAAGTCTAAGGCTATTGTGCATGCGAAAGGGTGCCTTGATATTCAATGTGCTGACTTTATCCGAGCCTCGTGTGTAGAATTCTTATATACCAAGTTTGTTGCACATAAATTTCTTCGCCCGGTCCGGGCGCACCACTTGCATTTTTTTGGGGTGCCTCCTCTTCTTCATCCTCTTTTTCTTTCTTGATTTGGTTGCTTTTTGGCTTAAGAGTTTTCTTCCCCAAGAATCGCGTAGTTCCCGCCCCCGAGCATATCTGTCACACAGCCTCCCAAAGCTTTTCTCGCATACATTTACACGTATCCGTAAAGCTACTCGGGGTTGTTTATAAGGTATTTCATTAGCATGCAAATGAAAGGGACGTTTATACCGAAAAAAAGTTACCGAAATACTGAAATGTTGCCGTTTTTCGGCCTGGGTTAAATTCGGACGAACATCAAGGCCTTTTTTCATTTTTTTTTCATATTTTTTCTCCTTTTCTTTCCTTATGATGCGTAATCATGGAAGCGTACCCCTTACATTAGTAATTCGATACGTAATACAGGTATTTTAAGCTGAGATATAGAGCCTCGTACTACTTTTTTCCTTTAAGGGGGTGGGGAAAGGGGAAGTAGCCATCTCTGTTAGCTTTTATGGCTGGTTATCGATCCTGTGAATGGCCTTGCGAGGTTTCCCTCAATTTTTACCCATAACGCAGCCCCCCCCCCCCCCCCCCCCCCCCCAGTTTATTTGCTCTGCAACGATGAGAGTATAAGGGACCGAAAAAAATATCGTGTTTTTCTCCGTCAAGAGCGCCATGCGTGTACCGACGTACTCCTCGCAGACAGGACGTACACTTGAACCGTATAGGGCTCCATTAAAGCTACAAGTTTTGGAATTAAGCAGCTGAGCGGGGGTACACTATCTAGGGAATCTGTCTGCCAACTTGCGTTTGCATTAGGCTCTGTATGCTGGGGTTATAAAGCGTCTTTCAAGTGTAGGGTTGTTCGCGCAAAATGCCTTTCTGAGATCCTATGTTAAAGCTGGCCTGAATTGTCAAACTGGCGTGAATGCGTTCCGTGTTGCATTTTTAGAAACTATGGGCCGTATCTGCTTTGAACGGTATTTGCACCAAGTTTAGTAATGATCAATAAACTACAACACTAAACACTAAAAAACTAAACACTAAAAAATCGTTAATAAAATAAATTAAAAGTTCAAAAATAAAGAAAATCAGCTCTAAAGTGTTATTATGAGTTATTATTTAGGTAGACTCATTAGTGAGTTCTTATTTAGTGTTAGTATTATTACGTGAGTTATTATCTAGGTTATTATTTAGGTTATTATTTAGGCATCCAATCAGTGTTACAGAAGTTCTTAATTTACAGCTGTCTATTTCTAATTATTCTAATAAGCACTTCTGATTAAGTAAGAAGGTACAGGCGTTCCGATTTCTAGTTATTTGAGTACGGACTAATTGCTGTACAAATATTACTGCACGTCTCGAGTGATTATGCGGTAGTTATGCTAAGCAAGGCAAGTTATTGTGCAACACATGAGCCTGTAAGTGGAGTCTCAGGCGACGTCGCTCGACCATGTTTCGCTTCGTTTTGGGCGTATGAAATACTGCACTCCAAGCCATTGGAAAAGGGCGACAAGACAAAAAAGGCGCACTTCCAGTAATACACAGTTTCGAAGAGACTGTACTTAAAGTCGCCTATTGTTCTACGTTTCCCTCTATCCGTTTTAATCAGTTTCCTTGTGTACCTTAAATTCAATTAATCCGCATTACAAAGTTTTTCAAGCGTTTAGTTTTGACGTAGTTTGACGTAGTTAATAACACGTAGACAAGTCACACGTAGACAAGCTGTTAACTCTAATGGCGGAGTGTAATGGGTTAAAACCTAATTTAAATTACAGGATTCCGTTTTAAAAGTGTGAATGGGATTTTCTTTCCCACTCGGGAGAGGAACTAAGCGTGGGGAAAAACGCGGGGACGGTTTTAGTGACTCTTGTAACCAATTTATGTAGTTTCTCCCCAAGTCTTTTTGCGTGGCATTCCTTGACAAAGTGTAGACGTGCTGCACTCAGCCTTCTTTGCAGGCTGTTCTTTCATTTAGTTAGAGGGTAGCCAACGAGGAAAGAGGGAAGATAATTTTATCTTTTTTTTTTTTTCCTTTTTTTCTTAGATTCGCCTTACCCCCATCTCGCTTTTCTGGGATGCCACACAGCCTCTCGTGCTATATACTATGGCCGTCTCGCTTTCTAAGATAGATATAGATTTTTGGTCCCTCTCGGCCTGAGCCCGCCATGATCAGCCCGCCTGAAACCTCCCCCACCCCCCCAAAAGTCCGGGATTTACTCCTTCCCCTCCCAACTTTGTTCTTTTTTGGCTCCGCGCGAGGATATGTGAGCCTTGTGACGGTAGGCATGTCATAGCACCAGATAGGCCTCTCTGCCTTCGGGGTTCATGCTTCATGAGCCCGGAAACCCATTGTTATCGAACTTCTACAGCTCAGCCATTCCCTATAA
This sequence comes from Lepidurus packardi, assembly GCA_023053545.1. Taxonomy (NCBI): domain Eukaryota; kingdom Metazoa; phylum Arthropoda; class Branchiopoda; order Notostraca; family Triopsidae; genus Lepidurus; species Lepidurus packardi. The sequence continues at coordinate 1,687,194 of JAKZAN010000001.1, read as the reverse complement.
AGCTTTCTTGCTGGAGCCGGCCAAGCAAAAGTGTCCGACGCAGTTGCGAGTTTCCTTTCCTTAAAAAAAGAAATAATATTTGGGGGGTCTTTGTCTTCTTCTGGGGTCTTGAGCCTATAAGAAGATGCTATTCTATGATATAAAACCCATGTCTTTTGTTTCTTCTTATATGTCCTTGTCATTGTCGTGATCCTCCCGATTCCTGGGCATGGGCGGCCCCGCCCACTGCGATTATACTTGTAATAAGAAAATGGAAAAAAAAGGATACAAAAAAGCTGGATTTCGGATTGGGACAGCTCCATCTAAATAAAAAGAACGATCTTTTTTCTATTCATTTGTTTGCCACTGCGTTTTTTCTCTCGATCTCGCTTTCCGTTTGCTCTTTTGCATCCTGTTCGGAAAGATCGAAGAGCGTCCAAGCTTTTCTTGTTGTGCGCAACTTCTTTTCATGGCGTCTTGCATCTTGTTCTTCTCATGTGCACGTGATGTTGCGTTGCTGCTGCTGCTGTGTTTCGGAACCGACCCAAGAGTCGCTTGGAATCCAGCCAGGCGAACCTTCGGCCATTGGTGTAAGATGGAGTAGCGCTGTAGGGGACCTACCAGACGTCCAAGGAAGCCCCGCGAGTAGAGAATAAAGACACAAAAGCGAGTTCGTTAGGTCACTCTATAATTTAGCGTTTAAAGAACTGGTAAAGGGGTCTTTTTTTGTGGGTACCTTATAAATGGAAGGTTCAAAAAAAAGGAAAATGTGGGCCAACCCGAGCTCGCCTTTTTTAATATATATAGATAGATATTTTTAATATATATATATATTTATAGTGTGGGAACACGGGTACATACGACCTGGATGTTGCTGAAGACCAAGCGTAATTACACCTAAATTCAGGGACTTTTTGCGTTGGTACACGCACACGACTTTGGTCGGGGGGGGGTGGGGGGTAAGACAAGAAAAAAAGTGGAAAATCCGTCCATTTAAATTGCGCTGCAAAAGGACTTTTGCCTGCTTGGAAACCCCCTAGCATGCAAGCTCACGTTTTTGACCGCCATTCCGTGCGTCGATTTGCTTTTGGCTGCATGGACTGCGTGTACTTTTACTCGGCACAAAGCTGAAAGAAAAAAAAAAAGAAGTGAAAAGTAATGATAAGAACAGCTCCTGGGAAAGTTTGGTCCAAGAAAGAGAGAGAGAAAACCTTGATTAGGTAATTTAAGCGAGCTCACTTTGGGGCTTATTTGCTTATTTGCTACAACTTCTTCTTTATATTATTTATTTTCTTTATGCCGGTTGTAGAGGCAAGAAAAACCAACAAACGGAAAAGACAAAATTTTTTTTGTGTATGTATCCATCAATGATTTATTGGGCAAAACCTTTCCCCCTTTTCCTTCCATTTTATTCAATTTTATTCGCCGTTTTTATTTTTTTACTTAGGAATTATTTACTTAGGAATTATTTGCTTAGTTAAGGGATAAGACATTGTTGCAGACTCTTCGATGACTTCCTAGGGAGGAAAAATAACGCTTGATAAACAGTTTGGGGGAAACTGTTGGTGATTTCACGTGATATAAGGCTGAAGAGGGTTTCTGGGTTATCTTTTCCCCAAGTTCAAGTCCCCAGCGCTTGGAGAGTGCTGTGTTATAACCCAGAGAACGACAAGATTGGGCCGTTTTCTGTTAGAAAAGAGAAGCACAAACAGCCATATTTGAAAGCTAGGGTATTGCCTGCTCTGGCGGTTTACCCCCTTTCTTTCTTGTTTCGTTCTCTCTGGAGCTCGGTATGCAAGTTCTCCCTGGCGTTTGAGCTGGGATGGAGTATAGTGTACCCTTCGCCGTAGCAGTTGTCTTCATAAATCTAGCGCGTGATTTTCCAGATGAAAAGACCCGAGTTTAAAAGTTCCAGGAGATAGATATGAGGGTTACTAGTTCTCCCTCCACGAGTCGTTTAACCAGTTCATGTACTGCTGCTATCTCCCAGTTCAAAGTTCGTTTGCATGTAACAGACAATCAGAGCCAAGTTTTCCTTACGGGGAAGGGTTTGGGGGGATTGATGACTATATCTGTTCTCAAACGTTCTGGCTTTTCCTTTTTTTTTTTTCTTTTTTGTTTCCCCTTTGGGTTGCAGGTTTAATATAGTGTGTGTTGCGCAGCGGGATTGCTAGCGTGATTCTCATCTCATAAATGGATGTGAAACGGCCTGAATTTAAAGGGGGAGGGAGTTTGAGAACTGCCTTAAAACCCCCCTTTCCTCCCTTTTCCAAGTCTCTTATCACACATAATTACCTGTTCGGCTGCGGCTGCACCGGAATCTCCGGTATAGCAACTCATCTGGCCTATTTCCCAGGAGGCTTCGTCCATCATATTCATCACCCAAGCTTGTAAACTAAACGCATATTGTTCCCATTTTAGACGGCTATGCTCTTACGTGATCGTACAGAAGCTGATTCTGGAGGTGTAAGGGAGCTTAAAAGTGGCTCGAATGAGAGCTATAGTAGCGGAGCCGAGTTTTATGATCGAAAAGGGCTGTTGTAGTAGTCATATTTGGGAGCGTAAGAGGAGTAAGTGGTTCTTTTCCGCGTTCTCGCCATTTTTGGCGTGCCCGAGAGAGAGAGAGAGGAGCAGCTGTGTGTAGGTGAGAAAGGCCAAAACCGCTGAATGGGCTCGTAATTTTATGCAAGTGCACATAAACATCAGTGCCAAGTGGCCATCAAGCGCCCCTTTACTAGCCGCTCTAATCTTTCATGTTTTGCTGTGGTGGGTTGTGTTGGGATTCTTTTCGCATTGAGAGAGAACGCGCGGTGTTTTTTTTATGATTTTTTTATGATTTTTTTCTTTATTGTGCCGGGCTTTTTCAAGTGATGATTTATCCCATTTAGATCATTTAGCCCGCCGTGGCACAAAGTTTCACACCTCGACACACCTCCCACGTTGCATGAAATGGTTCTAATGGTCAATACCGGGACAAAGCTAGAAAAAAGCAGTAATAATATCTGTCTTAAAGATTACATAGGATTGTGGGGGTCACTCCCACTTGCTGCCGCGCTAAGAATGCAATAGTGCAGTCAGTCGTCGTCTCTCCGAGTCCACTTGCTCCACCACACTTCATAACCGTAACTCAAACCATGGCACGTTGGCGTTATTTGTTTTTCCTGCTTCTGCTTCCTGTTTTATTTCCCATTTCCCATTTTCCATGTGTCATGAAACGTAACGCTCGACAATTGCTGTTCGCCATTCATGGAGCGCAGACGAAACACACAAAGCAATCCATAAATTACTGCTTTATTTACTTAAATGACATTTTTAACAATTTAAAGTTAGATTTTATCCCTAACATGTGAAATATTCTGTTTTTTTAATTTTATTTATAGTGGCGTACAGGCATACGCCTGTTGCCAAAGTTTATTATTAAAAACGTACATTTAAAACCGGGTATTTTCTCTTATTTTTATTATGTTTATATTCCTTATACATAGTTTCCTTATATACTGTTTATATTACTTATATTTATATATGGTATATATTGTATTTATATATTATATATTGTTTATATTATTATATATTGTTTATAATACTTATATACTGTTTATATTACTTATATTCTGAATTCGAGGAGGCAGAAAAATTCGTTTCTTTAGTTTCTTTAGAAAACTTGCCAAAGAGCAAGAGGAATGGGGGGAAGGCCAAAGCTGCAAATCTGACCTGCTTATATGCTTTTCACCAGCTCGTCATAGCTATCAGATGGGTCGCTCGTATTTCACCAGGGCGGACTGTTTAAGTAAAAGAATAAAAAAATCCGACGCTGAGATAGTTTTCGGTAGCAAAACTTGTCTTGCCTTTTTGTTTTCAGAAGGAAAAGAGGCTGAGAATTTAAGGATTTTTTTTTATTTTTTTTTGTTTTGTGGGGCCCCTTTTAATCCAAGTGTGCTGGAGCGTCGGGTAAACATGGTCTTAAATTTAGGTCGGGCGTCAGCTGCTTATATCTCCCTTTTTCAACCTCTTTCAATATATGCTTGCACGCAAGGCAAAAGACTGAATTTTTTTTTATTTTCTCTGTTTGTTTCCGAAGAAAATGTCATTTAGTTTGTTTTTTTTTATTAACGTTTTCCCTTGAAGGCAGGGAAGGACGTCTTTGGCTTAATGGGAAAAGCGCCCCCGTTTTCCTCAAATACTCAATTCATCTTTTTCTTGTTCCAAGTTCGTTTCCAAGTTTGTTCCAAGTCAAACCGTCGTACAGGTTCTCCTCTCCCTTACTCTTATTTTTCTCGACCTTCGTATTTTTCTCGATCTTTCATTTCAAAAGTGAGAGCACGTTTGAATTGTCTAGAAAAAAAGAGTAAAAGTGCATGAAGTTGTTTTTTTTACAATCTTCAAGAAAGGGACGACGAAAGTGAAGACAAGCTACAGGGAAACCCAAATGAAGCGCGTTTTAAGAGTTCAGAAATTTATATTAGGACAGTTTTACGCCAGGTTTCTGTCCGGGTTTTTTATGAGACATTTTTCGCACCATAAAAAGTTCCCAACCGTCTTGGGGAGTCGTGCTTGTTATACGAATCTGGAGCCGACCACTTTCGAGCATTGATATGGCAATCCGATTGCCTTTTTTTTTTTTTTTCTTTTTACTTGGGTTTCTGTTATACCAGTCGGCTTCGGGAAGCGTAGCTCAAAATGCCCACCCCCTAGAAAACCCTTCACGCTTTGATTTGAATAGCTTTTTTGGGTGACTCGTATTGCCCTACAACCCTTGAAATGACAATAAAAATTCAGGCAGAGACAGAAACATGTTTAACCACAAAAGTCTAAATTCCCTTTTTTTTTTCGTGTTTTTTTCAAGCTTGATTTCACAAACCCTGTTGTAAAAAAAAAAAGATCCGAACCTTTTTTTTATGACTAGGCCTGGAGAATTATGGCGAGGCCTAAAGGGGGAAAATGCTTAGCTGGAGTTAACCCAGTCCAATCCGGGACTGCCTGCCAATCTTGAGCCAGCTGTAGGCCTAGGCTGTAATAAAATAAAAGGGGCAAAAAAGGGAAAAGAGAGGGCCGGGGTCCGGGAGGGGAAAAGAAGGTGGAGGTGACGTAAGGCAGCGTGAAAACTACGGAGTCTGGGGCTATCTCGCCAGCACGTTGAGTGAGCTCCGCCTAGGGTGCTAACGCGGCCGCCAATCGTAATGCTCAAAAGGGATCCATAATGGCCGCCGTCCTTCATTCTCTCTTTTGTTCCCTTTCGCTTCCCGGCCCCTCTATGACGCCCTGCCTCCCCTCGAAAGGGGAAAAAAAGGAAGTACGGTCTCCCGAGGAGTTGGGCCTAAAACGCCACACTCCTTTTTGAAGGGTAAAAAAAAAACAACACTATTTTTTTGTTTTGATAATACCTGAGGAAAAATGCGGTGTGATGCATTGAAGCGAGACTAATTCAGACAAAGAAAGAAGGTTTTATTTGGAGGGAAATTGCGGCGTTAAGGGGTTTGGGGCTAAAAGGGTGCCAAATGGTTGGGGAAATTTTTTGTTTTTTTTATTGTAATCTAAGGAAAGGCAATTTTTTTTTCGGGGTAGGCGGTAAGCGTAATAATTGCAATGGCTTCGCCCACTAAGTCTCTTGCGTGTGTGAGTAGTTTTTTGGCGTGAGGGGAGGGCCACGGGAAAAAGGCATAGCTGTGGGTTTTTGAAGACTCAATTTCTTATTCATTTCTTTTGGGTTTCTCATGCGTGTTTTTCGATTTGGGTAATTACAGGCAGCGCCTAAACTGGTCAGAAAACATGGAGCCGTACCGAGCTAAAGAAGAAATAAGAGGAGACAGGGAGGAGGAGACGGCCGAAACGCAAGACGGATGGCTGGAGCTGAGGCTCATTTATGCAACATTGTGTACTTTTGTTTCACGCATCACCTGATGGAATTTGGGGCTCCAAGCCAGCTTGCTACTCTACTCCTGTGTGCTGCTGTTGTTTTGGGAGCATTTTTATCCGCGCCAGCAGCCCTAAACTTGTGTTGGCCCCGGCACAAAAGCGAACAGTCCAACCGTGATGGTTCCGCCTGGCAATGGCCGGGGCCAATGGCCCCAAGCCCGGCTCCGCGATTACTGCGTCAGTCAGTCCCGAGAAGTCAAACGTTACAGACAGTGCATATGACACGCCGGATTTGCAGCGCATCAATTGGCTAATCAGTGTGATCATTGGACACGGTGATCAAGACCTTTAGGATCTTAATTGCTGCTCAATAGCCAAGGTACGGAAAATAATTAAGTTGGTTACGATTAAACTTGGGCGGCCAGAGACCTGTTTGGTTTGAGCATCTTGTGGAGAGTTTTTCGCCATTTGCGAACTTGATCAAGTGATTAGTTTGGGTTGTAGTCGGTTGTGCAGAGTGCAAAGGTCAGTTTAGTGCTAATAGTTAGTTGCATTAGTTTCAGAGCGCAGATTTTCAACGAGTAACAGACTGACATTGCTTTGAAATGGGCTTTTCAAGATAGTCCGACCCGAAACGCTCAAGCTTGGAAACTTGATCTTAAAAGTTTACACCTTAGGTTCGCTTTCCCTGCTTGGCTTCAGTAGAATCAAAATTAAGTGACCAGTTTACGGTTTGGATAAAAGTTGAGATTTCACTGGACGGAAAGGAGAAGGAAGTGCACACTGGGAACTTGTTAAGATTCCGCTTAATTCACGAAAAAATACTTTTTGAGCTTTATTTCGGTTTATTTCTGTCTATTCCAGTATAGCTGCTGAATGGAACGCCGGTTAGCTTAGTTTAATATTGCTCAGATGAAATGCTTAGGAACGCTCAGATGCAATCTTAAGAAATGCTAAGAAAAAGTAGAAATTAACGATGTTCGAAAGTGTTCTTCCTTGAGATTAGTTAATGGATCTAGTGGACGGGATTATTTTGAAAACCAGCGGCTGGAAATACTGTTTTTAAACTTCATTTTGAACCAATTTTCGTTTTAGGCATGAAAGTAGTCGGTTTTGCGCTTTTACTTGGCTGATACATTGCTGCGACGTTATTTCGTTAGGAGAAAAAATTCCATTCTGCGGGGGCCAAGATTGCCGTTGTTTGATCAGACACGAATAGAAAAGAAAAAAATTGGAATGTTCGTACCAGGACAGGGAAATGGCAGCGTTGCAGGTGGTTGTGATTTTGTTTGGATTTTTGCGTAAGGAAGGGATAAAATAGGTATTGTTATGTAGCATATGACCGCGAAGTAATTTCCGTGGGGGAAATGTGAGAACGGGCGCTGTGTCAACCCCTCCACATTCTCGTTTCGTTTTATGAGTACTCGACGCAGGTTGTAATGGCGCATAAAAACAAAAAAGGGCCTTTTGGGAAGTATACAGAAAGCTGCTGCTTCAGGTCCTTGTCTGGGGTGTTTGCGTATGTGTCATGCCATAAGTAAGCGAAAAGGGGAAGAAGGCGATTTGCGAACCGCTCATTGGCTATTGTTGCGTTTTAACTAGCGCTTAAACTTTAGTGTTTGTATTTTAAACAAGGGACAAACTTGCTAATTAGCCAGCTGACGTTTACTACGAACGGGACGATTTATGTCTTTTAACCCCTTTTTCTTGCTTAGCAGGTTCTCATATTTCTCTATTTCTCAAGGAATGAACTTTTAAAAGAAAAACTTCCGTTCATTTTCCGAGTCGAGCATTATTGCTAGGGCCGGTGTCCTATTTTACGGCGATTTTGACCCTTAACGCCATCTAAGAGCGCTTTTTGGAACTACATGCTCTTGACCTTAACTTTCCTGTGCATTATTACAGTTTAGGGCGATACCATTCACTAAGTATTTTTCTCATTTATTTTTGCAGGGAGCACAATTGGTTTGACCATCCAGCCACGCCCCCCTCGGAAAAGATCCGCAAGTTTGGCCAGTTTTTGCTCAGGTCATGTCGTAAAACCCCCGTCGCGCGCATTACCCTAATTCAATTTGCAGTTGGGGGCATTGAGCAAACTTCAGACCTTTCGCAGTTGGCTGCGGTACATGATTAGAAAAACCGTGGGTCGATTTGGCAAGCCCGCAAACTTGGATAATCGTTCCTAATAGCCTCATTGAATTAGCATTGCTGGTGCTATCCGGTTACACAATCACCCGTTATGGGGCGCAAGAATGCGGTCGGCCTGGTAAAACGAAACTGTGGGATGGATGGCCTTCAGTGGTGAAGATGAGCTAAAAAGCCCAAGCGAAACGCCAGAAAAAAGCCACTCCCCTTTCCCGGTCTTCCCCCCCCCCCTCGTGAAGTGAGAAAAAAGGCAACCTCGCGTCGTGAAGAAAAAAGCCGTAACGAATGCGGTGCTTATTGGTTGGTTTGCCTAGCAGACGCTGCCCCTGCGCCTTGGGCTACAGAACAGTCACGCGCGGATCACATAAGTTTCCATCATTGTGGGTGCCTCATATTCCTCCCGCCAACAAACCCCGCTGCAGCTAACCAGAATTCCGCCTTCCGCACCTCGTACGCCCGACTCTGCGCATCTCCACTGGGCAAAACAACGCTGGCAACGACGGGCTTACTACGAGCGGGAGAACCCTGACCAACACGTACACAAAAGGACGCTCGTCTGCAAAAAGCCATGCAAGTCCCACGTTGGCGTCCGTCTTGAAACTCCCTTTCGCGTGTACGTGTGCAGACTTGTAGATTGTGTGTGTGTGTGTGTGTGACTTGGGTCCAAAGCCCTGCCCACCCAGTCCCTCTTTTTGGCCGGAAAACGTGGACAAGTTTGGAAGGAAAAAAAGACCATTTGCCGACTCCGTCCCCCTTCCTTGCGCCTGTGGTGGAGGAAAAAGTGAACAAACGTCGTTGCGCCCCCATAATCAGAGCCCGTGAACATTGTGTGCTCGTTTAAAGAGGCCTTGACCGGCTCCCAGTGCAGACCTCGTTACCATCACCGAGAACAACTTTGACTTTTTTCGCCCTACTAAAAACGGTGGCGACTTCCGAGTGGATTTCGTGTCAGTGTTTTGTCACGCGGTTTTTGGGATTATTTTGACTGCGAAAGCAATGGATTAACGTGGATCGTTCCGGGATTTCTTTTCCAAATAAACCCAGTGACCAGTGTTTGTTGCGAATTGAAAGTTGCAAGTACTGTCTTTTTACTATCGAAAGTCAAACAAAAACTCTGAAACGAAAATGATGAACTCGTACTTTGAACAAGCCGGGTTTTACGGCAGTCACGCTGGGCAAGCTGCTGCGGACCAAGCGTACCGTTTCCCTCTGGGACTCGCCGGAATGAATCCGTACGGTGCGGCTGCGAGTAACGCGGCCCGGAACGCTCATCACCATCATCATCACCCGCATCACCCAGCCACGGCGGATCCAGCGTACGACCCCAGCAGCACGGCTGCCGCCGCAGCCGCCGCCGCTGCCTGCAAACTCTATGACCACCCTTACAAATCTTCTACCAACGCCTCTTTAGTCGATTGCAACAATGCCAAAGATACCCAGAACGCTTACAGTGTGGCGGCCGCGGCCGCAGCGGCCATCAGCAAGAATGGTGGCGGGCCGGGAGCAGGCGACGCGAACAGTGCATTATCGTGGGCGGCCGTGGCGGCAGCAGCGGCCGCGAGTGTGGTACGTGGAGGCACACCGGGCACGGGGGGCAACAATTCAGACAGTCTCAACAACGCCTCGATTGCCTCACACCATGCCCGCTACGGCACCCCGATATCCTCCGCGATGGATGTCAATTCGCACGTGGGCGGCAACAATGGTCTGGCCGCCTCGTCGCGGTCCCTCTCGGCCGTCTCGTCCTCCGGCGCTTGGAGTCCTTGCTCACTTGGCTCGAATAACACCGGCAACGCCGGCGCAGCCGCCTTGGATGCGTCACCCAACAGTCAACAATCCTCGCATACCTTCTACCCTTGGATGGCCATTGCCGGTAAGTCCAGAAGCGTTCTTCCTTTTGTTCTCTAGGATTGGCCCGGTCTTTCTATACCTTCTTTTAAAAGTGCGTTCCACTGGCTGCACTGGTGCAATATTTTTGGCACGCAGTGTGTCAAACATGTGTATCTTTACACCCTGTGTACACACGCAAAGGGCAAAAAGCATTGCACCAGTGCAGTCAGTGGAGAACGTGCTATAAGACTATTCGTCACATGACTTCGAATTCATTGTTGTGACGCTGGTCTCGTGCTTACAACAAAAGGGTCGGCCAATAAGGAATATCCTGTCGAGGGCTCAAATTCATTCTTGTCCCAGTTGTGAACGACAGTTGCTTGCTATAAAGTTTTTTTTAGCGTTCGGAGAATCCCATATGTGGGTAATTCATTGTTGAGTCAGAAGCCTGTCACGGACCAGAATAGAGTAGAATGATAAAAATGAATGTTAAAAGACAGGTTCAAGTCAACAAAATTTGTTGCCAATGGGCCCTAACCATCTTCCACTTAAAAGCCTTGAATTCTAAGTCACTATTACTGGCGGAGAACTGTTGTTAGGGAAGGGGTGCAAAAGGGGATTAGAGCAGGTTCTTTTGGGTTCGAGAAGGGATGCCATGCCAGGTTTTACAAGATGTGGCACAGTTTTCGGTTAAGGTCGTAACTCTTTCAGTCTCCGTGTCGTGTGTCGCTCTGCTGTGTGGCAATGGCAAGCCCTTAGCGGAGCTCCAGCGAGAGAATCTGCTAAGGGAGTCATAAAAATTGGAAACCGGTGCATTTTTCAAGGGGGTTTTTATTGCATTTTGGGCTTCCTCTCGTTCTCACTCTGTTTCTGACTGCCCCTTTTTCGGGAAGCTTAGAGGGAAACCAGGGTGGGCTTGGTGCATGGAGGGCAGATACGTCGAACAACTTCCGTCACACTTTTCTTCCCTGCTATACCGCATACATTCTCGTAACGCCAAACGCTCGGAATGCTTGCGAGTCGAGTTCATGAGCCAAAGATGGCTTTTTGATAAGGAACAAGCGTCCAAACTCTGGCTACCTCAGCGTCACTTGCTCTTGAGAAACAGCAGAACAAGAAAAAGAAGAAAAAAAAAGTCGAGTAGGAAGGAAGGGGGAGTGGAGCGAAACATGTGTAAGCACATTCTTGTCCTTTTCTTGTCCCGCGACAAGCCAAACGTAAAAAGTGGACCGTTTAAGCGGTTACAGCCTCGTTAATGTTACTGGTGATCCCAATGGTACTTTTCCTACCACTTAACCACTTCATAAAGGACTCTTATGGCCTTCATGAACCGAGTTAAAGGACTTTTTGAGTTACTTTTTGAGTTACTTGCCAAATAAAGGTACCAGTAAACCAAGTAATTCAATACAGTAATATGTTCCCAAAATGAGTGAAATGCCCTTTTTAAGAACTTAACGTATTGCCTTACGAAAGACAGGTGCGCCAAAAAAAAGCCCCGTAGCTTGGTTAAATTTGCGTTTTGTCCTTTTACCTCTTTGTTGTTTTACGAACAAACCCATGTGTACATGGACAACAGGTGCCGTCGCCTTTTTGGTCAAGAGTCGCAAACAAGGTCTGAAGCAAGCACCAAAACAGGTTCAGGCGTTCAGAATGGTGTGTTGGGGACTTGTATTTTTTTTTTCCTTTGCATCCACAATCCCTTGAAACCATTAAGGGGGCTAAAAACGGGTGGGAACAAATGAGAATGCGTTAGTGTTGACTGTTTTACGACTGTTTAGACTCGACTCTTGTTTGTATGTAGTCGCGTTATAGAACCGTGTGTTACCCCATAACACTAGCCTATGTGTGTTCTAAGCGAAGCAACCCGCGAGCATTCGTGTTTTTATTGCGGTTATACGTTGTGCCTGGTCTGTTGGATTCAAACGTACCCCCTGAAATAAATAATAAAAAAAAAAAGAAAGAAGGCGATTAGACTTTGCTAGTGAACTTGTCGGTCACACCCTGGCTGCAAATTGCAGGTTTTATAGAGCGTTGCGTGTGCTGATTGCCGTGTAAAAAGGGGCGTTTTATTTACTGTTTCATTTGACAAAGCATTTTTGCTCGCTTTTTTAGGTTGCTTGCCTTATCAGGGGGGAGGGAAATATTGCTAAAAGAGATATCTCGGGGTAATCAAGACGTTCGAGACGTTTCAGACTGCTCCACAGGGACGTTAAGCCCCGCCAACAAAAAAAAAGAAGAGAAAAGCTTAATTTCTCTCGGATTGGGTCCCAAATGATGAAGTTATCACAGGATCCGTTAAAGGTCTCTCTGGCAACGACACAGAGGACCATGCTTAGGGTGGCTGGGGGTCCCATCCCAACATAACAGGATAAATAATGGTCCCAGTGTGGCTGTCTTCTTCCTTCTTGGGGTTTTTGTGGTTATGGTCACATCAGGTTCTCCCTTCTCTTTACTCTCAAGTTGTAAAAAGGACAGATAGGCCTATAAGTTAACGTGTAAAAAGGATTGGGAGTTCCGAGGTCTACAACTAGTAGCGCTTGGTGCTGACGCGGAATTTATTCAGGTTTTTTTAATAAAACCTGCCCACCGATGCTCTATTAACCCAGGAATTTCATTAAGCTCACGCCCCCATTTTTTAAGGATATTATAGGCATTTGTGAGGCTTAAGGGCTATAGGAGGTACTTTATTATCGAGTCGGGGAACTTACAAGGTTGATGGAATATGAGTTTTTTTTCTTGCTTTATTGTGTTAATGAGTGGCGTTGAGAGACTATGGCGTGCTTAGTGAAGGGTGTTTTGGGGGGCAGTGGTTTTTTCCCCTGGCTGTTGCTGAGCTTGGAGCTGTGTGGCAACTTGAGAGTCGAGTTGAGATCAGTTTGGACGACGCGAGAGGAAAGAGCAGGGGCTTGTCGTTTGAGAATGAGTTATAGGAGCGATAAAAACGACGCCGTAATTTTTCATGAAGGAAGCTTTTTGCCTTGAGCCCGCCTCTTTTGTTATGGCGCTTTCTTTTATCCCTGCTAGCACTGCTAGGACGCGTTAAGTAGAACAGTAACATGCCCCAGAATTTTGGGCATTTTTTTGTTCGGGACTATCTTTTCGTTCATTGATAAAGTGGTGCAGCAGCGGAAGATTAAGTGGTTTTTGAAGGTAATACTTTCGAGGAAGTAGTTTCGACATCTGCTCCGGGTTTGTGTTTTCCTCTTTCGCTTCGCGGTTCACCACGTGTGTCCCGTATGGTTTACTACCGCAGGTGCGATATGAAAGTAAACTTTCCGTTTTGTGTATTGCTTAATACATGCAATATGTACACTCCATATTTTTTAAATAAATACAGTAGAAACTTAAGAATCTTCATTTCCGGGAAGTCAACCCCGCATTGCAAAACGGACAGCAATTTAGACGAAGAAATAACAGTTTTAAGGGATTTTTTTTTTATTTTTGCGTTAGAAAACATGGTGGCACCGTAAGAGCATTTTTTATGCAAAACGAAGCAATTTAGACGAAGAAATAGCAGTTTAAGGGAGGTTTTTTGGTAATTTTTGCGTACAAAAAAAATTTCAAAAAATGTGAATCAGGTGCATGGGTTAGGGCTACTGACGTGTCCACAAGACAAAATAGGTATGTGAAAAGGAAAAGCAGCACTAGCCATATATCCTGCTGGTCCTAACGCATGCTGGAACACACAGGACGTCATCCGTCTTGACTAGGAGCTTGCTCTTATATCCTTTTTCATTTTATTTTTTCTTTTTGCGCGGTTTTTTGGCTCGCATGCGGCTGCTAAGTTGTGTATTGTGAGGAGGGGCAGAGTATCGTTTATCGCTGCGTTTGATTTACTCGCCTTCTTAGGCGAGGGGTCACCTATGCTTTTAATCTTGAACGTTCCGTAAATTGATTGTAGGCGGTTTTTGACGGTAAATCTTGGTGTAGCTTGATTTTTACTGGTTTCGGATAACCTTTGTTATGGTACTGTTTTTTTTTTTTTTTTTTTTTTTTTTTTTTTTTTTTTTTTTTTTTCCTTCCTGTTATTTTCTAAGGGCAGGGAGATTGAATGTACTGTTTTGAGGGGGCATTAAGTTTTCTTTATATTTTTTTTTTCCTTTTATTTTGTAAGGGCAGGGAGATTGAATGTAGTGTTTTGAGGGGGCATTCAGTTTTCTTCTTTTTTTTTTTTGGGGGGGGGGGGGGGGGGGGGGGGGGGGGGAGGAAGGGGATACTACTTTCCGGCAGGTGTGACAGAATCTATTCCATAGGAAAAAGCAAATGAGTACGGGGTAACAGTTTTAGCTACTAGAGTGTGTAATTGGTGGAGAGATTAACGAGGCTAGTTACTACGGATTTTAATTTGAAAGAATGGAGTAGAATACAATGTATTCTACTCTGGAAAAACGTGTTGGGGAGTAGTGAAGTGTATCAGGAGAACTTGGTTGATTGAAGCATAATAGAGGGGTCCAAGTTGGCCCGGGATTTGGATGGTCTTGTATACGAGCTGCAGTATTTAAAAAAAATAATAAAAAGCGATTAAAATCCGGAACTGGTAAGAGGATTCAAAGGATGGGGTTGGATTAAAAAAAAATTGCAGTCGAAGAAAATGGGTTAGGATAACGAGCTTTATTGTTGGGAAGTATAGGAATCTTAAGAGATAGCAGATGGTCTCATTGTTTTCCTGAAATTGGTTTAATGCGCCCAGGGGTGGTGATAATTGGTTAGGCAATCAGCTGTCTGGATCTCATTCCTGTCTTGCAAAATTGGGGAAGTTGGGCCTTTCAAAACTATATGCGTCGCACAGGTGCGTGCAACCAGAACAATACAAAGAGGGACATTGTTTTCCGTAATTTGTCCCGGAGTTTCGCGCGTGGGCGAGAGATTAAACCTAAACAAAACACGACAAGAAGAGATTTGGAGCCAAAAGGCGCCCAAAAAAGTCGATTTTTGCTGATAGAGCTTGCTAAATAGCTGCCCAAAGTGCTAACAATGGAGGGTGAAGTCCCACGGTTTTAAGAATCGCAAGTTGAACTGTCCTTGTTAATTGATTCATTGAAATGGAACAAGTACTGTCCATTGCAGAGACAAAAAATCAAAAAAGAAAGAAAAGTAAGCGTGTCCGCGGGCAAAAAAAGAATTAACAGAAAAGTTACTAACAATGGAGGGTTGTGGGGCCGCCAAGATGTTTGCAATATTGCAAGAGGTATAATTCGTGGCTAAGCGTCTTTGGTGGCCATTAATTTGCAGGATACTTTGCGCCGAGTTCGGTTGACAGACAAATTCCAAACTGCGTGCTCGGAGGATCGCTCCGGGTGATTCAATA
Organism: Lepidurus packardi; assembly: GCA_023053545.1. Classification (NCBI taxonomy): domain Eukaryota; kingdom Metazoa; phylum Arthropoda; class Branchiopoda; order Notostraca; family Triopsidae; genus Lepidurus; species Lepidurus packardi. The sequence goes on along the minus strand of JAKZAN010000001.1, from coordinate 1,672,079 downwards.
GCCAGAAAAATAGCCTAAAAAAATAGAAGACAAACAAGTCGAGCGAATTACTGGCCAAGTTCCCAGTTCTTCGGGCTACTTAGAGCGAGTCCCTTTTTTTTCTTCTTTTTTTTTTTAGTTTTTTAAGGGAATTTTAAGGAGATGGTGTAATGTTGTAATGCGGGTTGCGGACTTTCGTCTTTTTTTTTCATTTTGACTTGCTGGACTGATTCTCACCAGCTTGTTAAGCATAGAAACGACTTATTTAAGTTTGGAGTTTGCACAAAAGCGGAAAGAGGGGGGGTGGGGTGGGGTTCCTTTTTCTTTTGACTTGAGGAAAGAGGCTGGACCCCATAAATCTAAGTCGCTTGGCCGAACACGTAGACCCCGGAGAAGAAGAACCGACCTTTGAAACTCTTCCCTCGGCTTTCATTCATTTCTATCCCTATTTTTTTGCCACCATAGATATACGTATGGGATAAATGTGTGTGTGTGTGTATGCGTCTAGACGCAGTTTACCCAAGCGGGAATTTCTTGGGCTCTACATCTGCATGCCTCAGCCTCTCTGTCTCCCTCCTTTTCTCGCTGATTTCCGTCATAAGGTCGGGGCAGGAATTCAGTCATCCGCCTTTGGATGAGCAAAGCGACGGCAGCGTTATCTGCCGTCAGGTTTAAGCGATAAGATTTAAATCGAAACAATCCCCGAATCGAAATCGAATCAAATCAAAGTCGAATTTTATTTAGAATTAAATCGACATTTTGGCACAGATTTATTAAACTTAAACAAGAAAAGGTGAAAGAAGCCAGTCACAGTTTTAGATATAGTTGAAGTTATAGTTCTGTTATAGTTGAAGTTATGAATCAAATCAAAGTCGAATTTTATGTAGAATTAAATGCACATTTTGGCACAGATATATTAAACTTAAACAAGAAAAGGTGAAAGAAGCCAGTCACAGTTTCAGATATAGTTGAAGTTATAGTTCAGATATAGTTCAAGTTATGAATCAAATCAAAGTCGAATTTTAGCTAGAATTAAATGCACATTTTGGCACAGATATATTAAACTTAAACAACAAAAGGTGAAAGAAGCCAGTCACAGTTTCAGATATAGTTGAAGTTATGAATCAAATCAAAGTCGAATTTTATGTAGAATTAAATGCACATTTTGGCACAGATATATTAAACTTAAACAAGAAAAGGTGAAAGAAGCTAGTCACAGTTTTAGATATAGTTGAAGTTATAGTTCTGTTATAGTTGAAGTTATGAATCAAATCAAAGTCGAATTTTATGTAGAATTAAATGCACATTTTGGCACAGATTTATTAAACTTAAACAACAAAAGGTGAAAGAAGCTAGTCACAGTTTCAGATATTATTGAAGTTATAGTTCAGATATAGTTGAAGTTATTGTTCAGATATAGTTGAAGACTTCGAATTATATATATAGTTGATATAGTTGAAGAATTCGACTTTGAATCAAATCAAAGTCAAATTTTATTTAGAATTAAATGGACATTTTGGCATAGATTTATTAAATTTAAACAAGAAAAGGTGAAAGAAGCCAGTCACAGTTTTAGATATTATTAGTTTTAGTTATAGGTATTGGAGTCACGGTATGAATAGAAAATAGGTGTAGTTTGTGAAAGAATTGAGTGACGAACAAGAAAATGAATTGGCGAGTCGAGTGAGATAAAAAAAAGCGAATATATATTTAGTCCATGTCAGCCAATTTAGGTCTGCCATTCTAATTAGACAGTCGGGCAATCTTGCCTAGTAATACCGCGTCTCATTAGGGCTGATGACACATTGTAGATCTGTTGGAAGCAAAATACATACGCAGGAAGAGAGAATTACATGGCTGAGGAAGAGGCAAATTATGATTGTTGAAATTTAAGGCCAATTATTTTTTCTTTCTGGAGCTTCGGGGGTGAAAGATTCACGCATGCTAATGAGTGTAATAGGGAAAAATGTGAAAAAAAAATTAAAAAAAAATTTTGAAGAAGGGCAAATCTTTTCTTTTGCTAGTGGCTTTTTGGCAACCACTTGATTAGCCATCGTTGGTGATAAATCTCGGCGGCCTGTCAGTGACACTGCTATTCTCATCAGCACCTCGGCTCCTCGGAATTCCTTTCTATTTTTTTCTTTTTTTTTTTTTACAGTGCCGTCCCAGAAACTGTAAAGGAAAAAAATCAAGTTGAGCCCCCGATATCTTGAAAAACGCTCGGCTAAGTTGCCCATTATACTGCATCGGCGCAGAGCATAATTTATGGTCTTTTGATCTCTTGATCTCTCATCTCGTGCTGCTTCTTTTCGTGCTTGGGAGCCCTTTTGTTTCGCTACAACGATTGCGTTGGTGGGGAGGCTACCTTCTGCTTGGAATGAGGTTTTTTTCTTTGGAACGGGAAAGATTGTGTGGTATATACCCGGTTCTTGGGGAAAATTCCAGGTGTAAAACTGTTCCGCCTACGTGAGTGTGGCAAGCACTTGTTCGTTTCCCTGTTGCTAGAGGAAGTGAAGAAAAATAAGAGACAAAAAACGGACAGGCGTCTCCAAGGAGTCATGCCAGAATGCGGTTGTCGTTTCAATCGAATTGGCCGTTCCGAAAAGCCCTACACTCGAGGGATTTACTGTGTCCAACTGACTGCCCTTCTTCTCTTTCTCTTTGCGCCACGCCTTCAAATCTCGGCAGCCAGGCAGTATTGTTTTCCCTTTTTTCGATTTTTTTTTCTACCTTTTCCTACCAAGAGTTCCGAAAGATTGATAGACAAAGGATTGCGGCCCGTAGATATTCGTCTTGTCCCGCTTTGGGCTTTGAAGCCATGCATTTTTGCCCGTCTTCACACATTCAATCTAGCTTAATACAGTGCTACACATATCGAGCAGTTTGCACGCCAAATCTTGTATGTACTTGGTGTCAGTTCTTCTCAGCATTCTGGTACTTTACGAACTCTTCAAAGTACTACGATTCCAAGTGCTACACATATAGAGCAGTTTGCACACACAATTTTTCGCCAAATCTTGTACTTGGTGTCAGTTCGTCTCAGCATTCTTGTACTTTATTAAAGTTCTAGCTATTAAAAGTACTTCGATTTCAAGTGCTACCCATATAGAGTACTTTTGCACACAAAATTGCAGTTTGCACACCAAAATTTTCGCCAAATCTTGTACTTGGTGTCAGTTCGTCTCAGCATTCTTGTACTTTATTAAAGTTCTAGCTATTAAAAGTACTTCGATTTCAAGTGCTACCCATATAGAGTACTTTTGCACACAAAATTGCAGTTTGCACACACAATTTTTCGCCAAATCTTGTACTTGGTGGCAGTTCGTCTCAGCATTCTTGTACTTTATTAAAGTTCTAGCTATTAAAAGTACTTCGATTCCAAGTGCTACCCATATAGAGTACTTTTGCACACAAAATTGCAGTTTGTACACACAATTTTTCGCCAAATCTTGTACTTGGTGTCAGTTCGTCTCAGCATTCTTGTACTTTATTAAAGTTCTAGCTATTAAAAGTACTGCGATTCCAAGTGCTACACATGTAGAGCAGTTTGCACACAAAATTTTCGCCAAATCTTGTACTTGGTGTCAGTTCGTCTCAGCATTCTTGTACTTTATTAAAGTTCTAGCTATTCAAAGTACTACGATTCCACGTGCTACCCATATAGAGTACTTTTGCACACAAAACTGCAGTTTGCACACAAATTTTTTCGCCAAATCTTGTACTTGGTGTCAGTTCGTCTCAGCATTCTTGTACTTTATTAAAGTTCTAGCTATTCAAAGTACTGCGATTCCAAGTGCTACACATGTAGAGCAGTTTGCACACAAAATTTTCGCCAAATCTTGTACTTGGTGTCAGTTCGTCTCAGCATTCTTGTACTTTATTAAAGTTCTAGCTATTAAAAGTACTACGATTCCACGTGCTACCCATATAGAGTACTTTTGCACACAAAATTGCAGTTTGCACACACATTTTTTCGCCAAATCTTGTACTTGGTGTCAGTTCTTCTCAGCATTCTTGTACTTTATTAAAGTTCTAGCTATTAAAAGTACTGCGATTCCAAGTGCTACACATGTAGAGCAGTTTGCACACAAAATTTTTCGCCAAATCTTGTACTTGGTTTCAGTTCGTCTGAGCATTCTTGTACTTTATTAAAGTTCTAGCTATTCAAAGTACTACGATTCCAAGTGCTACACATTTAGAGCAGTTTGCGCACAAAATTTTTCGCCAAATCTTGTACTTGGTGTCAGTTCGTCTCAGCATTCTCGAACTCTTCAAAGTATTACGATTCCAAGTATTAAGTGTAGTGGAGCGCTTATGGCGCTACAGCAAGGCAAATTTGGCTTCGAACATTTTCATTCTGGGTGCATTAAAATTGAATGTGAATGAAATTGTATTACGATAGTAATGTTTGGGAAGTTGAAGGGAAAGGCTTTTCTAGGGAAAGGTCTTTCTGTTTCTTTTAATTTCTGGTTAAAAGTTCATGAAATTAAATTGAAAAATGGTATGACATCAGTGCCCTCTTGTGACAAAAAAGGATCAACTACTTGCAGTACACCGTGGCCTTCAAAGTGATAAACGTTAATATGTCTGCAAATAGAACATCCGGCTGTGTAATTTATTGCACGCGTTGGAATGGCAACATTCTCAAAAGAATACGTGATAAAACCGTGGGATGGTGTGCAAACATCCAACTTAAAGACAGAAACTTCGGACACATGACTGCAATAAGCATATTTAAGCAAATTCTTAAAAATACAAACGTTTGCCAACAAGTCCCACGGTTTTAAGAATCGCAAGTTCAACTGCCCTTGTAAATTGATTCATTGAAATGAAACAAGTACTGTCCATTGCAGAGACAAAAGACCAAAAAGAAAGAAAAGTAAGCGTGTCCGCGGGCAAAAAAGAATTAACAGAAAAGTACTAACAATGGAGGGTTGTGGGCCGCCAAGATGTTTGCAATATTGCAAGATATTGCAAGATCAATATTGCAAGTGATAGAGCTTGCTAAATAGCTGCCCAAAGTACTAACAATGGAGGGTGAAGTCCCACGGTTTTAAGAATCGCAAGTTGAACTGTCCTTGTAAATTGATTCATTGAAATGGAACAAGTACTGTCCATTGCAGCGACAAAAAACCAAAAAAAGAAAGAAAAGTAAGCGTGTCCGCGGGCAAAAAAGAATACGTTCTCATTGTAGCAAACTCGTTTCGGGGCTGACTTACAAAGTCACCGCTTCAAATAGCTGTAATTACGTAGGTAATTTCACGGACCAGGAAACAAGGTGACTTTAAGTTCTTTCGCAATTTTGCGCTTAGTTTCTTTTCAGTTTCGGTGGCCTGTAAAGGGGCAATAGTTTTTCTTGGCACATACTCAGGACACTCTAACGTCATTGTCTTTGTCTCCCGAAAAGTATTGACTCCCCTATACGAACACAAACACAAGAGAAGATACAGTATATATATATCGGACCCTTGGAAAAAAAAGTATAAAAATACGACAGTTCCTTCCCCCTTCTAATGGCAGGGTGAGCAGCGTTCTTTTCTTTTATCCCTCTTTTTTCCTTCTTTTTTAGGGGGCTAAAATGTTGTCTCATGGCTGGAGCATAGAATAGGGGTCGCATGATTCATATAGGTTTGCGTGTGTGATGTCATTGGCCATTAGTTGGACCCAGTCGAGTGCACATCCGCGGAAGCTGTGTATACTGCGTCTAGTACGTACAGTACGTCCCCTTTGTATGGCGAATCTCCCTCTCTCTGCCGTGTATACATACATAGAGATACAGGGACTTGTGCCTATGGGGCTGGCTGGCTGAAGTTGAACCATCTGAGAACCAACCCAAAACTTGTACCCCCTGGTTGGGCTGAAACTTGATGAGCAATGCATGAACAGGGGGGAGGGGGGCTAGAGGTTTCGTATGATGGAGAGCTGTATTAGAAAGTATGAGGAATAAGAGAGAAAGAGAGGGAGATGGAGAGAAAGAAAATTATAGAGAAAATAAAAAAAAAGTGGGGATTTATGGTGGTTGGGAGAGGAATGGCGGAAAAGGAACGGTCATGGACGTCCATCAATGTTCCCAGCTTGTGTATAAGGTTGTGAAACGAAGCTCTCGCTATTGTCCCGACTGGCTTCTTATCCCGTTGGATTTCTGGGATGTTTAAGGAAAGAGTGAGGAAGTCATGGACCTATAGCGAGACTCTCTAGCCGCATCGCAGCGTTTAAGAAAGAACGGGCTTTTGACGGTGTAGGGCGTCCGATGGCGGAGCAAAAGGAGAAGAAAAGGTTGTAGGCCTTTTCAGCTTTGTGCGTCAGGTTTGTTAAGCGAGTGAGATGGAGAGATAAAAGTGCGGGGTTTGTCTTGATGGGGCTCCCCAAAGAGCGCGAAGGAGGAGTATCAGCCCCAGAGATTAATGGAAGAAGCTCGGCGCTCTAAGCGCTGAGGTATGATTTAATAACGTGTATAGAGCGTAGCAGGGAGGAGGACGAAAAAAAAACGGAAAAAAAGGTCACTGGGAACATAGGCGAAGGATGAGAGGGGAAACCCGAATGCTTATTAATCCTTTTGGACGAGCGCTATATCGTTAGACGTGGCTCTATCGTTATTGGAGTATCATCTTCCCGCGGGAAGCAGAAGCGTGTACAGTGTGTTGGATGTGTTTACTTCCCCCTCCCTTTTGCCTAGCTTGAATAATGATGTCCGAATTCTCTCTCTCCTCTCTCGGGCATGTGTAACCTCGGTTTTCGAGTTAACCGTTATATGCGCGATTTGGACGTTTTCCTTTGCACTCTCCTGATTCCTCATTAACATAGACAAGCATAGACTTCCATGCAGAACAGAGCTTTACTTGTATTCGGAAAACTTAGAAAGAGGGAATGTTTGAGTTTATTGTTTTCGGATCTTTTCGAGAAGAAATAAATGAAATAAATCCTTACTCTTGGATTGCTTACCCAAGTTAAAGAGTGGAACACAAACCCACTCATGATGTTATGGTGATGATCGAAATCCAGATTGTAGATATCGAAAGAAAGGTAGTAGGCATAAGCCTGCGCCTTATTAAATATAATGAAATAAATTAAATAAAAGCGGACGGATGAGGATGAGGGAAGAAAGGGAGAAACAAGGTTCCACTTGGAGAAAAAAGAGAAACTGGTAGTAGTTGAAGATAGGTTGTAGAAGCTAAGGCTAAGTTATTTGGGAGTATGAGTTAAGACCCCTTGGTTCTCCTTATGGGCAAGCTTTATGTGATGCGGTAGCAATAATACAAGCCATAAAACCACGGAAAGTGCATGGGAGTCCCTATATGCGCTCCATGTTCTGCTGTGGCGTTATAATGCTCATGTCCAGGCTAGGTTTCCCCAGATCGTGACGTGGGAGTTTGCCGAAAATAATAATAAAAAAAAAATTAATCCCACATGTCAAGCTTATGTTTAGGAGTTTTTTTTTATAGATGTGTTCTGAACCGGATTCATGGGGAAGCTGTGGATAATTAGTTACATCTTAATAACTATTTATATAACGTTTTGTGCTTTTTTTTTAGATAAGAGATAGTGCTATTAAGTTGTTATGGTAATGTTAAAAGAATGTCAAAGAAAACGTCTACTCCATTGATACTATAGTTAGCGTAATTGGTAACTAGCAAGAGTGCATTAGCTTTTTTGGCTCTATAATTTGGGAACTGCTACAGTGGGGGCATTAGTACTACCGTCACGCCATACTACTGTAATAAAAGTGTTGGACAAACAGCTGGGCAATGAATAATAGAATAACAAAGCTTAAATGAACTATCAATTTAGAATGATAAAAGCTTTACTATCATGTAATAATACTATCAAGTAATAAAAGGAGTCCATACTCATAAAGCAAAGCGCTAGGAATCCGCTAGGTCCGTAAGCAAATTTCACACATATATCTATATAAAAAAAAATACCGAAGCAAAATAAGAGCATAAAACTGACTAAAGTCTTTTCCAAACAAAACCATAGTCCAACTTTAATTACTCATCATAAACACTGCAATGCCCCCTTAATTAGCGTCCATTTAGAAACGAGACCGTGTCCATTAATTAAAATTAAATAGGAATAGCCCAGTAATAGTTCAACAATAGTCGTAATAACTTTATTTTATTATTTTATAACTTTAATAACGTAATTTCTTCATTTAAAAAAATATTGAAAAGTTAGAAAAGATATTTTTAACTGTAATAACGTAATTTCTTCATTTAAAAAAATATTGAAAAGTTAGAAAAGATATTTTTAACTTTAATAACGTAATTTCTTCATTTAAAAAAATATTGAAAAGGAAATTAGAAAAGATGGATGAGACAGACATGGAAATCTCGTGCCATAAAGGGCAGTAGCTTGTCGTCATGGCGATATAGTGGTTGTGTAATCCTATTTGGGGGGGAGGGCGTGCGCTGTATAGGGTAATGTGCTTCGACAAGGTTAGCCTGAGATACTTACCCTGACACGCGGTAATCCATAACAGAATGCCATGGAACTCGGAGGCTTTCAGAAAACACACATAGTGGGATATACAAGTTGGGAGTCTCTCTCTCCCTCCTCCGCCCCTTTGTCTGGCAGCTAACATATCATATTGGGAGCGTGAGCGGTGTGGTATAGTCTGTGTAATTAGAAATTGTTCGGCAAAGGTGGGGTGGGAACGCAGCCCAGCCCGTCCGTCATTTCGCCCGAGCGAAGACTATCTACCCGATGGTCGTCGACTGCCTCTGTACTATCTCTGGCGCTGCAGCACCTCGTAGCATGTAATCGTCGTCGCCCCATCGCTTTTTCACGTGTACTGACAGGACAAGCCCAGGAACAACTCACAAAAACGGTGATACACAGACAAGAGCAAATTACTGGTTGACACGGAAAAGGAAATGGAACAAGCGCCTCGTGCGTGTGTTGTGCATGCATTGCACAGGGATCCCCGGCTTTGCATATATCGAGCGACACTTTACACAGCAGACGGACAACTAAAAACAAGATGTGAAACAACAAGGGCGAGCTACTGGATTGGTTTTTTCGGGGACTTCCTTTTTTTCCCATGGTTAAAAACACCAAAAGCTTCGTATACAGTAGCCATTGGGTAGCTGGGCCTTCGTCACACTGTTCCTTGTCTCTTTTCAACTTTTTTTGCTTTGTTTTTATTGTGACCTGGGAAAAGGAAAACACAGCGTATACACATGACTGGATCTTTATGGTTGACCGACACAATTTTTTTTTAGAGTAACTTACCAAGCCACTCTTTTTCTGCCTGTTCCCACGTCTTAAAAGATACAGGCACAGCATCTGAAGACCTTCCCTCTTAAAAAAATGGTTTATTCTGGAATTTTCCCCGTTTGCCCTTCAGATTTTTTTTTTTTATTTTTTTTTTTCTCCTTAGAAGGGTATTGGCAGAGGTGTATATAAGCAGACCCACGAAAAAGGGTGCTGGCTATACTGTTTTATGACTTGCTGGAAGACATCACAAGGTTTTCAGAAGGGCCTCGACATCTTTATGGAATATCTGGGGGAAAAGGAAAAAAACGGGGAGGAAATTTGGAGAGATTTTTTGTAATATTTTTAGAGAATATTGATTGAAGAGACGATGGAAAGGTTTGGGAAATTTTGGGGGGGGGTGTTGAAAAATTCTGTGTTGGGACCTTTTGTTGGAAGGTGTGGAAATCAAAGGGGCGGTTTTCGTGATTTAGTTGCGCATTTTAGAAAGAAAATTCTCCCTCTCTTTGGGGTTTCTTTTTTTTTCTTTTTAAAAAAGGCTAAGATTTTCAAAGTTACCAAGTTGAAAGGAGGATTGAACGGCGGGGGTTAGTTTTGGGGGGTGCAAAGTAAGATGTCGAGGGGTGAAAAGAATTTTTTTTTTTTTTTTTTTTCTTTAAATGAGATTAGGGCCTCGCTTGGAAACTGTAATGGAGTCCTCCGGGGTTTGCTTTTTCACTTTTTAGGCTTTGGAAGATTTAAGACGGATTTTTAAGGTGTTGAGGTGGCCTGGGAGACGAGTAATGGGATTATTTTGAAAGCCGTATTTTGAAAGTTTCTGAGTAGTGTGTCGCCGCTCTGGGTTCCATGAAACTTGAAAAGCGCTCAGAATCTCGTCCGTTGGCCCCGAAACGGAAGTACCAAAGTCTAGGGCTTTTTAGGAAACGTTCTTGGCTTTCGACAAGTCTTTATTTTTACTTGTGAGGCGATTTATAGGCGTGTTTAGTTTGCTACAAGTAGATCTGGCGAGGGACCCCCTTGCCTAAAGTCTACGGAGGGTGTGGCTATCCCTAGCACGCAACGGGAGCATAATAATAACGTGCTAGGCCTAACGTGTCTGCCGACGAAGGAAAAGACGGGCTCAAAATGGCGTTTGCGGGGCTTGCACAGTTGGCTAGAATCTTAGCGCAAGGGCAGGGCTTGGCTTCGAATTACTAGGGGGCAGATGGGGATGTCGGGGAAAAAGAAAAAAGACAGAAAAGCGAAATAAAAAGGCCCTTAGGACTCATTGGCAGTTGAAGAAAGAGCCAAAATTGCGTGTCGTTTCTTTCCGACTTTTGGGAGAGATGCCCGAGCCCTGTCTGCGGGGATCTATGTCTTGGTTTTTAGCTTCTTGTCTGGAAAATTTCCTTCAAAAACTTGGACAGTGTTTGGCGTGAGCTGTTGATCCAAACTTGTGTAGTTTTCCTTAGCAGATTCGTTTAAAAGCAATTTCGTTTAAAAATTCGGTTCGTTTCAACATTTCTTTCCAAAATTCTTTTAAGAATTTCTTTCCAAACATCCTTTCCAAATTTCATTTAAGATTTCTTTTAAGAATTTCTTTCCAAACATCCTTAATTCGTTTCGTTTCAACATTTCTTTCCAAAAATTCTTTTAAGAATTTCGTTCCAAATTTCTTTTCAAATTTCTTTTAAGAATTTCTTTCCAAATTTCATTTAAGATTGCTTTTAAGAATTTCTTTCCAAACATCCTTAATTCGTTTCGTTTCAACATTTCTTTCCGAAAATTCTTTTAAGAATTTCTTTCCAAATTTCTTTTCAAAAATATGCTAAAAATGAGAGAAGGACGGAAATAAAATAACTGACAGGAGAGGAGGACCTTTGTCGTATTTGGGGCTAAACAAGTCAGAAAATTTACGTTGCTGCGTATTCACTCAATGTGTGAAATGTTCGAAGGAGGCGGGTTTTGGGTGAAAACAGCCATAGTTTCACTTGGAAGATCGTAAAAACGTCTTGGGAGGCCACTTATAGCGGTTTTAAAGTAGTCTAATGTTGCTATTGGGCGTTAATTTGGGAGTTTGCGGTTAGGACACTGACTCGTTGCATTGGAGGTTCTTTGCTGTAGTGTTTTTTTTTTTTTTTTTTTTTTTTTGCCGAACTAATGCGAGTTGTCATGCTTGGAAGTCGTTTTCCGTTCTGCATAAAGGGACCTGGCGTTGTAGTAATTGCTAGTTCTGATGGCATGAACGATCCCAAGGCGGGAAAGTGGGGATTGTTACCAGCAAGACACATGTAAGTGCCTATATTAGGGTCTCTGTCATGTAGTCAGCTTGTTTTCACGCCATCTTCCTCATAACTGAAGATAGGGTATTTATACGTGTGGGAAATGGATATACCGAGACTCTTATTTCCTACAACAATGGGATATTTGGCAACCTTCAATTCAGAAACAGAAGAAAACCCGCCCCCTATTCAGGTTAACTTAAAAGTCCCTTTTCTTCTGGAACAGTGAAAGGAAGTAACAAATTAAAAAAGGTTTGGGTTGGGAATTCCTTCGTCGAGAGAAAAAGGGAAGTTTGTAAGTTTGTAATTATCCTTTAAACTGCTAAAGGTCAGTGTTATGGCGTTATGTTCACAGCGGCGGTTCCAAAACTCAGCATGCGACATTGAAATGAAAAGCTTTTTGTGTAAACCTGCGTAGTAAAACCTTTCAATCTAACCTTTTCCGTATTCGCTCCCTTGTAATTAATTTCATTTGGCTGGTACTTTTCTGCAAATTAAAGGAATGCGTTACTTGAGATATTGGGGGTTGGCCGCTATAATAACCTTGTCGTGTTGGACCACAATTTGGGTTTTAATGCCTTTCTTTTACACAAACACTTCATAACGGCAAAGAACTCTATTCTTCTAAACAAGCTTTTTGCAGACGAGAAAGAAATAAGAAAGAAAGAAATAAGAACAAAATGATCAATAGAAAAAGAGGCTTCTTTATGAAAACGTCGGGTTTCCATTAAAATTAGCAATAATTTATGACCTAAGACGGATACATGGACCGCCCTTAGCGTAATGTATGTTAGTGAGTGATCCTGAGCTGCTTTTGTTGTACTTTTGCCTCTTTTCTTTTGCGTTCTCTTTGGACGTGTTAGCGTCAAAACTTTTGCCATGCTTTCCAGTGCATATACGTTTACGTCCCTTATGCTTGGACAGTGATGAAGGGGGCATATAAGTTTTCATGTCTGAGGCTCTGGCTTCCAGCGTTGGCCTTTTCTTGGGAACCTTTGTGGTCGGGAACCGTTGCTCGGCGTACTGTACATGTGTGCGTCACTGTCGTGGATTCCGCGATCCGTGCTCTTCCGCGACGTACGATAGTTCCCTGGGCCCTTGGCTCTTTTTCCGCTCGTTGCCTTCGTGCCAGATTCTCGCTTTATCAGGCTCTACTGAGAGCTGCTAGCTTGCTTTGCTTCTTCCAAGCCCCTGGTTGATGAACACAAGGAGCTGGATCGGGCCAAAGGATCCAAAGACTCAGGGACACACAACCACGATTGAAACAGTCTGCTCCCTTTTTTTTTTTCCTTTGGCGCATTGCCCCCCGTTTTTCTTCTTCAACCCGATAATTATTTTCTCTCTCTCGGTCTTGTTGCAGGCCCCAAAGTTGATTTCAGAACCTTATGGGGTGTTTTTTTTTTACATCTTCACAGCCTCGCAGAGAACGAAAGAAAAAGAGGAAAGTTAAGGCTTTTTGCTCTACGGATATAGGCTCGACGCCGGATTCCCTACCCTAATATTTTCTTCCTGCCATGGACAAGTCTTTTCAAGCGAAAAGAACGAGCTGAAAGATGCGTTCGACTCGCATCTTTACACAGAGGCAGTCAGGAAATAGCGGCAAGAGTTATGTGTTTGGGTTTCGTTGATTTTTGTTAAAAAAAATTACTGTATATCTTAAAGTTATGTAGGTCAGATGGAAAATGCAAGCCTTAAAGAGCCCAAGACTGGAGGATCTTTGTACTTGAGTGGCTTCTGAAGAGGTCATCTGGGGGAATGAAGATGAGCGGGTTTTTGAAGGACTTGGATGCAATTAAACGTGCGGAGATGATACATGAGTGATCGTAACAGATGGGAGTAGTGTGTTGTGTTGTATCAGGTCTTCAGCTCTTCAGCTCGCTTCAGCTGTAAGTCAAGGGTCATTTTGCCGTCGACTGGCTTATTTCCCAACGAAATGAAGCTGTTGCAACTGTGCAGGAAAAGAGAGAAAGACGGAAAGGACAGGAATAAAAGCTTGTTCAAGTAGGATTTAGCGATCCGTTGCGGGGTTTTGTGACTCGAAATGTTTTCACTTCCCAAAGCAGGTTTTGACGACATGCTCAGGTAAATCTTGTTTTGTTTTTTTTCCTTTTTATTCTTTTAGTCAGCTGCCTTTCTGACTTAACAAATGAAAGAGGGGGGTGTTTTTAAAGGCAGACAAGCTTGTTTTTTGGGGGACTTAATCAACAACTAGCATCGCCATTCCGGGCACGCATTTACAATAGTCCTGTAATAAATGTTAGCACCTGATAACGAAACAGAACAGGAAAACTGGACTAGTGGCTGTAGTACGTGACAAAATCAGTGCGAAACTTTTAGGGCTGCAATCGACTTCTTTTCCCTTCATTTTGTGACTGAGAATGGAGCATACTAAGGCTCCATTTCCCTCCACTTTTTAAAAAGAATAACGAAATAACGAGACAGCTTGCACAAATGGCATCTGGTGTGGCAAGCCGTTTTCGAGAAATCTTGTGCCGAAAGTTCGACGGCTTGATTTGGACATAATGTTGCTACAGCAAACTATGGTGAACACACTTTTCAGAAGCTAAATAAGCGTAGAATAGCCTCTATTAGCATCTATTTCTACTAGCGTCTATTAATATCTATTCTAAGAGCAATTTGTATCTATTTCTTTCCTTTCTTTCTTACGCACAACAATCACAAACATCAGTGCCATCTGTGATTGTTGCGCGTCAATAAGCTAAGGTATACGAGAGCCTTAACTTGTGTGAAAAAAGCAAACTGTAGTTTAGCAAATTGTACTTTTCAGAAGCCAAACAAGCCGGCCATTAACTGTATCTTTCATTGTTACTTTATAACGCAAGCTTTCCGCAAAACAATAACAAACATCAGCGCCATCTGTGCTGTTTCGCCTCAATAATTAGTATACGAGATCCTTAACTTGTGTGAAAAAAGAAAACTGGTTTAGCAAATTGTACTTTTCAGAAGCCAAACAAGCCGGCCATTAACTGTCTATTTCATTGTTACTTTATAACGCAAGCTTTTCACAAAACAATAACAAACATCAGTGCCATCTCTGACTGTTCCGCGTCAATAAGCTAAGGTATACGAAAGCTTTAACTTGTGTGAAAAGCAAACTGTGGTTTAGCAAACTGTACTTTTCAGAAGCCAAACAAGCCGGCCATTAACTGTCTATTTCATTGTTACTTTCTTACGCAAGCTTTTCACAAAACAATAACAAACATCAGTGCCATCTCTGACTGTTCCGCGTCAATAAGCTAAGGTATACGAGAGCTTTAACTTGTGTGAAAAGCAAACTGTGGTTTAGCAAATTGTACTTTCAGAAGCCAAACAAGCCGGCCATTAACTGCCTCTTTCATTGTTACTTTCTTACGCAAGCTTTTCGTAAAACAATAATAAACATCAGCGCCATCTGTGCTGTTTCGCCTCGATTATTAGTATAATTAGTATACTATACTATATAATATAATTAGTATAATATGTCCCTAAGCATCTAAAAAGCAAAAAAAAAGCGAGTGAACATTTAACGAGATACTTGTTCTTGTTTCCCCTGGCCATGCTCCGTGGCACTCTTTGGGGCACCGTTTAAAGCTGTCTTTTGTGTTCGGCTACCCATGCAAGCGTCGATAAAATAAAAAAAAAAACTGCATTGGGAGCCAAGCGTGGGTGATTGGACCCTACACGCTGGAGGATTGTGTGTGCTGTGATGCTTATCAGGGCTCCTTGATTTACGATTGCGATTGCCCGGGCCTCATGTCGCCTATCAATTTGTTAGTCGTGTTTCCTCTGAATGCGTACAGCATTTTCCTTTTTTTTTTCTTACACTTAGAACCCCTGTTTTCATAGCCAAACCTTTTAGTATAATGCTTACGTCCCGGGTTATGTTTTATTGCACCTCTTTTTCTCTCTCTGTCTCTCTTTCTGACGTCTGAGTTGTTGAAACTCGACTTTCGTCCCTCTCTGGCGCGTTAAAGCCGACATCGTTGCTTAACACGGAAACCGTTTCGGGGGTTTTTACCAGGAAAAAAGTAAGCCAAGCTGTTGCCATCCGTGTTTCTTCGTCCCTATGGGGCGGAACTTGTTAAAGCAAAACCGCCAAACCCAAAAACTTGGCGTCTTGCGTCCGGAAATTATCTTTACATCGTTGTTGAACTTAAACAACAGGTGCTAACAAAAGTCTTTGATCGGCCCCCTGATCTCACAGCTTGGAGCAACATCTTGACAAGCGTTATTGGCCCGACTTTTTTTTTATTTATTTTTTATTGTCCTAATCTTCCAGCTCTTGAATAGAACAGTAATAGAAGAGAAAAACTTCCTCAGCGAGCCATGTGTGTGCTAAATAAAAAGGATTCTTTGCTTTCTCGTTTGGGTTTGAGCCGAGTTGAGACTTGGGAGACATGGAGAAAAAGGCAAAAAAGAAGAAAAAAAAAAGTCGGAAATCCGAGAAGCAATATGGCTGCCTTGGTGGCTGTGCTCATTGGCGGAGTATTTCAGTCTTACCATTCAAATTTCACGACTAATGGAGAGGGTTGGCCAAAAGCTGCAGGGATGCTGGCAGCCCAGGAAGGAAGGGGGGCTATTCACCCTCTGTGCTGTACGGGTGTAACAATAGGGGGTAAAACGCTGAGTTCGATTGCGCTGCTCGGAATACTAGTGGAAAAGGGGACCTTCCTTGCCCTCTTCCTATGACTATTCTGCCCCTCAATCCCTCAAAAGGGCCTCCGGAACAATAGTTTCCGAAACTTTCCGATGGGGAGTATGGGGTGTGTCTTTATCTCTCTGAAAGCAAACCCTAACGTCGTTTCTGTCCTGGGGATTTGTGCCAAAGATATCGAGGGGTTGCGGCAACCATGGCTCCCTTGTTGGAAGATGGGGGGTTAAATCAAGCGTTGGGGAACAAAAGGCACACTAGGATCAAACGCAATTGTGTAGATAGCCTTTTTAACCCTGTAGATCGTGAAACTATGCGATCTGATACCCTGAAGAGCAACGCTTTTGCTTAGAGATCCAGATCCAGATCATTTTGGGTCTTTTCCGCTTTGTTTTTTGGGCTTTTGGGATGATCTTGGTCCTAAGACCCTTTTTTTAAGGGAAACATTGTTTTGAAAACACCCAACACCTCGTTTTAATGGTGCCTTACGGTTATGGAGAAGGGTACCTGTAATAAAAGGGGCCAAAGAGTCCAAGCAGCCGGGTTTAGTAGCAATAAAACTCGAGTTCAAAAAAGGATCCGATAAGGAAAGCAAAAAGGGGGGTTAACTCCTACAAAAAAAAAAGGGGAAGAAGAAAAGGGTGCAGTTATGTGGGTGCTGAATGGTATAACAAGAAACCGGACTTGGAAGTTTCCGTTCTTGGGTTATTCAACAAAAGCCCAGGGAGAGGATCCCCAGACTGGTCAGTTTGTATCCAAGAGTCGAGCGAGGCAAAGAGAATCAGGGGGATACCTTTTGATCTCGAGGAGAGATAGAAAAAGTCTCTCTCTCACTCTCTTTCTGTCTTTTCACATCGCCGTTTCGAGAAGCTACCGGTCTTGTAGTTCGGACCATAGGCGGGGTTTAGCTTCTTTATCCGCTCCAATCTTGGGAAAATCTAGTTTTCGTTTGTGTCAGTGAGAGTGAGGAGTGAACATGGTGCGTTTGACTCTGATTTTCGTTTTCCTTTTGTTTACTTTAGATGGGAACTATGTGTAACGTTTAGCTAACAAGAAAACGTTGCAGTGTTGCAACTTTTCTTTTCTTAACAAGAAAAAACTTTTCTTTTCTTAACATTGCAACGTTTTCTTGTTAAACGAGGATTTGGTGATGATTTGGGACAAGTTTGGATTCATTTGTGGCTTAATTGGCGTTTGTATCTCCTTTAGGTGCCAATGGGTTACGTCGTCGCGGTCGTCAAACGTACACGCGCTACCAAACGCTGGAGCTCGAGAAGGAGTTTCATACCAACCATTACTTGACGAGAAGAAGGCGCATTGAAATGGCCCACGCGTTGTGTCTCACCGAGCGCCAAATCAAGATTTGGTTCCAAAACCGGCGTATGAAGCTCAAGAAAGAGATCCAAGCCATCAAAGAGTTGAACGAGCAAGAAAAGGCTACGCAACCCAAAAGCAGCTCAACACCTTCTTCGAATACGGGCTCGACTGGCGCAGCCGCGGGCAATTCGGATAATTAAGCCGAAAATAATCATTAAAAAAAGGAAATTAAAAAATCACAACATATAGCCAAGCACCATCTTTAATCTCCCCCCAAAAGTCAAGGTTCGCGCGCCCCTCCATCACACCATTTTTTTTTTTAAACCTGTGCCACACACAACACATCTAACCTTGGGTTCAAGCTCGCTGTGAAAAAAATCCATCTCCCCAGTGTTTTATACTTTCGCCATGATGAACTCCCAACCCCACTTCGGATATTCAAGATTTTTATGTTCCGTGCAAACTTGCTTGACCACCCTTGAACATCGTTTGACTTTGGATTACTTCATTATTTCATTTCGGGTTTTTCCTACCATTCACTCATCGTCTTCGTGTCGGTAAGTCCCGTTATTTTGTTGTGCCAGTTTTTCGTAATTATTCCAAGTCATTGAGCAAGTTTGGGCCGAGCAGAAAGGGTTTTTATTCCTGTATTGCGTGCGGCAATTCGCTTAAAAATAAGTCAAAATTGGACCCTTCGTGAGTGCTGAGAAACTGAATCTAGGAGAAGTCCTGTAAGCACCCAGGGGGGTGTATATTCGTAATTCATGAATGCTTAAAAAACACGAAGGATCCCCCCCCAGAAAAAATGGGGTTGGGACATGCAGAGCAGCATAAGAAATAATTAGTGGTATAACATTATGCGCCCCGCTGGCAGCAAGTATAATCATTAGTCATCCTTCCTTGTGCTCATCGTGAGTCGCTTATTTGATTTTTTTATTATTATTTTTGTACCGTTACAAGACGTGATTGGACACAACAAAAGGGGGCTCTAAACTTTGTCTTCATTTTCACGTGACTCGAACCATTTTAATCATTGTAATCGTGTAAAAAGCGGAGATTCTTCTACTCAAAGCCATGGAGATTCATTCTCCTGTTTATGATAATTTGCGACTCCGCCCCGATTTTTTTGTACGTCCTATTAGAGGTCCTTGTTACAGCTACAGCGCACACGTAATTTTCCAAGAAAATGACAAGCTTACCCCCTCTTGTTGCAATCTTAAGCAACGTTATAAGCACGCAAGATGATTTGGGGTTCGCGTGGGCCTTTTCTAGGGGCGTGGCCTCCTGCGGGGCAAGGAAAGCTCAAGTTTCCCTGGCTTGATGCCCCGCCAACTGTGGTCGTTAGCGCAGGACAAGACAAGCCCTATTTATGCTTTTTATCCCCAAATTTTGTCTTATTTTATCGACAACTTCAGCCCCTGGAGAGTCGGCAATCTGTGTTAAAGCCCGGTAGTATGTGCCCGCGTTTGGGAGCGTTTGGGAGAGTTTGGGGGACTTGTTGGCGCTTCTAAAGCGGGGCAAGGAAAAGCCAGGTTGCCGCGGTAGGGACTCCCCCTATTTTAGTGCAGTTTATGCGGTATGTGCACTGGTTGTGATGTTGTGAATGTTAATAGATGCAGCGGAGAGTCATAAACGTCATGCGTGCGTGGTTGCTCCCATCACGATCCGAGGAGCAAAATAAACATGCGGTCCTTCAAGCCATTCTTGCCTCCCTCGTAGCTACTTTTCCCCAACTGCAAATGGGCTCATAAAGCTAAGCTTTATAACGCTCGTAATAGCCCACGTGTATTGCCCATAACTTCCCAATGGTGTTTCTGTGGGTTTTCAACTTTATGTATGTGTTGTCTTTTCTTTAAATAAAAAAAAGGTGTGTGACGACTTTATTCGCTTCACGCCCTTTATATTGCTACCGTTTTTATCGCTGAGCGTCATGATTTCACGCCCTTACGATGATGGACGAAACGGAACGCCCCATCCTAGACACCATTCATGCTAATTTTTTTCCTTTATTTGAAACGCTCTTGAATGATGGCGTTTCGCGAAGTATTGCCGCCCTCCACGCGTTTTCAAATGGAAAAAGAAAGAGTAATAAGGGAATTTAATCGTCCTCGACTCGTACGACCATCTAACGGTTGTAGGCCTAAGTAAAAGCAAGTTTCCTCAGGGGCGCTTCATTTGGAGAAAGAAAACGTATCATAGAGGGTGCTGGTGCCTGGGGAATGCTTTATCGGCTCGCAGAATGTACCGCTGGAGCCCCGAAACGCTCGAAACGTTCGAAACCGAGACAAAGGATAAGAAAGTCGACCAGGAATCCGTTTAGGTTGACGCTAAGTAGAGGGCGAGTGAAGTTACTCGTTACTGCTCAGGAAAGTACTAAAACAAGGCGGTCAATAATCGCGTGGATCACATTTCATCGGTCTTAATGATCCCGTAGTAGAAGCCGACAGCTTATGCGTTAAACTACCCATTTTTCCTGTGTACACATTTGTTTAGAGAATAAACTAAAGCACCGCTATGGGTTTCCCAAAGAGGAGCATAACTTCCATCGAGGGAACGGATACTTGGTTGTGACATTTAGAGGCGCTTTAGATTAGCGAGTGACGTGTCGGCCAACAAATAGCCGAACTGCTCGCTTAACACTTTTTGCAGTTTGTTGCGAAGAGCGAAAGAGAAGGAGAGAGAAAAAAACGCTCAGGAAGCAAGCAAGTGGGCGACAACTCCCTCCAGAGCTTTTCAGCAGGCTGTAAAACAGCTTTACACGAGACACTGATGTTTCCATTATTACCTTGTTGCCAAATTCCCAGGCTTCCCTAACAGTCGACAACTTTACAAAAAAATCTACAAAAAGGGAGATCGGGAGGACGAGGAAAAGAGCCAAACTTGCGGAGCTAAAGGAGCTAAAGAACCTCGAGAGCAAGCTCGAGAGTTAAGGAGACAGTCATGGAGACAGTCAGCACCAGCTTGGGACCCCTTTTCTGTCACGAAATTACCATCTCGTGGACTTTACTACGTGGAGTACAGTAGGAACACCATGGGGCTTTAATCCAGTGCCCGGTAAAGGTTTTCAATCCAATTTTTGATGTTTAAAACTTGAAAATCACCACAAAATAGCACTGATAAGTATTCCTGGGTTCAATCCTAGTTCAATCCTTCAGTCGGGGGCAAGATGTGGACGGCGAGCTCGGTGGTGACAATCTGAAGGACTTGAAAGGTGTCCACTGTCTTGACAATGTTGTCTAACAAGAGGCTACCCACATGAACCACATGTTAAAAAAATTAACGACTGACCCGACCAATCAGAGCGCCTGGACAGCTATTTCGTTGAAAAGTGGAAAACCATTAAAATCAAGATAAAAAATAAAGTGGCCTGGGTTTGCTTGATGTCAAGTGGTTTTTATAAAAACCCGTTTTCACTTCATTGGGGAAAAAAAAGATACCCAAGCACCTGTTAAGCTCTTGACCCCCCTTTCAAAGACCATCCTTTACGGAACATATAATAAAAAAAAAGGAAAAGTGTCGTCAAACCTTAAGCTTTTACATTCTATAGGTCAGTTAAGATCGTCTGGCAGGGTTCGGAACCGTAGACCCATGGAGGGTAAATTTTTTTCTTTTTTACCCCGTGGTTTAGTTATGCATCTTTGGTCTCTCTCTCTCTCTCTCTGTGTCTTTAAATCTCGCATGCTGAATTCGTGTTGTGTGGATTTGTTTTCCCAAACTGGAGCAAGCTCTTCCCCAGGGCTCCATTCATTAACTTGTCATAGGGTTGATCAGCTTTTGCAGCTAAATCTCAACCGGCGAAAAAATGAAGCAGAAATGTCCAAAAGCGTCTAATTTATGGCTGCGGCAAAAGAACAAGCTAACAGATTTCCTTAATTTTCAGGGGAGGAGGGCAAAGAGAAGAAGGTACAGCTCTGCTCTGATGTAAAGCGTTGGGAGGACTGGAGTATCATGTCAAGTTTATGAAAATTGGCACCTTGCAAGTCTGTAAGCAAATTAGCCTAGTATTAGATTGGGGCGGGCTACGTCGGCGTCGTCAAGACGGCGCAGGACACACAAGCCAGAGAGCAAATGTGCTCAAGCCAGGCCTTCCCATTTCCACACGACGGTTCAACATATCCCTCACATAAGGGATTCCAGCAACTGGAAAAGTCGGCGCTCAAGGAGTAGCTGTTGTTGGCGACGCCCCTGAGAGGTCTCACGACTCCAAAACACCGGTCTCTTTCCTTAATTGTGCAGTCCTTTCGTGCCCAGTGCACCAACGCCAAGCCAAAAATTAACGCTTCTATCAAACCGATATCCACAGATGTTCATGGTTGACTTGTGTTTGGTTCCTGTTGTCGGGCAGTTTTGTATTCGTTGTTGCAGCAATTCATTGTTGGTGGTGCCCAGTGCAACGTGGTAAGGTGGGAGGACTCGAGGCAACAATGAATATCGGGCTCAGTAAGGGGTTATAACATTACGAACATTATTGCGGACGACAGTGATGGGTGGGCTGGACAAGCGAGGTAAGGACAACCGTAATATTTCAAGGGAAGCTCTCCCTTTTATGTTGAGCTGTTTCCTTCCCAAAAAATAAAATAAAAAAATAAGTCAAGGAATTGAGAGCGACAAGACTTTTACAGGACTAAGATAGGCATCTTAATGGCTTGATTACGGTAGAGAAGAAGACTTTCCAGGCAAGGGACAGTTTTGCTTGGTACCCCATTTTTCGAGTCTTTTCAGGCCTGCTTTGGGGGGTACTAGAGGGGTTGTTTAAGCCTTTTGCTGGCCGAAACCAACCCTTGGATCGTCGCAGGAAACGGTTTTACGATGCTTATTTCTTGAAGAGGCGCTATGGCACTCTCGGGCTAGCCTGGTTACTCCAGATGGAACTGTTTCTCTTTTTCGTAACGAGAAACGACCCCCTTACCCCCCCAAGTTTGGCTGCTGTAATTCTGTCGCAACCCCCTTGGTTTCAGATTTACGTTGTTTTTTTCTTTTCCGACATTGTTGGGGGGTATTTTTCCCTAGGCCGTAAGGCGAAGAACGTAGATAACTTCGGGCTGGGTGTGTTGTTTTCCGATACATTGATTTTCCATTGCTGTTTGATAGATACGAAGCTAGCAGCTTGTATAAATAGGGTGTTGTGTAGCGTCTAGCGTTTCCTTTTTTGGAAAAAAGATGGAAAATTGCAGGGGAAAAAAAAAGAGAGAATTTTGGAGTCTTTGCTCGCAGCTCTATGCTAATTGCCGACTTTCAAGGAACCGGGAGTTGGGAGTGCTCCTATAGTAGAGTAAAGCCGTTAGCATGCATAGATTCGCTCATTTGCAATCCGGTCTCTTCCAAAGCTTTGATAACCATCCATGCTGGCCTAATCTGGCTTTCTCGGGGAACAGACAGAGAAACGGCAAAAGCTTATATACACCGAAAAAAGCGGGTAAAAAAATGTCACGGTTTTGTTTTCCTTTGCTTGGGAAACAAGCAAGCCTTAGAGTGTGCCAAAAGGAAAAATGGCGTTCTCGTTCCAGAGCCATAACTCGACGACGAAGGCGCAGTCGAAAGAGAGAAAGAGAGGACGTCCCTCTTTTTCGTTTTTTTTTTTTTTTTTTTTTTTTTTGGTTGAAGCATTGATCGATTCCTTGTAAAACGTATAAGAAAAACGGGTTCGAGCCAACTCCATTTTCGAGACATGTCGTTTTTGCAACTTTTCTTCCAGATCGCTCACAATCAATAGCCCAAAAGACGATTTGCTTTTGCCCATATTCGCCTTATTCGAAATATTCGCCTTATTACGAGTCTTCATGGTAAAGGTTTTTCCCAAAATCTTGTATTAAAAGCACATTTCTACGCTGGACTTAAAACTAAAAGGGGATTCCCCTTTGCACCTAGTTCTTTTTTTCCTTCAAAAAAATGAAATTGGGTTCTATAGATTTTCCCCATTTCTCCCCTTTTCCTCTCCAAGATTTACGAGCTTGTATGGACCTTCGTCTCCCATTTCCTTTACAATTTCTACTATTCTTATCCTTC
The DNA here is from genome assembly GCA_023053545.1 of Lepidurus packardi. Taxonomy (NCBI): domain Eukaryota; kingdom Metazoa; phylum Arthropoda; class Branchiopoda; order Notostraca; family Triopsidae; genus Lepidurus; species Lepidurus packardi. The sequence continues at coordinate 1,648,652 of JAKZAN010000001.1, read as the reverse complement.
CCCCTTTTATTCCTTCATCCGCGGCGGCCATTTTGGTCTTCATCGCCCTATCATAGTGACGCGATTGTCCCCTTAATTTGGCAAAGGAAGGAAACAGAATGACTACAAGGTTTTGCATCTGTCCAGTTTAAAATTTTTGCGAAAAGTTAACCGACGTTTTTCGCATTCAAAAGCATTGCGCTGTTGGAGCGAAGTTTATTTTTGTTCGTTTTTTTTTCGCAGCAGTTAAAGCTCCCGTATACCTTCGTTTATTGATGGGAAAGAATCACAGATGGCACTGATGTTTGTTATTGTTTCGTGAAAGCCTTGCGTAATAAAGTAAAAATGAAATAGATAGTTATGGGCCGGCTTGTTTTGCTTCTGGAAGTACAATTTGTCATCACAGTTTGCTGTAGCTGCACAATGTCCCAAATCAAGTCGGAACAAGCTTCGGCTTATCACGCCAGGTACAAGTTGTGCAAGCGCTCCAGTTACAAATTTTTTAAAAATACTTTCTCAGTATTTTCCCCATTCAAGACTGTTCTGATAGTCCGTACGAAGTTTTCTCGTCACTACCAAAAAAATCTAGCCTACTATTTAACTGTCCGTTAAGGCCAAATTAACGAGTTGTGGTGCGGTAAAATGACCCTTATGAACAACCTTCTAAACAAAAAAGGCAGTATTTGCCCAATATCTCGGCTTTACTTAACTAAGTACGGTCAAGCAACTAAACTAGTATGAAGTTTGCTTTTTTCACAGAAGCTAAAACGTTTTTCTGATCTTTTTATATCTTTACTTTTCTGGTCTGATACGATCTTGAAGTAACGCTGCAGTTTTTTTTTTGTACTTTTTAAAACTTAAAAAGTTTTCACACTTTTGAAAGCACTTTAAAAAGCAGTCTGCTTACTTCTTCCTATACCAATGGCTTGCTTTGTTTCCCATAAGAAGAAGTAGGGTTCACTAGGATTTGCACTGACAAGTTTACTCGGGTTGGCAGTCATATATCTTTCGCGGTATTTCTTTTGTTTCTGTTTACATGCTTAAAGCGTACGTAATTAGTCTTACTAGGGGGAGTGGGGGAGATGGATGTGCTTTTCCACACCCAAATTAAAATTAATTTCTTCGTCTCCCCGGAAAATCACATAATTCTGCCAGGTAGCAATGTTAAGAAAAAAAATAAACCCTAAATTACCGTAAATTTCACACGGGCGTGTGAGTGTGTGTGCGCGATCCCGTAAAGCAATGCGGCTAACCTCTTCATTGGCGTCTCTTTTTCGAGTTCCTTAATTTTCTGACGTGTCGTACTTTTAGGAATTTATTCTCCCTTTTTGTGGTTTACCGCAAACCATAGCCTTAAAAGACTTTTTATATCATTCGTTTGAGTGAGCCCAAAAAACGGGGACAGGAATTCACCTTCCGAGAAGCTTTTAGGAGCTGTAGGGGAATCCAAAACATAATTTGACGGGGATTAATGACAAACGGCATTCTAGAGACTCCCCTTGGCAGCACGCGGATGAATTAGAGAGTAAGGCAGGATAAGAGCAAGTTGCAGGCGTCCTGCCGCCCCCTCCCACCCCCCGTCCCCCGCTGCAAAGCACGGTCAAGTCAGCCAATACCTTGTAGATGTTAGCGCTCCGGCTTTCGAATATCCTGGCTCGTGTGTAAGGGGACTGACTATGACTATGAGTGCGCCCATTTACCCTCTTTGTATACGTGTGTATTTCGGACTGGACGAAAAACTGGGTGCAAGTTTAATGACAAGTTGATGTGGCCCCTAATGGTCCAAGTAGAAGACCTAAATGGGTTGAAATCGGGGGAAAAAATCCCACTTTTTGTGGACTAATGTGGCTTTTCTGCGCAAATGGTCCCTTCTGGGCTCCTTTTATTAGCCTCGTGATCCTCAAATTTCATAGGGAATGATCCTCAAGAGTTCACACGTAGGACATAGAAACCTGCTCATTAATTATTTGCATGCGCCGTCCCGATTACGGTAGATAATTATCTTCTTCTCAGTAGCTCATTTTTTTGGCACACTTAAAGTTGTTAGCATGCCCTCTCCCCCCACCCCGAAAAGAAAGGCATGCATATCCTAAAAAATAAAAACGAAAGTAAAGTTCCGTGACATTGAGAAAGATTCAGGAACTGTCAATAAAGTGTAAGCCGGTCAAAAAGGAGGCGAAAATCCGAAGATTTTCTGCATTGACCAGCGTTTGATTACAAGGGTAAAAATCCTATGCGGGTCAAGTTGGGACTTTCTCCGGGGAGGACGGGACAGGGAACCGCCATAAAAAGCGGCTCTTTTTCGTTGCCAGGACGGAACGGATCTGTTTTATTTTTTACACAACCCTTATATAAGCAAAAGTGGACCCGAGGCCCTATGTCCATGGCACACAGTTGTCCTTTTTTTTGGCAGATTCTCCTTTTTTTTCGTCTTGATTTTTTATGGCTCCAGCAACCGGTGGTTTATAGGCCTAAAAATTTGGGGAAAATGGCACTCTTTTTTTTTACAAGGGGTTTTCGGGTACGGCTATAACAAATGAAAGCCTGTGGACGTCCATAACTCTTGCACAATTTGGTGAATAACCTGTTTTGGCGTTTTTGCCTGCTCGCAAACAGTAACCGTGAAGGTCGAGACGGAGTATTATCCGAGTTTAGAGAATACAACTCCCTGGAGTAACCACGAAAGTAGAAAAAAGAAGAAAAAAAAAAACGGACACAGTCTACAATGCAATTGCACTTTATCATTAGCCGCTTTGGCGCTGCCTGGGCGAACGTAAGTATAAGGACCCTCCCAGCGTGCCAAAAGTTTACTGGCTAGCCCCCGTCAGGCAAAGTTTGGATGGGTGTAGTTGGCGTAAAGTCGTAAATCTTCATCAAAAGCTGCATGTTGGCACATCACGAGTATTAGAAGATCCCGCTATGGCCGAGCCTCGCTTGCCCGCCCTCTTAACCCCCTCCCCAACCCCAACACCCTCCTCAACCCCCTCTCGAAGGGGGGAGCTCAGGAGCATGCAGTGTATAGTAAATAGGGAAACAGACCTAGTTAGGCCAAGGGAGGGGCGTTCCGAAAAAGCGCAGGGTCGGCGTCGCAGACGTCGTTGCGGATTTATCGCTCCCCGAGGAGTTTTCTCTCATGCAGCATCTTATTTCTTGCCCCCTCTGTTCACATTCTGAACATCGCTTCGCCTCACCTCCCCCCGGAAAATACAAAATAAAGAAGCAGCCGAAAAAAACTAGCTTGCTTAGAAATTGGGTGTAAGTGTAAGTTTTGGACTTCCTAGTCATATTAACATTTCGGGGGGGAGGGGGGTTAAAGGGAGTAAAAAAAAAAAAGTTCGAAAGGCGCTTCCTATGGAGCGTGTCAATTTCGGCTTGCCTATAAATCACGGACTACAACTACTATTTTTCGTTTTGTTCCCTTTTTGCACTGTAGAACGATTTGGCGGTTCAAAAGGTGGCTGGGCGACCATGAATCTTTCCTTGCTATTCCCGGGAAATTGAAGTAATTGCCACAAATGCCGAAGGTTTTGGGGGCTATTCATGCAGTTCAGTTCCAAGTTACTGTTTTCGTACAAGCTATTATTGCCAAAAGCCGCTGTCTTTATTGTCGAGTACCAAAGGTGTGGAAAGCTTCCCGCAACAGTGGCTCAATGCTAAGACATGGTGGCAATATAGGGATATATTTACACACACACCCTCCCCGGAAAAGAAGGATTTCTTCAGAATGGGGCTTTTTGAAGAGATGGAGGAAAAAAAAAACTTAAGGAAAAGAGGGCGATAGGGAAGAAGTTGGTGGCGGAGGCAAAGTCTTGCAAGATTTACGGTCGTTTCCATGCAAGGAGTCACATCGCTCTTCTTTTTTCGGCCTCAGAACTCCCTCATCCTAAAACCCCTTATACTAGAGCTAGTAAATGTAACACCAAGCCTAAAACCACCAACTCTTTTCACCCAACCTCCCAAAAAATTCCAGTGGAAAAAAAAACGAAGCTTTGTGGTCGAGTCTTTGGCTTGAAACGTGTGACTGCAGAGGAGTATTTCCATGCCAATCCAAGGCGATATCGACGCTCAATAGTACGTGCAATGGCTTTTTGATTTCCTGTTAAGTTTTACCGGAATTTTCTTGAGTTGGGAGGGGAAGAGCTAGTTCGTATGGCATTGCACAGGGGCCCAGTTTCTATCAATGCTTTGCATGCAGCGAGCGGGGTTTTATATTTTTGCGTTTATTTTTCGGGCTGAGAGGAGGATACAGGATGAGTTTTACGTTCGTGTTATTTCTTTTAAAAAGGCTGCCGTGAGCCAGACCCAGCAGTGATGAATGCCTCACCCCAAACCAAGATAATTGAGCTAATTACGGGGGCCCCTAACGACACGTAACATCCATCCCGATTTTTCTCCGAAACGTTTTTCGAGGAAGTTGCACTGGATTTTGGATGCTGAACGCGTCTCGCATAGAAAAGTCTGTCTATTTGTGCTTGACGGCTTCATGGGTTCCCTTGTAAAAAGAGTTTTTAGAAGAGAGGGGAGAACAAGTGGTTAGGAGAATTTGGGAAATCAGACTGTCTGGTTATAGACAAGGCTTTTTTTTTTTTTTTTGGCTTTTCCTTCTCTGCGGAACCGGTTACTTGTACATATACATAAATATTGCTAGGGCAGGCATAAGAAGTTAAAAGATGCAAATGAGGATTTGGGGCCGTACTATGTTTGACTTTGAGCATAGAGAGACTTTTGGCTGTGAAGACTTATTGGCTGGACGCCAAATGTACTTTTCTACCGAAGCTTTAAATAGCGAGTCAATGAATAGTTTCTGTCGCTATGACTTGTATTAGTTGGCGTGTGGGCTGCGGCGTTCATATCGAGAGGCTACTTTTTGCTCGGGGAAATTCCTCGTCGTTCTTTTTAGCTCAAGAAATGGCCAAAAGATTCTGGACCCTTTTTTTTCAGTCTGTCTTCATCCTGTCTATGGCGTCTTTTAAAGGAAGAGATGACACGTTGGCCTCCTGCATGAAATGGCGTTCGCAAATGGTAAGGCTGCATAGCACACGGCAGATATAAAGAGGATCGACGACTTTATTGGATTCCACGATTCTCATGTTTAACGTGTCCCAGCTTTATAGCTCTAATATTGCGGGGTGAAGATCCTTTCTTCCACTTTTTCAAGCTACAAAGGGCATTCATAGTTTAGTTTAATGTACAATCTTGATTCGAAGCTTCTTAACCTTGATTCGAAGCGTCTTCGGCCTCGTACATTACTCTCTCGGTAGTAATGCTCGCAGCTTTACAACTTTGTAAATGTCAAAAGTATTCAAAAAAATCAAGCGCCACATCGGAAGATTCGCGTTATGGAGTTGAGCAGGAAATTTCTTGTGAAGAAACCAACTTTGGGTTATTTTTTTAAAAAAAAAGCGATATTCGTATAGTGTTAGATCGAGTTGAGCAGGAAATTTCTTGTGAAGAAACCAACTTTGGGTTCTTTTTTTAAAAAAGCGATATTCATATAGTGTTAGATCCCGGTAGTAATGACGGTGGGGTGTGATGGCGCACTTCCGGTATGTGTAATATGAGCTCGGAAGGAATTTGCTCGGAAATTTCTGCTTCAAACATTCTCTTGTTCAAACATCCATCAGGGGGCTAGAAGTTGGCGTTTTCGTTCTAGATAGGAAATTCCCCCCCTGAGCATGGCGTCTCCCTGCTGTTGTGCTGCCTATTCCAGATTAACGAGGTATCGATCCTCATTTGCATGTCCGCGGCAGGAAGCTTGCGCTTGATTAACATGACGCTTTAGAAAGTAGCCTCACGGGGCGATGTGGAGTTTTTTGTTTGAATTTCCTATCTATTATTTGCGACAACAAGGTTGGGGGGGTTCGTTCGCAGGTGTAATTGGTTTTGAGTGTGTCTGGCATCGTATCGTATAGGAGCAAGGTATAGAACCCAATGTTGATGACGTTGCTAGGAGACCCGCGGACTTGATAGCAGCCCCCTGAAAGTATACTGGACAATCAGGAACTTTTGCAGGCCCAAAGCCGCGGACCCCAGCCAAAACCCACCCGCCCCAGAGCCAAAGGCCCTGCCGAAAGAAAAAGACAGTAAAAATGGAAAACAGAACTGAAAATTCATTGTTGTTGTGGTGTTGGGTTGTCGGTGGCGGCAGTATTGCGACGCAAGCTTGCCATTGGCCAAGGTGGTCGATCACGTGCTGTTTGGCCGCCCCGCGCACTCTTTGGCCATGCTACGCTATGTTTCTCTATCGGGATCCGCCACGGCATAAGAAAAGGTCCCCAGCGTGTAAATTGCCAGCCCGTCACCCAACCTTGCACACAGACTCGTGCAGCCTTCCGCTCTGCTGGAGAGAGAACTATCAGACTCCCGCAAAATTGGCACAATTTTTGACTCGTGTGTGCGCACCGTGTGTCTATTAGACTGTTAAGAAAGTCAGACGTGAATTCTTGATTTGGACGCGTTATCCAGTGTTTCTTGCCAGTTCCCAGTTCAAGGAGAGAAAAGTTATAATAATTGTTAGAATATTCGTGAGGGAGCTGACATGGGATTTCACAATCAGGTGTAAACGATTCGCCCAATCCAAAGGATCTGGCAATTTTTTGCGTCTCAACCCTTCGTTTGCCGTGTTCACCGTTTTATTTTACCGGAAAGCGCAATTTCCAACTCCCCATTCCAGTGAGGTAAGACGCTTCTATGGATTATCTACTGACTCAAGTTACTAGCGTAACTACGAGAAGGACACAAAGTTAGTCATATTGACCGATTCGGGAGCTACTGACGTAATATTAAGGTGCTATTGAGTTTATGGTGTTATTGAGTTTATGCTAAGAACTAAAGACTCAAGTACTAGCGTAACTACGAGGACAAAAAATTGTCCTATTCGCCGATTCGGGAGCTACGGACGTAATATAAGGTGCTATTGACATTATGGCGCTAAGAATGAAAGACTCAAGTACGAGCGTAACTACGAGAAGGACACAAAGTTAGTCATATTGACTGATTCGGGAGCTACTGACGTAATATAAGGTGCTATTGACATTATGGCGCTAAGAAAACGAGTGGGATGCGATTTGTGGTCGTGTAAATGAGCTAAAGTTCCCTCTTCGTTAGGCTATACCCCTCTTTGGCGGGCATCTTTTACACCTGCTAAGCATGAGTGTTTTATTGACCATTCCGGAAACGGGTTATGGTGTGAAAATGGCCCCCTTTTTGTTGAGCGTAGCACGCTCTTTTAAGTTTTACTACTTCTTGTAAGGGGGGGCAGATGCTTGTTCCTTTAATAAAAAAAAACGGCACCCCTTTTGGAACTTAACAGTTTTATAGCACTTCCCAAAAAGAAAAAAAGTGTAAACCCTTTAACAAGAGTTGAAAGGAGCCAATAAACAGGACCGACAGGTGTTTATAGTCTTTCTAGAGGGCGAAATTCAAGTAGTCCATAAAACCGTAATGTCAATAGGCTTTTTTTTTTTAGGTTGACTTATCTAACCTTTTTCCCTCCGATAAGTCGTTTTGTCTAATAAGCCGTGCCCATTTTTTAGGGCTTTTTTTTTTCTTGGGTTCGAAAGTTATAGACACTCGTTGATAGTTTTATTGGCACTTGAGCCCCCGTGTTTAACCCGTTCGGCTCAAAACAACCTAATCCCACCCGAGAATAGCTACCCAGGAATTAACTATTCGGCGGCAACTGTTGAAAGGGTCGGAGAGAAGAAAAAGCCTTAAAATCGTGTCAAATGTTTAGAGCGTGTGATTGCCCGGGCTGTAAATGTCCATTGGTTAGAGACGCGGAGACTTTAATGCCCGGATCCCCGTCGCTCGGGACACACAAAGAGGGCGTATATGTACGTATAAGCGGTTTTAGTGGTTTCTTGGTTTCCGAAGTTTCACCTTCCAGGTTTTGACTTTCTTTCTTTGAAAAGTGCTCCCCCCTAAAGAAAAACGCTCATCGGTTTAGGCTAATCATGAGGCTCCTGATGGTCAAGAAAACGTTCGAAAAGGGCTTCGGGGATGCGGGGATAGGTCTATGGCGTGACATTGATGGAAGATGAAAGCGAGAAAAGCCCCAGTCGGCTGCCAGACCGCGTAAAAGTGCCAGCTCTATTGGTGTAAAATGCCACATAAGCTTAGCATAGATAATTCCAAACAGGCGCATACGATATGTGTGTGTGTGTGTGTGTGAGGTGGGGGATTGGGGATCGGCTTAATCGGACTAATCCATCACTGTCGCAAACACAACAAGGTGCCTTGTCTTTTCTTTATTGTTTGGGTGACTCAACGTCGGATTTCCTTTCCTTTTTATTGTCTTGTAACTGTGATCAGATTTTGGGGAACTTGGGGGGTAAAAAAGCAACGTCAGATTGCACTTTCTTTTTAATTTTATTTTTTAAATCTTGTCTGTGATCAGATTTTGGGGTACTTGGATGGTAAAAAGAAAAGTTGGATTTCACTTTCTTTTTAATTTTAGGGTCTTTTATAACTCTTGGATCAGATGTGTTGGGAACCTGGGTGATAAAAGGACCCTTTTAATGCAGTAAAAATCCCCATGGCCTAATGAAGAAAGTTTAGATTGTTTACAGCATCTAAGCGGGCCTAAGAGTAGATTAAAATTACTTTTACAAGAAAACACAAAATTAAAAAAAAAAGAAATTAAAAGCCGCTGTGATGTCTGTGTGGATAAAAAGCTGTCGCGGAATCGTGGCCATTGTAATTTAGAGATTCTTGGGGGTTTTATGTGTGTGTTTTTTATGTTTCTTGTGCTGGGACTCGAGTCGTAGATCATTTTGAAAATATGTTCTGCTGGGGCTGAAGGTCAGCATTGGCAGTCCATAAGTTAGGCAAGTCTATGAAAAGAGACAGAAAAGCGATAGAGAGTGAGAGAGAGAAATTCGTAGGCGAATTTTCATTATTGGGTCCAGCCAATAAGGCGCTTCTATGAACGAATTTTGTAGATGCAGGAGCCTGAGCGTTTCTTTTTTCTTAAACCAGGAGTTTGGGTTCCTGACCTTTCTTGGCAGGCAAGCAAGGAAGTGTTTGACAGGTACTGTCACCTATTTAACAGTGGGACAACTGGAAAAGGGAGACAGCAACTTGGGGAAAACTCCCGCGTTTTTATGAAGTTCCCTTTTGGACAGCATCCCCTCCACAGCTTGAACGTCGCTATAGCATCCCATAGCGCTTCCAGGCCTCTTTCCCCATTGGTTTATGGCCGAAAATAATGGCCGCCTTTACGTCACTGAGGACTACGTCACTTCGACAGGCTCCGAACCACCCCTCCCCCCTCGAGCTTTGCGAACGAAAGAAACGAATAAATAAAAAAGAAAAGACGCAGAGTGTCTGTCTAGTGCTGCCAAAAATTCAACGCCAGAGAATTTAAGAACTATTTAAATTACCAGCAGAGCGTTACTCCTAAGTGTACTCGATTGAAACGGCTCAACATCTCTTAGCTTTGGAATGTTGCCCATAGCGGTTGAATTTATAGGAACGACTTGTGTTGGTTGAATTCCTGAATTGCTGCACTTTAATGCATGGGAAAGGCAAGCCATAAGTCATGTCCAGGCTCTTGTAATGTAGCAATCGACGGTCTTGGGTTCTACGAATCAATATCTCTGCACTAAAAGCTTAGTGGCCATCCCAAGTACGAAAAACCCTTCCAATAAACTTGCACTTTTTTAAAAACTGAGCTCAACGAACAAGTCAGGTGAAGAGTTTGCGAATTCGCGAAAGACTGAAAAGTGAAAACTGTTTTCTTTACCCTTGGCCTTGCTACCGTATTCAACTTTGGGCGTTTATAGTCCCTATTTCCCTAGAAAATATATGTCGGCAAAGGTTTTACCCTCCGCCGCTCAAATTTTATTGCGTTCACGATGGAAATTGGGGCCGAAAGGACGAGCTTCGTTGGCTTTTTAGCTTCAGGGAGTAGAAGCTTGGGAGGAATAGTGTTCCCAGGTTCTTTTGGTCAGTTCCAACTTTAAAAAATAAAAGGGTCGCGCTCGAAAAGAAGGTTCTAATCAAAGTTTTAAAAGTTGGGAGTAATTCAAATGGTCACGCAGGTCCAGCACTTTGGGGTTAGTAGGGTGTTTATAAGCGTTCTTTGGGGTTCCGATTCCTCTAGGGTTGTCATAAATCCTCGACCGTGAAGGAGCCAAGGTATCTTTGTTTGGCGATTGTTTTGCAAAAGCTTTTTTGGCATTGTTCCGCATAGATCCGCCTTCGCGGGTTCGTCGAGTAGCAATACCAGTGCAACCAGCCCCTGGGATAGGATCTTGTATTATATATATAAAAAAAAATAAAAAAATATAAAGAAAATGTTTACGAAGAATCGGTCCCGTTGGCTAAGCTCTGACCTTTGGGAGCACCTATAAATCTCGTGCATGGACATCGTTTACCGTATCCGAAAGCCTCCATTGTTGTATGCTTTTAACATGGTATGCTGCACGGCACAAGAAAAAGGCCTAATAGCAGTGCTTTCCAGTTCATTAGTCGTTCTACTACAGAGTTTTCGGGGGTCCGAGTCTGAATCTAAGCAATGCCAGGTCCGAAAAGAAAGAAGCCAACAATGTAACCTTCTTGGACTTAAAAGGTGCGTCCGGTAAAGTCTGAATTATGTTATCAAGCCCCTATTAAAGATCTGAGTCGCTGAGCTTTTTGGAAAGTTCCTTGTTCGCACCCAGCGAGGGGTTCAGCTTTTGTTAGTTGCTCAAGTTCTTAGCCTTGGAAAGTCTGGGTGATCGCCATGTACTTTTTGTTAATGTGTCTCTCTTTTTGTTCTTGGAAAAGACGAAAAAAATGAGGAAAAATAAGGAGATGTATGCACGCATTTGGGGATAATGCGCTGTTGTTGTGTACCCGAACAACGATGTCACGGTGTATGTTGTGTTACGTTGGTACCCAGCATTATTATACAGCAAGTGGGGGACTTTGCTACGTAGCATAACTAATATGAAAGGGAAAAACAGTGGCGAGCTAGCGGCAGTATGCAAGGATGGATGACTGCTTTGCACGAAGTCTATTTCCTCCCAGTTCTCTCTTCGTCACGTATGTATGAGAAACACAGAGAAGACAAGCCAAAAAAAAGAGTTTTCAAAAAGAAAAATGGCGAGGTGGTGGGGTGTTTTTTTCTTATTTTTTTCGTTTTTTTTTGAGCTTATAAGAAAAACTAAGTTGGACTTTAATAAATGTGTAAGCAGAGCACACACACATAACACCAAGCCTCGGTAGTGGCTGAAAGCTTGGTGATGGCTTCCCGTGGCAGGCGAGCAAGTTCTTCCTTGGGCTTTTTAACTTTTGCCGCCTTATTCCCGCCCGGCCCTTTTTCAAGAAGCATAGAGCCTTTTAGCCAGTTACTGCTCAAATTGAGACGTCAAGATCTTCCCTGGTGATAGGTCCGTGTATGGCATATCATTCCCGAGACTCATTCCATGTGCACAGCGCACAGATATTCACGTCCCCCCCCCCCATATTTGAGGTACCTGAAACATTGTTTTCCCCCCCACAAAAAAATCAAGTTGATTCGATTGGGACTTGACAAACAAGTGCAAAGTGGTGCAACTCTAGTTCGTACGGTTTCATTTTATACATTTTATACCCTCATTCGCCCTGCCAAAGTGGGTTTCGGTGCAAATTGGCCGGCATATCCGACTTGTCAGTCAGAGACGACTGCTCAGCTTTTAGCCCCTAAGTTCCCCTCGTTACCGGCTAGAAAGCTCCCCGGAAGTTGTTTGAAAGTTCGGAGGCTGGGTAGGCAATCGTTTTTCTGTTGTTTTTTTGTCTTCTTTTTGGGTGGGACCCGAGTTGGGGAAGGAGGGTGAACTAAGGGAGGTTTTGCTTTTGCCTTGAGTTAAAGCTCGCAAGTAATATAACTTGTGGGGTGCTGTGACGTGAAATGAATGCAGAGCAATATGTAGAATGACGGCAGTGTCAGGGAGGTTTATTTAGGACTCTGGACTGATGATTTGATCACTCAAAGTCGTTAAGCTTGTCTGCGCCGTGGAATCATAGTTGGAGCTTTTGCGGGGGTTCGCACAACTAGATACATATGCTGCTGCGGCTCCCATCCGCGTTTCATTGCTGCAGCACTGAAAAGATTCTGGGCTTTTTTCTTGGCTTCAGACTTGGGGGGGGGAAAACCGCTTCAGAGCAACCCAGCGATATAAATATCTGATGGGAAATGAAGGGGCGCGGGCAATTCAAGTATTTGGGGGCGCCATGTGGGTTGGAATCTAAGCTGTTGCATGCGAAGTTCTTCGTATACTTGACTCGACCAAGTTCCAGATCACACACACTCACGCCATGCATTCAGCTGAGCCCGCTTTCAAGAAATTTTGGCAATAACAAACAAGGGAATCGAAAACCTTCTTGCTGTTGCTCCGTGTTCGCTATTGTATGTGGCTTGCTGAGTTTATTTATTGCCGTGTCACTAATCTTGGATACCTTTTGGCTTCTTTCATAGGCAATGGAGTCGTTTGCATCGGCATTCGGGCATTATTGCTGACAGTGCTTCTTGGCCGACCAAAGTGGTAAATGGGCCTAGTAAACCGAAGACGCTCGTTGCAGTTCCACCGTTTGTTTTAACACACGTTCGGAATAAAAAAAAAAAAAATAAACAAAAAAAACTTCCCTCTTGGACCAGCCCTTCGTATTTAAAAAGAAAAAGACAGACAAAAAACACTTTTCGAAAGCCTTGGAACGTACCAAAAGCCTACAAAAGCCTCATTGATTATTCACAAGCCCCACCCTTTTTCTATAAAAAAAAAAGAGTTACTACTACTACTACCCTCCACGTTCAAACGTCAAGAGAAACTTATGATATACGTTGGAATTTTCTAGTGCAATTTTTTTCCCGTTATTTCGAAATTCATCGACACTAAAAGAACCACATTGTTGCGTCTGTCGTTACATGGTCAGTGCAGAGCCAAGGACGAGAAATCCTTCCACTCAATTGATGCAAAATACTAGTGATACCCCGGTTTTTCTCCTTATACCCTTTTCGCTCGTGCAAGCCCGACAATTTATTATAATCACTTTTTAAAAACGGACAAAGATTGGAGTAGTTTCCCTAATTAGGAAATTTTTGCCCGTTTTTTCTTTTTCTTGTGTGATCTCGAAGAACCCGGGAGGCGTGGCCTGTGGAAGGGCAAAACCCTTTGAGGGCCTTTGCCTGTCTTGTGGGTTTGAAGAGGGGGAATAACCTTTTTACCCCCAACCTAAGAAAAAACAGTCTATTTTCCCCCCTTGGCCAGAGAATCTCGTAGCCGAAAAAGAGCACGAAAAGACATGAGTGCATACTACGCCACCAACGCATATGGGGACATCCACCATCAGTACGGTCCCGCCTCCGCCCCCAACTCCATGACAATGGGCGTCCACCACCACCCCCATCCTGCCGCTTCCGCCATGGTTGTGGGCCTCGCTGATCCAAACCATAGCAGCAACGGGCCGAGCAACAATCGAACGGCCTACCCACTCCAGCAGCAGCACCTTCAACAGCAGCAGCATCACCAACAGCATCAGCAGCACCATCAGCAGCAGCACATGAGTTACCCTGGCCACGCCCAGTATTGCAACAGCCGGTATCCCAATTACAGTGACCGGTCATCCGAAGGCAAATGGAGTAGTACAGGAAATGAGCCTCATTATTACCCCCAGCATTTAGCCCAGCCTCCCCAACTGCCATTAGCGCCACCCCATATGGTGGCCAACGAAGGTGGTGGCAACGGCTCGCACCTGTACCGACCTAGCTCGCCCATGGTGAGTGCCATGGCCCCTCACCACGGCTCTCCGCCCTTGACAGCCTACGGACCTATGAAACCTAATCCTCAACTTCACCCTCTTTCCACCGCCAGCACCACCTCCGCCATCGCAGCAGGAGCAGCAGCACCCCCTCTTCCCCCTCCTCCTCAGGTTGAAGGTCTCAGTCCCACGCATGCGCATACCGGCACTAATCACAGTAATCAGCAGCCGAACCTCCATTATCTCCATTCGGTCCCGTCTGGCAATTACCTTCAGCAGCAGCAGCAGCAGCAACTTCAACAGACTCCTTCCAATACGAGCAGCAATGCTTCCACACATTTTCATCATCCCACCGCACAGCAACAACACGCCAGCCTCATGGCAGCCTCGCATCATCCGCATTCGCATGCCGCCACCTCGCAGCCCCAGCCACAGTTTAACGGCTATGCCAACAATCCCGCCCCAGCCACCTACAACAACCCTAGTAACCACTCCCCGGTCATGTACGGCAGTCGGTGCCATAATAACAACAACAATAATAATAACAATAATGTCCTCAATAACGTCTCCGGTGGAAACCCAGCAATACAACTCCCCAATTGCAACCCCAATGCCCCCAACACTGCTCAGCTGGCGGTCGGCCCCGTGTCCATGACCGACTCGTCGTGTTTGCAACCTGTGATTGCCGATTTAGATCAGCTCCAACAACAAAGACAGCAACAGCAGCAGCAGCATTCCATGGAATTGCTCGACTCGCATCACGTCAGTAAGATGCATTCACACATGCAACATCACCAACAGCCGCCGCATTCGTCGCCCATCATGATGTCCGACGTGGCGGTCTGTCACCCCCATGGGTTGCCCCCGCACCCAGGAGTAGAACAACACCCACACCTGGGCCATAGTACCGGCAGCCTAGACGATTGCCATAACCCCATGGATCACCTCCATCCTTTGAATTTGGACGACGGGTCGCATTTGCGGCTGCAAAGCTCCAGTCCTTTGGATGGCATGGACCCCCAAACACAATTGCCACCTTTAGTGGACGAAGGATCACCTTCCGGCTCCTTGCAAGACAGTCCGCTTTACCCCTGGATGAGGAGCCAGTTCGGTAAGTCTTAAACATTTGGCGCCCTCCGAATTCCTCACTGACTCGAAACTTCAAAAAAATTAAATTCAAAAGGATTAAACTTTAGTATTAACTGATAAAACGGGATATAAAAGGATTTGACTTGATTCCGTTGTTCTGCTGCGACTGCTTACCGACTTTAGTATAGTTTCACGAGTTTAGCCAAGCGGGATAGTTTTTTTTTTTTTTTTTTTGCTTTCCGGGTAATAATAATTACGTGGCCGTGGCCGTGTTACAGGGTACAAAGCAATCCCTGTCTGCTCCTTGGCTAGCTCGGAGTGTTTTTTGTTTTATTTTTTTGTCATTTGCGATTGCATGCATTTTTCGCTCGGGGGTCTTAACGAACTAAGGCTAAAAGGGGAAAAATTCATTAACAAAGCGACTGTGTTCGCTTGATCCTTATCGGAGATCCATAAGAGAAGTATTCTGGTAGATGAAGCAGCTCATATTAGGGTCACGCTGTTCTACGTCAAAGAAGTCAAAGATACAAAAAAATACTGAAAGGTTATTAGACATGTGTCGTGCAAGGTGGGCATGAAAAATGAACTAGTCAGAGTCGATACGCCCATGGGAACACGCCCCCTTTCTCCCCGTCACCTCGTTTATTACTATTTTTTTGGCGCGAGCTAAAATATGCCAATGTTTATAGCCTTTGCGTTGGTGTCCTGACCTGTCTCAAAGTCGTCTTACAGGGCTGCCATTCCCACGTGTTATAGCTTCCTGTCATAAGCGCATATGACATTCTGGCAAGACTATAAGGCGTGCCATTGATTTTTGGATATGCCCAACGGGCTAATAAACAGGCATGTTGGAGCTGATCAATTTTCTCCGCTCGGTTTTCTTTTTTTTTCGCATGAAAGATATTTATCTTGTTTGTGAAAGGTTGGCATTTGCAAGCGCGACGTTATTGTTACGCCAAGAAAACGTTCTTTAAGGCGCGCCACTTTTTTATGACCGGTACGGTATGTCCCAACCAAAAAGTCCCAGAGAAAAGAAAAACGGTGCTGCTTAGGGCCATAAAAGTCTGACCTGGGCCCACGAATAGAGCGTAAGGTCATCAAGCAGTAAAAACAGACAAAAAGTAGCGTCCGGATGGTGATTTTCTGTACCCCCGCTGCTTCAGTTTACATGTTTTAAGACCTATTTCAGCATTCCATAACTTTGTTTATAGGCCTCTGGAGAATAGGCATTAGAACTAGACCTTACGTCTTCCTCGTTCTGTTCAAGCACCCAACAAATTTCTTCTTTAAGAAAGAAGAAAGTTACACTTGAGCAGGCTTGGGAAGCTACTGGTACTGTATATGTGCTCTATTCGAGAAAATTCCTTAAAATGTTAAGTCTTGGGGTAGCTTCGAGTTCAGCCCGCCGCAAGAAAGGCCACATTGGCTATTCATGAAAGTCAGAAGCCGACCAGAGTAAGAAAATCTTGCCAGCATTTTCTTTGAGTCATCCAAGCCAGGACCCCCCGAATCCGAAAGCAGAAGGTTATTTAGGAACATCGTATTGGCATCTTCCCTTCCCGAGTTAAAAGAAAGAAAAGAGTAATATATCCATAAATGCATGAGTTTTTCTTGGGAAAGGCAAAGCTGTCACGATCTTTTTCTCTGAGGGAGAAGCATTTTCTTGAGTTGCGAAGTGTTCCGTAAGAGAAGGGAAGAAGAACTGGAGAAGGATGTATTCAGTGTCCAGCAACAAGGCACAGAAAGGCTGGCATGAAACTACATCAGCAACGCTCCTCCCCGCATCATGATCAGAAGGGGACAGATATGTGTGCCACCCAAGATTTACGACACCCACTCTGGGGACTCGGAGATGCTGGGGAAGAAAATCGGAAAGCAGCAGCAGCAGAACCTCTTTTTCATCATTTATGTTTGCTAACATAATTTATTGGCATTTTTTTTTTCTCTGGCCGAGTCTGTATATACATATAAATATATAAAGTCGGTGGAAGGTTTCTGTTGTTGGTTACGGGGTTTGTCAGGGAAACTAATGCAGTGTCTTCTGTTTGTCTAACGTGCTTCTTTTCTCCGTTTGGGTTTCGCTGGTGTAGAACGGAAACGTGGGCGCCAAACGTACACGCGGTTCCAGACGCTGGAGTTGGAGAAAGAATTTCATTTCAACCGATACCTGACTCGACGTCGCCGGATCGAAATTGCCCACGCCTTGTGCCTGACCGAGCGCCAAATTAAGATCTGGTTCCAGAATCGACGCATGAAGTGGAAGAAGGAAAACAAAGCCAAGATGGACGCCGGCTGTCTTGAAGGATTGTTAGTGGAACATGTCTTGGCCATGCCACAATGACTAGAGGAGGGTGGTAGCGGAGGATTGGGAGGAGGAATGCCCAGCAATTCTTCTTCCATGTATCCTTGCTGCTGCCCGGAAGTGGATTTACCTAATTGGACAACCATGGTTCATCCTGCCATCAAAAAGTAATACAATTTTCGCTCCCTCTCGCGCTTTTTAAGAAGGGTTAAGTGAACTGAGACTAAATCCTGTATTTTTTCCCAAAAATGGTATAGTTCCATGAGTGAGCCGCCCACCCAATGCACCTCACCCAGATGAAGAGTTTGAGTAACGGCCGTAGAGGATCCCAAATCTTGTGTATGGTGGTGATAAGCAAAGCGATAAGAGCCAAGCAGAGGAAAGAGGAGGAAAGGAGCCAGGTTTTGGGGTTTCAAGTCCCGTCCTTTTTTCCCATTATGCCGTTTTGGCGCAAGAATTCCAAACCAATCCTAGGATGGCTGCTGTGACTGAAGCAAGATGAATGTTCACCAGACATGGCATTGCGATACATGCGAGTTAAAACCGAGTGCTGGAGGACACAGAGTGATGATGAACATTTATCTAAATGCGGCGGAACGAATCAGGGGCTTTATTGCGGAATACGTAACTTTTTCAACATAATTCGGGGCGAAGCCAAGGCAAAGAAAGGGAATATGTTGTGTCTAGCCATGGCAGAAGCTTCGGGTTCTCTTTTACCTGAGGTCTTGTGTTAACGTTTCCTTGCACCAACGCGAGAAGCTAAAAAAAAAGCGTCGGATTTTTACCGTAGGTAGAAGTTTCCCTTGGCTTTTTCCTTCATTATTTATTGGGGGTGTATTTTTCTCTTAGAGTAAAGTGAAAAGATGCCTGCTATGCAGTGCTCCATTTTTAAAAACTAGCGAGAAAACGGGAGTGAAAAGGGTGGAAAAAGCAAGCATTTTGTGCACTAAATCAAAACCCTAAGGAATGCAGTTAATTTAAATAGGCGCTTGTACGTAGTTTTTGCGGGCGATGGGAAAAAAGAGCGAAGAAATGGATTCTTTTTCAGCTTTTTCATTTCGGGGAGCGCGGAGCTTGGAGCAGGATTCTTTTCTTTTCACTACTAAAGGCAACTAGAATTGCAGCATCTGCGGTAGGCAAGTTTGCAACCATGTATACGTCATGCCGTTCCTACAGAGGCATTTTTTAATTAAGCAAATTATATGTGTGACACCTGAACATGCTCCTCAGCTGTCGGGTTGAGGAAAGGACAATTGATTTCAGCCAGTTTAGTATTACAAAAAACTAAAGAAGAAAACAGCCTGTATTTATATTTTTCAAAAACCGATGGGAGGAAATCAAAGAGTTTTTAACAGGATGGAAGGGGGAACCAGGAGCAAGTCGTCGGCCACACAAAGCTTGACGAAGTATAGGGCTGTTGTATCCATTATAGATTAAAAAATCTTGTTTATAGAGGGGCAAATTTGACAGTTTTTAAATACTCAAGTATCAGTGGGCAATTACAAGTCAGAGGGAAGAAAGAGGGCGTACATGCTAAGAGTTAAACGGATGAATATACCTCAGTGTTTTATTGGTAGTAAACTTTGCAATAGGCGTTGGGTTTTATAGGTAATAAAACGACATGGTTTGATTACGATGCGGTAAAAGGCGGCGAGTGTCATATAAAAACTGGAAAGCATGTCAAGAGGGGGAGGAAAAGGTGCACGTAAGAGGGATTTATTAGCTATGTATTTTGGATTAAGAGACCCCCAGGCTCTAATCAGTTTTAGTTTTGTAAATGACCAAAAAATAACTCTCTGTAAGGTAGTAAACGAGTATGAGTTGGTGAATGTGTTTTGTGGTAAAAAAAAAATCCCAGTAAAATTTATGATCATCATGTTTTCCATGTTCGTGCATCCCTAAAAGCGATAAAATAAAAAAATATGTGGTAAGACCCTGTTTACGTCTCGGATTAATTTCTCGGAGAGAAAAATTTACCATTACCAGTTGGGCTGGAGTGATAGATTTTCCCTTTGACAGCTCTCACTCGAGGAGATTGTCATTTCTCAAGGTTTGAAACGTGAGGTGTTACCTTAATGACCGATTTCAATACCGTTAATGCCAAACCAAACTAGTGACTTTGTTGGTTGAATTATGAGTAGGAACTAAGTCTGCCATTTGAACGCGAGACTCGGACGGTCTTAGCTTGTTTCATTATATTTTGGCATAAAATTAGTGGGCACAACCAGGGCGTGGCCATGTCATCCCAACTCAACAGGTGGCGAACCGTATTGTTTACATCCTGAAATATCCGCGTCATCCTTGATATTACGGTCTAAAAACTTTTAGTTTCGGATTCCACATACCAAAAGCATTTCACAAGGGCAGTGGAATCAAATCATAATGGTCTATAGAATCATTAATTTCGCGTAATATTTGTTGTTTACAAACTGCCTTTAGTGACAGTCGGCTTGCGCTATGGACTCGTTTGCGTGCAATGTAAACATGGAAATTGGATACTTTCCTTCAGGTTTAAATGTTTTTAAGTGTGCCCAGTGCGTGAAATTAACCCCGATAATTACTGATGATAGCTTCTTTTACCGTATCAACCATCAAGTGCGAGTGTCTTCTATTGCGCGAAGTGACCATCGGCTCGTAAGCCAATTTACCACTGGAAGTGCTAGCATACCCGGCTTATCCCATAAAACAGACCGCCATGGCCATATAAACCAGTGTTCAGCCCAGCAGCGTCCCTCCCTTAATTCCACTACGGCAACCGCTGGGATTCCCTAAGGTGGGCCCTTGAATATTTGCATACTCCAGACTCGGTAAGGCAAAAAAAACCTTTTTGTTGTTCTTTTCTTTCTTTATCTCTCTGTAGCTGACTCTGTTGAGTTTAGTCCCTTGTTTTCGACGGTTTGCTCCTGCCTTGTACGCTGTCTCAAAAGTGCCCTAACCAGTCCCTTTGCACAACTCAATTGCAATCGGGAATATCGCGAATACCTTAGTCCGCTTTAGTACCTGGAAATCTGCACCTTGGATCGCTCCACCTTTGTGACCTCCATAGGTTAATGGATCTATGACGTCATTCGCTGACGTAAGAGCCAAGTAACAAAGGGGTTAACTTGGACCTATCTCGATGAGGGCAAAAGCACGGCCAAAGTTCTACGTGAAGCTTCTTCTTCCGATTTTAACGTTCATGGACCAGTGATTCTGGCCATGTACCAAGTCGAGCGGATAAAAAGGGAGAGGGTGGTTCCATATGCGAGGGGGTGCACAGAAGGGCACGAAAAAGTTCGTAGGATTGCTACATGCAAGTGATAGAGAATCGCGAAGCAGAAGAAAGGCTGATCTGACAGCCGCCCGAGTTTGTCCTCCTGCAGCCCTTTTCGGTGTTGTATCGTCGTCGTCTTAAGACGGTTTGAAACTAAGGCGCAAAAGGTTTCTTGCCGGGGTCATAATTCAGCGTCCACTTCTTGCTATGGACGCTCGTAAATCCTCCTTCCCAACGTTTTCAAGGAAAAGGATTCTGTGCTAGCTCTTTTCTCTCTCGCTCTCTCTCGCTGAGGAAGAAATGAGAGACGAGAGCGAGAGAGAGGAAAAGAAAGACTATATGGAGCTGGGAGAGGTGAATGTGGATTGACTTGACTTAAGTTATGTAGAAAACGTAGATTTGAAAGCGAGCCACTGTTGTGTGACAATGAGCTTTCAAGCTAGATTACCAAAACAAAAAGCCCTAGCGACATTCGATACTGTTGAACTATTGAAACTTTCTCCTCTTTGATTGCTTTGATTTCTCCTCTTTGATTGCTTTGATGGCTCCAAAGTAGGCGTTGGGGTAGGGGTAGCGTGGATAGGTAGTTTTAGATAGGTAGTTTTAGATAGGTAGTTTTATGATAGGTAAATTAGAAATGGACGGAAGGTTATGAAGTATGGAGAGCAATTAGAGGAGCGAAGAAATAGGTTAGAAATGAAGCAATTAAGTTACCTTACAAGTTTAGAAATTGAAAAGGTCTTCTTCTTGCCTGCAATTTTAGCAGTGGCAGTCTAAGATTTACGACATTCTGCCTGGCAACAGACACTGCACGAAGAACCAAAAGGCAATTGGGGTAAGAGAGAGAGAGCAGAGGCGGTTTAATTAGAACCCTGGGTTGATTCAATGCAATTAACCCTTGTATTGTTTAGAATGTCACGGTTTCTGGCCGTTTTTCCCACACTTTTCCTTCATTCTAAAGCTTTTTTTGGTCTGCGTAAACTCCCTCAACCGCAACAAAAAAGCGTCTATTTGCCCGTAGTGCCATGAATCGCTTAACTAGAGGGGCACATGGTTTATAGCACTAATTTACATGGAGGCTTTTGGGAAATTATTGTTTTTACGAATCACGTGCGGATTGTCCTCTTCTTGCCTGCGGTAGAAACTCTTGGACTCTTTGACAATGCAGCTAGAAACTCTTGGACTCTTTGACAATGCAGCAATTAGCCTACAGTTGATGTTATCGCTCCGCAGCTTTGCAAATGGCCCCCTGACCTGTAATTTTTATAAAAAAGCGATTTTTTTTATTGGAAGCGAAATTACGAATCACGAGCGGATTGTCCTCTTCTTGCCAGCGGTAGAAACTCTTGGACTCTTGAAACTCTTTGGCAATGCAGCAATTACAGTTGATGTTATCGCTCAGCAGCTTTGCAAATTGCCCCCTGACCTGCGATTTTTATAAAAAGCGATTTTTTTTTATTGGAAGCGAAAAGGGACAGGAATTTATCTTAACAGCTTGGAGCTACAAAAAAAGAAATTCCCGTTTTTTGAAGCTGTGAAGCTTGTTGGCTCGGGGAATGATGATTTTTGGGTGCAGGAATATAATGGGCATCGCTAGTTCGGTACTTGGAGGTTTTTGGTCCAATCCAATTCCGCCGTACGCATGGAGGGAACCTTAATTGTGTGCTGTCGGGAATGAAGAATGGGTGCCATGTTACGTGTGCGTGGATTTGAATTGGGACGGAGAACGCGAGGCGGCGTAGGGACAAGAGAATCAGCAACGAATCGGGGGGTTGCAGCACCCCAGGAGGCCTTGACAGTAAGAAAAAGCGCTCCACCAAAAGAACCCCAGCTTGCCCAGCTTGCCACCAGCAACTCCCGACCGAGCTTTAAGGAAACTCAGAAGAAATAACTTGCGGATAATTTAATTCCAAAAGAAATCCTACGTTAAGACCACCCAACGATGTAATCCCACAAGCTACAAAGTTTTGTTATTTAGGCTTCCGATATGACTTTGTAGTTTGTAACGTGCCAATGCGTAAATAAATAATCTGTAAATATTCTGTATACCTGTCTGGTAAATTCTGTATCCACTTATCGAACTATTCGAACTTATCTTATCTTAACTTATCGAACTATTCTTCAATAAAAGGAAATGTCAATAGTCTGGAATCATTTTAAAAATAGTAAAAGAATGTGTGCATAACATTCGATTTTTAGAACATTTTAAAAGGATTCACATCCGCCTTTTTTGGCGGTGTTTAAAAAAAAAACGTATTTTTCACACTTTTTTTTAAAGAAAACGTATAAGAAAGGAAGAGAAGATATGCCGGCGAGGAGTTAGTAGATTTCGTGGGACAGTAAAAGAGTTAGATGATGAAGGTCATCTTTCCATGTCGACCGCCTCCTGACTCGCTCAAATGAGGCGACGTGGTAATGGAAGACGTTGGGGAGCGTGTATGTATGTATATACCTATAAAGTAAAAAAAGAAACAGAAATGAAATAGTGGGTGGCGTGTGTGCAAGTCAAGGAAACGCCATTGCTGTAAGAGAAAACTTTGGGAGATATTGGAAGAATAAAAAAAAAACAGTCTGGCTGGGTTGTATAATGGGGTGGGTGGCACGGCACAATGGGCGAGAAGGCTTTTGAGGGGGGGGGGGGTAACTCATTTATTAGGCTGGCATTGGATTTTGGGAGCTATAAGCAAAAGGGAAGTCTGCTGGAGTTGTTTGAGAGCTTTAGGATTCGGTTGGGAGCCAAGCGACGTTGACAAATCCTTCACGAGTTGGTGGATGTTTTCGGAAAAGGAAAAGCATTTTCGTTTTATTTCTTGGGACGTCCGTTTTGCCCGTTATGTATGTGTGTTGCACATGCACGGTGTGCACAACATAGTGGGTTTCGGGGGGTGGGAGGCCCAAAAAAAGGGCGAGTCCGCTGAGACCGTCGAAGGAAGATTTCCTCCGTGCGCTCTGTGGGCCCGCCAAGTATTGGATGATGCTCATTAGTTTCCCTTCCCCTCCCTTTGGCTCAAAGAGGAAAAGCTGGCGAGTATCTAGGTAGTATATACTGTGCCGCCAGCGCCATTGGTCTTGGGGGCAAAAACTCGGGCTTGCTGGGACTTGGGGGAAAAGACAGGCAGAAAATAGCAGTTGCGTCCTGTCCGGACTTGCAATTTGTATATGCCTCTGCAGTCTCCGCTCTGTTACGGCTTTGAAGTAAGGGGGGTTCGCGGGAGGAAATGCGCAGCGATTTTTCCAAGTTGACTTTAATAGAGGAGCGAGCAGGCGGAATGGGTGAAAAATGGCGGACGGTCAGTTCATAAACGGGGGCAGGCCACTTGGCAACCCAAAACTTGAGAAGACTTGAAAAGTTCAATAACTTGAGTAGTTCTACCCTAAAAAACCTTCCAACGTTAACGTTTTCCACCATGTCGTGAAAGGGGCGAAATTTCAGTAAAAATCTCAAGATGAATGGGGAAATTTCGAATTTTTTAAAAATATTTTAACTTTTCGAAAATTTTTGAATACTTTAACTAAGTTGAAGACTTATTTGCAGTCACAAACGCCAGGAGGCTTTCACTGGCGAAGCTTAATTTCAATAAAAATCTCAAGATGAATGGGGAAATTTCGAATTTTTTAAAATATTTTAACTTTTCGAGAATTTTTTGAATACTTTAACTAAGTCGAAGACCTATTTGCAGTCACACACGCCAGGAGGCTTTGACTAGCGAAGCCTGAGCCAAATTTCAGTAAAAATCGCAAGATGAATCAAGAAATTTCGAGAATTTTTTGAATACTTTAACTAAGTTGAAGACCTATTTGCAGTCACCCACGCCAGGAGGCTTTCACTGGCGAAGCCTTAATTTCAATAAAAATCTCAAGATGAGTGGGGAAATTTCGAGAATTTTTTGAATACTTTAACTAAGTTGAAGACCTATTTGAGTCACATACGTCAGGAGGCTTTCATTGGCGAAGACTGAACGAAATTTCAGTAAAAAGCTCAAGGATTAATTGAGAAATTTCGTGAATTTTTTAAAGATTTAAGGTGCTTCAGAACCAGTTATTTCAGGAATACGTTAGGAAATGAGTCGAAAATATTTGCATAAATTTAGGTGAATATTTTTGCGAATTGTAATTCCTCGCGCTTGAAATTTCTAACAAGGCATTACGAAAATGGGCAATATTTTGGCAGTGTTTTGTAAGTAACTTAGGTTCAATGCATCACGAATAGCGTAGTCTACTTGGAGAATGCACGCCAATGTTTTACATTTTATTTTTTGTGTTTTTAGTTTTGATATTTTATGGCAGGAAAAGGAAGACTTTACGTTGAGTACTAAAAAACCCGGCCAAAAACAGCTACATCTTTCACTCTTTCACTGGAAATTATGGTTAGCAGTTGTAGTTTACGATTTGCTAAATTTAAGTTAGCTTTACTTGGCTGTCATCAAAGATTTCTGGAAATTTTGTCAAAACTTGTCAAAACAAATGGTCGTAGTTCTTTCGTATGACACACAGGTTCGGATTTGGAATAAAATAGGCTCTGCGTTTTATCTGTTTCATCTCAACATCCCGAAAGTCAGACTTGTTTCTTGCACGCTAATTCTCCCAAGTCTCTAGGACATTTGGGGCTAATTTACGACATGTATCTTTCGCACAAGCCGGGTGCAAGATCTTTCCTTCTGAAAAGTAGGTCTTGTTCTTATTTTTATTTGATTTATTTAATTTTTTCCTAATTTAACCAGCGTAGGCAACTGTCTATTGGCCGTTTTTAAATTTTACATTGCCTTCAAAACGAGCAATAAATAGCCTGGCACAAGACAGTTGGCTTTTCTTTTTACTTTATTATTTAGGAAAAAAATTCCATACCGAAAACTGGTTGATTCCCAGACATTTTTATTGTTTTTAAACCAAGCGTATTGAAACTTGATATTTTAAAAAACTTCAGAAAGATGTGTGAACCATGGCAAAAGCCCCAAACCCAGCTGTAGATTGCTTAGAGTAATAACTTGTACCTCACCACTTATGTTCATTTGACCTGGGAAGCAAGTTTGTGGGGTGTAGAAGGAGTAAACTATAATATCACAATTTTTTGTCTGGTTCCAGCAGTTTTTTTTATGCGCCCAACTGGTTTACTTTTCTTATGCACATGGCCACTAGCGCTGATATGCACAGACTTGTTGCTTCCCGTTTTAATTTATAGGGCATATGTGTTTTTTTATTTTTGTTCTTTATGTATGTGTGTGTGTGTATGTGAGGATGTGTGGCAGCACAAGGGCGGTATAGACCCATAAACAAGACCCCGGTGGAAAGGACTTGCGATAGCAAAAAGCCAAAGGGAAGTATTATGCATGTTTTAGAAGCGCGTGTGTTTGTGGGGGTAAGAAATGTCGTAAACTGAGACCCATAACTGTTTTAGTAGTGTCGTAGATGTCGTGTCCAACAGTGGCCACGTCCTTCTCTGTTTTTAAGTTACGAGGCCATTCATAAAGCTCGTCGACTTTCGATAAGAGGGTCGCGTTTAGCATTTTAGCGCCTGATGCTTTGTGTCTCTTTCTTAAGGGAAAATCAGACGACTTTTGAAATGAGATGAAAAGTGTCCATTTCTTGTTTGCAGGTTCGGTTGCTTAGCTCCCGGGGAAAGAGAATAATAGCGCCCAAGCTTGTCCAAGTTGACAGTGTATTCAGGAGCTTTTCCTTATCGTGGGTTCCAAATCTTGCAACATTCTATGAAGACAAACTTGACTTGTCTCGTGGCTCTTTTTCTCTCATTTTTTACAGGCCATATAATAAGCTCCAGCATGGGGGGGACAAGCAAAATAACTCGCTTTTCTTGGGCTAGCGTAGGCAGAAGTACGCTGAGGAAACGGCATAGACAGAGACCCCAGAATTATTCAAGAAAGAGGTGTCAGTTTATAAATGAGCTACACGGTTCCGCGGTCAAAATGATTGAGCTTGTAGTTGCATAACTCGTTTCCCAAGAGTCTTAAAGGGGTTTGATGCACGTAGGAAGTCTCTGCTTACTCGCCTACTAGGACAAGTCTCTGCTTACTCTGCTTACTCGCCTACTAGGCGAGTAAGCAGAGACTTTGCGGAGATCCATTACATAAGGTGTGAAGCATTGAAAAACGGCGAGAAAAGGGCATTTTCGCAATATTGGCGGCCAAAGTCAGGCTTGGCTAGGAGAATTGTCTAGTAATTTTCTTAAACACGTTTTTTTCTCTTTCAGAGTTTGAAAAGTAGATGTAAGGGTCGTAAAAAATGATTGCGTGCATCTGCATAGCTCACTGGGTTTGGTCTTTTCTAAGACCAAACACACCCTGGGTTTTGTCCGTCCTTGTTTAAGAAAAAGAAAAGAAGAAGAGCTGGACCGGACGAGACAGGCCAGGTTGTAAATCTTTGCAGAG
The DNA here is from genome assembly GCA_023053545.1 of Lepidurus packardi. Classification (NCBI taxonomy): domain Eukaryota; kingdom Metazoa; phylum Arthropoda; class Branchiopoda; order Notostraca; family Triopsidae; genus Lepidurus; species Lepidurus packardi. The sequence goes on along the minus strand of JAKZAN010000001.1, from coordinate 1,621,924 downwards.
TTTTCTGTAGTAAAAAGCTTTTTAGATTTTGCGGACGCCTTTTTTTCGGAGGCGTTTTTACAACCTAAGGGTTGTATAAACGAGAAAAAGGGACAAGATTGCTGAAAGCTACCCGCGAAACAGCTGTAAATTGGGTGTTTTGGGGGGAAAGTAAAGTTAAGGGGAAGTAAAGAGGTGTAGGAAAAAAGTTGGTGTGTTATGAAGGATTTTCTTGTATTCAGAGGGATTTATAGGAAAATGGGAATACATTAGTCACGGACCAATTTCCCAGAGAGATGAGAGACTAAAGCTAACACATGTCGCAAACGAACAACCTTGATTATTAGATCACACATTAGCATTCAACCACGGACAGAAGCCACAGTTGTTTCGTGTTCGGCTCCCGGCGCAAGTGGCAGATGTCCTTAACGGCGCTTGTTTCCATGCGTCACAGCACCGAGCGAATTTTTTTAGTTTTTTTTTTTTTGCTTATTTGGGAATCTCCCCAAGCCGAATTGAATGTCATGTCATAAACTGTACCTTTTAGAATTACCTAGACCAATTCTTCTCTTTTATTATGAAAACCGTGTAGACTTTGTAAACTTTGTAAACTTTGAATCAACAAAATTAATACGGCTTAATGATCAAATCCTTTTGGAGTTGTTCGTGTCTGTTTGTCCATGAAATTTGAATAACCGGAGTTAAGATATTCTTGTAGTCGAAATGGAATACTTTTTTGTCACTATCTTCAACTATCCTGTAACTGCATTAAGGCTCCTTGTTGATGGGAAAGAGTCATAGATGGCACTGGTGTTTGTTATTGTTTTGTGAAAACCTTGCGCAAGAAAGTAAAAAAGAAATAGACAGCTAATTCCCGCCATTCATGGCATATTGCTAATTTATTACTTTATGGAAAAAAAATGTGCTTGGGTTGTACTGTACACTACCTGTTAGCTTACTGTCAAAGAATTTTTTCATGCATTGAAAAACTTGGTTTCTCCAAAAGTTGTTCCGAAATTCCCCATGCTAACCGCCTACACCGAGCTAAAGTACACAGGAGCCTTAACAGGATGAAATAAGTTGTATCCGGATCATTCCTAAGGAATTTTGTGTTAATTTATCTAATAAGACCTAAATAACGTAAATAATACTATAATAACCTTAGTATAATAATCTCCATAACGTAAATAATAGTATAATAATCTTAAGTAATGTAGCAAAAATATCCAAAAAATAAAGGATGCATTTTATTAAGTTAATTAACGTGAGGTATAGTTTAAGACAATACTGAAGACTAGACAACCTGTGCAATCTATCTAATAAGACCTAAATAAAACGGCAATAACGTAACTAATAGTATAATAATATTAAGTAATGTAGCAAAAATATCTAAAACTAAAGGATAAATTTTATTAAGTTAATTAACGTGAGGTATAGTTTAAGACAATACTGAAGACTAGACAACCTGTGTAATCTTAAGCCGAATTTTACCGTTTTACCCAGGATCGTAGTCGGCAGGTTACGACGGATAAGACCGTCGTAAACTGTGGTGTTTGTTAGAAGCGAAAGTTTTTGAAACCTTCAAACCAAAATTGACGGTCCGAGCTTACGCCAATTTGGGCGAAAAACATCCCAGGCGAATTTCATTTATAAGCTTTTAGCCTTTACTGTTGTTATTTTATATGTTAAGTGAACCTTATATAGTGAATTACAAGTGTAATCTGTGGAAAATCCATCGTGGGGTAGAACAGCGCAAACAAAGCGAGGCAACATTTCCGTGCAATTGGTTAGAGTAGGGAGCCAATGCCGTGGAAATGAAAACCGAAAAGCGGGGAGGGGTCGTTGCTTCGCTTGACAGGCAAATTAGTCACTTTACACGCCATCATGGATGAACTTTTTCGCCCAGCGCGGCAGCACTTTGGCTCCTTACCGTTTTTACTGTGTTCGTAAGCTTCGCTGAACGGTTTCGGGCTTCTTGGTTTTTTACTTCTTACGTAGAACTCATTTCCTAACCTGTCTCTCATTGTCTTTTTTTTATTTATGTCTTTGTTTATGGTTAAGTTCTTGCGTGGTTTCGGAGGTGAGTAAAGCATCCTGGCGTGCAGGCTATTTCTTGGCCCTTTGGAAAAGGAATGCCATTGAAAGGGTTCGTTTTTATGTGACGGTGTCCACGTGCTGTGAGTGACCAGATTTAGTGTCAGCATATTTGTCTTGTTCCCATGAAAGGCGAGTAAAATAAAATAAAAAAGGATCGTAGGATTTTTAACGACTTGCTAAGCTCGTAATTCCGTAGGTTTCGGTGGAGGAAGGGCCATTTTAAAAGTGTCGTAAACGCACTGGTGGGCCCCGTGTAACAGTCTAAGGAAGCGAGGGTATTTTTAGGGCTTTTTTGTCGTCAATGGAGTAGTCAAATTTGGTCGTGTGTGTGGATCGCACAGTTGTAATCGTCGTCGTCGTAGTAAGAGTAACCTTGACCTTGCTCCTCCTTTTTCACTCTTTCAGTCAGCTCCATGTGTGTGTATAGTAGTAGTAGTAGTAGAGAGAGAGAGAGAAGAGAGAGCGAGAGTAAAATGTGTAAAAGAGTTTTATGAGGTACTTGATGTTGATGGCGACAGAAACGGCCCATTACCACGCCAAGGAGCTTTGGCCAAGGCCCGGGAGAGCCCCTTTTACAGCACCAAACTTTATTGTTATGACTCGCCGGGGTTTGTTGCAAGAATTGCTTGGCTGGTGGGCGCAAACGTCATCAGACCACATAACTAGCTTTTTATGGCACTCCCGATCTTTTTTTTTCCAACCTACTGACGTCACAACAAACCTGCTCTGACACGTAATAGGACTAGTTTCGTTTCCCATTCATTTTTTACTCGCTTCCCTCAGCTTAACCCGAGCCCTTTGTTTTGGTAATTCGGTACTTTAGATTCACAACTGTGTTTAGCTCTGGGTAGTACACATTTTGGAGGTTTTCTAATGAGTTGTTTGATTTAAGGTCCATTATTTTCATCGTTGCAGGCAGTATGGGGTCCTTGCCGCTTTCGGTAGATGGCGCGAGGGAATGCTTCCTGGCTAAGGCACTTTTTAGTGTTTGTTTCGGCCACCAGAGAACGCGCAACGAGCGCCTGTACCGCATTTTGAATAAAATGCGAGATTTTGGCTAGGACTTTAAGGCTTTACTTCGGTATAAAAGAGGGGTATATATATACATATATAGCGTTCTCTTGGGACAATGGACCTGGCAATTTAAGGTAGCAAGGTGACAAATATAAGCAGACTAGTGGAAGGGAAGTGAGTGACACTTGGGCTAACAATGGTTTTCAGGGGAGTTTTGGGGCGAGGTTATTTGCTGAATGTCTTGCTGGGTTATGAGCCATTGCCTGAACTTTGCAAGGCCTTGGTACGTTGGAGTTTTGACCCTTTGAAAATGTTTCGCTAGGTTTTGGCCGGACGATGCCAATCCAAAGTTGCTTTTGCTGCCAACTTAATTTATGGCCTCTAGGTTTTAGGGGATCTTTGACAGGAACAGTGGCAAGAGACTCTTAAGGCAGCTGCCACCAGGCAAAATCTGTCACCTATATGGCGGTTTGGCCGTGCATCCCTGGGTTGGGCATTGTTGTGGAGCTTTTAGGCGGTTTTAGGTAGCGATAGAGATAGCCGGGATCTTTGGCAATGAGACGGCAGTTCGCTTTTTGGGTGAGAAAAACTTTGGGTCAAGTTTCTTCCTTTGAAGAAGCTTTCGGCTTTTTAAAAATTAGGTGGGCGTTTTTTTTTTTCGCTTTCAAACCCCAACAGGTGCCTAATTGCTGTTTTAGATTGTGTTATAAGGGTCATTACGATCATGGGGTGGCCTGAAATTTGTGACAAGCGCCCTTTTTCATCGTCATTTTTGCCTTGGTAATTCCTGCACGTCAGAAATCAAGACTTAAGAGAGCCAGAACGAGCAAAAAGGGGGAAGATTTATTGGTTGGCTGAAGCACGTGATGAGCAGTAATGTGCCAGACACAGCTCATAAGTGTTATACTTTCGCTGTCGCCATCGGACCCCGACCAACTCATATATAGGCAAAAGAGAAGCCAAACATGGACATTAGTGAGTATTGCAATGATGAGAAACGTGCTCTTGCCATCATTTTGGGTGCGGAGGACAATCTATTCTTCTTTCTGTTTTGTTTCAAAGGCAACTTTCCGAGGTCCAATAACGTGTCCACGTTAATGAGGTGGCATGGAGACGGTACCCGGCTACCCATTAGCTAGTATTGGCACACGCCTCGTGGCTGCGTAAGGAACGATCTCTTAGGATTCAATTTTTATCTCATAACGAGCCTTGGAAGTCATTAATGTGTATCACAGGCCTCCACTGAGGATCCCAACACGAGAGCAACACAAGCTTATAAGTTTCTGTCGTCTTCTCATTCATTGGCTTTTGGGGGCGAGCTTCGGACCAGGAGGCTCAGCATCCATCATTTTGCCTCTTTATCATTTCCAATTTAGGGTAGAGCTTGGGGTCTCTAATCCGGTCCGGCGAGAAGTTATTGGCGGCCCAGCCCGGAGATAGATTGTCATCGAAATTTCGGGGAGGGATCTAAAGGCGCACAACTCGGAGGTTTTCTCAAGGTAGATTCTCCTCCCCCACCTTCCCCACCCCATGACTGTTGGGAAGTAATACTATGAGATGGATTTGAGTACAGATTCCGATCATGGTAATCGAGAAAAAAAATAATATGATTAGGACTGGGAGGTTTTCTCAAGGTAGATTCTCCTCCCCCACCTTCCCACCCCATGACTGTTGGGAAGTAATACTATGAGATGGATTTGAGTACAGATTCCGATCATGGTAATCGAGAAAAAAAATAATATGGTTAGGACTGGGAGGGGGGTTTGGGCGGAGGGAGGGGAGGGGGGGAGTTGGCATGGCAGCACAAGCTCCAGACTTTGGGCCTTATAGCGAAATCGATCACTGTTGTTGGTAGGAGCACGCTTTGTCAATGCCAGTTCTTGGCCTGCAAGTCGACAGAAGGTTTTATTATAGGGCACCCCGTAATCGAATGCGTGGCTCGACAGAACAAATCCCTCTTATAAGACTCTCCTGAAGGAAAGTATAGCCAGCGTGTTGGTTCAAGCTGACCACCAAGATTTTCAAATCCCCAACTTTGAAACGCCAACTTTCCCTATTTTTTGTAAATTAATTTCTGGCTATTATTCCGTACAGCCTCTACCGAACACCAAGACTCTACTGACCACCAAGATTTTCAAATCGCCAACTTTGAAACGGCAACTTTCCCTATTTTTTGTAAATTAATGTCGGATTATTATTCCGTAACAGCCTCTACCGAACAGGGATTAAAGCTGCGTTTCCAAAACCATAAGCCTTCTTGGTATTTTTTTTTTATTTTGTATGCAGTAATCTGGTTTAAGCCTTGAAAAGTAAAGGTCTATTTCGGTCCATTGTCTCTCTTTACATTTATAGAAACGTTTATGGTGATGAGCCCGAGTGATTAGTATGCATCAAGGAGTTGGCTTTAATGAATGTGTCAGGTGTTGCAGTGGGGCCAACAGCTTGAGCCGAGATAGGAAAAGAGGAGATTTTTCCTCGCCAGGTTTTCCGAAAAGGAGGGAAAAGAATCCTGTTAGGAAAAGAAACTTGTTGATTGTCGTAGAACGCGTTTTTCATTGTCACGAGTTTCTCCCAGAGTTTGGGTGGGGAAACCCTTTTGGAAATACTCGCTCATAGTTCCTGTTCTTGTTTAAACAATCTTGGAAGTTATTGGACTGGGTGGTTTAAATACATTGTTCTTGTTTAAACAATCTTGGAAGTTATTGGACTGTTTAAACACATAGAATAATGTATTACATGGTTTAGAATGGGTTCGGGTCAACGGGATTTTTGGATGAGGTAAATGGGTTCTATACAGGACGATTGGCAATCGCAACGGAAAAAAAAGGGAAAGAAAGAGAAAAAGCCCAAAGGGGAGAAGCTGTTGCAGCCTCTTGCATCGGACTTTGATGGATTCGCGTCCCTGGCGCGCCGTCACGGACTCAAAAGACGAGGCGCAAAATTAATGACGAACGAGCAGGCATCGAGGCCCCACGAGAAAATCCGTAGACGCTTGTGTGCTGTATAGTATGTTACGCTGCACAGAGTTTGGAGGGAGCTAGGGCCAAAAAGGTAAAAAGAAAAAAAAAAAAAAAAGTTTTTCCTTCTCTTTTAAGGAATGGTAATAGTGAGCCTTGTGGTTCTTAATCCTATTTATTGTTACACCTCGAGAAAGGGGGGGGACTATTATTGTTTCCTTGAGCTCTGTTATCATGGTTATGGGGATTGTTGAATTTGGTTTTTGACTTGCAAATGATGGAAAAGCGATTCTTGTGTTGTATGGAGATAGGGCATAGAGGGGGTTTGTCGCACTTTGGGTTGGAACAGCCCAAAGAAAAAAAAAAGTTTTCGGATCTGCATAGTGTCCAATTTTGAACAATCACGCCAATTTATCTAGTGAGTAGAGCTACCTTCCAGCCCAGGATAAAGGGGTTTTTATTGCCCCGGCGAAAAAAGGTCCGCTGCGACGATGCCAAAGCACCGGGAAAACATGAGGATCAACAACTTTTAACGGAAGAAGCCCGTACATGGGAAGTCTAGTAGCCCTACAACGTGTCTTAAACCGTGGCCATAAAAGTCAGCAATCTTTCAGTAAAGGATAAAATTAATGAAGGACGCGGAGTGAGGAGAAAGAGCGAAAGAGGAGTAGAGGGATGGCAGAAGAAAAAGAAGGATGTGATCTTTGCTGGGGTTTTGAGTTCATTCTTTCTTCAAGCTTTTTCAGCTTCTTCGCTTTCGTTTGTGTCCTTGGTTTGTTTGCTGGCGAGTCCCATCTTATGGATGTTTAAGCCGATATACTGGGGTAGCAATTCTTAAGGAACACACCAGCCGGACAATCACGGGATAAATTAATTGGCTGGCTGCCAAAAAGCTTATCTATCTCGCCCAACGCACCCACAGAGCTCCACATAAGGGCGAGATCTTCCCACGAGTAACGTTTGGGGTTACTTTTTTTTTTTTTTTTTTTTTTTTTTTTTACCTTGTTTATCGAAGAAAAAAATGTGAATGTTTATTAACAAAAATAAAATGTATTTTCTTTGTTTTCACCTATTGAAAGCACATGAGAAAATGTGAATGTTTATTAACAAAAATAAAATATATTTTCTTTGTTTTCACCTATTGAGAGCATATGAGAAAATGTGAATTTTTATTAATGTGAATGTTCCGGACGAAGCCGAAAGGGATTTTTTCTCAAGAGCTCCCTTTTCTATTGTCTCCTATTTTCCTATGAATACCCTTACTATATAGAATTTTTGAGAATAAACCCGGAACTTGTAAATTAAGATTTAATATCCCATGTATGGTCCCTGTGGTAGTAAAATGCTGTGACATTGATTGTTGCCCAACAGTTAAATTTGGTAGCCTCTCAACCACGAATCCTAAAATTCATTATTAGAAAGAATGAAATCCCCTGCACCCAGCCTATAAGAATAGTTCATGCTTGACCTTACGATAAGCCAGTTCGTTTCTTCAATGGAAAATTTGATTGTTGTAACGGAAAGTGAGAGTTAGCATGAAAGAGAGTAGAACGTGACAATACATCAAATTATCAAATAAGATAAAGACTTGGCTTCTTTGTGTTCCAATATTTCGTGGCAAAGAAGAGATTCCCTGTTCCGCAGTGTCATAAGCGCGTGGATAAGTCAAGACGGCATTGTTGGGAACAGTGAATGTTTATTAAAAAAACAAAATGCATTTTCTCTGTTTTCACCTATTGAGAGCACATGAGAAAATGTGAATGTTTATTAACAAAAATAAAATATATTTTCTTTATTTTCACCTATTGAGGGCATATGAGAAAATTTGAATTTTTATTAATGTGAATGTTTATTAAAAAAAACAAAATGCATTTTCTTTGGTTTCACCTATTGAGAGCACATGATAAAATGTGAATGTTTATTAACAAAAATAAAATGTATTTTCTTTGTTTTCACCTATTGAGAGCACACTGCACGGCTTGAGAGCTGGTAGGGGAGGGAGAAAGCTGGGCGAATAAAAGGGTTGAGGGATGTGCGTGGAAATTTGGCGGAATGTCGCACATCAGTTGGAGGGATTAGCATAGGGCAGTTATATGGTACCCCCCAAAACCTGGGCACATATAATCCAGTATTCTCTGTAGGTATGGAGCCAAGTTTTGCCTTGAGATAAAAGGTAAAGGAAACTGTTTACAGGTAAAAGCGTTGTTTGGGGGGGGAGAAAGGCCATTAAAAGGGCGGCAAAAGTTTTCCGAAACTCGGGTTTTTGGACTTTTGAAGGTTCCCAAATAAGCTCCCGCAGTGAGCTTATGGCTTTTGGAGTCGACCTGGAAGAAAACTTGTGCTACGGCAGAGGCTTTGAAGGAGAAGAGGATACAAGTATGCAAGACGTTATACCTTTTCGATTTCCCAGTGCGGGGGGAAGATCTGCACTTTGACCGAGATGGTATAGACATGGACAAATCCGCCGAGTTCGCTGCGATGGATCAAGGGGTTTTTGAAAAGCGATATGGTGCACCCTGCGCAAAGTTTCATTAATCTTGACGGGGAGGCACAACAATTTGGCAAGTACCAGAAACATACTTGGAAAAAGCTGCATCCCGAATTTGCTGGTCCCTTTGGCTTCCATGCGCTTCTTGACTTGACTAATTGAAACACGGCGACTGCAAGGATAAAAAGGTGTACAGTACTACGGACTCTCTGTTCGGATCCCCTTTTAGCTTGAAAGCCCCTTTGCGGCTTAAAATGCATCCTTTTTATCAGCTTTTGGAGCGTTGAAAGGGTTGATGTTTATCCTCCCGAGTTAATTGAATCATGGTTGAAAAATCGCCTTTTCCCCAAGTTTTATTTCCATCTTTTTTCACTTTTCTTATCAATCGAAAGGGTTGTCAAGCAATCGAATTTTCATTTCCTTTCAATTGAAAAGCTTAGGACGAAACAATGGTTTCTTTGGCTTTTGGAATATTTCATTTCATTTCCTTTTTTTTTTTCTTTTTTTAAAAGCTTAGGACGAAACAATGTTTTCTTGGGCTTTTCAATTAGCAGCCAAGGTTAAGGTACATGCGTTGTTAAAAAGGAATAGGAGAAATAGTAAGTGTGTGGTTGAATTGGATGATTGCAGGGCGAATATTGGGTCCGTAAGGCAGGTTTATGAGATCATGGAAAGAGGGGGAAAGACGAACGTTAGTGTCATTACGGGGTTGGAAAAGGCCTCATAAAACGTCGGCCTCCCAAGCCAAGGCAAAAATGTTGCTGTGCGCTTCTTTTTGGGAAAGAGTAAAGTAGTATAGAAGAGGCTATAAGGGCCCAAAAGGAGCGGTAACTATATGCTAATGTCACACGTATAGAGACGATGATAATTGAAAAAGGCGGAGCCTGCCTTGATCTAAACACCATGAATGTCCCATAAAGACTATGGATAACTTTATCAACCCACCCTTTCATACTTGAGACGTAAATTACTAGCCCACGAGCCCCGTCTATTTCACTCATATACCCGCGCCGTTACCGGGAGAGCCCGGGCACTGCTCTATACTTAAATGGGAGGTTCGCTATAGGACAGGACTGCATGGTAACCTTTTCGCAAGTACTTTCAATTATCGTTGGGAGAATTTATTTCCACTTTATCTGTACACCGATTGACTTGTCTTCCCGCTTTGCTTCCTCACTTGTCTAAAACGTTCTTTAAAACACCTAGTCTGCAACTAATCAAAAGCCAATCTGGTCCATTCGGCAAAGAAAAGTTCTAAAAAAAAGTCAAAAAAGTCAAACCACCCAAAACGAACCTAGATTCCTCAGATACTCTACAAAAGCTTCTATCAGTTTTCATGTAAATCATATGGCGTTAATATTTAGTCGATCATATAGTCGATATTTACTTAATATTTAGTTATTAGTTTTTAGTATATTTTCTTAATATATTTAGTTAATATTTAGTCGATTTCCTCACTTGTTTGAAACGTTCTTTAAAACACCCAGTCAATGAATCAAAAGTCAATCTGGTTCATTCGGAAAAGAAAAATTCTAAAAAAAAAGTCAAACCAGCCAAAACGAACCTAGATTCCTCAGATACTCTACACAAGCTTCTATCAGTTTTCACTTAAATCATATGGTGTTAATATTTAGTCGATAATATAGTCGATATTTACTTAATATTTTTTAGTATATTTTTTAAATATATTTAGTTAATATTTGGTCAATTTCCTGACTTGTCTAAAACGTTATTTAAGACACCCAGTCTGCAATGAATCAAAAGCCAATCTGGTCCATTCGGAAAAGAAAAGTTCTAAAAAAAGTCAAACCACCCAAAACGAACCTAGATTCCTCAGATACTCTACAAAAGCTTCTATCAGTTTTCACGTAAATCATATGGCGTTAATATTTAGTCGATAATATAGTTATTCGATAATTCGATAATATAGTCGATATTTAGTTAATATTTAGTTACTATTTTTCAGTATATTTTTTATATATTTAGTTAATATTTAGTAGATAATATCCCAATGTACAGTGAGCAAATTAACAGACAATTAACTCAAATTATTTTTAAATTGTAAAGCAGTTTTGGGGGGAGAGCTGGGACAAGGCTTAAATTAAGTTAGGAAAAATGAGGAAAAATGCAAAATTAGGAAAAATCGGATTTGTTTTTTTTTTCAATAAAAGACGCGATAAAAAAGAGAGTAAAGAGAGCTGAGACAAGGCCTAAACTAAGTTAGGAAAAATTAGGAAAAATGCAAAGTTAGGAAAAATCGGATTTGTTTTTTTCAATAAAAGACACGATAAAAAAAGAGAGCAAGACAGCATGGCGGAAAAGGCGATATATGACTGGGCCTTGACTTTGAGCTTTTCTCCTCCCTTGTGTATTGTTGCTTTTCCCCTTTTGAGTTTTCCGGGGGGTTGCCTGCTTTTCCAGGCAGCATCTGCAGCCATTGTATAGTGTCGGGGAGTAAGTTCTGGCCTGCACGCCCGCTGCGGGGGCTGGCAAAGAATTGTGCAGGGGAATTGCACACCCCCGAGTGTTGTATAGCGTGTTACCCCCTCCAGGATTTGATTCACCCTCTAGCCTTACCCTACAACCCCCTCTCTGCGGGCAAACAGGCATAACAATAGGGGTCGACCATGTGCGTGTGTTGTGCGTGGATGTATATGCATGTCCACCCCCTGCATTTTTGCATAGACTATGTGTGCTCGGCGGGGTGGGAGGGAGGGATTTTGGCCTCCCTTCGGTGCTAGGTTTTTCGCCAATTCTCATTGGGTGCTACCCGAAAGTATTATCACCCCCTACCGAAAGGTTTTTCCCTCGATACACTACACTGTTAAAGCGCAAATGTGCAGATCTACCATCCTCGTGGGCCAAGCCTTTCCATCCCCCCACCCCCCAACATATTTGGCTGGTAAATGCTATTTTACCCCGTCCGGTCCCGATTCCTCTCCATCTTCCTACAATACGGTATGGTCAAACTAAACCCCCACAGTTGGCCATACCAGGACGAGAAAGTGACGGTTCGGATGTCAGGTTTGTCAAGTCAAGTCACACGAGTGGATCACTAGTGCGCGAAAAGTTTGGGCCAAAGATTTTTGGCATTATTTTGTTTATTTGTTTTCCTTCCCAGCAATTCCGCCGATAATTCCCTGAAAGAGAATGAGTGGTTATTTTGGCAACGCGTCGTGTTGGCCAGCTACGGCTGGCGACTATCCTCATCATCCTCACCAATTTTATAACATGTCCAGTAATTTGCACGGATCTTCGAGCAACAATGCCAATTTGAAAGCGTACGGCATGAGTTACCATGGCACGGAGCCACATGCGTACGCTACGGCGGCCGCCAACAATGCTGTGGCCAGTAATTACGGGATGGTGCATCGCTATTCTTGTGCTCATCTGTCCAAGCCGTTTGTGTACGAAAACGGCGGATCGGCCATGCAGCATTCGCATCCGGATTTAACGTCAGTGGAGGCCAACAGTTCGACACCATTGTCACCCTCGGCGCCGCATGTTTTCCAACAAGAAAGTACCGCCAATGTGAAGCGGTACAACCATCAAACGTCGCTGCAGCATCCCGTGAGCCGGACAATCCAGCCGATTCCGGCCATTCAGCACCGGCAAGAGCCAGTAGCGCTAGCCAATCACATACATAGCAGCAGCGGAGCTTACGATCTTTTACCTTCCAGCAGTACCGGCAATGTGACGAGTAAAACGGTAGAGGAGTCTCATCAGCATCCGCATCCTCCTCATCAGTACCCAACTCATATGAGTTTCCAGCACCAAAGTCCGCCCAATCCTTCTTCGACTTCCTCTCCACCGGAATTAAACGCCAATTTTGATGTCAGTTTGTCCTATAATGCGGCCATGAAAGCCGTGGCGGCCAGTACTGGCTCCAACCCGTACTTTCCTTGGATGAAAAACTACGCAGGTATATTGCAACCAACGTTTTGGCTTGTGTTTTGGCTTGTGTTTTGGATTGTGTTTTAACAGAGCCGAGTCCTTTTACGGAAGAAGCTGTGGTGGGATTCGTTTGGGAAAAACTCCTGAAATTCTAATGGCCACTTGATTAGCGTTATGCATGAGAACGAGGTATTGGATGTGAGAAGACCTTTGTCCCTTTTCTTCTTTTTCTCTTTTTTCACTTCTTTTTCTCTCTTTTTCACTTCTTTTTCTCTTTTTTCACTTCTTTTTGTAGGTTTCTTTTGACGCAAGCCTTGTACTCCATGCTAAACTCGCAACTCTTAGGTTCTCTTAGGTTGGCCACCAGTTGGCCAACGTAATTTATGAGCGAGGTCGTTGAATGCTTTCCAAAAAGGCGCCCAAAAGAAAATGAAGAAAAAAAAAAGAAGATGGGGTAGTGGTCACGTCATTAGCATTACTTTTATTGGGGAAGAGAGCTGCTAATCATTTTGGCAAAGTGGTTAGTGCCTTGATGACGAGCAGCTTAGCTTTTTTTCTTACTAAACTTTGCGCGATTTACTGCCCAGAATGACGCTTAATTTGAGCTTAACTCAACTCTGGCACTCTGGCGTTCCCAGCATGCCCCATTTTACTTTGAATTAGGCTACATTAATTGGTAATTGGAAGGCACATCATTGGGCTAAAGTAGTTTACTAAAAGTGGTTTACTTTTAGTAAACCTTTCCGACAAAATAAGCGAAGCTCATCGCGGCTTCTTGGAGAGCAGGAATTGCCGGGTAGCCAGGATAAGCAACCTCGTTATTGGGGGAGGAATGAACCTTGAATTAGCTGTAAATCTCATTAAACTTTCTTTCGTTTTAGAGATGGGACCCAGCCCGAAACGAACCAGGCAAACTTACTCGCGGTATCAAACACTCGAATTGGAGAAGGAGTTTTATTACAATCGGTACCTGACCCGTCGGCGCCGGATTGAAATTGCGCACGCTTTGGGCTTGACGGAGCGCCAAATCAAAATCTGGTTCCAGAACCGGCGCATGAAAGCCAAGAAGGAAAAGTCGCCCTCGCTTCCCAACAATAGTCAAGAAGATCAGCACCCAGACTCGGCCGCCTACTGCAATAATGTGACTCCGTCTCAACCTCAGCCGCTGACGGACCTGGCCGAAGAAGAACCCGTCTCTACCAGTAGCAGCAGCTGTATCACCACGTCATCACCGGATCATCCTCCACCTCCTGAGAGATTAGGCGGATCTCTAGGCGTTCAGGATCACCTCTGCAATAATGTTAGTCTCATTAAACGCGAGATGTATACTTAGTGGCGCTGATGGCAACGTTTTTCTTCTTTTTTTTTTTCTTTTTTCAAAAGTAAATAGCCAGCAAACGTTTTCGCTGGTAGCTGTAATACTTCTCAGGGATGTCTCAGGGATTTCTCAGGGACAAAGAAGAAAAATTCTTGTTCGGTGTAAAAAAAATAAAAAAAATCCGGCGCAGTGATCTCCCACGCGCTCGATTCATATCAGGGTTGTCAAAGTCGAGATCTGTTTTGTGAGTTTATGACCATGTTTTTCGACAAGTGCTTTGAGTTTGGCTGGCCTTTTTCGTTCTCCGATTTCGCTCCGATGTCGTGGGCGGCTCAAGATATTTACCCCTTGTGTGCGCGTGTAAAAGTATTAGGTGGTAGCCATTCTCTTGTGGGTTTCGTTATTACTTCAACTGTGAGTAAATTTCCCAGAGGTTTCAGGACTCCAGAGCCTGGGACACACCCCAAATGTGGCCATAGGATATGGCAAATATTGTTGGATAGTCTGTGCAGGTTGTGCGATTTTGTTTACTTTTAAGCGATTTTTATGTTACCCTTCAGGGTTTTTATGCTTCTCTCGCATTTCTCGGTCCTTAAGTTGTGTGGCGTCCATAAAAGTTTTAATAGTCCACAAGCCTGGAAAGGAATTGAGAGCACAGGAAACACTCCTTGCAAGCGAGAGGCCTAAGAGTTATTTTTTCGGTATAGATTATTTTTGCTACGGGCGTACTGAGTTTGGTTTGGAAGACATTGCACTCTCAATTCAAACGGGTTTGATAGAAATGAATTACGTGGGGAGCGGGACCTTAATCAAAACTATGCGAACGCAATATAATGTATGATTCAAAGTGAAAGAAAGTGGATTTCGGGTTTACTAGAATAGCATATGGCGGATATGCTAGGGGTGAAACGGGGGAGAGGATTGGGTGGGGGAGGAGGGGGTTGTTCTGCCTGGGATACTGGGATACAGGAAAGAGGGGTTACGTACTGTACGCGCATGTAGAACAGGGACGTGTAAAAGAACAGCTGCAGTATTGCATGTGGGTCTTCCTGGTTTCTTATAACGTTTGGGACGGGAGGCGGATTGACCTTTTACTCTTGTGAGCAGTTCAAACGCGGTTGATTCGATTTATTACCCACCTTAATTGCGTATTGCAAAGTGAGAGCACTATGCCAAGCAAAAAAAAATGGGAAGAAAAACCATGAAAACACTAAAACACTCATTTCAATTGTATCGAAAGAAATGGCGAACTTAACCAATAAATTATGCTAATGGCAGTTATTTGCCCTTCCATCATCCTCTTGGTTTTATTGGGGAATCACTCAAATCAGGTTCACGGGCTTATAACTTAAGATTAGGAATATAGGAAGGTTTTATTGAACCCAGACTGATGCAAGTTGAGGGAAATTAGACTGTTTTTCGTATTAGTTTTCAGTTAAATGCACCTGTTTCGCATTAAAATGATGTACGTAAGCAGCATTATTTTTATGTATTTTTATGTATGACCTTTAAGGATCGTAAATGCACTGTTAATAAGAAATGTCGGCAACAAGCTTGTTTTATACGGCATTAAAAAATAAATTTACAAAAAATAAGTACATATGAACCGTAAGATAGTACATGAATACTCCTAAACGATCTGTTTTAAGCCGATCAATCATGCATGATAAGTTGGTTAAATAGCTTATAAGTTAAATATAAAGAATAAGAAAAATACAATAAATACAATAATAAAATAAAAATATAATAAAGATATAATAAAGATAAAAAAGATAAAGAAAAATATGATAAAGATAAGTTAAATAGCTTATAAGCCTTAAAAACGCAGCTTAATTAATTAGTTATTGTGTTTTTTTTTTTCAATTTATAGCTGGCTTAGGCTCTCGCCTGTTGCCGCAACTGTATTGTCAATTCCGGTTATAAAATAGCAAAATAGCAAAGCTACATTGCACGAGAAACGGGGGGGGGGGGGGGGGGGGGGGGCAGGGTGTGCCATAGATACTCCCCGTTATTGTGTTATATTTATAGTATGTTTACATGTATTATTTTTATGCTATGTGTATATGTAAATATGATATTATATACTTTTATTATTTTATTATATTATTTATATTATTATTATATTATATTATTATTATATTAAATTATATATTACTATATTATATGTTGTATTATATTCTGCCGGTCTTGAAATGTTAAAAGCTATTTTGATCGGTTTATAACATGTTCCCCTTAAAAATATTAGCGATTAAAATTAGCTTGTTTTGATTCAGCTTTCGTTGTTACGCTTTGATTTCTCTACGTTAAGTTTTATTAGTTTGATTAAGTCTAAGTATGATTCATATGCTACAAGAACTTGGCCGTATAGTACTGAGTTTGTAATTATGTGTTTGTAATTATGTGTTGTAATTATGTTTCACATAATTACCAACAGTTATGTCTGGTTAAAAGGCGTGTTGGAAGCATATATGTAGGGGAGATATTTCCTTTCAAAGGGAAGCTTGTGTAATTCTGTGCTTGCCCGAGTTTTTTTTTTTTTTTTTTTTGACGTCTGAAGCTCCCTGGAGGTTTCCTATCCGCTGTCTTGTCAAGTTTTGCCTGTCTGGGAGAAGCTTTTTGAAGCGTAAAGATTCCGGGGACCGTGTAGTAGAGCTTTAACTTGGCGGAGTTTTGCCGAATTCCGAGTTGAAGCCCTTTCTCGGAAAAAAAATGGGGAAAGACGAAGACAAATGTGGTGCGAGGGCTGTTCTGCGCTTTCGATATATGTTTTTGGAAAGATCTTCACGG
This sequence comes from Lepidurus packardi, assembly GCA_023053545.1. NCBI lineage: Eukaryota > Metazoa > Arthropoda > Branchiopoda > Notostraca > Triopsidae > Lepidurus > Lepidurus packardi. Next base: position 1,605,390 of record JAKZAN010000001.1, on the reverse strand, counting down.
ATTTTCTTCGGTGTGGGTTGGATCAACTTGCAACTGCCAAGCCAGTGTGTTAAGCAAGAACTTTTTTTTTTTTTTTTCTATTTTTAAAACTGAATTTTAAAAACAAATTTTAAAAAAATCCATTCCCAGATTCGCTACTTGATTATTTAATTGCCTTCTCGCGTTCCCTTCGTATAAACTTGTGTGTAGTTGTCTTATGTGTATGTTTGTATGCCTGTGTGGTGTTGTTGCTTAAGCATTCGGGGTCGGTCTCTTCGTCCGCCGCAAGTAGTTGACCTTTTTAGCGAGGGTTATCACTCATCTCATCTTCATCTTCTGGCGTATATCATCTGTCCCAAGGAGCTCCCAACAAGACATGGAAATATCGGCTCAGTTCTCAGTTTTTCTCTGACCTCCGCGCGGATATACCTTTTTCGTCCTCAAACTTTTTTTTTGACACCCTTGCCCCCCCATCCCGCACACCCCGTAACCCCTAAAAAACACAGCCTGCACCACCCTCGATTACGAAGTTAATGTGACCGGCTTTTCTTTGCTTGGGGTATACAAAGAGATACTACCGAAGGTAATGCCTCTAAAGTTGTGTATTATACCTCTGTTTTAGTTTCTTTCTTGAAGGGGAAACCAGGAATCCCGAATTTTCTGGTCTTTTGTGTTCCTTTTCTCCTTTTTTTAGGACTTGAAGACGAGCTGAACAGCTATTAATGAGCACTAAAAGCCAAAGGGCGGAAAGACAAAGAAAAACACAAAACAAGCGCTCAAGGTGCGGGAATAGTAGTACTAAATACCGCGAATCGATACCGTTTTTGTCTTCCTTCGCGTAATTCGCATTAACCTTTTAACGCTCTACCGTGCCGCGATACGATTTTACAATACCGGACTGGGATGGTGGGCAACATGGTTACAACGACGTGACTCACCCCCGCCCCGGGAGAAGAAAACCAGGCAATGATTAATGACCAGAAAAGGCTCTAGCTCTTCTCTTTCTCTTGAGATACAACAATGTGCTCAGATTCTCGCGTTTCTATACTCGTCGTGGGCGGAGCTTAGAGGACTAAAGCCAGCTTGGGGGTGCTTTTCGAAGCTGGACAGTTGTGTGAAAGTAAAAAAGAAAATCTTGATAAGCGTAAACGCGATCTGATGTTCCAGTTTGAAATGAAAGGGATTTGCGGGTAAGGAAAGTTAGAAAGAAGTATAAGAACTAAGCAAGGGATAAGAATAAAGCCCCAAGTTTCCCTGGCTTCGCCATCTTCCCGGTCGACTCGTGGTGCCATCTGCCGGCCGTCAGTGAAGCTAGTACGCTAGACAAAAGACTATTGCGTGTAATGGAGTTTTCCCTTTGATGACGGAGCAAGGGAAAGGAGACTCGTCCAAATCTAAGGCTTGATAGGTAGAGAACTTGGTTGTAAGGGGGAAAATACGGAAGAAGAAAGTGAAGAGGTGTCTATGATTAATGGCTAATTAAGGCAGGCATGCATAGGGGCGATAGGTCTTGCAGGACAGGTGTCACAAGCAACATGTCATTTCGTTCGCGGGGCCATATGTGTGTGTGGAAGTCACCCTGCCGCGCTGTAAAAAAACCCCTTTTCTGACGTATTCTTTCCTACAAAGATTCTCTAGTACGTACTGTACACCGTTCTAATAGATTGACTACAAAAGGAAACAAACAGACATATAACGCCAAAAGAAAAGGAGTAACAGCAGCTGCAAGAGGAAAACACTGGGGAGAGGACAAAATAAAGGAAAAAAAGACTGACGGGGTTAGTATTCCGTAATTTGTATGTGAGCTTGAGATAAGGTAAAAGGAGGTGACACTCATCCTGGCCACCTCTGAGTTCGGACGGGTGGCAATGCACAACACGTATATACCCCCCCTCCTTGTCCCTGGGTGTTTCACGAAGACGTGCTTTTGGGAAGCCCCATAAGAAACCAACAAGTGATTTACGAGCTACAACTGTATAGAGAGTCTTCTTTTTTCATGATATACACCCTTGGTCAGTGTGTGTGTGTGTGTTCAGGGCAGGGATTGCTTACCACACCAGGTCATCTTTTCTCTCATTATTTTCAGCATTTTATTTCTCTTTGGGCGACTCAAGTGGTTTTAGCATAGAGTCAGGTGGTGGCAAAATGTGGAGAGGGGAAATGATCAGGAACTTTCCACTCTGTGATGGAGCACTTGTCTAACGAACCTGGGCTTCAGATACATGGCCGCGTGTACTTTTCCGAAAAGGTGTAAAGCATTGTTTTGGGTTGTGTCAAGTATGCAAACAAGTTCTCTTACTGTTATTTAGTGGGGGGGGGAAGACCAAAGACATTAGAAATAAAATGAGGTTTTGAAAAAAAATTGAACATTTTTTTTTCTTTTAAGGGGGAACAATCCATAATCTACTTTAGGTAAGGCCATTTACTGTTCCAAGTGTCTCACAGGAAGCAAAGCGCAGGCGCTTTTCGTGTTGTAATGTACTTTGTAAGAGGGGGGTAAGCTGGTGGAGAGGTCGGAAGGGAGAGCTTTGTTGGGGTCGTAAATTTCCTGGCGACTTGGCCCGGCGTGCAAGGCTCGTGGTGGTATCTCCCTGTGTATATAAGCAGCCAAAATACTTGACTTAAGAAACTGCACCAAAAAAAAACAAAAAAAAAATTGCCTAAAAAGCGTATGGTTGCTAATTAGGTAGCTCTCATTGCCTTAAAAGAATCTTAAAAATCTTAAAAATCTTAAAAAGAAGTTTGAAAGCATTGTGATGGATTAGATGGTTGAAAAGAGCTTAAGAAAAGTTTTGTTTTTCATTTGAAAGTGTTTTCTCGGGAGATCGCTGATGAGCAGACGAATTGTTGTTGGAGGAGGTTAAAAGCGTGAAGAGATGGAGCTCGGGGATCAGTTGATGGGGCGTGTTAGTGTGAATGTGAATGCGAACGTGACAGGAGAATCGGCGCAAGGGAGTCCGAGTTGGTGGCGGCTGATTTGCAGTTGCTTTCGTGACGAAAGATAGCACTAGAGGACCCCCCTTGAATCCATCATGGACACGAGGAAGAAGTGGGCGTGCCCGTTCACTTTGGAGGTTCGCGCGAGTCCCCAAAACGCCACACAATCTACACACAAGTTCCCCGGGTCCCGAGGATATCTCCACCGGACCGTCTCTTTTCCCTGAGTTGTTGTGCACAAGTTGAGGAGCAACGTAAAAGCAAGCAACTGCACACACACACAGTAGGCACGGCAAAAGGCTAAGGCACATGATTGAAACAAGTCGTAAATAACGGGCACGCTGCACAAGTCCTCGCCACTCGCCAGTCCGATTCCAAACCTGCCCCTTGCCTATTCCTTCGCTACCAACTTAAGAGTTTTCATTCAAGGGAGACCTACCCAATCCCTGGTATTTCTTTCCTAAGAAAAGCAAAACGGGACAAAATTACCCATTAGTGTGTGCAACAGAGTTTCAGTGTGTCGATCGGCTAAATGCTGTCCCACTCGGTCCTCAAAGAAATCGTGCAAAATTATTTCTTAGGCCAAAAGTTAAGTTGATCTAGTCTTGTGCAAAAGCCTTCTATCGGATCAAGTATTTCCCATTGGGGAACCAAAGTTTTCCCTTTAGCCAACTGTGTTGATAACATCAATGACCATGTGGCTTATCTGTCGAGGCTGAAAGCAAAAGGTTTGCGAATTTTTTGGGGGTGAAAATTTGGCCCTGGGACCACTTGGAGTGATATGAGCCATTCATGTCTGTGGTTTCCAAAGTGTTTGGTTGAACAAGACTCAGTCCCCCCCAAAAAATTTAATTCCCTGTATATTGCTCTGTACCCCGCCTTTTGTCACACAACAGTCTTGATCTTTGACTTGAGGCAAAAAGAGTGACATTTAAGACATTTTGGGGGGTGGGACGACGAAGAGAAGGAAGGGGAAAGTTCTGGGGGAGAACTGAGAAGATTTTGTAAGAATTTTCCGTTGAAAACGGGGACGAGCCAGACAAAAAAACGACGGAAATCATGAGTTCGTATCAGTTTGTGAATCCCTTAGCGTCGTGCTATGTGGCGGGACGCGGAAACGGGGCGTCCGGCGTCCCCTCGTCCGCCGACTTGGCGCTTTCTTCGTCGGATTATTACGGATCAGCCGCAGGATCAGGAGCGATGGCGGCTTACCAGGCCTGCTATGCTGCGGGTCCCGCCGTAATGGCGAATCAGCAACATTACGATTTTAGTCATTCCGCCGCCGCGGCGGCCGCAGCCACCAATTTGGGTGACTTTACCTCCTTAAGCGTGAGTAGCGGTGGCGGCAATTCAGGCCATCATTTGCAGCTCGCCGCGGCGGCCGTTAACAATAACGGCATGATCCCGTCCGTGCGATCCTTATCAGGTCAAAGGTTAGACTTGAGCAGTCCGCTCAGTAACCCGGCCACCCCCAGCAGTTGCAAATACGCGACATTGGGCAATAATAGCCTGCAGCAGCATAACACGAGCAGTGCGAGTAATGCAAAAGACGCTTGCTTGGGATCACCTCAAGATCTCAGTTTAAATGCCAGCCTCAACCAGCAACAACAATCAGCCGTGGTAGTGGCCACCGGACACCCAGTTCAACAGCAGCAGTCAGTCTCATCACACACCTCGACGTCTGTGACGTCCTTACCCAATGTGAAAACGCAGCAGCCCACGCAAACCAGATCAAACGCAGGAGAAAACCCCAAGTCTAGCAACAATGCGTCGGCGGCGTCGCATCAGAAGTCATCCTCGACCGCGTCCAGCAAATCAAACCATGGTAGTCGTCAAAGTAATTCCAATAATACTCGCAGCCAGCCGCCCCATACCGCGCGGAATGCGGCGTCTCCGGCGTCGTCGACGTCCTCGACGTCGTCCAATGATGAAGGCAGCAATGGCAACAATGCCAGCGGAGATAGCGCCAGTAATGGAGGCAAAAATGCCCCACTTATCTACCCCTGGATGAAACGGGTTCATTTGGGACAAAGTAAGAAAGCACTCGCTTCTTTTTTTTCTTTAGACTGTCGATTCGAACGATACGCGTCCATTGATTGTCCGCAATCGTTACAACACGTTTTGGGGGAGGCAAACATTTTTTAGAAGGTGTAAGAAGATGCACTGATGTCCTGTCTTGTTTTATAGGATATGGTAAGGATAGGTTTAAAGCTGATGAGTATCGCAGGTCGTTTCAAAGCGTTGGGTGGTCGAGGAGAATTTCTGCAAGCTGTAAAGTCAACAGCGTTGGAGGATTTATGGGATTTCTTGGGACGCGACCCCAGTTTTTCGTTCACTTTGGCATGTTTTTCTTATAGCAGAAATTGCGTTTTTGCCGTTTTGCGCGTTTAGAAGTGAATATCAGGTATACGACTCAAATAGAATGGAATGACATAGTAGAAGATTCGAAGCTTCGAGTGGAAGAGATTTCTAGAACCCAGATTGAGAGTAGTTACTTTAAGTTAGAGGACCTCAATATCGCCGTTTTTGCTCCGTTTTGCGCGTTTAGAAGTGAATGTCAGGTGTACGACTCACATAGAATGGAATGACTTATTAGAAGATTAGAAGATTAGAAGATTCGAGTGGAAGAGATTTCTAGAACCCAGATTGAGAGTAGTTACTTTAAGTTAGAGGACCTCAATATCGCCGTTTTTGCCCCGTTTTGCGCGTTTAGAAGTGAATGTCAGGTGTACGACTCACATAGAATGGAATGACTTATTAGAAGATTCGAAGATTAGAAGATTCGAGTGGAAGAGATTTCTAGAACCCAGATTGAGAGTAGTTACTTTAAGTTAGAGGACCTCAATATCGCCGTTTTTGCTCCGTTTTGCGCGTTTAGAAGTGAATGTCAGGTGTACGACTCACATAGAATGGAATGACATAGTAGAAGATTCGAAGCTTCGAGTGGAAGAGATTTCTAGAACCCAGTTGATAGTAGTTACTTACTTAGTAGTTACAAGTTAGAGGTTGAATTGTTGTCTTTCGTTTCGCTTTTGCCAAGTTCGTAGCTATTGTTGGCATGTCACGACATAGAGCGTATGTGTAATACATACGGAATTGTGGTCGTAACGAGGGGGATTGTTGGAGACTTGAGGGAATTGTTATAGTGTTCTTAGTACTGGGAGCAATACGGACATGTAGCCAAGTGGATCAGGACGAAAGGAAACCGTTTTACGAGGTGTCATAAATGACCTAGGGGGAAAAGTATCTTGTGTCCTCCAAAGTATTTCCATTTGTATTTCTATCCAACTAAAGAGAATCGGGAGAAGGAGCGCAGCTTGAGAGGTTTGTACTAACACACTTGGAACTTGGACTTGGGAAGCAAAAGCAAAAGAGTCTTTCCTGAAATCTTAATGGGACACAAGTTTATCGATTGTTGATGCGGGGCAAGGGAAATTTAAGCGTCTCGTCATCCTTGTTTCTCTCACGGCTGCGAATTTGATGAGTCCTAAAAAGCAGCAGTAAGAGGATATAAAAGGGTATGTTTTCCGAGCTAGAATGAAGCAAAAGGGTCTGTGTATGTGCAGAACAGGGCAGCCCCAGACCATGCAAGTTTACGACTCTGTTATGTGGTGCTGGTGTGGGGAGAAAGGTGATGGCAAGATTATTTTATGACCGTCTTGAAATCAATCGGTTTCTCTACTATATACTGGGCTTCTCCACCATCCCCCCCCATAACATCTCGCTTATCCACACCGGGTCGTAAAGCTGCACTTGTCCATATACTTGAATGAATTGTATTGCAAGTACATCCTGCAAGGTAGCTCCCCTTTGGTTTTGGGGAGGTTCAAAAGATCATAAATCGACGGAGAACCGGCAGGTGAATAGGTTAATGAATGTCTTCATTGAAATAGACGAGTGCTCCTTTTCATTCATGGGCTGTGTTTAATGCCCTAGCACACGTAGAACTGAACACACGATATCTACAGAACGTAGAACACAGGTCGGATGATGCTGCACACCTATCGGACTCGTTTGGACTGGAATTGAAGACTGGTTAATTGGAAAGAGCTTGCTTTTTTTCAGGGCTGGGTTCCTCTATTTTATTTTTATTTATTTATTTTTATGGGAGGAAAAGGAGCTACTTTGATTTGCATGTGTTTAGAATAGGACTGTCCGGCTTGGCGCCCATTTAAGCGTTGACAAGCTGGGACCCCACACATGGCATTTAGGAAGGCTCGACCACCTTTATTGGCACGACAAATCGGGAGATTCCTAGTTTGGGGTTCGAAATTTCTTTTTTTTTTCGTGTGGGAAGACTTCCAGGATTGTGAAGAATTATGTCTAGGGACCGAATGAATCCTTCTGGTTCTCATCTTTTCTCCCTTTAAGAAAAAAATAATCCATTATAATAAGAGTCAAGGAAAAGAAAATACGAAAAATTCGCCTTTTTGATTCTGGGATTTTTCCCTTATGCGTTGCTAAGGTCTTCTTGGGTTTCTTCGGGGAGCTCTTTCTTGGAGGAGACGCATATATGTTGAAGATGATTAGTGGTGTGACGAGTCCCAGACCGGCACATGAGCGTTCCATATGAGGCACAACACACACATCTCAGCCACATTCTCGGACAGATCTTCCCTTTGGCTCCTGGACTCCCCCCTAAAAAAAAAGAAAAGATACAGGGTCGAAAAAACAAGCCAAGAAACCCGTCCTTTGAGATGATCCGCATGCGGACCATCGGCCGACATGTACACAGGCCTACACTCTTGTTCCGTAGGCCTAAGAGATAGCTTTGACGTGGCAGGAAAGCCCGCCGTTGACTTCTCCGCCCTTGTGTTTTCAATATCCATGTGTTTCTTTTTTAGGGGGTCATTTTTTGAACTGCTTTGGAAAGCCAAGAAACGAAATAAAAATCGTTTTGGACCAGGCGATGATACGTTTTTTTGGCTTTTTTTTTTTTGGTGGGAAGAAAAGGTAGATATCCAGTTTGAATTAGTTCGAGCTCTTCAGAAGCTTATAGTGTTGGCTGATGGCTGTTAATGAAGGAGCTAGCAAGCTAGAAGGCTAGCAAGTTCATTAGTCACTGTGCTGGGTAGCTTTTAGAGTAACTGACACAGGGGAATCTTCCGCTCTTCTTTAGGGTTTTCTATGCCGTTTTGTTCGGGAATTTGGTGTTTTACACACCGCTTTATGTTACGTTATTAAAGATAATGAGAGGAATTTTACAATGAATATACGACTGTAAGTAAGCCCTTGTCATGGATAGTACCCTAATTTTAGTACCTTATACAATATTATGTCGCAATTATACAGGCTTTGTTAGTAAATTTGTAATTAAATTAGTAAATTTGAAATTAAATTAGTAAATTTGAAATTAAATGAGTAAATTTGAAATTAAATGAATAAATTTGAAATTAAATTAGTAAATTTGAAATTAAATGAGTAAATTTGAAATTAAATGAATAAATTTGAAATTAAATGAGTAAATTTGAAATTAAATGAGTAAATTTGAAATTAAATGAGTAAATTTGAAATTAAATGAATAAATTTGAAATTAAATGAGTAAATTTGAAATTAAATTAGTAAATTTTTGGAAATTATGCAACTCTACGGTTAACTTTACACGTCGATTTTAACGTTGTAATTCTGGATTGACATTAAAGGTAACAGGTACCAATAATTTTAATAGCAAAGTAATTTAGCACGAAATTATAGTAAGTTTCTTTGTATCTTTTTCGGGAAAATAACACCAGAATTACAACTACCGAAGCTACCGTGAAACTACTGAATATTAACCACAGAAACTATTGTTTCGTTTATAATAAATTTCGTTTATACGAAATTATAATAAGTTTCTTTGTATCTTTTTCGGGAAAATAACACCAGAATTACAACTACCGAAGCTACCGTGAAACTACTGAATTTTAACGATAGAAACTTGTGTTTCGTCCCTATCTCAACCCATTTAAGGATTTATTACTTGGAAGGTTAAATTTGCCCAGATTTGTTATTGCATTTTAGTAGATAATTATTAATGCAAGGTAATAGGTTTTCATGTAATCGATGTAATATTTAAATATAATATAGGTTATCATGCAATCGATGTTAAAATCGATGTTAATCGATACTAAAAAAAAGCGAATACTAATTTTGCATAGAATATAATAGTTAATTTTAGCAAGACTTCTTAGTAAGAAAGTTAATAATTTTCTTGTAGTAAGTAATTCAATATTGAACTAATCAATATCAATACTGATACTTATTTAGTTACTTAACGAGTTCACTGTTGCCGTATTATTGCCTTGCAATCTAAAAAAGTCAAAATAGAGTAAACGGAAAAGTTCGAAGCAAATCCCATAGATTGAGTGTAAAAATTTTAAAGAAATTACATTACAATTACAAGTCGGTTTCCATAAGTAGCTTAATTAATCATGGAATAAGGAGCTCAGGAATGAATAGTCACTTCCCTCAATTGCACGGGATGTGTGCCACACTGTCTAAGTAGTGCACACATCGACAGAAGCCTGAACTATAAGTATTAAGATGAGTGCGAAGGAGAGGTTTTACATGTTCGAAGAGGGAGGAGAAATTCGCCAGATTCTATTTAGGGGATAAGTTGAATTTATTTGTCGTGTCCCTGTTTGTGAGGAAGCAGTGGGTGCTTTTTTATTGGGTGTAAAAGGGACATTAACACTTGATTTCGATTTTCATAAATCAAAGAACTCACTGTTGTCCATTGTCCACGCTGGGGTAAACAGCGTCTGTCCCTTCCAGGGTTTTTTCGTTTTCTTTCTTCCTTTTTACGTCGCCATTTTCCCTTGTCGCTGACGAGCGCCGCCTCTCTTACGCACGCCCTTTCCTCGTAAAAACCTACCAGAAAATGCAAGGGTAATAGCATTGCTTATAGACGTTCAAGGTATGTTTGCTCCTGGGGGTAAAAAGTACTTACTACACGTCCAGTTACTTATCTGGCCTGCATATGTTGCGAGGGCTAAAAGAGAAACCAGTACTGGCTAGTGTACCGGAGCCCATGGGTAATAGAAGAGCAATTAAACCTTTAAAGAGTGGAAAAGCGACAACCATATAGGCCTGAGTCTCTCTCCCTTGGCATGCAAGACACTTTTATGAGGGGTATTAATACGGGACTCTGAGGGAGGGGGGGACAACACGAGTTTGAATTTTGGCAAAACTTTATGAGGTCTTCACTCACAGGTCTTGTCTGCCTGGCCAAGTTTTACTGTACAGGACGTACAGGAAGCAACAATAGAAGCAAGAGTGAGAGAGAGAGAGAGAGGATGCATACACATTGAAAACCTGAAAACTCAAACGTACAGCTTAGTCCTTCCATCCTAAAGTCTCGTTTTTCTTATCGCCACGCAAAACGCATCGCAATAACCACAAGTATGCACAATTGTTGTTCTCAGAGGACAAAGTTCTGACAGTTTTAACAGCCCATTCCGAGTATGGGAAACGGGTCGTCAATCGGGACCATTTTCGCGTATGGATTGCTAGAGGAGCAAAAGGTAGACGTTATGGTTTTCCGGGGACTTGGGAGGTAGAGCAAGCAGTCGTTTGCCGAGGGAAATAGTGTGGAAAATATTAAGCGTGTAGGTCTTGTTATGCTCACCGATGGATGTATAAATCCGGCCGAAAAGAACAAACTCGGCGCTCTCAAACTCTAAAGTCCGTATACATCTTGCTACTGCCACCCCAGACAAATCAATATAGCCCCTTGAGTCTATTAGGCCTATCATAAAACGATGAACGCAAAACCCGCCTAGTGTCCCTTTTCTTTTAAAAAAAAAATAAATAAAAAAATGTCGGGGCTATGGGCTCATTATGACCCACGAACTTTTTTTTTTACTTTTTGGCTTTCTTGGCTTTCTGGGGGGTTGAGGGGGTAGCAATACTGGGTACATTAGGGTCATTATTGAAGGGTTAACCTCATTGGCCCCCACCATTACATGGCTGTGGACAAGAGGTCGTTTTTTTCCTTCTTTTCTTTGACAGAATGTCTCGTTTTTTATGCTAAAAGACTTGGAGATTTTGACGTTGGTTTCAGGTGATTTCTGCCAGATTTGGAGAGATTAGGGGAGATTTTTTTTTTTTTTTTAAAGAAGAAAAAAAGCGGCCTTGTAATGTAATTCCTCCAAGAAAAGAAAAGAGGGGGGTTCCTTTCCGGAGTATTGTTTTAAAAATGAGTAGGAAATGCTTCGGCATGGACGGACACCGGAACTGGAGAGAAAAAAAAAGGTATATTGGGCATAAAACCCATGATTCCCCCCCAAAACGGCGGAAGTACGATTGCAGATATTTCTGAGTGGATAAAAAAGGCAATTATGCTGGTCGTGCAAACGAGTACGAGTGTTGACTAATCTGCCAATAAGTCTAAATCAAAGTATGTAATGAATTCTACCTGTACAACCCAGGTGCGGTGAACGCGAACGGGGAAACGAAACGGCAGCGAACTTCTTATACCCGGTACCAGACGCTGGAGCTGGAGAAGGAATTCCACTTTAATCGGTATTTGACTCGCCGTCGTCGCATCGAGATTGCCCATAGCTTGTGTCTGTCTGAGCGACAGATCAAGATTTGGTTCCAGAACCGGCGCATGAAGTGGAAGAAGGAGCACAAGATCGCCACCATGAATATGATGCAGCACCATCCCATGATGCACCATCACCACCATCACCATCAGCTGCACCACCACCACCTCACCATGGCCGATTTGACCGGGGATCACAAGATATAGCCATTACAGGACGGGTTTTACTGCAACAGCAATGGCAATAATCCCGCTGCCGCAGTACTACCCAACGAATATTACCCCAATGCTGTGTTTCCTTCCTAGAAAAAAAAAGATATGCCAAACTCCTGCGTAAAAATCTTTGACTCGAAAACATATGGGCATTGATCCAATTTTTTTTTCTTGTGCACTTAATCTCGTCAAGCCGCTTTTTTAGAACTGTTTCTCAAATTGGGATTTCCAATTCTCAAAACAGCTATTCTCACCAAGTGTATTTTCATGTTAACCAAGTGATGCCAATGAACTTGCTTTTCATTTTCACTCTTGGCAAAATACTAAAGGATACTATGGTGTATGGAGCCAAGTGACCGGATTTCTAACTCGCGCGATTTTCAGTTTGGACAAAAAGGCAATTAAGATATAAAAAGCAGATTTACAAGTGCTGAGCTTACATTTTCCGAAATTTTGGGGGCAAAAACCCAGACAAGTTGAAAAAATGGATGATTTTTTAACCGAGCTGGCTCGCTCTCTCTTTTGTTTTAGGGAAAAAATTGTGGTAAGGTAAATAAGGCTTTGTCGCGGAATTCTGTATAAAAGATAAATTGCTCTCTTGTGCTGTTTCAAAAACTGTCGTCCGTTTCATTGCGTTGAAAGGTAAAAATTCCATTTTTTTTTGTGGATGATTTGAAGCGGTCCTGGTTGGCGGAGCATTGTTACATTTTGTCGTGTTTCCGGTGTTATTTTCAACTTAATTTTCATTCTCCCCGGGCATTGCAAGGCGATTCTTGCATAACCAACAATGGTAAACATCCTTCTGACTCGTTTTTGACCTATTTCCAAACACGTTCACCTTTAAGAACCATCGGCTTAAATAACTGACAAAGTTGCGCCCAAGTTTCACTCCACATTTTGTACTTTGTCCAACACCAACACTACAACATAAAAGGGAAAAAATTTCTTCCTTTCGCAAGAAATTCAATCCAGTCTGGTTCTATCAACCTGTATCGTTGGAAAAAAAGACATTCTATTATTCTCGAGGCAAAACACCCTCGATATTTAATGTATTTGTGGCTTGCGTGTTTTAGTAGTGTAATACCGCAAAACGATATTTTAAGTCCCTGTGGCCATTAAGTTCCCCGTCAATTGAGACTATTGTTGAACTATTGGAGACTATTTGGGGGAGTGGCCCAGGATTTTATTCATTACGAAAAAAAAGCCAATCAGGAACAATAATACAGTCGTGAGTTTTTGTGTCTGAAAATTCCTGCATAATGTGAAATTGTAACTTTTACTTTTTTTTGTAAACTTTTACTTTTTACGCAATTTATCTATAATTTAAGAAAAAGAATCTGATTAGTCTGATCAGAAATTTGATTAGTCTGCCAATCTCACACGGCGAGGATAAATGTGAATGCCACGCCCTGGGTTGGACCATCGGAATGAGGGGATTTCTTTACTTTACTTTCTTTTGAAAGAAACTTTGAAAAGACCTCACACTGCCGAAAAAAGGATGTTGATTCCCCAAAACTGGATAGAAAACAACTACAACAGAAGCTTCCTCAACGCGTATAACAATTGCAGTTATGTCCTTGTGACGTTATGGACGTTGTCTTGATTAATGGCGTCCTGTGCTCAAGGAGACAAGAGTTTCTTGCTAATGAGTATACGGGATCCGAAATTCAGCTGGCAAGTCAACGGGTTTTCACAGTCGTGCGTCTCTTTTTGCAGTTCTTTTTGCAGTTCTGCTCCCCGTTCTGCGAAGCTCATACTTCTGGTACTAGGTGAACCAAATTTCTTGCCTTGAAGTGAAGTATTTCGGGCATAATATTCACTTTAAATGTACAAGTGAAGGTGCTGGTGTGTCTTATGAGATATGACAGGGTTCCCGACACCGACGCGCAGAGGGTCCTTTTAATTTTCCTTGACTCGGGCTGTAAATATTGAAAAAGAACATGCATGAGTATGTGTGTGTGTGTGTGCTGCCGGTCGCCTGTTTTGCTCCAACCGTAAGTCTTTTAGCCATGCAAAACACGTGCCATGTCTAGGACGACCCTCATCCATCTCAAGTCACCAACTTGTTTCTGACTCTAACATACACATACATTCGCTCTTTGCTTTGTATTATAGGAGCAACAGATTGATTTGGGATCACTATGTTCCCCCATTTTTATTTTCTATCATTCTGGGGGGTAAGCTAACTTATATTTCCTTGGCTGAGGACGCTTTATTTGCTTTGATCTCGCGTCGAAAAACTCTTGAGTTTCTAGACTTTTTCTAGGAGAAAAAACGAACGCGATGATCCGGATATCGTTTTTGGTAGTCGCGCAGTGGCCTTTGGAGGCATTACGGCCCTAGGAGACTGGTAATGTGGCGGTAGTGTTGTGAGGGGACATGTTAGCTCTTTTTGCTTGATGAATGGCACGGAGGACAGATAGTTTACCTGTCAACTGACCAGGGATGCATACTAATGAAGGGTATTGGAAAAGGAACCCAGCAATTTGGGCCAACAAAAGAATTAAAAAGGTAGCCTTACTCCCATTTTTTCCCCGGGTTGACAAGGTTTAACGTTGCATAGACAGATATTTTTTCTGTTCAGTTTCCTTTTTTTTATTTACGTGACTGTTGAGCTTTGATTAACATTAGGACCCTCCTCTTTCGCTGCTCTGGTGTGGCCTGCTATGTGGAGACGTGAAAAAAATAGAAGCTGGGGATGCGCCAAGATAAAAGCACGTTTATAGACAGGAATCATTGTTCAAAGTTCTCAACACGTCCTCCTAAAGAAAACTTATGTCTTGTGGTGACGAAACTGGATTTGCATGAAAAAAAAAAAAAAAAAAAAATTCGGGAAAAGCTTGCCCTGTCGACACAACAGTCCGAAGATGGCTTACCAAACTTTCTGAGGTTATGCAAGGTGTAGTGTACTCCCTCTAAAAAAAAAAATAAAAAAATAAATAAAGGTGTAGTGTACTCCCTCTCCCATTGGCTATACAAGATGGTGGAAATTGAACTTCCATTCCCGAAAACGGAACCGCTGTTTAATTGCTTATAAGTCTTCTTGTTTCTCCTTAACGTTCCAAAAGGAGGATGCTCTCTTGTGAGGTCTTGAGAGCTGGATCACCACAGCGTCCAGCCAAACATGGACACTTGGGAAGATAAACTGTAGACAGCAGCTTTTAACAAAATAATCAGGACTTTTATACAGCTTCTCTTTCCCCTCCTCCGACAAACCGGCCTTTTTGGACTGGATTTGTATTTTTATTTTCTTGAAAATTTAGGTGGAGAAGGACCCCGAAAAGATATTTTTTTCAGGCTTCATTTGCTTCACCTTGTGATGAAATAGCAGTTGGACCAATTCTTAGCTTTTGGGCTGTTGGGGACGAGACAAAGCGACAATAATATCGGGCGTTCGAGAGTACCTTGTCCAACATGTTTGTCCACTTTCCATCGGACTGGCCTTTTAGTGGAGACTAAAGCTATTCAGGTATATAAACGCTGCTGGATAGTTGTGTTGCGATGGTGGAAGTTACTAAGCTCTTAACTCATATCGTACAATATCTCACGCACGCACACGGTGTACACACACCTCACGCGACACGCGTTTAGCGTGATCCCCCAACCCAAAGGTTGGGGAGAAACAACGAAGCTCTCTAAAACGGCTAATGCTGCTATGTTACGTTAGAACCAACAAAAATGAGTCCGGTAATTGCCGCTATTACCGGAACACCATAGCCGACTATTAAAAGTCCGCCCCAATCTAAAAAGACTCGCATCCCATCCGTAAATCGTAAAGGAGTCTATTAACGGTCCAAGACCTTTTAGCAGCTCTTTTTCCATTAACAGTGCACTTTGTTTCTATGTAAAAGGTTGTGCCCACCAATTAGCCGTGGTATTGGCCACTAATGGGCTGATCAACCCTATTTCACCGGCAAGGACGGTAACGGAATTGTGGTTTAAAAACAAGCGGGAATCCGATGCGTGGTGTATTAGTATAGTCTGTCACTAGATGGCGTGCGGGAAGCGATTGTGAGGTAAAGCTTTTGTTTAAAAACCTTTTGAAGTAAACGCGGATTTCTCTGTGTTTTTTTTTTAGAAAGCCCCGGATGTAAAGAATAGTGTGTATGCTAATGTTAATCTTGATGAGATTTGAACAATTAAGTTAAGATAAATTAAGATTTTATTGCGACATAGACGAAGTAATTTAGTGGCGTTGGACTTGATGCTTCTATTCTTAACGCGAAAGATCCTGGGCTCTAAAACCGTCGTTAAAATAATATGAAATAAATAATAGCAAGGAATTTGTGTGGAAATGAGAGGCTGGGCCTGCGGTAGTTAATGAAAGAGTACAGGTGGAGGCTCTGCGTCCAGGGGGTAGCTATTCGAACAGCTTTGGGCCAGTAAGACAGGGTAATAAATGGGAACTTGGCGGTGGTGCTTGAAAAAAAGGGTCTTTTCTTTTTAGTTCCGTGACGGGTTTTCTCCCAGCTAAAAAGTGAAAAGAAAGCCTTGTGTCTGTTCTTTCGGGCTTGAAAAGGCTGAGCCTGTGCATCTGGGAGAGCCCGGCTTCTTTTCCCGGATTCCAGTTGGTGTACGCAACTGGCATAACCCACACGTTGTACTCGCCTGCACTAGTTTGTACCATTCAAAGTAAAAGTTATTTAGACTGTGAAACGATCAAATGCCCACTAAAAGGTTAGTTGGTCTTGTAGGTTCCCGGCGTGAATTAAAACGCTTCAAAAGCTTGCTCCCTTCCCATGCCAACATGTCTTTTTTAGGACTGGGGGGGCACACATGCAAGTTTGATTGAACTGCGCAAAGGGGGGCTAGCTATGCGCAGTGTCAGCGTCGGTGTGTCTGCGAAGAAGCGTATCCCTGTCCTTTTGGCAGCGACATGACAATGTCGAGGTGTTGGCGTGGCGTTTGCTAAGCTCCAACATTGTCAGTCTTAAAAATTTCCCGTCACTTTCATATGTGCTAAAAATCGTCCCCGAAACGCTCCTTATGCCACATCACAGGTATTTCAACCCATTATTTAGTTGTTGTATTCTTTTGCCAGTGGTATGGACTTGTTGTGACCACCCCTTGCATGCGTACTCGAGTTAATTAAGTCGGAGGATCTATTTAAGCGAGCAAAGGAAAAGACAGAAGTCAATGTTGACCAACCCTATTGACAGCCTATCCGTTATCCCTTGTCACTTGGCATGATCGAACGAAGGACTTCTGCTTGGTCATTACCATGGATTGTCCATTAAATGCCAGCACGTACTTGGTGTGATTTCTTCATTAGATTGCTCGATTTCACCCCTAACAAAGCTTCCTTCTCCTTCTCTATTTAAACTTACAGACAACCGTGTTCTTTTTCAACTATAGGGTATACTACTCGCCTTTACTAGTTTGTCGCACAATTCTTTGACTAGTTTGTCGTACAACTCAACGTATCGTGTACACATTCTCCCGTAGAGTTAGCACGTACGGTACAGCTACCAAATTTGGGGCCTCAAACGTGCCTCAAACCATTGCGTGCTCATTAGTAAATCGTTATCAGGAACCCGCGTGGGATTACTCTGTAACAGGATTGTCGGGGCGGCTTCCCTCAAAAAAGTTTGAGAAAAAAAATTACAATTTGGACGGGGGGGTCTTCACGGCGGGGGGAGAAGGCATATGCGAGTGGTTTCAAGATTCTTCAAGTTTTTAGCTAGAGCAAGATCAATACTTGATGGAAGAGTAACATGAAGCAAGGCGCATTTGTTAATTCGCGTCCTTTCGATTAAGCCACGCCTTCCTCCAACCCACTGCTGCAGGGTGGGTGACAGTGGCGGGGGTTGTGTATTGTGTGCGCCTTTCGCTCTCTTTCTCCCTCTTTCGTTATGTGCCCCTTACGTGTGCGTGTGTCGTTTGCCGTTTGCTCGCACTATGTGTCATACATAAAGAGATAGCTCGGACGGCGACGGCGCACGAGGCGTCGCTCTTCATTGATCCAACCCATTCGGCTTGATTTTCCCCTCCCATGGCAACTTCCTTAATCCCCACCCTTCAAACGGGAACCATTCTGAGCGAGCTATCCTCTAGCCTTTATCTATTTTTTTCGCTTTGTAATTACGTTTTTCCTCCCTCGGAATTCTTTTTTTTTACCAATTTCTTCTTACCCAACGTCAAGCAAACTTTTTTTTTTTATTTAAAAGAATGAAGCTATAAACTACGAAAAAACGTAATTTAACAAACAACTTTCTTTCCTTCTTTTTTAATAAAAATGGTGGTACAGTTGTACGCCATCCAGACGGTGGTAAAAATGGCCGGGGTTTTCAAGTTTTTGGAGGGTACCAGGTCGCCGGGTCTGGCTCTCTGTTATCAGACACAAGAGTCATAAAACTGCCTAGTATTCTTTTCCCCGACTTTCAGCATTCTCTGCCTCTTCTTTTCCCTGCCCACCCTTCCTTATTGCAAGTTTTAACTCGCCTTGAAATGATTCTCGAGGCATACGGTAAATACGGGGCCATTTAAACCCATTTCTTCCGTTTCAAGAAAGTTTTTGAGTTGGCGCAAGGGATTGTTGTATGAGATATAGAAACGCGCGCCCAGGAAGCATTGAGAGCATTGTTCGAAAGCTGGGGCGTATAAGGGTCTATGTAGAGTTATATAGGAAAAGGGCCCAAGCTAAGAAAATGTAACTTGGTTTTCTAGCCGTTTTATGGCGGCAGCCTTGGCAACCGCCATTGGAACCCATCCCCGTAATCACGTGGGCTCGTAAAGCTGTCTAAAGTTATGGCGAGAGAACAGAGGGGCGAAAAAGAATCTTGGGCCATGCTTTTCTCTTCCTCCCGAGCTTTTTCCGGCAGTCGCTTACTGACGAGCAACAAACGTTCTCGCTCAATGTGCTGTCCATCGCGTCTTTTTTGCTTCCATCGAGTCCATTTTTTTATTTACTTGTCATTTTAAAACGCTGCTTCGTGGCGAATGTGTGGTGCTATCGTGCTCAGTACTGTTCCCCACGTTCTTTACCTAGGCATCCCAAAATTTCCCCTTGGGAATCATTTTTTTTTAATAAATAACAACGAGACAGGAATAACGTCTGTCTTGCGCGTCAAACGTAGAAAAACAAAGATTTTCGCACCTTTTTACTTGTTTTTCGGGACACACGAGGCAAGGTCGGAATTGTGCAAAGGAAATCGTGAGACGAGGACGAAAGGAACCAAAAGGAAGAAGTCCCCCCCCCCCCCCAAACCCGGCTCCGAGAGACCATTAGTCAAAGTCGGCGCGGCGGTTTTCGAGCTCAGTTCGCACAAGAAAAGGATTTCCATAGTTTTGGACTCAGGCGTCAACCTTTTCCGGTTTTGATGTTAAAATTATCTTTTTTTTTTAAGAAAAGAAAAACAGAAGAGAAAGTCGGTTTGATGTTTTGGGGGTTGATTTTAAAGCTGTCGCTGCTTTTGGAAATGCGTGCGTGAGTTGCGTAGTAATTTGGTGGGGTGAACAGGGTAGGTAGTGGGGGTTCAGGGGCAGATGGAAGGAAAAGTCTTGTCAAACTGTGACTGCCATTTGGCTTTTCGGTAACAATGATCCTTTTCTCCCTTTAAACCCGAGTCTGTCAGTGCGTGGGTCATGCAATTAAGTTAAATTAGTGCCTCTATTGACATGTGTGTTCGAAAACTCGCGTCCAGATACAATTTCAAGTGCGCTTTTTAGTTGGAAAAGGTTTTTGGGGAACATGTTCTCGAAATCTAGACGCGAAAAGCTTTGTCCTATGGGTTGTCATTGTCTCCTCAGCCAAGTGTAAGGAAAAGACCACATGCGCTGAAATAAATGTCCCTGGATATTGATCCAATTCTCTTCGGAGGGATCCGCAAGGAGAACCCATAACACTTTCATTGTTGTTGCCACTCACACGTTATACAACGATATCTATTTTCGACCCTTAGTAGCTCGCTTAGTTTGATAGTTTTAGTAGATATAGTTAGTAGATCTGTTCTTAAACGCGAGTTGGAGTGAATTTAGAATCTGTTTTGGGTCAAAAAGCCGTCGTTATCCGTACCGGCGTGGACTTGAGGAGACTCGGGCAATGCGCTTGGGGATCTCCGGTCAATGCGCTTGGGGAACCTAGCTTCTCCTTTTGTGTGGCTGTTCGGCAAGTCCCGTGAATGAGAGACGGGGGTTATTGTTGTAATGGGGAGGGAAGAGAAAAGGGATCCGGGGGAACGGTTGAAACGCAGCCGTGCTTGTTAAGATTGACAGGCGGCGTGGTCTTGGCGGCCATGTGCCTCGTAAACTAGCCAACGAGCGGAGCACGATTAATTCGAAGGTGTGGCTTATTCACGCTCACGGTCTCGCCTTTGTAACGGGCAGAAGCGTAGCTCCAGCTGACACGTCAATCCTACAGATCGCAGCGCAATCCTACGGCATAATGCTGACATTCAAGTTACAGGCTCCAGGAATTAAAAGCTTAACGAGTTATTGCCAAACAGATCGCCCCTCCAAAACAAATATCACCCACACAAAGGAAACATTACATTATTTAAAGTATTAAAGAAATGAAATCAAAAGACTGACGTAGTTTCAATAGGGAAGTGTCGGACACAAAGGAAGATGATAATCGATTCATAGGAACACTGTCATCGTTTGGGGGGTAGGGGGGGTTCGTTATGTCTTTTTGGTTGAGCGAGTTCATTGAGACAGAAGATGTTGCATCTTTTTGCTGAACGCCAAACATCATCACATTCGTTCCTTCTTTCTTTGCTCTTTTTTATTGTATTCTTTCTTTTTGTTTAGATGCTTCCCTTTGCCCCCAAAGTCTTGGGAGGCCTTTTTTTTGCGTTTCTTTTACTTCGTCACAACCCCTTCCTGCTCTGTCTGATCTAGTGCTGATAAATGGATGCCTTAGCATCATTACGGTGATAGATCATCGGACCATCTCGTCCGCGGACTTTTTCTTTCTTTCTTTTGACTTTTTCTTTCTTTTAAGAAGGAAACGCCACACACACACGCGCCAACTAACGTGGTCTTCGGTACTGGACTA
This sequence comes from Lepidurus packardi, assembly GCA_023053545.1. Classification (NCBI taxonomy): domain Eukaryota; kingdom Metazoa; phylum Arthropoda; class Branchiopoda; order Notostraca; family Triopsidae; genus Lepidurus; species Lepidurus packardi. The sequence continues at coordinate 1,584,742 of JAKZAN010000001.1, read as the reverse complement.
ATGCAACTATATGAATTGTAGTTTTTCTGTCGAGTTATGCACTGGCCAACGAAAAAAAACAACAACAGTTTTTTGTTCCCTTGCAGCCCTTGATGCCAAAATTTCATTGTTCGGCAACACGCCTTCGAGTGCCTCAAACTGAAGGGTAATTACATTCCATCCATTATAGAATTTCCGGCTTTGCTAATATTGTCTCTTATTTATTTGACAGGTAAAACTGGAAAGACTTTCGCGATGTCCATGACGCCCGAAGCCAATGGCAATGCCCATGTTGGAACTCCCTCGATTTTCATGCTCTACATCTACCCTGTAGATCCGAATTTGTATTTCCCACAATGACAAATTCGGTTCTAGAGAGGTTCGTGTGGTGCATAGAGAGCACCGTCATCGTTCACCAGAACCCGAATCTCCAATCTAACGTGGTTTAATTCTACTCCCGCATTTGGGACATTGCATGCAGACTGACTGAAATCTCAGCAGATAGATATGACAATTCAGTGTATGTGTCATTACCTGAAACATGGTATTGTATTTGTCCTTTTCTGATCTATTTTTTTTTAAATCTTGGTTAAATTATAAGTTCGTCAAGTGCTGGGTTCAATACATTGGATAAATCAAATTTGAATATCGCCTAAAGAGGGACAGTTAAGTTGCAGATAAGCTGACTTGAGTTACTAACACTGTTTGTATATTAGGAGTTCCTGGGTTTGGTCCAAGTCACGATCTTGCCGAGCCGAGCTGTAACTGTTCGAATGGAATACACTTTCGCAGTTGAAGAAGACAAACTATGCTCTCGATGACAAGAGACACATCCATATCGCCAGACTCTTTTCCTTAACTTTTGCCCCTTTCTTTTGAAAGAAAAGCCAAGCAGAAAAAGGAATAATATTCGGCGGAAAAGAACAGGAAATACACCTCCTGTGATGCTCGAGCAGTCGCACACATGCACGGAACCCTTTTTATTTTCATCCGGAATCTGAGTTGAGCAATTCTGGCAGCACCTGGCTCCTTTAGTTGGAGAACACACGCAGCTTTCGAGCGAGATAAAAGTTCGCTCAGAGTCCCATGTTGTAAAACCTCTTTGCCTTGTGAAACACACCAAGCTAACGTCTTCTTGCCAAAATCTCCCAGCAGCAGAAAAACAGAAAAGGCTGTAAAGAAGTTTGAGAAGCAAAAGGAGAAGAATTAAAAACGCAGCAAAAGGCAAAAGGGACTTCGGAGCGCTGTATGAGCAAGAGTCCTAGAGATTAATGATGCTCCAAGACTGAGTTGTATCCCTTCGTCTTCTTCCTTGGCACATTTCGGTTCGAAGGCTGATCCCAATCCTATCAATCCTTAAAACCAAGCCTTTTTCCTTTTACCCCACTGGGCCCCGATATCCTCTCACTCACACCAAAGAGAACATCACTGACATCGTTATCTTAAGCCAAATATGGATGGCATAATACAAGTATGTATAGACCGAGTCTCCCGTTGTAGATCTGGAATGGAATGTTGAAATTGGGAGCTTCGGCAAGAGCGGCTTCTCAAATTCTCCCAAGGCACGGGCAATACAAATTGGGAAGGACTTTTTAAGATGGCGGAACCTCCCAATGCTGTATTGGAGCACGATAGTCCCAGTGGGACAATTGGTACGGATCATTAGCAAAAAGGGGTTTCCTTTGCTCTCGTCCCTTTCAAGAAACTAGGAGCCTTTGAACTTAAGACTCGTATATCCGTGTGCAGGGGACGCAGAGATCCAATAAAGGCTACCTGTTGTCACCGTCTAGCATCTAGAAACTTCTAAAAGCAGAAGGGTCTGCTCAAATTAGGGTTTACTACTTAGCTAAAAACTTGCACATGTTAGCTCAAATGCGACTGACCTTACAAAAAGTCCAGGATAGAAGCACAGGCGACATAAGCTTCTTCAAGGTGCCAAGATGCATCAAAAATGCATTCCAAATGTTTTGACACTGCCCGTCTTGGAGCCACCCAACAATGGCTTTTAAGGTGTTTCGCATTTTCGCAGGCTATTTGCTCAGGGTGCTCTGCACTAAAGGGATATACACCCACCCTAATCTGTCTTATCCTCCACATTGGGACGCCGACATTAGCTTTGGCTCCTGCTGCCGCGCACATTGCTTTACCTTGATGCCAAACAACAATTGCTGGCTACCTTAATGAGGCGTTTACGGCCTCCAACGCGGAGCCCTTGCTCCTTTTCGGAGATATAGCTTGTCCGGGGGGTTCCCTGTTACTTTGGGAGTACAGGCACAAATGTAGCACAGTTGGTAAGAAGGACCAGGCAGCAGCCTTATCACCAAGAAAAGCGCCCACGACAAATTCCGATGAGGAGCACAAGCCACAAAAACTTGCTTCCAACCCATCAAAAGCCTATACCTCCAGACTGGACACCCAAGATGGATGTGGCGTGACACCTGTAGACGATAGCTAATTGGAATTTGGTCCCTGGCTTCGTCCTCGGTTGGCCCGTTTTCTGTTTTCGAATACTTTCTTCTTTTTACAAGGCGCCAAACCTTCAAACCTTCTGAATTTCCCCCGTTTGTCTCCGCATTGAAGACAAAGTTCCTACAACGTTGAAAAAGTAATCTTCCATATCTCGAACACTCTGTTTCATTCTGCTAAACATGGTAAGGATGGAAACGTGTATTCTATTGTTTTTCGCTCAAGTTAAGGAGAATAAAAGTACTGGTTAAATACTGGTTAAAAAGTACTGCAAGAATAAAAGTACTGGTTTTTTATGGGTGCTGACACCAGTTCAGGATCCTTGTGAGAACAGGTTTAGATTTGGAGTTTGAAAAGTTGTTTGGGAGTCGGCTACGTAACATTAACTTAACGTTTCATTGTTGGTCGTTCTTGCTACGAATTCTTGATTATTTATTAATTATTTATTGATTCTTGCTACGAATCATGCTAAAAAGTTGGTAGTACTTTTGTTTGAAAAGCGAGGTAGATCCAGAATTCAAACTGTTTAGATTAAAGGTTATTTATTTGGGTTTTGCTGCCAAAGTTTGCCAATCATTGGAGATCAGAGTTAGGAATGTGAACTTTCATTGTTGGAGGCTTGAGCTAAAAACTCGGTAAGGGATCCCTGCAAAGGGCAAGTTTTCATTGTTGCTCATGTGGGATTGGAAAGCCATGTAAGGACGGTAAACGAAGGATTTCCGTGGATTTTTGGACTGTTATACTCGAGCTGGTGGTGTGTGTGTAGTGTATGCTTGGTGCCCATCCGGGCGAGGAGCCTTGGTCGAGTCTAAAAGGGACGATTATTTGCAACACATCATTTATCATGGTCCTGCAGCCGTGACAAGGGAGAGGATTCGGCAACTTACTTCCCTTTTTCTCTGTGCTTCTTCCCAGATCGTCGTCCGTCCCATATATACTATCTCCACCGTCTTCTTTCCTGTATACTACGACTCCTCCTGCATGGTATATAGGGGGGGTCCATATTTTTAGAAGAAACATTCCTTCCTAAAAAGCCCTACTAGAAGCAATTGCATTAACTAAGATGGTAACCAAGCTTAATGACCCTATGAGTTGAAGTGCATGTAAAGTGTCCATCAAGCCTTCTCCGAGCTCTATATAAGAAATTAACCCTTTTTCTCCGTTGCCTGGTGCTTTTTCTCGCTCCAGTCTTTCTGAAAATAGTCCCGAGTCATTACTTATTGTTGTCCCCTCTCAATGGGACAAGGAAGGGGAAACTACAACGGACAAGAGCTGGAATAATTGGTCGACTGGGCGTTTTGGCTGCTAACTCTACATAACTGTTACCGTGCCTTTACAATTGCCAAAAAACAAGACCATTTTTCTCCTCCCCAACTGTCCAGGGTCACCACTCAAAAAAAGTTTGGGAGAAGGTACTCTACGAGTGAGAAGACGCCTTCGCTGGGCCACTCGGTGCCGGGATTTGGTGGCGTTGTGGTGGGTTTGGCGGGGGCCATGATGCAGCTTTTACGTTTAGATATCGTTAGATATAAGTACCTTGGGTCTTCACAGGCCTTCCTTTAGTCGATAACGGAAAACTGCCTCATGAGCGTGTGTGTGTGCGTGGTGTGTGCGGTGGTGTAGTCTTGGTGCTCGAAAATCCTCCAAGAGCGGTTGCATTTTGGCCAAAGGTGTCATCTCATTTCTAAATTACCGGCCCGGTTTTTGGGTGCAATGTTGGAAGAAGATAGCCGGACCGGCATCGGCTCAGCTTAATGACTTTTAACCCTGTCGGTTCGTCTTTAAACCGGGACTTGGAGCCCAAGGACCCGCCCCTTTTTTTGGCATAGTCCGATATTCTGGGGACGTCGTACAGAGACGACACGGGGAAAGGCAGTAAACAGTACCGCACGAGTACGAGGACCATTATAGCGCGTACTTTGGTGGAGAACAGTTGGACAGTTCGGCGTTGCTGCTGGTTTTATGGACTGTGGAGATTGTGCTCAGTATAACTGCAAAGCTCCATCGGGATTAAGTCAACGCTACCCAAGTGATGGCTGTGTGAAAAGTTCAAAAGGCCTGATTTGGGGGTAGGGATTTTAAAGCACAGACCTTCGGGTGATGTATATTGTTGTTGTAAAAGCTGTGTTTGGAAGACGTAACAATCTGTGACAGACGGATTGAATGTACCAGTCGTTTTTTCCGGCTACCCCGAAAGCCTCTTGACACAGTTCATAACATTGTGTCGTCATTGTCCAAACAACTGCTGAACGGGTAGACCAACAAGAGCCAGCTGCAAGGAACCGACCTTTCACACTTCATAACCATCCCCAAATGGCCAATTTCTAGTCTCTTCTCCACCCCACACACCCTTATCTCTTCAAGATTAAGCTCTGAAGTTGCTCATTTCTGCGAGGTGAAAAAGCCAAACAAGATTGAAAACGAATCAAAAAGAAGACTAAAGAATTGGAGAAATCCCTGGCGAAAACAACAAAAGCGAAAATCAAACGTCTGGATTAGTGAGTGACCTGTCGAATTATTCTACCAGGACGTAACGTCTCTAGGGCGACCGACACCGTTGTGCTGGGAACTCCGCCTCGTAAGTCGTGCGCCGCTTGCGCCGCGGAATCGTAATTCGGCCAGCAGGGCATGGTATTGGGTATTGCTCCGACCGGGGTGTCGCTAGCGTAGGTTCTATGTGTGTGTATGTGTGCACGAGAGAGTTGGAGTATTGCGGCCGCCCTAGGGTCATCCATCATCGTGACGTGCGTAGAGTTACAACTACAAGAGAAGGTCCAGAAGTAGTCTGGCAGTTCACTTGGGTGATTGCAAGTACAACATCGGTGCTGGGATCCCAACATTAAAACTGATCTACAGCGATCTGAACTCGGGCAAAATACCCTCCGCTCATTTTAGTGAAGGTTCACCATGCCCTAGTGTGGTTCTTGTTACGTGGTCCTTGAGTTTACGCCATTTGGATCCATTGTCTAGCAAACAAGTTTCTACAGTGTTGAATAAACAAAAAAAAAGAATCAAACGGGGATAACTCATGATCATGAGTTCATTCTTGATGAACTCGGGCGCGTACGGCGATCCCAAGTTCCCACCAAGTGAAGAGTACTCGCAAGCCAGTTATATTCCATCCGCAGCCATGGCTGCGGCGGCTGCAGCTGGGGATTACTATGCCAGTGCGGCCGCCGTCCATCATCACCACCATCACCACCAAACCCATCATCCGCAGCATTATGGGTACCCGGCTGCCGTGAATGCCGTGAACCACCATCAGACGGCGGTGGCCAGCATGGCGGGGTATTACGCGACCGGTCAACATCACCCCCAAAGTAGCGGCAGCTATTACGGACCGGCTTGCGGAATGCCGTCCGGAATGTCCATGACGGCTCACATAGGTCCACAACATCAACAACTGCACAGTCCTGGACTGCACCAACAGCAACGAGGATCGCCGGGGTGTTCGCCACCGCCAGCTCCTCCGCCGCTGCCCAACAACAATGCGGTAACGATGATCTGTAGTGCTCCGGGAACATCGGTCGGCGGTTTGCCTTCGCACCAGCAATTGTCACCTTCGGCCAGTCTTCCTCCACATTCTCTGTCACTGGGAGTTATAGGACCACCAGGTCAAACGCATTTACCACCTCATCAGCATAATGGCAGCCATTTGACTGGATTGCACCCTCATGCCCATCTCCATCAGCAACAACAGCAACCTCAAACGAGTCACCATCCCGCCACTGGACCGCCCCAAATCGCCAATAGTCAACAACATGCTCAGATGTTAAATGCTTCCCAGCAACAACCACCGCCGATTTTGCACCTCGGCGGCGGACCGAATGGACCCAGCTCACTGGGATCATGCCACGCCAATTCGCCCACAATGAGCCAAGATTCCGATGATGATGACTTGGATAACGGTTCAGAATCACCCGGGAGCCAGCCCGTGATTTACCCCTGGATGAGAAAGATTCACGTGGCAGGAGCCAAAGGCTTCCCCATGGATCCCGGTGCAGATTTACGTAAGTTCTCATTTCCAGGCTTTCTACGCTAATTTTCTGAGTAAGAATCAGTTGGAATCAAAAAGCCAAAGTTAATAGGTTGCACTGTCTGGGAACGATTTCCTTCAAATTCTTCACCTTAATTCCATCAATACTGCAATCCTGCTTGATTTCTGTACAATTTTGAGTACAATTTTGACAATTAAGGAGTATTCGAACGTAGACCTCGATCTTTTGAGGATTTGAGAGTATTCCATTGAAAGGATGAAATCGCTAGGTCTCTTTACTCAGGCTTTCGCGCGAATGATCACTTATATTTTTAGACACGGGAAGTTTTCAACCGGGCATGGAACCCAAACGACAACGAACCGCGTACACCCGGCATCAGATCCTGGAATTGGAAAAGGAATTCCATTTCAACCGCTACTTAACGCGTCGCAGACGGATTGAAATTGCGCACAGTTTATGCTTGTCAGAGCGTCAGATCAAAATTTGGTTCCAAAACCGACGGATGAAGTGGAAGAAGGACAACAAGTTACCTAATACCAAGAACGTGCGGAGGAAAACCAATCCAGCTGGCGTAACCACGACGGCCAGTGGAGTGCCCATCTCGTCCGTCGCCTCTACTTCTGGCTCGAATACCCTTGCTACCGTGACAAGTACTTCGAACAACTCGAATAATAACCGGAATAGCGACGTCAACAATACGTCCAATTACGGAATGCTGTCAACTGCCAACCTGAAAACGGATTACGGATTGACCAGTCTTTAAGGAACAGAAAAGAGGAAGATTCGTTCGTGCAGTTGATGGGGGCGTGGTTACTTTCATGCGACCACCAAATTCACGACGTCTATACCAAGCTCAGGGTTTAATTCTACGTAAAATAAAATGAAATAAAGTGTATATAAGGCAAACGTTTTAGCTAGGCAAGCGGAAAGCTAGCGATATTTAGTGATGTGTTTTAAAGAATCTGTTAGCAAAATTTCATCGTTTTCAAAGGTTTCAGCTTTCATCCAACGCAAAAAGGGAACGCAGTATCGTTGTACTTTGGTTAGTGGTGTTAATAAGACCTCATGTGCGGAATTCTTTGCAAAAAGAAGCTTTAGGAGACTAGACACCGTTGGCGACGGGAGACTTGACCCGAAAATGACCTAAAAGGTTCCGACAAGGATTTTTTTTTAGCTTGATTAGGAAGTCCAGTTTTGACCTCTTCTTTTTTAAATCACTTGGGAAAACTGTCTGCTCTCTTTGCTTTTCGGCAAAAGCAATATTTCTTTTGGCGGTCTAACATTGTCCCCCCTAATTTACCAGCTCTTTTCCTAAACTGCCATAAGTCGCCCGCCCTTCTTTTATAATGACTCCTCGTAACTTGGTCATTAAGCTAAAGCACGCGCCATTTGCTTCATTTGGTAAAGTTACTCGAGACGCAACAAAAATGGGACAAAAAAGCGAGTTTGTGTTAGGGTGTAGTAAACAAATGAGAAGTTGATGACGGGGGAATCCCCCGTTTTTTTTTTCCCAGACCGATTCTATAGCTTGAGAACTTTTTGCATAAAACGCGTGTAACTTGCCAGACTCTGAAATGTATTGAAGACTCAAAAGATTGCGGTAAAACAGTTCCTAATTCGTAGGAAATAAGTTGTGACCTTTTATGAACTTTTTTTTGGCACTTAATAAGAGACAAAAAGAATACGCATTACTGGGGGGAAAATTCAGCAAAAATGATAAGCAGTTTCGCAAATCAAATAGTTTCTGTTTTTAGAGTTGTACAAAATGAGTATTCGGTTGAGTATCAAGTTTTCCGCGAGGATGTGAACAACCAAAGTTGATACATAGTCCATAGCAAACGGGTTTTCTTACTTTACATTGCTGTATATGTGGCTCTGTGCCTGTGCGCCAGGAAAGCAATTCTTACGCAAAATGTGCTCAAGCAAAAAAACAAAAAAAAAAAAGATGCAGTGTATACTGGGAAACTTGGACGTTTTTAACGTCCCAAGTTTAGGAAACAGCGAAAATCAAAGGCACAGACTAGTGAAATCATGGACTTTTTTCTGTGTTTCGAGGCGAGATTCGAGTCAAAGTTTTCTTTTTTAGTTTGTTGGTATATTGCGAACCTTGGAACAAAGTTGTTATGTTCTAAAAACAGTATTAGGGCAAAACGTTATTGATTTTTGTTTTTGTTTTGTGTGCGATTTTTAGGCCTTTTTCTTTAGTCACATCCCTACCTCCTTCTTCTCAAGCTTCAAAAAATGAATGTGTTTTTGACTAAACAAATTTTCGTTTTTTTTTTTATGTTCACTCTCAAAACTTTCAGACGCGTAGTCTGTTTTTGGCTGAGAAACAAGGTGCTTTCACATTTTTTGTAGCGAAAAAATGATGCTATAACGCAGGCCTGTATACATGTATCTGTGAAGAAAGCAAAAGAATGTGGATTCTAAGATCGAAAATATTGGAAATCTTTAGACCTTGTACTGAGACAGCATGATGCAAATAATTTAGCCCGTTCTTTGTGTACAGTTCTTTAGATCATTCTTGCGTTTGAAGTTTTTGGTAAAAATAGATGGTATATATTATGAATAAACCTGCGGGAATCTTTATTGGTGGAACACAACTTTTTCTATGCTAATGATCGATATTTTAGATCTCATGGGGCCTTTTCGTCTCATTAGATCATACAGACTTCATCTTGATTTGGCAATATTCCACGCGAGATTCAATTGGCTGAAGTTTTGCCATGTAACGGAGCTCATACGTAACCACTTCTCACTGTTGCGTTTTGGCGAACGGCGATAATGTAGGTAATAAACTGAATGGGAAGGTTAGTAGATATCACTTAGTGTATGATTCATACGCTGGTGTTGGCTGATGACACAATCTTTAAAAAGCAGCATTTTTTTGTGTCTGCATGGTTCGAATGTGCTGTCTCACGCAGCCAAACCGGCCACAACCGTTCGACACGTATGCAAATGCCGGTAACAATGCCCAGGCACCCTGCAGAACATCCTGAGCTGAACCCACAAGCCAAGTGTTTGTCTCCATCTCATACCAAACAAAGTTGTTCTCCTTATGTTTCTCGTGTAAGAAACCCCAGATGGAATGCTGCGCTTTTGTTGCCTGTAACTTGCATTTTGAATCCTTAAACCTTTGATTTTGATTATTTTCAGCGACAACATAGACAGATTTGCTGGCATTGTCGCCCTGTAAAATTTGCTGGCATTGTCGCCATGAAATCCATAAAGGTAATTCTGTCAGCTAAAAACAAAACAATGTACGGTGCAGTACTTGACATTAGTACTAGGGCTTGGCTCTGACTCGCACACAGCCCAACCCCCCTGAAAAGTATAGTGGTGTACGGCACGGAAAACCTGGCAAAGCGAAAATCCATCCATCTCAGCTGGAAAACCATTTATCATGAACGCCATGACCGGAGCTCCGGCTCCGTCTTTGCTGTCGTCTTTCTCTCTTGTGTTATAACGCCAGCGAAAAGCCCCAGGAACCGAATAACACCCCGAAGAAGAAATCTTGCCTCCATGTAATGCCAGTTTTCCAGGGAGGGGATGTGGGGGGGTCAAGAGGCTTTTGCAACAAACCGCTGCTTTTAAATACTAACCGAAACTTTCATCTTTACCTATGCAAAACGCCAACCGAATGTACCGATCAGTGCACGTATACCACACATTCCTGATTCATAAGATCTGCTGATCTTCCGGATGATCGGCTGGTCCTGCGAGCGAGTTTTGGCATCCCAATGTGGCGCAACTTAGGTAAGTCTATCCAAGTTTTGATTGTACAAATCTTCGAGCTAATGGTTCCAGCTAAGAAACGAAAAAGGGGTAAGATCGAGCTGCTTATTACATTGTATTTTTCGTAATTGGTACTTGAAAGGGACGCCAAGCGTATGCGCGTTAAAAGGGTTGATTGAGACCGCAAAAAGTTGTAAAAATTTGGAAGGGATTGCACATCAATCTCTTAAGTTGATGGATTAGGGTAAAAGAGGCGGGTTAAAAGGCTGCTGTGGGTACTATATACGTGCCACGGCTCTTGTTGTAGCGTTATAAGGTGCAAATAATGATGTGGTCAATGGCTTTTGAAGTGTCCTGTTAAGTCGTATACGGCACACGACCGAAATCTGTATTGGGGTCTCGTTAACATGATGGATTCTCTTGGCGGAGGATCTTTGCGGCTCGGCTTGGACGACACACATATATATGTGTACGAGTATATATATATATACACGCTACGAGAGAGGAGAATGAGTCAAAGATATAGAGTCAGCAGCAGGTCTTGTCTTTTGGAAAAACTTTTCCATCTTCCTGCAAAGTGGTGACATGCCTCCTCCGGAGGAGACAACGATTAGCCACCACTTATAGCATCATTTTCAAAACCATTTCAAGCCCCCTCCTTTCCTCGAGTCTTGGCTTCTAATGGTGCTTGAACTATTGTTGGCATTTTAGGTGGATACCGTGCTGTACCTTCCAACCTGTACTAACGGCTTTAAGGTCGTATTCAGTACCGGCAGGACCGTCTTTTGAGTTTGGGTAGTGCTGGACCGAGCCTAAGCAAATCTGTTGAGCTGTTTAGCATTGTTTAGACTAACTATACACTAAATATATACGGATCTGGGTTAAATCTATCATCTCGCCAAGTAGCGCAAGTTGAGGCCATTGGAATTAGGGGACCGAACCGAACCGAAACTTGGTCCTTTTCGCCCCAAATAACAGAAATAAGAGTTGTTGGGGAAAGTTTGGACCGTTCGGCCTATGTGAGCGTGTATGAGCTATGGTGGCATGAGAAAAATAAAGAAAAAAAAGGGCAAAAGCATCCGAGTGCTGTATGTGGTGCACTTATGTGTAAGGCTTGTATGCATGAGTTGGCTGTAGGAAGCAGCCAGCAAGAGCACCGCCTTGTAAGATTAATGATGTTCGTGTTTCCCTTCGTATTCCCCGAGCCAAAGTCCGCCAGGCCTGCACAGCAGCTGCGTCTGCATGTTTACCAGAGCTCTCTTCTATACTATACTTGTATAGCTGAGCCAAAGAAAAGGGTTAGATTCCCCTCTTTGATTGGGTTTGGGATTGGCCAAGGGGGGGAAAGAAAAGAAAATCGAAGGCAAGCATAACATGGATAATATTACTGTACGGGAATATTACTTCGTGTTTCCTATCAGGAAAGAGCCAACCACCATGTTCTTCCCCTGCAGTCAAGGGGGGAATTCAGCCTCGCACCAGGAAACCACCACGCAACTGATTGATCCAACCTCTCATATACGTGTATATAGGCCGCTATGGTAAATTCCCATAAGATGTTGTACATCTGAATTGACTGTACATCTTACTAGTTGTTCTAAAACATGTTCCTTCTCTCACGCCGCCTGGTACAATGTGTAGGCCAAGAATACGATTGATCAAATATCCTTAATTCAAGAATATAATGTCTTCACGTTATTCGTGACGACCCTAAACGAAAAGAAATGCCTTGATTAGAAAGGTAAGGTATTTTTTGGTAAATTGCCGATGGTGAAATGGTAGAATAATTTGAGCAGTCTTAGGTTTTCCACATTTTAAACGGTGATTCTCGTTTATGTGGCATCTCCGAAGATTTCTTCTAGCTTGGAGCTTTTTTCAGGAGGGTGTAAAAGAAAACTATAAGCTGTTTGGGAGCTCTTTTTCGCCAAGTTCCGAGTTTTGTGGGGCTGGGAAGATGTGGTGGATTATGAAGGGGTCTGATGCCGCTCCCATAATGTGAGATCTCTCCCAACATCATTAATCACAGAGTGTCCCCCCAACGTTTCGTTTTCTTCTCTTTCTTAACGTCGTCTTCTCAAACTATACGGAGCAAAACCCGAACCCCGCCATGGTGGCCACGGGAGCTTTTAGTTCTCTTGGACCTCGGGGAGATTCACCCCGAGCAGGCCTAGCCAGGGAGGAAAAGTAAGACAAAAGAAAAACTTGCATTGAATTAAGCCTCTTCGAACACTAACGCTATTGCTCGCTTTCCCTCTCGGCCGTTTCATGGGGTTATAGCTTCTGAATCCGATGGAAATAGAATGGATGGTGCTTTCGATTATAAATTTGAGATCTTACCCGTTTTATTCTAGGCAGTGTGTCAACTTCAATAAAACCCAGGCACGGGTGCTGATAAAAGTTTCCCTGTGACAAGAAACGATCAACATTAACACATTTGTCAGAACAGACGTTCAACTTATGATTAGTGCGTTGTACTAGTCACGTGGCGCCGCCTTGCAGCGGTAGTTTGAAGCCAACACTCAATTCGTGGTTACATGACTCTTGGTTTGACTACCGTATTGCATGATAAATAAGACCTAAGATGAGTATTATTCTCTTTATACGCTGGAGTTTTGTTTGATACTACAATCTATTGACTAGGACGTTTGAGAATGTGTGGTTATAGTCAACATAATTGAGAACTATGGAAAAATTAATTAGAACGGCATCTGTCATGGCGCGAGGGAATTTTCGATGGTTTTCTGGACCAAAAGGTAGGGCCAATTTTATTCTAAAACGCTATAGAGAGAATGCAAACTGAAGTATGTTTGATCTAATCACTTTTGCCTTTGTACCCTAACATTGCTCGGATACTTGGATATGGATTGTACAGGATGGCGACATGGTTACTTCTTACTTTCGATGACGTGCGCAAAATTGTAGCCCGTTTTAGCTCTGCTCCAGCTTGCAAAATCCTTTCAAAATGTGGAAAAGTTTCCGTGACCTTTTCTCTTGGTCTCTGACCTTTCCGGGGCATGGTAAAATGTTTCGTTCGTTGCAAATTTTCACCCCGTTTTTGTTTTAAACATCTTTTTGAAGCAGGGGAAAGCCATAAACCTTTCAAAATGGGGTTTTCGCTGCTGATGCTTCTGCTCCTTGAGGCCTAGGCAGAATGATAAATGATGGTCTATACTCTCCTCTGAAATCGTACACAAGGCCTTCGCATTTTGCAGATTTGTGCACACCAGGACTTGAAAAGACCGAAACAGACAGGAACCAAAACCTGGTTCCAAGTCTTTATCATTTCCCCGGCCAAAATGGATAAAGCTTGTCCCGGTAATCTTGTGAATTTATCAAAGCCGAATACCCCATATAACAATCGCCCTAATTTTTTTATTATGTCGTCCTTCCCCCCTTTCTACCCTAACCAATATCTCTTGCCAGTACCTAAACCTAGAATGTACATATCCTTCGGCAACGTTTCGCACTTTCCAAAATGTACCTCAATTGTCGTCCACTGTAATTTCACCGTGATTTTACAATTTCTGATTTGAAACGCCGTTTACAGAATGTATTTATAATGTTACGAGTAATTTATTTATAATTACGAAATTGCAATAGGGAATTACCTCCAAGATTAAGTGTACCTCTAACTTACAATTCTTATTTACAATTCTTATTTATTATCCTAATGCCATACAAGATTCCAAGCAAGATGCCATACAAGATGTGTTTGCCATCTAACAGTTACACAAGTACTTATAACATCCCGCATGGTTGTCAAAGAAAAGCTGATTAGTTTACCGATCAAGGACAACCCCTATGCCTTATTCTTTTGCACCTGTTACAAACATGACAAAGGGCCCCATCATTCATTTTCTTTCAATTTCGCTTTGATTTTCTCAACTACAAATGGCAAAAGCTTCCAGTATTTCAATATTGTCGGTGGAATTTAGAATGATCGAAACGGGTTTTCAAGAAAAGGGGATTTGTCAAACTTCCTCATATGTGCTTTTGCGAGTGGATCTACATTTTCTAATTAAATCCTTGGGGAGCGGCAACAAGAGTTCGAAAGAAAAAAAGGCAAGAAAAAATCCAAGCTTTTCAGTTTGGCTGCTGCTTCTATAATCGAAAACCATGCCATGCCAATAGCAAAAAGCTTGCTGGCTCTCCCTTATAGAAAAACTCGGACCTGTCATCCGAGCAGTGAAGCGACGTCGACAGTGATGGATGATACCGACGCTGCCGACGCCGCTCCTGTGGCCCTTACCAAAAGTAACACCCAGTGCTACTGAGCTTGAACTATTTCTTCTTGCTTTGTTTCTTTTGACTACACTATTCTTTTAATTTGGTTATTTCCGTATTTTTTTGCTCTTTCTTTTCGGGCGGAAGAATATTGAAATTCAAGGTCGTAGAATTTCAAAAAATCCCTCAAATGAACTGAAAAAGTTCCAAATCCCTCTAATGTAAGCAGACTGATTGTAACTCAAATGTAAGAACTTGTTATTAAGTCTCGAAATCAGGGGTGGGAATGGGAATATTGATACATGAGAAACACACATATGTTTGTGTGCAGGTTTTTCTGGTAGCGTGACACATTCATTTCTCACTTGTCAATGGACGTTCTTGGGATGGTTTGGCTAGCATGGGGAGGTGACAAAGGACAAGGTTCCTTTGGCTGCTTTTGACTTGGAGTCTTTTTGCCTTTTTGACGAGGAAGAAGATGCTTTTTGGCTGCAAAACTTTGGGGGCCAAAGCAGGGCAAAGTCTGCGACTCCTGGTTGTGTGAGAAACAAGACACAAGATGAGCAGCAACATGACCGCATTACACAACCCAAAGACCAACAAAAACCTAGCCCTACACCAACGAGAGGGAGGAAAGGGGGGGTGGGATGACACCCACCACCCCAACTCATCAAGTAAGACGTCTTCGGTCGCGACTTTTTGGCACCCTGATGAAAAAGGCGTCCAACTTGGACTTGTGTGCGAGAGCAAACCAGCATCTTTTTCCCAAAGTCAAACTCACGAGATGAGTTTTGACTGACGAGAGGCCCAGGCAGCTCGACAGACTTATAGAGACATCACATGCGCTACCAAGTCAATCCCAAGACAATTTCTGTCGCCCAAGTTTTCAAGTTCCTCTAGTTTCCAGTTTTCCTCTAACTCCCTCTACCTTCCGTATCCCAGTGCCAATGTGGAGTTAAAACTCACGGAACAAAAAGAGAAATCTCGCCAAGGAAGGATTTTATGTACCACCAGGTAATATTAGTGTCATTGGGAAAGTTAGAGTGCTCGTTTCCTACCATTTCTGTTACAGCAGTCTTGGTTACTGATGGCATTGATTACCTCCACTTCCGCCCTGGGAATTAAGTTTTAGATTTCCATTAGGCAATATTTCATGTGGTTTACATGTGGTTCACTGTATTTATCCTGTGTGTGATTGTTAGTTATTGTCTAGCGTTTTGTGAACGGTCAACTTTACAAATGTCTCGGGGGGATACTAAGGAGAGTAATCGGAATGAGCGGAGAATATGGAGAATAGAGATAGGAAGGAAATTTCAGCCAATGTAAGCCAAGCATTTCATTTCTGATGCTAGCTGTCAGATTATGGTTGTGATCCGTCAAAAGTAGTGACAGTTGCAATGAGTAGGGGTGGTGATGCGTGAGGGAAAGAAGGGCGAGAAGGGGAGAGATGGTGGTATCTAGCCGAGATGAACGTTCCTTTGGGGTAGAGCCTAGTGTCGAGTGTCGAGGAGCCACCAATGTAAGCTGCCCACTCCATCACGCCGACCGAGATAATCCGTCAGGCACATGACGGCGCGACCCAGCCCTATGATCTCTATGGATTGAAGAGAAGAGAATCAGGCCAAATGAAGCTTTAAGCATATTGGTGGATCTTTTTGTCTGGAATCTTCCTATAGATGAACGGGTTCTTGGTTCTTTTGCATCTTTCTTCCGCTAGAGTGGTTGAGCTGTGTGTTAAAGCACTAAAAAAGGAATAAGTCTGTTTGATACATGTTGGAAGTCGACGGCTGTTGAGTTTATGTTGTCGAAAACGAATTAGGGCAAGAAGAATTAGGAGAATTAGAAGAATTATAATTAGGTGAAAGAAGAATTAGGAGTTTGAGAATTTTGAGAATTAGAATTAGGCATTTGAGAATTAGAATTAGGAAGTTTTCTTAGATTCAAAACGGGAGTGGGGAATCATTTCCAAACCAACTCAAGTTTTCAAGCCACTCAAATTACAGAAATTCGGTGCTTTTAAGTTATTCATAATGCGATTTGCGTATCTAGGATAGGAGCTATGATCTTTTTAATCTAGGCCGAATTCTATTTCATTCTAATCTAGCTGTGTTTGATGTCATGTCGTTTTTATGAGGAAGTTTCCCGTTCGTTTGAAGATTCCTTTATTTGCTTTCATGCAGTATACTGCATACGGATTTTCCAGGAAAACTGAGAACTAATAGGCAAACTTTGGCCCAAAAATGGAAACGACAAATTTTAAGAGATTTTTGTAGTCGTGAAATGTTGTCTTCAGCGCATGAGAACTTTCCAGCACAAACTTAACGGAATCACTTATTCGTCTACTTATTTGTCTACCTTGCGTCATAAATATACAGTACCAGCTATAACCAATATGGTCTAAGCTCAGGTCAAACAGTTCAGAATGACTTCGTTGACAAAGGCTACCTTAAAATATCTATAATTTTTCTGTAATTAATTAGCGACTCGTAAGATTGTCAGGAGACTCATCATTGGTTCATAATGCGTTATCTTGGCCTAAGTTTTGAAATCCGTTTGGAATCTAGGACATTATTAAGTAATCTATATGTATGTAAGTGTACATTTAATACTAGGTTTGTTTGTCGTTATGTTTATTAAAAGTTTATTACAAGTTTATTAAAAGTGAGTGGCGAAAACCGCAATGATATGAGGAGGAAAAAAGGATTCAAATATGTTTTTCATTTGACTTATTATTATTATTATGCTTTAATATCAATCTTGTCCTGCTTCATCATTTTGAAAGCAACAAAATTTTTTTGAAAGCAACTAAATGCATTTGAAATGGACCAAATAGATTATATAAGTTATAGATAACTTATGTAAGTTTTGGTGAGCCCAAAGTATACCGGCGACTTACCTTTTTGGGGATTGAAAGTGCACTTGTGGTACAAAACAAGTGATTTATGGTTTCGATTTAAATCATCACGCACGACGATTAAGACAACACTGTGTATTATTAAGTAAGCTAATACCATACTATTGAAACGTCCCCTGCGATCTGACAAGGGTCTGCAAAAAAAAAAAAAGGAAAGAGAAATGCAAAGGGAAACGGCAACTCCAAGTTAGGGCATATAAGATTGGAACACTGATTTACATTCACGGGCTACTGTTTCGGTTTCACGGCGCAAATTCCCCAGTGGGAAATAATGAGGGACGGCGGAGTAGATGTCATTAATGTGTGAACTGGAGTAATGAATGAGAAAAGCCTGTAGTTGAACGTGAAGGATCGTGATCCCACCTGCCACTGCAAGTTTTCTTTTTTTCTTCTTCTTTAAAAAAAATAAAATTAAAAAAAAACAGGACCTTCACCGAAAACCGTTTATGAATTTTTTTCAGTTATGATCTTTTTCTGCATGGCAGGGTTCCATTATTAATAATATGACTCGAAACCAGGAAAAAATGGAATACACCTTTCGTTTTCTTGTTTCATTGCAAGTTTCCTGTTCAAAAGAGGACAGAACTCGTTTTATTTGGCATCATCATCCAGATTACAATCAATTCCCTTCGCCTGATAATGTGTCAACCTATTAAAATTGAACTCGCCATGGACTTTTAACCCTTTTTCTTCCCGAGTCTGGGGCCTTTCGAAAAGAGCTTGGGAGCCCCAGCCACTTTGGGAACGTGGGATTTCCCAAACCTGTTTTCCTTTGCAAGCCCCGAACCCGCAACTAAACTCGCACACACATGCAAATGCACTTTTTTTTTTTTTTATGTATTCCCTCCCAAAGCGGCATAAAAACCTATTAAAATACTTGGCATAGCTATCGCGTTTTCCCATTCTCGAGAATCTTAAAATTGAACTGAAAAAAACGACACAAAAAACTATAACCAAATTAGGGGGGTTTGAAAGCAAACCTATGTTCGTCGCATTCGGCATTGTTTCCGTAAGATACCTGTAGAGACGAGCTTCTGATGGCTAAATTCTACAAAAGCCCGGATCCACAGGGTAGATTACGAAGCGGCCAATTGTTTCCCCCCATAGAGTAAAGTTCCATCCGAAAATCTATCAACTAACTTGGAAACTCCTTAAGGCTTGTTTGTGTCTTCCAACGCCCTTCAAAGGAAAACCGTTATCCCAGTGCGAAATTGCCAATTAGGTCTCCAGCTATGTTAGAAACTGCTGCCCTCGCTGTGCCGCACACTTAAGTATTACCAGAGATGCGTGGGAGAGAAAAGAGTTCTTCCTTCTGCACCGAAACCCCTTCTGTATTAATGATCCATTGGATGTTGACTTCGCAAACCAGGTTTTCGAACTAATCTGCCACACCAGGAAACATCCCCTCCTAAGAAAAAAAACAAACAATAATGCCATCCGAAATTTTCAAACCGATAATTAAATGGAAGCATCGCGACTTTCAAAGGATAGCTTTTCAAAGGTAAAGTAATCGATTTGAAATTAAAGTAATCGATTTGAAAGATGATTTACCTGTAAATATACCGAACCATAAATAGGATCAGTTAATAGACAATCTTCGGATCCAAAGAGAGACACCGCGCACACCACCAACGTGTTTCCCAGCTGGATGCTCAATGGCACTTGGGTTGCAGTTGCAGGTGCTTGACGTTACAATACCTGGAAATTACCTGCATGCAGCACGGCCGCACTGCACACTCACTTCTCCGGCTCTTTTATGTGCTTCACGTTTTTCGGTGCCCGGACTTAAGTATCCTTGGCCAACAACAATGGCCTGCAGCAGCCAAAACCCGGGATACGTGTATAGGATAGCTAGCTATATATACATATATACAACGCCGCAATATCCTCAGCACACTGGTTTTCTTCGCTCCCGGTCTCTTAGATTGTCTCTCCTGGTCTTTATAACTGTTGATGATGATGGTGGTCCTCATGACGATAATGAGGGTGGCAGCTAGGATCTACCTGCAGAGCACACCTTAACAATGCTTAAAGGAAACGGGGCTTGTACCGAGCTTATACAAGAGAACTTGCCAATCCCACTTTCTGTCTTTCTTTTTTTTTAAACAAAAAAAAAATTTCATGACTCGGTGTGTGTTTTTACCCATGCCTACAGGGCTCTTTAACACTCAGGACTTGTGTACAATGTGGAGAGCCCAACAAAAAGGAAAGGGCATCACATGTTCTAAAAAGAAGCCACACAACAAAAAAAAAGGAACTGGTTAATCTTATGTCTGTCTTACCCGAGATTGCATGCGTCCCCCAGCAGGTCGTCTTCGTGAGCGACCTTTTGACAACCATCAGCCAGCTTCCCATGCACAGCGGTTTCTACTAACACGTTCACCTTCTGTGATTCACCTATGCAAAATGGCGTCTTTTAAAGCCCAGAACGGTGAGCTAGAAAAGCAAACTCTGAGAAACAAGTCTTACTTTGCCAGCGAAGGACTTGTACAGAAGAACGTTCGAAAAAAGTGCGAGTCTATATAGGCGAGCAGGCGAACGACGGTAGAACAGTCTAGCATAACATGGATCTATCTATCTATCTATCTATATAGATAGATTGATATATAGGTAGATATTCGGACAGAAGTAAAAAGAACGAGACACGATAGGAGACGGGGAAAATTTGAAGGGAAACGTTGTCTTCGCTGGGAAAATTATTCTGATTGCGGCGGACGAAAAGGTGCGTCGTGTACAGCGTCCAAATGAGAAAATAATAAGCGGTTTGTGTTGTGCACCTTGCCAAGGAGCCCGCGAGGGGAACTAAAAGGGAAAAAAGGTTTTTCGTTAAAGGTATCGGCAGCTTCTTCCCAAGCGATGCTTATGGCGGCGGTTTCTCTCTTTCTCTCTCTAGATTTTGTTATCTTTTCCCTGGCTTTTCTTTTAAGGCATTCTTTTTTCCGGGTATTTATCCCCCATCCCAGCTCGTCACATATAATGCAAGCATGCATGCATACCTTTCGGGAGGTAAAAACGCCCTCCAGGGTACTCGCATGAAGCTTTTACCTGTGTACTTCCAGGTAAAATGGGGGTCCCTTTTATGCCATGGCTTTTTCACCTTGAAGAAAACCAAGCATCCCGAAAAGTACTCACACAGTTACTAGACGCTCACTTTACCAAAAAGCTCTCTCCCCTCAAGAGTTGTTTCGCGTCCTCTTTTGCCAGCATGCGAGACACCGCAATGCCAAAAACTGGTAACAATGCAAAAATGGCTCGGCGTGACTCTTAAAAGCAAACTCTTTTTGGCTCATTGTGTAAGAAGCTCTATGCTGCCCACAAGGCATATAAAGTCGTTTGGGAAAATACGGCCAAGCCAAGTAAGAGAGACACAGACACAGATGTAATGCAGAAGCTCCAATTAGCTATGGGTCCCAATGGAGGGCCAAAAAGCTCTTTTAGCTATTTACTAGTTTAAAAAATTGGCTTCCAAATCTTCCAAGTCTTCCAAGTTTCCCGTTGGCGCACCGAGAGACTCGAACCACACAACACCAACACACGTATACTTACACATATGGGAAAAACCATTCGTTCGCTTAAAGGAAAGGAAAGGGGGGTATTTAAGTTGTACAACGAAAGTATGTAAAACTTGGAAAGCGGTTTCTGCAGGAATCCTGTTTGGCTTTTTTGTTTCAGCTGGAAAGACATGCAGAGGGTTTTAACGAGACGAATCCTGCGTTTCTTAGCCA
This sequence comes from Lepidurus packardi, assembly GCA_023053545.1. Lineage (NCBI taxonomy): Eukaryota > Metazoa > Arthropoda > Branchiopoda > Notostraca > Triopsidae > Lepidurus > Lepidurus packardi. The sequence continues at coordinate 1,563,701 of JAKZAN010000001.1, read as the reverse complement.
GGATTATAACAAGCTACATTTATAATGGGTATAAGGGGAAATTATCTGAATTATTGATTAGCTCGCTTCCGAGTCTTTCGACTGTTGATAGAAATGCTGGGTAGAAAGCCTGAGGTGTTTTGTATTTTAATTTGGAAAAAAAAATAGGCCGAGTTCCTCACAATCGAGGCATATACGTGTATGTTTGTGTCTAGGGGTGTTGGTGATGGAATAAGGTGGGGAGGAGGGGGTGGTATTAGTCCCGGGGAGAAGACGGGCGGGGGGGTGGCTTAGGGAGTGGTGCTATATAGAAGATCATTAATCTTAAAGCCGACAGGAGCATCGCCGCCCGCCTTGCCTTGGCCCTGCTAAGTCTGACTTTATTCCCATCACAAGCTAAAAGGGCCTGGAGGGTTTTTCTCTGCGGGATTTTTTTTTTATGGATATATAATATAGATAATAACTAGGAGACAAGACGGAGGTTTGGAAAAAACTAATGAAAAGAAATGTAACTTGTATTCTGCGAGGACAATCTTTGGGTATTCTCTAAAATCTTGGGAGGGATATGGAATACGTATGCCATTTGCGGTTAAGGAACGAGCGTCGTGAGGTTGAAGAATGTGGACGACGCTTGTTTGGGGCTGGGGCCAATTACGAAGCGTAAGATTAATGACCTAGATTAGGCTTTTTCTGGTTACACGAGAAAGGACGAATTTACTCAGGTTTGGTGGGCTCTCGAAACGTACCTATATGTTTAAGGCCCGTTTTTCTGGGAGTTCTTGTAACCCAGCCTGGTAAGAAAATTGATATAAATGGTTTCAAACATGTTATTTGTGTTTATCGTCAAACCTTTTTTTATCGTTTTTGTTTTTATCGTTTGGCCTTTGAAAACGTTTGGGAAGAAACTACGTTGGGTTCCAGGCGTTATCCATTGTTGCAATTGTGCGAAAGCTTTGCATGCAGCAGGGTTAACACTGGGCAGAATTTGAGCCACCCTCGCCCCCCGAAAACCCTGTCCCAAACAGATCATTAATTTTGTCTGCCAAGTTTCCGCCTGCTCTCCCTTGACAGGCTATACGCCGAGGCTATTGCTTTTGCTATGCCTGGCATTACACCAATATAATTTCTCTTGGCAAGTCACATAATTTCACCGAGTTTTTCTGTCATTGTCTCATGATATTTAAGTTATGGTCTTATCTTGTACCTTCAAAACCAAAATAACTCGCTCTCTATGCTTTGACAGATCTTGACTCTTACGCTTTCAGCTCTGGGAGTTGAAAAGGTAAGAATTATACCATTATACGACCATTCTAATGTGAAAAATTGAGATTTAGAATTAGTTTGCAAAGATTTCGTGCTGAGTCACTCTGATTAGTTCGTGTTCGACTACTATTAGGCTTACTTGGAGAGTTGGGAGTGCTTCTAGGGAGCGTGTTATTTTTATATAAATATACATATATGTAACTGGCACGTGTGGCAATGATCGAAAAACCCCGAAAACGCCTAACGCAAAAGAAACGGAAAAGAAAAGGGGGAGAATTCCAGGCTGTCCTGGAAGAACGTCGTTTATCATGGCAGAAGCTAAGACTTGCTTTCCACGTTGACACTAACGACCAACTAATCTAAAGTAGAACTATGCTAAGACCCCGAGAGTTACTTTTCCTTTTGTCTTCGAGTTCCCTCATCGCAAACAATCGGCACACTATAACGTGTGTAAAGGCGGTCGTCGGTGACTTGAATGCACGCTGGGAGTCCGTGGAGATGATTGGCTTAATTGCTGGATGCGAACTGGCTCATAATGCAACCTGGCTGGGTATGGAACTTTTGCGTCTTTGCGAGATGTTATGTGGGTTATATGTGTATTGTGTATAAGGGAAAGGGAAGGGGTTTCCCAACCTTGGATTGGACAGCCCCAGCGCTTTTACGTTGCAAGAGTTGAGTCTGGGCCAGGATCATTTATCAATCCCTACCATCTTGCCTCATTACAAACCCAACCCAAGAACTCCCCATGAATTCAATCCAGAGGCAGAATTTCCCCTTTTTGTTTTTTCAAAGCTGGCATTTCCTGTCCGTTCTGACATTGCTGCCATTCTTGGAAGTTTAAACTCGCCAAATTAACCCGCCAGGCGTCAACAATTAAGTTCAGGCTCTAGGTTCTTGCTATATGTCCTTGTAACTTTAGAATTTAGGTGGCCAAAAGTGAAAAGAAGCTGAGAGATGCTGAGTACATGGTTTCTATTAATGACTGTTGGGTCACATTGCAATGATTTGCATCTGGTATTTTTATTATTTTGGGCGTGACCCAAAACATTGCTAATTACACCGCTAGATGGCGCCTGCAGTCAGTCTCGCCAATAAATAAGTTTTCTAACGTTGGAGTTACGCCGCGCCAAGATAATCCTTGTTGACAAGCGGACGTTTTTATAGCAAACTTAGCAAGCTCTTTTGCGACTTTTCTCCCCTTTTTATCTCACTGAAGTACCTGCAAAGTTGGCAGCATTAAAACATCTGGGATCGTTTTCAGCTTCTGACTTTTCTGGACCTTCAAATTGTGGATGGGATGTGTCCGTTTGGTGAATGTGAGAGCCGCTAGCTCACACATGATAGAAAACCTACCGTACCCTTTATACTCCTGCTTACAATTAGTCATTCGAAACCAACATTCACCTTTACGTTTCTGGTCTCTTAGACCTCCTCTGCCTTCTGTTGGCTGTAAAAACGGAAGTAAAAATGGTAAGTTTTTTTGTTAATCATACTAGTAAACGTACTTTATCCATTCGACAACGATGTGTCGCAAGAAGGATTCTTAGGTTGAAATAGAGGGGCTAAACGGCTGCAATTGATGGAAAAGGCAAAGTAGTAGGTAGAGATCTAAAAGCGACCTAAAAGTGCGTATCTGTGACGCTGAAGGCTCGTTCATCATGCAGTAGCAAGCCACCCAAGACAATGAGGTCTGCGAACCCCGATTGAGCAAAGTGGTCGGGATCAAAGGGTTTCTATTTCAAAACCACCCTTTCCTCCCTTCCTTTCCTTCCGTGTAGTGTAGATACCCCGACAATTGCTACTAGGGCACGAGGTGTAGAATGAAAACTTGTCAAAATGTCAACACCCTTGGGAAAACCCCTGGTACTAGCTTAAAAATTCGCAAATTTTAACCCGTTCAGGGGCAATTTGATACAATTTCCTATATCAGTTTGAAGCCTTATCCATCAATTAGGTAGGACATTGGAGGACTTCTCAGCCCCAAAAATAATAAAAAATAAAAAGTTTAGGGCCTTTGTAATCGGCTTTCTTGCTGGGAGATGGGATGGAGGTAAAAGTCTCGGTTTGGGGGGGTTTTGTTGCATGACAAGGTCGAAATCATTGGAATTATTGGCTGTGGCGTGCAGTAAGTCATTTCGGTCGGAATCGGCTGTGTGTATCATAATGAGCGTCTTCCGCTGTGTCTGCTCCGGACCGTGAATCTGGAAACTGAGTTTCTTAACAGTTTAGCTTAACTGATACATTGGCAGCGACGTTTTCTCTTATGGGCATTATTTTCGTTGGCGCCCAGAAAGTTCCACCTCCTTGCCTTCGTTTATGACGGTTAAGTCGCGTCTTGCCCAAGTTTGGAAAAAGGCGACGTTTAATAATGGTTGTGGGGATTGTAAATAAGCAGGCAGCAATGTGCGTGACAAGTGTCGAAGACTCGATGCTCATCACGGCAACTTGTACTCTAACCCCGGGAGCGATAAAAGGTTTCTTAAAACCAACTGATCCTCCCCCGTAAAAGCAACGATGTACTTGCCATTCAAATGACTCAATCTGGCCCATTTTCCTTCATTCGTTTTGCGAGACAGTCAAATTCCTGTCCAATGTTTTGCCTGTGTTAGTGCGGATCTTTTGACCATTTTTTCTGTCTTTTTTTTGTTGCTCCCAGATTTGGCTTACAGATCAGACCAAACGCCGATCCTTTCGGTGCCTCCAGTCTCGATCCGACTTTTTAGACGCCCGAAAACCCAAGAAATCCTGGACCTTGCTTTGCGAAGGATTAAGATTCAAAAAAGTAGCCCGACAGAAATCTTCCGCCGAGTCCCTTGAGAAGTGTACGGATATCTTCGGCAGATTCCTTGCCTGGGCCAAAATACCCCCTTGCGCTTGGGCACTTGGCGTCTTTTTCTAGGTAATTTTACCGCTAATTAGGCAGGAACCCGCCCTCAAGAGTGCGTCAGTATGTTTCGTTTTCAGTTTCTTTGCGGTTTTTGATTCTTTTTTGGAGAGGAGGACCCCCCCAAAAAAGAACCCCACGAGTTTTTACTTTTTCGCTGATATTCCTTATTCTTTGTAGTCGTCGATTTTCCTTCGTGGAACCAAAAAAGAAGCAAACACACCCTTCCTCATCCATCGCGGCCATGTCAGATTCTTTCCATACCGAGGTCAATCCGGGGCACCACGACTTGACCCCCCAACATCACAATCACAAAGCTACCATGTTCCAAGTGCATCAGACGCAACAACAAGGGCTCCAGCAGCACGCCGCTGACTCAGTGCCAGCCTATTACCCGCATAATCACGGATACTACCCTCATCAGACCCAAAATCCCGCAATTTACGGCCAACACGGTTACGAGAGTCCCGAGATCGGGAACAGTTACTACGCTGAAACGGACTACGAGCAGCAATATCGTTTGCCTTGTGCTCAACAAACGTACCCGACTAGCGATTTTAACGCAGCTCAACTCCCGATACGACCAAATCCGAACTCGCCATCAGGATTGAGCCAATTGCCACAACAATCGCTCCAGCATAATAATCCCCAGTATTCCTACTCACAACAACAACAACAACATGGAGCCGAGGAGAGCAGTTATTATGGCAATTCTAAAGAAGTTTACCCCTGGATGAGATCTTCATTACCTTGCAAATCAAGCAGCTCTAAAGCAACACAACAATACGTGTCACCTACGCCATCCGTGACTCCACAACAACAGCAAATTGGATCAGGCAATTATAGATCAACAGGAACAACCAATGTCGCTCAGTCAACAGTGCCTATACCTGCGCAGTTATCGCCGACCTTAATAAACATTGGCCTCTCTGATAGTCCAGGTAAGATTTCTAGACATAGCTCTATTTGAACAGTAATATCTCTCATGAAACACGATTTAAGAAGAAACATAACGCGCGTTCGTGTCGTAGCTTTGCCATACGAATATATTTTTCAGTCCATGGACACCCGTTAACTATAGTTAACTTTGTGTTATGCATTGAATTTTACAAACGCTTTTTTATTTGAATTTTTTATTTGAATTTTACAAACGCTTACAAACTTATTTCTGAAGGACACCCGTTCACTATAGTTAACTTTGTGTTATGCATTGAATTTTACAACGCTTTTTATTTGAATTTTTTGAATTTTTTATTTGAATTTTACAAACGCTTACAAACTTATTTCTGAAGGGACTTTAAAGCTTCTGTAACGGGGAATGGGTGTGCAGGATAGACAGAAGCGCTGCTGGTTAGCGGGGCAAATTGCATGTGTCAGGGTCTGCAAAAGAAGTTAGAAAGAAAGTCAAATGGATGAGGGGTGGTGAGAAAGGGTTGAAGCTTGATTTGGACATGCTTGAATGCGTAAATGGGAGCAAGCGAATCTTCTGTTAATCACATCTGGCAATGTATTTAGGCTTGAGTTAAACACAGTATACATTTAATGTATTAAATGAATCGAACCGGAGGAGAGGAGGATTTCGTAGAGTTTTCTCTTACAAAAGGGTTGGAATTTTGCGCAAAGCACTTTAAGACGAGTCCCAGCAAAAGTCATGGGGGGGCAAAATGGCGACAGGTTGGCATATCTTTTCTCGTCTTCTCTTTTCTGTGCCGCTTGTGGTCGGTAGGACTCGTGCAATCCCTCGAGACTGGGCCACCGCTCGACTTTGGCGAGCCGCGTTTTTTCCCTTTCCAACTAAAGAATGCATTTTGTCTTTTTCTGGGTGAGGAAAGGTCACTACTTCGAAGGATGATGCTTCCTAGAAAATTCGTTAAACATGTAAGCATTTAAGGCTCCCGTATACCTTAGCTCGGTATAGGCGGTTAGGCTGGGGAATTTCGGAACAACTTTTTGAGAAAACCGGTGAACTTTATGAAAAAATTCTTTGACAGTAATCTTGAGCTTGCTAACAGGTAGGGCACAATCAATGCAGCATTTTTAAAATGAGTAATAAATTAGAAATATGAAAATGAAATTTGCAACTATGAGAAATACGTTACCTAAAAACCTGTCCTTTGATTGTGCACGAGCTGCTAATCAAAGAAAACTTCTGTTTTTGTTTGTTTGTTTTTGTTTGACAATCCTTTTCGAGAAATATTGTTCCGAAAGTTTGATGACTTGATTTGGGACGTTTTTTTTATTTTTGCCGGCAATTAATTATATATTTCTTCTCGTACTTTCTTACGCAAGGCTTTCGCATAACAATAACAAACATCAGTGCCATCTGTGACTCTTTCCCATCAATAAGCTAAGGTATACGGGAGCCTTAAGAAAGTAGTTGTTTATTCGCTGGGAAAAATTGTCAGGTATTCATAATTCATTAAAAGATTTAATCCTGCCGAGGGAGATAACGGATACTTTTTCACTTTAGCTTTGTTAGCTGATTAATGTTGAATGGAATAATAAACGAAAAAGGAATAATAAACGGAAAAATGAAAAAAATAATGAATAAAATGAAAAAGGAATACAATGAATAATAAACGGAATAATTTCAGTTTGAAAACAATCTGGATTCTAATGGGTTATTTCTTGGTTTTAGAACAACCAGCAAAACGTGCCCGTACTGCGTATACAAGCGCTCAGTTGGTGGAATTGGAAAAGGAATTTCACTTCAATCGTTATCTGTGTCGACCCCGGAGACTGGAAATGGCTGCGGTATTAAGCTTAACGGAACGTCAGATCAAAATTTGGTTCCAGAACCGGCGTATGAAATACAAAAAGGAAACGAAGAGCAAACCGGGGATTGGCAGTGGCGGTGTATTATGTGAGAAATCGCCGAGTTCGCCTTCATCTTGCTCGGCTGTAACTTCCAGCTCCTTGTCACCGTCGCCTCCGCTGGTCCGTACACCGACCAGTATTCAAGAAACGGCCTGTCATTCGGGGGACGGACAGCATTCAGGAACTTCCCCAAACACCACCTCAACTTCCGCCGTAAACGTAAATCACGCCAACAGCTCATCAGGATTGCCTAATGGTTCTTTGGTTGAGTGCTCGGCGGCAGCGTCAGCTTCACTTGGAATGTTGGGACATCCACAATCCTTTCCTTATAGGACGAATCACACTGCATTTACTCAAAAGAAGGAGCTCACTGAAGATCCGTATGGCGTAGGCATAATTCAGCGCAGTAATGCACATACTAACCTGCTGTACAATAACCAGCATATCGCTGTCAGCCCTGGGAGTAGTTATGCTGGTGCTTTTGCATATCATAGTCAGTACGACGGCAATACGCCGTACTATAGCCATGCTGGTGAGCAGCAAGTACAGGGCGTGGCCCATCATTCATCGGCATACGATATCAACAAGAACGCCTATGGTGCTACAGGAGCACCCGTGACGACACCGCATCATCCGCGAAAGCCATGCGTGTATTATGCGAGCAATATACGTCAGAATGCTATGCACGATTCAGAAGAAGCATATCATATCAGCCCTGACAGTACTGAAGAAGCTGCCAAACTTACTACACTCTAGCGAGTTACCAACATGCGAAATTTATATATGCCTGCTTGTTGCTCGCTATGTCGTACTCGTATACAATTAATTATCCTTGAACGAAAAAGACTTTTGTTTGAAAATATTGCATGTTATGAATACAATTTTAAATTGTTGTTTCGGCAGGGAACCAGAAGAGGACGAACACAAACAACTTTCCTTTCCTAATAACAACGTTCATCTTTATTATTTATTCCAGAATTCCCAAGCGTTTGGCAGCGCGCCATCTATTTGACAGTTCGACAAAGTTTGAATTTATTTTTAACAATAATACGAGCACTTTTCGACATTCACAAGTTTATTTGAAGGATGATTTTGCATGATTCTTTAAGGGTTAGTTTCAACGTTAAATGAGGAGAATCTCCCTCCTAATAAGTAATATCTGGTCCTTAAATTATTCTAATAACCAAACCCCGCAATACAAATGAATCTTTCCATACCCTTTTGTAATACGCCGCATAGTGGCATGCCACAACCTTGCAGCGATCATACAGCAAGCAAAAGCATCAAGCAATCGAAGGAGATTCTTCCAATATGTAATTTTCAGACTGAAGCTGTCCTAATTCCTTTGGATTGAATAGGAAAGCGTAGTGGTCCCGAATATTTTGCATTCGTCTTTCAATCCGACCAATCAGTCCATTTTTGTCCTGCATAATTAAATTAACAATCTCTTCCGAATCGCGCGTACAGGATTCCAGCAGTTCGTTACGTTTCTCGTCAATGCTCGTGTTAGCAGACAAAGGCAATCAGCTGGTCCAGTTTTGCAATATTTGGCATTATGTACTTGCTAGAAACTTTGGTACCAGTGTCCGCCATACTATGCACGAAACACGACGCCTGACTAGCTTTCACTGCCGATTCGTAGATCATCTCCAATGTGAAATCTGCTGTCAGCAAATCCAAATCCGTGCTGGTTTCGTTGATGTAGCTTTGGAAGTCGACTAAACTCCTACTCATGACCACTTCTACGATATTCCAGACAGATTTGAAGTAGCGGACCAACTTTGACCAGTGCTCCTTCAATTTCGCCAAATTAGCTAACCCTAGTTGCAAGAGTTTGACCGCTTCTTCATCTCGCTGAAGCTCGTATTCCATGCATCCTCATCAGTGCATCGATATACTCCTTGTTGATTTTAACCATACGATCTCTCGCTTTGTCAGCGCTTTCACGATTAATCCTAAAACGTTCTTGCGCCATGTCAACTTGATTACCTACTTATGCGATGATCTTGTCGCTTCGGTTTTAGCAAAGTGGGACCACGAAGGACTTGGTAGGCTGGAAGAGGGTACATCAATGGCTTGGACTTTATTTTTCAAAGCTTCCGCTTGTGTAAGCAAATCCTGGATCTTCTCAGTACCTGCATCTATTTCATTAAACTATGCATTGGATTTGAGTAATTCTTGCAGATTCTCCAGAATCTGTCCCCGGCTTCACACAAGCTTTCCAGCTTTCCGCAACCTACCGCTTTCTCTGCAATGTTGTAGAGTATATTTAAATCTTTCTTGGCGTTGAATTGTGTTTTTTGCGTTGGGTCAGTCGACGTGAAATTTCTGATTGCAAATTCTACAGATGGTCAGCAATTCCCAATACGTGCAAGACATTTTGTGGTTGTTACTTAAGCATTCGTCTTCGAGATTGACGGTCTTTGCGGTGTTATCGGAGGTGCTTCCGTAAGGGCCAGAGGTTCCTAATCCTCCCGTTATGTGCAGGTTCAAACTGGAAAGTAACAATATCTCTCAATCCTTCAACTATATCCATGCCAATTGTATCCGAGCCCGAAGGCATTTCGCGTATCGCTTTCAGGATATCGTTCGGCGATTCCTCAACAGATGTCTCTAGTCGATTCTTTTCTTTTTTTCATGTCTTCCAACATGGTAGCCGTATTGTTGACCACAATGTCAAGCAATTTCTTTTCTTTATGTAGAAAACTCTTTACGAGAGAAAACAATTTCATTTCAATCTCAATTCAATTTCTTCTCACATCGTCCAGCTGGACCTCTTTCAAGCCTTTGGTGGCTGTGACGGCCGTCAGAACTTCGCCAGTGAGATTCATAACGTGATCGAATGCCTGGACCACTTCCAAAGACAGCGTCAATCTCTTTTCGGCCGATTCTTGGATGCGCTTCAGGGGGATGAGCAAGAATTTGGTGATAAGCTTGGTTTCTTCGTTAGCAGGGTCCGTGGCGTCTTTCATGTAGCTGTGGACAGTAAGCGCGTAGAGAAGAATTTAGTCCATATTCGTACTGGCTTTGCTGAAGGCGTGGTAGTCACCGTTGCTAATTTGGACTAAACTGGCTACATCATGTACTTGTACATCATGTACCTCGGCGACTACTTCGTTCAACGGGAAATCGGACATGCTGGATCAGATCGCCTAAAATGCCGATACCCAAAGGGGCGGGGCTTAGGAGATCCTCCCAGTTAAAGTTGGAGCCAATTGTCATCTGGAAATCCTCATTCAAGGAGGAAAGATCAGTCACGTTTTTGGTGATAAGGTCGATCTTCTCCTCGATTGTCACTAAAAAGGTAAAAGTTGTAAAAATTAGGTTTATTTTCATGGCTCAGTTTTCAAAACTTGGGGGGTGCTATAATTTTAATAGAGAATTCTAGTCTAGAGCCCTTAAGTCCATAACTTCGTTAACGTTACATTCTTAGATTCATCATTTTAGTTAAAAAAAAAAAAGAATTATTGTAAAGAAAAGTTGTCAGAAATTCGACTAAATTTGGAAAAAAAAAATCAAGGGATCTGAACATTCCATTCGGTGACTTACGTTCTCGAAGTGGTTCTGTTATTGAAGGTAGTGTAGTTGCCACCGTGGTTCGTGGTGGGGCCTTAGGTCGGCTCACTAAGGAACAGGGAATTATTACTAATTTTGTTGAAATTGTATATTACTCTGACTATGCGGAAAAGCTGCACAGCCATACCTTGCTTATACCAAAAGTAGCAAACTAAGTGCTGCTTCATTATGGTTCCGACTACACAGTCCGCTCATTTCAACTTTTTGACTCACGTTTCTACTGCAATTGATAAAAAGTTTTACCGTGTTTTAACATGTATAAACTTTGCATGGTCAGTAGCTACCAAGGGACTATTCACGAACGTGATAGGGTTTCCCCCAAGGAAACACATTCTTCTCAAGAACTCTTTACTTTTTGGCTAGAAAAAGAGTTTATCCATATCCACCTTGGCTCGAATTTCCGTTTATCCTCAAAAAAAGGATCAACACAGTCCTTATCAGTCGTAAGAAGCATACTAATAGGTCACGGTCCATATTAAGTTTCTGAAGATGTAGGTTACGTATTGATCATATCAACTACAAAATATTATTAAATATTTATAATGAAGCAAACTAATACCGTACATCAGTGACGTTGTATTGTCAGAGCATGTGGAGTCAATACCCAATTATCTGAGACATATAATCCATATGTCCAGTGTCATTGGCTCATCTCATTCGTCACATCAGGGTTTTGAACATTGACGTTTCAACCTCGTCCTACGAAACGCAATTCTAGTTAGATCTTTTAAAGACAAGAAGACCGAGTCTGTACTTGAAATTTGCAAACCTGAATGGGCGCTTTTGGAAATCAAATATGTTCTTGTCAACAAAAACAGATCTGATGATAATCATGCCTTCGGATGATAACCAGATTATGACCGCTATGTTCACTAGATGGCTTCGTGCAGCAGTTTTGGTACCAAAAAAGTCCGAAGCGGCTTACGCACTTCTCTTCATTTCTCAACCTGTACAGGATTGAAACCTGTCGGTCAGATTTTATTATCCGCGACACTTACGGCGCTTATCAGTATCAATTTTGTATAGATTTCAGTCTTTTACAGTATTGGGTCATGAGTGAACAAAGCCTAGCTTGTTAAATGTATGTTGTTGACTACTAGGAAGTTAAAACTTGTGAAGTCAATTTGAAAGAAATGGACACGCCCAGTCTTAATAGAAATCGAAATGAACCAACAATCTGCGTGCCTTTTAATCCCAGTTATTTTTTGAAAATACGCAGCGTTGCCATTCGATAGTCAAGAGATTAATTAAGAGAATCAAGAGTTCAAGGGATTAATTACACATAATTTTTTTCAAAGCTCCGCTATTAAAAAAGTATAATAATGTGTTAGCTTTGTTCCTACATTTAACGAACTCGCTTTCCAAACTTAAAAACGCGCGTATTTCAAATGGCCTGTGGTTTTACCACATTATGAATCCATGGGATCGTTCACTTATTTTATTACTCAAGTTCGAAGAAGCATTGACTGACGATTGGTTTAGATAGTCAAGGAGCTATAAGTAATAAAATGTTTGGTAAGATTTTTTTTGCAGAGTTAAACAGGTTTTATCGCTATTATCGTTATTAACTACAGGTAATTGACGGTATTTATACCTTTCGATGATGGCATTTATACAACTTGTAGAATTCCGTATTCTCGACGATACCTACAGGCAACGCTTCATAAAAAAAGAACGCGTTAACCTTATAATTAATATAAAATGAAACTACAGAGATTTTTCCATTACGGATCGTGTTTTTTTTTTTTAAGTTCGGGTACACATGTAGATGTAAAATACTGGCAACAAGAGCCGTGCGCCACAATTGCTTTTTCCACGTCAATCTCGTGGCACGTGCAAAAATCAAAATTTAACAGGCTTCTCGTTTAACATAATTTGCATCATGTATGACAATCTTACACGCTCTTATCTTGCAGCAAATGAAAATTTCCACTCAACATTTTTTACATAACGATATTTGCCTATGTACAGTAAATGCATTCAATGTCCCTGTCTTCTATGTCAAGAGTTTAATTACGGTTCGATGCACACTTTCGCTTCATCAAGCTTTGCATATCCTGTGTCAACCTAAGACCCACAAAAATAAAAGAAAAAGCCAAGCTCTTCTGAGACAACTTCATCTTTATAAGAAAAGTGTCCAACGGACCTTCGCTGGATGTTAATTTACCAAACATGCAATAAAACACGATGAGATATTAACTTTCCAGTTTGCTTTACAAAATAAAACCTTATCCGAGCCAGTCCAACCACTTTTTTCTTTTTCCTACCAGGGCTGTAAAAAGATTAAACTGTCCATCTCAGAGCATGGGAATAAGCCATACGTGGTCTATACAACGAAAAATGGGGGGACGCTTTGGAATGACACCTAAAACCGTTTCTTTACCACCGCTGATTATCCAAGTAATGACGATGGCAGCCAGTCATAAAAGACGTACCCTGCAATTTGAATGACGTTCATAATTACAGATCAGAAGCTAGGAAACAAATCCCGGGCTCTTTTATATAACGTATAAGACGGACGAAAAATCTTCATAACTGTTCCTGGCTAAAAGATATTTCGAAGAAGATGATTCTCCACAGGTTTACCCCCGACATTGAAACGGTGGAATATCTCCTGCTTTCAAACCTTTTTAACATTCTTTTCTCTTTGGTATAATAAAATAAAAATCCTCTCCATTGGGGTTTTGGAACGATCTTGGAGAGGGGGCATTGGGCACTATGGAAATTAAACCAAATGGGTCACGATCCGGAAGCCATATTCATCTTCAATAACCTCCTTGGGCAGTTCTTTATCCGGTTCGTGTTCGATGTTACCGGTTGCTGGTTTGCGTTCCCGGTCATGAAACATGGTATAGACATTGCCCTTTGGTTTGGAGGTTGGCGGCCGGCTCAAGTTACTCATTTTACTCCCCGTTCCGCAGCCATGCATAAGTTTCGTTCCCATTAATTGGTCCCATAAACTCCTGCTGCCCTGCGTGGCAGACAAAGACGGCTGTGAAGTAATCTTCTTCCCCGTATAGCATTCTTCCTTCGCGGGGCGGTCATGCGGGTTCGGATACGTTCGGATGAGGAACTTGTCCAAATCAAACTTCGGTTTGGCTAACATGGCGGGTCGTGAGGGTAGCGGCGGGGGTTGCTGGGAGACGTCCTCGTTGGGAGTCGAATGATGTGGTTGGGTAGTTGCGGGTTGAGACGTGGAATAATGATGGCTGCTGGTCGTCGTCCAATCGTAGAGGATTTCTTCATAAACATGATAATCTGCTCCTGCCAAAAGCGTTGCTTCGCCTCTACTTCCGCAAGGTGCATTACTGCTGCCCCCATAATCAGCCCGTTGTTCCTCGGTAACTCGTTTGCTGGGGTTGGTTGGGCACGCGGAATCTGACCGCAAGAGCACCTGTTGCTGCTGTTGGGCTTGAACGTTTAATTTGCTACCACTAGCACCACAACTCGGACCGGATGTTGGCGGTGGCTGTCTCGATAAACTGCCACGCTGACCGGCACTATTACCCAACAATAGCGCCGAGGCTGCGGCTGGTTTGCTGCTCGTGTTATCGGCTACATTAGCCCCACATCTCTGGTGGCCTTCTGCGGCTCGTTCGTCCAAACTCTGCTTATGCAAATCTTCGATTATGTCGAGCATACAACGGGCCACCCGCGAAAATCTGCACCGCACGTCTTCGGGCTGATCCGTTAAGGCCGATGCCTGCTGAGCCATTTTCTGCACTTGTTCTAAATCCAAAAAAAAGGAGAAGAGAAAAGAACTATTAATAGGAGAACCACAAACCGTGGGAACGTAAAACGTGCCATAAATTAGAGCAAAAAATCGAGAGCTTAAAGAAATACATAATATATCGCTTATGGATGTCAATAACGCATAACTCTAGACTCGTACCTCATTTCTTATTCTACTTTTTGTAATAATTTTTTTTAAAGTATTTTTTAAAAAGTTTCCAGAGGAGATGGAGGAGAAATACCTTCCAGTTGCCAGGTAGGTTGGGTTGCAGATGATCCCTGCAGGCTAACCAAGTATATCTATATATATGTACAACGAAGCTGTGGGGAATGGATAACTTTCCTCACTTAAAATTTTTTTTTTCTTGCCTGGCTCTTATAAAGTAGTATATGCTACGCTTTTCCTTAGCCCCTAAAATGCCTATCTAAGTAGGCAAAAAATGGACGTTTGGAAAAAAATGGACAACAGTACCCAGACAAAAAATACCCTTTTTTTGTCGTTGTACCAGGGAACAAAGAAATGAACGTATTATCTTGGTAGCCCAAGTTACTTGTAAGTGGTCACGGAATACATGGTTCAACGATCTCATTACCCAGTCCTTTTCCAATGTTAAGCTCTCTAGCTCTATGCTGGGCTCCATATACACAAAAAAGGCTAACGCACAATGGGCCAACCAACAGGTCTCCTTCTCAGTCTTCTTAGTTTGCCGCGGTGCACTATACACCCGGGATTGCCAACTCTTTCTCTTTCTTTATTTCTTAAGGAATTTTTTATTATTTATTTTTTTTTAGCTAGTTCCCCAGCAAAATCAAAATGCAATGCAAACGACCCAGAAAGTTTCCCCGCTGTGTTCAACATGGTGAACATTCATCAACTTCGACGCGTTGTGTGTACACCATATACTCAATCAAGGTATATATACGCTATCCAACAACGTACAGGGCCGCCAACCGGTCATCAACGAATTTGGAAGCCCATCTTCCTCCTCATTTTTTTTCCGTTTTTTGTTTTCCTTTTAATCTTTACTGGGAGAATGAGAGAGCTCTTGGGCTACGAGAAAAGAGCAAAAAACAAAGCAGATGCAGCAGCACATGTCCCATAAGTTAGCTTGTCCTACGTGGCTTGCTATTGTTCTAGGAAATAGCAAGCCATTTAAGAACTTTTTCATATTTTTTCAATGCCTTTCCAAAACATCTAACGACTACCGCAAAAAAGTTGTTTCAGGCCAAAGTTTTCCGGCTTTAATACTAAATAATAATTAATAATTAAAATTTAGACAAGGTTATTAATAGATTAATATACTTGAATACTATAAATTAATAATAAAATACAGAACAATATAAAACAATATTTTCCCATATTAAAATATAAAACAATATTTAAAATATATATAAATATAAATAATAAATATAAATAAATAAATAATATAAATATATAAACAATATTTTCCAATATGAATACATAAAACAATATTTTAAAAATATTTTCCTTGCTATTAGTACGTAAATGCTCCGTTAAATGCAATTTGCAATACAAAGGATTGTAGTTTCATGTCTGCGTTTTATTACCTGAATGTTCACCTCAAGACTGTGACATTAACGTGGGTACTAAATAAAGTATACAATTTACGGCAAAAGTCTAGTACTGTCCTTCGAAACACGAAGATTTACATGGAGTTGAGGACAATATAAATACTGACATTTTTTATTGCCTACTCTTTCATTTTCTTAGTATTTAAGTTCTATTGATATGAAAACCCCTGTCCTAAACTTACGTACTTTTATAACTTATTTATAACTTATTATAACTTATTTTTAACTTATTATAACTTATTTTTAACTTATTATAACTTATATAACTTTTATAACTTATTTTTATAACGTATTTTTTACTTGTGAACTTAATTTCTTCCTAATTACGTTTTATTTTGATGTATGCTACAGAATATATACATTTAAAAGTAATCAAGAAGAGATTTACAGACTATATCTTTTATGCACACTTTTAAACCCTTTTATGCACACTTTTAAAATTGTACATATTTTCTAAATTCTTAATTAAAATGCAATTTAAATGCTAAGTTTTAGAAAAATAAATCCTTACTATCAAACATGGTAAAGCCGAAATTCCTTAAAACTAGCCAGAGATTAAGCCTGTATCCATAAGCTTCCGAGACATGTTTGACATTTACAAGGATAAACTACCAGCCATGCGTTCACGTACCTCTGCGAGGTCGAATAACCATTAAAAAGCCCTAATCTTTTACCTTTAAGTTGGGAGACGGAAGAGACTTTGGCCGATCCCCCAGCCGCATATCGATGTCCTGTTCGTCCGTAAAGTAACGCGTCGATTTCCCCTTCCAGCATGAACGTTGCAGCCTCGTCCTCTCCTTGTTCCATCTTCATCTTGTTATTCCCCGTCCAGGCAGCTCCTTTTTCATCCCGAGTGGCTTGTTTTTCAAGTTGATCCTCGTAACTGGCCTGGCCCGCTGGTTGCTGACGGCTGAAGCTGCCCGATCTCTCTTGATTTGCATGAGTGGCTTGTAATTTGGAGGCAGCCACCGATAACAACGCGGCTATGCCCTCGTCGCTAATCCGGGGCGCTCGTTGCGGCAACACTGGTTGTTGTTGATGTGGTTGCTGGAGTCCATAGGTCCGGGTAGGCAATACCGGAGGACTGTGGTTCGAAAGCGCCAAAGCGGCTTTAGAAACCCGCCTGGAGGGCGAATCCCTGGTTTCAGTGCCTTCTCCTCCCACTAGCGGTGATCCAGGTCGATTCTGTCGATTCTGTTTGCGGTGCAGGGCTGGACTGCTCCGTTTCTGGTTAGTACTCGACGTGGAGGACGACGCACTTTGACTCCGCGGACGGTAATGGGACGGGCTCCGTGACCGATGGCGACTAGACCGCGGACACGCCTCAGGTTGTGGTCGCAGGTTATGGTGGTGATGAACAGCCGATGCGTCCAACTCGGGCACGGCGACATGGGCTGTCGATACTGCTCGTCGTTGCACCGCTGATTCGTAGCGCTCAATCGCCGACATGAGGGACTGGCGCAGCGACAGCAAGTGATCCAACGAGTTGGGATCAGGTAGTCCCACTGGCGAACTAAGCTGTGGTCCCGTGGTTGGGGGCTGCCGGTGATTGCTGGGGAAAACGGGCGCGGTCGCCATAACTCGCGTTCCCATCGCGATTCTCAGCTTAGTGGCGGGTTGTTGGCTAGCGTAATTCAAGGACGCTGAGGAAGCCACGCTGGCAATGGACCCGCGTTTACCGTCATGGCCAGCTGGGTGGTAATCCGACAAGTCCGGGGTAGGACACGAGCTCTTGTACCCCGAATCAATGGAATTCGAGCCCGCGTAACCGAAAAAGTCCTTGTCGCCCTGCAGACTGATATGTGCACTGCTCGTTAACAAAAATTCCGCTGAGCGCGTCGTCACGGCTTGCTGATGGTGCGCAGCGGAGCCTGGAATGCTTCCATTTCCGGTCGCAGCCACGTGGGTGCTCGGTAATACGTGCAAGTACTCGCACTCGTCCGATTCACTCGAATCTTCTATCGCACTGATCGTTTCCAACAACGGATTGCCGGACATGGACTGCATTCTGGGTCGAACTGTGAGATCCAAACCCAGATCGTCGTCCAAATACTCTTCGGATGAACCCAATCCGCTGTAACTCGCGTTCACACCTGGGGCGGAATGGCTTTCAGCATTGTGCGACCAGGCCTGGAACGCCGGTAAAGTCTCCGTGTAGTTCATCCTCATTTCGGGGAACAGGTTCAAAGTCATGCGACCGGTCGTTTGGTCGTGATGAGCCAGCATTTGCTCAAACGTGCCATACATGCGCCAAATCTGGCGCGTGAAATCGTCACCTTGTACCGATAACTCCGCCTGGAATTTCCAAACAAAAGCAAATAAATATTAAAATGGCAACAAAAAAACGGGACAAAAAAAAGTCATAAGTCAACATGGCACTGCTAGTTGCTTCTTCACGGAAATACCAAGTTGGGAAAAACCTCAAGTTTTTATGCTCAAATTTTTTTTTCTCGCTCCTCACCAATTCAAGTATTCCCGCTCCCAAAATCCCGTTTTTCTTTTAAGTGCAAACTGTTGTTCTTTATTCTCTCAACTCCGGTTCGGAACAATAAGACGCGTTGTCAACGCACAGGAACGAGATTCTCATGTCTTTTTCTTTTCCCCTCTCTGTTTTATTTTTTTTTAAAAAAAAGCTTAGGTGTGCATGCCTGTTTTGGTAGCCGTACTCTTCCAAAACTGTACAACCAAGATCAAACAGCAACATAAATAGAAATAAAAGAAAATAAAGATGCAAGTTAAAAAAGAAAAAAAAATAATAATGATGAAGAGTTTCTAATGTCATGCTGAGGCTGAAAAGGGGAAGCTCTCGCCAACATGTCGTATTTGCATTCAAAAGCATGATGCATAGCACTATGGCTAAATGGGGCTTAACAATTGAATAAGCTTCTGGCTTGGCTAAATATGTGTGTGTGTGTGTGTGCTTGCTCCATAACGCCTTTTTTTGCTGTGTCAGAGCCCAGATGAATATGATACGAAATGGGAGAACACCGCAGTAAATAATAATAAAAAAAAGGTAAAACAGTTTTCAGGGGATGCCAATTTTGATTATAACTGCAAGGTTCCGACACGTTTGATACCTTCACACATTACCATTTTTTGTTCTTTTTCAACCTCGCTTAATCTTTTTGGGTTGCAGTTGTTGTTTGTTGTTTGTTCCTGCCTTCGCTTTAACATTCCAAATACAAAATAAGAACGTGTTATCTCTTCCCTAACGATCCTTATCGCTACATCGGCATGGTAATTGGGAACAATAATCCCCAATGCATAGATCAAGCTCAGGCAAGGTGTGAAAAACCAGCCAGGATGAAAAGAAAGAAAGAAAGAGAGAGAGAGAAACCCAAAGCAAGCCCATTGGGGGCACCTTCCTAATAAAAATGGTTTCTTTCCTCCAAATCTGGCTCTTCTGTCGGCCCAACACGTTTGAGCCATAAACACCAAAAAATACTGGACCCAAAATCCCTTACAAATTTGAACATTCAGGAGAGCGTCTCCTTCTCAGCTTCTATATACTGCCTTATGTCTAATACCCCCTCCTCCCCCCCCGACTTCCGCTATTAGCCCCCCCAACCGGAATGCACCAATTATGCCTTTGGGATCTCCCTAATTGCATACCTAATGAACCCGGAATTAAGCTCCTTTGGAATTATTTCCTTTTACAAATGGTTCACTCTACGACGTAATCCATGTTGAGGCACAGCTTGAATTGAACGCAAACTCCAGAAGAATGAAACACCGCACCGAGTTCAGTTAACGCACGCGAAACGGTTGGATCAAGGAACAGTTGCGATAGAATCCAATCCCCTCCGCCTTCGTGGTCCTTCGGAGAGCAACTGAATCCCGAACTTCCTTTTAGCCGGGACTGTGGCATTTGGTTAAAGCCAAAAGCTACCTTTCTGGTCGATGGCCTTGCTCTTGGTAAAAGTATAGAGGCATAGAGGTGTGGAATGGAAACGTATCTTACGAACCCAGAGCAAGAACAGGGATGGACACCTTATTTTCCCAGCTGGGGCAACAAACAAGCCAACTAAAAACCGCGACCATGGCCGTTTTTAAGCCTCTTCTCTCCTCTCATCTTCTCCTCCTTCTTCGCCTCCTGCTACTCTTCCCCTTCGTTTTCTTTAGAACTCTCTTTTTGTGTGTATGGGGGGGACTTTGAACAAAAAATTGACTCAAGGAAAAGAAGTTAAACTATTATCTATCCCCTTGTTGTCTCGTTTCTTTTGTCATAACTGCTACCGGAGTGGAGGCGAGTCAAGAAGATGCTGAGAGGCTCATTAAAAAAAAAGTTCTTTTTTAAAACGATTTAAAGAACGAGAGTTTTTTCTCCCTTTTTTTGGCGTTTATTTCTATAGAGACTATACCCAAGTAATAAAAGGATAAAAGTTGAAAAAGCATTCAAAGAAAGTGGAAAAGGCCTAACCTAGCCCAACCAAACGGTCAGCAGACAAAAGAAGGAAAGGTTTTGCCTTGGAATGGGGTTTTTCTTTTAATATAATTCATAATGCATTAAGAATTTTACTTTCGAAACCTGGCTAAAAAGGAAAAGGACTATAGATCGAAACCAAACGTGCACATTAGGGGCGTTTTGGCCGAGTCTTGGCGTGCCCTGGCTTGTCCTGACCTCCCTTTCTGGGGTCTTCTCCCCTCAAATTTTCACCATATCCCCTTCGCGCGAGTAAATACCCAACTGAGAATTTGAAATGCCAAAAGTAAAAGGGTACATCTATGAAAATGTAGCAAAAGCGAGCTGAAGGCATACAAAAATTAGTGGGAGTTGTTGCCCATCAAGCCTACCCCACCCCCTTTCATCCTAAGGGTGGAGGCGTGGGGGGTTTCTATGGATGTGAAGGTCCAATCTTCACAATCCTGGGCACACGTCGTTAGATCCCAGAGTAAGGCGAAATTGTTCTCCAAGTCCTGGCCAATTTTCGAACGCTGGGTAAAAGCTTCACGACCTCAACAATGAATTTACAAGTCCACCGAGCACAACACTGAATCTTAGGAGCACCGAGCATAACAATGAATTATAAGATCGGAATAAAGCCAGCCTGGGTAAAAGGTACACCTTTTGTGACCATGGTGCAGGGTAAAAGGGGGCAGACCCATATTACCACGACAAGTTGGCAAGACTTTTGATCCATACAGCCAGTCCCAACAACAACAGCCTTTTCTTCCATTTGTACCGCCAAGCAGTTAAAGCGAAGGTGACAATAGTTCGCAATGGTCCATCTTCACGGATTACTCTCAGGTTTTTGCCCGCGCCGTTACAGCTTAAGGACAGAAGGAATCCGAATCCCCAAAAGGAAAATCCCTTCCTCTCCTCTGTCCGAGCACCTGGCTCTTACTCTCCGTTCCCTTTTCTTTTGTGGTCTTTTGCGCGCACGCAAAACAACAGGAAAATTGGCTACGCAACTGCCCCCAAACGCGCAAAACGGCAACGAACAACGAACTACTTACGACTTCATTAGGAATCCAGCAGTCGAAACTCCATAAACAAAAGACCCCAGGACTTGATAGAAAGGCTACAAACCTAAAAGACCTACAGGCTACAAACCTAAAAACTGACATTGTCAATACCCAGCGCAAATTTGGAATTCAGAAACCCACTTCTCAGAAACTTGGGGGGTTTCATGGGTCTACATTGTTGAACCATTGGGTCCCCACAGGTGGAAACGGGCTAAACATATCAACAATCCATCTTCGCATTTCGATACCTGCCAAGTCCCAGATTTTAAGCACACCTGGCTGTTCTGCAAAAAAAAAAAAAAAAAAAAAAACTTTTCCTTCAAATCTAACCCCCCTTTTAGGCTATTACTTTTGCACTGTTGACATGTGCAAGGGCTAAAGAAGGTTTTGGATCTGAAAATTTGGCGACCGCATATATCTGCAGCCTCCGTCTCAACACATGTTTATAAGCAAAAAAAAAAAAAAAAAAAAAAAAAAAAACTTTTCCTTCAAATCTAACCCCCCTTTTAGGCTATTACTTTTGGACTGTTGACATGTGCAAGGGCAAAAGAAGGTTTTGGATCTGAAAATTTGGCGACCGTATATATCTGCAGCCTTCGTCTCAACACATGTTTATAAGCAAAAAAAAAAAAAAAAAAATTTTCCTTCAAATCTACCCCCTTTTTAGGCTATTACTTTTGCACTGTTGACATGTGCAAGGGCAAAAGAAGGTTTTGGATCTGAAAATTTGGCGACCGCATATATCTGCAGCCTTCGTCTCAACACATGTTTATAAGCAAAAAAAAAAAAAAAAAAAAAAAAAAACTTTTCCTTCAAATCTAACCACCCTTTTAGGCTATTACTTTTGGACTGTTGACATGTGCAAGGGCAAAAGAAGGTTTTGGATCTGAAAATTTGGCGACCGCATATATCTGCAGCCTTCGTCTCAACACATGTTTATAAGCAAAAAAAAAAAAAAAAAAAAAAAACTTTTCCTTCAAATCTAACCCCCCTTTTAGGCTATTACTTTTGCACTGTTGACATGTGCAAGGGCAAAAGAAGGTTTTGGATCGGAAAATTTGGCGACCGCATATATCTGCAGCCTTCATCTCAACACATGTTTATAAGCCATTGCTAGTGATCACTTGGGTGTCAAGACCCAAGACAAGTGACAGTCAAGTACATTTTTATAGCGTGGCTCACAATTAATTGCCTAACTCCTCTTCGCAGAACTTGTTCCATTTTTAATCACGTCTAAAGCTCCAAAAGCCAGCCAATTAAGTCGTACACCATTTTTCACTTTTTTCGATCTCTAGCGGGCACAAAAACCACAGTACGTCTCCATATTATATAAGAACGACCCTGCAGTGCGGAATAATTACCTTCTTTACCAGGTTCTCTCCCTTTCCATTGTCTTTTTGGGTTTCTCAGACGTTGACGATCTCTCTTTTCTCGGGCTCTCTACATAGAGAACATTAGCTAGTCTATGTGTGCGTAATCAGTAGCTTTATGGACGTTCACTCCCGTGGTTAATAGCATCATCAAAAACAGTAGGGAAGGAGGAAAACCAACTTGCTCTTATTATATCCTTTGCGCCAATTTCCAGCTCTCATAAAAGCGGCTTCCTTCGCCTCGGAAAAAAAAAATAAATACCGAGTTTACTCTATTCTCAATTTTTCTAACGTTCTTTTTGCCTTCCTAACTGGCGTTCCCCTAAGAAATGAATAAAAAAAAAAAATAACGGCCAATTTACACGTCCCTCCTTGGTTTTGTTACTCCACTAAAAGGCTATTTCTGAAAGTACAGTACGTCAACCTAAGAAATAAAACCAAAAAAAGGTTTGAATTTATAGGTCTAATTCAAACATTAGTTCCAGTGCGAAACAAAAAATGTGCCATTTTTCCCCCCCCGAAAGGAATGCGAATTCCGCGTGGGAAACAGTGCATTTGACTTACGGGATGAGAATGAAAGAACAATTTAGTAATTACGGGGATCATTAAGGGGTGTGAAGTCTATTTAGCCCCCAAAAGAGAGTTTCTTACCCTCTAATTAAATCACGTTTCAAGTGTCTCGCGATATTTCTCTCTTTCGGTGCGCAAACCCAAGTTTTAAGCGTGAGAAGAGCGGAGTTATTGGAAAGTTTGGATGCTTTTATCCCTAAATCGGGACCCAACTAAATGGACACGCAGAAAAGTATTAACGAATGGATTGAGGGGCGCGGTTAATGAAAAGGGAAGCTAACTATTTTTTCCTTTGCCTTTCTTGAGTTCCTTTCAGTCATAAAAGAAGGAAAAAATGATCGGAACGCGTGATATGGGGTGTGGAAAGGCTTCTTTTCTTGATGGAAGTACAACACCTTTGACCCGGTCTGTTAAAACGAAATGGGCCTTTAACTGCCAAACGTTCAATTTTTCTCCCACTTATGAACCCTCGTTTAATAGCTAATTGATTGCCTTTTTCACACTCGGCAGCCCCAACCAGCCCGTTGACTTCCATTCGCGGTTCAGAAGAAGGCCAGAGATGCGCTTGCGCTCCACATCTTGGAGCCATCCAAGTTTTCGCTCAAATGCTAACAAAACCTGGGTATATCCTCGTCTAAGAAAAGGCAACAACCTCCGATGGAATTGGGAATGATCATAAGAAGGCAAGTTGTGTTGGAAAACCCCGCATACACGTCAGCTATCATAAACGAAACAATGTAACGGAAACCCATATAATTATAATGATGTTTAGAAAAGGTGAGAGTGGAACAAAAACACCCCAATAAATGTATCTCCAGGAATTATGGTTTTTCTTTCACTCGGAAAGTTCCCAAGCAAAGGTACATCCAATTGCATGAGCATTCCAATAACAGTTTATAAGATAAAAATAATGACAAAATACTTCATCATAGTGATTTATTATCATACATTGCAAAGGGATCTTTATAGTGCATAAGCAACTTTATAGTGCATAAGCAACTTGTCGCTCAAATATCGACAGAACCTCCAAATTCTCTCGAGTTCTGGCTCAGACCTTTGTCAAGAAATGCGTCTGGAAATTCTGGAAATTCTGAAAATTCTGAATTAAGAGCAATTAGGCTTGCTGACTAGTGGATACAATAGTGGGTCTAAAACGATACAGTCACGAAAAGCATTTCTTCCACTTCCTAAACGCCAGTACAGACAAGAACAAGAATTTCTCCAAGTTTCTAACGGGGTACATATAAAGGAGACACGTGATACCGTAGGAATATCTCGGAATTTTCAAAGGTAAACAACCTAAAGAAAGTCTGGGACAACACAATACAAAAACAAGACACAGCTTAAGAAAAACTTCCCCTAAACCAGAAGACGTTCTTCTGGTCTTAAAAAATCTACAAAAATTAAGTAAGGGATCTTGCCTCGGGGTAAAACTCCAACATTTCTACGGTTGAGTCCACATTTCATTCTTGGAACCCGTAATTGCAATTAAGTAGGGTACAAAAAACACACGTATTCCTATTCTGCAAGCATAAATGGGTCTTCCGCATGCTTGGAATTACTCAAAGCTTTTGCATGCTGCAAGCATGGCCAGTTTTTTGTTTGTCGTTAAAAGCTATGTTCTTTTTTGGTTGTTGTGTTGTGCTGCGTGTTCGTCAAGTTTTCAAAGTTGAAGTCAATGCCATGGCTAAAAAAATAGCCACAGTCTAACAACAAAGCATAACTATGCATGCAGGAATATTAAAATATGGGTTAATAACACGTCGTGCTTTTTGGCTCTGGGGCCCGAAGTTTTTCATCAGGAAAAGAAAACCCAAACAACACTGCAACATGCCGCCCAGGGCCCATATCGTCAGACAGTATTCTTTTTTTTTTTTTCAACATATGCTCCTTCAGAGATAATCAGAAACGTACATCGTTTTGGCAACACCAAAACGACTCGGCCAATGTCCAGCTTTTATGCCTGTTATTCCCCAAATTTCCTCATTTTTATGACCCAATCATACCTAATAGACTTTCGTATACCTCCATCAATCTGTCGTAAGACTTCCTCCTTAGGATTTAAGTCTTCCTCCTGAGGAATAAGTTTTAATGCGCGTGATTTACTTCATCTCACTCACGGAGAAAGCTTATCATTGGGTAAGCCCCCAAAAAACACAATCAAAGTGACAGAAAAAAACATACCTTGTGCACGCGCAAATTACCACACGATCGACCAGAACATGTCGTGTAGGCACCATAAAGCTAGAACTATTACCCATTTACGGTTAACGGACCTAAAAGCTAGCCTAAAAGGCCCCCAAAAGCATATCAAGTGGCCAACGTCCTTCCCCATCCCCACCTTCCCGAGGCCTATCATTAGCAGCCATCAAGAAAATCGCTGTCATTGTGCTCCTTAACCATCACCAACGCTGATACCAACAGCACCTGGCATAGAAACACGTGCCCAAAAGCTCAAGCGCGACCCACACAATATTAGAACGAGCTGCTCCCCCTTTTTCTTTTTTTTTGGAACGAAACTCGCGCGCCACATTCAACCCACCCTATAATACCTTATGCAAATGACTTACACTTGAGCGTGGTTCACTACGCTTCAGCTCTCGGAGCTTTAGACAAGCTTAAGTAGCCAGCAAGTCCTGAGCACCAAAAAACATGACCCTCATGATTGGGAATCGTTAGAATTAATCCTTACATTAAGTGGCAAGGTTACTAAGCCCGGGAGCTGAGCGATGCAAATTTCAGACTGTACAAGCGTCTTGCTCGAATAACAAGCTTCCTCATCCGTCACTTTGAAGCTTATCAGTCAAGGGACTTTAAGTCTTAAACTTCAAGGAACTCTTTTAACGTAAGACAGTCGATATTTCGGCTTTATTTTATGGTCAAATGCACGTTTAAGAATGTTAACAGCATATAGATTTGCTTAAAAAAAGAACTCCCACTTTGCCTTATAAGGGGCAGGTTAATTCGCAGAAAGAAAGAGGTATTGGCAAGCATTCATTTCCATGCCCCTATATGCAGTGGTAAAGCGGATCAATAGCCGGATTGTTTCACCCAGAAGAGGCGAAGAGATGCCAAAAAACTTGGTTTCGAGATGACACTTGCGGGGAATTTGACATTGGCCAAAAAGTAGAGAGAAAAAGTAGACAAGCTCGTCCCGTATGCAGTCATCTAGAAAGGACTTGTATCCAAATAAGTGTCTTTCCGGTTGAAGCGGTAAACAAGTAGCGACAAGCGGGTTGCTTTCATCTTAGGAACGACATGATAAGGAATTAGCATAATTTGTAAATTAGGTTATACAGACGATGTACAATGACATCAACCAAAATACGAAATAGAAAACGGGGAGGAGGAGTTGCACTCGTCTATAAATTGTGACCCGTTCTGGGAAATTTTCAGTGTCAAAAATACTGGAAATGAGTTTTTTTAGTTGCCTTTATGTAGTAATGTAATACATTGCTCTTAGACTTTTTTGTGCCACTACTTTCTCGGAAACATTTCCTAACTAAGAATGCTGCACAGTAGCTTTTTATGCGCTGCCTAAAGGAACTGTATCGCTACAGCATTCTAAAGGGAGCTTTTCTGGCTATTTTTTTGTTTGTATTGTAGAGTCTTTGATTAATTAACCTCGCTATAAGTTCTTAGTTTCTTAGCTATACTAACTTTGGCACCAATGAGTCAGTGAAATTTAAGGTACTGAATCTGTCAGTTCGTTTCCGTATTTCAGGGTTTCATTGTTGCAACAGTGAAATATTTCACTGCTGTTGGAACCGTGGTTACAACCAACAATGATTTACTGAAATAAAGAGAAAAAACGGGCAAATGCGATCGAGAATTACCAATGAGTCAGAGAAATTTAATGTACTAAATGTGTCAGTTCATTTCTGTATTTCAGGATTTCATTGTTGCAACAGTGACATATTCCACTGCTGGTTGGAACCGTGGTTACAACCCAACAACGATTTACTGGAATAAAGAGAAAAAACGGGCAAATGCGATCGAGAATTACCAATGAGTCAGAGAAATTTAATGTACTAAATGTGTCAGTTCATTTCTGTATTTCAGGGTTTCATTGTTGCAACAGTGACATATTCCACTGCTGGTTGGAACCGTGCTTACAACCCAACAACGATTTACTGCAATAAAGAGAAAAACCCGGCAAATGCGATCGAGAATTATCAATGAGTCAGTGAAATTTAATGTACTGAATGTGTAAGTTCACTTCTGTATTTCAGGATTTCATTGTTGCAGCAGTGAAATATTTCACTGCTGTTTGGAACCGTGGTTGCAACCAACAACGATTTACTGAAATAAAGAGAAAAAACCGGCAAATGCGATCGAGAATTATAGGGACTGAGTTGGCACTGAGTGCCACAGATTCATGGTCACATAGCATTTCATTGTTGCAACAGTGACATATTTCACTACTGGTTGGAACCGTGCTTACAACCAACAATGATTTACTGAAATAAAGAGAAAAAACGGGCAAATGCGATCGAGAATTACCAATGAGTCAGAGAAATTTAATGTACTAAATGTGTAAGTTCATTTCTGTATTTCAGGATTTCATTGTTGCAACAGTGACATATTCCACTGCTGGTTGGAACCGTGGTTACAACCAACAATGATTTACTGAAATACAGAGAAAAAACGGGCAAATGCGAGCGAGAATTAGAGGCACTGAGTTGGCACTGAGTGCCAAAAAG
The DNA here is from genome assembly GCA_023053545.1 of Lepidurus packardi. NCBI lineage: Eukaryota > Metazoa > Arthropoda > Branchiopoda > Notostraca > Triopsidae > Lepidurus > Lepidurus packardi. Next base: position 1,535,748 of record JAKZAN010000001.1, on the reverse strand, counting down.
TGTCGCACCAGGTTCCCATCAGAATGCGCTATTAGGCCGTTTACCTTATTTCTTGTTGCTTGAGTGGAAGGCCGAAATCAGAGTGAAATCACACAAGTCCAACACGCATTCTTCTATGAGTATTCATTGAAGCATGATGGCTTTCAGTCACGATGAACGAAGAATCTCTCGATTTCTTCATTTGAGTGCAATTTACCTATGTTAATTTATATGGACTTGCCAGAGAACTGCACCCATGAAACAGAGAGAACGATAACGAAAGATCTTGACATATGAGACTTTTTTTTTCTTCCAAGCCTGTAATGTAATAATTTATTTGCTAGCAGCGGTATGCCCCAACCCACTGAACTTGGAATCCAACGCTAAAAAGAGCAAGCGAGCAACCTTTTTTTTTAGACTCTCCTAAAACTTTTACCTTTAAGGTCAAAAACCCCTCCCAGGCCAGTACTTCCGAAACATGTGATGCTTATCACACCAAAACACCTTATTTCCATACTGGCGCACTCGGGCAAACCACGCCCTCAATATCCCATTCTTAATCCACTTCGCAAGGCCATGGAATTTCGACGACATCTTCTCAACCTATTCTTCTTCTCAAGAAACTATACGAGGTTAACGAAAAAGGCACCAGAGCCTCCACACTCTTACCCGGAAATACTAACAATAAGCAATACAAAATAAAAAATAAAAAAAACAAAATACAAAAATACAAAATTCCGTTTCTCCCCAAATTTTGAAAGGAATATTAAAACGAAAAGATCAACCAAAATACCCCCGCATTGAAGACACTCACTCCTTATTTTAAAAATGTTGACCTCTATGAAACGTGCGCCCAGGAATCCCTCCCATCTCCTCTTTCCAAGCCTCCCATACTTGTAATTACTCATTAGCATAACGGCCCTTACACGAACACAACCGAGACTTATCACCACTTCCACAAATCAAGAACGGACCTCACCATAAAGCATGCCATGCACCTTTGGGCTTTCGCTTCTATTCCTCTGCGTATATAAATACCGATTTCTGCGCCACCTCCAAAATTGTATCTATTCTACCCAGGATCGTATTTTCTCCTGCTAGACGAGAGAGGATGGTAATAGTGTAATCTATTACTGCTGCTCCGTGGACCGCATGAACTCGAAAGCTAACTCTCTTTCGATATTTATGCCACGCCGGAAAGCATCTTTGGCCTCTAGAAACTCCCCAAACCCCGAAAGTCCTTGCTTTTCTCTCTTGACCCATGTTTTTTTCTTGAACCAAAACGGGCTCTTAAAAGGTAAGCATGCCATCACGCTGATTTCCTAGTCATGCAATATGCAAACGATGCTGGATTGTGTTCCTCACATGGTCCTCTTTAAGCGTGTACATCACAGTGACAACGGACACTTCGGACAATGTCTCCAGCCACATCCTCTTATTACATCTTAAAGCTGCTGGCATACAAGCTCACTGATTGCCAAGATTAAGTCGCACAGGACAAGCTACGACCCAAAACAAAATGCCACTGGACACCAAAAGAATGCGTTGAACGTATGAAGAACAAAAGAAACGTTGAAGATGTACGTTTGGACTAAAGAAAAAATGCACGCGAGAGACCAATTTTCCTTGGACAAGTCGGGTGAGTTCGTTCGAGTTTTATACTGTCCGAGCCGCGTGTGGATAGACATGGAGTGACGACGTAAATTTTACTCCTTATGATTACCCGAGCTCTATAGGTGCGTTTTATGGAGTACAGTGCGAATGATTCATGTCCACTACCCAACACCTGGTACCTCTTTTCTTCTTCTTCTCCTTCGCTGTGTTAAAAAGGAACTGGGCTCTCTTCTCTTTCTTCCTCATTTGGCTCAACGTGGCTCCTATCCCAGCCACTCCTCTGAAAGGCATCCCGTTGTGGCCGCCTGCTGTGTCTTATGAGGATTGAAGCTGCCGGATCAGCGGGACACAATCACGCACCCATACCGATATATAAATATCTTCTCTCCAACCAACTCCAAAATCGCTATCCTGCCTAGACGCATGTGGATGGAGTGTATATATACATTAAATCTATACCGTAACCCATCTATATCACTACTAAAACCTTATCAGCGATTAGAGATCCTACCATTCAAACATAAAAGAAAACAACAGCACATAGCCTTACGCCTTACACTATTTAGATCTTATCTCCAAGATCTACGCGCTAGACTTTATTGAGTTATTTATCTCCTCCCGCGGAAAATTTAGATAAACATGAAAAATGCCACGACGAATTATCTTCCATTTTTATTTTATTTTTTTGGTGGGGGGACTTTGAATATTAGGACAAAACTCCAGCAGTTTGAGGTAGGAAGATCCCACGACGCATTCAAATGTATTATTGTCTTACATACATAGGAAAAAATAGTCTAAATTCCTTCATTCTAAAGCTCAGGGCCTATTCGCATACGTTCTAAGAAGTTTATTGCGTTATACCTCCGTAAAAGAATCCATGGCAGGGATGTGTGGACGAAATGTGTCGACGAAATGAAACAATGAAACTTTCCTAGTGGCACGGATGAATTGTTTCATTGTTCCAAGGTTTATTGGCGGAACCACGATAAACCGAAAGCTATTGCCACCCAAACAGAAAACAAACTAACGCTCTAACTATACAACTAACCGTTGATGTGAAACTACTTTCCAGCAATGACGTCATTCCATCTCTTTGAAAGAAAATACAGACCAAAAGTGCCAAATCTAGTTTGAAGTTTTACAGAAATATCAGTTTCTAAATATTTCAGTTCACAGTCACGAAAAACGTACCGAGTCAGTGTTTTTATTGAAATATTTGTTGAGGTGTTGGGTTATCCTTCTCACAGCGGATCAAGTTTAGTTTGCTTCAAGTTCAAGCGCCTTGGGGCTGAGCGAGAATAAGTTGACACGCAAGAATGAGATTTTTCAATTGCTGCAATGAAATAATTCATTGTTGTGCGTTTTATTAGGGTAGATCATGGCACAAATAGGAAAAGGAGCACGCTAGCAACAACGAATGTTAGCAAAGCCAGCCTCTAGGCGCAAAAATCAAGATGAAGAAACTTGGCGCCGGTTTGCTGGCATTCTCACATTCCACTGCCAATGCCAATGCCAAATAGCCTCCGGCATAATTACCAAAAGGCTAATTGAAGCTAACCCTTCAAAACAGTCATTGTGGTTCGAAAAACTCGCTGTGGGTACTACTCACAACTTCCCCCAACACATTCTTAACTGTACCGCAAAACGCGACTTTTCTTTTCCCAGAAACCCGTTTTTAGTAACGTATTTACCAAGGTATTTACACCCACAAAATATTCTTAATTAAAAAAAAAACAAAACAAAGACAAACAATCTGGAAGTAGGCCAAGATAATTCATTATACACGTGAACCCATTAAGTTGGTCTAACTGCGAAATCCGATACTTCATTTTCGGTCCCAGGCAGTCCTTCGCCCAATTGCCGCAGCACAAAAACACAAAAGTTCGCCGGCGAAGGACCCTAAAAGCTTAAGCCTGCCCTTGTCCTCCTTCCCTACAAAAGCTGTACCGAAGACCAAAGCAATGTTTGCGCACCTTTAAGTGCTATCACAGAGAGACGCAATTAACTTGTAACCCATTTCAATGTTATGCATGCTCCTTTAACCCAATTCCACGTCCATTGCAGCACAATGAATCCGAACGTTTTCGTGAAGTTTCATGTCTCAAGCCATCCAATTTTCATTCAGTAATGCGTGCCAAGCCAATGTTGTGATTGAATGTTCATCTCAGGACAAAGGCAAACCGACACAAAGATGAATCGAAGTGGTCTTTTAGGAACACGACGTTATGCTGCCTCTAGCGAAACGAAATTAAAACTGTTTTAATCTAAGCCAAAGTTTCACTTGTTCATCAGTCTTCCGTCTAAGACTCGAAAATATTCACATTTTCTCATCGAAAGGTGTGCTGCAACGCGTTTTAGAATTGCTATGCTAAAGAATTGCTAGAACGAAATTAAAACTGTTTTAATCTAAGCCAAAGTTTCACTTGTTCATCAGTCTTCCGTCTAAGACTCGGAAATATTCACATTTTCTCATCGAAAGGTGTGCTGCAACGCGTTTTAGAATTGCTATGCTAAAGAATTGCTAGTACGAAATTAAAACTGTTTTAATCTAAGCCAAAGTTTCACTTGTTCATCAGTCTTCCGTCTAAGACTCGAAAATATTCACATTTTCTCGTCGAAAGGTGTGCTGCAACGCGTTTTAGAATTGCTATGCTAAAGAATTGCTAGTACGAAATTAAAACTGTTTTAATCTAAGCCAAAGTTTCACTTGTTCATCAGTCTTCCGTCTAAGACTCGGAAATATTCACATTTTCTCATCGAAAGGTGTGCTGCAACGCGTTTTAGAATTGCTATTCTAAAGAATTGCTAGAACGAAATTAAAACTGTTTTAATCTAAGCCAAAGTTTCACTTGTTCATCAGTCTTCCGTCTAAGACTCGAAAGTATTCACATTTTCTCGTCGAAAGGTGTGCTGCAACGCGCTTTAGAATTGCTATGCTAAAGAATTGCTAGAACGAAATTAAAACTGTTTTAATCTAAGCCAAAGTTTCACTTGTTCATCAGTCTTCCAAAATATTCACATTTTCTCATCGAAAGGTGTGCTGCAACGCGTTTTAGAATTGCTGGCACTTATAGCACCCAATTTATAAGAATTCTTCTCTTTCGAAACTTTCGAAACATTTCTAAGGCTACAACAGAGTTTGCAACAGAGTTTTCTCAACTACAAGAGTTCTGCTCATGCCCTGTAATCAATATTTCGTGTGGGTACAACAGCTTTTGGTACCACATCCTCCAAATCCACGGAACCTAATGCCTACTAGATATTCCAGATGTGTGTCACGGGATCCATACGCCTCGGAGTTCTGCTTTAACTACAGAATAAGCAACATGAACAACCTTTGAAGCTCAGAAAACTACCCTGAATTCTAACCAGGAGGAACTTGAACTTCAGACTTGCAAATTTCCAAGAGAAGAAATCAGGCCTTATAAGTCGTGGGGAATTAAAAGTCTGAGAGAAGGCCATACTTGAAGAACAGCCAGCAGAGCTAGCAGAGCAGTCAGTTGCGATGCCTTCTTCTTTTTATACATTTGCACCTACTCTATTCTACAACAATATAGAAGCCATATAAGAGTGACCACTTTTACGATGGCTATTAGCCTTGTGGAGATTTGTGTCGCATGTCCTACGAAAAGAAATAAAATTTTCAAGACACGAAAAAAATTAGACTGGACTATGCAGCATCTCTCCTCTGAAAAAATCTCTATTTTTTTTTTTTTACTTTTTCGTTCCTAAGCAGTCTTATTCTTTTTTTGGTGTTCTATTTTAGCTCGCTAATACCCTTTTCTCAACTTGGCCTCCCTTCACTGTGTTTTTATGTCTCAAATAATAGTGTCCAAAGAGCCAAATCATGGGCCATGCATCGTGCTTTACAACGTCATTTATATATCCTTAGCCCCAAAGTACAGAACCTGCCTTTCACAATAAGAAACTTCCATGTCTTTCCAGTCGAGTCCCCCGAGACATTTCAAGACATCCGCTCATTTAATTCGCCCCTATACGAAGATAAACTGCGCCAAAAAGACCCAACCCCAAATTATAAAATGTGAATTAAATACTGAACGTCACTCGCATTCCCTATGATCAATTACCTACGTTGTACACATGGCCTTTAGAAGTACCCTACATCTGTAGCTTAAATAATAGTGCAATTTATAGGCTATATTTATTAAGTAATAAAATGTAGGTTATAAATCATTAGAAATACTACGTGTCTAAAGATTGATAATTGATGTGATATTATATTCCTATTTCATTAATTGAATATTTCCATATTAATATTAGACCATTAGATTCGCATATGGAATTTCACATGATTCATGAAGATTGACATTTAGAATGAAGATAGACATTATATTATAGATAGATATTATATTCCTATTTCATTAATTGAATATTTCAATATTAATATTAAACCATTAAATTCACATATGGAATTTCACATGATTCATGAAGTGACATTTAGAATGAAGATAGACATTATATTATAGACAGATATTATATTCCTATTTCATTAACTGAATATTTCAATATTAATATTAGACCTATTTAGACCATTAGATTCGCATATGGAATTTCACATGATTCATGAAGATTGACATTTAGAATGAAGATAGACACTATATTATAGATAGATATTATATTCCTATTTCATTAACTGAATATTTCAATATTAATATTAGACCATTAGATTCGCATATGGAATTTCACATGATTCATGAAGATTGACATTTAGAATGAAGATAGACACTATATTATAGATAGATATTATATTCCTATTTCATTAATTGAATATTTCAATATTAATATTAGACCATTAGATTCGCATATGGAATTTCACATGATTCATGAAGATTGACATTTAGAATGAACATAGACACTATATTATAGATAGATATTATATTCCTATTTCATTAACTGAATATTTCAATATTAATATTAGACCATTAGATTCGCATATGGAATTTCACATGATTCATGAAGATTGACATTTAGAATGAAGATAGACATTATATTATAGATAGATATTATATTCCTATTTCATTAATTGAATATTTCCATATTAATATTAGACCATTAGATTCGCATATGGAATTTCACACGATTCATGAAGATTGACATTTAGAATGAAGATAGACATTACATTATAGATATTATATTATAGATAGATATTATATTCCTATTTCATTAATTGAATATTTCCATATTAATATTAGACCATTAGATTCGCATATGGAATTTCACATGATTCATGAAGATTGACATGTAGAATGAAGATAGACCTCGTAGAATTTGAAGCAGGAGCTATTGAACAGAATTTGAAGTATTGAACATTACACTGTATATATAGTATATATCGTTCTTATATTCAGTAGGTTAAAAATAAAAAAAAAATGGTTTTATTTATAAAATTAACTAGTATTTACGAAATAAGGTGACCGCGTTCTATAACATAATGATAATGTACACGAATTGAGGCGCGTAATAGATCAAACAAGGTCACAAAGATCCGAAATTCTTTAGTTAGTTTTGGACATTTGGGAGCCCCTTAAGCATTCAATAGCATCTATCCAACGTAAATAAGCCAAAGGTCTTTTGATCCCTTTTACCTATGGCACGGTTCCTTGGCATTGTAGCTTGTGGGCCCTTTTCTCTTCAATGTTACTGATTAGCCAAGCACCAGCGACCGACTTGATGAGCTCATGAATCAAGAGCTTGGACGTAAGCTGTCATTACCAACCTTGCTCCCAACCGAGTGTTAGACCTTACAATTCTTCCTACCCATCCATAATCAAAATTCATAGCAAAAAATTGCCATGCTTAAGACACTAGCTTTTTTTTCTTATTCCTCCCTCCCCCCGTAAGCCAGCATCTCCCACTGTCTGGGAATCTCAAACACTTTGATACATTAGCATTCAAACAATTGCACATTACCAGTAGCTTTCCCGTTTCTCTTGTACTTGCCTAATCCATGAAAAAATCGACTAATCCTCCAGTTCTTCTTACGAAAAAAAATGTTAAAAAAAAATGGAAAGGTGCTTAACCCTTTAACGAAATTTACAACCCCAATAATTTCAGGAATTTGGGGAAGTGGGTATCAGTCTTTCCCAATCTTATAACTAGAGCAGTAAACCGGTGCCCTTTAGTTCTTTTTCCACCTCCCGCAGACAAGCGAAAAAGAAAAAAAAAAAAAAAAAAAACTTTCGCTTCCCGGAATGGACACCCAAAAAGAGCACAAAAACGATCTCGACAATAGTCGCCGACTTACCATATCTCTTCGCAAACGTTCCAGTAGATTGTCCATTTCCGCGCAGTCTTTTGGGGGGATGGGGGGGACGGCGAGGAGGTGGGGCAATGAAATTGCAATAATGCAATTCGCCCCAAAAAAGCTTGCACTTAAACGGGCGAACAAGACTGGGAAAAGCTCGCCCACAGCCACAAAGCACCAACAATGCGATCCCAAATTTGATGTTTTTCTTTTTTTTTCGGTTCCCCTTTCTTGCTTCCCAACAGGGGATATCACTGGTACACACTTGGCGAGCTAATGTCAGCCTAAATGGAAGTCCCGTTGTTCACGGCTCTCACATTCGCATGATTCGCCAAAACCCTTGAATGTGAAATACAATAAAAGCGGTTAGCAATTATATCTCCTTGTTCAAACGTTCACTGACACCGCACCAAAGATCCACCCAAAGCATTATGCCACTTTCTAAGGTATGGAAAAAGAAAAAAAAAAGAAAGATGATTAGTACATGCTATTAATCTCGATTATTTGGGATTGTTCAAAAGTTTACTTTACCTGCCTTTACTTGTATGCAAGAATCGTGAGGAATTCCATAAGAAATGCGTGATGATGATGTGGGTTCACTGTTCGGCCAGTCCTGATCCTTCTCTAGGCACGGAATGACTGGTAATACAAGGGTACCCAAAGGAAAGGCCTGAGTGCTGCTTCCAAACTTGCTAAGGCTGGGCTTATGGCAAAAAAAGAGAGACACACCAACGATGGGGGAAAAAAGAAGAAGTCTAGTCCGTGCTGCAGGTAACTGATACACAGCTGACGATGCTGATATTACACGGACTACATGGCAGCTTCTCTTAAGAGAAATTCCTCCGGCTGGAACTCTATCCTTTATCTTCCATTCTGGGATAAAAATGCAGACATTCTTGAACACCTTTCAGTCCCTCCGGATGGATTCGCTGGATTCCAAATCCTACATCAAAAAAGACAAGAATTCCAAATCCTACATAAAAAAAGACAAGAAAAAACAGAGAAAGAACATGATAATAGTAAAAAAAAATATAATAAAAAAAGAAATATATTACTACACGTCCTACTTTTTTGGGTCTTTGATTGCCTAGAGAGATCAAGGATCTAATTAAGGGGATACACATGCCATGTACAGAGAAAGAAACAGCTGGAACTGTGCAGAGTCCAATACGTACCAAAAAACGCCCCTGGATAAAAATAAGAATGAATATGGGTAAAAAAAGGGGTCGTAACGTGTTATGCCAGCAAAATGTCATACTTGCCACGTTCTTTTAATTGGGTTTTGATGGACAGCCTTTAAGAGTGGTTGCTTATGGCTGTTTTATCTGCAAACTGGTACGGAGATTATCGGGAACTCTACCCGAGGCGGAAATTATGAATTTTTTTTTTTTTTTTGGTTGTACTGTAAAATGAAAAAAAAAAGTTTAGAAACGTTTGGTGAGCCGCAGGTACAAAAAAATAAAATAAAAAAGGCAACTCGATTGGCCATATGCCAGGCAGTTGAAGCTATTTACGCATGCCACGCCTAATGGACCCCCTCTTCTCCATTACTCTCCTATGCAAATCAAGGCAAACCAACCTCGGAAAACTCTTTGGCATTCAATTCGACCAACGACCTGCCAAGTGCCACAACTCATTAATGTGCACTAATTCCCCTATGCCCAAAAATAAAACACGGTTGGCAAAAAAAAATGAGTCAATAACCATAAAGGGGGGGTGGGGCTTAAACTTCAAGCGAACCATTTTTTTTTTCTTGGATACGTCACAATGAACGCTTCACCACAACCTTATAAAGCAGAGAAAACTTTGCCCTATTTTTGTTGGCCTACACGCGGAGGAAATAAATCACAACGTACGCAATAGCGAGAGATGAAGAGAGAAGACCTACTACCTCCCCCCTCCAAACCCCCCCAAAAACGTCTTCTTTTGTTCTTGATTCTTTTTTTGGGGGTACCAAGCTCGTTTCCTTAGACGATTTGGAGGTCAGAGACGTCACACATGCTTTATAATAAGCTCATCCTTCATAAATTACCCCCCGTTCCCCAACCTTTACTTGAGCTATGTCTGCAGACATTACCAAAGTAGGTAACAAGAGGAGGTTAACTTACAATCTATGTTTTGAGTAATTAGAAAAAAAAGATAATGGTTTTCCAACGCTGCTACATTGGGACAGTATGGGCGTTTTAACACAGGAGAGGTAAGTAGGAGGTAAGGAGTGATTTACAAAAAAAAAAAAAATAACTCAAAAATAGAGAAGCCTGTAACGGTTTTTAGATGGAAATTATAGCTTGATATTACTTCAAGAAGTCCCAATTACTAATATGACGTATCTGTTCAAGAACGTGAGAGTTAAAACTGTTTCGTCATTACCAACAGTCGCAAATTTGACCTTTTTTGGCTTGAAGATCTGAAAGAATTTCAGAAAAGAAAATTCTCTATCATCAACGCGCATCCAGGTTACTGAAATTGATATATCGCAATTGTATAAAACAGGAATAAGGCTCCAGTATAACTGAGCTTGTTGATGGGAAAGACTAATAGATGGCACTGATGTATGTTATTGTTTGGCGCAACAGGTTCTCCAGTTTCGGAAATCCGAGATCAAAATGACACTAGTGTGTATTATGGTTTCAAAACGTTCTCAGAAAACGAATGACAAACGGGTGTCACTCGAATTCAAAAATGGTAGTTCGATTGTAAATACATTAGTTTAGGTTAGGTTAAGTTAGGATAGGTTAGGTTAGTTTAGGTTTGATTAGGTTAGTTTAGGTTTGATTAGGTTAGGTTAGCTAAGGTTATTAAGTTAGGTTAGCTTAGGTTATTAAGTTAGGTTAGATTAGGTTAGCTTCACGATTCTCATCAATTTTCGTTGATGAGAGTCGCTAAAATTTGAATTTTCTTTCACTCCACTAGCTGAAAAAAGAAGAATTCATTGTTGGCCGATGACACACTAGTGTCATGTTTGACACTTTACGTACGTATGTAACTAAATCCGGAGAACGTGTTGGTTTGGCGAAAGCCTTGTGTAAGCAAGTAAGAAAAAGAAATAGACAGCTAATTGCCGGTGAAGTTTCTACGCTTGTTTTTGCTGCTGAAAAGTACAATTTGTCACCACAGTTTGCTGTAGAAGCCAAGATTAAGGCTCCAGTATAACTGAGCTTGTTGATGGGAAAGACTAACAGATGGCACTGATGTGTATTATTGTTTTGTGTTTTGCGAAAGCCTTGTGTAAGCAAGTAAGAAAAAGAAATAGACAGCTAATTGCCGGCACAGTTTCTACGCTTATTTGGCTGCTGAAAAGTACAATTTGTCACCACAGTTTGCTGTAGAAGCACAATGTCTCAAAATCAAGTCGTCAAACTTTCGGAACAAGATTTCTCGAAAACATTTGAGATTTGAAAGGTTTGAAATTTTGAAAATTTTGAAAACTTCAAAGGTCAGATAACCAAACTAAAACCAAAGTTATCTTACAGCCTTAAGAACTTTTTCTTCCGTAGGTTGGAGTACTTTTATTCGTACTATAAATTTCGTACTATTATATTATATAATATTTGTACTATTTAGTCTCATTCCACTTTAACTGTTATCAGAACGACAATGCATTAAGCAAATGTACGAGATTCTGCATATGTAAATTTTCTTTCAGATTTGGGGAAATAGATTACTGCCGGATGCTCATGAATAATTGATTGTTGCTCCTTTCCGCAACAACCAACGCTAAGCTAAAAAGAATTCTCTACATTAACACTGATGACTGCGAACTCTTTCCTACGTGTCATCATAGCGAACTGGATAGTAAAGGTTACAATAAAATGAAAATGATAAAACGTCATTTGAGCCCAAAAAACAGTCATTTGAGCTTTACTAGACTATACTTTCCCTTGAGAATCTATTTTTTTTTACATATTTTTATGAACGTGTGACTAGTCTATTTTGTGCTGCTTTTTATCGACTGAGAAACTCAACCCCCTTTTCAAAAGGTCCAAGACAGAGTTATAGTGAAAGAAATACATTAGCGGCAACCGTCTTAGGTGTCTTTTCTTTGCAAGAAATAAAAAAGGAAATTAGTATAGGTGCTTGGGGACAGCGGTAAAGGTGACAAGCCAGAAAAAAATGGGTGGGGGGGGGGGGGGATAAGGGATAAAAATGTGAAATTTTCCCAGCAAAAAAATTGCTTTCGGCTCATTAGACATCAAGCGGCAAAAAAAAAACCTTTTCGTCCAGTACCTTATTACACACCTAATAAAGGCTAAAAGTCCCATTCATCCTTGCTCGGATGATGGAGTCATGAAAACAGACGGAACGCGTTTTATGTTTTATGCCCTTTTCGTTACGGACCATGCCAAAAAGGTGGAACATACCTAACGAAAGCCGAAAGGTTTGGTATAGTAAGACTTTTCAAGGGTATCTTACTTATTACCAAAAAAAAGGAGAAAAAACGGAATCTATAAGTTCCCCAAAACCAACTGGAAGGAGTAGACGACTAAAGAGTAAAATACAAAAGTGACAAGATTAAAGAGTGAAAGAATTAAAAGAGGGAAAAAAAAAACATAAAAATAAAAGGGAACCATTTTGTAGTCTCAAGTCAAGTGTACACACATATATAACATATAATACAATACACATATCTCTCTCTCTCCTAGGTTTGGGTAAGAAAAAGAAGAAGGAACCCAAGTTGCGTTTAGGACTGACTGCCGCTGTTATAACAACGGTTGGGGAGTCGTAAAGTGTTCCTACCTGACAAGACCTCCCTTTGTGTTTCTCTGCGTTTTGGACATTTAAAACAGATTACCACCAGATCCGCCGTCTAATCAAGCCTCACATAAAACAAGCCCCTTCAATCGCCTTTGACAGTTGCACGTCAACTTACACAAACGTTAGCCAACTTTCGCACCGTAGTTAAAAACCTAAAACGTCGTGACCTTTTTCCCTTTTTATTATTTTCCGCGCGCACTCACAAAAACGTGAAATAATTACCCGTGGTAAAAGACGAGAGGGAAGAGAAGCAGTGTTTCATGATGTCCAGCACTACATACGCTGTGGCTCAGGTCGCCGAAACTTCTTTGGTCCCCACCAAAAAGCGAGAGCGTCCAAGACGAAGACACAAAACGCTGTTGGGTTGCGCCGATCGATGTCAGCGCAGGGAAGAAGGATTCTTTTCTCCTTTTAGAATGCCAATATTTCCCATCGTGTCTTGTATACCCTTTTCTTTATAAGAAATTAAGAAAAAAAATAAGAACATTACTAATAGCTTCTTTACAAATACCTGGCCGGTGCAGCTTACACGCAGTTTAACGGTTTAAATGTAAACTTTCACATGTAAACTTTCATCACGTGGAATCCCAAAACAAGGAAAACAGATTAAGGCGTAGTAACTTCTACGAGGAGGTATTTCCTTGATTCTTTATAAGGAGTTGTGTTTGCTTGAGGTATTTACATCCGAAGACAGCGATGCGACGCCACTATTTTGATTCCAATGCTGCCATCAGCGCCAGTGACGTCATCTAAGGAACCTTCGGTTCAGTGGAGCAAAGCAACGCGGGCTCAGTAGCGCTAAGGGTTGCAATATAGGGATATACGGAAACTCTGCGATTGCTCTGAGGTTCTATGGTGTGTAACGCAAATCGAGATGATACTATGAAGCCAGCGAAGAGAATATTTTGCCTATTTTTATAACAAAAAAAAAAAGGAAAATAGGAATAAGTACCAGGAAAAATAATTCTATGATATAACATTGGAAGCGTGTCTTCATTGATTTCTTTAACACTGGGGAACACACAGATGCCAATACTTCAGAATCATTACATTGGATTTGTAAACTATAATCTGGTTGGATTACTTCAAACGAATCGAATGTTGTTGGGTGTTTTCACATCATGTCATTCCGAGTTATTATTATATAATTACAACTTCAGAAAAGATGGATAATTGTGTCGAATGATAAGTGTGTTTGGTAGTTGGAGATTGATCTACATGTTAATGCAAACCAATATTTCAACATCAGCTTTGAATTAAAATGTATAATTAGAATAATTAGTGAATTGATAGATGTTGCAACAGATTCAGACCGTATGTAACCAGCGTTTTTTCTAAGCATACTTCTAGAATTACTGTTTTAATATACACCAACTGAAACACGCGCATAATTTTTTTTTATCTCATGTGTAATCAAGGAAACAATAACGTGAGTGGACTTCCAAACTGGTTTCTATAATTAATTATTCGAACGCTTTAATAGGTATGCCAATTAAAGGAGTACTCTGTCTTCATTCCGTTAACTCTCCGTCTAGCTTTCTTGTTAAAGAAGTGATTCCTTGACAGATAAAGCAATAAGAAAAACATTAAACTTGATTTCAAACATTAATACCGGTTAACAAATTTCAAGTCGAAAACACACACACGCCACTGTTCTGACGTCATGAAGTTCAACTAGTGTCATTTTGTTAAACTTTGAACAAGTGTATTTTGTTGGTGAAAAAACAATGACATTAAATTTGAATCACCTTTAGACACAAACTTATGTAATGCCTTTTTTGTCCGTTTTACCTAAAAGGAAGCTCCACAGTCTTATTACTGAGTATTTCTTGTTCTTTGACGTGGAACTTTTGTTTTTATTAGTCTATTTTTTTTTGGCATACAACAAAAGCCTTGTTGGGGAAGGATACAGGTGGCAAGGGGCCGGTAACGGTTGCAAGTGATATATACCGGAGACGAAAGTGAGTAACTCTTTGAACAAAAAAGGCAAGCTTTGGGGTATAATAGCTGCTTGCTACCTTTTGATAATGCAATTTCCTAGTCTGAAGGAGTTGAGGACGGACTGGACCCCCCACGAAAAAATGCCCATAAGTTCAACAACAGCTCACAGGGGGTTCCTTTTCTTCCTTTTCCTTCTTATTCCCTTTATACATGTCTATTTTTTATTTCTCCGGGACCCACAAAATGGGCGAAAACAATGGTCGTATCTTGGAATCCCTTTGCAACTATGGTTGTGCTTGATGTTGCTACTACTTTGCTTGAAAGTTTCGGACGAAACAAGAGTTTCTGTTTCTTTTGCTCCTGGATTCCTCATAAAAACTACGGACATGCACACATAACATGTTGAAAAGGGGGCCAGGCAGACAGTTTGCATTGTTGTTTCATTCAAAACCCGTCGACAGACAAATATGTCAGGGCGGAGTGCGCCCCAAAAGAGCCTGTAGGCATTTAATTGAAGAGGGGGATCTTATGCAAATCGGTATAATCGTGTATGTGCTGACATTGACACTGGCAACAAGCGGCGCCAGGGTGACCCCAACAGCCGCCTAAAAGAAAAACGCTCCGAGCTTTTGGTAAGACACAAGCACGAAAAAGCCTCGTATTGTGTGTGTGTAGAGTATAAGAGCTGGTTGGACTGGAAGTTTTGGGAACTTTGGAACTGGAAAAAGTCCCAGGGCTCAAGAGGTAGAGGAATGCATAGTAATGGTGCCGTAATTACCCCCGACCCACAACGCAAAACAGGATGCGTGACGTGAAGGAGATGGACCATCGACCCACTTTGCCAACGGAGACCTGAGTAAAAGAGGAAAAGGTAAAAGCACAAAACCCTCTAACTTGGGAGACCCAAAACTCTCTGAGATGGTACTTTGTCTTGTCTCCATAACTATCATTAAAACATGCTAATAAGTTGTAAGGAAATGAAGCTTATTTTTGCCTGAACAATTTCAGCTGATTTTTTTTTTAGAAAAAAAACATCTCGTGATTTTTTTTTTACATTTTTTAGGGGGTAAGAGGCCGGAATCCTGGTACGTACAGGTGGGAAGCCTGACAACTGACAAGGACAAGGTGACGAGGTCGTTAGATATTGTCATTTATTTAGTTACGGTGTTGGAATAAAAAAAGAAAAAAAAAATGGATAAGAATGGTGAGAGCTGGGGAGCAAAAGGTGCAAAATTTGCATTCTGGGAAGGTGATAGTGATACAGCAGTCTCGTGCTAAGGCAGCAGCAAAAGGAAATTGATAATGGTCTCCACAGAAATTGGTGTAACAAAAAACTCGGGATTGTAAAAATGGAACTGGGAAGCTTTCTTAGCACGCAAAGTTTTTTTTTTCGGGGCAGGTAACTGAGAACTTTTGGGAGAGGCTCAGGTGCGTGCGTGTCCTCCCAACACTATTTCTTCTCGAAGAATTTAAGCTACAGGGGGAATCTTGTTTAGCTGCGATGCCTGATCCCCCGGCGTATAAAACAGCCTTTGAAGGACGTTAAGCGAATGTCAATTTCCCCCTCCTCTAACTAGAACAACGATAAATCTGTTCATTACAGGCTCAAAAAGGAAGAAATAAAACGATTAAATACTGTACCGGGTCATGATGGTACAGTTCCATGTAGCAAGAAGGGGAAATACATTCGCGGACACAGCTGATGCGATCAATACCAGTTCGCTGGAGACAGTATGGCGTTTGCTTACATGCGGCTTCGTACTCGTAATAAAACTTTTCCTGGATTTAGGAGAAAAGTTGTTAAGCGTTTAAAAGGATTTGGCGACCAACTGCAATAAAAATGGGTTTTACGTTCTTTGGAGTATCTTTGTAACGGTATTCAGGGAATTCGAATAGGATAAACCCATGTTCAGGCTGACCTGCAGCCGGCAACACTTCATCTTTGGCATTTCGATTGCTCTTTGAGTCGTTTTGCTCTGCATGGATAAGAATAAAGATGCCCCAAACCGACAGCAATGTCAGAGAACACTTCATGTTAGAAGCTGCGAGCCCAAGCACTGTAAATGCGGTAACACTCGGTAGCACTTGGTCTGTGCTTAGCTACTTCCTAGCAAGAGTGAAGAGAACCACGATCGATTATTGGACTCGGAAATGTATACTCGAAATGTATACAATGTCAAAGCAAGGATCTACGTATTTAATGGGCTGATTAAGAAAGGATACTTACCCATTTCCATAGCCAGATCACAAAAATGGAACTCTGGCTGACGAAGCCATTTTAGTGGGGGAAAAAAACTACGAAACGCGAATTTGTTTTTCTTTGTAATCAAGTCATTGCTAGGATTTCTTCAACTTAGAGGGCGATACCTTGCAGGGCTTCAACTCCAATGACCCCACATATAAAAAGAAAATACACGCATTACTATAGCTCTCAATTTTCATCGAGTTAATACAAAAGCTTAACGCACTAGAGACTACCGTAATGACTGACACAAATCCTTAACAGCACAGCACTGAGTATGTAAATTAAGGATATTCGGGTGCGTTTGCGCAAGTCGCCCTAACTGGTAGGACTGAAAATTAGACGGAACCATTCTTAAAACACCCCGAGTCATACGTCTCGTTTAGCGCCCTTAGGGATTCAAAATCGAGATGTGTCAAAAATAGTCCCCGCTTCCAGGATCGACGTACAAAATCTCTTCTATTTAAGGTTGAGATGGTAGAACACTAGATGGCAGCACAACGCGACAAAATATTGCACTGCTTTCTTAGAAGACTGTTTATAAACTCTTGCATAAATGCAGCATCCCACAACTGAAAGTCTTGTGTTATACCTCTTTAAAATCGTCAAAGATAGTGCAGCCTGCAAGTAGAGTACAGAGCTTAAACTACTGTATGCTTAACGTCAATCTTCTAATTATAGTCTTCTCATCTTTTTTTTTTTACCAAACAGTAGAGCCCAAACATTGAAGAATGGCAGAGGCTACAAATGTGGCATCTCCTACAACGGCAAGCTCCGAAATTCGTTCACCCGACTTAAAAATACAAGAACCATCAAGCTCGCCTTCTTCTGCTGTCAAGCTACGCAGACGTACGACTTCCACAACTTCTACAAATTCCAATGGAAGCTCAGGAGAAGCATGTTGTGCCATTTGTTTAGGCAAATTAGAAAACAAATCCTACACCAACAGTTGCCTACATCAATTTTGTTTCGCCTGCCTTCTGGAATGGTCTAAAGTACGCCTACAATAAAATAAAAACACATATAATCAAGCTCACCGTCACGCGTTTAATGGTATTTCTCATAGGTAAAGGCAGAATGTCCGTTATGTAAGCAAAAATTCAAGTCAATCATCCACAACGTCCGGTCATTGCAGGAATTTGACGAGTACCATGTCCGCAACGTTCCGGAAGTACCTAACGCCGATTTACTCAGTCGTTTCCGGTACCGTTCCACGTTAACCCCTGAACGAAGACGCGAACTAGCATTTCGCCGAGCAGTGGACGCCAACATCATTCCCAGCTACCCTTACAGACAGCCTCGACGTCGCACCGCCACTAGCGAATTTCGCCGCAGCATTTATGAGGACGACATCTGGGCCCGTCCACTGGCCGATATTACCGGCCGGTACCGCGAGACCGATCCTGGTTTCTACCGCGAAAACCCAGCCGTCACCCATCGCCTCATACCTTGGCTCAACCGCGAGCTCAATGCCTTGATTGGCAGGCAACCTCGACGTCGCCGTACCTGGGACGTGAGCCATGTATTGCAGACCGTCATGGATCTCATCACCAACTATTCGATGACCAGTCCACAATTTGCTGCAGCGGTACGGCCTTACTTAGGCCATTATACTGACCATTTCGTCCATGAGTTCTATAATTTCGCACGCTCACCCCTAGACATGATCGGCTACGACACTGAAGTGGACTATGGCCCGCATGGCACGCTCCCTGCATTTGAGAATCCGCCCCGGCAACCAGAAGTACATTTAAACGATACTTCGGATTCCGAGGACAGCGATATTGTCTTTATGGGTCGCCATACACCTCCCACCGGTCCTGACATGCGCTCGCGACTTTTTCGTACCATGAACCCTAGTTTCAACCCACATCGCGAACCCACCATTGCCGAGATGGATTTTTCGAATATACTCAGGTTCTTAAATGACCACCATTCTCCTCCGTGTCCGAACCGGGACGTTACACAAATCCCAGAAACGAGTAGCGCTGGCGCCGGTTTCACCCCTCGCATTGCCAAAGTCACGACACAGTCGCCACAACCTGGTCCTAGCGGTCTTCAAAGGTTTTCACCCTCGCGGAGGAGC
The DNA here is from genome assembly GCA_023053545.1 of Lepidurus packardi. Taxonomy (NCBI): domain Eukaryota; kingdom Metazoa; phylum Arthropoda; class Branchiopoda; order Notostraca; family Triopsidae; genus Lepidurus; species Lepidurus packardi. The sequence continues at coordinate 1,516,866 of JAKZAN010000001.1, read as the reverse complement.
ACACCTGCGCTGGACTCGGATGCGGACTCGGAGGATATCGAAGTTATTGATATTTTCAAGTCGAAACGGCAGCGAACCCCGGAACTGGTCACGTTATCGGATTCCGACGAGGCTTTCAGCGGCGAAACTCCGTTTCGTTCCGAAGCCTGGCCGTCTACATCCTCTGCCACGAACGAGCCTCAATCCGTGCCTTCAGCATCCACTTCCCGCGTTACCGAAGCTTCGTCCTCCATTTCTTCTTCCTCTTCGATGCGTTCACGTTGCAGAAGCAAACAGAAGGACCAACCCCGAGAACTATCCGAAGAGCGAAGAGGTAAAAGGGGCAAGAAGCCTTTAAAGCCTAGGAGTACTTCACCAGAAGCATCCGACCATCGAGGCAAAGCCTGGCGACCCAAGTTTACTCCCCCCTCCGAGCGACCGGTAGATAAGAAGAGCGAGAAAGTGGAGAAGGTTAAGAGTAAAGAAGTCAAAGAGAAATCTTCAAAACTCAGTAAGAGTCGGAAAGCACCGTCCAGGTCGCCAGTACCCAAGAAGCGCAGGCATATGCCCGAAGGCTCGTCTTCGTCTTCTGAAGAGGCTGAAACAAAACCACGCTCAGTTAAGAAGATGATTACCTTGCCGCGGTATTGGGACTTGACCGAGCCCAGTACTAGCAGTACTTCATCCTCGTCTCATCGTGATACTTATGCAATCAAGTCCAAAGGCAAGCAACACAAAGATGATGCTAAGCGCTTTCGTTGAAAGTAAATGAAGGGAAATTAAGTCCCAACGCCAGTAATTATGGTATTCATTTAGCAATGTAATGACAACTCGCTTCAAACTTGAAAAAAAAACAACCTCCCTGTTGCCCTTACATTAGGAAAACTTTGCAAAAACTTGCGGGGGGGAATAATGGACCTATTCTGGTTATTACAATACAATGTGCTTGTAAAAATGGCAGCCTTTTCTCTCTTTTTTATACGTACAGCATTCTAGCAAAAAAGTCTTGATGACTAGCACACACAAACCTTACAACTTTCACTCAACTTTCATTTCCCTAGCTAGCAATCCCCCCTATGTAGATTTACCAGTACACGGAACGCATACCAAGACTAATTATATCAAAGGTGAATAGCACCCCGAACGGAATCGCTTCATGTTGCAAAATCAAGTAATTATACGGCCAAAAAAATACAAACTTTCACTAAAAAAAAACCCAGTCATTGCGCTCTGAAGGCACAGAGCACGAAACAGAAACTGGAAGCTCTTTTCTCAAAAGACTAGCTTATGAAAAAAATAATAATAAACATAGCTAAACATGAAAAGAAAAAGAGATGATAGTTTTTTCAAGGGCTTCAGAAGATTCTACCGTCCAAAAGAAATCGACAGAATACGACAAAACTTATTAGCGGGCAGGGAGGGAGGCAAAATAGACCAGGAGGCACATTCACCCCATTATCACAGTGACATATCTTGGTTCCATTCCCCCTAAATCAAACTAAATCCTATACATAACACATCTTGACATTGTTTGTGTCCTTCCTAAGCTAAACCCTTTTTCAAGCAATTTTTTACAACTTAAACTTAATGAGCATAAAATTTTTAGAATCTTTCTATCCCGGCATCCAAAGCTTCACGCAAATCAAAGTTACGGAAAGCAAAACAAACACAAGCTTTCCATTTGCAACTTGAAACATTCTTGTTTTCCACGCTTTCTGTGCTGGCGCTAAGTTCCACCGATTATCATTTTCCGCCATCTTAGAAAAAAATGGCGTCGTTTCAAAAGTCTCGAAAAACAGTCAGCATGTTCGGCTAGATGGCGCGATGTTCTTTTTCAAAATGGCGGAAAAGACAATTTGGCGGACTGGAAAACTCTTATGTATAAAAAAAGATACCGTGTTTTTCGTTTTTTTTTACTGTTCTAACTACACAAACAGCTTAATGAGCAGGAGAATCGGATCTATAAAACGGCGGGGAACGGACCGGACTGCCTGACGGGGAATTAATTCCAAGTGGCTGGGGAAGAGCTGATGGAATGTTGTATCCACGTGGTAAGACGCCGCATGGAAGCGTGGGAGCTATGGGGCTTCCCACCGCTACTGCAGCGCGACTGGGCGGGCTGGAGCCCGGCGTACAAATTCCCCTGGCAGGAGCAGGTTGCAGAGTGAAATGTTGCATGGTGTGATGCTGGTTAAGCAGCGTGCTGTTTATAGGAGTGGTAAATGCGGACATGGAGACTGGTCCGGAAGTGGGCGGGGCTGTAGTGTTAGTTGGCGGGAAAAGCGCATTGAGCAAGACGGGCTGGACACGTTTGAAAGCCGAGCCGGAGGCTTGGTTCAACGAAAGACTATTTTGTTGTGCCGCCAGGGACGACGAGTTGAAGTTGAGGCGCAACTGATTCAACGTTGGTTTATCATTCACCTCTTTTGGTGACGCGCTCTTGTTGCGACAGCCAAGCCCCGCCCCCAAGTCTTGGACGAGGCGCAGTAAATCCTCCGTAAACGTTTTACTTTGGCGCGTAGGCGTATTGGGGGCGGAGTTGGAAGCAGACACGGTTTGGCTGGCAGAATCTTCGCTAGATCCGACTTTCTCGGGCTGTTTGACCACAATGGCAGTGGGTTTCCTAGGACTCGGCTGATCTAGCGACTTGGTTTTCTCTAGTTGCGGTAACGTCGCCGTGGAAGTGGTTTTGGCGGTTGATGTAACGGGTGCGGCAGCGGTTTCATTGAGGGAAGTCGCTCGTTTTCGGACGTAAAAGCCTTGGATTTCCTCCTGGTGGCGTTTCTCCATTTCTTCCTTCTCTTGGCGATGGCGGGCGATCAAGGACTGCCATTCAGGGTCTTCGCCTGCGCTTTGGGGTCGAGATTCAGACTCTGTGACCACGCTAACACTAAACCGCGAGATTTTCCTAACTGGCGGCGGTTTGGGGGCAGTCGTGCTCGAACAATCCTTCTCAGCTAATACCGCAGGTTCTTCAGGAAGAGAGGCAGGCTCCGGAAACTTGGGTGGTTCTTGGAGTTTCACGGGGGACACATCCGGACTGGTCAATGCCTGATCCACTGGAATCGGCGTGAATGACATGAGGGGCAGCAAATTCGCTGAATTCTGTCCAAACAAAAGACGCAATCAAACTTCCATTCACATTCTTAAAAGTCAAAGCTATCTTTATCATTGCTAGTTGAGCGTAAGTAAGCAAGGGAATAATTAAGGATCATAGCGGGACATTTTGCAGAAAAATGAATAAATAATTACAATTTGTGACGTCACAGCTTCCTTAGGCTTCGTTGAGCCTTGCGAATGGAGTTTGCATAATTCCTGTAAAAAAAAATTGAACAAATGCAAGATTAACTTAAGCACTTTAACACTACAAAATTTAACGAATAACTTTAAAACTATAAGGATTTGGAAGTAAGAAAATTTGAACACAAAATCATCCTTAAGGTTTTTGGGTGTCAATAAGGTCTAATTTCCTATGCTTTAAAATAAAGCAATGACCCTTATTGTCTGTGAATGCTAATAAGGTCTAATTTCCTATGCTTTAAAGTAAAGAAATGACCCTTATTGTCTGTGAATGCTAATAAGGTCTATTTTCTTTAGTTATAGCATAAGAAATTCGTCTTTAGAGCGTAAAATTTACCTAGACAATCGATGAAGACAAAAATTTCATTCAATAAGTCGTAATACCCACATTACAATATTATCTATTTAGAATCTTATAAACGTATCATAGCACACATGTGTTGTTTTAAGAATTTCTAAAAGGAAAAAAAATCGTGTGAAAAATTGCCTCCTAATGGGTGAAACTTGCGGATGACTAAGAAAACTAACTTACTTGTTCCAAATCGTGGAAATCCATGGTAGGCGGTAAAACACGACGAGGTTTGTCTTCTTTTTCGACTTCATGGGAAGTTTCTTCCTGTTTAGTGACAGGTGGAGGTGCATTTGCAGGTCCTGTCGCAGCTTCTGCTGGCCCAGGTACAACCTATACAATTTCAACGCCAGCATTATGTAAACAAAGTTCTAAACCATAAAAAGTAAACGTTCAAAAAAATTCAGAAAAATGTTAAAAAAAAAGTTCAAAGTAAACCATGAAAAGAGTAAAAAAAAACTTACCTGAGTGGGCTGTGGTCCTTGCATGGACAGAAATGCCAACTTATTTTGCAAGTCTTGCAGATAGACATCCATTGTTGGGGCAGTTTGAGGGGTAGGGGGTTGCGAGGGTGGACCGGGTTGGGTAGTCATTGATGCACTGGCAGCAGCGTCACAAGTTGCCGTGCCCACGACGGTATTTTCTGGCGTGTTTTGAGGCGTCGAAGGATCCAGTACTCCAGTATTAAGAGTCTGATTGCTCCCTTCGTGCCCAAGGTTCGTCTTCGCCCAATTAGTTTGATGTTGTTGCTGAATCTGTAGCTGCTGGTGGCTGGCAGCTGCAGCAATATTGAGATTCAAGCCGAGAGGCTGGAGTACTGGCCGCGCCGTCGCAGGTACCGGGTTCTGTATTTCTAACGGAGTACAAACAAGACAAGGTACTGCTGCAGTTTCTGCTGGTACTGGCATAGAAGAAGCCACATATTCCGATACAGGAGGAGCTACAGCTTGAACATCAGCACAGGCAGGTCTGACGAGATGATCTGGCAGCAAAATAGGCTGTTGCGGTAGATATTCCGTTACTGTCGTCTGTAACACTGGCAGAACAGTCTGCGCCGGCGGTACAGACTGTAGAATCGGCTGTGGGGGCTGTAAAACTTGCTGGTGGGACAGAAAGTCGTTGTTTGGTGCCAAGTATTCCTGTATGGGTGGCTGGCCCGTCTGCATAGTTGGCTGTTGGGCTAAATATTCAGCTGGAGGTGCTTGTGTGGGCTGTCCAAACGGTTGAAGAGGCAGATATTCTGTCGTTAAGGGCTGCAAAACTGCCTGTTGCGGTTGATGGGTTGGAGTTGGCTGCTGCATAGCTTGAAAAGCTGGTTGCTGGGCCAGATATTCGGGAACTGGTGCCTGTACTGGCTGCAAAAGCGGCTGGGACAGAAATTCCTTGGCTAAAACCTGAGGTGCATGTAAAACAGCCTGTTGGGAGAGATATTCCGGAGCGGGATGAGGCGGAGCCTGTACAATCGGTTGCTGTTGCTGTAGGTACTCGGGGGCTGGTTGGAAATGAACCGGAACTACGGGAACGGGGGTATATTGTACCATTGGTTGTTGCTGCGGTACGTTATATGCGACTGGATTAACAGTTTGCTGCATATCCCCCGGTTTGGGCAACAGCAAGGTGGCTCCTCCTTGTTCCACGACGTGCTGAATCTGTGGAGCCAGATTTGCTGTCGCTGTGCTCATATTTTGGTCGAACACCTGTTGTGGAGGCTGGGGATGTAATTTGACGTGATTGGGCTCCATAACTGGTTGGTGCTGGGAGCCCTGTGGAGGAAGCATCTGCGCATGAATCATTGCATTGTCCAACATGGGCTGCTGAGGAACAAGTTGCGGCAGCTGATGAATGACTCCAGGATCCAAGAACGCTTGCTGTTGCAACAGGGGCGCCGGATTCACCTGCTGCGCCGCTCCTTGGTTCTGGAATTGCTGTTGAGGAGCCGAATGAGTCTGCTGAGTAGCTCCTTGGCTCTGATATTGCTGTAAAGGCGCTAAAGAAGTTTGTGGCGCGGATATTGGTGCTGGACTCGGATTTTGTTGCTGAGGTACGCTAGAGAGTTGCTGAGCAGTCAAATGACTCGCTTGACTTGGCTGTTGAGGCGCAACTGCTAAATTGGGTTGCTGAGCAGCCAAATGATTTAGAACATGCTGTGCAGGCTGATATTGTTGCGCATACGCGTTATTAACCGTTGCCTCTTGTTGCTGCTGACAAGGAGCAGGGGGTTGTTGAGTCTGGAAATGCTGCTGAGATGCTGCAACAGGCTGAGTCGGGTACGGCTGCTGAGAAGTCACGTGACTTAAAACCGGCTGTTGCGGCACAGCAGGAGGATTTTGCGCAACTTGGCTCGCGTAAGTTGGTGGCTGATGATTTGCAGGCGTTTGCTGGGGAGTCATCTGATTCAGAAATTGCTGTGGTGAGGCAATAGGAGGCTGCTGAGCAGTCACTTGACTCGAGTATTGCTGTTGCGATACTGGAAACGGTTGTACGGCTGCTAGGTGACTCGGAAGCTGTTGAGGAGCCATTTGCTGGGTAGTTGTCTGGCTAGAAAATGGCGCGGGGGAAGTTTGCTGGTGCTGATACTGAATCTGCGCATGCGTGGTATTCAGAGACGACTCTAAAGGTTGCTGTTGAGGAGCCAAAGACATTTGCTGGGTACTTGTCTGGCTAGAAAATGGCGCGGGGGAAGTTTGCTGGTGCTGATACTGAATCTGCGCATGCGTGGTATTCAGAGATGATTCTAAAGGTTGCTGTTGAGGCGCTGAATGAGACTGCTGAAGAGGCACGTGATCCATAAGTGGCTGCTGGGTCCTTAGCTGGGAAGGCGCAGATACGGCAGCAGCTACGCTGTCGGCTGGAATCGATAATACATTGCCGGACGGCGTGTCTATTCTTGCTGTGCCAGGAATTTCAGACTGGTCTACGACAGGCTCGGAAACCGTTTTCACCAAGAAGCGTGAAATGCGTCGAACCTTTTTACAAAAAGTACCAATTTTAATAAACAGAATTATCCAAATAAAAAAACAGTCCAAGATGAACACTGAACAATGAAGTTAGAAGCTTTGAAAGAATTTACGTTCTTTCAAGAAAGTGGCGTCACTCAATTAGTACTTTATATGCTCCTTTCGGTTACCTTAACGGGCTGGATTGGAGCTACGCTTTCAGCGTCGGTATTTAGGGCATTAGTAGGCGTGGCCTGCTGTGTCTGTGCGGGCACAGACGTCGCATGGGACCAAGAAGAAGAAGAAGCTAAGCCGGTACAGGACTGGTCAGGAACGACAAGGAGGCTAGCACTAGCCTCACAAGAAGCAGTAGCACCACCAAGGGCAAGGGAGGAAGGAGGCGGGGCCAAGGCAATGCTGCTCTTGACAGTAATAGCGGGGGTGGATGCGGGTGGGGCAGTACAAAGAGAAGGCAATACTTCGGCACTATGTCCGACAGTCTGATCCAAGCTGTACGATCGCGCCAATAATGCTGTGGCAGCGTTCAGCGAACGAACGGGTGAACCTTGATTGCCCACATCGGTATCCCGGCGTCTCAACGGGGACAATGATTCGCTTTCGTCTCTCTAAAAGCAACAAAAGGAGTAATGAGTACTGTTACAAAGAAAATAATCTTAAAAATAACGCTTGCAAAAATGATAATAATAATAACACTACAAAATTATACAAAAATATTGCAATCCGCATACGGAAAGGGCACTACAGAAAGTGTAAAAAAGTCTAAGCGAAATTGGACAAAGCTAGGTCGAAGCATTTGGAACTGAGAGAAGCGAAATCGGCACACATCAAGAGTCCACGCCCAACTCACCAGTTTGAGTTTACGCTTAACAGATTTGCGGGCGACAGGAGAAGATGCAGACCGCACAATACCATTCATACAGTACCTGCACTAAAAGTACAGGCACTCTCCATTAGCACAAGACAAAACAATTAGTCACCAATTTTAAAAGTAGTGCGGCACGGAAACAAATCCCTGGTATTTGAAAGAAAAAAAAATCCAGTGATATCATCAAGCCAAGTTCTAAAAAGCTAAATTTCTTTTCTGGTAATAATAAAGAGAAAAGTAAATAATAAAAATAGAATAAAGAAAGTTCAAAGTGGATTCAAGAAATTTCGTGGATTCAGGCTCCCGTATACCTTAGCTCGGTATAGGCGGTTAGTATGGGGAAATTCGGAACAATTTGTTGAGAAAAGCAGTGCATTTAACGAAAAAAATGGCCGGCAATTAGCTGTCTATTTCTTACTCGTGTACAATGTAAACGAGTAAGAAACGTGTACTATGTACTATGTAAATGAGTAAGAAACTTCTTACTATGTCTTACTCGTTTACGCCAGGCTTTCGTAAAACCATAACAAACATCAGCGCCATCTGTGACAGTTTCGCATCAATAAGCTAAGGTATACGAGAGCCATAAAATGAATATTTTTCTGTATGCTCCAAAGTTCTTCTGCAAAACTGTAGGTAATTTAAAGGCAATTTAGGTGGAAAATGATTAATCTTATTCAGACAAAGCAGTGCATTTAACGAAAAAAATGGCCGGCAATTAGCTGTCTATTTCTTACTCGTGTACTATGTAAACGAGTAAGAAACGTTTACTATGTACTATGTTTATATGTACTATGTAAACGAGTAAGAAACTTCTTACTCGTTTACGCCAGCCTTTCGTAAAACCATAACAAACATCAGCGCCATCTGTGACAGTTTCGCATCAATAAGCTAAGGTATACGAGAGCCATAAAATGAATCTTTTTCTGTATGCTCCAAAGTTCTTCTGCAAAACTGTAGGTAATTTAAAGGCAATTTAGGTGGGAAATGATTAATCTTATTCAGACAAAGCAGTGCATTTAACGAAAAAAATGGCCGGCAATTAGCTGTCTATTTCTTACTCGTGTACTATGTAAACGAGTAAGAAACGTTTACTATGTACTATGTAAATGAGTAAGAAACTTCTTACTATGTCTTACTCGTTTACGCCAGGCTTTCGTAAAACCATAACAAACATCAGCGCCATCTGTGACAGTTTCGCATCAATAAGCTAAGGTATACGAGAGCCATAAAATGAATCTTTTTCTGTATGCTCCAAAGTTCTTCTGCAAAACTGTAGGTAATTTAAAGGCAATTTAGGTGGGAAATGATTAATCTTATTCAGACAAAGCAGTGCATTTAACGAAAAAAATGGCCGGCAATTAGCTGTCTATTTCTTACTCGTGTACTATGTAAACGAGTAAGAAACGTTTACTATGTACTATGTAAACGAGTAAGAAACTTCTTACTCGTTTACGCCAGCCTTTCGTAAAACCATAACAAACATCAGCGCCATCTGTGACAGTTTCGCATCAATAAGCTAAGGTATACGAGAGCCATAAAATGAATCTTTTTCTGTATGTTCCAAAGTTCTTCTGCAAAATTGTAGGTAGTTTAAAGGCAATTTAGGTGATAAAGGATTAATCTTATTCATACAAGTGTCGCAATACCTTTAACATTCTTGGTCAAAAGTTTAAGGAACGGAAACGGTTCAAAAACCATGACTTAGACCACAACCATGCTTTAAAATGTTAGCCGACACCGGAATAGTTTGACGGACGGCGGACGAATTGATGGAACTTACACGATGCAAATCAGGCGTATGACAACGCTCTTCTTGGCGGTGTCTGCGTCCCGAAACGGGACTCAACGCAGATTCTGGCTGGTTAGCAGTCGCATTGCAGAGCAAAACGGGGATCTTTTCCGGATTGTCTTTGAGTTGCTTAATGACATCCTCGATTTGGTCCGCCAAAATTTCGATATGATGGTCTAGCAGTAAATTTCGGGCCACCAAGTTGTTGACGATATCCAAAGCGATGGTATCCTCCCAGTCAAACTTGAAAGTGACTGTCTTCTGGCGTCCGGTCTCCACTTGACATTCGACTACGTGTCCTTCTAAGCTAAGTACCGATAAACGGGGTCCTTTTTCTGTCGTCCGGCGTCGTTTGGAAGTTTGACGACGTTCAGGACGCTTTTCGGTACCTGGCCCTGGTCCAGTGGACTCGGAACATTCGCCCGCTGAATCCACACAACTAATAAAGAACACAAAAAACGATTTCTTCACAAAGAACCGCTAACATTTTGCTGGCTATAATTGGTACCTATCATGGGATAAGCATAGATCAGGCGTGGAAGGGCGAGTCCCGCCCACTTGTGACGTCAGCGTTGGCGGGACAGCCGAAGCAATATTTCCATTGAAAACTTCCGTATTTCCATGCCCATACAACTGATTGCTGTTGACATCCAACTAAAATCGAAAACAGTTAAAGCCGCAATAAGCTTAAAAACTTTGATTATTTATTATTAAATATGAGTCGTATTCATAGTTATATTAGGATATCATTTACGTGGATCATTTGAGGTTCTGGCATGGCCAAATCAGGGTAATATCCCTCCTGGTACCCGGGCTGAGGCTGGAGGCCATCTTGTCCTTGATGAACAAACGCTGCTGGCTGCTGTGCTTCTGCGCTGACGTGACTCATCACAATTTCCGAGTCATGCGTCGGAATTTGCATAGGATCGACATATTGATATACAGGAGGCGCTTGCTGCTGTTGTAATAAGGTGGGATAACTCGCTAACTGTGGAGACAACTGGCTTTGCAAGCGCTGCGCAGCTTGTGTTGGCAGGTTTAGGTCCAAAGGTGGCAAATTGGTCACCACTTGGGCTTCCATGGGGTGGGACGGGGCTTCAGCAAACGGGGGTAAACTGACCGGCTCCCCCGCTGCTAACGGGGGCTGGATAGGCATGTAGGTGTGTAAACCTTCTTGCGGATGAACTGCAGAATGATTTACCGCGTGCTGCTCCTCGGTTTCGAATGGCTGGGGCTGCAAACCAGGTGCGGACATCATGTACGCGTTCTGTTGCTGCTGTTGTTGCTGGAGTAAGGGATCAAGTCCTAGGTTATGGCTCATATCTGCCAAGTTGAGATTAGTCGGTTCAGCACTATGTTCCGGAGCAATAGCAGGAGCAGGAACAGGAGGTGGAGCAGACATGACAGTCTGTGTCTCGGCAGGCTGCTGTTGGGCGGCCGTCAATGGAGGATGGGCAGGTGTTTCATGTTTGCGTCTTTCCTGTTCTCGGTCTTTCAAAAGCATTTGCACTTGAGTGCGTAGTAACTTGGCAACCACTTTGCTGTCTTCATCAAAGAGCATCCCCGATTTGGCCTGCGAAGGAGTTACAAAAAACGGACGCACTATTAATAGTCGGCTACTAATTCCGGACCAACTTCATTAGACTCTGAAGGACACACTCCCTCCAAAAAAAAACAAAAAGAAAAAAAAAAGAAGAAGAAGAAGAAAAGGAAACAAAAATATGCAAGGTTAACTTTGTATAAGTTTAGCTACAGTAGACGCGTGATACGTTGGAACTAAGCCTAAAACCAGCGTTCTTGTCAGTAATAAAAACCTCCCAGCTTCATTATAAATAAACCTTAATTGCCGGCAGACGCCTTTTTTGTTTAAGAATGTCGAGTCGAATACCTAATTTTCTTTCAAACGTAAGAGAAACCTTCCAGCTTTATACGAAATAAATGCGGATATTTAAAAATGGATGAATACGGTAAATGCATATACCGAGACAAAAGTTCTACACAAATATGTACCAAAGTTAAAACGCATATAACTAAGCCAATGGAGATAAAATATCAAAAATATCAGAAAACATCAAAAATATCAAAAAATATCAAAAATACCATTATAAATTCAAGTAAATAATTTATTTTACTTGTTAAATAACTATCCTAACCATTCAAATATTTGTAAAAAAAAAAAAGAAATAATTAAATAAAGCTTCTCCAATTAATTAAATAAATTAAAAAACAGATACCGAGACAAAAGTTCTACACAAATATGTACCAAAGTTAAAACGCATATAACTAAGCCAATGGAGATAAAATATCAAAATATCAGAAAATATCAAAAATATCAGAAAATATCAAAAATATCAGAAAATATCAAAAATATCAAAAAAATATTATAAATTCAAGTAAATAATTTATTTTATTTGCTAAATAACTATCCTAACCATTCAAATATTTCTTTAAAAAAAAGAAATAATTAAACAAAGCTTCTCCAATTAATTAAATAAATTAAAAAACAGATTAATTAAAAGTTCAGAAACAGAAAATGCCTTATGGCTTATATAACTTCAAAATGGGATACAACGAGCTCTTAAATCTACCAAGCCTGCTGCCTAGCAACTTTAATCGATAGTTGATTAAGAATTTTAATTAGCTGACAGCTCTAGGACGGTTTTTATCGCTAACTGATCCAATTTGTTCGACAAATGTTTTTTTGAGTTGGCTCGAGCTGACCTGTGAATTCATCACGTGATATGACTGTAAACGTGGAATTGCTTCTAAAAAACGGAAATCTGAGATGGGGAAGTTGCTTTACCATGCCATGTGCCAATTCGTCCGCATCGTCGGTATGTACATGGAACTCGAATTGAATGGCCTCGTTCTCTTTGTGCTTGTCCTTGCGTTTCTTAGGGTCGAGGACGCGGAGACGGAACTGGACGCGGTCTATGTTGGAGGTCACAGCTTCCTCCCGTTGAACTACCTCCACTTTTAAGCCTGTATCTTCTGCGAAGAACTCGTGGGTCAACAACTCCTTCACGCTGGGCCTGAATCAAAACAAAAACAAAGCTGGAATCAGTGAAATTCATTCATTCATTCATGAAAACATTGGTATCTTTTGTTGCAATTCTCGTTAATCGAGCCCAAGGGACCGCTCCCTACTATCTTTTTCTTTTGGCGTTTTACCGTTCTTCTTTTTTCAAACGGATGCAGCAATCAATTATCTCCTTGATTTCCTGGTTCTCAACTTTCTCGAAACTCAGCGGTCGGACGCCCTAAAAGAAGCACAACATTTCCAATTAAACATGCCAAAAAGGGCAAAAGGGATCGAGAAAAAGAAACTTACCGTAATGACTTTTTTATAAATTTGCGCAGGACCGGTACATTCGCTATAAGGGTACTCCGAAGTAGCCATTTCTAGCATGCACATGCCAAAGGCGTATACATCCACACATTCGTCGTAGTGCTCTTCATACATTTCCGGGGCCATAAATTCCGGAGTTCCTTTTTGGGGGGGGAAGGGAATAACAAAGTTAAGTCAGACGAACAATCTAAGAGGCATTCCGTTCTCTTCTGACGCCTTACCAATGACAGATTTGGCAAAGGAACGATTCTTGAGGGTGGCGAGTCCCAAGTCGCCAATCTTGACACATCCGGTCGTGCCCGTGATGAAAATATTATCGCATTTCAAGTCACGGTGGATAATGGAGGGTGTCCGGGAATGCAGAAAGTATAATCCTTTCAAAATTTGGCGGCACCACGACTTGAGCACTTTCATATTAATCTTCTTAAATCGGCGCAAATAACTATAATTTGAAGAAAGGGGAAAATTTCATTAACATACGTCAGTCTGTAATTAAACTTTTTTTTTTAAACAAAATATAGTACGTTTTGAGAGTGCCTGACGTCATCAGCTCCGTAACCAACACGATATATTTCCGTTTGGTGAGCGTCACCTCCCAATAGTCGTAAAAGCGGACGATATTAGGATGCTGCAAGCCTTTCAACATTTCAGCTTCTTCGCGGAATCTTTGGCGCTCGTACTTGTTCAATTTCTTCTCCTAGGGATGAGAAAATATGAAGAGGGAACAAAATCAATACAGAGGTACTCAAAAACCGCAACCTTGAAGCTTATTCTCTCAGTTTATTTGAAATCCTTCCTGTTCACCGTGTGCATACTCGATTTCCCACGCTCAAACCTAAATTAGCATGCATGGCTTACCTTAGCATTGTTGTTTTTTTGCCAAAACTAAGGTTACTATGCCAACGTGGTATTCGGATGAGCGTCATGGCCGTGTAAAAAGGTCAATATGGGTGAAAAAATCTCGAATGATTCGTTTCTTACGGCCGTTTACAAAGTTTCTTTTCTAACTATGCCACAACCGCAAAAAACTACGTTCACAAGTTCAGCGCTACTGGGATACATACGATACATTTCTCGAGAATTTTTCCCCCAATGTTTCTCAAGTATTTTCAAACCTGTTGTCGGCGATTTCCTAATAATTTCAATATTTGCGACATAAACTGTGCAGGCAAACCACGGAAGTTTCGTAAACCTCGCTGACAGTAACGTACAGTACATGAAGGAGACGAAAAGCTTGCGAAAAGCGAAAGAAAATAAGACTAATCGATACTCATTTCTTTTTTTGGCAGTTTTCTCAACGAATTTTACGGATTCAAGTTTCTCAACGAATTCTAGTTTTATAAACAAGCAGACTATGTTTCTTCGTATTGGCAGAAATTATTGGAACGGAAATGCACGAAATTCCGTTACCGTTTATTTGAAAGAAAATTGGCAAAATTGACAGTGGCAAAGCAAAACCTTGGACTGAAACCAAACGACCGAACTTAAGATACGTGCCAAGAACTTGGAATCGAGATATTCGTGGTTCCTTATCGAAAAGCTTGCTTGCGAATGATCTTAATTTCCAGTCAAGTGTATATCCGAAAATTTGCAGGATAAAACCAACTGGAAAATCCTATTCTCTCTTTTTTTTTTAATAAAAAAGATAAACTATCGGGTTCTTCGTTTCGTAAATTACTTGCAAAATTCTAAGAAGAATACTAGCAAACGACTTAAATAGACCTTTCTCGAAGAAATCGAATTATGTATGATTGAATTTATTTACGAATTTACTTATTGAATTTATTTAGGAATTTATTTATTGAATTTATTTACGAATTTACTTATTGAATTTATTTAGGAATTTATTTATTGAATTTATTTAGGAATTTATTTATTGAATTTATTTAGGAATTTATTTATTGAATTTATTTAGGAATTTATTGATTGAATTTATTTACGAATTTATTGATTGAATTTATTTACGAATTTATTTATTGAATTTATTTACGAATTTATTTATTGAATTTATTTACGAATTTATTTATTGAATTTATTTACGAATTTATTTATTGAATTTATTTACGAATTTATTTATTGTATTTATTTACGAATTTATTTATTGAATTTATTTAGGAATTTATTTATTGAATTTATTTACGAATTTATTTATTGAATTTATTTAGGAATTTATTTATTGAATTTATTTACGAATTTATTTATTGAATTTATTTACGAATTTATTTATTGAATTTATTTACGAATTTATTTATTGAATTTATTTACGAATTTATTTATTGAATTTATTTACGAATTTATTTATTGAATTTATTTACGAATTTATTTATTGAATTTATTTACGAATTTATTTATTGAATTTATTTACGAATTTATTTATTGAATTTATTTACGAATTTATTGATTGAATTTATTTACGAATTTATTTATTGAATTTATTTAGGAATTTATTTATTGAATTTATTTACGAATTTATTTATTGAATTTATGTACGATTGAATTTATTTTTAAATTTTTAAACAGACCTTTTCTGGCTTAAACCAAATGAGTCACTGCAAATGTCTCTTATGCGACAAAATCTGTACGAAGCTGGTTCCAGCACCTTCTCATTGATGTTATTCAGACTTGTGTCCTTGGCAAGCTATCCATATACAGTTAACTGTGTCACAGAACTTAAATCCCATGCAAATAAGACCCCCAGACCTTTGCAGAAAGCAACTAAGCCGAACCTTCAGGGATAAGGGTAAAAGTAATATACATTCGCCCTTTCATGAACTATTTTCGGACCCAAACGTGAAACACGGGGAAAAGCAAGTGGGGGGGAAGCGAACCTGTATGACGTCACAAGATCAATAACTAAACAAACTCGCTCTACTTGGAGTCTTCATTCCCCTTTTCCTACACCTGGCGCAGACACAAACCTCCCCCACCTTCAAATCTCCAATAGAGGGGGTGTTAAATCTCTCAAATTGCATGCTCTAGCTCGTCAATTAGCTAATTATTTCATTAATGACAACGTATTTCATACTCCAGATAAGCTTTAGGCGTCATCAAGTCCCCCCACGCTCTCAGCGTACCGGGTTATCATGAATGTAATCTTTCTAATCTCCAAAACGCAAGTAAAAAAAAAGATTCCGTGGACTATCACCTTGACTTTGATATATTTATTGCGTTATGAGGATCAAGCATCGACTTCCCATTCATGGCAAAACCTCCTTATCAGTAAACTGGGGCCACAACTCTTTAATCGACCCGCCCCTTTTTTTGCATCTGTTTTGCTTCCGAGCTTAAAGAAACTTTGTGACGAACCCCACCAACTTCCGACTGACGTGCTTGAACATTCGATGTTTCGGTGACGCAGATGCATATTCTCCAAAAATTCTGAGAATGAAATCAAGCATGGCAAACTCACCGAGCCAGTCAAATTAGGACAGAACAGAAACAGAACAAGAACAGCGCCTAACAAGGCCGTGTGACTAAGACCAAGTCCAATATTCAATAACCTTGTGGTTTAATGAGGCTAATCAAACTATCGGAAACCCTTTTTGAAAACAAAACTGGCCTTGAGCAGAATCAACTCTGATAAGTACCACATTGCGGGTCTTGTCTGAGCAGACACTATTCTAAGGTTTTCTGAGCCTTAAATATGAATTTTTTAAAAAAGGAGGTGTGTAAAGAAACAAAAAAATATGCACATATTTTCAAGGATGTACAAGGCCCCGGGCCCATACGTGTAAGGAGGAGCATAAGGGCAAGTTTTTTTTGTTTCTTTTTACACATTTTATTTTATGAGCTGGGCGAAGCATATGGATGCAAGGCTATCGAGGAAGCTCCGTATGGAATATGCAAAAGCAGGGGGGGTACATGACTCCATAACGCATTCCAGACGGTTTTTGTGTTTATCTCGTTCTTTGATGACTACACAGATTAGCCAAGAGTTTTCCCTTGCGACAGCGACAAACAACGCAGTTTCCTAAGCCTTCCCTTTTCCCCATTTTTCCCAATAGATTACGAGAGCCGCAAAATCCTGTCTTTGGAGGTCTGTTCGCCCTTTTATGACGCCAAGACCCCCACTACCGCCCCTCCCATTCTTCCCAACTGAGAATGGGATGGTTAAGTAAGTACCCTTCATTAATTAAAAACCACGTCGATGAGGCTTCCCGTTCCTATTGTTTCATACCCTCGATTGTCAATCATGGAACGAGCAACTCAAGGTTTTCTCCAAAATTATATAAGAATTATTGGGAAATATACGGCCTAGAAGTAAACGACCTAACACACATATTGTGTTATGGAATATGTTATATTATGGTTTGTTAAAGTATGGAATACAGTATATGACAAACTTAGTCCCGTATAGGAAAGCTGACCTGAGTATAAAGAAGCTGAGTATAAAAAAGGTTAAACGAATGTTTTTAATCAAAGAATTCGATTTTCCCGTTCTGGGGCAGATCTTCTCTGTGTAACTAATAAATGAAAATTAGTTTGCACCTAACCAGAACATAAACAACAATTACCTGTGTCTCTTTTAGCGCATACAGTTATTTTTCAAGCATTATCGCTGCCTATTGTGCTTCTACAATGAAATTTTTCCCAGGCGCATTTCCTATGGGGCTAACGGTGCACTTTTAGGGATGGAGGCGGAGCCTAATTACTGTTTACTAATATGCCGGATAGTGTTAAATACAGCAATAAAACCTTTGATACTCCAATCTAATGCCTAATCTAAGAATGCCTGCACTAGCATATTTTTTCTTTGCCTCTTGAAGGACTTTAATCTATGAGGATTTTGCTTCCGCACGGAGAAAAGCTTTTAACATTTTAACATTCCAAAACTTTTGAGGCCGAAAATTGAAGTAATGGAGAGTGCTTAGGATCGGCGCCAAAACGGATCCACTTGGGTTACTCAGGTCAAGAAAAAAGGCACATTGCCCTTAAGAAATAAAAAATGAATAAAGGTATATATAAAAAGGAGAAACTTAAGCTCCTTTAAGGCTCTTCTACGATTTCAAACATGGTCCACCGACTGATCCACGTGCCCCATTGTCTTCTAGGATCCTTTTTAAGTTTCTCCTTGGATCCAACACAAACAAGCTGTCGTGTTCCACGAGTTGCGAAAGTCACATGACACCTCAGCAAAAATTACGCATTTGCAAATTGAATCCGACATTTGCAAAGGTTTTACTCGCCATAGGTTTCTTCTGAAGGTCAAAAACACACACAAACACAAAAAAGCCGTAAAAAAACAAGCTGTTTCTTATTTGCCGGACGAATTAGGTCCAACGGTTTTCTCTCCTGGCGGATAAGATTGTCAACTGGCGCCAAGTTGGCGCCATGAAAATAATCACAACAAAGTAATTGCGACTTAACGTGATTTTCCCTTTTTTCTTCTCGTCGTAAAAATCTGTCTACTTGCCAAAAAGGTGGGAAAATCCTTGGCGTACTTCTGTCGCTTTACTTGCTCGTTGTCGCCAAGTAATTTATTTTTAAGACGGTCACAGTAATCCCTAAGATTGTTATTTCAAGGATGGAAAACGGGCCGAGGAAATTCTTTTACTACCTTTTGTCGCCTCGTAAATTTTCAAAAATACGACAAACCTCCGTTACTTCCTAAAAAGACCACGTCTGGGACGGACAACTCCGTCTGTTAGCGCCACATTTCTTTTTGTTCTGGTGGCAGAACAGAAACAGGAATCCAAAGCTAATTGAAACAAAACTAAACTAGGGAAAAACCGCTCAGATAACTGTTTTTGTTTTGTTTTTGCTCTAGATTAACCTTGATTTCATCTCGAGTCGAAACATGCCAGAAAGCATTGCAGTTTGGCCTTGGCTATCGTGCTCGTCAGTCTATGGAAACAATATTCAACTTCCCTCCATGTTTATTCCTGTGTTTCTGTTGGCGCCAACAGCATGCAACGAGTTGTCGTGGAACGTCATTGCCAGGCGCCCCATCCTAACGACGCCAAGGACGCTATCTACATACAACGCATTCTTTCCCTTTTTTTTAAAGGAAAAAAAACGAGAATGAAACAGCTTCTTCCTTCCTCGCACACATCCTGGACAATCGTCACTAAAGAAATCGTCCCAAATCGACAATTATATGAAGAAAATTGAATAAAATACTCTTCGTGGACTCCACATTCGCCAAATCATCTTCCTGAAGCCTTGTGCATGAACTGCTAACCATATAGGGAGCCAGCCAAGGTCGTTTCTTAAAGTAATAGACCCAGCGTCCTTTGCCGCTAACCGGTTGAGCTGAAGGTTTGGGTTTTGACTTTGACGGCTTGAGGTTTAGGCATAGACATTTAGGCTACTCGGGACTTTTTAGTCTTACAAGGTCTTTTCGAATACTCAGATTTCTTTTCTTCCATTCCTGAACGTACCTGGAGTTCGCACCAAGCGACCGAGACGCCGGTTTGGGTATCCAGACCTCGAAAGACAGTTTTAAAGCTTCCGCGTCCGATTTCTTCCTCAAACTTAAGAAAGTGACCATCGGGCGAGGTGGCTATCGCTTTCTCCTCATCTTCTTCGTCCTCCTCTTCAGTCGCGGGTTCTTCCAAGCTTCCGGCTTTCATGCGCCCAGCTGCATTGACCAAAGCTTCGGTGGCGAGTTTGACTAAAGGCGGTTTGTCTGTCCCTCTTTCCAGCTCACAATCAGCCAAGGTCTGGAGTCCCAAGACGTTGCTCGAAGACGGGATGAGTTCACCAGCGCTCAGCGTGCGGACCCCGTTCACGCTACCAACTTCCAACACTACACTTAAAATTGTCCCGGTTTCTAAATTGTCCCGGAAATTGGGCTCCACATCCCCGTCGTTATCCGGATCCGCCTCGACCTCTCCGTGCATTTGCAACACCGAAGATGACAGTCCGTTCTGTTTAGCCTTCTCGAGACTCTTCCGTTGGTAGTGGTTGAGACCCCCTTCGAGTGACGAGCTATACTTCTTCTTCGTTTGAATCATTATATGTTGGTTGACTGCAGTGTTAAGACTGATGTTACTACCACTCGCGTCTTTATCTTTCTCGGAGGAATCCGCACGAGCTTTGCGTAGATAGAGACGATTGCGTGCTGGGCGGGGCCGAGGCGTTGTTTTCTTGGTCAAAGTGTCATGTTCTGGCGAGGAGGGTTCGTCGATAGTCACCTGCCTTTTCAATCGGGAGGGTGAAGCTCTGGCCGGGGGACCCCCGGCACCCGCAGCAGCAGCGGGCGATGGCGATTTTGACTTGGTTTTTGCATGGCTGCCAGGATTCGTCATTTTCATCGGCGGCCAGGATTGATCCATGTTGGATCTCATGCCAGCTGCCAAGAGACGAGGCTCGGTGGGACTTCCCACTGGTGACGGGTTGCTGGAGTTGGATGCAGAGGATTTGGGACGTGAAATCAACCTGGCGCTCGTTTGGTGGTGAAGGTGGGGGTGATGCGGAGACGGGCCATTGCGGGCAGGGCTGCGACTAGGACTGCGGAATTGCACTTTTAATTCTGACGCCGCACTACAAGGCTCTTCAAACTGACGCGGTGTTTGGAACACGCTGCGCATAGCCAGGTTAATTTGCTTGCTATTCGGCGGACCTAAGCCATTGCTCGCTACGTCTTTATTGCTGCCGCTTCTCTCTTTGTCATCTTTGTGCGTCATGATGGTTTTGATACCGTTAATCTTGAGACAAGGATCAGCGTAGGGCTTGTTCTTGATATTTGACATACTGGACTGGGGCGCAGGCAATGACGAGTCTCGACATAACTAGCGAGAGAACCTATGTAATAGAGAAAAGAAAAAGTACAAAAGTTTGAGATTAGCAGACAGTTATAAAGCATTGTTGTAGTAGGCTTAGGACTGGTTTCTAACTTGCCTCGGGGTAGAACGACACAGCCTACTTTTGACACCTCAGGGTTACACCTATTGTGTACAATACCCAAGACGCAATGGTAGGTATAAATATGGGAATCTTTTGTGGTGGGCAAAATCTTGGTAGGTCACACAAACAAGGGAAATCTGCACAAATATATATGGTAAGCAGGATCAGAAGTGGAACGCAAAAAGAGAAAGTTAACTATAAATATACACTATTCACAACAGTTTTCTGATAACCTGCATCACTTTTACACATATATAGGTCGATAGCTAAGAACGGACTGGAATATAGGACTTGGCGTGAGTATAAAGGAACCCTGTGCAAGGTGAGCGCAGACGGAAAATCGAAGAATTTCCTTGCCGCAATTGTACAGCGCTGCCATCTATTGACACTTATTCTTACATTTTAAGGATTTCTACAGCAAACCACGCTAGATGGCCTGGAAGGCGCCAAACGAACAAAGTAACCCCAAAAAAATCTTCCGCGAGTTGTTTTTATGTGTTTGTCAATTGTATTTGCGAGATGGAAAGTCTTGAGATCGAGACACAAATTGAGGTTCAGGAGGTGGAAAGTGAAGAAATAATTACTGAGACTGTCGTGAGTCCAAAGGGCAATCCTGCTGGATCAGCGGCTGGCCAGGAAAAGCTAAGTAAATTGCCATTGACGAGAGTTAAGCACATAATGAAAATGGACCCAGACGTCAACTTGGCCAGCCAAGAATCCGTCTTTCTCATCGCCAAAGCTACTGTAAGCTTTTGTGATTATAATTTCTGGTGGTTTAAAATTAGAAGTTGGGTCTGTGTGTATAGTAATGCGTCTGCATTTTCATGGAGAATTTTTTTTTAGGAATTATTTGTGGAGTCCCTGGCTAAGGAAGCCTACGTTTATACCGCCCACGGCAAACGGAAAACCATCCAGAAAAAGGATGTGGATTTATCCATTGAAGCCGTGGATTCATTAGCATTTCTGGAAGGCACGTTAGAAGGTATTTGAATATTCTGCACCCCATCTCCGAGAAAAATCTTCCTTTATTTCTCTCATGTACAAAAAGAAAGGGGCGGATTATTTTCTGCTTGCCTGTGTCCTGTGAGTCAATGGATATACATTTGATTACCTTTCACTTTTATACGTTTTCTTTACATGGCCCACAACCCAAAAGTTCCGTTTTTCGCAAGCTTGTTTGTCGACTGTTTCATATTTTGGAAACGTCTTATGGCGTTTTAGCGTTGAGTTGCGTATATAGATTCTAAACAGATGTGCAATGTCACCCATAGCTTGGGTCAGAGCTCTTTTTATCGCTGTCCGGAAAAGTCATGCTGCTGTCCAGGAAGTGCCATCAATTCTTGCGCCAGCACGAAGTTAAAACCCAACAGCCCTTATCCGAGAAGGGGAACATATACATACAATCGTCCCACACGTCCCAAAAAATCATGAGTAAAACTACATTCTAAAAAATTGGGAGATTTCTCAAACACCCTAGTACACTCAGTCCCTTTTTCTCGTGGGAGTCACGCGTTAACTTTATGACTGGCGCGATGGAAAGACAGCGCACGCTGTCAGCCTTATTAGGCAAGTAAAAGGGCGAATACCAACTTTGCTTTTCCGACAGCTCGAGAAAGGCGTCTCAAGCTCAAGAATGCTTCCGTGTAAAAGTCTGCCTTTTTTTAACCCTTTCATTTCTTATTTTTATGTGTAGTTCTAAACACAGTGGTTCTGAAAGCTTCGGATTAAATAACATTGACAGTAGGAAAAATGGTCATCCATTAGCCAGCGTCATAATTTTCCCAAGATAGGAACCGTTCTGAAAGTAGGGTTCTACGTTTTCTTTTGAAAAACGTCGTGCCAATCCTCCGCTTCTAAAAGTTGGAAAAAGAGAAGAAAAAAAAGGCCCACTTGACTTTGACATAGCCAAATAAACCTTCTTGGAGGTTATCGTAGTTCATTCAAGACACTGACAAACTCGGGGGTGCTCTTTCATAACTTGTGAGTATTCAATCTACGTATTTCTTTTCTATTTTTTGGCGTTATGTTAGGTTGCGTCAGGAGAGTCTTTCACTTTTTGAGCCCCATCCGTGAGTTTGCAATTGAAAGAAAAGGGACTCGATGACATCACCCGAAAGCCAAAACAACTGTATAACACCGTAATAGCATGCCATGCATCTGTATCTCACAGCGTGAGCATTTCAGGTGGGATAGTTTGGCTTTATGCAAATGAACTCACAAGCCCTTTAGGGCACAGCACCCAATAATGGTTTTCTTTCCCACCAATACGTCGTGAGTGAGCTTTACCGTGAACACGTTTTTCTGTTTTAAATATATGCGAACAAGAACTGGAAAGTCAGCAAGGAGCTAGTTAGTTAAGTTTATAGACTGGAGTGCTGATGGTCTTTTGTAAAGAAGTTGAAGGGAGTTGAAATACAAGCTGGGTCTAGAGTACATTACAAATCTGTGTATAACTCATAGGTAGATAGTTTTCATCGTTAACTGACTGGACGGGTTTTTAGTAAGGAATAGCCTTTGTTCATTTCTCATTTGCCAGCTTTATTCTTTCGCCTTTGAATTTGACGAGGAGCGATTTCTACTTTTAGAAGCGCAACCATAAATTATTCGCTCTTCGCCCGAAACTCGTACATTAAGAATAGGTGTACATTAACTCGTACAGGTGAAACTCGTACATGAAGAATATACGTCAAATAAATACACAACAAATAAATACGAAAAGCACCCTGCTGTGTTCGTAAAGATGTGCTTACTCCACTTCACCATGAATGGACTAAACGCTCAAAAATCCCCTTGCACATTTCTAGGATCAAACTAGTATTTTTACTTATTTCAACCCTTTTTAGACGACACGAAAGGTTAGCTTCAGTTTTCAACCTTTCAGTGCAAGAATCCGTAATTTATCCGGATAGATCAAGTATGTTTCTCTGGCTAGTTTTATAAAATCGATCAGCTGTCAGACAATTGAAGTCTCTGCACTGCAGTACACTGTTGTTGTTTTTTAAATGCCAGTAATTTGACTATAAATCAAAGTGCTTGTTCAAAAGTTTTAATTGTAAGGCAAATTCTTATAAATTCATTTAAATTGTAAGATTTCAATTTGATTTCAATACGTTTACGGTACAATTGATTGTTTACGGTACAATCCAACCTTAAAGCAGAGAGCCCTTTCCTAGTTCACTTCAACCAAGTTCATTAATCATTTTCAAATTTCATACAGAATCTCCCCTATAGAATCGCTCACTATAGTCTTACCTTAAGGATTCGTGTATGATGAAAACGCTGTCCATTGATTCATATACTTTCTGAAAGCTTTCTTACACTATTACACTTCTTTGGAATTGTTAGCGGTCTGAACCGGTAGAATTGAACTAGTAGAATTGATTTGTTAAATCAATTCTACCAGTAAACTAAACCAGTAAACAGAACTAGTAGAATTGATTTGTTAAATCAATTCTACCAGTATTTACACTACTAAGTTCGTATATTAAGAAACCGTATAAAGACGACGATACTTCAAGGGAAATTGGATCTTCTTCATAATCTTTGGTAGCTCAAATCTTACCGTGCTGTGTTTATAGCGCTTAGCATCACAAGTGTTTTATGATCACGCATAGGCTGATCATTAGTCATTTCCTTTGAAAGAGTTCCCATTAAGTAAGCGCCAGTAAACATAGAAAAAAATGAATGAAAATCTAGGTGATCCTTCATCTTCTTTACACACCCTAGCTGATTTGACTTGTTTCATCTATTCACTTTTATAGCTTAATAGAACGTTCTTTTTTTTTTTCTTTTTCTTTTTTAATTATCTCAGCCTGAGCACTGCTCGTTGCCGCCTATTTATTGGGTCTGAAGTTAAGTAATCAGTGAACGAAAATAGAACGTTCTTATTTGTACTTGTAAGAGTCAACTTACTTGTACTTGTAAGTCAAACACAATGGTCAGTTTTGGTAGTTTAACATATCTAGTCGACGAAGGAAGCAGTAAACGCCAGATATAGTTGAGTTACATTCAGGCTTTGATTGCTGCAGCAAGATTCCGGTAACTCGCAAATTGGACTGCCAGTACAAGCTGAAATACGTACACGCAACCTGTTCATGCTTGTAATAAATTCTGACTAAATAAAACGATTAGACTAGTCGAAAGGAAGAAGCCCTCCTTTTCTTTTACTGCAACGAGAGAAAGCGACGCTGTTCTTTTCAGAGAATTGGCAAGCAAAAACTGCGTCATTTTGGGATCGGTCGTATCAAGCGTTGTATACTAAAGAAGAATATTTGATGCTGAGCTTCACTGCTAAAACAAAAAAGTTGGGATAGCTATCCATCAAAGGGAGGATAGACTTGTTGGCCCACCAAGAAACTCTCTGTCTCTCTCTCTCCAAAGGCATCAAGAATCAAGTCTGGGTAAGTTTTTCTTCTCTGTTCTTTTCCGTGGTTAAGAAGGCCAAATAAATGCAATGCATCGCTCTAGGAAGCCTGCAGCTTGGCTTCATGTGGATGTCTGCCTGTAAAACGATGGCTGGTTCATTTGCATATAAGTAACGGCACGTGTATAGCATTACATTCTCGGTATGCCTTGCACGCTCGACATCCAATAACCTGCTCGAACCCATCACCACAAATACCTCAAGGTATTACCCTCCCAAAAAAAAATTGTCTCTCACTTAATTGCGATGATTGGCTAACAACGAAGACGGCGGTCAGACTCGGCAATTATAAAAAGAGCTTATAACTCCATCGCTTTCAGCATTCCTCCAAGGCTCCGAAGGTCCAGGCGCTATAAAAAGATGATTGAAGAAACAAGATCAAATGCATTTTTTGGTAATTTTCTTTCCTTCTCTTGATGACAACAACACTTGAGGGCAAATAAGCTTATACGATGTCCATGGACCGCATGTGTTTTTCTCTTAGGTGATTATACCAAAGGGAAGTTAGGAGATGATGGATAGAGCAATCTTATTAAGCAGTTCCGAGTTCTTTATAGTTCCTTTCTTCCCCCAATTCGTGGCTCCGTTCTATTGTTCGCGTTTCATTTCGCCCTCTTGTTTTCGTGCGCGAGGGTTTTCTGTCCTGTAAGTTATATTGCAAGTTTCATCAATTTCCCCGTAAAGATGAAGCCGTCAAGCTTAAAAATCGTTTATGTAAACGTTTTTAACTATCTTCGTGTTTTTGCCCCTCTCCCAGTGAGGACTACAGCAGAAGGAAAAGCAGAAAAACCAAAGTCGTGATAAAATGATAAGAAATGGTATTTCCTTTTTGTCTCTTTGAACCTGGGGAGGTCGAATAAGAAAGAGGAACCAGGTGGTCATTAAGGTCGATGAAAACATCATGTATAGCATGATATACGAGACGTGAACTTAATAGCAGTGGCTGCGGAGGTTTTTGTGCCGTGTTCGGGGATCTTTTTTTAAATAGGCGGATGATAAGTTAAGTGAACCATTTAGTTATACATGCCTGTCTTATTGCCTAACCCATTAACACTTTTAGGACTTTGCTAACACACAGTCTATCGCCTTAAAAGGAGTGTCGGAATCTAAATGGCCCAAGTGCGATACCAGAAATTCGCTGGCTGGCAAGCTATTGTTCTGTTTCCAATAACAAGGGATACAAGATGGTCTCCAAAGAAGAGGTGTCCTTCACAGGGAAATTTATGGATATCAAGATAACCTGGAATTTATCATCCCTACGACAATGGACCCTCGTCGCGCAGGACACTTTGACTGGATTTTCTTACAGGAAATATTACCTTCGACTTGTGAGTCTCTTACAAGCATTCTTTCGTGTAGAACCTTCATTCAAATTCCCATACAGTCAAAGAAAATACAGGGTTGAAAGAGGCAAGGGTTTTTCAAACTTCAGTCATCGACAAGAAGCCTATGGAAGTCTTCCAAGTATCGAAGTACGCCAAGAAGGAACAAGAAGGAACTTGAAGGGTTTTGGGGGCACAGTATATATATATACTATACTGTGGTTTTGGGGTTGACTATAAAATAACCTCAAGTCATTAACGGGTTATTTGTGACGTTATTTAGGATACTTTGGGATCGTTCAAGGAGGTGCGGGTTTGGTCCCAAAGACCTTATACTTTTTTTTTTTTTTGCCCTGAAGTTTTTTCTCTCGTATAACACAAACCTTTAATTTCAGATACATAAATTTTATCTCAATCTCTCTACTTTTCTCGACAAAGCCATTTTTCTCATTTCGGGATTTTTTTTCATCCTCTGCCTTCCATGCCTATTAGTGTCAGAAGCGATGGATCAAAACATTATTTTCTCATCTGAAAAATGGAACACGAATACAAAGTGGTTGATGTCAAGCAGTGCCTATCAAACCCCTACAGAGCCAAATGTTTGAGCTGCTTAGGAGGCTGGGAGACCGAAACGAATTACTTTCTTATTTTGTTTAATTTTTTTTTTTTTTTTTTTTTTTTTTTTACCTGAGCACATAGTATTCAAAGGGCAGCGTATCACAAAGGGTAAACGGAGACGTTCTCTGTGAAGGTTTGGTAAGAAAAAAAAACGAAAGGGTAAGGATGAACTTCGATGAGGCTGATAATAGGACAGTTCTTTTCTGATATTCGGAATCGGGGAAAAGCCTGCGGAAAATACGGAAAGGAGGGGTGGAAAGAAGACAAGGTGACGATTCCGAAGATGAGCTTAGAGATTTACGCCAAATGTCCCCTCTCATCTGAGCGAGAAAACGGAGAACGTGATCAGCAATCCAAGTCAATCCTCCGGATTGGCCGTAGCTTCCTTTTGCCGGTACATTCTATGCTTACATTGCCGCCCAAGTCCGCGCCTGGAATAAATGGCGACATGCAGCAAAACCCCCATCACAGCCTCATTTTCCTTCTTTGGGCACTCACAACAATGAAAAAAAAAAACGGAACCGTCGAGTCATGCTACGTTAGCCCGCACACCGTACGATCTAACACTGAAATCTCCTTCTCCAATCAAAACCATGTTCTTTTTCTAGACATGTATTTTTCATTGGAGGCTTCGGACAGTGCAACATAAAAAAGGGACCTATTAATGACATGTGCGTGAGTTAGCTTGATCAGATAAAAAAGGAAGTAATAGGTCCAAAAACCGTTCTAAGCCGCCAAGTGGGAGATCTTTTGAGAACCAAAACTCGTGTGGAACAAGACTCGCGTGGAATTTTTAGGACGTTAACACGAGGCATGGGCACCCAAGCATAACTCTTGGGCAAACATAGAAAGCTATTACGTTTTTATTTAAGTGTTTGAGTTGTTCTAAGTGCGAACCCTGGCGTGAGATCCGAGATGGAAAATTGTTACCGGCCCCGATCTACGGGGTTATAAAGCGCGTTATGACGTCACAGCCCAGATTTCCCGTATCGTTCCGTTTCGTTCAGACGAAGGAAGCTTGGGAAATCGGTTTTACTGTTGAGGGAGGAGGGTGTAGGGAGGATAAACGTGGTATATCTTGTGCAAGGCAAGCTTGAGCAGATAGGGGGGCAAGGGGGGAAGAAAGGCAGCTAAGCGGCCGACTCGACACCTTCATAGAAGGATGACTTATGAATGTGAGGCGAGGGGGTTAGGAAAAACAGAAGGTCGAGTTGAAATTGAATGATTAAGTTTCACGAGTTCTTTTTTTTACACCTCAGCAGAGCAGAATGAGTCTTCGGCGTAAAACTAGCTTAATGGCACAGCTTTTCTGCCAATCCTCGTGTTCATTAACCGACTTTCTTGCAGCTTAGCTGTCGCATGATCCCTTGGGAGGCAATCATGCATATGTGGAGTATTATTGCCACCTTTCGGGATTGTTGGATAGCTGGGGATGGGTGTGGATGTTCCTTTTAGCATGTCCCTTGTCGGTGCATGGGTGTGATAGTGGGGAAATCCCTTTTCTGGCACCTTTAAAACTCTCGGCACTGCGAGGTTTTGGGGAGCTTTGCACGGCGACGACGGCCAAAGCGCCTTTCTATCTCTTTCCCAAGGAGAGCTTTTTCGCTTTATGCTGGCATGGCATGGGCATCAGTAAAAGGCAAGAGTCGACCGAGAATCTTCTGTGGGTGCTCCGCAAACCCGGACCAAGAGTCCCAGTCCCTCAGGAGATTTTCCTCTGATCGCACGGAATATGGGACGTTCAATTTAACTTCCCCATTTCTAGAAGTATACATTCCCCGTTTCACAAAATTCTTCCCATTCTGGACGGGCGTTTAAACTACCAAGTTAAAAAAAAAAAAAAGTGCTCGTAACCCGTTTTAAGTGCAACATGTGACTTGTGGGGGGCATTCCACTCGCCTTAATTTCCATCAGTCTCCCTATACTTGTAGTTTCCTTTATTGTTTCAAGAAAAGGAGGACCCGTTTGAGGTTTAATTTAAATGGATATATCGCTACGAGCAGTAAGTTCTATCCCTTAACGTGCTCGTTATACCTTTCAGCGCTTAGGTGCTCTGCAAAACTCCAAACGTTATTCTGCTCCGGACGTCCTGCTGTGTGACTTATGTGCTATTAGCCGATGCTTATCACCGAGAAACTTAGTACTTTTTTCCGTCTTCACCTTTCCTCATTTGCGCACCCAGCCGAGAATAACAAACAGGGGCTTACATAAGCGTAACGAACACTGCATTAGCCTATTTCTTCCGAATTTTCATTTCTGCAAACAACAAACGCGAGCATACGCAAATCGGGTCCAACTTTCTTGAGGAATTTCTTAAGCATTCAGAGTGCCTTTCTTTACTTTCTTAATATCTTATTATTTCTTAATATCTTGAATAGAATTAATAATAATATTAATAATATTTTAAAAAGAATTACTTGGGAATACATTAACTAGCATTTTAACTATAAATAAATTAATAATAATTTCTTCAGGAGATTCTTAAGCATTCAGAATGCATTTCTTTATTTTCTTAATATCTTATTATTCCTTAATATCTTGAATAGAATTAACTTAATATTTTAAAAAGAATTCCTGGGGAATAAATTAACTAGTTTTTTAACTATGAATAAATTAATAATAATTTCTTGAGGAGATTCTTAAGCATTCAGAGTGCATTTCTTTATTTTCTTAATATCTTATTATTTCTTAATATCTTAATAGAATTAACTTAATATTTTAAAAAGAATTCCTGGGGAATAAATTAACTAGTTTTTTAACTATAAATAAATTAATAATAATTTCTTGAGGAAATTCTTAAGCATTCAGAATGCATTTCTTTATTTTCTTAATATCTTATTATTTCTTAATATCTTGAATATAATTAACTTAATATTTTAAAAAGAATTCCTGGGGAATAAATTAACTAGTTTTTTAACTATAAATAAATTAATAATAATTTCTTGAGGAAATTCTTAAGCATTCAGAATGCTTTTCTTTATTTTCTTAATATCGTAGTCTGATTAAAATAGAATTAACTTAATATTTTAAAAAGAATTACTTGGGAATAAATTCACAAGTATTTAAGAATACATTAATTAACTCGGAAATATTTAAGAATTCTTTTCTTAAGCATATATTTCTTGAGGAAAAATTGTATTCTATCAGCCAGCAATTAGCTCGCATGATTCGTATCGGCAATTCTAAAACACGCCCAATGGCCCGATACAATACAACCAAAAGGCAAAATTCTTAGCCAAAGTTCAATGAAGGGGCGCGATTGATGGGTCACTAAAAGTTTTGCGAGTCGTAGAACCCACTGGTCCCTACCGGGCTATTATTCTTCCACTGGGCGCCATGTGAAACCCCTTAAGCCCGCTGCTATAGTATAAGTATGCAAATGCCCCTTGCCTTGCGCCTTCGGTTTCTTCTTCGCCCAATCTATTGTCCGGTGATCATAGGGTGTCAGACGCAACGGAGGCCACTTGAATCCTCATTACCACGCCTCGGCCTTCCCCTCCTTCCCAACCACCTCTTTAAAAAAGAAAAAGAAAAGAAATTAAAAATCATCGTTAGGAATCTCTCAGATTCCCAAGTACACTTGCCGCCAAACGTTTACCACGTAAGATAGCCATGAAGTCGCACAAATAAATTGGCTATAAAAAGATAAAACCAAAAGAAGGAGAAAGGTAGACACACTTATATGCAAAGCCGCAGAAAATGTTGGCTCTTGAAGCTCTCTGAAGCCATACGATTACTGGAACAGAGCAAGCTTTTGCTTAAATCCTCTTCTTGGATTTCTTGCAAACCTATTTTTAGGAAGCTTTGTTTTCAAGGATTTTGATGGTCCTGCTTTTTATTTCTCTCTGCAGCCCCAAAAAAGCCCAGCGTCTTAACTTGATTTCCTTGAGTTTTTACACAAGAAAACGCGAAAAATGGAAGCATGGGAATTTTGTTGGTCGACTGTCGGTCGATAGTTGATGTGATTGTGATCGAAGATAGCCAAGGGGATTGCGTTTCCGACTATAAACTCCAATATAAGACGGTGCCGACTTTTAGCTCCGGTCCCTAGTATTATTTTTTATTGTTATTCCTTATCAACCTTCCTTGGTGGCCTGTCCTTTAGCTCTAACAAAAATAAAACAAAATAGAGAATACATTAAAAGGTAAAGAGAGAATAGCAACTAATTAAACATTGTATGGCCTTTTTATTTTCTTGCAGATTCCAGGCCCTTATTGGCTAATAACCTGGTCCAGTTTAGCATTGGCATTAGGTAAGTAATTCCAGAGTAATACCAGAGTTTACAATCGTGACTCCCCCTACCCAAAAAAAAATCAACTAGATATAATAATAAGAAAACACAATAATAATATTGTCCATTAAAACCGTCAATCTTACAACGTAGGACATGTGGAAGCTTTGAATAACTGCCCACGATTATTAGGCCTAAGTACTGGCGCCATCCAAGACTGGCAGCTAGCTGCCAGTAGCGTCGCGCTGGCTAATATTAATGGCATCAATGACAAAGAAGGCTGTCAGCCTCGCTGGGCCCGGTTGTATGAAGTGAAAGGCCGCAGTTGGTGTGCAAAGCATAAGGCACCTGGCGAATGGATTTTGGTCGACTTGGGAGTCGCAGCTCAAGTGAGTTTGTCGTCAAGGCATGACGAAAACGAACTGTGTTCCCCTTTTGGGTTTTTACGAGCAAAAGAAATGTTAAGCTAATCAATTCTGGTTAAGGTGTCGGGCATTCTGACCCAGGGGCGTGAAGAAATCCAAGAATGGGTGACAGCTTTCAGCGTAGCGTACAGCATGGATGCCTTCCGGTGGCATTTCATCATGGATCCTCACGCAGGCTCAAAAAAAGTAACGCGAACTGATTTATAAAGCATCAAGTCAAAATAGCTGACTGAAAACGTTGATTTCAAGGTGTTCAAAGGCAATAGCGATTCCTACTCTGTCAAGCATAACGTCATCGATCCACCCATCGAAGCTAAATTTGTCCGTGTCTATGTCGTGGATTTCAATGTCCGTCCCAGTCTGCGACTCGAATTCCTGGGCTGTCAAGGTAATGCCTACACAAATTCTACGTTTACCAACGGTCTTTAAGTGTATTTCCGTAATGTTTCGCAATTGCTTCCTGGCAGAATGCAACCAAATGATTAGTGAGCCTCCATACACTAAGTTAAGCGCGAGTTCGTTCCCTGCTTGGGACAAAAAGCCCTCTTGTCAGCCTGAAGCTGCATTTCTACATAGTAATACCGGCTGGTGTGCCCGCAAAAGCAATGGTAAGGATGACAGATTTATAGAAAATAAGCTGCAGTCACAGACCTTCCTTTATGCTAGATCATCAGTGGCTCCAGTTTGATTTTGGACCCCCTAGGCAAATTACTGGAGTAATAACACGCGGTCGGGGCGACCCTAAACGACACCAGTGGGTACTGTCTTACACCGTTTCGTACAGTAATGACTCCGTCTTATGGTTCTACTACAAAGACGGGAACCATTTGGATCCCAAAGTAGTACGACTCGGGTTTAATGACTTTCCCAAAAATTTCTAAAAATCCGTTCTTGTCCTCTCGCGTCTTTCTTTGGGGATTGGGATGGCTTGACTTCTTTGAACGTTATGCAGATATTCGGAGGAAATATGGACCGCGATACCGAACGCAGGCATCACTTCAACCAACCCTTTTATGGCAGATACGTGCGAATCCACCCCAGTACATGGCATCATGGGATTGGCCTACGAGCAGGGCTCATCGGCTGCCCTTATCACGGCGACTGTAGTCCCGGCTTTTTTCGCATAAACCAAGCAACGGGCTGTGGTATAATGTGCTATTTTTTTAACTTTATTCCAATTTACCTTAACAAAATTGGGTGCGCTTGGTTTGGCTTTGCTCTATTTCAGTGGAGAACCTGGCGTACGGACGAGATACCTGGGTTAACGATAAGAGGCACGTTTGGAAGGACTGGAAGTACGGGCACGCCGGTTTAGCTGTAGATGGAGATTTGGATACGGGTTTAGCCAAGTGCACCATAATGGATAATTATTACGTCGAGCATCCAGTGTGGATGGTGGATTTAGGCAAGCGAAGGGACGTTCAAGGCATAGTCATTGTTAGCTGGCAAGGACGGGGCCAAGGTATGGTAGATATACTGCTATCTTGAAGAAAATTGTGGTATTGGCTATTTCGTTTAAAAGTTATTCTCTAGGACACGCCTGCTTGAATGTTAATGTAAATCTTAGCGTTTCTAATTAGAAACAAGGTTTCGATTAACTTTGGTAACAGTGGAGCTGCTTTCTTTCTCACTACTTGAGTTCTTTTTTAAAAATGTGTTGATTAAAGGCACTCAAAGGGTCGCCTGAGGTCAAGTGAGCGGTTGGAAAGGCACAGATTAAGTCAACTTCGAGCTAAAGACCTAATTTCCCGTAATATATGCTTTCTTATGATAGGATTAGAGTGCTTCATTTATCGAGGTTTCAGCTAATGGAGGTTCGAGTGTGCAATTTGTTAACATTATGCCATGGGGAAAATGGCTATATTGCACATAATTGATACCGCTTTCCAAGTAATTAAGGGCTAGTCTTGTCAGTTGGGGTTCAAGCAATTAAATTCGCATCGTTGTGAATTTAATTGGGGAGCATTATAATATCCTGGCTTACTGCTTTTACACAATTCTCAAAAAATCCCTTTCCTAAAATAGAAGCCTATAACGTGATGGCGGGAGTGTTCGACGGCTCGCATTCCTACTTCTAACGCTTCGAATTATTGACTTCACCCCGCATGCCCATAATTTATGTTTATTCCATTATAAAACCTCGTTTAAACTCGAGACCAAATCTTTTAATGAAATATTACGAATGTATATTTTCGCTTGAGTTAAGTACCCTATCTTTACATTCTTTTGAGATTTCGTCACATAATAAAGCCCTTTAGTAAAGCTTTCAGTAAAGCTTAAGGATAGTTTTGTCCTTTTAGCAACAATCTATGGATCTTAAGGGGTTCGCCACTAGCTTATAACTTCACACGCATTTAAAAGTGTATGTATAACTTTCTAACTGAACACCTTAAGCGTACAATTTCATGCACCAAGGAACCGAGTTATGAGTTGATAGATCTTATCAATTGATTTTGTATAGTGGTTTCATAATAAGCTATAATTGGTTTCATTGATTTCTTTTATCGTAGATAAAGCCAACTTGTACCGGGATTACATGTACAATTTGGAAAAGATCACGGTATATGTGGCCAACAAGCCTCGTTTGGAAGCATACGAATTGCTGAGCGAAAATAGATGCGGAGTAGTTTCTCGTGTCAACAATACCCTCTTTCAACCGCATTTGCACGTGGAATGCAATGGAGCAGACAGTACATTGGGGCGGTACGTTTACGTGCGACCTTCCGCCGTGCTCAATCGCCGAAGTCGCGTGTTTACCACTGTCTTGTGCGAAGTGATGGTTTATTAGCAATCGCCTCTGTGACAGAAATACTGTAATATGTTGTAAATACATAAAAATTAAGCCAAAGCCCTAAACCTACTTTTCACTGTGTAACCTTGAACTGTGTAATCTGCGAGTACGAAACCCTAGTACCAGATACGTTCCGCATGGTTACTCATCCGGAAATATCTGCTTCTGACACGCTTATAATTTGTTACAGAGACAGTATCAAGTTTAACTCGAAACGTAAGCCGCTATGTCTAGAGTAAGTGCAATCGAGAGGCTGCAGATGACAATAAAACTGTTTCTTAGGAAAAAAAAGAAGACCGCTTATAAAAGAGACTTGGATATGAAACGTTCTTCAGTTCAGTGTTGGAGTTCTCGAAAGTCACTTATGAATTGTAATTAAAAAATAATTGTAATTAAAAAAAATTGAAAAATTGAGAATTGTAATTAAAAAACAACGCAGTTCCAGAATACTCTTGAAAGTTTGACTTGAAACTGTTGGGAAAGTTTCTAGTTTCCAAGTTCACAGCTGTTGGAAAAAACGAGAGTTTGAATCTTCGCGGGTGAGTAGGCGTCAAGGGTTACACCCTCCTTTCTATTCGCTGCTATTAGTGGAAGGCTTTTTGCTTGGACGCGTGCCCGCAGCATTGAAAGTGAAGGTCGAGGGGCAGGACATTCGAATGTCAACAAAGGTCGCTCCTCTCGTTCCTAGATCCGACTGTAATTTTTCCGCGAATACGTTAAAAGCGACCTCGTTCCTTTCACCAATTGGCCATTTTGCTAGCTAGAAAAGCTTTCTCCCAACTTGGTGATTAAGCAGTGGATTCGACCTTTGTGGCAGTGTGTTTCTGAGCTCATACGTCGGCTGTCAAGTTCGTAAGTCTTTAAAACAATTATAAAATTCCTTTTTGCCTTGTTTTCTTATGTAATTTTTTGTAGGCGTGTTTGTAATAGTGCCATTATGACGGTCAGTACTTCCACTGATCCCACTCCGACTCCTTTGGCTGTAAAGGTGAATCCAAGCATGTCGCAACAAGTTCGGATTTTAACTTTGAACGATGGTGAGCATCAAGAATCAACGCTCTACCGCCTACAAAAAGGTCACTTACCTAACTACAACTTAGAATAGAAATTCAAAGATTTTTGGTTTTAGGTTGGACTTTGCAGTTTCGTTTGGGACCTTCCTTGTTAGGTCAGCGAGTTACTGTGTATATAAATCACCCCCAATCTGCCGCGTCTACTGCTGAATGGTCTCGCGACCAGTACTGGCCCATTGCCTGGCAACATGACAGTCGCAATACGGGAGACGATACTGCCATTCACGCGGATGTGCCTATAGTGGCCTCGGGTGGATTCCGCTACTATTACAATTGCGAAGACAGGTGAGCAAAAGATCTCCTCTTTTCTGTGTAAATAGTGAACTGATAGATTGTATTATTTAGAGAGGTTTCCGGCCCCCATGGCTCTGGCTATGTGTGCGTAGACCCAGTTTTAACTGTCGGTCACAGCAACGAAGTACTGCCTTTGGATTGTCTCCAGTGCCAGACCGTTTTGACAAAATGTTTGGGTTTGTTCCCTGAGTGGGAAAAACGCTTGCGAGTAGCCAAGGAATCGGGCTATAACATGATCCATTTCACTCCTGTTCAAGAATTAGGTGGCTCTCAGTCATCTTATTCTCTCAAAGATCAAATAACGTTCAATCCGGCGTTCAGCAATGGCAGATCTATTCCTTATACCATGGAAGACTTGGCGGTCCTAGTCCAGAACATGAAGGATGATTGGAAGGTAAAATCCAATCCCTAATTTGCGGACAATTTAATCTATTTTCTTCAAATTATTGTAGGTTTTAAGCATCTGTGATTTGGTTTTGAACCATACAGCGAATGAAAGTCCCTGGATTCGTGAAAACCCCGAGTGTGGCTACAATCTTGTTAACTCGCCTCATTTGCGCCCTGCATATATCTTGGATCGCTTGTTGTATCATTTCGCGTTAGAAATCGAAATCGGACGCTGGGAAAGTAAAGGTGTACCTAAGGAATTATTCACCGAAGATCATATCCAGGTAAAATACTCTGAGAAGATATTTACACGTTGGAAATTCAGATGACGTTTTGAAAATTCGTCTATTTATCGTTAATCAGGTTTAATATAATAATCTATTAATAATTAAGAATAATCTATTAATAAATAATGTGTCTTGATTAGGCTGTGAAACGTGTTTTACATGAAGTTCTGCTGCCGCAAGTTCGAATTCACGAATTCCACATGTTACACGTGGACAACATTGCTGCGGACTTTGCAAATTTATTGGCTACCAAAGCCCCGCCCCTTGCAGCTTCTGACATCACCGAATCTTTGAAACTTATTCAAGATCCCGCGTATAAGCGTCTTTCTTGCACCGTTGATATGGAATTGGCCTTGCAGATCTTCAATGTTACCAAGTAACTCTTCAAACATGACATGGGCAATGACATTTTGGTTTGTAATAGGCCTGGGACGGATGAAACTAAACGTCGCATTTTATGCGTGCAAGATTTCCGCAAGGCAATAGAGGGCTTAAACCACGTTAAATACGAAGAAATTGCAGCGCACATGTCAGCAGCTGTTGAGAACGTTCTGGCTTCAATGCGCTATGAGCGTTTGCAGTGGGACGGGCCCCATATTAAGGAAGTATCCCGCAAGTGTCCCTTAGTTCCTCAGTAAGTTTATTTATTTAAGTTTTTTATGTAGAGTCATTCACACCGCTGTGGTCTGGTGAGTTTGTAACCTTTTTTTTTATTCCCTCCTTAGGTATTTCTACAAAGAAAACCTCGCGAGTTTGAAGGAGGAGGAAGAAGCGATGTACGGCTTGGAAGGAGCTTACATTATGGCCCATAATGGTTGGGTTATGGGCGATGATGCTTTGAAGAATTTTGCCGAGCCAGGCTCCAACGTATATTTGAGGCGCGAACTCATCGCTTGGGGCGATAGTGTTAAATTACGCTTTGGGAAAAACCCCGATGATTGCCCATACTTGTGGAAATACTTCCGTACCTACGCTGAACAAATGGCGGCCGTCTTCCATGGCATTCGACTTGACAATTGCCACTCTACTCCCGTCCACGTAGCTGAGGTAAAATCCCCTCCCATACTTCCCTTATTTTCCAAAAGTTTCCAGCATTTCACGACTCGTCGGAACTGTTTCGCAAGTGCCAATTTCTTATAACATTGGAAACGTACGAAAACATTGGAAACTTGACGAAACGTACTTACCTATTTAATGTAGTTAGCGTAGTTTCTCAAGATTTAGCCGTGCTGATGATTGAATTCTCAAAAACGTTTCATTTAGTACATGGTCGATGCTGCCCGTCGAATTCGCCCAGATTTGTACGTCATCGCGGAATTATTCACCAATAGTGATCTCACGGATAACATTTTTGTGAATCATTTGGGTATCAGCTCCTTAGTGCGGGGTAAGTATTCAAAATAGTGTAATTATTAAATCGCTTTGTTCTATTTTAAGTTATTAAATCGCTTTCTTTGTTCTTTGCGAAATATTGCGAAATAAAAAGCGAAATATTGACCAAATTTGTTGGGTTTTTTGTAATAGAGGCAATGGCGGCTCACGATTCGCACGAAGAAGGGCGTTTGGTTTATCGTTATGGCGGTGACCCAGTGGGAGCTTTTCTTCAGCCGTCCGTGCGTCCCTTAGTACCTTGTATTGCACATGCCATTTTTATGGACGCTACTCACGACAATCCTAGTCCAGTGGAAAAACGATCTTTGTATGATTTGCTGCCCTCCTCAGCTCTAGTCTCGATGGCTTGCTGTGCCACTGGCAGCAATCGCGGTTACGATGAACTCGTGCCTCATCATGTAAGTACACCCGTTCTTCTTTATGTGATAAGTTTTCTTTTTTCCGCAAAATAATCGATTTCCTTTGCGTTATTCATTGCAGATTCACGTTGTGAAGGAGAGCCGAATGTACGCTTCGTGGTCCGATTCTCGTACATTAGACACGGGTTATGTGTCCCTCAACTCAGGGATCATTAACGGCAAGCGAGCATTAAACAAGCTTCATTCTGAACTCGGCGCTGCTGGATTCACCCAAGTATAACCTTTAAGAAAAAAAAAAACGAGTTGGCCGGACCAATTTCTCGTACGTTTTGGTAGGTTTTCGTGGATCAAATGAGTCCTGACGTGGTAGCCGTTACTAGGCACAGCCCTATTACTCACCAAAGCATCATTCTTGTGGCTCACACCGCTTTTTGTCAGCCAGAAGATGAACACGCCTTAAAGCCCTTGCAGCTCCGCCCTTTACAGGTCCAGGGCAACGTAGAGGAAGTCATTTTAGAAGCCGCAGTCTACCACAAAGGAGCCCAAGAAGGCGGCAAGAGATACGTCAAGCCTGATACATTCATCCAAAGCTCTTCGTACGTCAACGGCTGCAATGATTACGTCCTGGAATTAAGGCAGAATATACCGCTTTTCGATTCCAAGATGCTAGTAAAGCGCCAATCAGATGATCCCTCCATGGTTACCATGGATTTTAAAGATTTTTACCCGGGTTCCATTGTGGCCATAAGGTATTTTGCTTTTTTTTCAAATTTTAAGACTTATGGGGGTCTTTAATCTTACTGTACTTTCTTTTTTTCGGGTAAAGAGTAAACTTGCAATCGGCTTCCCAAGCAGCTGTGGTCCGTTTGCGTAATCTGGTCACGGGCTTGTCTTGCCGGTTCACTTCCGAAGCGGAGAAATTGATGGATGGACCCTTCCCACGCCCAGCTGCTACTGTTCAGGGTTTACAGCAAGTGCTGTCCACTTTGTCGCTGGCGGATTTGAATATTGCCCTTTACCGGTGCCATCAAGAAGAGAAGGCAGACGGCCGACCCGGATCTTATGATATTCCTGACTTTGGAAAGATGGTTTACTGTGGCTTGCAAGGCGTGATGTCTCTCCTGAGTGACATTCGGCCCAAAAACGATCTAGGGCATCCATTGTGCAATAACCTCCGCCAAGGATTATGGCTTGCTGGTAAAAAAAAAAAAAAAAAAAAAAATTTTAAAATAATTTTATATATCTTATTTATTTATTTTTATTTTTCCATCTTTCCATCTTCTTTTCATCTGAGAACTCGTTAAAGATCGTGCTCTAAGCACGTATTTAGAGTCATTTAGAGTCTTTCTGTGGGTGATTATTATGTGATTATTATTATGATTATTCATTTCTGTTAGGGTTGAATTGGTATTGTTTTGGGTTATTGATTTAGTCATTGTGCTTATTACAGATTTCGTTTCCGGACGGCTGAAGCTGAACGAAGGCACTGCCGACTTGGGGAAATGGTTAGAAGCTGCATTAGCGCCGTTAACAGATATTCCTCGCTACCTAGTCCCTTGCTACTTTGACGCCGTGCTGACTGGCACGTATTTAGCTTTGCTGGATAAATCCTGGTCGCTCATGTCCAAGTAAAGAATAAATTCATAAGAAATTCGAGACATTTCGCTCTTTTTTAATGAACCCAACCTTAGATTTGTGTGGGAAAGCTCTGCATTTGTAAAAGCGTTGGCGCTGGGTTCCGTCCAGTGTGGAGGTGTGGTCAGTAACGCTCCTTTGCCGATCCTGTCCCCTCATTTATCGCCGCCGCTTCCTCCCCAACGGAGTATCAAAGGGCAGTTGGAACAAGCCTGTGTTTCTTTAGCCGCTGGTATGTATCCGAATCGAATATCTGTTGTGTCGTATTACGGATCTTCATTTGGGGAACTCCCTATGCATGTGTGCGTGTAGGCTTGCCCCATTTCTGTGAGGGTTATATGAGGAGCTGGGGACGTGACACGTTTATTGCGCTGCGAGGCCTGTTTCTCCTGCCCGGACGCTATCAAGAGGCTCGCTATTTGATTCTGGGTTATGGTGGCTGTCTCCGACATGGCTTGATACCCAATCTTCTGGATGGGGGGCGCAATGCGCGTTTCAATTGCCGAGACGCTGTTTGGTGGTGGCTTCAATGCATCCAAGATTATGTCACGTTGGCCCCTCGTGGGCATACCATCTTGGAAGATGCTGTATCTCGCCTGTACCCGGATGATGAATCTCCTCCACTTCCCGCTGGGACGAAAGTAAAATGAATTCTACCCCTTTTTCCGGGGCTAGAAACGCCCAGAATTGCTAATTGCTCTTATTTTTCCATGGAAAAAGGATCAGCTCTTGAGTGACGTCATCCAGGAGGCCTTGCAGCGGCATTTCCAGGGCGTCAAATTCCGCGAGCGCAACGCGGGTACCCGAATCGATGGCGATATGACCGATATGGGCTTCAATAATGAAATCGGAATTGATCTCGAGACTGGTAATGAGCCTCGGAAAGTTTTTGAAACGGTTAATGAGTGTTTTTATGGGGTAGGCTTTGTTTATGGCGGTAACG
The DNA here is from genome assembly GCA_023053545.1 of Lepidurus packardi. Lineage (NCBI taxonomy): Eukaryota > Metazoa > Arthropoda > Branchiopoda > Notostraca > Triopsidae > Lepidurus > Lepidurus packardi. The sequence continues at coordinate 1,476,246 of JAKZAN010000001.1, read as the reverse complement.
GGCATAATTGCGGCACCTGGATGGATAAAATGGGCTCCAGTGAAAAAGCAGGCAATAAAGGGAAACCGGCGACGCCTCGGGATGGTTCCGCTGTGGAGTTGGTGGGGTTGTGCCGGAGTGCGGTGGCCTGGTTGGGTCGAGCCTTTGCCCAGGGGTTCTATCCCTATCGTGGAGTAGAGCGGGTGAATGCTGACGGAAGCAAAACTTTTTGGACCTTTGAAGAATGGGCCGGAAAGATTGATACGCACTTTGAAAAGCATTTCTGGATTAATGATACTCCTTTGCCTGCCGACCGGGAGCCTAAACCGGAACTCATTAACCGGCGAGGGATTTATAAGGATTCTGTCAACGCCACCCAATTCTGGGCTGATTACCAGCTCAGACCCAATTTTGCTATCTCCATGGTCGTGGTAAGCAGCCCTGAAAACCGTGTTTTCAGGCGAGAAGCGAAGAAAAAAGTTTGTGTATTGATCCTTGTTTTTCGTTTTCTTTTTGTCTCCCTGTGGGGTGTCATTCTAGGCACCCGAAATGTTTCAGCCTGAGCGAGCATGGATTGCTTTGCAACAAGTGGAGCAGGTTTTGTTGGCGCCACTTGGCATGAAGACTTTAGACCCCAAAGATTGGGCCTATGATGGCAATTATGTCAACAGCAATGACGGTAACGACCCGAAACTTGCACGCGGATTTAATTACCATCAAGGACCGGTAAGCATTCTATTTATCAATTTGATTTTGTATTCTATTAAAAATAGGGCTAAATCTGCGGAAAAATTATTCTAATTTTTCTACGGAAATCTACGGAGAAATTATTCTAATTATTTTTAATTATTCTTAATATTCTAATTATTCTAATTTTAATTTCCGTAGAAGGATGTTTCTGAAATACGAAATCTGGGTCAAGTCAGTTCGTATTCTAAGAAGTGTTAAAATTAGTTTTTGAAATTCAGAAGCGATTTGTTTCGAAAGATATAAAGATGTCTTGACAGCATTTTCTTAAATATTAAAAGCTTTAATAAGGCTTTGGAAGATCTTTAAGCCTCTTATGATTTTAAAAAAAAATTAATTAAGCGTAGGCCTAAGCCTATTTGCGAGGGAATGTTTTCTTAAGGTGTTGACAAGATTACTACAAGTTAGTGACGTTTTTCTTTTTTAAAACCGAGAATTGAACAAAACACTATTGATGTTTGTATTCTTAGGAATGGTTATGGCCGGTGGGTTACTTTTTGAGAGCTCTTTTGAAGTTTGCCCCCTTGGTGGGCGGAGGCACAGAGTTGAAGCGCACGACGCTTCGCGTGAAAGCAGTTTTGGCGCGTCATTTCGTGGAAGTGCAAAGTTCACCTTGGCGCTCTTTGCCGGAACTAACAAACGCCAATGGGGCCTTCTGTGCTGATAGTAGCCCTGCACAGGCTTGGAGTATGGCCAGTCTTTTAGAGGTAACATGTGCTTTTGATTATATGACTTTGGATGGGGCGTAAACCATTTTATTTACCAGGTTTTATACGACTTGGATGCCTTGGAGCCAGCCAAACATTGACTTGACACGCACGTAGTGGATATTAGCGAATTAGCTGGACTAGCCAAGCAGGAAATGGGCATCAAGTGGACCGTAGAACGAGAAGCAGAAGATCTGGAAGTGATAGCTCTGGGTTGTGGTGAAAAGACGTTTCTGTTGAACAGCTTTTGCTCAGCGACTAGTCCTAGTCCCTCACGTGTACGTGGAACGCGAGCTGCAGACTTATTCATGGGTAACAGGAGATTAGAAAGAATGGGCTTAATATTCTTATTAGTGGTTTTCCTCAGCCTTGTTATGGCTTACAGCTTCTATTTCTTGTTTTAGCTTCTATTTCTTTTCCTAGCTTTTATTACATCCCCCCCCCCCCCCCCCCCCCCCCCAAAAGGCATGTTTTTGTCCTTCCAATTTCAAGAAATAGTCCTCAGCAATACAATCTCGCTCTCTGGGAAAGAAGGATTAGGTCTTTCACGTGTGAGAAAGGATTTTCTTCTTATCCTTAAAGTTAACAGCTCTACAGAATGGCCCTTTTTTTATGGATCCAGTCGAGCATTGCATCTGGAACGCAATCGACGTCGCGTAATTTCGTTTGGAAAACTTCTCCAACGGCCGAACGGATTCGACAGTGTACTCCTAACCGTAACCCGCTAGATCTTCATCCCTAAAACGATGTGATTAATGGTCTGGATAGGATGGAGATATCGTCACTTTCTTCCAAGGGTAATTGGATGCTGGGCTAAGATCATTAGCCTTGAATCCCAAACGCGTATATGCTATCGTCAGCAATGCCAAAACGACTTCCTGTGGCGTGTCATTTGTTAACCCTAACGTATCATACTTCACAGAGCATAAGGAAACAAGCCTCTCTTCTCTAAACAATACTATTCGAGGTGGAATTTGTCATCTATCAGGCTGTTTTACCTAAACATGAGCTTTAACGATTATTCACTATTTTACCTTTATTTCTTCTGTTCTTTATTTCAAGATTTAGCTTTAACAAGTGGTAACTATTTATTCGATTATATCCATCAGGTTGTTTTGCATAATTATCAGCTTTAACGATTAGTAGCTTTCACGAATATTTCTGCGATGTTACTGTCACGACCACTAAAAATCTCCCGAAATCAAAGTCTTGAAGAGGGCTATAAAAATGCCTTGGCTGAATAAGACAGCCGAAGTGCAAAAGGTCCTATCGGAATCGTTTTACGATGTTGTACCCAAATCAACCCTCATGCAAAGTTACTTCCAAACTACTTTTTTAGGAGGGATCGTAACTTTAGGATCTGAGAGGCTCTCGAGCTGAACTGCTATTTATTCGCAAGTCGTTTTCTTTTTAAGCCTTGGTATAATCAAAGTAATTTTCCCTTTGTACGCTTCTGAATAGTCCTTTCTGCTGCGACAAAACTTGAAAACCTGTACAAAGGTCCGCGCCACCCTTTGGCGCTGTAAGCCCTGCGGGAAACTTCGTAACTAAAACACGAGCCACTTCGTTTTGATTGTCAAGTGCGTAAGCGTTAACAAAACAGGTCTAGAGTACTTTTTCTTGTTCCAAGCTTGCTTCAACCAAGGTAAGCATTACCTTAATTGGTTTCTTGTTTTCCTATGACTAGTGTTTTCGTGTTAGTAAATCGGCCTTTGTCGTATGTATTATGCCCATACAAATTCCCAGCAAATAAGTAATGTTTAGTATGTAAAGCGATGGAATGGCGACGTTTTTTTCTTTTTTCTTTCTGTGCATTAGGTTTGAGCACCTGTCCGGGCTACACAGGTTTCATTACTTTTGCGCTGAAAGCAGCTGCAGGTATTAATAACCATCGACCGTTTTTGCTGTAATGATCATCACCCTTACGGGGGAGCAGCCTCCAGTAAAACGTGCACGAGCGTTATATTAGGACAAACGACGTCGTTTACGGTAGCAAGCCTTGTCATCGTTGTATAGTGTTGCTGGACCAGGCTGTCCCTTTTTCAGATGCCCTTAAAAAGAAACCTGAAACCGAAAAAGCTGATTAAGGCATAGGATTCCGACCACATGTCGCGGTAGGCAAACTGAGCTTCCACGTGGAAGGTCTGACAAAAAGAAAACGTTTACGGATAATCAATTATTAGATCGGAGTTTTTCCCTTGCCACGCCGCATTGCTCATTTTACCATAAGCGTTTAGCATATTCCTCCAAAAGCAGATCACAGTTTTCTTCCTGTGCAGTCTTTTCTGTCAGCAACAGCACAAGCTGCCGCTTGAAGGACTGGGGGATTGCGGTGGGCAAGCCGTATAGGAACACCATTCTTTATTAAGTTAATTCAGAGCTGTTTGATACGCAAATTGAAAAAGCTCCCAGAAACATAATCTATATTCTATTTTTTTGTAATCAATTTTTCATTGTCATATCAAGAAGACTCCCAACAGCTACGAAACTTGATCGCGACTTTGTGGTTCGACAAAAAGCAATACTTTCGAAAAAAAAATTTAATTTTTTTTTTTCTTCATAAAAGGGACCATGTAAGTGTATTATCTTCTTTGAACCAGAATTTATGCAAGTAGAGTCAATCTTTTCTGTTCCCCCGTGTACCGTATGTCGCCACATGTACGAATTCTGGGGAAACTCATTTTGTTTCGATTCCCGCACAATCAGAAAAAAAGTCTGGTGCTGGGATTGCCTTTGACAGCCCCATGTTTGATACTAGTAGGAAGATTGGAATAAATTTTATTACTTTTTAAAATGTGGGGGTTTTTGAAAACAGGAGGTAGAGGCAAGGGAGTACGGTAAAATTGTTTTCAAATTTAGGGAAACTGGATATCATAGCAGGGTTTGGGAGAAGAATAGTTTGAAGTCTAGAATTAAGCTAGATATAGCAGCTAATATTGTCTTCAGTAGAAATAGTAACAAAAATAGCCCAGCGTGAAGAGTGCAAAAGCGAGTGGGAAAAAGATTCGGGCCATTTCGTCCACCCGGCGAGATAATTGCTTGTAATGCAGATATGGCGTAGTAGTATCCAATGTGGGAATCGTAGAAGGAACTTCCAAACCTTCTTCGCTATCCTTGAGTTTCTATCAAAGACGACAAGAATTCAAAAGCGTTAGAGGTGGATCTATAAGATCTCCATCTCAGGTAATGACCTGAGATGGAGTCTTTTATTGCTATGTTAAATTGTATTTTACTGTTTCGTTGGTGATGTTTTTTGAGTGATTGAGCGACGACGGACGCTTCCTCCACATGTAATTGACGAAGGTGAATTCCAGGAGGGCCGTAAAAACAAAGGCTAAAGTATACAAGCATTAAGGATCGGTGCCAAGAACTCTTGAAGAAGGATTACAGGGTTTTGTGGAACAATTGTACTTTACCTGTACAAACGCCCATCCAAACATCAATGGCTTTAACGTAGCTGACTTGAGGCAATCCACCTTGGATCCCTGTAAAGCATTATAAAAGAACTACGGCCTTCATATAACATCTATAGTTGAATAATGGAGTGTATTTGTAAGTCCCTTTGTGTCTTTTTCCCTTTTATGTGTTCAACTTTAATCAAGTTAGGAAAAGGAAGGCCAGAACTTGGTGAAGCACAATTGCATTACGGTTGCCAGGAGTTTCCCTACAGTTGGTTATCATTGCCTATGGGTTTGCAAGCAAAAGCCCCTTTGCTCCAAGTCCTGCCCTTAGTTTCTTCTTGAAACCGAAACGCTATTTTTGTTAATTAACCGTTTCCTCAGCATGGCAACTAAGCCAAGTACGTTCATTATTAGTATTTTTAATGGTCATTTTTTCCTTCCAGGTGACTAGCCAAGCGGGAATGACTTGTTTGGGGTCAGTAATACTAATACTAACACCGTTCAGTGTATTTCATGGCTAAAAGCAGATCACCCGTAGAGATATAATAAAAAGCATAAGCCTTAAGAAGATTAATCAAGTAGCAAGTTGTAAGGCAAAATAAAGTAGAGCCATTAGTTGGTTCGTTGGTTAGCAAGCAATTTAGCTGGGCAGTAATAGTAGTAGCGGACAGGCCTGGCAAGTGGTAATGAAAAGAGATGGAAGAGCATTTTCGTTATGGTTAGCGAGCAGGACCATACGCGAGTTGGGCAAGTAAAGCAATATAGCCATAAATTTTTGCTTGTGAGGAAGGAATAGTTTTAGCTTGTTTAGTTCGAAACGCTTTGCTAAGAAAAGAGTTTGTCGCCTATGTTTTTGTCGTTTTTGACGAGCAAAAAACTTGTTGAGATAAAAGTGCAGCTTTGATAAGAGAAGAAAAATGGCGGACGGAATTACGAAAGCGCGGGACGCTGAAGTAGCCATTACAAAGACGCGGCAGGCGTTGCAAAGTGTTAAAAAACATGGAAAAGCACTTGCTGGGCGATGCTATTCGACGTCTGATGGAGCTTTTCTGCGAGAAAACTTGGGGTGGCAATTAAGCTGCTTATGGAAAAGGTGTTCGTACTCATTTAGGCGGCTTCTTACTAAGTTTTTGGAACTATAGAGCACAGTATTAGCGCCGAGCACCTTTGAAGACGGAGAACGAGTACTGTAAGTTCAATGAAGTTAGTTTACGCTTGCGGTCACAGGGCCTAATTGCCGTTTATTGGGCCAAAAAGACAAAGTTGGGACAAGAAAGTTGGCATTAAAATACTTGATTCGCCTCGGAAAAAGTTCCTTACGTGGACCTAACGAGACCTTCAGCGAGGTAAACTTTATGCACACTGTAAGATCATGAACGTTTGAGGGAATTTTGGACGAATGCAACTAGACGAAAACCCCTATTCCTTTACTTTTCCGTCCAGCTTTTAAAGAAGGTAAGACCGTCTTTAACAATAGTTGAATAATAGTTAATAATAGTTGAATTTGAACGAAAGTTAAGTTTGAAACTGGCGCCGAAACGACTTACCGGATGATTTGGAAGTTGAATAGTTAACAATAGTTGAATTTGAACGAAAGTTAAGTTTGAAATTGGCGCCGAAACGACTTACCGGATGATTTGGAAGTTGAATAGTTAACAATAGTTGAATTTGAACAAAAGTCAAGTTTGAAAGTGGCGCCGAAACGACTTACCGGATGATTTGGAAGACACGGTGAGCAATGTGGTTATCCCAAGGGTAGTTCTGGCTGGAACTGAATCGACGTCCATCCAGAAGGAAACCCAGGAAATGACAACAATCAGAATGGTGGGAAGATAACTTTGGACCACATGGAAGCTAATGGATCGGCGGAGGTAGAACTCAGCCATTAAACAGCTATAATTTCCTGGAAAGAAAAGCAAGAGGATCAACTGAAAGTGGCTTACTTTGCCACACTGCGTGATCTCATCCGTGAAGGAAACTGGTCAGGAAGGTTAAACCTCTTATAAAGAGTTCCTTTGGAGTAATCAGATTGTATCAGTTTCTTTTCCTTACTTTTTGTATCGGTAATACTGAAACTTATCTATAATATAAATAATATCCTATCTTTTAAAATTAAAGTGGGATAATACGGACTAGCTTAGATTAGTTCGGATGTATAATTCTGTATATTCTGATGTATATTCGGCTGTATAGTCTGTGTATAATTGGTCTGTCTCAATTTTTCTTCAGTATGGTATGAACCTGCCTTCATTACTGCCGGGGTAATTTTGTCTTGTGCGTTTTTAATGAGGGGTTTCTATACCCCCGGTGGAGGCAAGATTAGGATGGAAACATTGTTAGAAGTGTGTTTTGTGTGGGGGGTAGGTGGTGAAAAGGGGGGTACAGGACAAATTTTGATACCCTTCCACGCGCCATAACAGCAGCACTGTAAGTAATTAGCCTCATTAAAGTGGAAGCTGCCATTGAGACGTGTCAGAAGACCGCATTCAGGCATGCTACAGCTTCGGTCCACCGGGACAGTGGATCATACGTTACGCAGTTTACTCACCGCATATTTTGGGTTTCGCTGGGCGATAATATCCCTAGTGCCATTCCGCAAGAGATTGCCTTCAGGCTAATGGAATTTGGATTGTTCCTGTCTCCTTTCGCCTTGATTAATAACCGTTTCCTTTGAGTTGTAAGCAGGTGTGATGCGTTAGTCACGCTATAGTGACTTTTCCTCACGTAGTATGTGATATACCGTTACACGTAGCTTCACACTTCTTAAACTGAACATAACAGCTTAAAGTACATTTGGATTACTTTGGATTACTACAGTCGAACTCGCTTAACTTCAAGTTACGCTCAAGTCCCTGTCAAGCCCATTGAAATTCAATGGAAACAGACGTTTTATATCGATTTATATATCGGTTTATGTATCGGTTTATATATCGATTTATCGGTTTATATATCGATTTATATATCAGTTTATATGTCGGTTTATAAACGGTTTATATCAACTCGGTTAACTTCATAACTCGTGTTTTCTTCATAATGTTTTCATTCCCTGTCGGGTATCTTACAGTGATAAATAAGTCCGGTTAGTTGCCACCTGTCACGCGCAACAAAAATTTCAAGAAATGGGGGCGACAGAGTGACATTCCCAGAAATGCTTTCAGAAATTCATTGTTCAAATGCAGTTAATAACAGCAAAATCTTTCACTCTTCACAGCCCTCTTATTTTGTGTTCGGTATTTCCCGATTTCATAATCAGTGGTCTTGTAGAAAGGGTGATGGAAAAATGTCTAGGAAGGACTGCCCAAGTCTAGCGAATATATGATTTGAGAATTGACCTGGAGACCTATAGCCAAAAGAAGGTTAAACAGCGCTCAATTACGGACTATTTCTTGAAGAAGTAAAAAAAAAACTGGTTTATTTAGCTTCTATTCAAACGTAAAATATTATTTATAATATTTAATGCACGCATTTAATATATATTGTTGTTTATATTCTAGCGTGTATTAAATATATTATTTATAATATTAAATATATTATTTATAATATATTTAATACGTATTAATATGTATTTAATACGTATTAACGTATTACTACGTATTAATATATTATTATACGTATTAATATAATATATTTAATACGTATTAATATGTATTTAATACGTATTTAATATGTATTAAATATATTTAGTACACGCATTTAACATATATTGTTGTTGTTTTTATTCTACCATTATTTCTAGCTGCGACAAATAGGCACCTCGGATAACATCCTTGCTCGTGTAACTTCATACTGGTTGATCGGTCCCGAGCCTATGAAGTTAAGCTAGTTCGACCGTAGTATATGTAGTTTGATTTTTATAGCGTAAGGCTATCAAAATCTTTCAGGTTACAGTGTTTTTTACCATTACTGTTCAGAAGAAAAGAAATAAGTTTTGAAAACAAAGAAACTTCTATGTCCTGGATAAATCACAATTTCTGCCAAGTTAAGTTATGTTTTCGATCTGCCGCACTTGGCTTTTCAAATGTGAGCCAAAGTTAAAATTAAAAACACAAGGGAAAGCAAACAATGCTATATTCGACGTGTAAAGAACAATCTAGATCACGTAGTTTTAACAAGTAATTGTGTGGGCTACATAGTTATCCGCGGTCTTGAAATAAATTTCTGTCGCACGGTAAGGTGACCCAACGCGAAGACATTTATGGAGCGAAACTCCGAAAAAAGGCACAATTTCAGCTATCGAAGCGTAATAAAATAACTTGACTTGAGATATAAGGTATTTTTACCAAGAAATTGACTAGCTGTGTTTAGAAATGTTCACCAATTAGTAAATCCAACTTCGTATCACAATTATAATTCCAAGCCTTTGGGAAATGTTGAAACTTTTATGTAATACGGAATTAGATCTGAGTTATTTTTGTAACATATAGCGCAACATCTTAAGTGTATGAAAATAAACATTTTCATACACTTAAAGAAACTTGCGCTATACATTGAAGTGTATGAAAATGTTGATTTTCGTGCAATTGCCGAGTAATAACATATGGAAATATGCCCAAACCAGGTCAGATGTTGTTGGAATGGTATACTAGGTTCCAAAGACAAAAGGAGCAGCTTTTAGAGGGTTAGAGGAGGGTTAGAGGCAAAGTACGGGAGTTTATAGTCAAATTGTACGTCACAAGTTAGAAAACTTACCAATTTGGTAGCTCTCCTGGCAATTCCTGGCCATAATCTTATCAATCTCAAATTGGGGCATACGAAGGTCTCGGTGAAGTTTCACTGGCTCTCCAGATGTCTTCCAAGTTAGCCGAAGCTCTTTCATTGTCTTGGAAACTGCAAAACGGAGAGCATAATAAGGAGACAAGCTTGACTAAGTATTTATAGTTCTCAAAACTTTTTGGCCAAGCATTTGCTCTCTCTCTACATTTTATGTCTGTAAGAAAGAGAGCCCCCCGAAGTTAAAGCCCAAGCCTGAGCCAGTGATATGCAAGACGATTATGGCAAGATTTTATGTCGTGTTTTGGAGGTTGATGAAAATCCTGGCAAGATCGGAGGGAAAATACGTATTGCTCCCAAAAGCGGCTTTTCAGAGTAACATTACTACTTCTGCTACGACAGTAACACGGGCAATTAAACGGCAAGCTATGGCGATAGGAAGTAGTGAATTTGTTCGGAAAGAGCCCAAGCAAAGGACCCTACTACTCCCGTTTTATGCCGAGCATAAAAAATGGCAAAAAAGCAAAGTCCGACTCTTTTAAGTTTATCTCATTTTCGGAAGGTTCGGGGGTATGGAAGCCAATCCTAGGTAATCTGGGCTCAGGACTCCCCAGAAGCTAAATAGCTTTAAGTTTTGGAGCAATTTGAGGAATTTAAGCTCCACAATATGACGGTATTAGCTGATATTTGGAGTTGGCATTCCCCTTGAGATTATATCCCCGTGAAGCTGAACTTCAGGATACTTTTGTCCCAGCAAATGCATTTCGTGCGTAAAACTGTGACTGTGTTTACATTCGTGGAGAGGAACAGGCAGTATTAGAACTTACAACTAGCAACTTCCATGGTGCACACTTGATGGTCCAAAGGAAACTTGGAAAGTTCCATCATACACGAAAAGGTCAGCTTCAACCTACACAAGAAGTATAATAAGGAACCAACCTAATTAAATTCTTAAAACAGAAACACCACACATTGGTTAGAATACCAAGTATGCCAAAAGCCGCACAAGATATTATTGTCGAGAATGGATAAAATCAGTCGATCTATTTGATGACACAGAGAAGTCTTATTTAAGTAAATGACACAGAGAAGTCTTATTTAGCTTGAAAATAAATGACACACAGAAGTCTTATTTAACTTGAAAATAAATGACACAAAGAAGTCTTATTTAGCTTTGAAATAGCCGCTTATGGAATCAAAGCTGCAAAGAAAATCGTAGTTTGAAATGATTTTGCACGATACTTTTCGTCTCTTTTCGTCGCGTCAGATTTCGTATGAAATATGTATCGCACTCTAGAGAGAAGAGTGAAAAGTCGTGCTTTCCCTGGACAGTTAGCTTGATCAAACTGTTTCGCGCGCTTGTTCTGTTCCCTTATTCATTTGATGGTACCATTCGCCAAAACGATGCCATAACTATCCTGACACGTTTTCCAACCAATCTTCTGAAAGAATCCATTGATTTTTACGGCGTCACTTAGAAGAACCCACACATTCATAGTCGGTGTTTTTTTGTGTGTTTTTTTTAAAGCGCGTCAAAACCGACATCTTTTCCCCATTTTTGTCTGGGACCCAATAAAGATGATTGAAACCTTTACCTCAGTTGATAGAGAATGAAGCCGTTGGGATTAATGCGTACCAGCACATTGGGTACGGTGACGTACTGAAATTCGGCGTGTTTCGCATTGGGGAAGTAGACTTCTGGCTTCCATATGGCCTTAACCAAGTTGGGATCATTGAGATCCAGCGGTTCCGTGATGGATGAATGATTCAAGCGTTGGTCATGCCAAGTCTGCCGCAAATAGAGATCCACTTCGTAGTCCTAGTTCAAAGACAAAAACATTGACAGCCTGTGATTTCTGTATGCCTTTCCTAGCCGCGAGTCGTAACGCAGTAACCCAACGCAGTCTTCCCGTCTTCCTCTCTATACTGGGTGATACTACCTCTCCCTCTCTATACTGGGTGATACTCTCAACTTGGTGATACTACGTCTTCCGCTCTATACTGGGTGATACTACGTGATATACTGGGTGATACTACCTCTTCCTCTCTATACTGGGTGATACTCTCAATTGGGTGATACTACGTCTTCCTCTCTATACTGGTTGATACTACGTGATATACTGGGTGATACTACGTCCTCCTCTCTATACTGGGCGATATTACGTGATATACTGGATGATACTACCTCTTCCTCTCTATACTGGGTGATACTACGTCTTCCTCTCTATAATAGGATACTCTCAATTGGGTAATACTGCGTCTGCCTCTCTATACTGGGTGATACTCTCAACTGGGTGATACTACGTCTTCCTCTCTATACTGGGTGATACTACCTCTTCCTCTCTGTACTGGGTGATACAACGTCCTCCTCTCTATACTGGGTGATACTCTCAACTGGGCGATACTACGTCTTCCGCTCTGTACTGGGTGATACTACGTCTTCCTCTCTATACTGGTTGATACTACGTGATATACTGGGTGATACTACCTCTTCCTCTCTATACTGGGTGATACTACGTCTTCCTCTCTATACTGGTTGATACTACGTGATATACTGGGTGATACTACATCTTCCTCTCTATACTGGGTGATATTACGTCTTCCTCTCTATAATAGGATACTCTCAACTGGGTGATATTACGTCTTCCTCACTATACTGGATGATACTAGGGTTCTGGCTGAGGGAATTACGGCACGTTCTCAGTCACCGTAATAGGAATCCGTCAAGGCGTGGCAAGTTCAGTGTATGTATCTTCTCGCTGTCATCTAATTAATGTATGGCTACTTGTCTTCGTCATGAATCCTATCTCCAATTCCCTATAGTTACTATTAAAATGCTAAAACTCTGGGATTTTTTGGGATATGGTGGTTCTCACAGAAAAGAGAAGGGTTTACTGGGACATTCCATGGGGGAGGGGCTTTTCTATCAGCGTTACCACCTCTCTCCACTCATTCCATTTGGCTTCTCCTAAAACTACCCAAGTGGATTGATACGATTCAGCGCCTTATAGAACGTGCGTCGGCACCTGCGACCACGTTACGATTATAGTAAACGCTTATACAAAGTACGGAAAGGCTTAAAAGTGGGGACTTTTCTTTACGTAAAAGAGGTACGAATACGTGAAGGAAATTGGAGCGAAAATTACCGACGCATTTCCAGAATTAGAGTCCTCGCTGACGCCATTTCGGAGACAGTTGGGACATCTGTCGGAAGTTAGATGTATCAATCTAAACCCTACATGCAATAACCATGTTTACTGCACTGCCTTTGTTGTTGTTGTTTCGTCCCCGTTGTTCTGTAGTGGCTATAAAGCGTGTGATAGTAGAAACCTAACGGGGACGTTAGCATTTCAATCTTGACGTAACGTAACGTCATCCTACGCAACTTCCGTGGTTAGGCACCATATACAGTAACTATATAATCAACTATATAAAGTAACTATATAATCAAAGACAAACCCACAACGTATTGTCATGTCAATTTTTGGTAGTCGTTTTCTTAACGAAGTTTCCCTTTTTGTTCCCCCCGTACCCTTGGTTTCTGGGCTAGTGAAAGTCACTTCCCCGAAACTAAGAGGACTACGTTGATTTCGTCTGTGTTTGGGGAGGACATAAAAGGATGATAGAAAGGAAGGTGAAAAGAGGAGAAGAGCGGCGACAGGGAAACTGGACAGAAGAAGCTACAGAACGAGTGGAGATTGTATGCCAGTAGCGAATACAGATTCTGTTAGCGACCTCAACCTTAGTCTTTATGTTTCCTAGCAAGATCAGGACCCCGTGAAAGACCACGTCATTGCAAAATCCAACTAGCTGTTAGTTAGTGACGTAACAGTAGTCTATAGGGCTACTAGACAGTTGGGACATCTGTCGGAAGTTAGATGTATCAATCGAAACCCTACATGTAATAACCATGTATGCACTGCTTTTGTTGTTGTTTCGTTCCCTTGTTCTGTAGTGGCTATAAAGCGTGTGATAGTAGAAACCTAACGAGGACGTTAGCATTTCAATCTTGACGTAACGTAACGTCATCCTACGCAGCTTCCATATAAAGTAACTATATAAGCAAAGACAAACCCACCACGTATTCTATAGGGCTACTAGACAGTTGGGACATCTGTGGGAAGTTAGATGTATCAATCTAAACCCTACATGTAATAACCATGTATGCACTGCTTTTGTTGTTGTTTCGTTCCCTTGTTCTGTAGTGGCTATAAAGCGTGTGATAGTAGAAACCTAACGAGGACGTTAGCATTTCAATCTTGACGTAACGTAACGTCATCCTACGCAGCTTCCATATAAAGTAACTATATAAGCAAAGACAAACCCACCACGTATTCTATAGGGCTACTAGACAGTTGGGACATCTGTGGGAAGTTAGATGTATCAATCTAAACCCTACATGTAATAACCATGTATGCACTGCTTTTGTTGTTGTTTCGTCCCCTTGTTCTGTAGTGGCTATAAAGCGTGTGATAGTAGAAACCTAACGGGAACATTAGCATTTCAATCTGACGTAACGTAACGTCATCCTACGCAGCTTCCATATAAAGTAACTATATAAGCAAAGACAAACCCACCACGTATTCTATAGGGCTACTAGACAGTTGGGACATCTGTGGGAAGTTAGATGTATCAATCTAAACCCTACATGTAATAACCATGTATGCACTGCTTTTGTTGTTGTTTCGTTCCCGTTGTTCTGTAGTGGCTATAAAGCGTGGGATAGTAGAAACCTAACGGGGACGTTAGCATTTCAATCTGACGTAACGTAACGTCATCCTACGCAGCTTCCATATAAAGTAACTATATAAGCAAAGACAAACCCACCACGTATTCTATAGGGCTACTAGACAGTTGGGACATCTGTGGGAAGTTAGATGTATCAATCTAAACCCTACATGCAATAACCATGTATGCACTGTTTTTGTTGTTGTTTCGTCCCCTTGTTCTGTAGTGGCTATAAAGCGTGTGATAGTAGAAACTTAACGGGAACATTAGCATTTCAATCTGACGTAACGTAACGTCATCCTACGCAGCTTCCATATAAAGTAACTATATAAGCAAAGACAAACCCACCACGTATTCTATAGGGCTACTAGACAGTTGGGACATCTGTGGGAAGTTAGATGTATCAATCTAAACCTTACATGTAATAACCATGTATGCACTGCTTTTGTTGTTGTTTCGTTCCCGTTGTTCTGTAGTGGCTATAAAGCGTGGGATAGTAGAAACCTAACGGGGACGTTAGCATTTCAATCTGACGTAACGTAACGTCATCCTACGCAGCTTCCATATAAAGTAACTATATAAGCAAAGACAAACCCACCACGTATTCTATAGGGCTACTAGACAGTTGGGACATCTGTGGGAAGTTAGATGTATCAATCTAAACCCTACATGCAATAACCATGTATGCACTGTTTTTGTTGTTGTTTCGTCCCCTTGTTCTGTAGTGGCTATAAAGCGTGTGATAGTAGAAACTTAACGGGAACATTAGCATTTCAATCTGACGTAACGTAACGTCATCCTACGCAGCTTCCATATAAAGTAACTATATAAGCAAAGACAAACCCACCACGTATTCTATAGGGCTACTAGACAGTTGGGACATCTGTGGGAAGTTAGATGTATCAATCTAAACCTTACATGTAATAACCATGTATGCACTGCTTTTGTTGTTGTTTCGTTCCCGTTGTTCTGTAGTGGCTATAAAGCGTGGGATAGTAGAAACCTAACGGGGACGTTAGCATTTCAATCTGACGTAACGTAACGTCATCCTACGCAGCTTCCATATAAAGTAACTATATAAGCAAAGACAAACCCACCACGTATTCTATAGGGCTACTAGACAGTTGGGACATCTGTGGGAAGTTAGATGTATCAATCTAAACCCTACATGCAATAACCATGTATGCACTGTTTTTGTTGTTGTTTCGTCCCCTTGTTCTGTAGTGGCTATAAAGCGTGTGATAGTAGAAACTTAACGGGAACATTAGCATTTCAATCTGACGTAACGTAACGTCATCCTACGCAGCTTCCATATAAAGTAACTATATAAGCAAAGACAAACCCACCACGTATTCTATAGGGCTACTAGACAGTTGGGACATCTGTGGGAAGTTAGATGTATCAATCTAAACCTTACATGTAATAACCATGTATGCACTGCTTTTGTTGTTGTTTCGTTCCCGTTGTTCTGTAGTGGCTATAAAGCGTGCGATAGTAGAAAACTAACGGGAACATTAGCATTTCAATCTGACGTAACGTAACGTCATCCTACGCAGCTTCCATATAAAGTAACTATATAAGCAAAGACAAACCCACCACGTATTCTATAGGGCTACTAGACAGTTGGGACATCTGTGGGAAGTTAGATGTATCAATCTAAACCCTACATGTAATAACCATGTATGCACTGCTTTTGTTGTTGTTTCGTTCCCGTTGTTCTGTAGTGGCTATAAAGCGTGGGATAGTAGAAACCTAACGGGGACGTTAGCATTTCAATCTGACGTAACGTAACGTCATCCTACGCAGCTTCCATATAAAGTAACTATATAAGCAAAGACAAACCCACCACGTATTCTACAGGGCTACTAGACAGTTGGGACAT
Source organism: Lepidurus packardi (assembly GCA_023053545.1). NCBI lineage: Eukaryota > Metazoa > Arthropoda > Branchiopoda > Notostraca > Triopsidae > Lepidurus > Lepidurus packardi. The sequence continues at coordinate 1,460,092 of JAKZAN010000001.1, read as the reverse complement.
CTGTGGGAAGTTAGATGTATCAATCTAAACCCTACATGTAATAACCATGTATGCACTGCTTTTGTTGTTGTTTCGTTCCCGTTGTTCTGTAGTGGCTATAAAGCGTGGGATAGTAGAAACCTAACGGGGACATTAGCATTTCAATATTGACGTAACGTAACGTCATCCTACGCAGCTTCCGTGGTTAGGCACCATATAAAGTAACTATATAATCAAAGACAAACCCACCACGTATTCTACAGGGCTACTAATGCATAAACGGACCATAGAAACGTGGGTTCGCTCGAGCTTGTCAGATTAAATGCGCCAGTAAGTTTCCCCTGTTGAAGCCGTTGTGCTGAAGAAAATCGCTTTCTGTCGGAATACGGCTGAGGAAGAGGGAGGGACAGATCCTGAAGAACACTAGACAGTAGAAAAGATCCAAGAAACGTTGATTTGAAATATGGACGCACTTTCTTACGATTTGAGACAGAAAATAAATAAAGAGATATCCTGGTATGGAAACTGTCCAGTCTGGAATAACTTTTTTTTTTTTTTTTTAGTGTTATTGTTACTAGCTTTTTTAGAATCCATATTTATTTAGTTCTTCGAAGGCAACGTTGAAGTTTCTTGAAAAAGTTTATGAAGGTTCCCAAAGGGAATCGCAAAAATTGCTGAAGGCGTTGTACAAAGTTTCTCTTGACAGTCAAACTCAGAGAAGAAAATTAGATTTCTTAGGGTTCTGTACTTATATGTTACTAGCCTACGAAATCTTTCATTCCCTTTTCTTTATCTATCTTTTCTGTTTTTTAATGTATTTTTTTTTTTTCAGAAGGCTAGAATTCCGAATCTGACGTCTATGAATACGGCTAATGGATAAGCCAAAGCGATCTGCGAAGTGGCTGGAAATCCTCTTGAGAGAATCTGGTTGGGTTTGATCTTTGCCCTCTTTTCGAAATCCTAAAGGAAACAAACTTGCAGCTTTGGGTTTGGTGGTTTTGATGTTTGGCTTCAACTGTTTTTTTCCCTAAGTTGGTCAGAAAGGAGGAATGGACATCGATTCCGTAAGTCCAGACCACTGAACTGAACGCCCAGAGTATTTTGGTAAGCAAAAGAAGAAGAAAAAAAGTGATGTACATCTTTTATTTTGTTTAGATTTCAAGACGAAGATGTACTCTTAAGAAATATTCCTGTTTTGTTTTTTTTTCAAGGAGGAAATGGAAAGTACAATGTTATATGTACATGTCATTACATAGAAAGCCAGCCAAAGCGAGGGGGTTATCAAGTCATTCTTTTTTTATGCTTCTGGAGGGAGAGAAGAAATGAAGGCATTTATGGTGATCTTCGAGGAAAACGGCTCTTAGCTCAAGGCTTGATTTTTGTGCTATGTTTCGCTGGAAACGGCGTTTTTTTTTATGGCGTCACTCACTTACCATAGTATTGGGATTGATGGAACCGAAGCTGCGGATGTACAAGTCACACTCTACCTCTGTGGCGTAATCTGAAACGAGAAATAGAAATGAGGCCTTCAATCACATTCTGGTAGGAGAAGTAACTTTTCTTAGGAATACCAAGTCAGAGATCTAATTTAGGAGTGAGGCGAGCGTTTCGAGCTCGTGATACAAACTCTTTTTCCATCGGGATGTGTTTTTGAGGAACTTTTTTTTTTGGTTCACGGAAAGTTGCTGACAGTCTTAGATTTTTCGGAAATTAGCTATACCAAAAGCCAGCGTAGGAGTCGAATGGAATTAAACAAACTTGAGATTCGACATTTCAGAAAGAACAAAGCGACCCGTTCGTTCTTTTGGAAGAAAAAGGGACAAGGCATTTCACATACAAGTCAAATGATGTGCAAACCAACTTTGCTGAATTGGTGGCCATATATTAAGAAGCGGAGCAAAAAGTAGAATGTCCAAAACCTTATTTTTTGGCCTGTTTTTGGTTCAAAAAAGTAACTAAATCTTGGGGTTTGTTTCGAGTTTACGGGAAAAAACCTTCTTGTCATGGCGGAGGAGATCGTAGTGGTTCTACTCTAGTAAGCGATTGTCCAATTAACTTATCCAGGCCCGCGAGCCGGGAAAAAATCTCTTTGTTTTGTTTCCTTAGACAGTTGTAAAGGTTTTAGCGAAAATTCTAACCCGTCAGCCTTGAGAAAGCCTAGAGTTGGCAGCCAAATTAAGAAGGCAATTTATTTTGTCGTAATTAATGGTCATTAAAACTATTTCTTACGCGTGTCCGTAAAAAAACGCTTCAAATCAAATAACTTTTGACAGTTCTCAAATGGTTTAAATCCTTAAATAGCCGAAATTGTTTAACTGTTCAGTTTAGCCTTCCATGTTGTGAAGTAATATCTAATTATACAAGATCCTTTTGTCACGATTAACTGCGATTAAACGAATTACTGCATGCTCCTGAAGATCGCGAAGGCATTGTAACTGTACCAGACGGGTTTGGTTGTATTGTTCAAGGACGTTAGCAAATGGTAGTCAAAGTCGAGACAACAGTTGAAATCGGAGCAGTACATGGTAGAAGTTCCAATAAGTTTAGTGCTATTATGACCTTATAGCGCTGTCATGTAATATGTCATGGGTGTGTAGTTTATAGCCTCCCATTGTCAAGATCCTAATGTTAGAAAGTTTGGGTATTGTTTCTATGTACCGAACCATCGCTTAGGGTGTATGATGGACCGTGGGGCTTGTTGCCAGAATGGCTATATTACACTTTTTACTGGAAGGATTTCTGCTCTTCATTCCCCGGTACTGCGCTCCTTGACAGCTTTCAGCTCGATGCGAGTCTTTTAGCTATGATGGATGAAACTTGTTAGAAGAACACCGTCTTCTTCCTCGCGCTCCATTTAACGCCTTCCTTTTCCCGGTGTAATTTTTACCTTGTGCGTTTTCTCTTGTTTTATCTCAGCCCATTTCTGCCGTCCACTGCTTTCATATTGTTGCGCTTATAACAGAAGGGTCCTGTCGCAGTGGATCTGTCTAAAAACTGTTTTGCAACACAGTTTGGGATCCTCACAAGCCCAGGATTTCTTCAACATCAACCACTTTCTTTATCTCCCCTTTAGGTTTTCATTGTTGCTTGATAAGGAAGACTCTGCGTTGACAGATTTCTGCTTTTCTGGCGATGTATACAACGACTTTGAGACAGAACAAGGAAGGGGGAAAATTATTGTGACGATTTGTGACCAAGTTTCGGCATAGAAGAGGGGTGGTAGCATGACAAGCTTTTTTACCCCTCTTTTAGGTTTTTACGTCTATTAGTAAATTGCTGATTGCTCCATTATGCGTTAGGTCTTTAAATGGTAGCAACGGAGCTTTTCTTGGGTTTGGGGGCGTGGTTTGGATGGATTTTGCAGCCCGATGGAAGTTAGGCAGGCCAGGGTTGAGTTCGAGTGTGGGTGTAAGAAGTGGAGTAAGTTTTTATCTTATTTCTTTTTATCGAATACTAATAGTTTTATTTTTTAGTTAAAAAAGGCTTTTCAACTGGATCCACTGCCGAAGATTATCTTTAATTGAAGCCTTTATGACGCTAAACTCCGTCCACTTTATAACAAGTCAAAGATTCTTGTGAGCTGCAGTTATCAGAATTGCTAGTTTCATCTTTGGTGGTCTAGCTATCATTTCTGGCTAGCAGAGGCTAGCATTTCTGCGGGAGAACCATAACCTAAAGAAATCTGGAAAAATGGGAGAAAGAACAGTTTTGTTGCACTGATTGCTGCAGAACTATACAAAATAGCGTTATTAGAAGCTATTGACGGAAAGCTTGGAAATTTTCTCATGGTTTCAGTTACTTGCACATTGCATTTAGGCAAATGAAGTGGCAGATGGGGTTAGTTTGACTAGAAAGAGAGAAGAAACGAGAGGAGACGTGTAACAAGACCGGAACGTGGGTATTGCTTGGTATAGTGCTGCGCCAGGAAGCCAAAGTTAATCGGAGCGACAGAGCATTGAAGTGGGTGGCCGGGTTCTGCAGCTAAAAGTAACTAGATTGTTTATTGTCGCCGGCAGAAAAAGGTTGTCATCATAAGAAAAAGTACCATTCTCATACATCAGCCGTTTTGCCTTGAGTTGTTTTTAGGCGATTGTTTCCTTTCCATTTTTTAAAGAGATTCCCAGGACAATTTTCAGTTCCTGCTTAATGACTCGAAGTGAATCTGTAGGACCTACTTATACGGGTTTAAAAACCACACCGAAACGTGAAACTAGTAGTTCGTTGGCGTGAAGCCCAAGTTTTCTTTGATTCGCACAAGTTTTTGGCACAACTTTTCGACTGGAACGTTTAAAAGGACTTCCTGTTTTATGTTTCTACTAAATTCGGTGTATAGTAGTGCCAAGGTCGTTTAGCATTCCAGCGCACTATTTCTTGGGGCAACAACGCTTGATATTCGCACTTCGCATTTTTTGGCGAAAAACACTTCTATTCCTTTATGACTTCCGAGTCAGTGACGTGCGAACCACTAGTGCGAATGAGGTGATTTAATATCTGTTTTTGGATCTATTCATTTTTTTTAAGGAACCAGTTTCTATTGCAAGTTTGTATTTTCTTATCTTCTGGATTGTGGGAGTGTTCTTTATGAAAGTGCAGAGTCTTTCCCCATTTTTGCCATATTTACATGAATCTCGGTGTGAAATCCCTTGGATCCAAATCAGACCCGCTCCTGCTGCTTTTCCCTTTCACGGTTGCCAGCTTATTTGAGGGAAAGGGAACAGCTAAAGCGTCGAGGATAGATACAGCTGCTGTTTATTACAGTACGGTAGACTTTTTTTTTTACCACCGCTTGGTATAAGCGCAGTACTAAGGGAAGCTAGAAATTCATCTCCGCAAACTCTACTTGATCTATCTAACGTAATATATCTCTGAGATCAAGATCATTTTTCTCTCTTCAGGTCCTCCCTTGAAAGTTCGCATTGCTGGTGACTAACATGGCTAATTAATCCTAGGACAGTCCAAACACGAACCAAAGTCCGACTCGCAATCAAGCATGGAATTGAAATCATTTGAGACATCCCCAGGGTACATAGGGTCCAAAAAGGCAATCCTAGATAAGCGGGACAGAGGGCAGTTTCTCCCCTAAGGTCACCTTTATAGAGATCTATAAGTGTCTCGGCGGACTTTGTGTGCCTTTTGGACATCTCGGTGCTTGATAACAGGAGATTCAAGTGGGATGTATCAAGAGCTTTTATAGGTCTAGTCAAGCGTTTGCTCTATAGAAGTGTTTCGAAAGGGCTGATCTGCCAAGAAGTAGAAATACTTCCGGGGGAAGTTAGGAGCCAACACTTTGGACATTATTTTTTGTGTGACGTTCTTGTATGCAATAGATCATCGGGAAAGACCAGTCTGTCAGGTTATCGATAACGACAACGTTTATTCTTGTTTGCCCACGAGTGAAGATATATTGCTTTGGCCAATGAAGCGAGACGTATTTAAAAACCATTACTCATGACCTAGTTGGGTTCGTTCTTTCCATGTGCCATGACCCAAAAGCCATTTTCAATGGCTTTTTTGGTTCACTTTTCGTGCCATAAGAAACTAGCAAAAAGCCTGTTTTGTAGTACTTTGGCGAAATGGACGATTCCGTTTTTTTTCTCAGAGGTTTTAAGGTTGGGCGGTTAGGCCTTCTTCTATATTGAGCGCCATTTCAGATATGCTAATCCAGTCTGCAGTAAATTAAATTTTTATCAACACAAGAAGAGATAGGATCTGCTAGCGGGGTGGAGCATTTCCATCGAGCGGGGATAATATCGTAAAACTGGGGTTAGAAGGTATAAACGGCGTCGTTTCAAACACGAAACTTGGCATTTTTTAGAACGTAATTTGATTTCTGGTTCATCTACGTGAACAGGGTTCTTAATAGTCAATGTATCAGTCATGAAATCTTGAGTAGTTTTGAATCCCTCTTATAAGTCATTTAGTTTCAGTTTCGCAAAGACAAAACCTAGCGTGGCAGTCTTACAACACTGAATACCGCTTAAAGGAACATTTTCTGTATCTATTTTCATTTCGCAAAGACGAAACCTAGCGTGGCTTTCTTACAACACTGAATACCGCTTAAAATATCATTTGCTGTATCCATTTTTCATTGTTACTAACAATAATATTAAGGACGGGGGACAGGCATAATTTCCTGTTGTCAACCATAAGAATTATTGAAGGAAATCATTGTTGATAGCAATAGTTGAGGTAATTTTTACCCAAAAAATGCAGTTGCAAAACACTGGAGCGTTTTTTTAGCGGAAATCAACGTTTCTGGTTCTTTTGAGGCTAACAGTGTGGTGTCTTGGGGTACTCCAGAAAGGACTCGTGGTGAATAGCTAAACGCGCTTGCCACGGAGGATGTGTTTTATGAAGAAAACTTTTTTTTTGTATTTTTAGGTACAGAAGAATGGATTTCCTGGTCTGTTGAGGCGTCACCTGTTTTCTTCCTTTTTTTATACAGGTTCCCTTGCCCCTTTTCGGTATTCCGTTGACTTTTGGCATCCACATGGGTAACATTATGTTATACATATTCATTTTTCTCAAATTTGACACATGGCTCTTTAAATTTGCCTTCTATTTTACAGAAATTGCGGGATGGTCAAGAGTCTGCATCACACGTTGGCTTAAACCTGATTGCACAAATCCAGTTTGTAGTTCACACATAGAGCCCCGCAAAGTTAGCTAATTTTACATGAATGAAGTACTTTGGAAGCAAATCGATACTAACTTACTCATATGGTTCGTAGGCGTAGCTCGACGGTCATAGCCAGCATTCAGCATTTCGTCCAAGATGATCAGGCCAGTCATCGTGTTGCTGTCACTTCTGCCAACAAAACAAAGAGAGAAAAAAGCATAGTTTTTCCTTAGCATAATGGTATGATACGGGAATATTCCAAAATTTATAATTGCATTTTCTAGTTCTAAACATGCCCCTTGAAGTTGGGCTACAACTTTTAGTTTTTAAGATCAATGTCAGGCAAAGTAATTCCTTCTTTTCCTGTTCGCTGAACAAAATGAAAGTTCCTGTTCCCCTCTCACCTAATTGGAAACAGAACGCGAAACTTGATTAGTCATTAGTGGTGGCGTTTGGTTCCTATGGCTGTCATATGTGTCGAATATCCTGTGCACTGCAAACTCATTGCTTTTTCTTGTTTTCACGGCAGCACCCCCAAACACATCAACATCCCTTGCGAAGTTTCGCTTTCGAGACGAAATAACACGAGTGGAAAAACGTCTCGTGTAGTAAGGTATTTAATGGAAAGAAAGCCGCGTATTGATTCGTTTTAAGGAAAAAAACAAAGAAAGAAAATCAAGTCGTCACCAAACAACTCCTCTTAAAACGTATAACGTGTAACATCTTAATATGAGAATTCACTGCGAAAGATGTCACATACCAAAAGATCGGCCTGGATAGCCAAGTAAATATTTATATAAAAATAGTAATACAGATAAGAAGACGAACGTTGTCTGGGGCGCGAAAACGAGGAAATTGAGCTTATAGTCTTATTTGATTTACTTGCAGAGACGTTAGGAAAATCAACAAGAACTCGAAGAGTCGCAGCTAAACGTTTGTGAACTCGAAGAGTCGCAGCTAAACGCTTGTGATTCTTCTAAGACTCGCTAAGGCTATTGTGCCAGAATGTCGCGTTGTTCGCTTGGTATTTATCGACATTCTTGTCATGGTTGCCTGCTCCTCATCTGTATATGGAAGAAAAGCAAAACGATTTCCAGAGGCAGAACTTCATTTACGCCTCGAATGCAGCTATTGCAGACATTTGAAGTCTGTTTCAGTTATTAGTTTTCACAAATTCGTTGTTTTGAACTTAGGGGAGCCTAGTTACTCGCTCCCTCTTGAAAATCTCTCACTCAGAAGTAATTGAAAAAACTGAAGTAGTCCCGTTTCTCCCACCTGTTGATATTTTGTTTGCACAGAAATGCTCGAAATTCTATCCATCTTCCTTCACTCTCTAGGGAAGAGGAGGCGACCTGTTTTTTCGCCACAGCAAACAAAGAGTCCAAGTTTATTTGCCTAGAAATTTTCGGCGAAGAAATCTATATTCGAAGTAATAGAAAACGAACTGTGCACTTATTAAGCCTGGTGTGTTTTCCTTGGAGAAAGAGAGGTTTGTTGACTCCTATTACTGCTTAATAATTATTCACTATAGTTTCGCCCCATGGAGACACAAAGGACAAACAACCCCAAAAAGGCTTTTTGTGGGTTTCCGCTGTGTAGCACAGGGACATGTCTTCCAACGTAGATGTGATGGATGGAAGGAAGCATTATAGGCTACACAACAGAACCCACTTCGGCACAATTCAGATCCTCGATATGGTGAACTCGTGTATATAGCTTCTGGCTTTAAGGATCGTTTTTACATAACCAAAGACCATTTCTGCCTATGCCATTGCTGGGAGCAAGGAGCGTTTTTTGGCAATGAATGGGACTCTATAGGCTTTAAAACACATTACTCTCGAATGTACCCGAAGAAAGCTATGGTACTGTATTGCCTGTACTACTGTTTCTATCTTGTCTGAGAAAAAAGGATCTAGGTAAGCATAGAAAGGCAGACATATGGTCTTATATTTCTTAGCTTTTCATTTCTCACTTTTGGCTTTCTCACTTGCAGTACTTTCCACACTTTACAAGGCGGAAATGTTTCTTTGAGTTCAGATGTAAGTCAAGAAAGAAGAACATGGTGGTACCACATTGGTCTGTAGGGGGAATATTAAATTTATAATTCAGTTTTATAGTTTCAGAGCTAGCAAGGTGTAAGTCCCTGGTTGCTAGTAAAAGGTTCGGGTACTACACTTTTATTGGTAACTCTATGGGGAAATTTTTCTTTGAATTTCTTCTTTTTTTTCTTCTCCTGCGCGGAGACGGTAAAGTATCTACAAGGGATAGCATTGGCAGTTTTACCTGACGTGCTGTGGTCCAAGAACCGCGATCACTGACAGTAATAGCACCCACATATTGATTGCGGGAACCAATTGGCGTTAATGGAAGACGTTTTTTTTTATTCCCAGTCGTTTCGTATTCGTTTTTTCTTAATATATTATTTTGACTTTCTTTTTTAAATCAAACCCACTACAGTTTGCGATCCGTTAAGAGATTTAGCACAGCCTTGGAAGGAAGGCTAAGAGAGCTCCAGACATGGTGAAGGTGTCAGGAAGACGACTGATACGTGCAGCGATGTATCGGCCGAAAGACATCTCCCGCAAAGACAAACTGCGTCTGCGTTGGAGGAGCTGAGCTGCTTTTTTCTTTATGATTTTGGTGTCCGAGACCCCTGAGATGTCATCTTGGTGAAGAAACGTTTACTAAAAGCCTGGCCAAGCTCACAGGGACCCGATACTTTTCTATAGAAAAGTATCAGGTCTATATAGAAGGAAAAGAACACGTGAAAAGTATCCTCTGGTTTTCCATTAAGATACAATGCTATCAAGTTGTTTCAAACTCGGTCAAGTTGTATCAAAATTTCTCCGAAATGCGAACTTAAATGCTAACCAAACGCGAAAAGTGCTGTCCCACATCAACAGAGCCGGAACTCCGTGGCGCTGGTGTTCCTCTTCAGTGTGAAACGATGTATTTCCTAATTCTAATTTTCTTCGAAATCGAAAAAAGTCATGACCATTTTTTTTTCATTTTTTAGTGTTTCAAACTACGGTAACAATAATGTATGAGAACTTGTATTTGTGAGCTTTTAATAAGAATACTGTATAACAAACAAATGGCAAATTGCAAATAATACGAAAAGATTCCGATTTGGATTTATCACAGTAACTTGAAGTATGTGACATTATTTTAAGAAAGTTTTGTCTTAAAATTGGAAAATTTCGAACAATTTTATAGGCCTGTTGCTGCAAAGTTAAACCTATGAAAAATGTATTTTACTTGAGAATTCCAAGCAATTTGAATAGCGCGCGTTATTGGAATGGCTGCAAGGGGTGCTTTGCCCAACTGTGCGGCCTTTGCAACTTGCCCAACATTGTCCAACTTGCAGTCGCGCTCGCAAAGCCGAACAAGTTACATGTTCAGAAAGAACCTGTTGTTATGCATAACTTACAGAATAGTTGTTTTTTTTTAGCTGAATTTGCGTAACTTACTCTTTCTGCAGTTATTGAACAACATTCGTGTTCATTTATAAGCATTAATTTAGCTTCATTTGTGAATTTTGTGCGTAGTGTTTTCAGTGGAAGTTTCACTGAAACGTTTGGGCGTGTAGGCGTTTTTTAACGTCTAAAACGGACGATTTTGTCAAGTTGGGCTGGACAAGCTCAAACTAGCTGCCGCTGGGTTCTTCTTTTTCACCTTTTGACTGCTCCAGTTGGTAATTATTATTTGAATTTTCTAGGAGAGACATCCTTATTTTTTTCGCCTGTTATGCCAATGAAGCTGAGTGAAAACATGGCATGCCACGTGGGAGAGCTATCTGTGAGATTAAGGAAAGCTCTTTTAAAACGTATTAAACAGTTTAATATACTGCAATAGATCCGTAATAATAAAAGGAATAAAATAGGTCCGTCCTCCTTTCGTTGCAGCTTTCGTTCTTATGAATTCGGCTTATTAGTTAGTTATTTATGCATATAAACAAATGTTTATATTTCTCCATTCATACATCGTCGTAAGAAATTGTAAGCTTTTTTGCTTAATCTCCAATTGTGGCTAGGAGACGTGGACTTTCCACAAGTTTCGTGCCTATCCATTTCTTGTGTACAGTTACTTGTGCACTTATTTGTTGTGTACAGTTATTCATTGCCATTTTCCTTAATTTTTCTTTTTTGGGGGGAATAGTATGGCTAGAACGCAGAATGCCAGAATACGGAATTAAAAAAAAACTACCCAACGCAGTGCCCAATCACGTTGCTCATTGCTAACGTTGCCATAGCCTCTGGCGAAATGGATACAGCCCTCTGTAGGCACTCGCCGCCACTTTGCTTAGCAGACGGAATTAATCCCGTCAGCCATTTTGTGAACAGACGCCAAGCCGACTCCACGTCAGGTAATTTGCTCCCGTTTTATTCAAATTTTTCGACTCCCATCCGACTTTTATCAAACTGAAAGGCAAACTGACTTAACTGTTATGCAATCAGCTTGCAAATTATCACATTTTCTTAATAAAAAGTAACAATATTGATAATGTTCGACATTATTCCCAGGGGTAAGCGTCAGTAGATTTCGAACGTTTTCAAGTTTATTCGCTCCCACTGGCTACATATTGCCATTAATTCAATTAACAACTACTAGGACGTTACCATATTCTGTCTTCCGTTTCCTCTAGTTGGGCGAAGATTTTGTTTATCCTATTTTTTCACGAAAATGTTCAAAATCCGATTTGAGCAATTTCCAGATTTCTTTTAATTCCTCAATCCTCATTACTACCAACAAAGATACACCCCGGAGTGTAGTCCCGTTTTTGGATTTAAAAAATATCAATGCAAACAAATTTAGCATTTTTCCGGCTAAAAAACGTAATATTAAAAATTCCCGCATGGCCGCCATTGTCGGTCCCGGTCAAAGCTCCAGCGAACGTTTTTGTCCCAGCCCTGTTCCGCCATCTTGATTTGTGTAGTCGGGTGGGATGACGTACTTTTTTCGCGACTCAAATTCAACTTGTCAAAGCGTACAACCGTGTTAAGTTGTGTTTAAAGATGAACAGTATTACTAAGAGTTGTCCCTTTTCTATTTCTTAGGTGGTGACACATTTCACAAACAGTTCTATTGTTACAACGTGTTAAGTGTGTGGTCCCTTCCCTCCTCCCGTTCCACTCAGCCAACTTTATCCCCCTGCCTTTTGCCATCCTTTTGGAGAAGAAAAACAGAACAGCAACGTTTTTGTCTGCTAAGCTGAGGATGCGTGGAGACAGCTATTATTTCATCTTCTGTGGGAGCCGCCAGGAGAACCAGAAGAAAAGGTATGCCAGGAGTTCAAAAGTGTTGTGGTCAGTTAGGTCTTTAGCTGCAACATTTGAACTTCCTGGGGGACAGAAAAGTCTTCGCTGTGCCATACAATAGGTCTTAAATGGCAAAAACAGCGAAAACTTTTCTGGGGTCAGGGGTCAAACGGATGGTGGAAGCCTCGACTGAAGAACGCGTAGACGCCGCCAGGCAGGGGGAAAGAGTTTCGTCTGTGGACATTTCTGGCTGAGTACATTCTTTTCTACTGAATTTAAATATTGGTAACATTGTTATTAACTAACTTCCATCTCCTTTACAGGCTTTCACTCCGTTTGGGTCCCTTAGTGCTCCGGCTGGGATTTTGCCGTGTTTTCAAGATTGTTGCTGTTTTGGGGGGGATCCACGTGTTCGCTCAGTCGAAGTAAGAACTTGTTTGGATTTTTTCCAAAGTGGCTTTCTGGTTTCTTTCCCTAATCGAAGAGTCCATTTTATGTTTGAACATGTTGGTTAACATGGCCATAGAAGATAGAATGCTTGGAAAGTTTTTAAAATGGCTCAGTTTTACAGTTTTTGTTCATATTTTATAGTTTTTATTCTTGTTCTTTTTTCCTAGGACGTTCACGAGACCGCGAGAAAAGGGAGGGCGAAGTCTCGGAAGGCTATTGGTCGTAGGAAAGCAAAGCAAAAAAAAGGGGAGCAGAACCTGCACCTGGTCGACTTTGGGCAAAATCTCCGCCTTTCCCACACTTGCTATGTCTCCAGCCGGCGAAAATGGATACATTTGAGTCTTCTGAAAAAGGGAAGCACATTTTGTGTATTATTCTCTGCTTTCGTCTGCGTTCGTCTTTGTTGGGCAATTCAAACTTTTTTTTTTTTTGAATGTGGTAGTTTGTTGAGTTTGTGCAGAGAAAGCTTCGCTAATGCTAGCCACGCCAAGCTTTTGGGTTTGGAAGAATGAAACAGTTCTTGGCCAGAAGTGTTTTATTTCGGTCAAACTTTGCCGCATTGAGTCATTTTTGAGTTAGTTTTCATCCCAGTGAGGGTTTATTTCTTGCCCATTTCTGAGAACGCGCCCGGAAGAGAACGTATCGTGTTCATTGGAATTCTATTGATGCTTTTCTCGTTTATTTTCGTTTTTCCTTCCGAGTGGACGTGGGACACCTTGATAGATTTGATCCTCTGCCATTCTTACATAAAGTTTATGGCCTTTTTGGTGCTAACTTTCCCTAATCGGGTTTGGAAAGATTAGCGCTTTGTGTTGGACGGTGCGTAATCCCTGTGATCTGGTCCCTTGGTGAACTTTCTTCAATTCCGCGGTGTTTTCAAGACGTTTTCGGTGTTTTCAAGAAGAAGTCGAGGTAACCTTTTCGTTTTCCCGTGGAAATTTTTTAAAATGTATTCTTGTTTATCTCACCCCTCTTTGCTCTAGGCTTCCTCTTTTGAGCCCCTAGTGCTCTTTCCTCGCTGATTAGTAGCGCAGGCATTCCTAAAGAAGATTATCCGTGCATTAATGGCGATTCCTCCAGCTGCAATACCAAAGATCATCGTCATCATCAGCTCTTCCCTCAACCCTTGCCTTGCCTTTAAGCGCCGCCGTAGCTGATCCCGTTGATGTTCTTCACGTCGCCTTTGATTCGGATTTCGGATTCGCCCTTTCTTGTGATGGAACTGGAGACCCAGAGGGCATAAGGTATGCTAGGAGGTTTGGCTGCGGTAATTCGCTTAAAGATTTGCTGCCATCCAACTTTCTGGGGGGCAGAAAGGTTTCCGTTGCTGCATGATTCGTTAGGTCTTTAATGGTAGCAACGGAGCTTCTCTGTTTTTTTGGGGGGGGGCGTGGTTTAGGTAGATTTTGGATACCGATGGAAGTCAGGCAGGCCAGGGTTGAGTTCATCTGTGGATTGAAGAAGTGGAGTAAGTTTTTCCCTTATTTTTTGTTTATTGAATATTAATAGTTTTATTTGTAATTCAACAAGGCTTCTCAACCGGATTCCCTGCGTTACTACCCGAGATTATCTTCATTTGAAGCCTTTGTGAGGCTAAACTCCGTGTGGCCTCACATTTTCAGTGTGTTAAGTCTGAAACGGTTGCAACGGAGCTTCTCTGGGTTTTGGAGGGCGCGATTCGGGTGCATTGTGGGGCCTATGGAGGACCAGCAGGAAAGGGGCGTTATATTCGGGTGTGGTGATGAAGAGGCGGAGTAAGTTTTGACTTGTTATTTTTTTTATTCTCTATACTAGTGTTGTTGTTTTTATTCAAATAGGCTACCCATTGGATCTCCTGCGTTATTACTTAACATCTCAATGACATTGTGCCTTTATGTTGTTAAATGCCGTCCATTAGAAGAAAGCAAAGACATAAGAAGTGGCTCGATTCTGGCCCTCGACCCACGTCGTAGTAGAATTCGCCAGAAGTTTCGGGTTTGCAAGCCGTTCTCTGATTCGCTACCATGGATTGACGAACCCGAACCAAAGCTGCGCAGTACTTTCGTTGCTGTGAAAGCTGTGCTTTCGTATCAACATCAAACCGTGTCCGGATAGGTTCAAGAGAACGAATCCACAAGTGTGTTGCCTTTGAACGGATGTGCATCCTGAAGAACTCCCAGAACATCAGTTGCTCCCTAGCAAGCAGTTAGTGCAGACTTTCTTTTCTCCAGAGATGTTGTGAAAGCTAGTAGTGAGTTTATAGTTAAACATTACCAAGCATGTTGTACATTAACAATCCGCTTAAGCGTTATTTTCGAAAACATTACCAATTGGATCTTCGAAAACCCTGAAGAACCCGTATAACGTCAGTTGCTCCCTAGCAAGCAGTTAGTGCAGACTTGCTTTTCTCCAGCGATGTTGTGAAAGCTAGTAGTGAAGCTAATAGTGAGTTTATAGTTGAAACATTACCAAGCATGTTGAACATTAACAATCCGATTAAGCGTTATCGTCGAAAACATTACCAATTGGATCTTCGAAAATCTGGAGACAATTCAAGTGTCAAGTGTGGTGTTTGGCAAAAGGCTGGCCAGGCCTATGCCAGTAAAACAAAATGTGTTGGTGTTAAGTGTGCTCTCATCCCTCCCATTCATCCCTCCTGTCTACTTCATCCCTGCCTTACATCATCCTTCGCAGTCGACACAATTTACAACTTTAATCTGCTAAGCTGATACTTCTGCTACTTGGAGGTAGCTACTTACCTTCTGTGGGAACTAGGAGAACCAGAAGGAACAGGTATGCCAGGAGTTAAAGTGTTGTTGGCCGATTAGGTCTTTTGCCGCAACTTTTAATTTCCTGGGCGGCGAAAAGTCTTGGTTGTTGCCATTCATTAGGTCTTTAATGGTAACAACGAAGCTTTTCTATGTTAACGCGTGGTCAACGGATTTGGGGAGCCTCTATTGAAGAACGCAGCCCTGGCAGGGATGGCAGTTTCGCCCATTTGCCTGATCTTCGGGATTCCTTCATGCCCCTTCTTCAAATCCCCGTGTTTCCAAGAGTGAAAAGTGCCGCGATAAACCGTTCTTCGGGTTGGTCCCTTGGTGAGCTTTCTTCACATTCAGCGGTGTTCCCAAGATTGCCTGCTAAGCCAAAGTCAACTTTTGCAAGTCGGAGTGTTCGCGAGGTCGAGGTAAAAGATAATCTTTGTCGTTCCCATGTCATTTAGATTTTGATTCGTTTGTAAACATTTGGAACTTACTTTTTTCTACTTTACGTTTCGTTGCAGGATCTTTGGTAACGTTAATCGACTAAAGTGGGTGGAAGGTGGCAAAAGGGGGAGGACAACTGGGTGTTACGACGTTCATACGATGTCCTGAACCGGAAATGCAGAAGTGAAGTCGACTTGACGAACGTCTCAAACGTGTGCAACTTGTGTTGTTGTTTTTTATTTGTCCATCGAAAGTCTACAAACACAAAACTCGGCAAGTTTTCTACTTCTCCAAAGTCCTTCTCCTTTTCACATATTTTATGCAACGTGTGTTGTTGTTTTTTATGTGTTACCGGAAATCTACAAACGCGAATCAGGACAAGTTTGATCCTTTTCATACGTTTTGCATTTTCACTCGTTTCGGGAGCCTTCCTCTGCGGATGTGTTTGTTCACACGTATTTGAAAGTTTTAGACATTTTGTTTATGAATTGATTTCATGCGTACTGATATTTTTCTCTTCTTCTAGTTTTCGGTGTCGAAATGAAGGGGAAGAGGAAGTAATCCTGTGCCAAGAGGTCAACATCTAACGAATCCGATTTCAGTTTAAAGGTCATGGGGAGCTTCGGAGTGATTGTTGTAACACGTTAATTTACATTTATAAGTTTTTACTACTCATTGTTTCTTTCAGTCGAGCATCGCTGAGGTCTTCACTATGGCGGTGGCTAACCATAGACAGCAGTGGCGGTCTTTGGCGGGCAATTCCTTTTGGAAACATCGTTGGAGGTTTTCATTAGGGCGGTGGCTAACCATAGACAGTTGTGGCGGTCTTTGGCGGGCAATTCCTATTGAAAACATCGTTGGAGGTTTTCATTAGGGCGGTGGCTAACCTAGGACAGCTGTGGCGGTCTTTGGCGGGCAATTCATGATGAAAACATCGTTGGAGGTTCTCATTGTGATGGTGGCTAACCATAGACAGCAGTGGCGGTCTTTGGCGGGCAATTCCTTGTGAAAACATCGTTGGAGGTTTTCATTAGGGCGGTGGCTAACCATAGACAGCAGTGGCGGTCTTTGGCGGGCAATTCCTTTTGAAAACATCGTTGGAGGTTTTCATAGGGCGGTGGCTAACCATAGACAGTTGTGGCGGTCTTTGGCGGGCAGTTCGAACGTTAATTTCATGATGAAGATATCGTTGGGTGGTTTTCATTGTGTGGTGGCTAACCTTGGACAGGAGTGGCGGTCTTTGGCGGGCAATTCATATTGAAAACATCGTTGGAGGTTTTCATTAGGGCGGTGGCTAACCATAGACAGTTGTGGCGGTCTTTGGCGGGCAATTCCTTTTGAAAACATCGTTGGAGGTTTTCATTAGGGCGGTGGCTAACCATAGACAGTTGTGGCGGTCTTTGGCGGGCAATTCCTATTGAAAACATCGTTGGAGGTTTTCATTAGGGCGGTGGCTAATCATAGACAGCAGTGGCGGTCTTTGGCGGGCAATTCCTTTTGAAAACATCGTTGGAGGTTTTCATTAGGGCGGTGGCTAACCATAGACAGTTGTGGCGGTCTTTGGCGGGCAATTCCTATTGAAAACATCGTTGGAGGTTTTCATTAGGGCGGTGGCTAACCTAGGACAGCTGTGGCGGTCTTTGGCGGGCAATTCATGATGAAAACATCGTTGGAGGTTCTCATTGTGATGGTGGCTAACCATAGACAGCAGTGGCGGTCTTTGGCGGGCAATTCCTTGTGAAAACATCGTTGGAGGTTTTCATTAGGGCGGTGGCTAACTTAAGACAGCAGTGGCGGTCTTTGGCGGGCAATTCCTTGTGAAAACATCGTTGGAGGTTTTCATTAGGGCGGTGGCTAACTTAAGACAGCAGTGGCGGTCTTTGGCGGGCAATTCCTTGTGAAAACATCGTTGGAGGTTTTCATAGGGCGGTGGCTAACCATAGACAGTTGTGGCGGTCTTTGGCGGGCAGTTCGAACGTTAATTTCATGATGAAGATATCGTTGGGTGGTTTTCATTGTGTGGTGGCTAACCTTGGACAGGAGTGGCGGTCTTTGGCGGGCAATTCATATTGAAAACATCGTTGGAGGTTTTCATTGTGATAGTGGCTAACCTTAGACAGCAGTGGCGGTCTTTGGCGGGCAGTTCGAACGTTAATTATGGCGGTGGCTAACCTTAGACAGCAGTGGCGGTCTTTGGCGGGCAATTCACGGAATCCAAGGACGCAAGACTCAAAATCTTGGAATTCAAGAACGTAATGCAAATTTAAGAAAAAAATGCTATTCTTTTAATGTTTTGTGTAATTTTTTGTAGATTACGCGGCTGTCGGCTTGGGAGAACTACTCTGTATTTTGAAGCCTGTGATAGGTAGTTCGCAGGATTCGTAATCCCTTTCGAGAGAGGCGCTGGAAGTCCTGCGATATCAGTGGTGTCCAGTGTTGTGCCTACAAAGCCTGGAACGCTGTCTGGAGGGATTGGCTGAGTATCAACATCAACGGGGTGAGGGACGCCAGCGTTGCTCGCTGACTGATGGCCAGGGATGCGAATCTTCTGCAGAGGTTTAGTTCTTTGCCAGGACCGGAAGGAAAGCGAAATGTAAGTTTTCTTTTGAATGCGTTTTACAATTTGATTAATTGGTCTTATTTTTATCTTATTATAGTTCAAGTGAAAATGAAGAAATAATCTCAAGTGGTCCATCGCGGTATTGCCATGATGCGAATTTGTCCGCAGCGTGTCAGAGCACCGCAGATCCTCCATCGTCTAGCTTCCAAGGAAGGTGAATTAATTTCACATATACATAAGGATGCAATAATGGTGAATTACAACGGAAGAACGACAAACAGTAGATGACACAATTTTTGTTAGGCAGAAGACCTGATCAAGCAGGAAATTATTGTGATTCTCAATTTGAAATCAACGTCCAGGATCGGATCAATTTGATCGTCATTTTCGTAATTTAATTTGGTCCCTTACAAGATTATGGACTCGTCGGCTTTATGTCAGAATCCGGCGGCCTTCTTTGTTCAATTCCGCGGTGTTTTCAAGACGAAGTCGAGGTAATTTTTCGTTTTCCCCAAATTCTCAAACTTTTATTTTGAGGAAATTTTCCTTCTCATTTGAGTCTCTGTAGGCATTCTTTTTAAGGAGCGCTAAAAGGAAAAATGCTGAATTCATGGTTTCAATTTATGCCAACAGGAAAGCTTTTGGAAAGGTTCAGAAAACCATTTGGATGCGAAATAAAACACCCACTTTCGAGAAGCCGAGGATACTTGTGAGCCGCGGTTACCAGATTCGTCTTTGGTGTTCATTACGCAAAGTACATTTTTGATTTGAATGGACTCGATCTTTTGTATTAATATCTGCCTTGTCATTGTCTAATAGGCTTGAGATAGAGCTCCGTTTGGCTACTATTCCGTATTGGGAAATACCGCGAACAGGCCCGTTCAGTCTTCATGGTCGTCTGGGTTTTGGTGGGCGTGGTTGTGGGGCCGGTGGAGGAGGGCCGGTGGAGGACCAGCAGGCAAGGGACGGTATTGCGTGTGTGGTGTTGAAGAGGGCGGAGTAAGTTTTGATTTCTTATTTTTTTTTGAATTCTCTCTACTAATGTTGTTGCTTTTATTCCAATAGGCTATCCATTTATCCATTATTACTTAACAACATCTCCATGACATTGTGCCTTTATTGTGTCGTTCAGTTCCGTGTCAATAAGAAGAAAGCGAAGAGTCTTGTGAGCTGCAGTTATCAAATCCCCCAGTTTCGTCTTTGGCGTTCGCAACTGGAGTTGTGCGATGCTTTCCCTCCTCCGATTTGTTAATTTTTTGGTAAGTGATTTTTGTATTTGTATTTTCCTTCATTTTTATTTTTATTTTCCTTCAAATTATTTGTATTTTCCTTCATTTTTATGCGTATTATCCTTCATTTTAGAATGCCAGAATATGGAGTTTAAACACACTCACCCAGCGCAGTGCCCAATCAGGATGCTCGTAATGTTGCCATGGTTTCTGGCGAATGGGTACAGCCCTCTGTCGGCGCTTGTCGGTGCTTGTCGATGACGACGGAATTAATCTCGTCTGCGAACAAAACTAGAACCTTCTACACGTCAGGTATTTTGCTCCCGTTTTATTTCAAGTTTATCGACTCCCATCCGACTTGTATCAAAGTGAAAGCATCCAACACTTGTATAGTATGCAAGCAGCATGCATATTCTCACAGTTTGCTCATTAAAAGTAGCAATATTGAGCATTTTCGACATAATTCGACATTAGTTTCTTCGCTCCCCGTTGGCTATTATATTGCCATTAGTGTCAAGTTCCCGCAGTGCCTTCCATTTCCTCTAGTCAGACAACGATTCGTTCTTTCTATTTTTCACGAAATCCGATTTTCTTTTTAGCAATTTTCCAGTGGCTTTTTTGATGTGTCAAGTCTGGTGGGGTGACTGTTTTAGTGACTCAACTTAAACTGGACAAAGCTTACAAAGTTGTGCTTAAACCTTACAAAGTTTACCCTTACAAAGTTGTGCTTAAACCTGAACGGTATTTACTAAGAGTTCCTTTTCTATTTATTAGACGGTGCCACATTTCACAGTGAGTGATAGTATGACAACGTGTTAAGCGTGTGGTGCTCATCCATTCCCTCTTCCTGTTCTGCTAAGCTGAGGCTGTGGGGAGCTATTATTTCATGTGCTGTGCTGGTGGAATCCGGCTGCGATTTTGCCGTGTTTTCAAGATTGTTGCTGTTTTCGAGGGGATCCACGTGTTCGCTCAGTCGAGGTAAGAACTTGTTTGAATTTTTTCCAAAGTGGCTTTCTGGTTTCTTTCCCCAATCGTAGAGTCCATTATATGTTTGCAAGCTGCACTAAACCCTACAAACTGCGCGATCTAGTATCAACTAGTAGAGACTCACTGATCACCCCAAGGCACGAACGAGCCAGCAGAAGTGTGTTTTTCTCCTAATACTTTTGACATAATACTGATGCTTGTCTCTTTTGTTCTAGAATTCTCGGAGTGAAAACGAAGGGAAGGCTTTCAACTGGATTCACTGCGTGACTACCCAAGATTAGAGCCATTTGAAGCCTTTCTGACGCTGAACTCCGCCCACTTTTGAAGAAGACGAGGAAACTTGTGAGCCGCAGTTACCAGATTCGTCTTTGATGTTCGTTACGCAAGGTCCATTTTTTAGTTTTAATGAACTCGATCTTTTTGTATTAATATCTGCTTTTGTCATTGTCCAATAGGCTTGAGGTAGAGCTCCGTTGTGCTAATATTTCGCATTGGGAAATACCACGAGTGTGTTAAGTCTTCAACGGTAGCAACGGACCTTCTCTGGGTTTTGGAGGGCGTGGTTCGGGTGCATTGTGGGGCCTGTGGAGGACCAGCAGGAAAGGGGATGTGGTGATGAAGAGGCGGAGTAAGTTTTGACTTGTTATTATTTTTTTTATTCTCTATACTAGTGTTGTTGTTTGTATTCAAATAGGCTATCCATTGGAACTCCTGCGTTATTACTTAACAACATCTCAATGACATTATGAATTTATGTTGTTAAATGCCGTCCATTAGAAGAAAGCGAAGACATAAGAAGTGGCTCGGTTCTGGCCCTCGAATCTTCCTCTGCGGATGTGTTTGTTCACACTTATTTGTAAGTTTTAAACATTTTCTTTATGAATTTGTACCGATATTTTTCTCTTTTCTTCTAGTTTTCGGTGGCAAAATGAAGGGGAAGAGGAAGTAATCCTGTGCCAAGAGGTCAGCATCTCCTAACGAATCAGATTTCGGTTTGGTTTGGCAAGCCGTTCTCTGATTCGCTACCATGGATGGACGAACCCGAACCGAAGCTGCGTAGCACTGCATGTGTTTTCGTATAAACACCAAACCGTGTCCGGATAGTTTCAAGAGTTTGTTGCCTTTGAACGGATGTCCACCCTGAAGAACCCTATAACGTCAGTTGCTCCCTAGCAAGCAGTCAGTGCTCACCTGCTTCTCTCCAGCGATGTTGTGAAAGCTAGTAGTGAGTTTATAGTTAAACATTCCCAAGCATGTTGAACATTAACAATCGGATTAAGCGTTATCTTCGAAAACATTACCAATTGGATCTTCGAAAACAATTCAATTCAAGTCAATTCAAGTGCG
Source organism: Lepidurus packardi (assembly GCA_023053545.1). NCBI lineage: Eukaryota > Metazoa > Arthropoda > Branchiopoda > Notostraca > Triopsidae > Lepidurus > Lepidurus packardi. The sequence goes on along the minus strand of JAKZAN010000001.1, from coordinate 1,438,478 downwards.
CGTTTAAAGTGTTACGTGTGGTGTTTGGCAAAAGGCTTGTCAGGCCTATGCCAGTACGAAAATATGTGTTCTCTACTTCATCTCTATGTGTGCTCTCTACTTCATCCCTGCATTACACCGGAAATGCAAAAGTGAGGACGAATGTCTCAAACGTGTGTTGTTGTTTTTTACTTGTGTGTCGGGAGTCTACAAACACAAAATTCGGCAAGTTTTCTCCTCCTCCATAGTCCTCCTCCTTTTCATACGTTTTCTGTTTTCACTCGTTTTGGGAGCCTTCCTCTGCGGATGTATTCACACTTATTTGTAAGTTTTAAACATTTTGTTAATGAATTGATTTCATGCGTGCTAATATTTTTCTCTTTTCTTCTAGTTTTCGGTGGCAAAATGAAGGGGAAGAGGAAGTAATCCTGTGCCAAGAGGTCAGCATCTCCTAACGAATCAGATTTCAGTGTAAACGTCATGGGGACCTTCGGAGTGATGGTAGTAACGCTTTAAATTTACATTTGTAAGTTTTTACTACTCGTTGTTTCTTTCAGGCTAGCAAATAGAAGGCTATTTGGATCGACTATTTGGATTGAAGTCGAATATGGATGACAAGATTTCGAAGCGGGTAGCAAAAAGCCGATTTACATGCAGTTTGTATTGTTGAGATTTCTTTTACATTTTAATTTTCTTCCCTTTTCCCCAAGTCACGCTTTAGATTCGCCGCTTCTTCATTCGCCGTTCTCCTAGTACTTCAGGATTTCAGTTGAGTTTCAACTGACCTGACTTTTAATTTATTTTCTTAATTTTAAGTTTTATTTATTTGTTTGTTTTGTTTATTTGTTCGCCTTATTTGTTGTACCAAAAAGTTCCCCGTAAAATCTAGTTTCCAAAAATGTCCTTTTTGTATTATTTGCCAATTTTGCAATAAAAATTAAAATTTTTAATATTTTTGCGTGAATTTTAAAAAAATCCGCTAAAAAAGGGGGCGTGGTTTCCGAAATGGACGAATCCTATTGGTGGATTGGACCAAAAAGGGGGCGTGGCTCCTTTTCGAGATTTCGAAGCGTTTTCTGGGCTATTTTCCATAAGGATCCCTGCACGATCAAGGGGGTCCCCTTGAAAAATCGTCAAAAATTGAAGCCTCGCCCCTTTCCCTGTACCCCAACTCCCCTGCTCGGTTTCCTATCCACGATATTCGAGCTCGTAATGCCGAAGCATCACAATTTCGAATATGCGAATAGGAACCTTGCCGGGAATTTGGTATATGGTACAGGGAAAGGGAGCCAATTAATATTTCGTTTATTCGACGAAATAAAGTGCCACGACCGGGAATCGAACCGGGGACCTTTGGGTCCCCAGTCATGCGTGGTATCCACGCGGTCATGGGCTTATATATAATAGGCGTTGAGGCAGGTATATAAGCAACATAGGAACCAAGGTGTATGTATGTATGTGTGTATGTATGTATGTATGTATGTATGAGCTCGAATATCGTGCATAGGAAACCGAGCAGGGGAGTTGGGTACAGGGAAAGGGGCGAGGCTTCAATTTTTGACGATTTTTCAAGGGGACCCCCTTGATCGTGCAGGGATCCTTATGGAAAATAGCCCAGAAAACGCTTCGAAATCTCGAAAAGGAGCCACGCCCCCTTTTTGGTCCAATCCACCAATAGGATTCGTCCATTTCGGAAACCACGCCCATTTTTTAGCGGATTTTTTGAAAAATCACGCAAAAATATTTAAAATTTTAATTTTTATTGAAAAATTGGCAAATAATACAAAAAGGACATTTTTTGAAACTAGATTTTACGGGGAACTTTTTGGTACAACAAATAAGACGAACAAATAAACAAAACAAACAAATAAATAAAACTTAAAATTAAGAAAATAAATTAAAAGTCAAGTCAGTTGAAACTCAGTCAACTGAAATCCTGAAGTACTAGGAGAACGGCGAATGAAAAAGCGGCGAATCTAAAGCGTGACTTGGGGAAAAGTGAAGAAAATTAAAATGTAAAAGAAATCTCAACAATACAAACTGCATGTAAATCGGCTTTTTGCTACCCGCTTCGAAATCTTGTCATCCATATTCGACTTCAATCCAAATAGCCTTCTATTTGCTAGCCTGAAAGAAACAATGAGTAGTAAAAACCTATAAATGTCAATTTAAAGCGTTACTACCATCACTCCGAAGGTCCCCATGACGTTTACACTGAAATCTGATTCGTTAGGAGATGCTGACCTCTTGGCACAGGACTACTTCCTCTTCCCTTCATTTTGGCACCGAAAACTAGAAGAAAAGAGAAAAATATCGGTACAAATTCATAAAGAAAATGTTTAAAACTTACAAATAAGTGTGAACAAACACATCCGCAGAGGAAGATTCGAGGGCCAGAACCGAGCCACTTCTTATGTCTTCGCTTTCTTCTAATGGACGGCATTTAACAACATAAATTCATAATGTCATTGAGATGTTGTTAAGTAATAACGCAGGAGTTCCAATGGATAGCCTATTTGAATACAAACAACAACACTAGTATAGAGAATAAAAAAAATAATAACAAGTCAAAACTTACTCCGCCTCTTCATCACCACATCCCCTTTCCTGCTGGTCCTCCACAGGCCCCACAATGCACCCGAACCACGCCCTCCAAAACCCAGAGAAGGTCCGTTGCTACCGTTGAAGACTTAACACACTCGTGGTATTTCCCAATGCGAAATATTAGCACAACGGAGCTCTACCTCAAGCCTATTGGACAATGACAAAAGCAGATATTAATACAAAAAGATCGAGTTCATTAAAACTAAAAAATGGACCTTGCGTAACGAACATCAAAGACGAATCTGGTAACTGCGGCTCACAAGTTTCCTCGTCTTCTTCAAAAGTGGGCGGAGTTCAGCGTCAGAAAGGCTTCAAATGGCTCTAATCTTGGGTAGTCACGCAGTGAATCCAGTTGAAAGCCTTCCCTTCGTTTTCACTCCGAGAATTCTAGAACAAAAGAGACAAGCATCAGTATTATGTCAAAAGTATTAGGAGAAAAACACACTTCTGCTGGCTCGTTCGTGCCTTGGGGTGATCAGTGAGTCTCTACTAGTTGATACTAGATCGCGCAGTTTGTAGGGTTTAGTGCAGCTTGCAAACATATAATGGACTCTACGATTGGGGAAAGAAACCAGAAAGCCACTTTGGAAAAAATTCAAACAAGTTCTTACCTCGACTGAGCGAACACGTGGATCCCCTCGAAAACAGCAACAATCTTGAAAACACGGCAAAATCGCAGCCGGATTCCACCAGCACAGCACATGAAATAATAGCTCCCCACAGCCTCAGCTTAGCAGAACAGGAAGAGGGAATGGATGAGCACCACACGCTTAACACGTTGTCATACTATCACTCACTGTGAAATGTGGCACCGTCTAATAAATAGAAAAGGAACTCTTAGTAAATACCGTTCAGGTTTAAGCACAACTTTGTAAGGGTAAACTTTGTAAGGTTTAAGCACAACTTTGTAAGCTTTGTCCAGTTTAAGTTGAGTCACTAAAACAGTCACCCCACCAGACTTGACACATCAAAAAAGCCACTGGAAAATTGCTAAAAAGAAAATCGGATTTCGTGAAAAATAGAAAGAACGAATCGTTGTCTGACTAGAGGAAATGGAAGGCACTGCGGGAACTTGACACTAATGGCAATATAATAGCCAACGGGGAGCGAAGAAACTAATGTCGAATTATGTCGAAAATGCTCAATATTGCTACTTTTAATGAGCAAACTGTGAGAATATGCATGCTGCTTGCATACTATACAAGTGTTGGATGCTTTCACTTTGATACAAGTCGGATGGGAGTCGATAAACTTGAAATAAAACGGGAGCAAAATACCTGACGTGTAGAAGGTTCTAGTTTTGTTCGCAGACGAGATTAATTCCGTCGTCATCGACAAGCACCGACAAGCGCCGACAGAGGGCTGTACCCATTCGCCAGAAACCATGGCAACATTACGAGCATCCTGATTGGGCACTGCGCTGGGTGAGTGTGTTTAAACTCCATATTCTGGCATTCTAAAATGAAGGATAATACGCATAAAAATGAAGGAAAATACAAATAATTTGAAGGAAAATAAAAATAAAAATGAAGGAAAATACAAATACAAAAATCACTTACCAAAAAATTAACAAATCGGAGGAGGGAAAGCATCGCACAACTCCAGTTGCGAACGCCAAAGACGAAACTGGGGGATTTGATAACTGCAGCTCACAAGACTCTTCGCTTTCTTCTTATTGACACGGAACTGAACGACACAATAAAGGCACAATGTCATGGAGATGTTGTTAAGTAATAATGGATAAATGGATAGCCTATTGGAATAAAAGCAACAACATTAGTAGAGAGAATTCAAAAAAAAATAAGAAATCAAAACTTACTCCGCCCTCTTCAACACCACACACGCAATACCGTCCCTTGCCTGCTGGTCCTCCACCGGCCCTCCTCCACCGGCCCCACAACCACGCCCACCAAAACCCAGACGACCATGAAGACTGAACGGGCCTGTTCGCGGTATTTCCCAATACGGAATAGTAGCCAAACGGAGCTCTATCTCAAGCCTATTAGACAATGACAAGGCAGATATTAATACAAAAGATCGAGTCCATTCAAATCAAAAATGTACTTTGCGTAATGAACACCAAAGACGAATCTGGTAACCGCGGCTCACAAGTATCCTCGGCTTCTCGAAAGTGGGTGTTTTATTTCGCATCCAAATGGTTTTCTGAACCTTTCCAAAAGCTTTCCTGTTGGCATAAATTGAAACCATGAATTCAGCATTTTTCCTTTTAGCGCTCCTTAAAAAGAATGCCTACAGAGACTCAAATGAGAAGGAAAATTTCCTCAAAATAAAAGTTTGAGAATTTGGGGAAAACGAAAAATTACCTCGACTTCGTCTTGAAAACACCGCGGAATTGAACAAAGAAGGCCGCCGGATTCTGACATAAAGCCGACGAGTCCATAATCTTGTAAGGGACCAAATTAAATTACGAAAATGACGATCAAATTGATCCGATCCTGGACGTTGATTTCAAATTGAGAATCACAATAATTTCCTGCTTGATCAGGTCTTCTGCCTAACAAAAATTGTGTCATCTACTGTTTGTCGTTCTTCCGTTGTAATTCACCATTATTGCATCCTTATGTATATGTGAAATTAATTCACCTTCCTTGGAAGCTAGACGATGGAGGATCTGCGGTGCTCTGACACGCTGCGGACAAATTCGCATCATGGCAATACCGCGATGGACCACTTGAGATTATTTCTTCATTTTCACTTGAACTATAATAAGATAAAAATAAGACCAATTAATCAAATTGTAAAACGCATTCAAAAGAAAACTTACATTTCGCTTTCCTTCCGGTCCTGGCAAAGAACTAAACCTCTGCAGAAGATTCGCATCCCTGGCCATCAGTCAGCGAGCAACGCTGGCGTCCCTCACCCCGTTGATGTTGATACTCAGCCAATCCCTCCAGACAGCGTTCCAGGCTTTGTAGGCACAACACTGGACACCACTGATATCGCAGGACTTCCAGCGCCTCTCTCGAAAGGGATTACGAATCCTGCGAACTACCTATCACAGGCTTCAAAATACAGAGTAGTTCTCCCAAGCCGACAGCCGCGTAATCTACAAAAAATTACACAAAACATTAAAAGAATAGCATTTTTTTCTTAAATTTGCATTACGTTCTTGAATTCCAAGATTTTGAGTCTTGCGTCCTTGGATTCCGTGAATTGCCCGCCAAAGACCGCCACTGCTGTCTAAGGTTAGCCACCGCCATAATTAACGTTCGAACTGCCCGCCAAAGACCGCCACTGCTGTCTAAGGTTAGCCACTATCACAATGAAAACCTCCAACGATGTTTTCAATATGAATTGCCCGCCAAAGACCGCCACTCCTGTCCAAGGTTAGCCACCACACAATGAAAACCACCCAACGATATCTTCATCATGAAATTAACGTTCGAACTGCCCGCCAAAGACCGCCACAACTGTCTATGGTTAGCCACCGCCCTATGAAAACCTCCAACGATGTTTTCACAAGGAATTGCCCGCCAAAGACCGCCACTGCTGTCTTAAGTTAGCCACCGCCCTAATGAAAACCTCCAACGATGTTTTCACAAGGAATTGCCCGCCAAAGACCGCCACTGCT